>OZ010622.1:12583536-14026064 GCA_963932285.1 Caenorhabditis macrosperma
GTCCCAGATATCTCAAATACCTCCAATCTCACTCCTATGCACATGAACCATGTCTAGGATAGTCCCAGTATCTCAAATACCTCCAATCTCACTCCTATGCACATGAACCATGTCTAGGATAGTCCCCAGTATCTCAAATACCTCCAATCTCACTCCTATGCACATGAACCATGTCTAGGATAGTCCCAGTATCTCAAATACCTCCAATCTCACTCCTATGCACATGAACCATGTCTAGGATAGTCCCAGTATCTCAAATACCTCCAATCTCACTCCTATGCACATGGACCATGTCTAGGATAGTCCCAGTATCTCAAATACCTCCAATCTCACTCCTATGCACATGGACCATGTCTAGGATAGTCCCAGTATCTCAAATACCTCCAATCTCACTCCTATGCACATGAACCATGTCTAGGATAGTCCCAGTATCTCAAATACCTCCAATCTCACTCCTATGCACATGGACCATGTCTAGGATAGTCCCAGTATCTCAAACACCTCCAATCTCACTCCTATGCACATGGACCATGTCTAGGATAGTCCCAGTATCTCAAATACCTCCAATCTCACTCCTATGCACATGAAACCATGTCTAGGATAGTCCCAGTATCTCAAATACCTCCAATCTCACTCCTATGCACATGAACCATGTCTAGGATAGTCCCAGTATCTCAAATACCTCCAATCTCACTCCTATGCACATGGACCATGTCTAGGATAGTCCCAGTATCTCAAATACCTCCAATCTCACTCCTATGCACATGAACCATGTCTAGGATAGTCCCAGTATCTCAAATACCTCCAATCTCACTCCTATGCACATGACCATGTCTAGGATAGTCCCAGTATCTCAAATACCTCCAATCTCACTCCTATGCACATGGACCATGTCTAGGATAGTCCCAGTATCTCAAATACCTCCAATCTCACTCCTATGCACATGGACCATGTCTAGGATAGTCCCAGTATCTCAAATACCTCCAATCTCACTCCTATGCACATGGACCATGTCTAGGATAGTCCCAGTATCTCAAATACCTCCAATCTCACTCCTATGCACATGACCATGTCTAGGATAGTCCCAGTATCTCAAATACCTCCAATCTCACTCCTATGCACATGGACCATGTCTAGGATAGTCCCAGTATCTCAAATACCTCCAATCTCACTCCTATGCACATGAACCATGTCTAGGATAGTCCCAGTATCTCAAACACCTCCAATCTCACTCCTATGCACATGGACCATGTCTAGGATAGTCCCAGTATCTCAAATACCTCCAATCTCACTCCTATGCACATGGACCATGTCTAGGATAGTCCCAGTATCTCAAATACCTCCAATCTCACTCCTATGCACATGAACCATGTCTAGGATAGTCCCAGTATCTCAAACACCTCCAATCTCACTCCTATGCACATGGACCATGTCTAGGATAGTCCCAGTATCTCAAATACCTCCAATCTCACTCCTATGCACATGGACCATGTCTAGGATAGTCCCAGTATCTCAAATACCTCCAATCTCACTCCTATGCACATGAACCATGTCTAGGATAGTCCCAGTATCTCAAAAACCTCCAATCTCACTCCTATGCACATGGACCATGTCTAGGATAGTCCCAGTATCTCAAATACCTCCAATCTCACTCCTATGCACATGGACCATGTCTAGGATAGTCCCAGTATCTCAAATACCTCCAATCTCACTCCTATGCACATGAACCATGTCTAGGATAGTCCCAGTATCTCAAATACCTCCAATCTCACTCCTATGCACATGAACCATGTCTAGGATAGTCCCAGTATCTCAAATACCTCCAATCTCACTCCTATGCACATGGACCATGTCTAGGATAGTCCCAGTATCTCAAATACCTCCAATCTCACTCCTATGCACATGGACCATGTCTAGGATAGTCCCAGTATCTCAAATACCTCCAATCTCACTCCTATGCACATGAACCATGTCTAGGATAGTCCCAGTATCTCAAATACCTCCAATCTCACTCCTATGCACATGGACCATGTCTAGGATAGTCCCAGTATCTCAAATACCTCCAATCTCACTCCTATGCACATGAACCATGTCTAGGATAGTCCCAGTATCTCAAATACCTCCAATCTCACTCCTATGCACATGAACCATGTCTAGGATAGTCCCAGTATCTCAAATACCTCCAATCTCACTCCTATGCACATGAACCATGTCTAGGATAGTCCCAGTATCTCAAATACCTCCAATCTCACTCCTATGCACATGAACCATGTCTAGGATAGTCCCAGTATCTCAAATACCTCCAATCTCACTCCTATGCACATGAACCATGTCTAGGATAGTCCCAGTATCTCAAATACCTCCAATCTCACTCCTATGCACATGGACCATGTCTAGGATAGTCCCAGTATCTCAAATACCTCCAATCTCACTCCTATGCACATGAACCATGTCTAGGATAGTCCCAGTATCTCAAATACCTCCAATCTCACTCCTATGCACATGGACCATGTCTAGGATAGTCCCAGTATCTCAAATACCTCCAATCTCACTCCTATGCACATGAACCATGTCTAGGATAGTCCCAGTATCTCAAATACCTCCAATCTCACTCCTATGCACATGAACCATGTCTAGGATAGTCCCAGTATCTCAAATACCTCCAATCTCACTCCTATGCACATGGACCATGTCTAGGATAGTCCCAGTATCTCAAATACCTCCAATCTCACTCCTATGCACATGAACCATGTCTAGGATAGTCCCAGTATCTCAAATACCTCCAATCTCACTCCTATGCACATGGACCATGTCTAGGATAGTCCCAGTATCTCAAATACCTCCAATCTCACTCCTATGCACATGGACCATGTCTAGGATAGTCCCAGTATCTCAAATACCTCCAATCTCACTCCTATGCACATGAACCATGTCTAGGATAGTCCCAGTATCTCAAACACCTCCAATCTCACTCCTATGCACATGGACCATGTCTAGGATAGTCCCAGTATCTCAAATACCTCCAATCTCACTCCTATGCACATGGACCATGTCTAGGATAGTCCCAGTATCTCAAATACCTCCAATCTCACTCCTATGCACATGAACCATGTCTAGGATAGTCCCAGTATCTCAAATACCTCCAATCTCACTCCTATGCACATGGACCATGTCTAGGATAGTCCCAGTATCTCAAATACCTCCAATCTCACTCCTATGCACATGGACCATGTCTAGGATAGTCCCAGTATCTCAAATACCTCCAATCTCACTCCTATGCACATGGACCATGTCTAGGATAGTCCCAGTATCTCAAATACCTCCAATCTCACTCCTATGCACATGAACCATGTCTAGGATAGTCCCAGTATCTCAAACACCTCCAATCTCACTCCTATGCACATGGACCATGTCTAGGATAGTCCCAGTATCTCAAATACCTCCAATCTCACTCCTATGCACATGGACCATGTCTAGGATAGTCCCAGTATCTCAAATACCTCCAATCTCACTCCTATGCACATGAACCATGTCTAGGATAGTCCCAGTATCTCAAATACCTCCAATCTCACTCCTATGCACATGGACCATGTCTAGGATAGTCCCAGTATCTCAAATACCTCCAATCTCACTCCTATGCACATGGACCATGTCTAGGATAGTCCCAGTATCTCAAATACCTCCAATCTCACTCCTATGCACATGAACCATGTCTAGGATAGTCCCAGTATCTCAAATACCTCCAATCTCACTCCTATGCACATGAACCATGTCTAGGATAGTCCCAGTATCTCAAATACCTCCAATCTCACTCCTATGCACATGAACCATGTCTAGGATAGTCCCAGTATCTCAAATACCTCCAATCTCACTCCTATGCACATGAACCATGTCTAGGATAGTCCCAGTATCTCAAATACCTCCAATCTCACTCCTATGCACATGAACCATGTCTAGGATAGTCCCAGTATCTCAAATACCTCCAATCTCACTCCTATGCACATGAACCATGTCTAGGATAGTCCCAGTATCTCAAATACCTCCAATCTCACTCCTATGCACATGAACCATGTCTAGGATAGTCCCAGTATCTCAAATACCTCCAATCTCACTCCTATGCACATGAACCATGTCTAGGATAGTCCCAGTATCTCAAATACCTCCAATCTCACTCCTATGCACATGAACCATGTCTAGGATAGTCCCAGTATCTCAAATACCTCCAATCTCACTCCTATGCACATGAACCATGTCTAGGATAGTCCCAGTATCTCAAATACCTCCAATCTCACTCCTATGCACATGGACCATGTCTAGGATAGTCCCAGTATCTCAAATACCTCCAATCTCACTCCTATGCACATGAACCATGTCTAGGATAGTCCCAGTATCTCAAATACCTCCAATCTCACTCCTATGCACATGGACCATGTCTAGGATAGTCCCAGTATCTCAAATACCTCCAATCTCACTCCTATGCACATGAACCATGTCTAGGATAGTCCCAGTATCTCAAATACCTCCAATCTCACTCCTATGCACATGAACCATGTCTAGGATAGTCCCAGTATCTCAAATACCTCCAATCTCACTCCTATGCACATGGACCATGTCTAGGATAGTCCCAGTATCTCAAATACCTCCAATCTCACTCCTATGCACATGAACCATGTCTAGGATAGTCCCAGTATCTCAAATACCTCCAATCTCACTCCTATGCACATGAACCATGTCTAGGATAGTCCCAGTATCTCAAATACCTCCAATCTCACTCCTATGCACATGGACCATGTCTAGGATAGTCCCAGTATCTCAAATACCTCCAATCTCACTCCTATGCACATGAACCATGTCTAGGATAGTCCCAGTATCTCAAATACCTCCAATCTCACTCCTATGCACATGGACCATGTCTAGGATAGTCCCAGTATCTCAAATACCTCCAATCTCACTCCTATGCACATGAACCATGTCTAGGATAGTCCCAGTATCTCAAATACCTCCAATCTCACTCCTATGCACATGGACCATGTCTAGGATAGTCCCAGTATCTCAAATACCTCCAATCTCACTCCTATGCACATGAACCATGTCTAGGATAGTCCCAGTATCTCAAATACCTCCAATCTCACTCCTATGCACATGGACCATGTCTAGGATAGTCCCAGTATCTCAAATACCTCCAATCTCACTCCTATGCACATGAACCATGTCTAGGATAGTCCCAGTATCTCAAATACCTCCAATCTCACTCCTATGCACATGAACCATGTCTAGGATAGTCCCAGTATCTCAAATACCTCCAATCTCACTCCTATGCACATGAACCATGTCTAGGATAGTCCCAGTATCTCAAATACCTCCAATCTCACTCCTATGCACATGAACCATGTCTAGGATAGTCCCAGTATCTCAAATACCTCCAATCTCACTCCTATGCACATGAACCATGTCTAGGATAGTCCCAGTATCTCAAATACCTCCAATCTCACTCCTATGCACATGAACCATGTCTAGGATAGTCCCAGTATCTCAAATACCTCCAATCTCACTCCTATGCACATGGACCATGTCTAGGATAGTCCCAGTATCTCAAATACCTCCAATCTCACTCCTATGCACATGAACCATGTCTAGGATAGTCCCAGTATCTCAAATACCTCCAATCTCACTCCTATGCACATGGACCATGTCTAGGATAGTCCCAGTATCTCAAATACCTCCAATCTCACTCCTATGCACATGAACCATGTCTAGGATAGTCCCAGTATCTCAAATACCTCCAATCTCACTCCTATGCACATGGACCATGTCTAGGATAGTCCCAGTATCTCAAATACCTCCAATCTCACTCCTATGCACATGAACCATGTCTAGGATAGTCCCAGTATCTCAAATACCTCCAATCTCACTCCTATGCACATGAACCATGTCTAGGATAGTCCCAGTATCTCAAATACCTCCAATCTCACTCCTATGCACATGAACCATGTCTAGGATAGTCCCAGTATCTCAAATACCTCCAATCTCACTCCTATGCACATGGACCATGTCTAGGATAGTCCCAGTATCTCAAATACCTCCAATCTCACTCCTATGCACATGAACCATGTCTAGGATAGTCCCAGTATCTCAAATACCTCCAATCTCACTCCTATGCACATGGACCATGTCTAGGATAGTCCCAGTATCTCAAATACCTCCAATCTCACTCCTATGCACATGGACCATGTCTAGGATAGTCCCAGTATCTCAAATACCTCCAATCTCACTCCTATGCACATGAACCATGTCTAGGATAGTCCCAGTATCTCAAATACCTCCAATCTCACTCCTATGCACATGGACCATGTCTAGGATAGTCCCAGTATCTCAAATACCTCCAATCTCACTCCTATGCACATGAACCATGTCTAGGATAGTCCCATTATCTCAAATACCTCCAATCTCACTCCTATGCACATGGACCATGTCTAGGATAGTCCCAGCATTTCAGTCTCAGTATCAATCAGCATGTAGTTTTCCGGAGGACGAGAACAAGAAGAAAAAAAGAGGAGCAACAAAACTAGCAATGAATCAATCGAACAGGAGAGCGAGGAAAAGGTACCAGAAGTTGCACAAATACCAATCGAGGTCAAAGGATGGAAGCCCAATGAGATAGTCAGCATCACGAAGTGGGTCCCCTTGGAAGTTCGATCTAATCTGTCCATTCACCCGTCTTCATACCCAATGGACCAATGGACAGAGCCCCAAAGACAATGGTTCGAAGACCTTCGCCAGGAGACGTTTGGCACAGGTGGAGACAGCACTAGACGCCTATAAACATTAGATCTATCCGCACCCATATGTTTTCTTGATCTTTATTCACTTCTTCATGAAGTATCGAAATAAAAAAAATAAAAAAAGTAAAATACCAAGTTTCCATGTATATCTCGGCAAAAGTTTGGCGGATCCGCCGCAGCAAATCGGCAAAGTCGCCGCGGAATGCTGCCGATCCGCCGAACAAGGTTAACATCAACCAAAAAAGAGAATTGGTGTCTTCGTTTGAGACATCGGAAAGAGAATTGCCAGAATATAATGCTTCACCTGGCGTAATAATAATCATTTATTCAGTGAATAAGTGAAAGAGAGGTATGGCCCCGCAAGAGGCTTAACCAATGAAAGCGAGAAAGGTGAAGATAAGTAAATTGGGAGAGAGTATAAGGGGTATGGGACAAGAAGGGGAAAATCGGGTTAGATAATACATTGAGGAAGGAAGAGGATAGTAGGTTGTTGAATTGGAATGGGGAAAGAAATGAGGATTGATTACAAAGAAGGGAGTTCCACGCAGGGATGGTAGTGGCGAAGAAATCGTTAATATTAGGCGATATACAAATGAGTAACATGGGATGGCGGGGGGATGACGCAGGGCGGCAGAAGAGGTTGAGGTTGGGGAAATAAGTGAGACCGGTTATGAATTTGTAGAGAAGAGTGAGTTGAGATAGGAGGCGACGGCGTTAGATAGAGGATAAGTTGAGCGCCACGAGGCGATCGGAGTAGGACGAGTAGGGGAGGTTACAACGCTGGAGGACGAGGCGAGAATACAATCTGAGTGGCTTTTCGAGAAGAGTCGAAAGACGAGAAGAAGGGGGAGGCGAGTAGGCAGGGGAACAGTATTCGAGGATGGGGAGCACATAACATTTGAACAGAAAAGAATAGAAGGTGGGTGAGGAAGATTTGAAACAATTGAGTAGTTGGCGAGAACGGAGGAGGGAATGGGCGACAATTTTGTTGATGTGGGAGCAACGTCAGTATACAGTTCTTGGACTTTCTCTTTCGAGAGGCCTGAGCTTGCGTGTCTTTCGAGATGGCAGTAGAGGCAACTGCCAGAGGTCACCTTTCGCATGGCCCGACATCTCGCGGGTTCCTGTGTCTTATCGAATTTCGCATCCTTCTCCTAAACTCCGCCCACTTTTGCCGAGTAGGAGTGAGATTGGAGATATTTGAGATACTGGGACTTTTCCCACACGGCGAACCAGCGGCGGCGTCTAGTAGTAAATTTTTGCAGCATTTTTCCGGGTTCGGCCACCAATCAGCAATCCTGAAACGTGGGCCACGCCCCTTTCGCAACCGCCGCGTGAAATTTTGCAACTCCGCCGCACGCAGGTCCGATTGGCGGAGTCCTCCCAAAAACGCCTTTTGAACGCCATCTTCCCCGTATTTTTCGGGGCAATGGTCTTAAATTTAGGGCATGAATTTTTTTTTTAATCGTTGGAAAATTAATTTTGATGGTTTTGTATAAAAAAAATGTGAAACTTTAAAGAAGTTTTTCGAGAAAAATGCGAAAAACCCTCGGGGACTAGGAAACGGTGTCAGGAGGCGGAGTTTCAAAACGCAAATATGGCCTAGATTTTCCTCTAACACGTCGATCGTGGTTCGCCGTGTCCCATAAGAGGCTTCAGGGACAAATACCTCCAATCTCATTTTATGGAATTTGTGAAAATATGAAAATAGAGATCAATCAGCATGTAGTTTTCCGGAGGTTCCGGAAGTGCCCGGTTCGCCCCAATCCTCGTCGGCGGCGGCGTCAACGACGTCCATGTCTTCCAGAGGGTCCAATTCGATTTCTGTTCCGGAATCCACCGGAACATCCCCCTCTCCGACATCGGAAATATCCTCGTCCATCCACGAACAATCGTCGTCGTCGTCGTCGTCTCTCTGAAGGGTGCTCCACGGGTAATATATCGATCGACGACGCGCTTTTTCTGCAATCAATCAATCAATCAATCAATCGATAATTGGAATGGAATAAGAGTACCTGTCTCCACTTCGATGGCTTTCTTGAGCTCCTGAACTCCCTTGTTCTCGTCCATTTCTTTCATATTCGCGATTAGCTGAAAGATTTGAAATGGGGGATTTTTGAGAGAGAATTACTTTGCGACAAATCAATATTTTTAATCAGGTAAGATTATCAATCGATTGAAAATCATCTCTAGATCATTTTTGTAATTTGTCAATTTTTGCTAGTGATAAGGGTTTTTGAGATATCGATTAATTTCTGGAACGTGTTCTGTTCTCGAAAAATGAAAAAATCGAATTTTCAAATAATGATTTCTCAACTGAAATTGAGTATTTTTAATCAGGTAAGAATATCAATAGATAGAAAATCATCTCTTAATCATTTTTGTAGTAGATCACTGTTTGATAGGGGTTGCGGTTTTCGAGATATCGATTGATTTCAGGAACATGTTTTTTAAAAATGAGAAAAAATCGAATTTTCAAATAATGATTTCTCAACTGAAATTGAGTATTTTCAATCAGGTAAGAATATCAATCGATTGGAAATCAGCTCTAGATCATTTTTGTAATTGATCACTTTTTGATAGGGGTTGCGGTTTTCGAGATATCGATTGATTTCAGGAACGTGTTTTTTAAAAATGAGAAAAATCGTATTTTCAAATAATGATTTCTCGACTGAAATTGAGTATTTTCAATCAGGTAAGAGTATCAATCGATTGGAAATCATCTCTAGATCATTTTTGTAATTGATCACTTTTCGATAGGGGTTGCGGTTTTCGAGATATCGATTGATTTCTAGAACGTGTTCTCGAAAAAACAGTCTCAATTTCAAAATATCATAACTCGGCTCAAAATGCTCCGTTCGAGATGGGATTTGGACCCAACTCACCGTAATCAACTTGGGCACCTGTCGGGGGTTAATCTTGCACTTGTCCTCGAGCTCCTGCTGCTGGTTCGCCTTCTCCGCCTTCGCGTCGCCCTTCTTGTCGTTGCTCAACATCGCCGCCGCCTTTTTCTTCATAAGCGAATGCGCCGCCGGATAGTACCGTATCACATCGTTGAGGTCCTCCTTCGCCAAAACGAACAAAGTACAGTAACCCTTGGCTCGGATGGAAGCCGTCCTTCGATTGTTGCCTCCGATCGCCAGAAGACTGATCTCTCCGAACACTGCTCCTTGGACGAGTTCCGCAAACACCTGATCGTTATTGTCCCCACCGACTACTTGAAGGATTCCCTGGTTGATTATGTACATCTCTTTTCCAACGTCTCCCTGGAAAAAGTTTAAAAAAATTAAGATTCCATGATTAAAATTCGCGGTGGCGCCGCGCGACCGCGCGCTTATCACCGCCCTCTCGCCTGCCCCCTTCAATGACCTGTGTGGCGCAGGTGGTAGCGCGCCCCACGCTCATCTCGCGTCGTTTTGGGGTCGCTGGTTCGAACCCCACCCCCTGCCGAACCGTTTTTCCAGCGTTCCTCTCACCTTCTGACAAATCATATCGTTCGGTAGAAAGATCACCGGCCGCAATCTCAACACCAAATCGCGCAAAAGCGCCCGATCGGCGTCCTGGAACAGTTGGACTTTGCTGAGCGTTGTGTAGTGGACGGATAACGCCAAATCGGTTTGAAGTTTTAGTGGAAGCTTTTCAATGAGCTTCTTCTCGTCTGGAAATCTGGAATTATGCGGGGGGGGGGGGGTGATTTGGTTGTTTACCAAGGGTTTTCTGTTGCTGCCACGTGTAAATGAACCAGTCACGGACACTATTTTGCAGTTCCGGTTTGAGACCTGGAAAGTTTAAATTTTATAGGAAAAAACTTTTTTTTTCTTAAATTTGATTTTTTAAAAATTTATTTTTGGTTTAAAAAATTTTTTAAAATAAAAAAAATCAATTTTTGGTATTTGTGATGTTCTACGTATAAAAATCAATAATTCAATATTTTAGATTAATTTACAAAAACTCTGGGGAAATTTAAAAATTAAAAAAAAATGTTTTTTTCTCTAAAAATTATTTTTTTTATCTGCCGATTTTTAGAATTTTTTAAGCTCCTTGAAAAATGTAGAAAATTGAATTTCTTTATTTTTTATATTTTCTAATTTGGGAAAAATAGATTTGAATTTTAAAGGAAAATTTAGAAAAAATATGAATTTTTTTTTTAATTTTCAAAAATTTCCAAAAAAAATCATTTACTTAAATGTTAAACTGTTTTTTTGAAAAATATTTTTTCTAGTTTGCCGATTTTTAAATTTTCTTAAAATTTCTAGAAAAATTTGGAAAAAATTGATTTTTTCAATTTTCAAAAAAAAAAAAAAATTTTTTTAATTTTCAAAAAAATTCCAAAATTTTATTTTTCGTTCCCATTATCTGAATAATCCCTAAAAATGAAATTTTAAAAATTCCCAATCCACGCACCAAGTCGTTTACACTCTCCAAGTGCCAAATCCATCCTTCTCTGGAACTCCTCTCGATTTCTGTTCGCATTCGATACGATATCTCGAATTTGACCGAGCAACAAAGCGAAAACGAACACTCCCATCATCCAGGAACACGTCATGTAGATGTATCTGAAGCGATGGGTTACTGTATGCGCCTTTAAATTGATCTACAGGAAGGTGATTTTCAAACAAGAATATCTCAGCTAAAAATTAATATTTTTAATCAGGTAAAAATATCAATCGATAGAAAATCATCTCTAGATCATTTTTGTAATTGATCACTTTTTGCTAATAATTACAGTTTCCGAGATATCGATTGATTTATGGGATAGGTTCTCCAAAATCTTTAAAAAATAGCGTATTTTCAAAAAACGATATCTCAACTGAAATTGAGTATTTTTAATCTGGTAAGAATGTCAATCGATAGGAAATCATCTCTAGATCATTTTTGTAGTAGATCACTTTTTGATAGGGATCGCGGTTTTCGAGATATCGATTGATTTCCAAAGTGTGTCTGTCTAAACTTCAAAATATCATAACTCGGCTCTAAATGCTCTATTTGAGCTGGGATTTGGACAGGGAACATAAAAATGGACTGGAAATGTGATACGGTAGTTTTAGAGCTAAAATTGGAAAACTGGAAAATCTGGAATTTTCAGATTTTCAGATTTTTTCAGAAAAACTTCAAAAATTTAACCTTTTTTTTTCTAAATTTCAGTTTTTCCTATTATCATTTTTTTTTCATATTCCGGATTACTGAATGCTCCTTTAAACCGTACTCGATAACATTAGTCGGCGCCGGGTTGTTACCAGTAGAAGTAGCCACGGCGGCAGTGAAATAGAAACATCGAATGTAGGCGTTTCCTGGAAAACTACAGTAACCCACAGTAACCCAGACTCCTACAGTACCTTGATTATTGTAGACCCACTTGTTCAGGTACCACTTGCCATTCTCCAAATAGGCGATCTGTCCGAACGCTTGCATCGCCGACAGTTTATAGTAGACACAACTGTTGCAGTGGATGATGTAGATCATGTAGGAAAGGGTTCGAGCGATTCTGAGAATTGTTCATTTTCCCGGTTCTCCGTCCTGCGCCCAGTCGACAACATCGCTCGTCTGGTGTCGGGGACGGTTCAGTGGATATTTGTTTATAATATATTTATTTTAGGTAATAATAGGAAAATAATACAAAAATAAGAATATGGTTTGGGGACTGAGGCAGGAGACGAAGGACAGGAATGGGGAAGGTAGTACATCTGACGATCTGCTCTCAACAGGCCCTTTTTATAGCACATTGCACAATTGATCTCAAGTTTCCGTTGTCTTTCAAAAAGGACCTATTTTGTACACAAAGAACGTAACAGTCCAATCGGAAAGCTCCAAACGGTGTTACGGAATGGGAGAATGTGTCGATAGACAATGTCTTGACGTAGGACCCAACTCCAAATTGGTGGAATTCCCAGAAGCAAATAAGTACCCCGGGAACACGTATTGCACACACAGTTGCGGAGGAATCTGGTGCAAATGCCTTTAGAAGGCTGCCTTTTCTATAGAACATACGCAACTCCCACCAGCGACAGTAAATTCCAAATATACCGAGGCATGGTCAAACAAAATCGCATTCTCGTCAGTCTTAAAAAAGATGGATTGAACTGTAATTGTACATGTACAGCTCCGTGTTTCATTTTAATGGATGGTACATTATCTTCTGTCAGTCCTAATTGATATCTTTCTGTGATAATCGGGAGGTTGTGTGTTTTATCGTCTATCATTTCGAATAGGTCTGGTACCTTACATGAGCATGCTCAGGCTTGGTCGGAACCGGAACCGGAATTTCCGAAAGTTCCGAAATTTCCGAACAATTTCGGAACTTTTTTCCGACGGAATTTTTTCCGAAATTATTTTTCGGAACTTTTTTCCGACGGGACCTTTTCCGAAAATTGTCGGAAATTCCGAAACTTTCAACGAAAAGAAAAAATTCTGCAAAATAGCCCGCGAAATTTGAAAATCAATAGAAATTTAGCACTGAAAATGAGAATTTGTTGATTTTTCAGCAAGGAGGAACCTTTTTTCCGATAATTTCTCTGCAAGTAGTGTTCGCAAGTGAACGACGCAAATTTTGAATGCTCGACAGGCCCAAACGGTTCGATATTCGCAAAGTTATTTAAGTGTGTTGTTTTGGCTTGAAAATTCACAAATTTTAATATTTCCCGAGAACCAATTTTTCTTTTAAAAAATGGTCCCCTAATTGGTTTTTCGAAAGCTAACTGAAAATTGTATTGCTTTCCACTCGTTTATTGTTGAATTTTAGATATTTTTTGTTATTTTGGTCATAAAATATTAAATATTTCGAAAATCCCGACAGTTCCGAAAAGTTCCGAAAAGTTCCGGTTTTTCCGATTTTTTTTTCGGAAAAAAAAATTAGTTCCGAAAGTTCCGACAGGTCGGTTCCGACCAAGCCTGAGCATGCTGCTGTGCTATGTGACGTAGTACACGTGCAGGTTTCTCTATAACTACATGCTCCTCGTTCGTCACATTCTATAGGGAAGATTTCGTTTGTGATTGTAGCTAGTGCTACTTTATCGTCTTTCTGGATGATTTTCTTTCCAAGAATGCTGAGTCCAGTTTCGCTTACTACGCTTACTAGGCGCGTTTGGATATCTAATGTATCGTCTTATGTGTGTGTGTTTGCTTATTGCTACCTTGCTGTAACACATAGGACTCTTTGTGTATTTTGTTGTTTACCGTCAAGACTGACGAGAATGCGATTTTGTTTGTGACGTTTGTGACTATAGAATGTGACGAACGAGGAGCATGTAGTTATAGAGAAACCTGCACGTGTACTACGTCACATAGCACAGCAGCATGCTCATGTAAGGTACCAGACCTATTCGAAATGATAGACGATAAAACACACAACCTCCCGATTATCACAGAAAGATATCAATTAGGACTGACAGAAGATAATGTACCATCCATTAAAATGAAACACGGAGCTGTACATGTACAATTACAGTTCAATCCATCTTTTTTAAGACTGACGAGAATGCGATTTTGTTTGACCATGCCTGGTATATTTGGAATTTAGTGTCGCTGGTGGGAGTTGCGTATGTTCTATAGAAAAGGCAGCCTTCTAAAGGCATTTGCACCAGATTCCTCCGCAACTGTGTGTGCAATACGTGTTCCCGGGGTACTTATTTGCTTCTGGGAATTCCACCAATTTGGAGTTGGGTCCTACGTCAAGACATTGTCTATCGACACATTCTCCCATTCCGTAACACCGTTTGGAGCTTTCCGATTGGACTGTTACGTTCTTTGTGTACAAAATAGGTCCTTTTTGAAAGACAACGGAAACTTGAGATCAATTGTGCAATGTGCTATAAAAAGGGCCTGTTGAGAGCAGATCGTCAGATGTTCTACCTTCCCCATTCCTGTCCTTCGTCTCCTGCCTCAGTCCCCAAACCATATTCTTTTTTTGTATTATTTTCCTATTATTACCTAAAATAAATATATTATTATAAACAAATATCCACTGAACCGTCCCCGACATCTGGCGCAAGTGGTTGCGCAGATGACATTCAGTTTTCATGTCGCTGGTTCGATTCCCATCCCCTCTAATTCTTTTTTGCAAACGCCTAAGCACTCACCGAATAGCATATGGGTTGGAAAATGAGTTGTCGAGCATGTCAAATAGCAGCCAGAATGAGTTTATCTATAAAATTCAATTCTCTAAAGTCAAAAATGAATGACTTACCTTCAAAACGCGATTCATTCTCCAAATGGGTTTCATCCCAACTACGAAATAAATTAAATCGAACGGGAGAATACTTAAAATGTCGAATTTACATGTACGCGTCTTTAGATAGTGCGTTTGGGTGGCTTGGAAATCCTTCTGCAATTTGGTGAATTTTTTAGAAAATTCCAAAAAAAACATATTTTTTTTGTAATTAAAAAAAAAATTCAAATTTCCCTCCGGAGCTTCTAAAAATATTGAGCACGTTTCAAATGTCTCTAAGCAATTCCAGTGAAAATTTCAGCTCATTTGGAGCATTTCGAGCCGAGATATAACGGTTTGAAGTAATGCATCACATTCTACGACAATTTGCAGAAAATGACAAATTTCTGCGATTTGTCGTAGGGTACAGTGCACAAACCGGAAATGCAAACAATTAGTGAGATTCGGTGATGCTTTTGAGCAATGCATCAGATTTCACGACAATTCGAAAAACATCAGTTTTCTGCATTTTTTCGTGAGATTGGATGCATTAGAATAGCTTCAAAAACTATCGGAGCATGTTTAAAATGTCTTTGAGTTTATAGAAAAAAATTTACAGTCAGTTTGGAACATTTAGAGCCGAGGAATAAGGGGTTGAAGTGAATGCACCAGATTCTACGACAATTTGCAGAAAATGACAGATTTCTTCATTTTGTCGTAAGATACAGTGCACAAAGGTTCAAAACTTGAAATTTCAAGGCATTTGGGTGTAATGCATCATATTCTACGACAATTTGCAGAAAATGACAGATTTCTGCATTTTGTCGTAAGATACAGTGCACGAAGCTTTAGGATTTGAACGTTTGCGACAGTTTTAAGGAAGGCATCATATTCTACGACAATTTGCAGAAAAATACATAATTCTGCATTTTGTCGTAAGATATAGTGCAGAAAGGTTCAAGATTTGGAAATTTCAACTCAGTTTGGTGTAATGCATCATATTCTACGACAATTTGCAGAAAATGACAGATTTCTGCATTTTGTCGTAACATATAGTGCAGAAAGGTTCAAGATTTGGAAATTTCGACTCAGTTTGGTGTAATGCATCATATTCTACGACAATTTGCAGAAAATGACAGATTTCTGCATTTTGTCGTAAGATACAGTGCACAAAGCTTCAAGATTTGAAATTTCAAGGCAGTTTGGTGTAATGCACTATATACTACGACAATTTGCACAGAATCCGACGTACCACTTGAATGCCGCCTTTGGAGAAGCGTAGCCGTGGTTTGACCATGAACATGTCGACGAGGTAGATCAAATCGCAAGTGTAATCGACAATGAGCCAGTAGACGTAGTTGTCGTCCGTCTGATAGGGGTAAGAGGAGCGGAGGGGGATGCAGAAGGCGTTGTAGAGGAAGCACACGGAGACCAGCGACAGCCAAGACATGTAGAAACGGCCGTACGGATGCAATGTCCCCCGCCTCCAGAAGCCCCAGCAGCTCGACGTTCCCTCCACTTGCGGCGAGTTGGGACGGTTCTTAATCGATTTTTTTAGACGATGATATTGATTTTTATATTTTATTATGGTGGTTCCTCGAATTGAGGGGTACCCCTGCCGGAGAATCAATATATCTCGAGATTGATAAGAGATATCAAAAAGTTGTCAACAGGAAATTTGTAGTCCTAGTTGTGATCTACAAGTTTGCTGTTGAAAACTTCTTGTTATCTCTTATCAATCTTGAGATATAATGATTCTCCGGCAGAGCTCTACTTGGAAAATTTCAAAAAATTTCAGTTTCACAAAATTCCCAAAATAGAAGCAAATTTTCATTTTTTCAATTCTTCTTAAATACTTGGAAAAAATTGAAAGAAAAAATTTTTTTTTTTGGATTTTTTTCAAGTTGCCACTTTCAAATTCCAATTTTGAAAAATCTTGGAAATAAATCGAAAAATTGTTCACATTCTTGAAGTTTCGAGCCTACGCTACCGGAGAACCGTTATATCTGGAGATTGATAAGAGATATCAAAAAGTTGTGAACAGAAAACTTCTAGTCCTAGTTGTGATCTACAAATTTGCTGTTGACAACTTTTTGATATCTCTTATCAGTCTCCAGATATAATGATTCTACGGCAGCATTACCGCTCTACTTGATGTTAACTCGCTAGAAAGTACAGTAACTCTAACCTTTGTTTATTGTTAGATGATTATGATTTTTTATATATTATTTGCAAAAAGTTTTTTCTTATCTATTTTTAATGACTGGAAACTGATCTACGTTTGTTTTACTTTGAAAATTGATGCTTTTTTTTGCAAAAAAAAATTGAAAAAAAATCGAAAAAAAAATTTTCTCTGAAAAATTTTTAGGCTGTGATTACAGTAACTCTCATTGGGCAATACCACGCCCACTACAGTCACCCCTGTAACGCAAAATGCACAAAATGCAATTTTCCGGGTTACTGTATCTAGGTAGGTCTGCAAACACCTCTAACACTCGAATTCACGTGAAGATGCACAAATGCTCAAAAATCTTGGATTACTGTATCTAGGAAAGTGTGCAAACACTGAACCTCACCTGCAATCCGATCAAACTCATCAAACTGGGTCGATGTTCGTCCCTG
The DNA here is from genome assembly GCA_963932285.1 of Caenorhabditis macrosperma. Lineage (NCBI taxonomy): Eukaryota > Metazoa > Nematoda > Chromadorea > Rhabditida > Rhabditidae > Caenorhabditis > Caenorhabditis macrosperma. The sequence continues at coordinate 12,601,084 of OZ010622.1, forward strand.
ACGGGCAGGTTGGAGGCGATGGAGACGGTGTCGTCGGGCGTCTCGCGGATGAGGTCGTCTCGGATGGCGGACGTCCTCCTCTGCACCTCCCTGGCGATCGAGTGCAGTCTCTCTCGCATCACGAACGATATCTGACTCCCGATGTCCTCCTCCACTTCCTTCACACTCGACGAGAGAGAACACGGCTCGAGAGACGCAGACGCGAAGAGACTCTCCTCGTCTCGCGACGACTGCGCGCCCAGGATCGGAGACTCCACCTCGTCGATTTGAATTCGAACTTCCGGGCGGACGGGGGGCACGGGAAGGGCACGTGGTGGTTGTGAAGAGGGTCCGGGACCCGCCATTGAGGGGTCTAGGCTGCAAGATGCGAGGTTACTGTACTCCATCGGGATACAGTAATCCCCTTCCTCAAATGACCTTCGCGGGTTACTGTAGTCTCACAGGTTACAGTAATACTACAGTAACCCGTCGGGTGTCCGGAAAACCGGAAGGTTTGACCGGAAAATGACCGGAAATCCAAAAATATTTTCCGGCTGTTTTTGCATTTATTTGGATTACCACCCGAAAACAGATTAACTTTCTCTTTTTTTTTGAATTTTCGGCCGGTTTTTTCCGGATAAAACCGGAGCGCCGGCAGTGTGAATGTACAGTAATCCTACTACAGTAATCCCTACAGTAATCCTACTACAGTATGCCAACTCACAGATCGAAACTGTCCTCGCTTCGCGGCGATTTCATGTCATCCGGATCGAGGGCGCGCGGTTTGGAGGATTTCTGAAAAACGGATACAGTAATCCAACTACAGTAACTTCTAATTGGCAATGCCACGTCACTACAGTAACCCCCTGTAGCATGAACGCATTTTCCCGGGTTACTGTATCTAGGTAGGTCTGCAAACACCTCGAACACTCGAATTCACGTGAAAATGCACAAATTCTCAAAGATCTTGGGTTACTGTAGCCAGGAAAGTCTGCAAACATCCAGTGCCTAGAACTCCACGCAAAAATGCACAAAAATCCATTTGCGAAACCATCTGGGTTACTGTATCTACCGTACTTCTTCTAATGAGGTAACGCTGTCCCGGAAAATCACTATATCTCGAGATTGATAAGAGATATCAAACAGTTGTCAACTGGAAAATTGTAGTCCCAGTTTTGATCTACAAATTTTCTGTTGACAACTTTTCGATATCTCTTATCAATCTCGGGATATAATGATTTTCCGGCAGCATAGCTCTATTCGGGGAAGTACGGTAGATACAGTAACCCAGATGGTTTCGCAAATGGATTTTTGTGCATTTTCACGTGAAATTGAGTGTTCGCGGTGTTTGCAGACCTATTTAGATACAGTAATCCAAGATTTTTGAGAAGTTGTGCACTTTCACGTGAATTTGAGTGTTCGAGGTGTTTGCAGACCTACCTAGATACAGTAACCCGGGAAGTTGCATTTATGCTACAGGGGTTACTGTAGTGACGTGGCATTGTTTCTAACACTACACCACTAGTGCCACGTCACTACCGTACCCCATCAACGATATCCGAAAGTCGTCGCCAGTGCTTTTTTGCGGTGAAAGTGATCTTTCGGACTCGTTTCGGATCCAACTGAGCGGCGGAGCCATCGGGTTCCGACGGTTTCTCGGACATTTATCGATTGATTACTGATATCAGTTGATATGAGTGAAAACGAAAAAAAGAGGCGACTGATACGAAGCGAAATGAGCAGTTACCCATCCGTCGCGAGGGGGTGTGTCTCTGCGTCTCTCTAACAACCACACTCTCTCCGTCCCTCGGGTGCGGGGGAAGGGGGGCGGGAGGCTTATCATTAGGCGGCACATTCATCAGAATCATCAGCCATTTCGTATTATTTACCCGTCGTTTTCCCTAGAGAGAGAGAGAGAGAAGAGAGGGCGCAGAGAAACAGACATCTAGCACTTTTAAAGGACACGGGAGATCAGCCTCCGGATTAGCTTCCGGAATGGATTCCGGAAAGGTTTCCGGATTAGAACTCATTTTTGTGATGTTTCAAAGTGATTATGTTATTAGAAGATTACTCGAAAAAAAATAGGCGTTGGAAATTCGCTGATATCTCGAAAACCGTTATCACTAGCAAAAATTGATCAACTAGAAAAATGATCTAGAGATGATTTCCAGTTGATTGATAATCTTATTTAACTCAAAATAATGATTTTTAGTAATTTTATGCTCTTTTGAAATTTCGCTGTTTTTGTCTAGAAATTGAAAAACACACTTTAGAAATCAATCGATATCTCAAAAACCGTAATTAATATCAACAAATGATCAACTAGAAAAATGATCTAGAGATGATTTCCAGTTGATTGATAATCTTACTTTATTCAAAATATTGATTTTTAGCCATGTTATGCCATTTTGAAAATGGGCAACTTTTTTCTAGAAATACGCTTCAGAAATCAGTCGATATCTCGAAAACCCTTATCACTATCAAAAAGTGATCCACTACAAAAATGATCTAGAGATGATTTCCTATCGATTGATATTCTTACTTGGCTCAAAATAACAATTTCGAGCCATCTTATGCTCTTCCAAACATGCCCCCAGTTCATCTACCTGTCGGTCAACATAGCTGAACTCTCGCTTCCGAATGTCTTTCGCCAATTGGCTATTCGCCCGTTTCGGCCCTTTGTACATGTCCTCAAATGTCGGTGTACTCCGTCTTCGTGGCATTTCAGCGAGATTAGGGATCTGATCTGGAATTTCAGATGTTTTTCTGAAAATATGTAACTTACTCGAAAAACAACGGATTAGTGTGATTCCAAAGAAAAACGCCACTCATGGGATTTTCAGAAAAAATCGGCAATTGTTCCCTATAATTATCCTATTCTTGACTAATTTGGAGCCTCGTTGCAAACGCGCTCTATTGCTAATTGGGTGGTCACGGATCTCTTTGTGTGCTTCACATGGAGGCGCGAAATTTTGTTTTTTTTTGAATTTAAATTTTGAGAAAAAGTCCTCGATTTTTACCCAATTTTTCTTCCGAAATTGAAATATTCCAATAGAAAAAATATGATTAAAAAATCGAAAATTATTTTTAAAAATTTATTTTTGAAAAACCGGATTTTTCCCGAATAAAAAACTACGCGAATTTTTCAAGAAAATCAGAATTTATTTTTTTTAGGAAAAAATATATAATTACTTCTAATTAAAAAAAACTTTTTTCTAAATTTTATTGAATGCTTTTTCTTCAATTTTCCGAATTTTCATTTTTTTTGAAATTTTTAGAACTTTTAAAATATTTTTTGGATTTCCTGATTCAGAAAAAAAAAGTTTTTTTTGAATTTCCAAACTTGTGACCACGAAAACATTAAACTTTATTGAAAATCAACATGCGCCTTCAAAAAAACCGTAGTTTCTACAGTAGTTTTTACCGTACCCTTTTTAAAGGCGCATGTTGATTTTCCGAAAAGTTTTCGTGGCGAGACCCGCCAATGCGGTAAACTGCAGACTTTGCCACATCCCGTTGATTTTTCGATAATATTTAAAAGAAAAGTCCAAAAATTTCCAAAAAAAAAAGGGTGACCCCTTTTATCTACGGTGAGACCAGGTTCCAAGATTTTTGAAACATATAATAATAACATATGTTTTTCTAAAAAAATAATTTTGATTCCCTTGAAAAAAATCCGCTTTTTTCGGCAATTTTCGAAAATTTCGCGTTGTATTTTATTCCGGAAAAAATTCGCTTCAAAAATAGGCCAATTTTTTCACTTATTGCTCAGTTTTCAGCTTTCGTCCGACTGATTTTTTTTCGTGTTACTTATTATCGGATGCCATCGGAATGGCCCCGCAACCGAACAGAGCTCTTCCGGAGACCCAATACATCTCGAGATTGATACGAGATATCAAGGAGTTGACAACATCAAACTTGTAGTCCTAGTTTTGATCTACAAGTTTGCTGTTGACAACTTTTTGATATCTCTTATCAATCTCCAGATATAATCATTCTCCGGAAGAGCTCTCTTCAGTTGCAAAAAATTCGAATTCACATTTTAAAAATAACGGATTTCATGACAAACTGATAGAAAAATGCGGTAATCAAAAAAATAATCAGCTATTTACTAGGCGGGAGCAATTGATAGTGGAACCGGAGAGGAATGTGGAAATGGATGAAATTGGAGAGAGAGAGAACATACGAGAGAGAGACGCAGAGAGAGATGGGGGGGAATGTGTGGATGATAAACTGCTTTGGAGCCGTCCGTTATCCCCCCCGTATCATCCTCCCCTAGTATGGCTTCCTCTCCCGTATATGCATACATACATTATGACCTCCTCCTCCTCTTTGCCTTCTCTCCGTCTCTTCATCTCTCGTCGTTTCCTTCCGTTTCATTTCCTTTACTCCGTTGCTATGTGTGGCTCTAATTAGTACGTAAGTAGGAGGGCTTTTTTGGAAATGAGAGACGCAGAGAAACCAGAAGACAAGCGACATTTCTCCAGTGCCACGTCACTACAGTAACCCCTTGTAGCGAAATGCAACTTTGCTGGGTTACTGTATCTAGGTAAGTCTGCAAACACCGCGAACACTCGAATTCACGTGAAAATGCACAAATTCTCAAAAATCTTGGATTACTGTATCTAGCTTAGTCTGCAAACACTGCGAACACTCAAATTCACGTGAAAATGCACAAATTCTCAAAAACCCTGGGTTACTGTAGCCAGGAAAGTCTGCAAACACCGCGAACACTCAAATTCACGTGAAAATGCACAAATTCTTAAAAATCTTGGGTTACTGTAGCCAGGAAAGTCTGCAAACACCGCGAACACTCAAATTCACGTGAAAATGCACAAATTCTTAAAAATCTTGGGTTACTGTAGCTAGGAAAGTCTGCAAACACTGCGAACACTCAAATTCACGTGAAAATGCACAAGTTCTTAAAAATCTTGGGTTACTGTATCTTGGTAGATCTGCAAACATCTCAAACACTCGAATTCACGTGAAAATGCACAAATTCTCAATAATCTTGGGTTACTGTAGCCAGGAAAGTCTGCAAACATCCAGTGCCTTGAACTCCACGTAAAAATGCACAGAAATCCATTTGCGAAACCATCTGGGTTACTGTATCTACCGTACTTCCTCCGGTTTTCCGGAAACCACCATGTGATTATGATTTTAGTATGATTTCTTTAATTATCCTGATTTTCGTGCAATTTTTAAAATTAATTTAAAAAATAAATTTTTTTTAGAATTATTCAGTTCCCGTTTCACTATAATCATATCAATTTTCCGATGGTGAATGTTTCCAATTTGCTGGTTTCATTTTTTTTTTAATTAAAAAAAAATTTTCCAAATTTTTTCCAAAAAAAAATTTTTTCTTTAATTTCTTTTTTTTTTGAAAAAAATGAGCAATTTTTATTACGCAAGACAGAAAGAAATTGTTTTTCAAAGGAGATGAGAGGGGTGGAAAGAAGACAATATTATTGCAAATTTTCGAAAGAAGAATTGAATTTTTCAGAGAAATGGAAGAAAAAAAAGGAAATCATGGAAAATCATGGAAAAAAGAGAGAAATGGACAGGAAAATAAATAAAAAAAATGAGAAATCATAATCAGAATGTGTGTACCTCGTTCATAAAGTGTTTTGGATTGGTGTAGAGGAGAAAAATCGATAAATCGATAAAAAATTGATTTGACCGGAAAACAAGAGGAAAAGTCGTTGAGATTGAGAGCGGGGGGTAAAACAGAGCAATTCGTGGATTTTGTACACAAAAAACAACATAAATACTGTAGAATGTGGGGGAGGGGGAAAGAGAGCTGAGCTTCAAGTGATAATATTGATTTTTACCGTAACTTTTATCAGTACCTTATCAGTGGATCATGATGATGATGATGATTATGCGCGTCTAGAGATTGTCTGAATTTGTGGTCGTCAAGTGGAGATTATGCTGTAGTTGTTGTAGATCATCGAGCATCGTGTCCAGGTTCTCCATGTGAGCGTTGAGCTCTTCTGTCGAATGCGATGGCTGCAAAAATGGTAATAGGGTTACTGTATTTTCGAGTTTTTATGAACCTATGAACCTAATATGCACGCCTTGCATTTTTCTATTTTTTTTCCATTTTTCTTCACTCATTTGGATAATTTTTTGCGAAAACTCGATCGCACCGAGACCTATTCGCCGTTTTTAGGAATGCGCCTTTAATTTCTTTGCGGATTCTCACTAATAGTTCAGAACGGTCCTTTCTCAAGCGCTTACACGGTTTTCCGAATTTTAGAGCTTGTTATTCCGGAAAAAAAGTAGAAAGTATATTTGGGTCTCGCAACGAGCGATTTTTTAAAGGAATTTTCAGTCTTTTTTCGACATTTTTTGCTACAAATAATAGTTCCAAGAAAAGAAAAAATGGAAGAAAATGCACTGCGTCCATAGGCCTATTAGGAAAACGGATTATTTGCATTTTTTTCTGTTTCATCTTGAAAAAAAAGTTAAAATTCGATAATTCGAACTACTCATTTGGTACTCATCCGAAGTGTTCAGAAAAAAACAATTTCCCGGAAAAGTTGGATAGTTTCGCTATTTTCAGCGGGTTTTCCGAACGTAGCTGATTTCTCAGCATTTTTGCCTGGAATATTTAGCAATTTTTTTATTTTTTTTAAATTATTAGCAATTCACAATTTTTTCACGATAATAAATTTGTTTTCAAAAAATAACTAGCGTAGATCACGGTTTCTAGCCATTTTTGTAAATTAAAATTTTTCTAGACTATGTTACTTGCAACATTTTCTAGAAACGTAAATTAAAAGTTTAAAATATTAAAAAAAGTGAAATCTATTTTCAGTTCAGGAAATGAATTTTTCGCAATTTTTTTTAATTAAAAAAAATTTTTTAGTTCAATTATTTTACGTCAAACTTTGATTATTAACTTTAAATATTTCGAAAATTTAAAAATAAACATCTTTGCTATGTTTTAATTAGCGACTTTGAGAAATTTTTTTCTTTTAAAAATTACCATAAATTCACAATTTTTCCTCGAAAATTTTTTAGGGCCAAAATTACAATCGATAATGAAAAACTGAGCTTTAAAAAAAACGAAACAGTGAAAAATTGTTTCCGAAAAAAAAGTAGCGTAAAATACGGTTTCTAGGCATTTTCGAAAATAAAAATTTCTCCAAATTTTCCGTTGTTTGGAGTTGGATTTCAACTTTGAACTTTCAAAATTTTGAATTTTTCTTCAAATTGAAGATTTATTTTGTTAAAAAAATCTATTTTTGCGTTATTTTCATTTTTTTTTCAAAAATTTGGAAATGAATTTTCGGAAATGATTTTTTTTTTTGAATTTCCACAATTTATTTTTATGCGGAAAAATTGGTTTTATTAATGATTAAAATTTAACGAAAAATAAATAATAGAAATTATTTTAATTTTTTCAAAACTTTGGAAAATTGGTTCAAAAAATTAATTTTTTTTAAAATTTTGAAAATTTTAAAGAAAAATTTAAAAAAATAGAAACCAACTGACCATCATATTAGCGACAATCTTGTCGCTCGTCGTCTTAATTGGCGTCGTCTCCCTCATTTCCATACACTCCCCGATGCCTCCCTTCTTATCCGAATCGCCCGCATCCGAAGACGCCGAGCACGAGGCGAACGGGCTGTAGATGTTGGCCACGTTGACGCGTGGCTGAGCAGTCGCTCTTCCGACTGGCACTTGGCGACCGCCCGGCGCGATGATCGTCGGCCGTACTGTAGACGTGGATGAGGTGGCGGTGAGCGGGGGCGGAGGCGTGTGTTGGGTGAAGGAGCGCAGCGCGTTGACGGCCGAGTTGGTGGGCGGCGTGCCGCGCAGGGTACGGTAGCCGTCGATTACTGTAGGCGGACCGGACGGCGGGGCGCCCATCGGGAGCGGGGGAGTGGAGGCGGAGCCGATGGCCGATGACGAGCCGTACGGACTGTCAAAGTCGATTTTGTGGATTGGCTGCAAAAAAAAATATGAAAATTAGAGATCCAGAATTTTTCGGATGAGTAATTCCGATTTTAATGCAAAATTTTGCAAAAATGTACAAAAATATGAGAATTAGATTTTTTTGCCCAGTTTCAGAACTTTTCATTACAACCAGAATCTTTTTTTTTAATTTGAAAATTAAAAATTAAAACTGAGGTATTTAAACAATTTTTTGAACAATGATTTTTTTCTAATGGTATTATTCTTAAAATTATTTTCGCTCACTTGGAAGAGAAATCCAAACCTAGTCCCCCGTTGGTCTCGTATCGATGGGGCGGATCCCGCCTTGCTGATTGGTTGCAGAGGCCAATCAGCGTGGTGGCCGAATTTTTCCCTCCTCTTCCAAGGGAGCAAAAATTTTTTAAAGAATAATATGAACACATTATTTTTTTGTTTTCAAAAAGAGATTTAAATTTTCAAAATAAATTGTATAATAGAACTTTTTCTCAAGTGAACAGATTGCCAGAGTAAAAATTTTGAAAAATTATTTTTTTTTCCAGTCGGTGCAAAAAAGCCACATAGAATGCCGGAATTCTTCTAAAACAGCTATTTATGTTTTGCCAGAAAGAGAAAATAATGCTTTCCTATTTTTCTAATAAATTTTCAAAAAAAAAAACAAAAATATTTCGACATTTTTTCGAGTCGCCAAACGAGCTTAATTTTGAAAATCTAATTTTTAAAAAATTTTCCAAAAGAATTTTTCAAACAATTTCTATTATTCTTAAAATTATTTTCGCTCACTTGGAAGAGAAATCCAAACCTAGTCCCCCGTTGGTCTCGTATCGATGGGGCGGATCCAGCCTTGCTGATTGGTTGCTGAGGCCAATAAGCGTGGTGGCCGAATTTTCCCCTCCTCTTCCAAGGGAGCGAAAATTTTTTTAAGAATAATAGAACTTTTGAATTTTTAAAAGAAATTTTAGAATTTTAAAAAATAAATTTTTGAAATAAATTTTTGAATTTTTAAAATAAATTTTAGAACTCGAAGTGAAATTTTGAAAAATTAATTTTTTTTCCAGTGTCAAGAATGTTTCTTAATGCCAGAATTCTTCTAAAATAGCTGGGTAACTAGCTCGTATTTCCCCCATTCAAATTTAAAAAAAAACAAAAAAAAAATCATTTTAGACATTTTTTAAATTTAAAATTTAATTTAATTTAATTCAATTTAAAACTTAATAAATATTAAATATTAGAACGAATTTTTTCGAAAGAAAACGGGGGTTTTAAAAAAATAAAAAAATTTTTCTTAAATCGCAATTTTCCTATAATAACTGTTCATTTATCAAATGAACATTTTTTTGAACTAAATTTGTAAAAAATCGTAAAAAATCAAAATTTTCCTTCAAAAAACACCAATACCCACCTGATGGCGTCCAGTTCCCGTGTACACCACTTGCGGGGTCCGTTGCCGTCCTTCCAGGCTCTGCGAGCTCTGATGATAGCTCCTTGTGAGGGTTCCGGCGCCTGAAACTCAAAAATTCATAGAAACACTGGAAAAATAATGGAATGGAAAAATGGAAATCTTTGAAAATCGTGTAAAAAAACTCTCGTATCAGTGTATCAAGGGGGGTTAGTCAGTGATTGTGAAAGGGAAAATTGAAGGAAATCCGTGAAAAACAAAGTGTCTGTGATGTGAGAAATGAAAAGTCAAAAATCGAAAAAACGGCATGCTTCTAGTGAAAAACAGAGGTTAGAGAGAAGAGGTAGCAGAGAAAGAGAGAAAAACGACAGGGGGGAGGACTAAAACGAATATGGACATTTCTTTTCCTAGATGTTTGAAATTTTTTGAATTTCCATTTACCGTAAATTCTCTAATAGAAGGGCACCCCAAACGCTGCTCGAGAGAATCAATACATCTCGAGATTGATAAGAGATATCAAAAAGTTGTCAATTGCAAACTTGTAGTCCTAATTTTGATCTACAAGTTTGCTGTTGACAACTTTTTGATATCTCTTATCAATCTCGAGATGTATTGATTCTCCCGGGCAGCGTTTGGGGTGCACTTCTATTAGAGACTTTACGGTATATCAAAAATTTTGGAATAGTCTTATCGTTTTCATCGCAAAGTGGGGCAGTAAGGACGAAGAAAAGCGCGAATGGGTCTCGAAACGAACGGACACAGCTCAGCGTTTTGTTACCGTAACCCTTTCTGAAAAGTGGGGGTCTGACCGTTTTTTCGTGCGGATTTTTTGATTTTTCGACAAAAAATCAATAGAAGCAATGAAAAATTTCTCGAAAGTTGAAATTTTGCAATTTTTCTACAGTAACCCGCGGGGGCCTAGAAACCTCCCAGTTCGTCAGTATTATACTAACTTTTGAAAAACGGCAAAATTCACTAATTTTGTAATGAACATTTTCAAGCGTATGCATTTAAAATGATAAAATTGATTTCAAAAAAATTTTCAAATAGAAGAAACAAGAAATACAATGCTTTTGTTACAATATCCAGATAAACTGATAGTATTTTGAAACTGGATTTTTTTTAAATGAAAATTTGAAATTTCAAAAAAAAAATTTTCAAAACAAAATTTTCAAATTTTCAAAAATAAACTCAACAATTTTTTAAAAATTCTGAAAAAGTACATTTTCCATTTTAAAGCTCTAATATCTATGGATTGAATGGTTTTTTGATTGACCAAGAAAAATTAAATATTTTTTGAATCCGATTTTTTTTTAAAGAAAATTAAATTTTAGAAATATGAAAATATAATTCAGAAATTTTTACGTTCTCGATTTTTAAAAAACTGAAAAAAAAATTCTATGTCATTCTAGAATTTATTTAAATTATGAAAAAAAATTTTTTTTTTTAATCGTATTTCGGAGAAAAAATTCACTTTTTGGATGGAATATTAAAAATACGTTTTTCTTTTTATTTAAAACTTATTTGAAACCGATTTTTAATTGATTTTTTTTTGAAAAATCCAAAAATCAAGCTATCAGACAATTTCAGAAATTTTCAGCCTTCTCAAAATTTTAAAAAATTCTGAAGAGAAATATTTAAATTACGATTTTCTTTTCTTTTTTGAAAAATCCAAAAATCAAGCTATCAGAACAGATATTCAGCCTCCTGCTCAAACCATGCGCAATCCATCCACACACACTCATAAATACCCGTACTCGTGATTGGTCGAGTTCTGGCCACCGGACGGGCCCTTATCAACGGCTCGAGGGGCTCCTCTTCCTCTTCCTCCTCCGTCGTCACTATCGCCGAGCACATGGACTGCGCCATCGGTGTGCTCCGTTTCGAGGAGCCACGTGGCGCCCGCGGGGGCCGCCCGTCCACATTGATCGATCCGTATAGGGAGGAGTCTGTGGGATGAGGAACTGAGAGAGAGTGTGGGGAAGAGAGAGAGAGACAGAGAGAGTGAGAGAAACAGAGGGAAACAGAGGGAAAACCAGAGGAGCAGAGGTTTAGACAGTGTGTCAACGAGCACTCACCTGTTTGGACTTACGGAATTTCTGGGACTAGCCAGACAATTTTCAAAAATTTTCGCCGGTGGCGCGATGGCAGAGGGTCTCGCCACGAGAACATGAATTTTTTCGAAAATCGACATGCGCCTTTAAAGAAACTACTGTAGACAGTTCATCAAAGTTCAAAGCACACCTGGATGGGAAGCTGGGATGCACGGAAATGACAATTAACGTTATTTCCGTTACATTCACGTGGGGAAAAATATAACTGCGTCAGTTATTTCCGTTTAGTTCCGTGAATTCCTGATCCTTTCCCTTTTAGTATAAGTAAGTTTTTTTTTATTATTTTATACAGAGGAAAAAATGCGAAAATTCGCAAGGATAGATTTACGGGGGAAAACCATGTTTTTTCAAAACGCATTTCACTAGAGAAGAGAAAATTAGGTGAATTTCAGTTTAAAAAACCAATTTTTAGGTGTTTTTTCTTCAATTTAATGTTATACTTTTGTTACCGTAACCCTTGTTCTGAAAATAGGGTTTCCGATATTTTTTTCTTGTGGATTTTTTAATGAAAAATCAATAGAAGCAATGAAAAAGTTACAACGCAAAAAATTTCTGGAAAATCGGACGAAATCGCGTTTTCCTGGTCACTCGAAAATTTGAAATTTTTTTACAGTAGCCCGCGGGGCCTAGAAATCTCCTCGCTTTTCCACACTCCCAATTTGATCAAAATTTCAATTTCTTCAAGCAAAATTCCAAGAAAAAATTGAAAACTAGGTTTTCGTAATGGTAGGATCCTCTTATCCAGCCAGGTGTAGTTTAAAGGCGCATGTCGATTTTCGAAAAAGTTTAATGTTTTCGTGGCGAGACCCATTGCGCCAGTTCCAAGAAAATATATAATACCACTCATACCAGCCAAACCTAGCCAACTTTTTTTCAAAATAAAAAAAAGAAAAATTTAGCAGGGCTCACCTTGTAAATGCTGATATCTGGGTGTTGGCGAATCGATGTCAGCCGCCGTGAGATGGGCGGTCGCCAGTCCGTCGACCATATAATCCGACGCGCCCGCTCGCATGTGACTCCCGGTGCCGTTGATCCACAAATCGTTCGGCGGTCCGCCCGACGCGCCGCCCATTCCCAGACCCATCGCTCCGCCGCCGCCGCTCGTCTTCTTGCCCGACTGATAGCCGTTCTTGCGGTTTGCGCCGTGTCCGGAACGCTTCAGACAGCACATGACGATGAGGATGAGTGTGAGGATGAGGATGAGGGCGAACGCGGCCAGCAGGGCCAGGTAGAGGGGATTCGATTGGAGCAGCGTTTGGAGCTGTTCGAAGAGCGACACGCTGTCGCCGGATGACGCCGAGCCGTGGCCTCGCGGCCGATCACGTCCCGAGAGGATTGCTCCGCCCGAGGGTGTGTAGCCGATGACGGAGGAGAACGGTCCGTGGCCTGGAGGAACAATAGAGGATTACTGTAGATTTATGAGAAATCCACCATTCAGATTATGAATGGAGTTTGGAAAAACAAACTACTATCGGATGTCATCGAAATGGCCCCGCAACCGACGAGAGCTCTGCCGGAAAATCATTATATCTCGAGATTGATAAGAGATATCAAAAAGTTGTCAACAGGAAATTTGTAGTCCTAGTTTTGATCCACAACTTTGCAGTTGATAACTTTTTGATATCTCTTATCAATTTCGAGATATATTGATTCTCCGTCAAAGCTCTTCTCGGTTGAGGGGCCATTTGGCATCCGATAGTATTCTTTGAATGCATATTTTTTTCAATTTTTTATAATTTTTTTAAAAATTCAATTTTTTCAAAAACTATGAAAAATGCGCAAAAGAATATTAATCTCATGTTTCAAAAAAAGGGAAAAAGATTTGAGATTTTTTAAAAATTAATTTCCCGTACACAAAATTACCGACTAATTTTTTTAATATTAAAAATTGGAAAAAAAAGAAAAAAATTAGTAAATTTTTAAATTTTGATTTTTTGATAATGTGTTGAATTTAAAAAAAAATAAATTTAATTTCTAAATTTTGAAAAATTAACTGGAAGGTGGTTTTTGTAGAATTTTAAACATGTGTTTAAAGATTTTTAGTCTCGAAATCATAATTTAAAAAAATCTAAAACATTAAAATTTTGATTTCTAGATAATTTTTAAAAGTTCAAAATTTAAATTCCTATTTTTAATTTTCTAATTTTTATAATTAGGTACCTGGAAAATTGTTTTTTTTTACATTTTTGAATTCCTTTCAAAGATTTTTATTGTAATTTTTAAAATTTTGAAATAAAAAAATCAAGGTAAGGTAATTAAGTTTTTTCAAAATTTTAAATTTTAAATTTCCAGTTTATTTTTTTAAAATAAATCAGGATTCGTATAACTTTAGATATAAGGGCTTCGAGGTCAATAAAAATTTTTCCATATAAAAAATAAAATTTGTCAAAAAAAATAACAAGAAAAAAGCTCACCTTTCTCATTTCTCGCCTGGATTTTGAAAAAGTAGTTGGCCTTCGGGAGCAGATTGCTGACTTGATGGGAAAGCTTATCTCCCGCCACGTAGTTGATAGTCCAATCCTTATCAGCGAGGGATGATCGGTCAGTGTAGAAGACCAAGTACTCCTCAATCTCGCCATTCGAGTATTTCGGCGGGTGCCAGTGGAGTGAGGCCGAGTGCGGATCGCCACTTTCCGCCGGCAGAACGGTCAGATCGCGCGGGGCGGACGAGGGCGGCGCCGACGACGTCCGATTGCGGGTGGCCATCGACCAGGTGCTAAAGTGTCCGCTCGACGAGACGGCTCTCACCGCGAACTCGTACTCTGTCGCCGGCCGCAGCCCCTCGATCGTCGCCCACGTCTCCGTGCTGTTCACGTAGCGGTGTTGGTTTCCGTCGACGGCCGTCGAGTAGCGGACAGTGTACTGCGTGTTGAACGCCGTCTCGTCGGATTCGGTCCAGACGACGCGGATAGAGGTGGCCGAGATGGCTTCCGCTTTCACACCGATCGGAGTCGACTCGGACGAGGCGAGCGACTCCGCGTCCGAGTCGTCCGAGTCGTCGTTGAATTGCGGCACGTCACGGGACAGCGTCCGGACCGTCTCGTAGATGGGGAATCCGGAGCCGAGGTTGTTGAAGGCCCGCAGCGAGATGACGTAGTCGCGTTCCGAGTGCAGACGCGCGATTTTGTACTGAGTCGTCGAGGCGGAGACGCGCGCGGTTTCAGTGTCGGGCACGGAGAGTCCCCAGCCGATTTGGTAGCCACGGACGAGGTTCTGCTCGTCGGCCGGCGGCAGCCACGAGACGAGGATGTAGTCGATGCCGGCGTGCGGACGGATCTCTCGCGGTGCTCCCAGCGTTCGCTCCTCTTTGTCCTGGCCAGGCGTGTCGACGGCGACCCAATCGGAGAATGGACCGGTGCCGTTCTGCAAGAAATTAGGAATTCTTCGAATCATTCTTCTTTTTTTTTTGAAATTTTTGTCAAAATTGTTATGTTTTTCAGAAATCTTGGAACCTACGCAAACGCGCTCCGCTAGATTTTGTTGGTCTCGTCACGACTCTTATCTGCGAGACAATAGTCGTGGCGAGACCAACACGAGTCCAGCAGAGCGCATTTGTGCAAGTTTCAAAGTTTACGAAATACATAATAATTTCTCATTGCAAAAAACAAATCATTTTTAAAATCGCAATTTTTAGAAAAATATTTGTTAGAACTATGTACATTTCTGGAACTTCTGTGATTCCGTAATCTCCACACTTTTTGAGAAATTCATGATTCATGTGGTAATAGTTAAAAATCGATTTTTTTTTGAAAAATCGAATATTTTTTGAAAAAGCAATTTAATTTTTGTTTTGCGCTAAAATTATGTACATTGCTAGAATTTCTGTAATCCCCTTTTTTTAGAGTTTTTAAAAATCGGAGCAAGTATTCATGCGTTAACAGTTGAAAATCGGATTTTTGAAAAATTTGAAAACTTTCTGAAATAGTAATTTTTAAAAAAATTACCGAATTTCAAAATTTTAGATGTTCTATAATTGTCACAAGAATCTTTTTCTGTAATAAAAAAGTAAGTTTAAAAAATTGGCAAAATTTTTTTTTTTTTTAGAAAAACAGTTTTTTCCTAGAATATCAATTTTTATTTTTTTATTTTGAAAAGAGAAAAATTCTACTTTTTTATCTATTTTTTTAAATTTAAAAAAAAAATAAGAAAATTTGAAATCTAAAAATTCCATTCGCAAAAAATAACGATTTATGAAAAATTCGCAAAAAAAAAATTTCAGCTTCAATTTTTACTATTTTAAGTGTTTTTTCAATACGTTCTTCACAGGCGTAATAAAATAATGATAATTTTGAGCAATTCTCTCCAATTCTCAATTTTTCAAAAAGACTTACATGATTGACGACAGCCATTCTCACAAGATACTGCGTGTTCGGCTCCAAGTTGCCCATCGTGTACTCGCGGGCGGTCGCATCAATGACAAGGGTGTTCCCTTTGGCTCCGCGCGCCTTCGTCTTGTACTTGAGCCGGTAGCCAGTGATCTCCCCGTTGACGCTCTCCTCCTTCGGCTCGTCCCAACTGATGCGGATGCTCGTCGAGCTGTCCGCCTCTCCCTGGATGTTCGTCGGAGGCGCCGACGGCTCGTCGGAGAGGGTTCGCACGCGCACCGCCTCACTCGACAGCCCCGGTCCGTTGGCTCCTTCGGCCTCGATGCGGATCTGATAGCCCGTGTATTTTTCCATTCCGTGCAGCGTGTACTGCGTCGTGGATGTCTGGAAATTTAGGAAATTTCTACAATTGTCTAATTAAATCAGTCGAATCCTGTAATCTCATCTAGTTCTCGTGGAAGCTCAAAAAATTTTTCACAAATTTAGAGACAATTTTCTCGATTTTTGATGATAATTTCGGAAGAAAAACCGAAAAAATTGTCTCAAATTTCAAAAAATATAATAATTTGTGCCTTCACGAAAAGTGCACGAGAGCCGTGGAGCGCGTTTGCAATATATAACGCAATAAAGAAATTTTTTTAATTTTACTTTTTTAATAGGGAATTTCGGTTTCGAAACTTATTATTATTATTTTCAAATTGACTTTTTTCTATTCTTCATGGAATTTTCTCTAAATTTTTTGTTCGACGATCAGTATTCCGGTTTTTCGGAAACTACCGGAGTGAAAAGTAAATGGGGGATTCATTTTCGATCCACAAATATGATTTTTGTAATTTTTCCTGATTTCCGTGAAATTTTTTAAAAGAAATATTTTCAGTTTCAATGTAAAGTTTTAGAAGTTTTATAAAAAATGTTCAATAGTTTTTCCATCGTTTTTGCACCCAGTTTCAGTTCGACGAATAGTTCTCCGGACCATTACGAAAACGTATTTTCAAAATTTTTTGAATTTTGCTTGAATTTTTTTTGAAATTTTGATTAAATTAGGAGTAATTTAGAAGAAAAAAAAGCTGAGAAAAGTACATTTTTATGTAAATAATGTATTTTTTGAAGTGCATACCGTAATCAGCGTCTCCTTCTCATTCTTTTCCAGCGGATCGTGCGAGTAGAATATCTTGTACCGGAGGGCCGGTTGTCCACCTGCCGGCGGATTCCACCGGATATCAATGGTTTCCGATCCGGTCGCCGTGGCGGTGAGTTGGGCCACTTTTCCGGGTACGGCTTCTGGAGAAAATTTTTTTTTATAAATTACATTTACCGTAAAAACTCTATTTTAACGGCACCCCTTATTTAAATAAAAATTTTGTCACATTTCGCATGTTACCTCTGGGTGTTAGGACACATGCTCTGAGATTCACTAATTTCCCGGGGAAAAATGATCAGTGACACTGAAAAAATCAGTAGAACAAATAGTAATTGGCACTTTTAAAAATGGGGTTGAACAATTTAACGGCATGCCGTTAAAATAGAGTTTTTACGGTATATCTCGGTAAATTTCTGATTAAAAAAAAACACTCACGTTCTTTATTAGTGGTCACTTTGATCGAATCGCTGAATTTGCCCATTCCAGCCTCATTTTCAGCAGTTGCCCGTATCAGGTACATTGTCGACGGTTGGAGGGAGGTCAGGACGGCGGATGTCGTCGACGAGTTGACCATTCGTTCTCTGGAAAAATAGGAAAAAATTCATATTAATTTTTGAAAAAGAAAAATTTTATTTAAATAAATATTAGGGGGTTTTTTTTAATGCAAAACTTGAAAAAATCCCGGTTTCCAAACGTTTTAATTTTTTTTTGAAAATTTTTGAACCAATTTCTGCCCCTAGCCATTTTTTAAATCGGAATTTTTTGCAAAGGTGTGCGATACGTGCGAAAAATCATTAATTCTAAGTTTAAAAAAAAATTTCTACACATCTGTGCAATATTTTTTCTCGCATTTTTTATCGAGTCTTATCGAATTTTTTAGAAAAATATCTCAATTTTGCTTCAATAATCATTTCATCGTTAGTTTTTTTTTTAAATCACAAATTGAATAAAATTTTTCGAAACTAGTTGGTTTTTTCTAAAATTTAAAATTTCGGTTTCGAAATTTCGTGATGAGGGAAAAATTGTTAAAAATTCATTGCGAAATTCACTACTGACCAGTTCTTCAAAATATTTCTTCACCCTATTTAAAAACCAATTTTTTTTCAGAAATAATCAATTTCTTTACAAAAAAAGAAAGATGTCAGTTTCAAAATTTTGCGATAAAGCGAAAAAAGTTTAAAAAACAATTTGTCCCTTGGACAGTGTTTAGATAAAAATTCGGTTTATCCATTATCGAAATTTTCTCAAACGGCGTTGGGGCCTAGGTATTGGCAGCCGTGCGGCGGCCGTAGATCACAACGAAATTTTTAAAAATTTCACCAAAAATCATTTTCGTCCGTTTTTCGAGAACATTTTTGTGCACAACTATTCTTCATTGTGTCTTCTATTTTTTCATTAAAAAAGCCGCACTAAAAACAGCCAGAAAAACCGTCTTTTCGAAATAAGGATTACGGTAACATTCGTTCAACGTCATTTTGGGTGATTTCGATAGTAAACGCAGCGAAAAAAAAATTTTGAAATTTTCCGGAAATTTGAAAAATCATGGAGAATGTTCAGAGTTGAAGGAACCATTACTTTTACTCAGAAAATATTATATATTTCAAAAATCTTGGAACCTCCATTTTTCACGTGAGCTGATGAGCTTGCGGGTCCTGTTATGAATAGAGGGTACGTGTATTCCGTAGGAACGGGTGACCCTTTTTATTCACGGCAAGACCAGCAAGCTCTTCAGTTCACGTGGAAAATGGAGGTTCCAAGATTTTTGAAACGTATAATAATAGTTTAAAAAATATTTTCGAAACAGTATTTTTTTTCGAGTTAAAAAAAATCAGTGATGAAATTTTCCTTGATTTTTGTTAATTTTTGTTAATTCTTTGGTATCACAACAAAAAATGTACGCTTCTGAAATGCGATAGGTTAAAAATATGGTTGGAAATAACAACTGTGTTTAATTTTTTAAAGAAAAAAAATATTTTTTATCAAAAAAAAAAAATTTTTGCAAAATTCAAAATCGTGTTTAGGTATTCTCCATTGTGTCTTCTATTTTTTTTAATCCGAAAATCAGAAATAAAAACAGCCAGAAAAACCGTCTTTTCGAAATAAGGATTACGGTAACATTTGTCGTTCAACGCCTTTTTTGGGTGATTTCGATAGTGATTTTTCAAAAAAAAAAAAACGCCAAACACTCACCGATCAATGGAGTTCTCCTTGTAGAACACGTGGTATCTCATAATATTGCCATTTTGAGACACTGGCGGATCCCATTCGACGTTTATGAATCTGGCGCCGACGGATGTCGATCGGAGGCCAAGTGGGGCGGTCGCGATTTTTGGAACACCCGATGAAGCTGCCACTGAGGAGGAATCTGGAAAAATGAGGGGAAATTTTCAGAGAATATTTTAAAATTTGAGAAAAATCCAGAAAATCCAAAAAAAACCATAATTTAGAAAATAAAAAATCCATCGTGTGTTAGGATTAGGAATCAAAAAGTCAAGAAATTCAGTTAACACGAAAAAACTCAGAAAATCCCCCAGAAAACTGCAAAAAATGCGAAAAATTCACCATCCGACAATTGTCGATTTCCCTTCTCGTCGATATTTGATCTACCGCTGATTAGACCGCGGGCGGCCAGAAATGTGGGTCCTAGGGTGACCAATGTTTTTTTTTGAATTTTTCAATAACATTTTTAAATAGAAAACAAGATTCTGAATATCTCGGATTTTTCAAAATTTTTAATTAATCAAAAAATATTTTTTTTTTCGAATTAAAAAATCCAAAAACAACCACAAACCTGGAGCATCGACGAGCAATTGAGCACTGGCCTGCTCGTTTCCGACGTCGTTCTCGGCGATACACTGGTAGACGGCCTGGTCGGCTTTCACGACTCCCAGGATGCGGAGTCTGGAAGAGAAATTCATATTTCTAGCTTTTTTTCATAATTTCAGAAAAAAATTTGATTCAATTGATTGTAGAGTTTTTTTTTCATCTCTTTAAATAAAAATAAAGTTTTTAAAAAATGACAAAAAATTCATAGGTCAAAATTCTGGGTAAATATTTTTAAAAAATCATCTCTTTAAATAAAAATAAATTTTTTGAAAATGATAAAAAGTTCATAGAATTCACCACTATTTTCAAAAAGCGTAACAAATTCGAAATTTCGAGAAATTTCTGAATCATTTTATTATTTTAATATTTATTTTCAAATTTAGCATCTATAAGGAAAAACACCCACTTTTCACAAATACGTGTTCTGGGAAAAAATTTCGAAAAACACAAATTAATAAATAATAATGTTTTTCAGTGTTTTACGGTAATTTTAAACTAATTTCTTGAACTTAATTAAATTATTAATGCAATCGAAGAAAAAAAATCTGAATTAAAAAATAATTTTTTTGGTCTATTACATATTTCAAAAAACTTGGAACCTGCGCAAACGCGCTCCGCTAGACTCGTATTGGTCTCGCCACGACTCTTGTCTCTGTCTCGTGTGTTCCAGGAGAGACGCAGACAAGAGTCGTGGCGAGACCAATTCCGGTCTAGCGGAGCGCGTTTGCGCAGGTTCCAAGTTTTTTGAAATATATAATAGTCTATTAATAAAATTTTGAAATTTTTGAAAAAAAGCGAAAAAAAACCAATCAAAAATTGTCCTATAAATTCCGGTTTTTCATGAACCTCGCCGCGAAAGGATATTTTTCTCAAAAATCTCAAAAATCTACTCAATTTTTTTTCAATTTTTGTGAAAAATTTTGGAGAATTTTTGGAAAATTTTATAAAATATTTTACAAAAAAAACCGCCCACTCACCTATTGGGCTCAATGACAAAGTACTCGCTGGGAATGATGTTCTCTCCGTTCTTGTACCAATTCAATTTGGCCTCCGGTCTCGCCGCCGCCGCTCCACACTCCAGCTCCACGTCGGCCGTCTCCACGGCCACCTTCGTCACCGGACGCGTCGTGATCCTCGGCGGCGCGCGTACCTCCACAGAGACCGCTCGATCGACCGAATCGTCGTTGTTCGACGCGCGGCACGTGTAGAGGCCCGTGTCGTCGATGGAGGCGCGCGAGACGAGGATCGACGAGACGCCGACGCGACGCACGCGCACCCCGTCGACGATGATCTGGCGAGAGTCTTTGAGCCATCGCACTTGCGGACGGATCCGCGAGGCGACGAGGCACTCGAGCAGGAACTCGTCGCCTTGCTCGACGACTTGCAGGCGCGGCGTTGTGATGAAGGTGAGCTCGTTCGAGACGTCGCCTGCAACTATTATCGTTTTCTCGCAAAGTGGGGCAGTGAGGACGAAGAAAAGCGCGAGTGGGTCTCGAAACGAACGACACAGCGCAAGGTTTTGTTACCGTAACCCTTGCTCTGAAAATAGGGTTTCTGATATTTTTTTCGTGCGCATTTTTGAACGAAAAATCAATAGAATCAATAAAAAAAATTTTAGCACAAAAAGTTTCTGGAAAATCGGACGAAATCGATTTTTCCTGGCCAGTTGAAATTTTGAAATGTTTTTACAGTAACCCGCGGGGCCTAGAAACCTCCGCTGGCCTAGAAATCTTCTAGCTCTTCCACACTGCCATTGTTGGAGAAAAATATAATATGACACTTTGCATTTTTTGAGAAGTGCTCATAATTTTCTCTTCGCTATTGTATACTGTAACGGGCCTTAAAAAAACACGTTTTTCCCGTAAATCTATTTTTACGAATTTTCGCTTTTTTTCTCTGACTCTTCCCAGCCAGGTGTATTCTGAAATTCGGTCCCAGCGGCCAATGCATATCATGCAAACAAAAAAATCTACAAAAACACAGTGCCAAAAGTGTTTTTACTCAAAGATCTCGGATTTTCTATAAATTTGCAAGGTTATCGATAGCCACTAAGCGAAAGTATACCTTTCAAAATTTATAGAAAATCCCAAATCTTTGTGTGAAAACAGTTTCCTTGTCACTGTGCGATTTTTGTAGATTTTTTGTTTGCATGATATGCATTGGCAGCTGGGACCAAATTTCAGAATGGCTGCACCACTATCTCTCCTTGATTAAATATATTTTTTTTCGTCGTCGTGAAATAATTTGACAAAAAAACTCAATTTCACAAAAAGATTCCGGTTTCAAATTTTAGCGATATTTAATTTTTTTTTTTGGTCCTATGGTACACGTCTTCCGAACTAATGCAGAAGAGTCGAATAAGAGCTATTCATCTCAATTATGCCCATTTTTCCAGGTGCTGAAATTTATGCTAAATGCTAATGGACCTATGCACGAATTGAATTTATTCATTTTTCTTCCTTTTTTTGAATAATTTTTTGCGAAAACTCAATCGTACCGAGAACCATTCGCCGTTTTTAAGAAAAAATTCGCCGCCTTCAATTTCTTTGCGAATTCTCACTAATAGTTCAGAACGGTCCTTTCTCAAGCGCTTACACGGTTTCCCGAATTTTAGAGCTTTTCATTCCGGAAAAAAGTAGAAATTCTGAATGAACTCTTAAAGGAGCGGGTATTTGGGTCCCGCAACGTGCGATTTTTGTAGCAGTTTTTTGCCTTTTTTGCAACGAAAAAATAGTTCCAAAAAAGAAAAAAAAATGCAAAAAAATGCAAAAAGGTCCATAAAATTGGAACATTTCTCGGGAACACTCACCGGTAGTGACAGTGAGTCGTGCGGTTTGACTCGTCCGCCTCTTGCCGGCCCCTTCAACTGTACACCGATAGGTCCCTTCGTGTCGAGATTGCGTCGAACTGATCTCCAGCGTATTCGACACTGCCAGAATGTGGTATTCGCCTAAAAATAGCCATTAAAATGGGTCATTATGGGGGAAGAGAAAGAGAGGGCTTTTGAAATAAAAAAAAGGAAACGAGATGATCGGGGGAGAGTCCAAAATGTGACCATTATTATTATATGGCTGTTCCGGCTCATTTGACGCTGTTTAGAAATAGGAGAATATTTTTTTAAAAATATAGAAAAAAATTTCAATTTTTTGGAAATTTCGTAAAAGCGTTGAAAATTGATTTAAAATAAAAATTGGAGAAAATCCAGAATTTTCTAATATATTAAAAATTGTTTAATTAGGCATTGAAACTGCCATTCAAAAAATTATGATATAATTCCGATTTAAATAAAGTGAACTGAATAATTCTATTTTTTTTTTCAAAAATCAAATTTAACTAAATAAAATAATTTTTTTCGCAACTTTATAATTTAAAAAAATTTTCCAACCAAAATGCCCCCCGAATCACTTGGAAAACACACAAAGTTTGGTCATTTCATGGTCATTTCAGTCCAATTTGTCATCAATTTCGTTAAACTCGGCGGCGGACCGAATTGTTTTTGGAGGGATTAAATTGAGAATTCCCCCTTTTGAAATTTCCCAAGGGACACACCAAAAAAAGTGGCGTTTTTTTTTTTAATTTGAAATTAAATATGGCAAGAACTTGGAAAATTAAAAAAAAATTTTCAAATAAATGTTTTGAAACATTATTTTTTTTTAATAAAAAATTTAATATTTTTCTGAAAAATTTACCTCCATTAACAATCGGCTGATCGTTGTGAACCCAGATGACCGATGGTGGTGGTTTTGAGTTCTGAAAATGGCCCGATTTACAGATTTTCAGATTTTTAGACAAAAAAACGTACAATAAGACAGTGGAACGCGGTGGGTTGTCCTTTGGCGACGGTCTTGTCGAGGGGTTGCATTTCGAATCTGAAACTTTTCGAAAGGGGTTAATTCGGAAAAAAAAACTAAATTTTGCTGTTAATTTTGAAATAATTTTTTTAAAATAAACAAAAATTATCGGGATTTTTTGGGAAAATTTTTGAGCTGCTAGAAAATTCGTGGAATTTGAGAAAAAATTGTTTTCTCATTTCTCAGCGTACAACTTTTTTAAAAAATTGTTTTTTTCTAAAATAGCAATTGATGCTGCTCATATTTGTTTGATTTCTTGTTAATTTTTTTTTAAATTTTCAAAATAAATAAAAAATTATTGGGCTGTTTGGGAGAGGGTTGGGAAGCTGCTAGAAAATGGTGTGGATTTCGAGCAACAAAAAGTAACCAGAAGGAAGGAATGAACAATTTTTGATAACTTGAAAAATATTTTTTTTTGAAACTGGGAAAAAATATATAAATTTTTTATGAATAAAAATTATCGGAATTTTTTGGAAAATTTTTGAGCTGCTAAAAAATTCGTGGAATTTGAGAAAAATTGTTTTCTTTTCTGTTGTTCTCTTTCTGGGCGAACAACTTTTGAAAAAAAAATAATTTAAAAAAACAATTGATGCTGCTCATAATAGCTATCCGTTTGATTGATATCCGTTAATTTTTTAAGCAATTTTAATAATAAATAAATAATTATTATGCTGTTTAGGAGACGTTTGGGAAGCTGCTAGAAAATTTGTGGACTTCGAGAAAAACAAATTGAAAACAATGAACGATTTTTGAAAACTTGAAAAATAATTTGTTTTGAAACTGGGAAAAAATATATAAATTTTTTATTTAAAAAATTATCGAGATTTTTGGGAAATTTTTGAGCTGCTGGAATAACTCAATTATTAGCGATTTTTGTACAACTTGAAAAATAACTTTTTTTTTGAAACAGGAAAAAAAATCATTTACATTTTTTATGGCCCTCTATAAAATAGAAAATCAAACGGATTTTTTTCAAAATTCAAATTTCCCCTTCCAATCAAAAAAAACCACTCACTTTGCCAAATCCTCGATTCGAAGGACAGCTTTTCGGCTCAAAAACGTCCACGTGTCCGTGTTGTGTTCGTTTTTGGTGGTGACATGGACGGCACACTGGTACGTTCCCTCTTCGCCGCCACTCGCCGACTCGATCCATAGAGACCCGTTGGACATGATTTTTCTGAAAAATATTTATATGCGATTATACCAATAACAATTTGAGAATGTTGATTTTCAAAAAAAAAAAGTTTTTTCGAAACTGGAAAAAAATTCAAAAAATTGGAATTTTTAATAAATAGCACAATTTATCTCATATTATATAAATGTTCCCGACTATTCTTTGGTTTTCTTTTATTTTTAAAAATTTGAAAAAAAAATTCAAACTAACTCTGTTTCATAACTTTTATATTTGAAGTCATTGTCAATTTTCGTTAATTCCAGTTTTAAATTAATTCCACTGACAAATCCAATTTTTCAATTTAAAAAAATGTACGTAATTTTGTAAAAATTTAAAAAAAAAATGGAAATCCATTCCATTTTTTATCCATATCGAATCCGACTTTTTAAAGAAAATGTTAAAAAATCCATCCCACTCCAAAAATTCACCTAAATTTCTCTTCTCAAAAAAAAAAAATTTTTTTTTAAGTTTTATAAAATTTTTTCAACTTTTCAATAATTTTAGTGAATCATATTGAATGTTCAACCATTTCTTCACAAAAAGCATTATTTTCACTCGAAAAATAGTATAATTTCCTCGTTTCAAAAAACAGTTTTTTTTCGTAAAAATTTTAAGAAAAATTTTTATGAACTCATACCCAATTTGAATAATTTGTTCACAAAAATCATCATTTCTTCCCACTTCAAAATTTTACAGACAAACGAAATTTTTTATAGTCCCTCAAATTCCTCCACTCAAAAATGGTCCAATCCTTCTCTTCTGAAAAAAATTTTGTTGAAAAAAAATAAAAATTTATAAAAATTACGTTCATAAAAACCCTTTCCACTTCAAAATTCGTATAGAGCCTCTCATATCCCTTCGACTCCCCAATCAATCCAAATTTCTCAAAAATCCCCCTCAAAAAATCCACTCCTTCTCCCAAAGTACACCCCAGCAGGCGGCTCCCATCATCATTCCGCTCCTCGGCTCCTCTTCAAACTACTGCCCCACTGACCATATGGCAAAAGAGAGTGTCCAATTGACAGATGGTCCGAATGGGTACGTACGTGTGTGTGTTTGTGTGAGTGTGCACATTTCAAAGTGTCCCCCTCCCCCCCCCCCCCAAACCACCACTTCTATGAATAACTACTGGGAAGAAGACTCCGGCTGCTGCTGCTCCTCACCCCCACTAATACACCGTGTTTCGTAATAATTTGGCAATAATCTCCCACCAATATGAGCACTCTGCGGGAGCTCTTCGAGGGCGAGCATAAGGCAGGATTAGGGCTCACGCACCTGATTCCAAATTAATGGAGATATTTGGGGGCATAGAAAGTGAGATAATTGCGCAGAAAATCGAAAGAAAATGTATTCTCCGTTTCAAAATCCCAAAAAAATCGGATTATTTTCAATTTACACTGCTTTCGATTTCTTGGTTTGACTTTAATGTTTTTTCCAATTTTCCTCTTTTTTTATAACAAAAATTTTTTCTAAAAATACTTTGAAATGAATTAATAATTCTACATTATCAAAAATATCATTTTTTTTTTCAAAAATGTTCATTTTGAAAAAAAAGAATTTTAAAATATTTTAAATAAATATTCTGATATTTGGGGGAGAGGGCGGATAGAAAGAGAGAATTTGGAAAAATTAGCGAAAAAAATTGTTTTTTCGAAATTTTACTAAATTCCTATTATAATTTCCACCAAAATCCCCCCCCCCCCCAAATATTCCACATGCTCTCTCTCCACATGATCTCTCATTTTCCCAAAGCTCATAAATTTTATAAAAATTCAAAAATTCCAAAAACCCCTCAAATATAAGGATAAGTCCACATAAAATCCCTTGTCATCACGAAAAATCGTCCAATTCTCGCCCAGAAAACTGACAGAGGCCATGTTCTTCTTCTTCTCAATGTCATTTGCATTTTTGGCCATATCCAAAACCAGCCGTCTTCTGAGAGAAGAGCCTTGGACCTGTCAATCAAGTGTCAATGAGTCGTCCGGTTTCGATCGAATCACCACTTACGATTCCCCCTTCTCCCCTCGAAGGGGGGAGGGACACCTTGATTAATGACCGAAAAATGAGAATTGGGGGGCCTTGTTTACCCAAAAGCCACCCATAATGGCATTTGGAAGAGGTATACATGACAAATGGCCGGAAATCTGCATTTCTGGATTGTTTGGTCCCCCAGGAGGAGGAAAACGTATCCAGTTACTTACTACCCACTACATAGTCTTGATGACGTGGCTGGATGATAGCCATCTGTGTGTGTGTGACAGGTGGTGTCAAGAAGAAGGGCACGCGTAGGGCATGCAAGGAAGAACATGTGTTGTACTTCTGCACACTTTTGCCACGTCATTATCACGTGAAGCCGTAATACAGTAGTCTCTAAAAGACCAAAAGATCATATTGCCACGTCACTAATCATGGGATTATGTGTTTTTGCCACGTCTCGATTCTAATAGTTTTCGAAAATTTAAAATTACTGAAATTTTTTTTCAACCCTCAAATCACAGAATCACCGAGGAAATCCCTTGTTTCTCCTAAATTTTCAAAAAAATTGAAAAACTTGAAAAATTTGATTTCTAAGAATTTCAGAAAATCTGAAAAATCCGAGAAAATTTTAAAAAATTTTCAAAAATTCTAAAAAATTTCAATAAATTCCGAAAAAAAACCCAAAAAATGCCTAACATTCAAAAAAAATCTTACAAAATTCAGGAAAAATCATAAAACCGCCCATTTCTTCTAAAATTAGAAACCCCGAATTGTAGAGCATTTTTAAAAATCCCAAAAATTCCAAAAATTCACAGAATCATACGATTCCCTCAAAAATCCCACAAAAATTCCACAAAAATTCAAAAAAACATCCAAAAAATTCTCTAAATTCACATAATCATCCGGAACCTTCAAAAATCTCAAAAATTCCACGAAAATTCAAAAAAAAATTCCTAAAATTCCTAAAATTCACATAGTCATCCTGAATCCTCAAAAATCTCAAAAATTCCAAAAATTCCACAAAAATTCAACAAAAATCCCACAAAAATTCCAAAAAATCTCAAAAAATTCCCTAGAATTCTCTACTTCCCCCCTAAAACTTTGCGGGTAATTCTCTTTCTCTTCTCATCTCCTCGAAAACTTTGTATAATATTCGCCAGAGAAGAAGTGTCATCTTCTAAATGAGCCCGAAGAAGAAGACAAATAAGAAGAGGAAATATGCAAATGACATGACAACATCCTCCTCTTCCTCCTCTATCGCAATTCATTCTTCTTCTGCCCCAATGTACACATAGTCGTTGTTCTTCTCCTTCTAATCCCCCAACTGCTTCGTCTCTTTGCAATGAATGACTTTACATGTGTGTCTAGAGGACACCATTTTGGCTCCATTCGAAGGCATAAATGGGGGGGGGGGGGTGCTCTAGATGAAGAGGGCGTGGAAATGTTTGGCTATTCATGCATATGTGCATAGTGGGTGCCGTTTCCGCTCATTTCGCAACTTTTCCACTAAAAGGACAAAAAACCACACAGCCCGTTTCGCAACTCTTTTTCCTAGAGCCGTTATTGACGTGGCACAGGGCCTAATTTAGCCGTCAAACAACGCCGTCCGTCATAATGGGTCATAATGGGGCAACGGCGGCTAATTGTGGGTTATGCGCGGGCTGCTGCCACGTCATCAAGGAACATACATGGGAAACAGGGGGAAAAGCGCAGCCACGTCATCAAGGACACATAGTGGTGGAAGTACTGTGTGAAAGATTCGAGAGAATCGAGAAAAATCGCCGGAAATTTAATAAAATCACCGAAAATATTTTTTAAAAACGGGATAAAAGTGTTTTTTTTTTGGTGGAATTGCGTGGATTGGACAGTTGAAAATCGGAAAATTTTGGTAGAATTCCAGGAAAAAACCGGAAATTCTAAAATTGGACATTTTCGTGGAAAAAAATTAGTGGAAATTCCTTTCTTCAAAAACAATTTAAAAATATGGCTCCGCGACAGTTCGGCACGAAAAACAGTAAATTAACACTGGAAAACCCGTGAAAACGTGGCGAAGTGTCGCGGAGCCAAGAATATGTTGATTTTTTACAGAATCCGGACACCGTCTGAATTTTCTATATTTTTTCAGATTTTTCAAGACAGTATTTTTGCCGAAATCCCCCAATGATAAAACTCACATTTTCGAGTTGGCCCTCTCGCTGAGCACTACTCCGTCGCGTTTCCACTCGACGCGGACCGTCTGCACGTGCCGTTCGTGTGCCAGAACGTAGCTACACTCCAATAGATGCGCGGCGCCATGGACGACCGATATGTTGCGGTGGGGCTCGATTTCGAACTGGAAGCCGAGGTGGCGGGCGTCTGCAAGACAAAATTCCTTTTTTTAAATAAATTCCAAATTTTTGGTTAAAAATAAGTTGTAAAAAATAGTTGAAGTGGTTAATTTTGAAGTCGAAAAACATGGATGATTTTTTGAATTCTTCTCTTGTAAATAAATACAAAAGAAAAAAACAAGAGAAAAATTTAAAAATTTGAAAATCATTCTTTTTTTTTGAAATTTTTTCCTTGTCTGAAATTTTTTTTAAATAAATTTCAAATTTCTGTAAAGAATTATTATTGAAAATTAGTTGAAGTGGTTCATTTTGAAGTCGAAAAAAAATGGATGATTTTCAGATTTTTTGAATTTTTCTCTTTTAAATACAAAAAAAATACAAGAAAAATTCATTATGAACAAAAATTTATATTGTGTGAAATCCCAAAATCCAAACATTTATTTTTTTTAAAAATAAATTCTAAATTTATACTATCGAAATTGCACAAAGTGGCGTGGCGGAAGGGAGAAACGCGAGTGGGCGGGACTTCGAGTCTCGCCGCGATGAATTGTCGATTTACGGCAGCGGCGCCGCGGCAGCTTTGAAAATTTTCGGCGATTACCGAAAATTGCGCAATTCTTTCATTTTTATCGGTTTTTTTCCATTTTTTTTGCATAAAAGTTATAAAAAGAAGTGTTCGCAACGTTTATTGATGTTTTCTCACCCATTTCTCACTTTATTACCAGCATAATCGAATGTTTCAGGCAAAAAACACGAAAAGACGGTAAAACGGACGAAAAACAGGAACAAACTAATAAAAAAGGGGAACAAATCGACAGATGAGGTAAGTTATTGGTATTTATCGTGTTTAAGCAAATATTTTCCAGAAAAACCGAAAATTTCGTCGGAAATCAGTCGGAGAATCGAGCGGCGAGTGGCGGCGACGCACAAAAGTTTGACGAAACGAGAGAATACCTGCAAAACGGATTAAAACAGTGAGTATTGCATGTTTCTTCACTGATAATCTCACTTATTACTAAAAAAAAACGAAAACCCACTGTTTTAATCCGTTTTGCAGGTATTCTCTCGTTTCGTCAAACTTTTGTGCGTCGCCGCCACTCGCCGCTCGATTCTCCGACTGATTTCCGACGAAATTTTCGGTTTTTCTGGAAAATATTTGCTTAAACACGATAAATACCAATAACTTACCTCATCTGTCGATTTGTTCCCCTTTTTTATTAGTTTGTTCCTGTTTTTCGTCCGTTTTACCGTCTTTTCGTGTTTTTTGCCTGAAACATTCGATTATGCTGGTAATAAAGTGAGAAATGGGTGAGAAAACATCAATAAACGTTGCGAACACTTCTTTTTATAACTTTTATGCAAAAAAAATGGAAAAAAACCGATAAAAATGAAAGAATTGCGCAATTTTCGGTAATCGCCGAAAATTTTCAAAGCTGCCGCGGCGCCGCTGCCGTAAATCGACAATTCATCGCGGCGAGACTCGAAGTCCCGCCCACTCGCGTTTCTCCCTTCCGCCACGCCACTTTGTGCAATTTCGATAGTAGAAAAAATTATTTTTAAAAATTAGTTGAAATGGTTCAAGAAAATTTCAAAAAAATGAGTGTTTTTCAGATTTTTGAATTTTTCTCTTGTTAATAAATACAAAAAAACAAGAGAAAAATTCAAAAATTTGAAAGTCATTCTTTTTTTGAAATTTATTTTATTTTTTTTCCAGTTTTTTAAATTTTTTCCAACTTTCTCCCTTATTTCTCCCATTTCGCATAAAACTTTCCATATTCCCATAATTATAAATCCATCTTTTTTTTTGTGCACTCATTCATTATTCTTTTCGCCGTCAACCGCCCTTTTTTCTCTATTTTCCCTCTTTTCCGCCGCCGCCGCCCGACGATTTCCCCCTTTGTGCTCATTCACACGGAAAACGTTATAAATTTATGATTATATATATATTATTTTTTTATTTTATTATTTTGCACTTTTCCAAATGAATCATTGTTATGAGTGTGGCTTGAAGGTCGTTGATCTCGTCTCGGCTGGTTTTTTTTTGTTTTCAAAAGTTTCAAGGACGAGAAAACGGAAGCTTTGCGAGCGTGTCTGATAGGCAAAGTTCAAGGATAAATCAGGGAAATTTGAAAAAAAAATTTTTTTTAATTAATTTTGTGTTTTAGTGAAACTATAAATAATTTTCAAGCCATGAAGGAAACAATAGCACGGTTTTTGACGTTATATCAAAAAAACAAAAATCCAAAACAATTTTCATTTTTAATTTTTAATTTCATAATTTTTTTTTTTCAATTTTCAATAATTTTGAAAAAAAAATCGGAAACTCATTTTTTGTTTTATTTTCCCGATTCTAGCGCAGATATATTTATTTTTCTGCCAGAAAATGCTACGAGTCTGGAGAATTTTTTGAAAAATAAATTCTAGAAATAGAAAAATTGGACATTTCAGAAAAATTTTCGAAAATTTAAAAATTCAGATTTTTCGAGCAATTTTTAATTTTTTTTCCTATTTCAATGAAACTACAGAAAAAAGTTTGAAAAAAAATTCATTAATGATTTAGAAAACGGTGTGTTTTTTCAAATTCAGAATATTCCAACACCACCAAATTTCTATTTAAAAATATTTTTTAAAAATTTGTTGTTTTTTTTTTTGAAAATAAAAATTTTGAGATTCCAATTTTTCCCCAAAAGAAAATACTACGAGACGAATATAACAATAACAATAATAAATAACAAATCACATCCGCTGTCTTCTTTCCCCCATTGAAATAGACCACTTCCCCTATTTTCCTATTCACAACTAAAAATTGGAGCCAATTAGAAGAATTCCCCTTCCGAATGGGGGGAAGAAGAAGAAAGATGTGTCGCAATTTAAATGATGAATGGATTGGATTGGATTGTGAATGAAACAACGGAGGAACGGACCATTATGCAATCAACGGGAGGACACCCCCCCCCCCCCCCCCCCCTCCCAGTGTCATCCATCAATCCGGGGGGAAAGATGTCCCTCTTGTTGTCACAATTCATTCTCTGGAGCCTCTGGAGCCACCAAATAACATTGTGAAATGGAGGAAAAGAGAAGAAGGAAGCGATTTGAAATCGAGAGAAAGAGAGAGATTAGAATCTTTGTGTATCTTACCCCCTCCTATAGATGGACGAATTGGGGGAAGGGGAACTGGGGGAACTGGGGGAACATCGGGGGAATAGTTGGAGGGAGTTGGAAGGGAATTTTGGAAAAAATCGGAAATATATAAATTTTAAGGGGGGAGTTGGTAATTTTTCAAATTTTTTTAAATGGGGGAATAGTTGAAGGGGAATTTTGGAAAAATTTTAGAAAATATCGGAAATATGTTTTAGGGGGGACTGGGTAATTTTTCGATTTTTTTTGAATAGCGGTTTTGAAGTTTTTCTTGAAAACATTTTTTTTATTTTGGAAATAAATTTTTTTTTCGGGGGCTAGATAAATTTTCATTTTTTTTAAAGCGGTTTTGAAGTTTTTCTTGATAATATATATTTGTTTTTTTAATTTTAGAAAATTAAATTTTAAAGCGGTTTTGCGGTGTTTTTTGATAATTTTTTTTTTTTAATTTTAGAAATAAAAATTTTTTTTTTCGGGGGCTAGGTAATTTTCCACATTTTTTAATAAGCTGGTTTGCGGTGTTTTTCGAATATCTTTTTTTTTCATTTTAGAAAAATCGAAGAATTTCTGTTTTTAGGGCAAATTAGAAATTATTCGAAAATTTTGGAAAAAATCGGAAAAATTATTTTTTTTATTTAGAAAAATATTTTTGAAAGTATGGATTTGTTTTTGAAAAATTTTGTTTTTTGAAAAATCGGTTTCTAGGAATATTGGAATTTTTTAAAAAAATTTTTAAAATAAGCAAAATTTCGCGAAATGGAGGAATTTTTTGTGGAAAAAATTTGTGTTTCATCAAGACTTTTTAAATATTTCTCTTAAAAATGTATCATTTTTTCACATAAATTGAATTCTCCGTTTCTTTGCTTGATTTTTTTCGAAAAATCAATAAATCAGCGGCCATCTGTCAGGTGGGTCTTCTCGTCACCTGTCATCATTCTCAGCGGTCATATTTCAGGCGGGAAATTTGAAATTCAAATTTTTCTCCTCAAAAAAATGCTCACCATTCTCAATCGATCGTCGATGGTGTTTTCGGGTGTTTGCCAGGGAGAAATCCACGAAACTCGATAATATTATTAAAATGTAACCTGTAAATATTGATTTTTTGGGGTTTTCAATGGTTTTGAAGGGTTTTTAATGGTTTTGAAGGGTTTTTAATGGTTTTCAAGGGTTTTTAGAGAGTTTCACAGCTGTTTTTCGTCTGATTCTGACTGGAAAATACTATGTAAATAGGCTTATTTACAAAAATCGAGCGAAAACATTTTTTTTTGAAAAAAATGGAAAATTTTTGAACAACTCACCAAAATACCGCAAAATCATTGTTGTTTACCGGCCAATTCGCATCCTATTTTGAGCAGGTATCTCTGAAAAATGGAGGAAAAATTAAGAAAATTATGGAAATTAGGGAAATTGAATAAAAATAATTTTTCCACGACTTTAGCCTAAAAATCGGGTGAAATAGCGGGTTTTCAGCCACTTTTCTCGGTTTCTGGACTAAAATCGGGCGAATTATGCACAAAACGACGTCAAAACCAGCACAAGTGCTCCAGAAGTGTCCAGTTGGGCCGTGGGCGTGGTCTCCGCAGTGGACACCCGCTCGTCGGTCTGCGTCTCGCGCTCTCTCTCCACACCCGCCTCGTCGTCTGCGTCTCTCGCCGGCGCGAATGTTTTTAGACGCGCGGCGGTCGCGTCGCGTGTCGCGCACTCAAATTTTTCTCATTTTCGCAATTTCCCGCCTTTTCTCGATTTTTGAATTATTTATCGATTTTTTGATCGATTTTCTTGATTATTAGTGTTGAAAATCGAATTTTCGAGTGAATATTCACTGCAAACCACTGAAAAACCGCCGCCGGGGCGCTGATTTTCGATTTTTGGCCTAAATTTCGAAATTTTTGAAATTCCAGCAAACCTCTGAAATTCACCGCTTTTTGCTGGAATTTTTTACTAATTCACATTTTTTCACAACTATTGTTTGAGATAATCATAGGAAATCGTAGGAAAACCCAGAGTTTCACGGAATTTTTCCCGATTTTTCGTAATTTTCGAAATTTTTCTGAAAATCCTAAATTTCGCAATTTTTGAGATTTTTTTTCGATTTTCTTCCGATTTCGTTCAGTGAATCTGTGCAATCAACGAATTTCTCTGTTTTCCAGAAATGTCAGACAAATCAGGCGGATTTTTCTCATCAGTGGGACGCTTCTTCTCGGGTGGCAGTAGCAACAAGGGTAAAGACGAGGAGAAATCGCCGACATCTTCTGCCGACGACTCCAACTCCTTGCCATCATCGTCCGAGGCTCGATCGCCGACGACAGCTGCTCCGGCATTCCTTAAAGATATCATATCGATTGTTGGCACGTCTGCGGTGGAAGCCGGTGAGAAACAGCCTCTTCTCATCAAATGCAAATGTTTAATGTTTTTTTTCAGACGACATTTCCGACAACACTCCAAAAATCACAGTGAGCTCTCGCCTCGGCGCTAGTCTACGATATCTGAGCCCCTCAGCTCTAGATCAACGGTCCAGTGCCGCTAATGGTCTAGAGATCGATGTGGAGCCGGTTTCAGATATATTCTTCAACACCCCATCTCTTTCAACGGTTACCTCCAATCTTTCTGCAATTTTTCTAGAAATACATTTTTCAGAACAGGAAACGTCAGTTGACAGAGCTCGACAAGCAAAGTCTTCCACAATCCTTCCGAAGTGAAAGTGTGAAGAGGAGTCGATTCCTGAATCGCTCTTTGCTCGAACCAACGCTGAAGAGCACCCTGAACAGTGACAAGCGGCTAGATATGACGTGGAGCGGAGAATTCGCTTCGAATCACTCCCCAGCCTCTTCTATCACAAACTTTTCGTTGTTGAGCCGAAGAAGTGGCGCCACAACGAACGGATCGCTCAGCTCTCGAACCCAGGAAATATACAAGAAACTCGAAGGAGCTTCCACACCCGCTAGAGAGGTCCAGCGGATGACGATGCTCCGTGCGGGACTCTCACGCCCCGAGAAGTGGGGTCCTATCGCCGAGAGCCGAGAATCGCCAGCTGCATCCCCAACGCCTCCTCCACCCTTGAAAAAGGCAGGAGATGGAATTCCATCGCGTATTCAGCTTATATCAAAGACTCTGCCGGCTCGAGAGGCTCTGTATTGGAGAGATTTGACACGGAAGCGAGGAGAGTCCAAGAACGGAGATACCGCATCTTCGGATACGCACTCATTGAAATCGTTGAATGGAACTTTTGCTTCAGCAGAGCTCAGCTCTCTATTTTCTCTGGATCCTCCAGTAGCAAAGAAGACCGCTACGACTGTTTCTGGAGCTTCGACGAACAGCAGAAAGCCACACATTTCGATTCTGAAGGGACCTGATGGAAAGCCAGTCGGTAGAAACACGTTCAAACTCACCGATGATGACGAAGACAGTGAAGACTCTCAACCGTTGCCACCGCTCCCAGAAGCAGTTCTTTCGAATCCA
This sequence comes from Caenorhabditis macrosperma, assembly GCA_963932285.1. Classification (NCBI taxonomy): domain Eukaryota; kingdom Metazoa; phylum Nematoda; class Chromadorea; order Rhabditida; family Rhabditidae; genus Caenorhabditis; species Caenorhabditis macrosperma. The sequence goes on from OZ010622.1 coordinate 12,636,735, forward strand.
CAACCACTGAAGTTGGCTCCAGGATCAGAAGCGCCCAAACGCGGATTCCTCAACAATCTGTCGTTCACTTTCAGTGCTCCAGTCGACTCTGCAGTTTCAGTATCCAGCACCAAAACCGTCAGCATTGCCAGTTCAGTGAGAAGTTCTTCCAAGGACGTCGATAGTGATAGCTGCGAAGAAACAGCAGAGAAGGCGAGCTCCCAAAGCTCATCGAGTGAAGAGGATTCTGAAGATTCCGACGACTCGGATGACTCTGAAGCTTCTGAAGACGTTGAAGAGGTCAAAGAGTCTCGCCCACAAACCTCAGCGGACACTATCTCCACTGCCAACGGATCCAACCAGAGTTCGAAAGATTCGTCACCAAAAACGGATAAAGATGGCGAGGTAGTAGCCGAGAAGGTCGTATCCCCTCTCGCAGCCAAACCAGCAGCTTCTGCTCAATGGGAATGCCAGGCGTGTTTCACGAACTGGCCAGATAAGGTAACGTATGAAGTTGTTTTCGAAAATTACCGATATATTACTTTCAGGACAAGAAGTGTGGATGCTGCGGAACACCACGAGAAGGTGCGTCGGCTGAGAAACCAGCTGAGAAGCAATTGGTGTCCAATTTGTCTTCGTTCGCTCCATCGAAGCCCAGTGGCGCTTTCTCGTTCGGATTCGGTGGAGGAGCCGCTTCGACAACTGCTGCTGCTCCGGCTGCTTCAGCGCCATCTACAGCCGCCAAACCGTTTGGATTCGGAACCAGCACTTCTTCGACGTCTTCATCATCGGCTTTCGGATCTGCGAAGCCAGCTACCACGGCTCCAGTCGTTCCAGCTCCAATTGCTCCAGCTCCAGTTGCTGCTCCTGCTCCAGCGCCAGCGGCCGCTTCTTCGGATCGTGTCGCCTGGGAATGCCCGGATTGCTTCGTCTCGAACAAGGCCACTGATGACAAGTGCCCGTGCTGCTCGCATGTGAAGTATCAATCTTCTGCTTCCTCTTCTGCCAACGTCTTCGGTGCCCGTGCATTCAATCCTACTGCCGCTGCCGGAGGAGCTGCTGTCTCTTTCGGAATCGGTGGAGGAGCTGCTGCCAAGCCAGCATTCGGTTTCGGTGTTGCCAAGACGACTGATGCTCCAGCTGCTCCAGCGTTCGGACTATCCGCTCCGACAGCAGCTCCAGTTGCTCCTGCCGCCACTTTGGCGCCAGAAGCTCCCAAGCCAGCTCCGTCTCTCTTCGGAAATCTCCCAAAACCAGCTGAATCAACTCCGGCTCCAGTTCTCGCTCCAGTCGCCGCTCCAACCACTTCCACGGTACCACTCTTCGGATCCTCTTCGGGAAGTCTCTTCGGAGGACAGAAAGCAGCTGCTGAGCCAGCCAAGGAAGCTCCGAAGCCAAACCTTTTCGGAGCTACTACGACGACTGCCGCTCCAACACTTGCTGCACCATCGGTGACACCAGCTCCCTCTCTCTTCGGATCTTCTTCTACCAGCTCGGCTCCGTTCGGAGGATCTTCACTGTTCGGAGGTTCCAAGCCGGCCGAGGCGCCGAAGCCTAGTGCTACGATCTCTTTCGGAGGAGCTCCCGCAACGACGGAAGCGCCGAAAACCAGCTTGTTCGGGAACTTGTCATCTTCCACAACGGCTTCCACAACTGCTCCACCAGCTCCAACGTCGACCAACAGTCTCTTCGGAGCCGGAAATTCGTCGTCTGGTCTCTTCGCAAAGCCAGCCGATTCCACTACCACATCATCACTCTTCGGAAAGAAGCCGTTCGGCGGTGACATTGGAACCACAACAACCGATGGTGGTGTTCCGGCGAAACGTGGAATGTTCTCTGCGGACGCGCCGAAACTGTCCTTCGGTGTTGATCAGAATAAAGTGGAACCACCTAAGCCGGCATTCGGAGGCTTCGGAAGCACTACCGCTGCTCCTACCTCAACTGGATCCCTGTTCGGAGGAGCCCCTGCCACAGGAATGTTCGGAGGTGCTTCGAGCACTCTTCCAGCATTCGGAACTTCCACATCCACCACCAGTGCCCCGACACCGTTCGGATCCTCTACCGGAACAATCGCTTTCGGCGGAGCTGCCTCTGCAGTTCCAGCGTTCGGCGGATTCAAAACGTCGCAACCGGCAATGTCGAATAGTTCGTCGACCAACTCGTTGTTCGGACAGGCCCCTGCTGCTGATTCCTCCAAGTAAGATTTAATTGCCGATTATTCGTTCCATAGCAAACTTCATTTTCAGCCCATTCGCTTCGGCTGCCACCACCAACAACGGCGGCTTCAACTTTTCGCAGTCGTCCACGACATCAACTGCGCCGAACAATGGCGGTGGCGGAGTTTTCCAATTCGGCTCGATTGGAGCTCCAGCGCCGGCGGCTGCTCCAACCAACCAACCGTTCCAGTTCGGATCCAATCTGGCAGCACCAGCACCACCAGCTCCTGGAAGTATGGATAATGCGTTTGCTTATCAGTAAGTAGTTTTTTAAAAAGTTCCATCAAACATCGATAATTTTCAGAGCTCCAACTGGTGGCGCAGGAGGTCGCAAAATGGCAATGGCTCGACGACGCAACATCCGAAAGTGAAGCACCCACGTCCTGTTATTTGATAAATGTAGAAACCTTGTTGCAATCATACCATTTTTGTTGTTTTTCCCCCTTTTTTTCTTTATTTTTCTATCTTTAGCCCACCGATTATTTGTTATGTTTAGAAGAGAGGAGCTGCACGAAACATATCGAAAAGTTCAAATCATTCATTTTTCCTAAAATCGATTAATGGCGCGTCCTCTCTTCTTCACAACAATCCCTGTCTTGTGGCGCCCTTCCTTTCACAACTTTCCCCCTCTCGCCCCGGTAGTAATCTTCGGTATCGGTTCTCGTTTCTTTTTTTTCCATTTTATTTTCTACTCCTATTGTTCTGTCGATTATCACCCCTTATTAACCTCTTCAATTGCCGTCTCTCTATCCTATTAAAAACACAGTTATATTCAAAATATATACGAAATCCCTCCCTCCATCCCTCTCGTTTTCTTTTATATTCAACACCACACGCCTGCCCCGGGTTCCTATTGTTTCTGTGACTCAAAACCCCTTCTAGAATTGTTTTTTTCTTTCTCTCAAAAATTGCCCCTCAGCTCCTCTCAACCTCAAGCTCTCAAGCTCTCAACCTCTCTCTCTCCTTTCTCCCCACATTTCCAGTGATTTTTGCTCAAATCAAACAAAACTTTCGACGAAAACGAAAAAAGTTTCAAATTTTAAACACCATCCCCTCTCTTCTCGGTTCCAATCATTTCTTTTTTGTGAATACCCCCTCAACGCCCGGCCCAATTCCCCTCCAACCCTCAAAACGGTATTTAGGATACATATTTTTGTGCTAAAATTGCAAACCCTCTCCCCCTCAAAGTACGCCCTATTCTAGACGCTCTCAGCTCCCTCTTCTAGCGGCAGAATTTAATTGTTTAATCGGGAGAATTATAAACTTAATGTGAGAATCAATCTAATGTTCTTTTTTTTTGTCATTTAACCACAGAATTTCCTATTTTCCCCCCACCTCTTTCTCTCTTTTTGTTGTTATTTTTTTCTTTTTCCCCCCACACCCACCGCTCCTCCTCAAGCCTAAAACCTCACGTTCGCTTGTTGTTTCTCTCTCTAGCCCCTAAGAATAAAATTGTGAGGAAAACCCTTTTTCTCCCGCCCACACTGAACAAACATACCTTCCAAACGTCAAAAGTCGAGCAAATAGAACCGTGAGTTATTGATTTTTTAGCAAAAATTAGGGAATACATATAGATTGGGGGAAATTATATGTGTGTGACAGACACACACACGGAGACGAACTGCAAATGAAGAGAAAAGAGACCTTGGTCTCTTTTTCATTCGCATTCCGCCTCTCCTCCTCCTTCTCTTCTTCTTTTTCTTCCTCTCCTCAACAATACCACCGCAATTTGCCGTGTCTAGGCCGCCGGGCCGCCCGCCCCATCGCAGCCCCGTCCGCGATTTATCTACAAGTGTTTTGCACTAGTACTATCTCGTTTTCGTATCCCTTTTGATAGATTGAATAAGATTACTGTAGTTTTGTAATGATACTGATAGTGTAGACGCTTTACAAAATTTTCTAATTTTCTTTTCAAAGTTCACGAAAACATTTTCTTTTAAATTAATGTAAAAATATTTAATAGCCGACTTTATAAAAATATCGAAACTTCAAAATTCATTCAAAAACAAAAATCCAGAAAAAATGAATCAATACGCAGGAAAAAGTCGACCTCCAATCATAATTGGCGGGCTATTCGGTTCCGCATATCGGACTTTCGGTGCACATCCGCGTAGAGCCATGTACTCGCTGAGGCCAGCAATGATAAGTGATAATATGGCAGAGACGACTCCGAGATAGGATCCGATTCCCGCCTGGAATTGGGAGATTTTGGTGGGGGCTTATTCAAAACGCCGTAACTTGGAGAAAAATGATTTTATCAATTTGGAATCTCATCATCTCTAGATCATTTTATCAGTTGATAACTTTTTTCTAGCTATCATGGTTTTCGAGATATTATCGATTTTCTAAAGTGTTCTAAATTTTTGAAAAATAAAAAAAAGTTGATTTTTGAAGTTTTTTTTCAAATTTTTAAAAAATGTTCGAGCTTATGTAAATACATCAATCGATAGGAAATCATCTCTAGATCATTTCTTTAGTAGATCACTTTTTGATAGGGATCACGGTTCTCGAGATATCGATTGATTTCTAGAGTGTATTTTTTCAAATGCTCCGTTCGCGCTGGGACATTGGGACAGTTGGGGACATTGAAAATTAAATGTGAATGTTTCTGAAATTTCACCATGGTTTTATTTTAGAAAAATAAACACTTTAGAAATCAATCGATATCTCAAAAAAAAAAAAAAAAAAGAAAACCGCGATCTCTATCGATTAGTGATCTACTACAAAAATGATCTTGATATGATTTCCTATCGATTGATCTATTTATATCAAATATCACATTTTTGAGAAATTTTTTAAAAATATTCAAAAATAGAAATTTTTTTTAATTTTTCAAAAATTTTAAACTCTTCAGAAAATCGATAATATCTCGAAAACTATGATAGCTAGAGAAAATATGTCAACTGATAAACTGATCTAGAGATGATTTCCTATCCATTGGTACTCTTACTCAATCGAAAAAAATCATTTTCCTCTGATTTGTGACGTAAAATCTTGACGGTTACTGTATGTCCTGATAACTCACTGATAGGGTGCCAACACCCTTGTCGGCGTCTGTATTACCGAATTCTTGCAAATCGCCACTAATTTGAAATCCAAAGAAAATAATGGCTACACCAATTCCGGTAAAACCCGCGAACATGCAGGTTACGGTGATGGCGAAGAACCAGTGTCTGTCGGGTGTCCAGCGGATTTTCCTTTTTGATAGGGTATACCTGGAATATGTCAATCGATTGGAAATTATCTGTAGATCATTTTAACAGTTGATCACTTTTTGATAGCGGTTATGGGTTTCGAGATAATATTGATTTTCTCAAAGACATTTTTTGGAAAATCAAAAAAAACTTAATTTTTGGAAATTTTTTAAAAATTTCACATATTTTTTCTAACTCAGTTAAATACATAAATCGATGGGAAATAGTCTCCTGATCATTTTATCAGTCGAGAACTTTTTTCTAGCTATCATGATTTTCGAGATTTTATTGATTTTCTGGAAGATTCAAATTTTTTGAGAAATAAAAAAAACGTGATTTTTTGAAAATTTTAAAAAAATTCCTCATATTTTTTCTAACTCAGTTGATTATATCAATCGATAGGAAATCTTTTGTAGATCATTTTATCAGTTGATCAGGTTTTGATAGCGGTTTTGGTTTATATTATCGATTTTCTGGACGGTTCAAAAAATTTTAAAAAACTTAATTTTTGAAAATTTTTAAAAATTTCTCATATATTTTCTAACTCAGCTAAATGCGTCAATCGATAGAAAATCATCTCTAGATCATTTTATCAGTTGACAACTTTTCTCTATCTATCATGGTTTTCGAGATATCGATTGATATCCCGTATCACTCACAAAATATAGGCAGAGAAGGGAATAAGAAGTGCGTAGGCCACTGCAATGCCGACCAGCGCCCAGCAGCACCATGGATACCAAATTGGTGCTATCTGAAAGTGATAAGCTGATAAGAAACTGATATCACTTACAATGCCAAATGGCCGAATTTTGAGTTCTTTGGGTCCTTCTACTGGAGAGATGGACTTATCATAAGTGATAAAAAGCCAGGTGAAGAGTAGATCACTAACGACGCATAGGATGAAGTTGATAATGATAAGGACTCCGAGAATGATAACAATCACGGGCGGCATTGATAAGTGATATGATACGGAAATGAAGGGAAGAGGGAAGTAGTCCACGTTCGAGCGTAACCTTATTTTTGAATTGGCAACTTTTTGAGGATTACTGTAGGTACAGTAATCAGTTGGCACTGATAACACTAATCAGGGCTATAAGCTTAGCCAGGATCAGTTCGAATTGATTATTTTTTGAAGAAAATCCGAAAAAGGAAGATTCTGGAAAATCGCCTACTTTTGGCGCCTCTTATATCATTCAGGAGCATTTTAAATTCTTAAGTTAGGGTATCAATCGATAGGAAATCATCTGTAGATCATTTTATCAGTTGATCACTTTTTGATTGCAACAATGGTTTTCGAGATATCGATTGATTTCTCAAGTGTTTGAAAATTTTCAAAAAATTTCCAATTTTCAGAAAAACTTCAAAAATTGTTTTTAAAAAAATTTCTGTCCCCAAATGTCCCCGATTGTCCCAAAATGTCCCTTCACCTATAACATATTAATTAAAAATAACCCATTTTCTCCTTTGCAAGTGGACAAAAACCCCCAAATAAATGGTACGGTGTCCCCCGATGTCCCATAGTTTCCCAAAATGTCCCATAGTGTCCCATAGTGTCCCATAGTGTCCCATAATGTCCCTAATGTCCCACATGTCCCCTAGTGTCCCAAAATGTCCCCTAAACATCCATCTGAAAAAATGTACATCTAAATATACCCATTCTTCATAAATTAATCGTAAAAACCAAATAGACGGTACTGTGTCCCGCAATGTCCCAAATGTCCCAAAATGCCCCAAATTGCCCCCCCCCAATGTCCAGTAATGTCCCCTAATGTCCCTTTATGTCCCAGAATGTCCTCTAAACATCAATCCAACGAACGTTCATCTAGAATAGCGCCTCAAAACGGTACTTTGTCCCAACTGTCCCCCAACTGTCCCAAATGTCCCCCGAAGGTCCCAAACTGTACCCTATTGTCCCCCAATGTCCCCTAAGGTCCGACTTGTCCCCCAAAAGTCCACGTGACAATCCTTCCCTGGAAGACGTGTTATTTTGAAAGAGAAACCAATGATGATCCGTCTCTTCTCCAAAATCGCCAAACACCCCCCAATGGATTCCCCAAATAGGGGGGTGTCTTGCGTGCATTTCGGCCCGAAACGGGACGGGAACACGTCATCCAGAGACGGCAGACGACGAGAGAAACGCCGCCTCGTCGTCTGCGTCTCTCTCTCTTTCTCTAACTCTCTCTCTCTTTCTCTCTCTCTGTGTTTCCTATTCGGGAATGGCGGCCTGTCAGAGGAGGGCCACCAGCAGGTAAGTGTGTCCTCTTTCTCTTTCTCTTTTTCTCTCTCTTTTCTCTCTCTTTTCTCTCTCTGTTTTCCCGGATTTGTTTCTTTTTTATTTTTATTTTATTTTTTTATAAATATTGTATGTTGTAGAAACAAATTTAATTTTTTACTCATTTATTTAAATATTTGCGGGTTGTTTTATTTTATTTTCTTTAAGTTAAGTAGAACTATTTGAAAATTAGGCTAATTTTTCTTTATTTTTACTTAGAAAAAAAAAAGATAAGAATGAGTTTTTTTTCTAGCATTTCAAGGTATTTATTTATATTTAGGAATTTCTATTTGAAAATTTCTTTTTAATTAGAACATTTTCAGTGATTATTTTAAAAAAGGATTTTTCGAAAAATTATGAAAAATTCAATGTTTCAAACTTTTTGAAAAAAAAATGAAAAAAATTGAAAACATTGACTTCTCATAAACGTATTCTTTCCGTAAAAAACAATTTCTCAGGAATAATCATTCATAAATAAATTTGAAAAAAAAAAAAAATTTTAATTTTTTTTTGTAAAAAAAATTATTTCCAACATTTTAAAGGCGCTCAGAGAATCAAAATATCTCGAAAATAACAAGAGATATCAAAAAGTAATCAACTGGAAACTTGTAGATCAAAACTAGGACTACAAGTTTGCTGTTGACAACTTTTTGATATCACTTATCAATCTTGAGATATAATGATCCAAAGACAGCGTTTGAGAGGAAATACGGTAATTTTCATTTTCTCTCATCTATTATCATATTTTTAACCGTTTCAACGCTTCCAAATAGCAGTGAAATACAAAAAATTGTGTTAATTCCTTTGTTTCGTTTTCCACTTCTCTAGAGATCTCTCTGTGCCCCCAAGGCAATTGGGAGGGGGAAGAGGGCTCTTGGCCATGTGTCTTTTAATTAAATCCTTCTGCTCCTCTTTCCCCTTTTCCCCCTCTATTCCAGTGTCTTAATGAGGAGAAAGAAGAGGAAAATAACAGATTACACATGATGATGTCATTTCCAAAGGACCCTTTCTCCCTTTCTCTCTGATACTATTGGATGCTCTTCCGGAGAACCATTATATCTGGAGATTGATAAGAGATATCAAAAAGTTGTCAACTGCAAACTTGTAGTCCTGATTATGATCTACAACTTTGCAGTTGACAACTTTTTGATATCTCTTATCAATCTCGAGATATATTGATTCTCCGGCAGAGCCAAGGCCAGAAATCCGATAGTAAACGTTTGAAAAAAATGAAATTATCCAATTTTCGGAAAAATTTTCAAAATATTTATATATAGAAACGACAGTTCATCTTTGAATTTCGAAAAAAAAATCGAAATTATTTGAATTTTCAATGAAACTGGAGAAAAAGAAAAAAATATTTTTTTTATTTGAAAATTTATTTCAAATATTTACAAGTCGTTATTTTCAACAAAAAACATTTTTTAAAATTTGAATTGCGATTTTTGAAAATTTTTTGAAACATTAATAAAAAATGTTTTTTCGAAATTTTGAAAAAAAAAAATTTTTAATAAAAAATTTTTTGTTTCAAATTTGTCATCCATTTTTGTTTCCCAATTAAGTGGGTGTCCCCATAATGTCCCATCCGCCGCCTATTCCATTCATCAATTTCCTTCCAGTTTCCCATCCATCCATTCAATTTTCCCCCTCTTTTCATTCCCCTTCTCATCCGGAATTCCGGAATTCCGGATGACGTCACAGGAGCAGGGGGACGAAAGGAAAAGAGCCACACATGGCCAAAAAGAGGCGCCTACATGAGTTTTTCCAAGTACACCCCCTCTACACTCTTATGTTTTCTATATTTAGTTGCCATTTATATTCGACGGACACGTACGTGATTTTCACGTGTTATTTTTCACGTGAAAAGAGCAAACAGAGGATTTGAGTGGAACGGAGCAAGTGATGTGGAATTTCTGATTGAAAATTGAAATTTTTAGGATTTTTCGAAAAATCAGAAAAAATTTCAAAAAATTTGTTTTTCTGTCCCGGAGAATCAATATATCTCTTGATCGATAAGAGATATCAAAAAGTTGTCAACTGGACACTTGTAGATCAAAACTAGGACTACAAGTTTGCTGTTGACAACTTTTTGATATCTCGTATCAGTCTCGAGATATAATGATTTTTCGGCAGAGCTCAAAAAACCAAAACGGCATACCTTTTTGGTCAGCACTGGCGGTGTTTTTATTCGTTTTTCCCATGGATTTTTATGGTTTCCAAGAAGATACTTATGCTATTTGAATGACACGAAAAACAACATGGATTGCGACACACACACACGAATTGGCCGTTTTTTTTTGTGAAGGCGGGTCTCGCCACGAAAACATTCAACTTTGCCGAAAATCCACATGCGCCTTTAAAAAAAGATACGGTAGAAACTATACGGTACGAAACGGTGATATGGCCGTTTTTTCGAGGTGTAACTTTGCGAACCGGATGGGCCAACAGATAATGACCATTTGGTTTCTTCCGCTTCATTGCAAGACGCGCGTGCAAGTGTGCTCCATTGAGAACCGCCCAAGTTCGCTCCGTATCCGATTTTCACCGCGGGAAATTCAAACTATTATTTTTGCCAGACTTTTTGATTTTTTGACGAAAAATCAATAGAAGCATTTAAAAAAAATTAACACCAAAATTTTCTAGAAAATCAGACGAAATCGATTTTTCCTGGCCAGTTGAAATTTTTTAAAAATTTTCTACAATAACCAGCGCTTTCCTCACCGTGGTGTTCACTTTTCGAACGCCGTCAAACAAGGAATTGTTTGGAATACAAAGTTGGAAAAAGTGTTCTGAATTTGAAAAGCCACAAAAAATTTTCAATGTTTCACAAAAATTTTTTAAAAATTTCTAATTCTCAAGTTTCCAATGGAAACACTTCCAAACAATCAAAATAAAATCGAATTTTTATAGTTATTTGTGGATTTTCAAAAGTATCTGGACGGTTTTCTTTTAGCTCCCATTTCACTGAAAAAAAACATTTAAACACCCCAATAATTTCTGGAAAATCAATCGAAATTTTTTTCCTGGACAGTTGAAATTTTGAAATTTTTTCTACAGTAATCCACAGGGCCTAAAAATCTCCCAGTCAAAGGTATTCGCCAAAAATCGGTCAATTTTGTTTTTCATTTCCTTGTTTTTCATTTGCAAATCGCCAAACACTTATATTTTCCGGTTTTTTCCAGCAATTTTTCAAAAATTTTTGAATCGTTCAAAAAATCGATAATATCTTGAAAACTGTGATATCTAGAAAAAAGTTGCCAACTGATAAAATGATCAGGAGATGATTTCCTATCGATTGATATATTCATCTGTGTTTGAAAAATTATGATGAATTTTTTTTTTAAATTTCAAAAATCGACTTTTTAAAAAAATTTTTTGAATCGTCTAGAAAATCGATAATATCTCGAAAACCATAACCGCTATCAGAACCTGATCAACTGATAAAATGATCTACGGATGATTTCCTATCGATTGATACTAATATTCCGGTCCGGACGAATGATCCTCATGTTGTATCCCTCCGTTCTCTTTCTCTTTCTCTAATTCTCTCTCTCTCCAACTTTTGTTTACTTCTAGAACACAAACCACTGTGTACTACTACTACATACACTACACATTCCCCTGTGCTTATATTTATTTCGCTAAAAAATACGAAAATTATTTTTGGAATTTTTGAAAAGAAAAAAAAATTAATGCAGTCAAAATTTTTTTAAAAAATCTAAAATTCGAAATTTTTTTTTTTGAAAATTTTCAAAAAGAAAAAGAAAAATAAATAAATTTTTATGGTGTCTAAGCTATTTTCTAGAACTCCCTAGCAACTTTTTGAAATTTTGAAATTAATTTTAAAAATTTCAAAAAAAAACGATTTTTTTTTCAAAAATTCCCCCCGTGACCCCTCCCCCTAACCTGTTTGTTTTTCTTCAATTTTCGTGGCTTATCACTCATATCACTGATTTACTAATTTTCTATCGTAATCACTGATATCTCTTATCAATTCGTTTGTGACATTTTTTTAAAAAATTTAATTTTAATTTTAGAAAATTTTTTTTTAAGTTTAAAAATTTTTTTTAATTTCTAAAAATCAATCAATAATAAAATTGACCAACACGAAAAATCAATCAGTGAAAAGGAATTGGCGAAAAAAAATTCAGTCACTGATTAACTGATAAGAGAGGTATTATAACATAGGAATTTCAGGAATTTTTCGTCAATTTTCTCTCTTTTTCTCTAATTCTCTCTCTCTCTCTCTCATCGTTTCATTTCTAATGTTTTCCCCATTTCCAGGTATGAATGACCGTCGTCTTCTGCTCCTCGTCACCATTTTTCTCGGCGTAGTGCACGCGGCGATTCGAACGACGAAACAGGATGACTTGCAAAAGTTCACGATACAAATGATCGGCTATACGCCGCAAAAAGTGAGCCAGGGGACTTTGCAAAAAGGTTTTGCCACCGAGGGGATTGAACTAGGGACCCTAAAATTGATGGACAAGCGCGCAACCAGTTGCGCCACAGAGTACACGATGCCAGTGGGCGGCGAGGCAGGGGATAACCTCGGCGCGGCGGGCGCCGCAGTAAATCGTCAATGCGATAATAATTACACGTTTCGACCCGGAAAAAACAGAAACCGGAAAGAAACCGGACAACATAATAACGAATGTTTGCAGACCGACGATTATGTGGCCGTGTCCGTCGAGGCGACGCCCGGATATATTGGTAAGTGAGAAGGGGGAACATTCCGGGGGAACCCTCATTTTTCAGTTGGCTTCGAACCGATGGCCAACGCGGATCGTGTGCATCACATGTTGCTCTACGGATGCACACTGCCCGCTTCAGAGCAGGGCTTTTGGCGGGGAATGGAGACGTGCGGTTGGGGAGGTGGCAGTTATATCCTCTACGCGTGGGCTAGGAATGGTAAGTATTTGGACAAAAAGCATTTGGGCGCAGAGGGGATCGATCCAGCGACCGTTGCCTCAACACACCGCCGCGCTACCAGCTGCGCCAGTCGGTCTCTTGCGCGCCCTTGCCGCAGAGGCATGTGATAACCTCGACGCTTCTCTCTCTGTTTGCAGCGCCGAATCTCGTGCTGCCGAAGGACGTGGCGTTCTCGGTGGGCCACGAACAGGACGGTATCAAGTACTTTGTGCTGCAAGTCCACTACGCGCAGCCGTTCGCCGGCGAGATTCGCGACTTTTCCGGCGTCACACTGCACATTTCGCAGCGGAAACCGATGAATTTGGCGGCGGTGATGCTGTTCGTCAGTGGAACACCTATTCCACCACAGAGACCCGCTTTCCAGGTGAGAATAAATATTTTAAAATGCAAACGCGCTCTACTGTGTGGACTCTGAGTCCTTAAGTTTTGATAATAAAAAATTTGAAAACTCAATTTTAAAAAATACGAAAAAAAATATTTTTTCACGATTTCTCAAAATTTTTTTTTTCATTTTGATTTTTTAGAATTATTGGAATTGAAAATTTTTTTATAATTTGATTATTTCTGATATCTGATAACAAGAATGAATTTTGAAAAAAAATACGAGAAAAATCGAATTTTTTTTAAATTTTAAATTTTTTCTCGCGATTAAATTTTTTAAATCGATATTTTAGAATAAATGGAATTTGAAATTTTATACTAGTTCGTTTTTATTTCTGATAGCGAGAATTAATCTCGGATAAATTTTAAAAAATACGAGAAAAATCGAAAGAAAATTTTTTTTTTTAAATTTTTAAATTTTGCTTCGATTTTCCGAAATTTTTTTCCAATTTAATTTTTTAGAAAAATTGGAATTGAAAATTTCGATTTAATCTAATTATTCTGATAATAAGAATACATTTTGAATACATTTTGGAAACAAAATACGAGAAAATTTAAAAAATTAAAAAAAATGTTTTTTTTTCTCGCGATTAAAATTTTTAAGAAAAATCGATTTTTCAAAATGATTGGCATTGAGAATTTCGATTTAATCTGATTATTCTGATAATTAGAATGAATTTTGAATGAATTTTGAAAAAAAAAATACGAGAAAAAATCGAAAAAAATTTTAATAAAAAATTTTTTTTTCGCGATTAAATTTTTTTTAAATCGATAAAACGGGGTTGTAGAACAACATAACGTGCATGTTCGAATCGTCGACTCCGATCCACCCGTTCGCATTCCGAACGCATACGCATGCAATGGGAAGACTCGTCTCGGCGTATTTCAAACACGACGGACGGTGGAATAAAATCGGAAAACGAAACCCCCAATGGCCACAACTGTTCGAGGCGATTCCCTCGAAACTCACCATCGCCAGTGGAGATCAGATGAGTGCGTCGTGCCGATTCGACAGTATGGACAAGAATAAGACGGTTCGCATGGGGTGAGTAGTGTTCATTTGGCAAAAAATCGATATTTTCAAACGCATTTTTTCTATGCATTTTTTGAAATTTGAAAAACAATCAAATTGCGAGAAACAATCGTCACTTTTTCTGCTTTTTTACCGGAAAAACGGCTGAAATTGGTGAAATCGAGTGGAAATAGACGGAAATTAATTATTGCGCAACTACCGTATCGCCGATTTAAAGGCGCAGCACGTTTCGGCGCTGACAAACTGTTTTCGTTGCGAGATATCGTGGCGGGCGTTTGAAATTTCCATCGTGAACTCTGATGTTGAGATAAATGCAACGATAATAAGAATATCTAAAATTGAGCGAAAAATCGATAATTCGAAGTGCATTTTCTCTATGAATTTTTTAAATTAAAAAAAATAACAAAATTGTAAAAAAAAATTTCTTTTAATATAGATAATTTATAAATTTGAAAAAAAAAATCCTGTTTTTATTGATTTTTTCCTCAATTAAAAAAATTCGTAAAATTGGCTAAAATGTCAAAATAATAAGTTTTCAGAAAAAAATTATTGAAAAATTTAAAAAGTGCAAATTTGCACAAATATGAAACTTTTCTTGTTTCTTGTTTTTAAAGGCGCATGACGTGATTCGAAAAAAGTTTCATGTCTGAAGAGAAAATTTTATTTATTTATTTATTATTTTCTCCTCGAATTTCTCCTCGAGAATTTGAAAATTTGAAAAAAATGCCTGTTTTTAGTGATTTTTTCCACAATTTTTAAAATTAAAAAAAAAATTTAAAAAAATTGTAAAATTGGCGAAAATTTCAAAATTTCAATTTTTCAAAAATTCAAAAATTTCAAAATTTCATGGGTGCATAATTCCAAAAAATTACCGAAATTTTCAAAATAATTTCAAAATTTCAAATCGCCGTCCGTTTGCAGAGCGATGGGAGTGGACGAGATGTGCAACTTCTACATGATGTTCCACTACGACGCGAAACTCGACAATCCCTATCCGCAGGGGGCCATCTGTGCACAGGACTCTCCGCAACTGATGAGGGACTACCCGACGGACGGATTCCAACTGCTGGCCCCGCGGCCGGAACTCGAACACCACGCCCACCAGTCGGCGGTGCCGTTCGGAGTGCTCAACGAGGCGATTCACGAGACACTCGGGGGGACGAAACTGGGACAAGTGGCCGGGTTGGCATTCGATAATACGGGACGGCTGCTGGTGTTCCATAGGGCTGGAAGGGTTTGGGATCAGAGGTGAGCGGAGAGAAAATCAAATAAATCACTGCGTTTCTTTGAATAGAGCGACACCCTTGCCGGAGAATCAATATATCTCGAGAGTGATAAGAGATATCAAAAAGTTGCCAACTACAAACTTGTAGATCACAACTAGGACTACAAGTTTGCCATTGACAATTTTTTGATATCTCTTATCAATCTCGAGATATGGTTTCTCTAAAATTCTTAATTTCAATATTTTTAAAAATTAAATTTTGCGAATTTAAAGTTAGAACAATTATTCATTTTTTGAGAAAAACAATTTAAAAAAAATAATTTTTTTTGAAAATGAAAGTTTTTGTGACCAAGAAACAAATAATAATTTTTTTTCAAAATTAATTTTTTTCAAGATTTTCAGAAACATTTTTTAATTTTTTTTCACATATCAGTCACTGCTGCGGGAGAATCATTATATCTGGAGATTGATGAGAGATATCAAAACGTTGTCAACTGCAAATTTGTAGATCAATATTAGGACTACAAATTTGTTGTTGACAACTTTTTGATATCTCTTATCAATCTCGAGATATGGTTTCTCTAAAATTCTTAATTTCAATATTTTTAAAAATTAAATTTTGCGAATTTAAAGTTAGAACAATTATTCATTTTTTGAGAAAAACAATTTAAAAAAAATAATTTTTTTTGAAAATGAAAGTTTTTGTGACCAAGAAACAAATAATAATTTTTTTTCAAAATTAATTTTTTTCAAGATTTTCAGAAACATTTTTTAATTTTTTTTCACATATCAGTCACTGCTGCGGGAGAATCATTATATCTGGAGATTGATGAGAGATATCAAAACGTTGTCAACTGCAAATTTGTAGATCAATATTAGGACTACAAATTTGTTGTTGACAACTTTTTGATATCTCTTATCAATCTCGAGATATAATGATTCTCCCGCAAGGGTGCCGCTCTATTCAAGGAAATAGGGTAATAAAATTAATTTTAAAATAAAATTTCGAAAAATTCTAAAACGAGGAGTTTTCCCTATTCCAGCACCTTCGACAACTACAACATCCTTCTGGACAAGACGCCCATCGCGCAGCCCGTAATCCTTATCATTTCTTATCACGGCAACCAGACGACCGTCGAAAAGAGTCTCGGCAGTGGACAATTCTACCTTCCGCACGGCATCTACGTCGACAAGGAGGGCTTTGTGTACACGACGGACGTCGGATCGCACACTGTCTCCAAGTGGAACATCGAGGGGAACCAACTGAAGAACGTGTGGACGAGTGGAGAGACGCTGCTGCCGGGACCCGATCAGCAGCACTTTTGCAAGCCCACCGGTGAGATTACTGTGCATTTTGTCGTCGATTCTAGTGCATTCAGAGTTCATTGAATAGATGGGTTACTGTAGTTTGGATTCTGTGCATTCTGAATTCATGAAATAGATGGGTTACTGTAGTTTGGATTCTGTGCATTTTGTCGTCCATTTTAGTGCATTCAGAGTTCATGAAATAGATGGGCTACTGTAGTTTGGATTCTGTGCATTTTGTCGTCCATTTTAGTGCATTCTGAATTCATGAAATAGATGGGTTACTGTAGTTTGGATTCTGTGCATTTTGTCGTCCATTTTAGTGCATTCAGAGTTCATGAAATAGATGGGTTACTGTAGTTTGGATTCTGTGCATTTTGTCGTCGATTCTAGTGCATTCAGAGTTCATTGAATAGATGGGTTACTGTAGTTTGGATTCTGTGCATTTTGTCGTCCATTTTAGTGCATTCAGAGTTCATGAAATAGATGAGCTACTGTAGTTTGGATTCTGTGCATTTTGTCGTCCATTTTAGTGCATTCAGAGTTCATTGAATAGATGGGTTACTGTAGTTTGGATTCTGTGCATTTAGAACTTATGAAATAGATGGGTTACTGTATTTTTTGGTTTTCTGCATTTTGTCGTCCATTCTAGTGCTTTCAGAGTTCATTGATTAGATGGATTACTGTTATTTGGATTCTGTGCATTTTGTCGTGAGTTGTAGTGTTTGTTGACAGGTTACTGTACTTCAAGCAGTACGCATTCTTTCTTGGATTTGTGCATTTTGTCGTAAGATAAAATGCAATGAATTACGGTACCTATCGTTCCGTGCATTTTGTCGTGAATTCCGATGCACAAGCGAATTTCGAGAAACGACGACAAAATGCACAATGTAGCCTCTGTACAGTAACCCTTGGGTGTTCACACAAATCTACCGTAATCCTTGCAGGAATCACGCGCGTCGGCGAGCTGCTCTACGTCACCGACGGCTACTGTAACAGTCGTGTCGTCGTGCTCGACCTGAATGGGAAACGAGTGGTAACTACCGTAGCACCTACAGTAATCCTACCGTACTCTTTGCAGCAACAATTCGGACTGCCGGGCGACGAGTTGGGACAGTTCAACCTGCCACACGACATTGTCGCCGATGCGGCCGGACGGCTTCTGGTGACGGACAGGGAGAACGGACGGGTACAGCACATGACGACGCAGGGACACGTCGTCGACGACTTCAAGTCGACGTGAGTTCTCGGACGGAGAAGGGTGTCTGGGGGTGTCTAAATACATATGGGATTCCTGAAAAGACCCCCGAGGTGCATTTAGGGGTGCTTATGAGGGTCTCGGGGTGTCTTGGATGGTCCAGAAGGTTCTGGGGGTGTCTAGGGGTTCCTAAGCAGTTCAAAATGTTCAGAGAATATCCAGAGCTATCTTGGCATGCCCTAGAATAGCTCAGCAGACCCAAATTGGAGACTGGTGTTTTTGGGTTTGCTAAATAGCACTGGAATCTTTAGCAGACCCAAATGAGAAATGCACTTGGGTCTGCTAAATAGCATTGGAATCTTTAGCAGACCCAAATGAGAAATGCACTTGGGTCTGCTAAATAGCATTGGAATCTTTAGCAGACCCAAATGAGAAACGAACTTGGGTCTGCTAAATAGCATTGGAATCTTTAGCAGACCCAAATGAGAAATGCACTTGGGTCTGCTAAATAGCATTGGAATCTTTAGCAGACCCAAATGAGAAACGAACTTGGGTCTGCTAAATAGCATTGGAATCTTTAGCAGACCCAAATGAGAGAGGCACCAAGATCGGTATTGGGGGTGTCTAGGGGTGTATAGTGGTTCCTGAAATGTCCAATAATCGTCCATGCATTCCAGAATGTTCACCAACATCTACTCAGCGGACAGTCACGAGGACTATGTGTTCATGGTGCCCGGAAGACCGGTGAGTGCCTACAGTAATCCACGCATACACCAGAAACGACGACACAATGCACACAACCAAAGATACAGTAAACAGTCCGATTGCAGATAATGAGCCACGAGTCGGAGGGCATCACAGTGTTCGTCGGCCGCTCGGGCACCGGACTCATCGAGTTCGCATTCGGGCCGGCGACGAGGGGCAAGAGGGAGCAGATGGGCGTGCAATTCGGACAGCCGCACTGTTTGAGGGTCTCCCCCGACGGACTGACGGTGTTTGTCGGAGACATTGCCGAGGGAAAGGCACGCTTGTGGCAGTTCAAGGTGCGTTGTTAGAGGTGGCAGACCCAACTGTGTGTTTGAGTATGCTAAATATTGCAAGATGATTTAGCAGACCCAACTGTGTTTCTGAATTGGGTCTGCTAAAGAATCAGAGGCTATTTAGCAGACCCAAATACGTCAGTCTTCCATTTGGGTCTGCTAAAGATTTAGAGGATATTCACCAGTCCTTCCTTTTTTGGGTCTGCTTAATAATTCAAGTTGATTTAGCAGACCCAGGGGCTTCCCTTATCGGGAGTCTGCTAAAGTTCTTGAGCTCATCTAGCAGACCCAACTGTGTTTCTGATTTGGGTCTGCTAAATCGGCGTGGAATGTTCAGCGGACCCAAATGAGAGAGTAATAATTTGAATAATTTTAGATCCAAACTAGAGTACTCAGTCGACGAAAACATTCGTCGATTAGTCGACTATTAGTCGACGAGCGCAACTATTTTAGTCGACGAAAAATTCGTCGACTAGTCGAGCGCCTTCGACTAGTCGACTAGTAGCGGCGTCGACTAGTCGAAGGCGGCCGACTAGTCGACTAGTTGCGGCGTCGACTAGTCGAAACTAGTCGACTAGTCGAGCGTCGACTAGTCGACGAAAGTCGACTATTTCTCGGTTTTTGGAAAAGTTTGATTTTCGAAAGATTTTGTGTGTTTTCGACCTGTCTTTTCGATGAAATTAACAGTGAAACGTTTCTACCATTTATTTAGTGAAGAAAAATTGACTTTTTGTCATTCAAAAACCGAAAAAATAGTGAAATATTAGTTTTTTTACCTACAGAATGTTCCTTTTCCTTTGTTCAAATGTTTTTTTTTCTTTTTGCACCCACAGTTTTTGCAGAAATTACCAATGGAAAGCCTCTGAACGGTACATAGATTTTGAAGCGCATGCGCTGCAAGCAATCGGGCGCGCCGTCTGGCGTCTCTGGTGGCAGCACACTCTCTCGCCCGACTATTCTAATGTACGCGCGCTGAAAGTTCGCTGTTTTCAGGGCGTTTTAGAAAGAGAAAATGAAGAGTATGAACTTCAAATTGAAGAACAAAAACTGCTCTTACCATCGGAACAAATCAGAAAAATATTAGTTCAGTTTTAACAGAGAAACAGGCATTTCGTGAAATATTGCATTAATTTCACTTTACGGAAAAATATTGTATTTTCTTGAAAAATAATATGGAAAACTGTAGAGCCCAAAAACCCGCGGTCGCAAAAAATAGAATAATTCCTACAGACGCCTACAGACAAGAAAGTTTATTTCCTAACTTCTGCTTACCGAGCCCGTACGGCACGTGCGGTTCAACAACAAGTCAGCTCAATGTTGTCTGTTTGTATTCACAGAGCTCTGTACAGAGTTTTCGGCACGACAAGAAACGGCGAGATTTCGGCACTTTTCCGAATTTTGCCCGAAAAATGCCGGCGTTCGTGTGCCATCAACGAATTGTGCCGTCGAAATAGGCTTGGTCGGAACTGGAAACGGAACTACCGAAATTTTCGTAAAAATTTTTCCGACGGAAATTTTTCTGAGTTATCATTTCGGATTTTTTTCCGTCGGAAGGTTTACCGAATTCATTTTTCCGAAATTTTTGTCGGAACTTTTTCCCACTTGATTTTCGGAAATTGTTTCGAAAATTACCGACTTTTGCTTCTTTTTTTCCGACTTTTTTTCGGAAAAAATTCACCGACAGGTCATTCCCGACCAAGCCTGCGTCGGATGTCGGCAAGGAACGGAACTGTTGCCGGCATTTTTCGGGCAAAATTGGGAAAATTGCCGAAATTCTGCCGTTGTTTGCCGCAAACAAAAGAAACACTCAAAAAAATACCGCCATAGCAACTGTGGTTGCAACTGTAATTCTACTTGAAATTTTTTTTTGATATTTAGAATACGAAAAAAAAATTTTTTTGTTTCGTATTTGAAAAATGGCAATCTATTTTTTCCAATGAAAATCATGTTTTCAGTACGCTTGATGAATCTAAACACGAAAAAACGTATTTTTTCTTACAAAAAAACAAGGGAAAAACAATAAATATTCGATAATTTCCTCGAAAAAATTTTCTCTCAATTAGTCGACGAAATAGTCGACTAGTCGACGAATAGTCGACTACTTTCGACTAGTCGACGAACTCGCCGACTAGTCGACGGCGGTCGACTAGTCGATTAGTCGACTAGTCGACTAGTCGACGCCGCAACTAGTCGACTAGTCGAGCGCCTTCGACTAGTCGACGCCGCAATTAGTCGACTAGTCGACGCCTTCGACTAATCGACGATTCGTCGATTAGGTCGTCGACTAGTTACTCTAATCCAAACACCTCTGGAACTGTGAGAAACATCGTCATAAGTAATTGAACTCGAATATTGCGAATATAAAAAAAATCGATTTTTTAATTTTCTCAAATCAAATTCTCCGACCGAAAATTGATCAAACCTCTGCATAGCCCAGGCAAACGCTCGATTGGCCCGGTTCTAAGCTATTTAGCAGACCCAACTGTGCTTCTGATTTTGGTCTGCTAAAGAATCAGAGGCTATTTAGCAGACCCAAGTGCATCTCTCATTTGGGTCTGTTGAATAATCCAAGGCTTTTTAGCAGACCCAACTGTGTTTCTGATTTGGGTCTGCTAAATATTCCGTTTCCACTAAAACCATCATAACTCGGCTCAAAATGGTCCGTTTCAGCTGTTCTTTGGATATGTGCTAGTCAGTGACATTTTCTCCCATTCCAGATCCAACACGAAGCGGCCACCATGTCGTCCTCCGTCCACTCGGGTGTCTCCCTCAGTTGGCCCAAATTGAGCCAAGCGGACACTGGTCTCAACTCGTTCCTCCTCCTCACCGCCATCGCCATTTTGGTCCTTGGCGCCTATTGTGTCAGGAGAAGATGTCGCAATTTGGAAAATGGAGGTGCTATTTTTGATAAGAGGGTGAGTTATCTCTTAAAAATTTTTTTTTTTTTTAAATGTGAAAAAAATATGTGAAAAACTAATTCGGTTTCAAAAATTCTTAATTTTTCTGTAAAAATAAACCAAAATTGTTCCTTCGAACGAGTCTGTAGCTGTTCGAAAAAAATTCAATTTTTTTCAATTTTTAAAAATGTTTTTATCCGGCTTCCGACTTCGAGAAATTCTCTACAGAATCATGATTTTTGATCTGAAAAATGTCCAATGTGTTTTTGAACGCCGTGCTCATTCCCTGTCCAAGTCCCACCTGAAACGGAGCATTTTGAGCCGAGTTATGATATTTTGAAGTTGGAACAATTTTTTCGAAAAAACACACTTTAGAAATCAATCGATATCTGGAAAACCATCATTGATATCAAAAAGTGATCAACTACAAAAATGATCTAGAGATGATTTCCTATCGATTGATACTCTTACTTGTTAATTTTTATCACTGATAACCTTATCAAAGTGACTTAAAACAAACGTGTTTCTTTTTATTTTCGAAAAACACAGTTTCGAAATCAATAGATATATCGAAAAGCGTAACTGATACCGAAATATTATCAACTACAAAAATGATCTACAGCTGATTTTCTATTGACTGATATACAATTTTTCCGGTTTCTAGAATTTTAAAATTTTTTGGAAAATAATGAAAAAAAATTTCTATTTAGAAAATTCTAAATTCAAAAAAAAATCCTTAAATGTTGGTTATTCTGTTAATGATAATAAGACATAATAATAATAAGACATGATTCCTAATAAAGATAATAATTTAAAGAACAAAATAATTTAACAAATTTGAAATATTGGAATTTTTTGAAAAAATTTAAAAAATTACGTTTTCAATTTTTTTGTTGATTTTTTTGAGTTCGCTGAAAGTCAATATTGTTGATATCGGACTTTGATTGTGAATTTGAACACGAAATCAATAATTCAATGAACTTGGAAAAATATACGATTTTTTTCCGAAATTCTAAAAAAAAATTTATTTTTCTAATTTTTTTTTTGAGAAAATATTTTTTTTAGAAAAATTTCATTGATTATTTCTAGAATTATTAATAGAAATTTTGAAAATTTTAAAATTTTAAAATTTAATTTTTCCAAGTTTTTCCAGGGCTTCAAACCACTGCGAACCGAAGAGACGGTCGGTTTTATCAGCGACGGATCGGATAGTGATTAGGATAATCAATCGATCGATAATCACTGTATATGTATATAATCCCTTGAAATCTCTGTGTCCACTGGGTTGTTTTCATCGTGTTGTTGTTCTTCGAGGCACCCCTGCCGAAAAATCAATATTTCTCGAGATTGATAAGAGATATCAAAAAGTTATCAAGAGCAAACTTGTAGATCAAAACTAGGATTACAACTTTGCTGTTGACAACTTTTTGATATCTCTTATCAATCTCGAGATATAATGATTTTTCGGCAGGAGTGCCACCACTCTTAAATAATATTTCTGTAAAAATTTAAAAAATTAACTTCCAGCATAATAATATCTAGTCTTCCGCATATCTATTTCCTTTGGTTGTGACATTATCTTACAAAAAACAATGCATTTGAAAAAATTTAAATTAATTTTAAAAATAAATTAATTTTCCTCCTGTTATTTCATGTTTAATAAGTATAATTTAATTTTTTTTTTCTAAAAATCTATTAAAAATCGCCGAAAAAAGTGAATAATCGATAGATAGATCAAAAATGAAGCTTCTGCGAAAAAGAAATCTCAAGGATATGAGTGGGCGTGGATGGGGCACGGATTAGGCCGAATCGTAGGAAATGAGAGTTGTCAGTTTGACTTCGGGCAGTTTCGAACGACCGTCCAGTGGAGCCAACTCGATGAGCACGAACGCCTCGGCGACGATTCCGCCCGCCTTCACGACGAGGTCGGTGGCCGCCTGGAAATAAAATTGATTTTTGCAAAAAATGTATTTTTTTTTTAATTTTTTGTAAAATTTTTTTTTTAATAGTTTCACTTTTTGTTTTTTTTTTCATTTTTAAGAATTTTATCTATTTAGAAGTAATTTTCTAGTGATTTTTAATTTCAGCATGTGCAAGAAAATTGATATTTGAAAAAAAAAATGTTTTTTTGTAATTTTTTGTAAAATTTTTTTTTTTAATATTTTTAATTTTTGTTATTTTGTTTTTAAGAATTTTATTTAGTAGTAATTTTCAGGGATTTTTATTTTAAGTGATTTAATGCAGTACTGTTAAACAAATTATTTATTTATTTTTTTTTTATTTGAAAATTGAGAAAAATAATTTTTTTAAAGAATGTTGGAAAAACTCGTCTATTTTTCCAAATTAACTAAATTATTGATCTTATGATCAAATTCGTATTTAGAATGCGATATCAGCAACATTGATTTTTGACAAACCCAAGAAAGAAAAAAAAACAGACCAACGATTTTTTCCATTATCTCGGAAAATTGTGTAATTTTTGAAACTGGTATCGTTTTAATTTTGAAAAATTGTTTTTTTTCCAAAAAGGAAAAACCAATATTAAAAAATTGTCCATCCAGTAGAGCGCACTTCCAATATATTTTTTTCAATTATAGAACTTCGAAAATCGAAAAATGAATCCATAAAAAAAATTTTAAAATTTCGCTAATAATTTTTAATAAAGTAAAAAACAATTCAATTTTTTTTCAAATTTAAACAATTATGAATCGCGCATCTTTCAAGTATTTGAAAACTGATACTATTTTTATTTTTTCAAAAATAAAAAATCATCGTGCCAGTTCAGACGAAACGATTTTTCTCCATTATCTCGGAAAATTGTGTAATTTTTGAAACTGGTATCGTTTTAATTTTGAAAAATTGTTTCTTTTCAAAAAGGAAAAACCAATATTAAAAAATTGTCCATCCAATAAAGCGCACTTCCAATATTTTTCTTTCAATTATAGAACTTCGAAAATCGAAAAATTTCCCGATCCATATAAAATATTTATTTTTTGAAGCCTGGAAAAGTCAACTTTTTCAAAACCAGTACGGTAATTCAGATAATGAATTGATTTGTTCAGAATGCTTATATTTTTTATATGAAGCGGGAAATTTTTCGATTTTTGAAGTTCTATAATTGAAAAAAAATATTGGAAGTGCGCTCAATGGACAATTTTTTAAATTTTGGATTTTCCACTTTGGAAATTCTTATTATTTTTTCAAGAACGAAAAAAAATTTTTTAATTAAAATGATACCGGTTTCAAAAATTACACAATTTTCAGAGATAATGGGAAAAATAGTTTGTTGTTAGGATTTTCATGAATTTTTTTATGGAACAGGAAAAAGATGAATTTTATTTTCTATTTTTTATTAGAAATCAAACATGTTTTGGTTTACTGTTTGAGTACCGTTTTCAATTTCTAATTTTTCAAAGTTAAATTTTGAAACAGAAAAAAATCAAAAAAAAAATTGTTTTCACATTACTGCATCAAATTAGTTTTTTTTTTAATCTTCAAATGACTAAAAATCGAAAACGGATGAGTTTCGAAAAATTAATCATTTTAATCAAAAAGATACTTTGAAAAACAGAATAACTTAACAAGTTTGGAATATTGAAGAATTAAAAAAAAAATTTTAATTTACGTTTTCAAATTTTTTTCAAAAAAAATTACTCAATTTTTTTTTTGATTTTTTTGGGTTCGCCGAAAGTCAATATTGCTGATATCGTATTCTGAATACGATTTTGATCATAAAATCAATAATTTAGTGAACATGGAAAAATAGACGAATGTTTCTGAAATTCTAAAAAAAACTTTTTTTTCAAATAGTTTTTCAAATTTCTAGGAATTTCTTTGAAATAAAAATTGCATAAATTCGATTTTCATACGGATTTTTTTATAAAACAAAAATTGACACAAACGGGGTTAAAAACCATCGGTGGCCTAGAAAACTCTTTTTCGCAAATAAAATGTTTAGCAAAATCTTCCTTCTGGATGCATTATACTATTGGATTCTATCGAAATGGCCCCGGAGTTCGAGATTGATAAGAGATATCAAAATGTTGTCAACAGAAAAATTGTAGATCACAACTAGGACTACAAATTTGCAGTTGACAACTTTTTGATATCTCTTATCACTATCAAGATATGTGTGAATATATTACTTTTTAGTTTTTCTCGTTTTAGTTGGTTTGAAGCAGAAAAAAAAAACATTTCAAAATGTCAAAAACTCACTCTCAAAGTGCCTCCGGTGGCCAACAAGTCGTCGATCAAAAAGACACGGTCCCCGTTCTTAATGGCCCCCTCTTGGATCTCGACCCGATCCTCCCCGTACTCTTTGACGTACGACGCCTCGATCGTGGCTCCGGGCAGTTTTCCCTTCTTGCGAATCGGCACGAATGGGACGCCGAGTTGGATGGCCACTTGTGGACCGAACAGGAATCCGCGTGCTTCTAGGCCGGCCACAGAGTCCACGTGGCCGACCGAGTGACGCACGTGATCGGCGATGACGACGCACAGCTCGTTGACCAGTTGCGGATTCGTGAACAGCGGCATGATGTCTCTGCAATTCCATTTTTGAAATTTCATCAGTTGCCATCTAGAATTTTCGAGGATATGACAAAATCTGGGAAGACAGAATCTGGGAATTTCGGTCAAAATCTGGGGAAAGGTTATGGAGTTATGCAAGGGTGTAAAATTACTCTTTCGCCAACTTTCGCCAAAAATTCCAGAATTTTTTATAGAATTCAGGGGGGGGGGGGGTTGCAAATGTGTTTAAGAAAAACATTTTAAAAATTGGAAAAAAGAGGATATGACAACATCTGGGAAAACCTAAAAATCTGGGGAATGGTTAGAGATAAGAGAGCGCAGACGGTGAATCACAATTTTGTCGAAAAATGAGAGTTTTGAGCTGATTTTTCAGATAATTTCACACAAATTTACCACAAAACAATACATTTCTATGTTTTTTTTCCCGAAAAATCTGCCTCGAAAGACATAAAAAATTTAAGAAAACGTCTGCTTGTCTGCGCTCTCTTATCTCTAACCGTTCCCAGATTTTGTCCGAAATTCCCAGATTTTTAGGTTTTCCCAGATTTTGTCATATCCTCGAATTTTCAGAATTCGTTCAAACGCGCTCCGTTGGATTTTGTTGGTTTCGCCACTAGTCCAGCGGAGCGCATTTGCGCAGGTTTCAAGATTTATAAAATATGTGATAGTTTTGTTTCGGGTGCACTTCGGTAGAGCGCATTTGATCGAGTAATTTGTTTCTTTTCGTCCAGATTTTTCAAAATTTCCTTTTTCGCTCCTCCACGAGAATTACACGAGAAGAATTTCAAATTCTAATTCTAATTCTAGTTTGAACGCGCTCTACTAAAAATGAGTACTTGGGAGAAATATGAAAGTGGTATCCAACTGGAAAAAACTAACGATTTCACAATTTGGGAATTTTATCTAATTTTTGAAACAGCAACTCTTTTTTCGATTTTCAGAGTACACATTTTTAAAAGAACTTTAAAAATAAGATTTGTTGGAAGATTACGGTGGAGCGCATTTGAAATATACAATTTTTAAAATCATTTTTCTAAAATTCAAAACTCTCTTGTTAGAGTAAATAGAGATTTTTTTTAATTCTTATTTTTTTTTATCCAACAACATTCAAAATTTCAAATTTTAAAAAACAAAAATCATTTTTTTCTTTTTTCTCGAATTTTCGTGTTTCAAAGATATTATTTTAAAAATTGAATTTCCTCGAAAAATCAATAAGTTGTCAGCAATTCTTTCATTTAATTTTTCAAAAAAAAAAGAACGGACATACCTGAAATTGATGCCCTTCTTCGGAAAATCCTTAACTTCTCGAATGTGTTGTTCGATTTTCGGCCGGATTTGATCGAAACGTGGCAGTGTCATCTTCTTCTGGAATTTGCGAACAAATTGACGAATTTTACACATTTATTTTAAAATCAGAGTTCACAATTGAAAATTCAAACGCGCGCCACGATATATCGCAACGAAAACAATTTGTGAGCGCCGAAACGTGCTGCGCCTTTAAATCGGCGATACGGTAGTTGTGCAATAATTAATTTTCGTCTTTTTCCACTCGATTTACTCAATTTCAACGGTTTTTCCGGTAAAAA
The DNA here is from genome assembly GCA_963932285.1 of Caenorhabditis macrosperma. Lineage (NCBI taxonomy): Eukaryota > Metazoa > Nematoda > Chromadorea > Rhabditida > Rhabditidae > Caenorhabditis > Caenorhabditis macrosperma. The sequence goes on from OZ010622.1 coordinate 12,664,523, forward strand.
AGCGCAAAAATTATATTTTTCGTGTTTCGCTTGCATATTTTCCAGTATTTTCATGTTTTGTTTTCCGATTCTTCATTCAAATTTTCTGAAAAAAACGGCAAAAATGATAGTTTTTTAGCGAAAAGGAAGAAAAATGCCGCCGCAAAGCCGGAAAACGAAATTTCCGGTACAGCTGTTTTTTTTTGTCGTTTTCCCCTGAAATATTGGCTTTAGGATCTGGAAAACATGAAAATACAGGGAAATATGCATGAGAAACACGAAAAATACACTTTTTGTGCTTTTTTACCGGAAAAACCGGCTGAAATTGAGTAAATCGAGTGGAAATAGACGGAAATTAATAATTGCCCAACTACCGTATCGCCGCTTTAAAGGCGCAGCACGTTTCGGCGCTCACAAATTGTTTTCGTTGCGAGATATCGTGGCGCGCGTTTGAAATTTCTATTGTGAACTCTGATTTTGAGATAAATACAACGATAAAACTTGAAATTAAAAAAAAAGAGAATTCGAGGTAGATCATTCGATTGAACGAAAAAGTGAATTTTCATAATTGAAAAAAAAAAAAAAAAAAAATTGAATTAAAAAAAAATGTTTTCATTCGAAATAAATAAATCTTATGAATCTGAGCGAATTTTTTTTTGAGTTGAGCAAAAATAGAGAAAAAGGCACTTATTAAAAATAATGACATGGTTGAAAAATAAGGCTCTCAAGGTGCTCATTATTCACTTTTTCGAGAAATCTTGAGAAAATCTTTTTTTTATTTTTTAAATCGTTCAATTTGATGGAAAAATGTGGAATTTTCGGAAAATTTTTAGTGATCTCTAAAAAAATTTGTGCATTTTAGCATCGTACTACAATCAACAATTTTTTGAAAATTTTCAAAAATTTTTGAAACAGTGAAAACATTTTTTTCGATTTTTAGATAGAAAAAAAATCAACAACTCGTAATTTACAAAAAGTGAAATTTAGGGAATTTTTAAAAATAAAAATAAAAATTAATTTCTACAATTTTGAAAATGAAAATAAAAATGCTTCTCAAAATTTTCCAAAAAAAAAAATGAATAATTACAATTTTTCATATTTTTCGAGAATTTTCACAATTTTTTTGAAAAATTTTCCAAAAAAATCAATTTTTTTTTCAAAAAATCTCAAACAATTCTAAATTTTCAAAATTCCAACATTTTTACCTTTTACAATGTTTAAAACAAAAAAAAGAAAAGTGAAAGAGCACTTTGATTAGTAGCTAAAATCGATAAAATAACAATAAACACGACTAGCGCGGTGTGAAGACAAACTATTGACTGACAAGAGAATTGATAAGAGAATTGATATCGATTGATCAAATAGTGATAACAGCCTTGATGACCATCGTCGCACACAAGCCCAACACGATGCCGAGGATCAACGCGAGTGCGGCCATCATGCCGGCGGTCTGGGCCCTGGCCGGATGGACCGTCTGGCAAGTGTACATCATGCCGAGACTCGACAGGTAGCCGCTGGAGAAGGAGAGAACGGCGCCGGCGAGCACGAAGAGCCACGTGTTCGGGAACCAGACGGGCACGGATCGGGCGTCCGGGAGGAAGTTGCACATGGCGAAGAAGGGGATGAAGAGGAGGCGCAGGTACACAGGGATCCACAGCTTCTTCGGAGACACCCACGTGTACTTTCCAGCAATCGCAGAGCCTAGGAAGGCGAAGACGTTGAATTGGAGGAACGTGGTGACGTCCATGAAGTAGGCGTCGGGGACTGGGAACGAGGAGTCAGAGGACTTCTTCACGTACATCATGACGCCCGGGAAGACGGACAGTGTGGCGAAGAAGACGAGGAAGACGTTGACGAGTTGGGAGCGCGCCTCGCGGAACGTCGCCACGTACAGCTGGATGTCGAACTTGTTGGAGGAGGTTTGGGTCACTGCGTCACGTCGCTTTTGCGCTCGGCTACTGTAGAATTGAAAGTACCGTAATCTTTGGAGCAGGGAGAACGAGAAGAGGCACAGGACGACGGTGCCGAGGGCGATGAGGAAGTAGACGAAGGCGCGGTTGAGGATGTTCCGCGTGAACGCCTTCGTGCCCATGCTCAGTATCGTGATGAACGTGCCGCACGCGTTGTTGCCAATGATCACCGCGTTCGTGTACTTTGGCGGTAGATCAGAAGCCAGGCCGAAGATGCTGTTCTGGTAGACGCCGTTGGCGGCGTTGAGGAGGATGATGGTGGCGATGGTGAGGGTGAAGAAGCCGGGGAGCCATGAGTTGGTGTCAACGTAGATCATCGCGAGGACGCTGATAACGCAGATTATCACTCCGAGGAGACCGCAGCGGATGCGGAAGGCCAGCGAGCCGGAGGTGGTGAGGAAGATGTTGATGACGTTGAGCAGCAGGTTGGGCACTTGGGAGCACACCGTTTGGAAGCTCTGGAAGTTCTCCGAGTAGAAGGTGGGCGAGCCGTGGACCAGTCCCGTCTGCGGGTCGATTGTGGCGTTGGCGAGCATCTTATAGGATTCGTAATAGTCGTAGGAGATGGTGATGAGCATGTTCCACGGCATCAGGGCTCCGACGCCGTTGAGCATTATGATGAGGAACACGAGGCTCAACGTGTCCTTCGGTGGCTCCTCCTCCTCCGGCTCTTGGGCCTTTTCTGGCGCCTCGGGATCCCTTCTCAGCGGTTGGAGCTCTGTTCCTTCGATCGTTGTGCTCATTTCCCACCTGGACAGTTGTTTGGATTAAAAATTAAAATTTAAATTTAAAAAAAAAGAAAAACGATTAGTGGGTTAGATTCACTTTGAAAAACACCACATAGGGAAAAATTCGGTGGAGCGCGATTGCACAGACAGCGGTGAGGGGGCAATTCGAAAGCATTTTTTAGTAAAAAATGCTTTAAAATTTTTGGAAACGGAAAAAATTATTTTTTTTTAAATAAGTGTTATTTATTGAAATTTTCTCGTATTCTCTTATTGTTAACCTACGTAAATAATTATAACTGAAATTTAAATTTTTTTCAGTTTCTCAATTTTAAAAAAAATTTTTAAAAATAGTGAGAATCCATTCCTCCTGTTTCGAGCTCACTTTCATTTTTTTTAAATTTCGCAAATTAATTTTTTAAAAAAAGGTAAAAAATTTTGATTTTTTAAGTCTTCGTTAAAAAAATTCAAAAAAAAATGTTACAGGAAAATTGACAGAATTGGAATTTTAAAAAAATACTTTCTATTTAAATAATTATGAGAATTCCGCTAGAAAAAATACAAATTTAAATATTTCAAATTTTTGGAAAAATAATGAATTTTAATAAAAAATTCGGAAAAATTCAAATTCAAAAAAAAAAATTACTTTTTTCTACTAATATTAACGAAACACCTCCGATTCATCTAAGAGAGAGAGCGGAAAAAAAATTTGAAAATCATTGATTTTTCTCTAATAAATTGAATTTTCTATGAAAAACCAAAAACCATCATAAAACTAAAAATCAGGAAAATATTTTTTTTTCCAAAATCCCGTTAATCGGGTAGATCAGGGGAAGCGAGGGGAACGAAGGGGTGGGAAAACCGATGAAAGTAAATAAAAAATTTTAAAATGTTTTTATCTAAACTTGTATTTAATAATTTTAAATAATATCTAAAATTCTAAAATTTTCCTAATTTATATTTAGTTCAACAAAAAAAAACAATTCCAGATAAATGTTCGATTTTTTTTTATTAATTGACTTAATAATAACTGAAAAAATATTTTTATTTTATTTTTCACTGTTTCATAATTTTCAGAAAATTTTCGAAAATTATCAGAAAAATTTATTAGTGATGTTCCACTACTAATACATGAATTTGAAAAATAAAAATCAATAGAATAAAAATTCGAAAAAAACTTTACTTTTCAAAAAAAACATTTCCCGTTTCATCAATTTACAAGAGCTATTCTCATTCAGAAAATCACCAATTTTTGACGAACACACAAATCAAAAACAAAAAATAAAAAATATTCCTGCCTCAAAATCAGAGTTCACAATTAACAATTTCAAACGCGCGCCACAATATCTCGCAACGAAAACAATTTGTGAGCACCGAAACGTGCTGCGCCTTTAAATCGGCGATACGGTAGTTGGGCAATAGTTAATTTCCGTCATTTTCTACTCGATTTACTCAATTTTAGCGGTTTTTCTGGTAAAAAAGCACAAAAAGTGTATTTTTCGTGAGTAATCGCTGAAATTGAGTAAATCGAGTTGCGCAACTACCGTATCGCCGCTTTAAAGGCGCAGCACGTTTCGGCGCTCACAGATTGTTTTCGTTGCGAGATATCGTGGCGCGCGTTTCAAATTTTTATTGTGAACTCTTTTTTTTCAAGGCAGGAATATTTTTGATTTTAATTTCAAAACTTTTTTCGTCACAAATTGGTGATTTTCTGAATGAGAATAGCTCTTGTAAATTGATGAAACGGGAAAAAAAATGTTTTCGAATTATTTTCCAAAATTCTATTCAATTGACGATGAATTCTAATTTTTATTGTGAACTCTGATTTCGAGATACCCGGTAGAAATGCAAAAACTTATTTTCCACTCTTTCTGAGAAATGTCAGGAAAACGTTTTTTAAGAAGTTGGAAAAAAGTTTTTCAGACCAAAAATGGATTTTCCAACTTTTATCCATTTTCCCCCAAAAAAATTGGAAAAAAATTTTTTTTTCGCATTTCTATTACAACGAAAAGACTATTTACTACTAGTAGTATATTTACGATATGATCATCTCCTTTTTAATCGGATGGGGATGAGGGGGGGGGAGGGAAGAGGAAAAAGCGATGAAAGATGAGGTGGGCGGAGCTTGCTCGGGGAGGGAGCTCGGCGGCTCTTCTCTCAATCGAATTAGGTTTTCGGAGCACACACACACACATATAAACTGCGTGCTGCTCGGCAAAAGGAGCGGAAAGGGGGTGTCATTGACAACTTTATATAAACGGAAAGACGGCCGTTTGCACGCATAAACGTGTGCTCTGCGTCTCTCACTGATAACACACTATATCACTAGTTAATCTGGTTAGTGCACAGTACTGTACTGATAACGAAGTGAATATTGGTCAGTGGCTGCTACATAGGACACTTGCCAAATGTTTTACTTTGACCTCTTAATCCCATAGGTGGTGCCATTTTTCATACCGGTTTTGATGGGAGTTTGAATATTTTGGCGCGCGCTTTTTGCACTGAACATCATACTGTTTGTACTTACAAGGGAAGTGTCTCAACTGTCAGAACCGTTTGAAATTAAAAAAAAGTTGCTGAGGAGCCCTGAGAGCCGAGAAAAAGCGGCTCAAAGTTTCATGAAATGTCGGCTGCTTGCCGACACCGCGCTTATAAACTCTCGCGGACCTAGTTATTCCAACGGTCGGATGGCCGAGTGGGTCGTTGTTAGGTACGCAGGCAAAAATGAAAAATAATTTCGAATTAAAAAAAAAAAGGTACTCAAAATCTGCGGGCGATTTTCGATTCATTATATCTCGAGATTGATAAGAGATATCAAAAAGTTGTCAACAGCAAACGTGTAGTCCTAGTTTTGATCTACAAGTTTGCTGTTGATAACTTTATGATATCTCATATCAATCTCCAGATATAACGATTCTACGGCAAGGGTGACGCTCTATTCGACGAAAGACTTATTCCAATTTTTCAAACAAAATGTTGGAAAAATTATATTAAAAATCGCTTAAATTAAATAAGCGAATATTTTCTAAAATCACATTAGATATTATACTCAGTATTTGGGTACGCAGCCAAATAGAAATATCCGTGGATTAAAACTGGATTGTATGTTCAATGAACTTGATTTTTAATGAAATTTGTTGAAATTGATGAAAAAAATTTTTTTTTTGAAATTCCTATTTCATTTAATTATTTTTTTACATGACATAAAGAAATTAACTATCAATTGGAAAGATAAAATGTTTAATTTTTGCTAAAACATTTTTAAATCGTATTTTTTTCTAAAATATTTAATAAATTTTGAAAAAAACTAATAATGGTTTTTTGTTGTATGGCATTTTTTCGACCTAAGCGAAATTCACATGATGATTACGAATTTTCGCTATTTTTTTACAAATTCAAAAATAAAAATAAAAATAAAAATGAAAATAAGAAAAAAAAATAGGAAAAACGAAAAGACGGAAAGAATCTAAATTCCCTGGAGAGAGTTGAGATTTGAAAAATGCGAAAAATCCGGAAAAAAAAGGAGAAAAGAAGAATAATGGCAGGATGTTTACCGGGAGTTTGAGCGAAAAATTCGAGATTTTTTTCCGTTTTTCTTTTAAATTTTTTATTTTCGTTAAATTTCTGAATTTCTATGTATACAACTAGGTGACAGCTACTGGGTGAAAACCACAATGGACAAAAACCAACAGGGGAAAAAAATTTAAAAAAAATATAATAAAAATCCAAAAAAAAAGGTTCAACTTTTCGACGACTCCATCAAATCTTTGGCTTCGTTGATTTTAGCGGCCAAATAGGGGGATCCTCCTGGAAAAAAAGAGCAAATAAAAAAGAGAGAGCGTTATTGAATAACTCCTGACAAAAAAACAAGTGAAGAATAGCACAATGGGAGGGACAATTTTTGTTTTTCACTAGTTCCTCCTGACTAACGACTACTAGTTTTCTGGCTGAATAACCCGAGAGAGAAGAGGAAAATTAGTTTCGTTAGAAGCGGAAATGAGGGGCCAAATGAAGAAGAGGGATTACTGGGGGGAGGAGAGGAAGATGGACAACTTTTTCTTCTTTTTTTTTTCTGAAGAGAGCCTAACGGAGCCTATTCAAGTGACATTTGAAATTCATAGCATTTCTGTGTTATGGACCTATTCAAGTTGCATTTCGATGGCATTTCGCGACGTTTCGCGACGTATTTTTCCAATTCAAACGCCTTTGGGTAGATTTACGAGCGATCGCTGCGAGACCCACAGTCGCAAAACTATTCTTAGCACTGTTGTCGAAACGCCGTGAAACTCGAGTTTCGCGTCGTTTGAATTGGAAAAATACGTCGCGAAACGTCGCGAAATAGCATCGAAATGCAACTTGAATAGGTTCATTATGAGTTTTATTATAGTTTTATCGCAAAGTGGGGCAGTGAGGACGAATAAAAGCGCGAGTGGTCTCGAAACGAACGACACAGCTCAACGTTTTGCTACCGTAACCCTTATTCTGAAAAGCAGGTTTCCGACAGTTTTTTCGTGCGGGTTTTCTGATTTTTCGACCAAAAATCAATAGAAGTAATAAAAAAGTTTAGCACAAAAAATTTCTGGAAAATTGGACGAAATCGATTTTTCGTGGCCAGTTGAAATTCTGAAATTTTGAATTTTTTTACAGTAACCCGCGGCGGCCTAGAAATCTCCTACTTCTTTCACACTCCCACTGTTGGAGAAAAAAAATAATAGAGAAAAACAAGAAACGCGCAGTTTTAAACAATTTTTGTTCGCGGAAATTCAAAAAAAAAATTTACTGTTTCAACCCTTTCGTAATTTATTTTCATTGTTCATTTTTATCAATCTTTGGGAAAAGTTTAACTACGAAAAACCGGATTTCTGAAGATTTTGACACGAGAAAAAGTTTTGAAATTTTCAATTAGCCAGGAAAAATCAATTTCAGCCTTTTTTCCAGGTGTTTTTTTGTGTAAATCCATTCATTTATCATTGTTAATTTATGTTGTCAAAAAATCTAACAATTATAAATGAAAATCGGCCGGATACCGGAATTTAGAAAAAATAAATAATTGAAGTCTACTGTAACAGTCGTTTTGAGCTGTGTCTCAACAAAAGTTCTTTGTCGAAATCGTAATTTTTGACGAATTTAAATAATCGAATAAAATTTTTTTTTTCACATTTCACTAACTTTTTCCGGATTTTCATTCAAAAAATCAGTGAAAACGTGAGAAATAACTATAAATTGCAGGAAAATGTGACAGTAATTTTTTCGCGTCGCACCTGGACACATGCGCACATTTTTTTCCGTTTTTTTTTTCTGATTTTTCAAATAAATTTTCAGCCTAATTATTGGCTCATTTCCTTCCCCCGGTTTCACTTTTCAATTGTTCAAAAAAAAAGCGCACAAACCTCGATCGGGATGATTGACAATCATGACCTTTTTGTGCGCCTCCTTGATTTTCGCCGGTTTCGCCGACGGCGGGATTCCCAAAATCTTCGCCGCCTCACTTCTCGACATTTTCTGATCGAATCCACCGCGGTAGTAGCTGTTGAACTGGAAAATACTTGTTTTTTTTTTCGCAAAATATCTGCAGTTTAAATGTTTCTTTCCCGTTTCACACATCTCTAAAGGATAATGATTCGGCACGATTTATCGTTATGCTCCAAATTCATTCCGAATAATTATCAGGAATTTTAAATCGATTTTTCTGCAACAGTTGGCTAAATCAGAGCTAGCAAAATCATAACTTTGTCTGTCTCCAGACCCCGAGCCCTCCATTTTTGCACAGATCTTCGCGAAGTTTTCCGTAAAAAAATTGACAGGGTTTTGGAATTTTCTGTCAAAATTAAATTTTAATATAAATTCCCCTTTCATAGAACCTACTCAATAATTTAAAAATTTTAATCTTTAATCACTTCTTGAGTGTCACAGTTCTCAAAAAACCGACTCACCGCTCCGCCAGTGACCGGAATCGCTTCGAGACCCTTTTTGATGAGTGCCTGGTTGCGGAGAACGTATCGGGCGCCGAATCCGGCCGCCGCGAGACCCAAACCGGCGACTATCAGACCGCTGGACATGATTCGTCTGTAAAAATTAATTCGTATATTTTTTAAAAAATTTTTCACATTGGAAATATTATTCTGAAACTGGGGGAAATTTTTTTTTTAATTTAAAAAAAAGATTTTTTAAAATCACAAAAATAATCAAACTGTTTCTCAACAGTTTTCCTTTCAAACAATAGAATAAAAAATAAATAAAAAATCGTGAATTTTATATCAATTTTACCAATGTTCTTCAACAGCGAGAGCTCTCAGATATCAGATCAATTGTGAAATAGTGATTTTGAAGAGGGGCGGCGCTAAAACAAATTCGAGAAATAATCGATAAGAGGCTTCAGGAATGAGTGCCTATTTTAGTAGGGAGGGGCAGAGAAAAGAAGAAAAAGAGAGAAATCAAGAAAAAAAACCTTTCCATTTTAAATTTTTTGAAAATTAAAAAAAATTGGGGCGGGATGGGGAGGGGAAACCTTTAAAGGGCAAACTGGAGAAAATTGAATAGAATAATGAAAGTTTCAGGTAAAATAGAAGAAAAAAAATAAGATTTCAAAAATTGCCAAAAACACCCGTCTAAAAACGGTGGTCAGAAAATTTTAAAAATCATGGGAACCCCCAGAAGAGTGAGATTTTTGGCTGCAAAAAAAATGGAAAAAAATGGGGAAATCGTTGGAATCACTGGCCACGGCCATTGCCGTCGTCGCCGCCGACAAACTGATCGTCCTCCTCTCCCATAATGTTATTCTTGTTCTTTCCGCCGTCCTGATGGTCGTCTTGCTCCTGTTGCTGCTCGACCATATGCTGATGCTCGTCCGGCTCGAGGCCTTGCATGTGCATCCGGTGCTCTACAGTCTCCTCAACTATCCACTCCTGGGGCACTTCTTCCTGCAAAATTAGAAAAAAAATTACATTCTGGTCAAAATACAAAAAATGTTTTTTTTTTGAAAAATTAGAATTTCTAAAAATCTACCAAATAAAATTTCGATTTTCAAACATTTTTAAAAAATCACATTCTGCTCAAAATACAATTTAAAAAAAGAATTAAATTTCGATTCTTAAATACGGAAAATTTTTGAAAATCTTTCTGTTTCAAAATTCGAAAATAAGACGAAATTCAGTTTTTCCATCATTCGAACTTCCATTAAAATTGATAGAATCAAACTCGCACCGTTTCCGGATAATCCGATTTGTTGTCAACGTGTCCCTCGATGACAACATGCTCGTCTGGCTCTTCAACGAGCATCTGACCCTGGAACTTTAGGAATTGGAGCATTTTGATCGAAACGCACAGGGATTCAAGGGAAAAGCGCGAATTTAACAACTTTTCAAAATTTGACAGCTCATAACTTGGCTCCTGGCCTAGTATTGCGAAATTGGACACCTAATTCGGACTGGATAGGTCCCATTCCAAAATCCCACGGGCACTTCTCACACTTCCCTCGCAAAACAGATTTTTTTTGCTTTCAGAAATTCAGGATTATTGGATTCATGAAAAATGCAAAGCACCGTTCAAAAGAAGCATTTTGGCGTTTCCAGAGCTCTGATTTCAGGACAATTTTTAAAAAAACATGAAAACTCACCATATGATCATTGCGATAGTGATTGTGACCACCGGCTTCGCTGAACCGCGACAAGTGGATTTCCAGCAGTCCGTCCCTCAGTTTCCGATTCTCAGTCTCGAGCTGCCGAATGCGTGCGGCGAACGCGTCCTCTCTCGCCTCACTGACCGTCTTCTCGTGTCGCTGACGATCACGATAGTACTGAATGAGCGACGTGTTCGCCGCGTTGACACGCTCGAGCTCTTCGAGCAAGTAGCCGAGCATCTGATGATAGTCGTCCGGCGTCAGCTCGGCCTCCTGAAGGTCTTTTATCCGCTCGACGTCGACTTTCGAGTCCTCTATCGTCTGTTTGATGTTCGCCTCGACTTCGATGAGCGCGTGCTCGGCGGCAGTGGGATTGGGTCGAAGAGAGCTCTGCACCAACCGAACCACTTTCACCGGCTGCAGATTCTTCTGCGATTGCTGCTGCGCCGCTTGCTGACTCTGCATTTGGCTCTGCAGCTGACTCTGCTGATGCTGATGATGATGCTGTTGCGAGTGTCCTTGAAGTGCCGACATTCCCTGATGCTGCTGAATCTGTCCTCCGGAAGCCCTCGATATCTTCTTAACGCCCGGCGGCAGTTGCTCCGGAGCCTCTCGTTTCCGTGTGGCTCCCGCGAAACTGACGATTCGCGCGCCAGTCGGCGAGATGCGTGTCTGTGGCCTTTGCGGTGGCATGTAGATGCTCTTGCTCTGCAACTTCTGCACCATGTCCAACTGCGTCGGCCCGTAACCCGACGTCGTCGGTCTCTGCTGCTGGCTGATCGGCCTGCCGACAGATCGTCTCGGCGGTTGCGACTGCTGCTGAGCCACTTGGTAGACGGTCGTGGCTCCCTGCTGACGGTGATCTTCGTAGTGATGGTGCATCTGACGCATTTGCGGATGGTGGTGGTGCTCGACGACCATCTCGGTCGTTCCGTCGTCCACTATCTCCTCATGCGCCACTTGCTGATCGTCTCCCGGGAACGCTGGAAAAAAGAGAAAATCTGATATTTTTTAAAGGAAAATTCACAATTGTACACTTTTTATATTGGTTATCAATATCATACTGTGTCTACCTGCGAAACCACCTACGTTTCCAGATATTTTGTCCCAAAGTGCCCAAAATCGCAGTTTTGAGCAATTTTAGCCAAATTATCGAAAAATTACGAAGTTTCTGCAGGTTTCCCCCCTCTTTTCCGCTCACCTGGATCCCCTTCCATCACGAGCTCTCCTTGCTCCAAGACATTCAGATTCTGATTGTTCATGCCCTGCGAACCGAGATTCCTGACTGATGACGTCACAGGAAGAGAGCGTTCCGGCGACTGGGGACGGAAATAGCGCTGACGGCGCGACGGATTCATACAATTTCGAGGAGAAAGCCTGCAAGAAGAAGAAGAAAATGTTGGCTTTTCATCAGATGATGCAACGACGGCCGAAGGATGCAATTTCGAAATTGACGCAGGATTTATGGAGGTCGGCGCAGCGAGTTGGACAATAAATTACTCAGGCGGCTAGGCGCTTTGCCATTTTTCTCCTTTTTTTAGTTCAATTTTTTTTGAAATTTTTTTTCTTCAAATTTAAATTCTCGCAGAATTCTTTAAAAATATCACGAATAGAGAATTTATCTTACAGAAAATCGAAAAAACAGGATTTTTTGAACCCGGTTAAAATTAAATATTTATCAAAAAGTTTCCAAAAAACCGGAAAAAATTTCAGTCTTAAAAAATCAGATTTCTAGGTATTTCAAGGATTTTTCATGATTTTCGATGAATAAATAAGGCATAAAAATAAAGACTTTTCTGTAAGAACCGCCCAGAAGCCCGAAATTTTTGCATCAGTTGCGATAAAGAGAAATTTTTCAAAATTTCTAATTTCTCAACCGATAATTTTCAAAATCCCCAGAAAAAATCGATAAATCGAGGAAAATTGTACAAAATCAAGAAAAAAATTAGATTCTCTAACGTAAAAATAGCAAAATTCACTGAAAATCGACAAAGAGTTAATCCTACCGATTCTCGACAATTTCCCGGTTATCAGTGAGGTTTTTACACTGTTTCCGATGGAAAATGACTTTAAAAATTGAAAAAACACTGTAAAATTCAATAAAAATCGAAAGAAAATCCGAAAATCGTCGGAAAACCGTGAAAAAAACGCGTCGAAATTCAAAAAATCACAATGTAAAAATTGGCGCTAAACACCGCGCGGCGGGATATCGGAGTGTCGTTGCGGCGGGCATTCAGGCCGTGCGCGACAGGCCTAAAGGCCCATGTTTACACGGCCTCAGCGCCTTTTTTCGCGCGGATTTCGCCAATTTCTCCAGTTTCCCACCTAAAAAATCGAATAAACCGCTGACAAATCGATATTTCCCAGTGGAAACCCTCGAAAAATCGAGCCAATTCGAGGGAAATTCGATTTTTCTGATAATTTATCGACTTTTTGCAATTTTCACTGTTTTTTCTCGATTTTTCCCCTATTTTCCGCGATTTCCTCTCGATTTCTCTTGTTTTCTGCGTTCTCAGTGTGTTTCTATCAGTGGAAAGACCGAAAACACTGATTTCTGCCCTCGAACCGTACTCTTATCAGTTCCTCGCCTGATTCTTATCAATTTCGACCGCCGGCCGACGAGAATTTCTTTTTTTGGCCGTCTTTTTGTTACAATTTTATGCGATTTCAGCGAAAATGAACGAAGTTATATTGAAATTGGCGTTAATGTTCACAATGTTCGCATTGACCGTTCTTGCTGGCCTTTCGCCGATGAAAGTGAGTTTTTTAATTGTTTTTTATTTTTTAAATTAAAATTAAAAATCTACAACCCATAAATCTGTTTAAAATATGCGGAAAAATTGTTTCGTCTTCAAATAATTTTTGAAATTTTTTTTTTGAATTTTCTGCAAAATTAAAATATTTTAAAAAATGTCAGCACATCACATTATTATCATGTTTTTGAAAATAAAAAAAAAATCTAAGACACTCAAAAATGTTTGATATACGCTGGAAATACTTTTTTTACCAAAATATTTTTTTTCCGAATTTTTGAAAAATTTCAATTTTTTCAAAAATATTCAAAAAATATTTTAACTTTTCAAAAATGTCCCCAATAATTAATACAGCAAAATTCTAAATTTTTCAATTATCAAAAAAATATTAACTTTCAAAAAAAATTTATAAAGCTAAATTTAAAAAAAAATAAAATAAAAAATTGTTTCCAAAAAAACCCTTCAAAATCTTTAAAAATCAGAAAAAATTCAGAACACTTATTGTCGAGATTAAAAATTGAAAACAATTTTTTTATCAATGAAGAATGTTTCATTTAAAAAAAAATAATTTTCACAAAAAATTAAAAAATTTTCGGTTTCAAAAATTTTTTTTTACCAAAAAAAAAATTCAAATTTGGTTGTAACCGAGTGAACGCAAAAAATATCCCTATCACGATCACTAATTCAAACAGAAAATCAATAATTTTCCAGGTGCTTCACAAACTGCGACACGAGGCGGCCACGGCTCAAAGTTCGTCCAAACACAAGCACGTCTCGCTGGTTTTGTGTCTTTTGACCTGTTTTTCGGGAGGTTTGTATTTTTAGAAAAAAAAAATTAATTTGCGGAAATCTGAATTTTATCAATTTGAAAATCGTCGTTGAAAGAATAGGAAAAAATTGTTTTTTTCGATTTTTAGAAAATCTCGAAAACAGTAAAAAATTTTTAGTAAAAATTAGTAGTGTTTTAAAAATCAAGCACAAATATATCAGGAATTTATCTATAATTTTTTATAAATTTTCAAAAAAAATTAATAGAAAGTCCGAGGAAATGACAAAATCGGAAAAATCTGGAAACGGTTAGAGATAAGAGAGCGCAGACAGTAAGTCACAATTTTGTCGATAAATGACAGTTTTGAGCCGATTTTTCAGATAATTTCACACAAATTTACCACAAAACAATACATTTCTATGTTTTTTTTCCCGAAAATTCTGCCTCGAAAAACATAAAAACTTCAAGAAAACGTTTGCTTGTCTGCACTCTCTTATCTCTAACCGTTCCCCAGATTTTGTCCGAAATTCACAGATTTTGTCATACCATCGAAAGTCCCATCACCAGAAAAGTTCTCTGACAATCGAATATTTCTGGAAATGCCTGAAATTCCAGGAGTGTTCCTAGCGACGTGCTTCCTGCACCTGTTCCCAGAGCTGCAGGAGAACATAGAGAGCCTCGAGGAGAACTGGAACTTCAAATTGAACTACCCGATCGGAGAGCTCATCTCGTGCCTCGGATTCTTCCTCATCTTCTTCCTCGAAGAAGTCGTCATCATGGCCATCCCGGCGATGGCCCATGGCCACGGACACGGACATGGACACGACCATCATCACCATCATCTGGAAGAGGAGCTGCTCACTCCACAACCGACCACTGTTCTCAAGGGCTCTGGCGGAGACGGGTGTTGTATGGCTGAGACGGCTCTGGTTGAGGAGGAGCAGAAGAACAAGAAGGAACTGGAAATTGGTGAGCTTTTGTTGATACTACTGAAAATTTGGAGAAAAAATTAATGAGCATTATGTTATTTTTTTTTCTAGAGTTTTTAAATTTAAAAAAATCTTTAAAGTTCCCGAAAAAAATTGGGAAAACTGAAATATTTAATTTTTTAATTTTTAATTTTTAAAATTGACGTTTTCATTCTTTAAATAATAATATCCAAAAATAGCACTTTGAAAATTTATTTTTTTTTAAATTTATTAAAGACGGCCGATTTCCGTTTTAAATCATAAATTTTTCAAAAATATTATTTTTGATTTTTAAGCTTCCTAAAAATTAATGAGCTTTAAATAATTTTTTTCTAAAGTTTAAAAATTAAAAAAAAAAATCTTTAAAGTTCCCGAAAAAAATAGGAAAAATTCTGAAATACTACATTTTAAATTTTTAAATTTTTTAAATTGACGTTTTCATTTTTTTAAATAATGCCCAAAAAAGGTATTTCAAAAAAAAAATTTTTTTTTTGACAAAAATTTATTAAAGACGGTCGATTTCCGTTTTAAATCATAAATTTTTCAAAAATATTATTTTTGATTTTTAAGCTTCCTAAAAATTAATGAGCTTTAAATAATTTTTTTCTAAAGTTTAAAAATTAAAAAAAAAAATCTTTAAAGTTCCCGAAAAAAATAGGAAAAATTCTGAAATACTACATTTTAAATTTTTAAATTTTTTAAATTGACGTTTTCATTTTTTTAAATAATGCCCAAAAAAGGTATTTCAAAAAAAAAATTTTTTTTTTGACAAAAATTTATTAAAGACGGTCGATTTCCGTTTTGAATCATAAATTTTTTTAAAAATATTTTTTATTTAATTTTAAGCTTCCTAAAAAATTAATGAGCCTTAAATAATTTTTTTCTAGAGTTAAAAATTTTAAAATTTCCCGGGAAAAATATAGAAAAATTCTGGAATATTGCATTTTTAATATAAAAACGATGCAATGCAAAATCTTTTTTTTTTTTAATTTTGAAGACAAATTTTTCGATTGTATTCAAAAATTTTCTAGAGTGCGTTCTTCCGGGACGATAAATTTTGCAAATTTTGAAAAATTATATTCGCGCGTTTGCAATGACTATTTCATTACTTCGACCGCTATTTGAGAATAGTTTCAAGTTTTTCAAAAATCGACGAAACTGAAAAAAAAATTGGAAAATGTGAATTTTCGTATTTAGAACAAACCTGTGAGCAATCAATAAGTTTGCTTTAGAAGTTATGTTCTAAAAAAAATCCTGATTTTTAGCCGATCCGAAATGACGATTTTGACGAGCAAATGTTTTTGCCGACCGCCGGATCTCTGTACATCTCAATTAGTTTTTACAGAAATCCAGTATTCGGGCTATTTTTATATGGATTTTATGATAAAACAAATTGAAATTTGAAAAAAAAAACCAGGAAAACGGCTCAAATTGATTTTTCTTAGGCTAGTTGAAATTTTTGGAAATTTTCCACAGTAACCCAAGACTCTGTCGGTGGCCCGGCAAACTCTTTCTCGTGTCAAAATCTCCATTTTGGTACTATCGAAACAACCCAAAACGGCGTGAGTGACGGGAGAATAGCGAGTAGGATGGGTGTCGAAACAATTTCGACACAGCTGCAACGAATGTTACCGTAATCCCTTATTTCAAAAAGACGGTTCCTGGCTGTTTTTAGTGCTGCTTTTTTGAGGAAAAAAATAGAAGACACAATGAAGAATAGTTGTGAAAAAATTTACCGAGAAACGTACGAAAATGTTTTTTTTTTCCGGCTTGTTGAAATTTTTGAAAATTTTGCCACAGTAACCCGAGGAACTATCGGTGGCCTAGAAAACTCTCTTTCTGTATTTTCGGAATGTGGCATAACGGCAGAGAATGCCAAGAATCGGGTCTCGCTACGAGAACATGCGCCTTTGAACTTTGAGGTACTGTCTACCGTAGTTTCTTTAAAGGTGCATGTTCTCGTGGCGAGACCCGATTCCGCCTACGCTCTGTCATAATAGCATCCGATAGAAATTGTATCTTGAGAAGTACATTGTCTATAATTGTTCCACAACCATATCTGTTACAGCCGCATACCGTACCTCAAAGTCCGTATTCCAATGGCCATAATTTCAAAGTTTTTGCAAATGCACTTGTTTCAAACTATTTCCTTACATTTTTCTCCTCACGAGGTTACTTTAAACGGCCTAAATCTGGGCTGGACTAAAATTGCCCTTTGACGATTGCTATGCGAAAATTAATGTTTTCCATCGCAAAAAAAAAATCGGAGAAGCTCCAAAATGGAAATTCGAATGTTTCTATCTCTCACTGTCTCAATAATACGGTTCCAGCTGACGAAACGACGGCTCTGACAACGAAAAGAGCGAGTTCGGAGGACAAAGAGGCCCACTGTCAAACACATTGTCCGCTGACCGTCCACGAGAGAAGAGGCTCCAATGAGTGCACTGCCAACGCCACACAGTGAGTTTTTCTAGAAGTATGAAACGATTCGAGCAGTTTAGTATAAGACGAACAGGCTTCTTGATTTTCGAATTAACTGAAACGGGAATTAATTTAAAAAAAAACAGATATGGCCGTCGAATAAGCCGTAACCAGCATCGATTCTCGTCGTACGGTAGTACGAATAACCCCGATATTATCATTGATAGTGATAACGATGATCCCAGCACTGAATGGTATTTTGATACGCGGAAACACCTCTGTTATTTTCCTTGTCCGTTTTGAAAACTTTCCGCTTACCTCCTGTTTCAAATTTTTTTAAATAGGGAAAATTTTTGAATTTTTCATTCGAAGGGTGTGGCACAGTCTTTTATTCAGATTTTTCCATCGGAAAATGCAATTTTCTAATTTTTTAAATTTTTATTTAAAAAAAATTATTTTTAAAGACAAAATTCCCTAAAAAATATTTATTTTGATTTTGAAAATTATCATCTCTTTTTAAAATTTTTTTCGAGAAAAAGGTAATCTTTATTTTAATTTTAAAAAAATATCCTCAAAAAAAAAACGTGTCGAAAATGTTATTTATTTTGGAAAAATTCATTAAAAACATTCGATTTCCGTTTTAAATCATAAATTTTTCAAATATCAATCATCCATTCCTATCAAATATCATCTGGAATATGGAGTAATTCAGAAAATTTTTGAAAAAAAAACCAATTTCTATTTTAAAAATTGACGTTTTCATTTTATCTAAAAAAAAGGAACTTCGAAAAATGTATTTTTTAAAAATTATTAAAAACGGTCAAAATTTAAATCTTTTAAATCACAATAATCAATCACCCATTTGGAAATATCTTAAAATTGTATAGATGTCTAGAAATTTTTTTCAAAAAAAATGTTTCGTCTGGAATATTTATTCGAAAAACTTCTAAAAATATTAATCTTCTTCCTTGTCCGTCATCATTTCCCTACTATTTCCCCCCAACTTTTCCTGTATTTTCCTCAATTCTCTCTTTCTCTAATAATCAATCTACTCTCTTCTCTTTTCCAGCACGTTCGCCCCAATCGCATTCGCCGAACCGGAACGCTGCGAGACCAACTGCGACGCCGTCGACGAGGATCCGCCGATTCTGATGAAGTCGCGTCCGCACGCCCATTCGCACGGCGTCCGCTCCATCACGTTCGTCCTGGCGCTGGGCATCCATTCGATAATCGAAGGACTCGCGTTCGGAGTCCAATCGGGCAGCGAGACGATCCTCGCGCTGTTCGTCTCCCTCATGGTCCACAAACTCATCGTCGCCTTCTCCGTCGGACTGCAACTCTTCAGAACTCATGCTCATCAAATCAAATGGGTTAGTTGCTTCTTTTTTTTTTTTTTTTTGAAAATTCAAAACCCTGCGCCGAATCGTCAAGTTATAATTCAAAAATCTTGGAACCTGCGCAAACGCGCTCCGCTGGATTCGTGTTGGTCTCGCCACGACTATTGTCTCCGCCTCGTGTGTTCCACGAGAGACGCAGACAATAGTCGTGGTGAGACCACGCTAAATTTAATTATGAAAAAGAAAATTATTTAGTGAAATAGAAAAAAATGTGGAATTTTTGAAAACTCAAAAAAATTACATTTTGAATTTTTAAAAAATCTAGAATTTGAGTCATTTTCAGAAATAAATTTTTTCAAAAAATCCAAAACAAATCATAATTATTCGCATAATATTTCTTAATCTTTTTCTCCAGGTGATCATCTCTATCCTGACCCTCGCCTCGATGACGCCAGTCGGTGCCTTCATCGGACTCGCCGTCTCCTCAGCCAGCGACGAATCGTTCGCCCGCGCCATCACAGTTACCATTCTCCAGGGACTCGCCGTCGGAACATTCATCTACGTCACTTTCTTCGAGGTTTGACCCCTCTTCTTTTCTCAATTCGGTCTCGTTGCGTTCCAAATGCGGGCTCCGGGACATTTCACAACCGCTGAAACGGTTCGCGAAGGGAGATGATATTTATCTTCTCTGAAAACATATCCAGATGGTATCCAGCCGATTTCTATACGGATTTTTTGATAAAACAATCTGACACGAATTGATTTTTCCTGGCCAGTTGAAATTTTCTAAACATTTTTAAAAATTTTGCCATAGTAACCCGAGAAACTGTCGCTGGCCTAGAAAGCTCTCTTCCTCGCTTCAAAACCTGTATGTGTTTGAATTTGCAGGTGCTGCTCCACGAACGTGACAATGAGCACCCGAACCTGCTCAAACTGCTCGTCATGTTCATCGGATTCGCTCTCATCGGAGCTCTCCGAGTCGTCGATTCGCACGGACACTCTCACGGGGTTAGTTGAGCAGTTATGCTTGAAAAATTGGCAATTCATTGAAGTTTCATGTTTACAAAATGAAAATAGCAGCTCAACGCTTTGTTACCGTAACCCTTTATCTGAAAAGCGGGCTTCCGACTGTTTTTTCGTGTGGACTTTTTGATTTTTTGACGAAAGTTCAATAGAAGCAATACAAAAATTTCTGGAAAATCGGAAGAAATTGATTTTTCCTGGTCAGCTGAAATTTTCAAATTTTTCTACAGTAACCCGCGGGGGCCTAGAAATCTCCCAGTTCGTCCCCACTGTCCCTATTGGAGAAAATTATAATAAAATGGGCAATTCATGAGCATTTTCTTGTTTATTACACAAAATTCGCAGTTTCATAAACTCTACACAAACTTTGCATAAAGTTTCGAAAGATCAATTTGTTCATGTTTCCCAAATAATTTTTAATGACTTTTATTGATTTTCCGTCAAAAAATCAAAAAATCCGTTCAAAAACTGTCGGAAACCCCGATTTTTTGAAAAATGGTTACGGTAACAGTCGTTGAGCAGTGTCCTCGTTCGTTTCGAGACCTGCATGCCACTTTGCGAGACAACGATGATATTTTAATTAGAATATTCAAAAACGAACAATATTTTGTTAAAAACAACAAAAATGTTTCCAAATATTAATATTTAGTAGGATTTTGAAAAATTTCAAAATTACGAAAAAATATTCCTGCTTCAACATTTTTTGAAAAATTTCCTCAAAAATCTGAAAATCAGTTTTACCCCGACATGTACAATCTCGAAATTTCAGATTTTTTTTCGAATCGGGTTTTTAATTTTTTAAAATTAAAATTCAAAATTGTTATATTCAAAACAATAATAATTTTAAAAAGTTAATTTTTCTCGATGAAGCAAGCTTTTTTGAAAAATGCAATGAAAAATTATTTTTTCAGTATCAAATTGTTTAAAATTATTTTCTGAAAATTTAAAAAAATTGTTTTTCCCTTCAATGTTTCCTTTTCATTCCTTTTCCTCCAGAATAATTCTTTTTTTCAGTTTTTAAAAAATCTAGTATGTTTCAAAAATTGAAAATTTAGTTGGACGATTTTTGTCGAGTTTCTGAATTTTTTAAAAATAAATTTAAAAAATTCTTTCAAAAAATCTAATTATTTTTTAATAATTTTTTTAAATTCATAATTTAAAAAAAAAATTTCAGCACCACGAAAACGCCACCGAGCATGCCCTCCACGCTGGTCATCTTCACTGAGAAATTTTCAAAAATGTTCAAAAAAAAATTAAAAAATCCAAAAAAAAATCCCCGGATATTCACCAGATAATCAAGTTCACCCCCTCCACACACACACATCCTGTCATCATATCACACATTTTCTGCGGATTTTCTGAAAAATAATGTTATTTTTGTTGAAAAACACGACGAATTCATCATTTGAATCGATTCTTTAAGCCTCTTTCTCACTCATTTTTATCAGTTTCCCCCCTCAATTTTTGCGTTTTTTCTTGAATTTTCTCCTGTAGCGGGTCTTTTTCACAAAAATTTATCATTTATCTGAAAAAATACGCCTATCCCTCTCCAAATTCCACTCCCCCCACTGCTTTCGGCTCATCGCTTGCTTTATTTCTTGGATTTTTTTATTACCGAAAAGAATTTTCCATTATTAATGTTAAACGCTTCTTTTCTTTTTTTCTTCTTTTCCTCGTTAATTTTGTTGTAATTTTAAGAAAATTATGTAGAGAAGTGTCCCTTTTGAGAAAATTGGATTTTTTTTTCGGTTTTTTTTTTTGGAAAAATGAATTTATGAAAAAAATTGTGTCAACCAAAAAATTGTGGTATTAAATTTAAAATGTTAAAACTTTATCTGAATTTTTTTTGAAACAGGAAAACAATTTTTCACACATATTTTCGAAAAAAAGTGCACTTTAGAAATCAATCGATATCTCGAAAACCTTATCTGATATCGAAAATTGATCAACTAGGAAAATGATCTAGAAATGATTTCCTATCGATTGATACCCTTACTTGTGAATTTCGATCACTGATAACCTTATCAAAATCACTTTCAAAACCAACAAATTCCAGAATTTTTTTCAAAAAACACGGATCACAAATCAATCGATATCTCGAAAACCCTTATCACTATCGAAAAATGATTAACTAGAAAAATGTTCTGAGATGATTTCCAATCGATTGATACTCTTACTTGTAACTTTTTATCACTGATAACCTTATCAAAATCATTTTTGAAATGATACTAATTTTTGCATTTTTTTTTAATCAAAAAACACGGATCACAAATCAATCGATATCTCAAAAACCCTTATCACTATCAAAAAGTGATTAACTAGAAAAATGATCTAGAGAAGATTTCCAATCGATTTATAAGGCAACCTGATTAAAAATAATCATTTCGAGGAAAGTTATAGTCATTTGAAGAATAGGGGGGGGGGGGGGACATTTGTAACCTTGGAAATGGTTGCGTAATAGCCATGACGAATAGCTAAACCTATTGTTTTTTTAATCCGTCCCTTTCCATTTTTAATCCGTTTCTAATTCTAACTTTTTGAGAAAAAAGTGAAAGAAGAAGAAGAAGAACAGTGGAACACTTGCCAGATGACGTGGCATTTTGGCATTTCAAGGGGGGGATTCAGTGAGAGAAAAGGGGAGGAATCGGGAGGATTAGAGACGGAGGAAGAGAGAAAAGGAACTTTCTTTTTCAAATTCCCCCGTCAATTCCAACTGGTTTCCATTTTATATGATGGCTTGACGGCTATTCTAGCCCTCCGATTGGTTTGTCCGTTTTTCACTATTCATTCGGTTGGCTTGGTGGTTTTATGCACTTTTATTATTATATTAGCTTATCCGGGCTATTTTTTCTGTTTTTCACACATTTCTCTTTTTTTCTTTTTTTTTTTGGAAAATTTTTCAGAAAATTCTTTAATTATTTGTTTGGTTTTTTTTTTGAATTTTTTTATTGGAATAGAAGACATATTTTTATGAACCAGAAATTTTTAATTTTCGAAATTTTATTTTTCAACCTTATGTATAAATAGGAATATTAAAAGAAATATTCGATAATAATTTATAGACATTTTTGAAAGTTTTATTTTTAAAAAACTCAATTTTGAACGCACGAGGAGGAATTTTTGAAAAATTTTATTTCATTTTTTAAGAAATTTTTTCAAAAACTCTTCAATATTTTTTCAGCAATTTTTCATTTTTTGGACTTTTTTCATTGAAAACAATTTTTACTAATTCTTTTTTCCTGTTCCATACCGTTTTTATATTTCTGAAATTTTTCTGAAAATTCAATAGGTGAAAGGATAAAAGATAAAGTCGATCAGTATTTTTTAAAAATTAATTAAAAAAATTGTTTTCAATGCAAAAACGTCCAAAAAATGAAAGACTGCCGAAAAATATATAGAGGAGTTTTTTTTAAAATTTCTTGAAAATTGAAAAGAAAAAATTTCAAAAAATCCCTACGTTTGCATTCAAAATTAACTTTTTTACAAAAAATGCTATAAATTTGCAATAAAATTTCAGAAAAGTCTATAAATTATTATCGAATATTTATTTTAATATTTCTATAATGTTGAAAATCATCGGAGTTTTTCATAGTTTATATTTACTTATGCGTTCCTAATTGAATTTTTGAAAAAAATTATATAAATTTAAAGAAAAATTTTAAAAAATTCCTATGAATTATTATCGAATATTTCTTTTAATATTCTTATATTTAAATAAGGTTGAAAAATTGACTTTTTAGATTTTTGTTCGAAAAATACTCGATAATAATTTATAGGCATTTTTGAAACTTTTTTATTTTTTTACAAAGTTTAAAATAAATTTTTCGTCTTTTAACGTTTTTCTCATTTTTTTAAATTTTTTTTTCTGTTCCACACTTTTTTTTTCAAGCTTCAGGAGCGGAAATCCGAGATTGAGTAGATTCCTGTGTACTTCTCGTGGAGGCGCGAAATAAATTTTTTAAATTTACAGGCAGTTTATCGATTTTTTGATTGATCTTCGAGAAAATTGTTTCCGAATTTTCATTCAATTCAAAAAAAAAATCGATGAAAACATTATTTCTGTTTCTTCCACTTCTCATAACTACAAATGGCCAATGGACAGGTAATTCCTCGAAAAATCAATAATTTGAATCAATATTGATTTTTTTAGAACTGGAAGTGCGTCGAATGTTGCAAGAGACCAACGAGAGACATGCACAAATTGAGAAAATGACCAAGGAGGCGGCTATTCGACACAATCAGGTGCGGCCCATCTTACGGTAGCTAGAAAGTACGCAATTCGTCGTCGCGGTGTTTGCACAGTTTGTTTCATATTGTACCATTCAATCTAGTTCAGAAGTTTATTATTTGAAACTTTAATCTTTTAAAAATTTAATTTTAAAAAAAATTAATTTTGCGAAAATTGAAAAAAAAAATTTCACGTTTTTTTTTCTGGTACGGTACTTCGCTAGAAAGTACGCAATCTGTCGTCGCGGTGTCTGCACAGTTTGTTTGAAAATATAATACCGTGATCTTTGATTTTGGATAGTCAGTTTGAAAAAAAAATTAATTTTGCAAAAATGAAAAAAAATACATTTTTTGCATTTTTTTCGGGGTACGGTACTTCGCTAGAAAGTACGCAATTTGTCGTGGCAGTGTTTTCACAGTTTTTTGTATAGATTACAAATACCGTAATCTTCCAGTGATAAAAATTTAAAAATTTAAAAATTTCAGAAAACCACTGTTTCAAAAAAAAAGATTAAGAAAATAAGGAGAAAAGGAAAACATTAGTTTTGTTCCATATATATGACTTTTAGTTTTGAATTTTTTGATTACGGTAACTAGAAAGTACGCAATTTGTCGTCGGTGTGTTCGCACAGAAAACACTGTCCTTGCCTCTATACTTATGCCAAAAATACGATTTTTACTATTCAATTTCAATTTTTTTTGAATTATTATATTAAATAATTTTTTTAAAAAATCACTGTTCCAAAGTTTAGCAAAATTCTAATCCCGTATAGAAAATACTATTAATGACAGAGGACTGTTCGAAAAAATAAAAAAAAGAAATTTGCAGATGAATCCGGACGGTCAATCCGTTTCCGGAAGAGTCGTCACTCCGGTTCCCCCGGAAGAACCGGGTATTCCGGCGCCAGTCCCTCCCCCTCCACCACTGGAAACACTCCCGAATCCATCGGGAACACGGACTATCATACGGCCTGCTCCACCGCCAACTATCGAGGATGATCAGACTTTTTTGGCTAGTTAGTGGTTTATCCCAAAAATATTTTATTTTATTTTTTTCCTCAAATTTTAGAGCTAGATTTTCAAAAAATAGTTTTTTAAAAATTTTTTTTTTGAATTTTCAGTAGATCATTTTTTAATCGTTTTTAGAACATTTTAAAAATTCAAAAAAATCTCAAAACATTTCAAGAGAATTGTTAAATTTTTTAAAAAATTCCTCAAATTTCAGAGCTAAATAGATTTTTAAAAATTAGTTTAATTTTTTTTTTAATTTTTCAGTAGCTCTAAAAATGTTTTCAAAAAATTAACAATTTTAAAAATTTCCAGATTCTCTTGAAATTTTTTGAGATTTTTTTGAGTTTTTAAAATTGTTAAAATTTTGAAAACATTTTTTTTTCAATTGAAAATTTTTTTACGAATTCCTCAAATTTCAGAGCTATTTAGATTTTTAAGAAATAGTTTAAAAATTTGTTTTTTCAAAAAATTCCTCAGTAGAGAATTTTTTATTCTTTTTAAATGGAAAATTTTAAAAATTCAAAAACAAATCTCAAAAAACTTCAAAAGAATCTGGGAATTTTAAAAATTATTGATTTTTTTGAAAATATTTTTTAAAAATTCCTCAATTCACAGAAAAATTGGGCAAAAAATTTTCGGGATTTTTTAAAAACTGACAGACTCATTTTTTAAACGCGGAAATCTCTATTTAAGCCTATTTTTTGCAGAAATGTCCGAACAAGAGGCATTGGTTACCCAATTGAACGCACTGGCCACTCGGGAAGCGGTTCAGAGAAATGGATTATTGGTTATGGGTTGGTGTTTTTTTTTTGTTGGAAAATTTAGAAAATTCGAAAAAAAAAGAAAATTTGATTTTTAAGAGAATTCGAAAAATTACAAAAATTATCTCTAAATTTTTAATTATTGAAAATCTTAATGTATTTGTCTATTTTTAAATATCGAATACCTTCATCTTTAATACTATTCTAAAACTATATTTTATTAAAAATTATTTTTGAAACACGAATTTTTTAAAAAATATTTAAAAAAAATTAAATATTATATTAATTTCTCAAAGTAATAAAATGAGTGATTGGATTTATTCGTTTGAAATTTTTAAGTTTGAAATTCAGAGAAAATAAATTATCATTTTCTATCGAAAAATTCGAAAATTCGAATTTTTAGAATGAAATAAAATTTTTGATAATTTGAACTTTTGGTTGGAAATTGAACAGAAAATCCATTTTTATAAAAAAATTTCCAGAATTTGATGTAAATTTGAGAAATAAAATAAAAAAAAAATTCTTTTGCGAAAAATTGCGAAATTTTTAAAAATTTTTTCATATTTCTCCAATTTTTTCCAGAAGGCGCCCTTCTAAACGCCCTTCGTCCGCTCGCAATGCCATTTCTCGGCCAAATTCCAATTCCTGGCCATTTCGTTCCATTTCAGCGAATGCAAAGTGATTTTTCCGGAAAACTCCCGGAAAAAAACACATTTTCCATTTTTTCAGGACCAATCGAGCAATCGCCAATCGATAATCGAGTCGAAATCCGCGAAAGACCGCCCGCATCACAACTTCCGATGCGGGAGAGGGGCGGAAGCGGAATTATCGATTTTCAGCGGAACGAGGATGAAATCGCCGAGATTCTAGTGAGAAATGAGACGGTGACGACGGTTTATTGATTTTTTAATCGATTTTCATGATTTTCCATTGATTTTTCTGTAAATTTTGCGAAATTTGACACATTTTAATAGGTAAAATTGAAAAAAAAAATGATTTTAAAATTCGAATTTCTTTTCTGCTAAACACCGCGCTTCCCCGTTATTTCGGAGTGTCGTTGGGAATGAAAAAAAATTGAAAAATTGAGCAATTTGATTCATTTTCAGCGGATTTTCAGTGAATTTTCGGGAAAAATAGTACAAAAAATGCAAGAAAAGGTCAAAAACCACACGGAGAGACAAGGTGAGATCGATGGAAAAAAAAGGAAATCGGTAAATTTTTTGTTCAAATTTTCACATTCTTCCGATGAATTCGGGTTGTTTCACACGTTCAGTGTCCACTTTTTTCGATGAACAGCATCCTGAAATATTGATTTTTTTAGTGGGATAACATTTTGAAAAAATAAAAAAAAAAATTTTTTTTTTTTGAAAATTTTTTTTTTTTCAACTTACCGACAAAAATCGATAACATGAGCGGTAAAAAGACCAATCCGTGTAGAAAACCGATCGATATCGCCAAGAAGACGGTTTTGAAAAATGTGACTATCATGTAGGCCGGAACGTCCGATAATACCGACACCGCCAATATTGTGGACATTGCGCCTGGAAATTTTTTTTAATTTAATTTATATTTTAAAAATAGAAAATTAACAATGACATTAAAATAGCATGTTCTAATTTCTCAAATAAAAATTTTTTTTTCAATTTTGCTTTTTTTTTCCAGAAATCAATCGATATCTCGAAAACCATCTTTGATATCGAAAAGTGATCAACTAGGAAAAAGATCTAGATATGATTTCCAATCGATTGATAACCTTACTTGATTATTTTCAGCTCTGATAACCTTATCAAATTGCTATTTAAATTTAATCAATTTTTCAAAAATCACTTTTCTAAAATCAATCGATATCTCGAAAACCATAATTGATATCAAAAAGTGATCAACTAGGGAAGTAATCTAGAGATCATTTCCTATCGATTGATACCCTTACTTGTGAATTTTGATAACTGATAAGCTTATCAAAATCACTTTGAAAATGGTTTCTCATTAGAGCGCATTTCCTGACTAACCCTGAGCCACCGGCCATCCTAAGTCTCCAAGTGCATCACAAACTCGTTTCGTAGTCGTCGTCTCTTTTGATATCACATAAGCATAGGTGATATGAGCAGAGTAATCAACGGAGAATCCAACGGACATGATGATAGTGATCATTGAGATGGCGTCCTGAAAAAGGGTACAGTATGCCTGCGGGAGGGTTACTGTAGTTACTGTAACCGACCAGATTCACATCCCAGAGGGTCATAAACCCTAAGACACCCAAATCGATGGATCCAATTGTGACGGCGACCCAGAAGGAGCACACTGGCTGCGGGATGAGGAGCGCCGAGATGGCGAGCATACACGCGACTGCCACGATGATGTCTTGCATCTGGAAGGTTACTGTAGGCTTACTGTAGCTCTGGGATACTGTAGGTTAGGGTTACTGTACTTTCTAGCGAGTTAATTTCGAGTAGAGCGGCACCCCTGCCGGAGAATCGATATATCTCGAGATTGATAAGAGATATCAAAAAGTTGTCAATAGCAATCTTGTACTCCTAGTTGTGATCTACAAGTTTTAGTTGACAATTTTTTGATACCTCTTATCAATCTCCAGATATAATGATCCTACGGCAGAGCTTTCCTCAAAGCGGCAATCCTGCGGGAGAATCATTATATCTCGGGATTGATGAAAGATATCAAAAAGTTGTCAATAGCAATCTTGTACTCCTAGTTGTGATCTACAAGTTTCCAGTTGACAACTTTTTGATATCTCTCATCAATCTTAAGATATATGAATTCTCCGGCAAGGGTGCTGCTCTATTCGAGGAAATATGGTTTCCAGTGGCCGGATTACTGTAGGATTACTGTAGCCCCGCCCACTTACCGTATTCGGAACCACTAGCGCATACTGGTCGGTGAACAGCCAAAGTGGCATATAAGTGGTCACATTGTATTCGGAGAAGTGTGAAGCGATCTACAAATTGCCCATTTTTCCGGATCCGGAATCCTTCCGGAAAGCCCAAACCTCTCGAAAAGTGTTGGTGGCCTCGGTCTGTTTGGTGGTCGTCGAGATGTCCCTCATTCCGATCATAAACCGGAACGAAGTGATCCGATGATCCATTGATCCATTGATCCGGTGATCCGATCCAGTGTCTTCTCTGCCCCAAACCACGTCCACCACCCACGGCCTCGACATGTCCGCGTAGATGTAATCGGCGGCGTGTTCGTAGAATTTCTGCAAAAATCCCCAACTTTCCACTGCGCGGGATTGAACTCCAGCGAGTTTTTGTCAGTGGAGCGCACTTTCTGAGGAGCACTACGACACTCCGATATAACGGTTGCAATTTGGCTGCGTACACTGAGTATCAAACGTACCTCATCGGGATACTGTACATTGTGAATTTGTTCTGAAATCTGCATCTCCCTCAACCAGAATTGCACCCCTTCGTCTCCGATCGCTGTTTTGCAGTTGGCGAATGTGGACGCCTGGAATTACGGTATTTTAGTTTTTATTCTTAGCACCAATGTCCCCAATGTCCCCAACTATCCCCTGTTCAAGTCCCAGCTCAATCGGAGCAGTTTGAGTCGAGTTGATGCAAAAAAAAACGTGTTTCAGAGATCAATCGATATCTCGAAAACCGTAACTGATATCGAAAATTGATCAATTACAAAAATGATCTAGAGATGATTTCCTATTGATTGATACCCTTATTTGATTAATTTTATCACTGAAAACCCCATAAAAATCATTTTCAAACTGTATCAATTTTCGGATTTTTCAAAAAATACACTTTAGAAATCAATCGACATTTCGAAAGCTATCATCGCTATCAAAAAGCTATCAAATGCAAAATTGATCCACAGATGATTTTCAATTGATTGATACTTTTACTTGGTAGTTTTTATCACTGATAACCCTATAAAAATCACTTCCAAAATCAACAAATTTTTAGATTTTTTTTTCGAAAAAATAGACTTTAGAAATCACTTGATATCTCGAAAAAAGTAACTGATATCGAAAAGTGATCAATTGGAAAAATGATCTAGAGATGATTTCCTATCGATTGATACTTTTACTTGTTGGTTGTTATCAGTTATAACCTTATCAAAATCACCTCAAAATGGACTCCAGAAATCAATCGATATCTCGAAAACTATCATTGCTATCAAAAAGGTGTCAATTGCAAAAATGATCTACACATGATTTCCTATCGATTGACACTCTTACCTAACTATTTAAAATGATCTACCTCCAAGTAACACCCTTTCAAAGTGCCCAATGAACAACTGACCATTTTATCCATCTTGATCCTCTCCAGCGGGTCCCTCAGGTCCGGAGGATTGCTAACAACGATCTGAAGACTGGCCCCATAGTGCCAGTAGTGTCTCTCGAGAACCCTATAGTGAGGAGTGGCGTAACTGTCGTCAACGAGCAGGTTCGCCGGCTCCAACCCCTCCTTCAAGTGGGCGCATCCGTAGATCGAAAGTGCCAAGTAGATGAGGTACCAGAGCGCGGCGATGGCCCGGATGCACGGCTGCATGAGCACCGGCGCGTACCAGTTGCGGAAGAACGACGTGGCGGCGCAGTGGTGGAGGTGTTTGGGCGTGTCTGGGACCATACTAGACACACTGGTCGCACTCGTCACGGAGCCGCTTCCGGAGGACGGCCTCGGGGGCCGTGAGCCGAGCCAGAAGAGCTTCACGTTGAGTGGGGAGCTGCCGGAGTAGTGGACGGCTGCCGGACGGAGCCAGACGCTGTGGAGGCCCTGCTCCTCGATGCGGGTGTAGATCACTAGGATGGCACAGAAGAAGGTGAGTTGGTAGGCGAATGTGAGGAGGAGAGCGCACATTGTGTAGATGCAGAAGATTTGGACGGCTGGGATTGTGGTTATGGTGCCGACGCCGAACGAGAGAGCATCTGGAAGAATTACGATTTTTGGAAGGGGTTTTGATAAGGTTATCAGTGATCAAATTAATCAAGTAAGGGTATCAATCGATAGGAAATTAGCTCTAGATCATTTTTGTAATTGATATCTTTTTGATAGCAATGATATTTTTCGAGATATCAATTGATTTCTGGAGCGTATTTTTGAAATAGATCAAAAATTGAGTCAATTTTGAGGTGGATTTTGATAAAGTTATAACTGATGAAAATCAACAAGTAAAAATATCAATCGATACGAAATCATATGTAGATCATTTTCTTAGTTCAAGAGGCCCAAAGATACTGATATCAGTATTTTTCTGAACTTTGAAGTAGAAATTTGGAAACAGTGGAATTTTTTCATATGTTTTTCTCAGAACCGCGATATTTGATTAGATATTAGTGGAACATGTCCCAAATGTCCCGAACTGTCCCTTTGTCCCATTCCCAGCTCAATCGGAGCATTTCGAGTCGAGTTATTCCGAAAAAAATACACTTTGGAAATCAATCGATATCTCGAAAACCGTCACTGATATCGAAAATTGATCAACAACAATAATGATCTAGAGATGATTTCCTATCGATTGATATAACTACATGATGAGTTTTATCACTGATAAGGTTCTCAAAACTCAGTTGAAAAAACCTTTGAAAATCTTTGGTTTTTGGGCCAACTTTTCGTGTTTTTTGTAAGTCAAGTGATTTTTCAAGGGGGAAAACCGAAAAAACATGGGTTTTTCTCATAAAAATAATCCAAAACGCACCAGTCAACGCAGTGATCAAAATCGAGACGGCCGCGTCGGCCATACACTCGGCGATCCGCTGATCGTATTTCAGGTTGCGGTCGGTTCTCCGGAGGCTCGCCACCATCAGAAACATGTTGTCCGTGCCGACGGCGACGACGAGGAACGGCATGACGGCGATGATGTCGTTGTACTGGATGCCCATGTACGTCAGGGCGCCCATCGCGCTCGCGATTCCCATTCCCGCGTTTGAGACGCCTGCAAGTGTACATAGAAGGGCGTGTTGGGCTTCCGGAAGGTTCCGGAGACTTTCCGGAAGGGTTGGAAAGTGTCCGGAGCGTTCTGGAAGTATCCGGAAATTTTGGGAACTTTCTGAAGCTTCTGGAGTTTTTCGGAGCTTTTCGGAGCTTTCCGAGGCTCCTGGAGCTTCCGGAGCATCCGGAATTTTCTGGAATTTTCCGGAAACTTCCAGAGCTTCCCGAAGGTTTTCGGAAGGTTCTGGTGATCTCTAGAGACTTTCCGAAGAGTTCTGAAATTTTCCGGAATTTTCTAAAGCTTCTAGAGCTTTTCAGAGCTTTCTGGGGCTCCCGGAGCTTCCGGAATTTTCTGGAATTTTCCGAAAAGTTCCAGAGCTTCCCTTATGTTTCCGGAAGGTTCTGGTGATCTCTAGAAACTTTCCCAAGCGTTCCGGAAATTTCTGGAAGTCATTGAACCCGAAACCATTATAACTCGACTTAAAATGCTCGAAAATCTCTGAAAATTTGAAAAAGGGTGCTCAGAGACATGGACAACATGCTCTTGAATTCATGAATCAAAAATTGGTAATTTTTAATTTTTTTCTTGAATTTTACTGAAAATTTTTAAAATTTTTAGACTTTCAGCTAAAATGAGAAAATCGTTTTTTTAAAAATAACTTTTACCGTTTCTCATTTAGTTGGAAAACACTTTTTAGGATACAAAAATATTAACAGCAGAGAAATTTCTTCTAATTAAAAAAATTTTTTCGAAAATTTTCAGACAATTTTGAGCATTTTAAACAGAGTTATAGGGGTTTCACAATGATGTAGAGCGGCCTGCGGGAGAATCGATATATCTCGAGATTCATATGAGATATCAAAAAGTTGTCAACAGCAAACTTGTAGTCCTAGTTTTGATCTTCAAGTTTTCAGTTGATAACTTTTTGATATCTCTTATCAATCTTGAGATATATTGATTTTCCGGCAGAATTGCCGCTCTTTTCGAGGAAATTTGGCATATAAAATTTTTTTAAAAATGCTGCTCACCTAGAACCGAAAGAATCGGCTTAGTAACGACCCAATCGATGTATCCGGACCCTTTGATAGTGACAATCGAGCAGATGACCGAGAAAACGACGAGAATCACAAAGGCGCCGACGAACTTTGGAGCCAATCTCTCCGCGTTTCTCTTCAACTCATCGGAAAGTGTTTGCGAGTGGAAGTAGGTGATTGAGATGTGTTTCGAGTGCTTCTTGTACTCGTCCATTTGTTCTTTGAATTCCTGGAATTTTTTTAAAAATTTTTTGTATAAAAGTTTTGAAAAAAAAGTGGAATTTTTTTGATTTATTTGAAGAGCCATAACTCGGCGGAAGGTGCTATTTTTGTCACATATAATATTATCAATCGATAGTAAATCATCTGGAGATCATTTTTCTAGTTGATCACTTTTCGATATCAGTTACGGTTTTTGAGATATCGATTTATTTCTGAACTGTGTTTTTTTGAAAATTTCTAAAAAATTTTAAAATTAAACCGATTTTGATAAGGTTATCAGTGATAAAAATGGACAAGTAGGAGAATCAATCGATAGAAAATCATCTCTAGATCATTTTTCTAGTTGATCACTTTTCGATATCAGTTACGGTTTTCCAGATATCGATTGATTAGAAAGGTGTATTTATAACTCGGCTCAAAGTGCTTCGTTTGAGCTGGGACTTGGACAAGGGACAGTTGGGGACATTGGGGACAGTTGGGGACATTGGGGACAATTGGGGACATTTGAGACATGTTCTGAATATTGACGATTTGCTGCCCGATTCATAGCTCAAACGAGCATTTCGAGTCGAATTATGATGAAGTTTAGAAATCAATCGATATCTCGAAAACCGTAAATGATATCAAAAATTGATCAATTGCAAAAATGATCTAGAGATGATTTCCTATCGATTGATAATCTCACACAGCTAAAAAAATCAATTTTCAACAAAGTTATGCTCATTTGAAACAGAAGCAACATTTTTTTCAAAAAAAAAACTTCTAGAAAACCCACCCTCTCCCATAATCCAGAAACATAAGAAATCTGGTTCGGGTAGAATTTCAGCTGATAAATGAGGAGCCAAGCAGTGGCTCCCACAATTATATTCTGTCCCTCGTCCCCCTTCGCCAGTTTGACACCCCCAAGGGCGGAGGCGATGTAGGCACTTCTGGAATTTATTGATTTTTTATTTCGCTTATCAGTTTATCGGCTTATCAACTAACTTATCAGCCAGCCGAACAGTTGGGTAGGTGATATTGATTCCATGGTGGAATAGTCGGGAGACCAGCTGAATGTGGTCGTTATTCGCACATCGGCCGTCTGGACCGGCTAGACATAAATCCGAAAAGGACCACGTCCTGTTGTTAAATCGGACCGTTATGTTGTTCCGAATGAACTTTTCCATCTGTTTCAGCTCCTCCGAATACACCTTTTCCAGAATGTTCCCGTCGTTTCGAGCAACCACTGCTACCTGGAATTCGATGTTTTATAACTATTTTAAAACTTTTGTTTTGAGATTTCTATTAGTGTCAATCGATAGGAAATCATCTCTAGATCATTTTTGCAATTGATCAATTTTTGATATCAATTACGGTTTTCGAGATATCGATTGATTTCTAAACCATGTTTTTGAAAAAATTTAAAAGTTTATTGATTTTGAAAGTGATTTTTATAAGGTTATCAGTGATAAAAATTATTAAGTGATGGTAACAATCGATAGGAAATCATCTTTAGATCATTTTTCTAATTGATCATTTTTTGATATCAGTTACGGTTTTCGAAATATCGATTGATTTCTAAAGTGTGTTTTTTTGAAAAAGTTGTCAATTTAAAAAGTCAATTTGATGATGTTATCAGTGATCAAAATAATTAAGTAAGGGTATCAATCGATAGGAAATCATCTCTAGATGTTTTTGCTAGTAGATCACTTTTCGATATCAGTTACGGTTCCGGAGATATCAATTGATTTCTAAAGTGTGTTTTCTCGAGAAACTGTCCAAACTTCAAAATAGCCTAACTCGGCTCAAAACGCTCCATTTGAGATGGGACTTGGACAGGACATGGTCAAGGAGTCCAAAAATGAAAATATTTCAAAACGACTGATGCCCGAGAATTAATGACGGATAATTGTGGACAATTTTTCTAATAGACACCTTGAAACAGCGAATTACAGTTTTGCGAATTTTTTGATTTTTTTTTAATTTTTAAAATTTTTCAAAAAAATATACGGGTTTTAAGGGGAACTGCGGGTGCTCAATGAGCATTAGGAACCAAAAAAATTTTTTTGAAAAATTTAAAAAAAAAATTTTTTTTAATTTTTAACGGTAAATTTTGAAAATTTGAAAAAATGTTTTCCGGTCCGGAATTCCGTTCCGGAACGCTTACCTGAACCTCTCGTGACTGTGTGACCGCCCGTCCGGCCACATAACTACCGTCTACCAGTGGCCACGCGTCGTGAATTATCCGCCTTTCTATCTGCAATTTTTTTTCACTTTTTTTCTGGAAATTTTTAAGTTTTTTTCCATATTTTTTTAAGACAAGACGGATGCATTGTTTTTGGAAATCATTTTTTGTAAATTGAAAGTTTTCAGAAACTGTGAATCTTTGAAAAAAAAATGTTTCCAATTTTTAGTGACTTTTTTTTAAAAAATATTTTTAAAAAAATTTAGAAAATGAAAATGATTTTTTCAAAATTTCAATTTTTTTACAGATTTTCTCGTTTTAAAAAAATTACCGTATTATCATAAAAGATTTAATTTTTGAAAATTTAAATTTAAAAATAAAAAACCAACTTTACTGGGTGCATCCGTGGGGGTGTACAGGTAGAGGGCATCACTCAAAGGCTCCAAACCGACCAATCCTGCAAATATTTTTTTTTTAACTCGATTTTTAAAAATTGTAACAAATGAACTAAAAATCCCTGAATACTTTTTTTTCGAATTTTCGAATTTTTATTTTAATTCATTGTCAGTGTTGAAAAAAAATTGGAAAAAATTTTTTTTTCGAATTTTCGAAAGTTTTTCATATAACAAATAACAGAAAATGTTGGTTTCCCCCTGGTTTTCGGCCTTGAGAGATCGTTTAATCACCGCCTCTTAAATCGATTAATGGCATGTTCTTGACCCGAAAACCAATAAATCGTGTTTTTTTTTTCGGAAAAAACGAATGGATTTTCGAACAAATGGAATCTTTTATCGTTAAACATCTCAAAATCAGAGTTCACAATAAACGCACGATAGCTCGCAACGAAAACAATTTGTGAGCGCCGAAACGTGCTGCGCCTTTAAAGCGGCGATACGGTAGTTGGGCAATTATTAATTTCCGTCTTTTTCCACTCGATTTCCTCAATTTCAGCCGTTTTTCTGGTAAAGAAACCTTTTTTCCTGTATTTTCATGTTTTTTTTCCAATTCTAAAGTCAAATTTTCAGTTTTTTGGCGAAATGCAAGGAAAAATGCGGCCGCAAAGCCGTTTTCGGTACAGCTGTAATTTTTGCTGAAAAAACAGGAAAATATGCATTCGAAAAGCGAAAAATACACTTTTTGTCCTTTTTTTTACCGGAAAAACCGCTGAAATAGAGGAACTCGAGTGGAAGACGGAAATTAATCATTGCGCAACTACCGTATCGCCACTTTAAAGGCGCAGCACGTTTCGGCGCTCACAAATTGTTTTCGTTGCGAGATATCGTGGCGCCCGCGTTTGAAATTGTTCATTGTGAACTCTGATTTTTTGAGATGTTTAACGATGATAAAATTTAATTAATAAGTTTTTTTTTACAAATGTTCTACGATTTAATTTTTTGAACCATAAATATTAGCGAATGGAATTTTTCTACTTGTGTAAAATAAATCGCTCCCACTGATATAAAAATGTTCTAAATTTTAATTTGAAAAATTTTTTTTTCCGAATTTTTATTCCAAAAATTTTCCAAAACATTCTCACTTTTTTTCGAATTTTTCTAAATAACAGAGCGACAAAGAACAATAAATTAGAAAAATGACAATGTTATGTTCAAATTCTTTTTTTTTGAAACAGAAATATTTATAATTCATTGTCAGTGAATTAAATTGAAAAAAGTCATAATTTGGGAAAAAAACATTTTTTCTCAACTTTCGAAAATTTTAATTTATGTTGGAATTTGTTGAAATTTGTTGAAATAACTCATCTTCCGAATCCACTGGATTATAAATATTTTTATTTTTATTTTAAAAAAATCAATTTTATTATTATCACCGAATTTCCGATTTTCTCATTATTTTTTGAAAATTTTCACA
Organism: Caenorhabditis macrosperma; assembly: GCA_963932285.1. Lineage (NCBI taxonomy): Eukaryota > Metazoa > Nematoda > Chromadorea > Rhabditida > Rhabditidae > Caenorhabditis > Caenorhabditis macrosperma. Next base: position 12,701,275 of record OZ010622.1, read on the forward strand.
AAAAAAAGTCCCACCCACCTGTAGCAAGAGCGGCAGTGATAACAATAGGGCTTATCAGGAATATCAGTGGGTACCGGGACACCAACAAACCGTACCAGTGGAAGAATCGGGCCGCCTGCGGTTCCAGGCATCCGAAGCGCATTGGAAAATGGGGGAAAATGGGGGAAAAACGGGGGAAAGTTAGGGGAAAAATCAGGAAAAAATAGGAAAATGGGGGAAAATCAGAAAAAAATGGGGAAAAATGGGGGAAAATCAGAAAAAATGGGGAAAAATAGAGGAAAATTAGGAAAAATAGGGGAAAAATGGGGAAAGATTTCGAAAGAGTATAATACTAGACAGAGGGGGTAGAAGAAGAACCGATCGGAAAGTCGCCGACGGATGACCTACTTCTCGTCTCCCCCCACCCCCCACTGACCGCTTATCCGGTCGAGAGAGAGAGCGAGAGACGCAGAGACACAGACGAAATTGCGGCCGGACTTTCACCTTGTATATCCCCCCTCCCCCCCCCCCCGGGGGGGATAATTAATGTGATGACAATGTGTGATTCTTATTTACGGGGGGAAATACATGTATACATGTATTGTCGGGATATTTATGATGTGTGAAGGGACATAGATAGGCCGCGAATTTGACTAAACATCCGATGGGAATGTGTTCAGAGTGTCAATATAAGTACGTTCCCAAAAAAATTTTTATTGTCCGTTCATTTTTCTACAAAACGCGCTCCAGTGAGAGGATCTGAATGGGAAGAGGGTGTGATGCCATAATATGGTGCTCAACTCAATATGGCGGTGCCAAAATATGGCGGTTTCGCCATAATATGGCGGTGCTTCCAGCTGAGAAATTGTCGGAAAAAATATGTGAGTGAGTGAAATTTTTTTGTTTCTTCACCTTTACGCATTGTTTTGACACAGCCTTTGTGAATTTTAACAGAATTTTGCCGAAAAACGGAACATTGTATTTTTTGAAATTTTTAATGAAAGCGCTACTTTTCCATTCGTTTCGTTGAATTATTACTCAGAGAAGTCACCTGAAATGGTATTCAATAGATTTTTATATGAAAAGCTCCGAATTTAGTAAAATGTGACTTCCGCAAATAAACAATACATGTTCCTCACAATATTTCCATGCAATGTTCTGTTTTTCGGCAAAATTCTGTTAAAATCACAACGGCTGTGTCAAAACAGTGCGTAAACGTGAAGAAACAAAAAAATCATTCACTCACCTATTTTTTCCGACAATTTCTCAGCTGGACGCACCGCCATATTATGGCATCCTCGGCCGCCATATTATGGCGAAACCGCCATATTTTGGAACCGCGCTCATATGGCACCGCCATATTGAGTTGAGCACCATATTATGGCATCACCCCTGGGAAGAGAAACACGTTTAGCTGGCCGAGAAACCTCCGCCTCGTCCCCCGTGTGTCGAGCGAGAGAGTGTGCTGCCACCAGAGACGCCAGACACACGACACACGGGGGACGAGGCGGAGGTTTCTAGGCCAGCCGAACATGTTTCTCTTCCCATTCAGATCCTCTCACTGGAGCGCGTTTTTCAGCGAAATGAACGGACAATAAACATTTTCAGCGGTTCCCGAGTTATAACCATTTTAATGTTGGAGCGTACCTACGTTTGAATTCCCGCTCGCACTACCATCGAAACCTGCGAATCTAGCTTAAGCGTGTGATGTTGATACTCAGCCAAATATCGAACACATTTTCATTTTGTCTGTATCTTTTTTTTTTTATCGTTTTCCGTATATTTTCCGTTTTAAGCATGAACTTTTACAATTAATCAATTCTTTAGATGACTATGCTGGTGGAAATCACAAAAAATTCGTCCTGAAAACAGCGAAAATCATCAAAAGAAAGTTTTTTTTCTGTATTTCTCGATTTTCTTGTTCCAGCTCGATTTAGCTAGAAAATCGCAGAATGAGCAAATTTTAAAACTCTTATTCAAATTTTTCCGATCGCGTGTGGGCGGGGCCCCTTTTTTAAACTCAAAGATCAACAAAATCGTTGATAAAATGTGAAATGAAAAATTTTCGCGCCAGCCGATTTCGATATTTCCTTGACGATTCGATCGCAAATTTTGCGCGGATTACGAATCCGGTCAATTAATTCATTATATTTAAGAAAATAAATATTTATTTATTACATAATCCAATAATCAATAAATAAATAATTTAATAAGGCAGTTTACGAGTAGTGGAGACACACGAGAATGCCGACTCCATGCACTTCTCCGAATCCTCAGAGAATCGGTTTTTGGACGAATTCGTCGTCATTGGCGATGGTTTCGTTCATTTCCGGGCCGAGAGCCAAATGAGCATCACGAGACGAGCGAATCGACTTCGAACAGGTACCGATCGTGTCGCAGATCAAATTCAAATGAGGGAATAGAACATTTGCATCGAACAAGCCATCCTCTGAACAACATCGCATTCTTATTTTTATTTGGTCATAGAACCTCACTATTATAAGCCGCCAGAGTAGAAACTCCGTCCTCTTTTTTTACAAATATTGTTGAGTACCACATTATTGACCGATCAGTCATCGAGGCAATTTTTTCATCACGCGTAACCCATACCACTTTCTACAAAAATCTCATCTGTTTCTGTAAATAAACTGTGCATTCTCACCACTGAACGGGAAATTGATTCCGGATCCAGGTAGTCCTGCTCGAACAGTTCGTCACTTTTGTTGATTGATGTATGAGGAAGGCACAACGGAGTGACTTTGAGATCCTCGTCAAATTCGAGAATAACCATCTCACCGTTGTCTTCAGAAGATTTGAAAATCTGTAAAACAAAAAGATATTTGAGAATAAGAGAAAGTATAAGAATACAGTCGAGAACTGATAACACGGAATATATATCAGGGATGCACGGAAGTGAAAATTTTCCTATACGGAAAAGGGAAACGGAATTCCGTGCATAGCTGATATATATACTTGACAGAGAGAAAAAAACAAAAACAGCTTACCTTCGACGGAGAAACCTCTTTGGTGACAATATCCTCACAGTGTTCACCTACACAAATGTCCACAAGAACCTTCAGATGAAAACCAGATCTTGGCAGTGGCAATGTGCTCGAAAACTCATTCCTGAAGGTATTATACGATAATTAATAATTCAACTTAACGTTCTTACGAAATATCAGCTCCAAATACGGATTCGCTCTCAAAGTCCACTCTCATCATGTTGGTACCCATTAGTACATGACGTGGCGAGACGACGGCTCCTGTGTGCATTTGAGTGTGCGGTCCGTGGACTCCGACTAGCCACGGGGCGTCTCGGGCTATTGTGATGTTGTTCGGAGAGTCCGGGTGATGGTGAAGTGCTGAAATAGAAGAGTCAGAATGTTCAGAGTATTCGATGAGTACTCACGGTTGAGCCGCCCACATGTGTTAGACCTCTCGACGTCTTCCTGCTCACTGATCTTTTTCAGCTCGACGGGGAATACGAAAGGGGGGCAAACTCCCGAAAGGGCACAAATCTTGTGTCGAAGTGAGAATATCGACATGAACGTGTGGAACGAGTCGCCTGTTGATGATCGGGCTGTAATCCGTCGTCTTATTTGGGGAATGGTTCTGTTTGAACTCACCGAGACCCCAGTTTTCGGCAAGAATGTGTCGGTCGCCGTCTTTCCGGATGACTACCGCCGACGAGCTCAGAGATGGGCGAAGGCTTACAGACACGTCCTGATTGTCATGGACAACTTCCTGAAAAGAACATTTCCGCGACTCCCGATGTGAAAAACAACATACCACTTTCTTGTACTGGTCGTAATAAAGAGTGTCGTCTTTTCTTACTTCTCGTTGATCTTCAATGCAGAGTGGCTTTCCCGGGAGAGCGTCAGAGAACTGGAGAATCATCACCAACGGATCGGACGAATCATGAAGTAGAAGCTGAAATAAGAATGTAAAGTTCGCATGTTCGTATGTTCTCTGGCGATTCTCACTCGGGACGGTTTCATAACAATCTCTTTCTGGGAGCTGCACGAGGGACCGACACATTCTTTCACGAGAACTTCGATATCGAAGTTCGACTCTGGAAGCTCGTATGTCGGAAATTCGACACTCATAAATCTGAAAATCATATATTCAGGTGATCAGACGTTAATGAACCAATATTACTGTGGCTGTCGGCTCTCGAAATTACCAAACAACTCAGAGAGCTCTTCCCAAGAGGCGAATAAGCTCCCATCTAGGAGGACTTGTTTCTCCGAAATGATTACTCCGGTGTGGATGATGGACGAGTTGGCAGTGGTTCGAATCCCTACCAGCCATGGAGACTGATTTGAGTCTGAAATTAAAATATGTAGCCCGATTGAAAACAGTCACTTTGAGTCGGTAGTCGTTTTGAGACTGTCACTTTCACTTTGGGATAATGCAATTTTTATGAAAATTCCTGTTCGAAAGAATATTTAATTGACTTTTTTTCTGAAAATTTTTCTTTTGGTTTAAAAAAAAAGCATTTTTTAAAATTGGAATCCGTTTTTGGATTTTTGAACTTTTTATTCCGGAAGAATGTTAAAATTTAGATTCCGAATCCGGATTTTTTAAAAAGTTTCAGAATTTGTTTGGTCCCAGAAAAATTAAATTGTTTTTTAAATTTAATTTCGTTCATTGTCGGGGAAGATACATTTCAAAAATTAGAATTCCGGTTTTTTCAGAAAAAAAAATGCGAAAATGATTTTGTTCGATGGTGCGCACTTGCGATAATTTTTTGACAAAATAGTGTGAAATAGTTGTAAACAACTCTAAATACAAAAATTTACCGAGAAACAAAACTCTCTTACCTGTGGACATTCTACCGCACGTTCTCAGTCTTTCCTCATTCTCCCTAATAGCCAGTTTCCTGTGGTCTTTCACTCGAAGAGGGACCATGTTCAACGAACAAATCCCTGTCGCTTCGCATATCATCTCCTGCTGACGGGACCAGTGACAAAACTCCATCTCGTTCGTCGCATTGTTATCTATGAATTAGCGCATCAAACGTAAGACAGAGAATTTGGGATCTCACGTCTTCTTGGAACACCAATCACTGTCATCAGTTTATTACGCTGATTCAACAGTGTATCTGTGAGATGGTCGAGTTGAAATTCGTAGACATCCAATAACGTCTTATCTCCGTCGTCATACCCCTGTAAAAATGTTTCAAAAGTAATCGATATACAGCAACCTCACGCGGGTATGTGACAGATAGCCGGATTTCCACACTGCATGGAAAAACCTGTACTTGCGTGTATAATGGTCTCCAAATAGACAAATCGGAGTCACTTGAACATCCTGGTCGAGCTCCAAGATGACATACGAACCCGAGATCACTTTGATCTGAAAATATAAAATAAAATCTTAGGGATCACTCCACAAATCAACCTTCTCCGGTTGAAGAGTCTTGTTATCGGAGAACAAAACATGGAAATTGAGGACTTCCGTCTTGCCGAGCAACACAGGAAGCCTTGAAGTGAGGGAGCTGAAACTCAGGAGAATTGAAGAACGTTTTCAAATGGGTTGATAGAAAGGCTCTCAGACATTTCGAAACCGGACATTTCGAAACCAGACATTTCGAAACCGAGACATTTCGAAACCAGACATTTCGAAACCGCTTGAATTTTGGAGGAAAAACGCTTGGATAATCGGTTGTATATATTTTTTCTTGAAGTTTTTCCTAGAATAACAGAATTTCAGTTGTCCGAACTCGTTTTCATGGCGTTTGTTCGCTCATGTTTCTTCGCGAAGATCTTCAAAGACCCATTATTTCGTTATTTCTGTGAAAAACGTCAAGAAAAAATGTATATAACGGATTATCCAAGCGTTTTTCCTCCAAAATTCATGCGGTTTCGAAATGTCTGAGAGCCGATAGAAAGATTTACTGGCAAAAGTTGGATTTACGTATGAATTCTTCGGTACTTGCAACTTTTGAAGATATATTATCGTTTTCTCGCAATCTCGCGAAGCAAATCGGTTGACGGAGAAAAAAGTTAGTTTTTCGACTTTGCTTGTCTGTAATTCCAGCCAAGGGGGACGGAGCATGCCAAAAAGTGCCCTCTACATGTCGAGATTCTCAGAGAACGTGTCTTAAATCTTTGGTTAAACTGAATTTTTTATAATCTAAAATTCAATGAATGTTTCCATCGAATATTATGTTTCCATCGAAGTGGCGCGACAGCGACGCGTGGGAGGAATCGGGTCTCGCTACGGGAACAAGAAATTTTTCGAAAATCGACATGCGCCTTTAAGGAAACTACGGTAGACCGTATCTCAAAGTTCAAAGGCGCATGTCTATTTTCGAAAAATTTCATGTTCCCGTGGCGAGACCCGATTCCTCCCACGCGTCGCTGTCGCGCCACTTCGCTGGAAACATATAATAGAAAGAAACATTAGATTTTTGATCTCAATTGTATGTTTCGAGAGCTCGTAAATAAATAGTCCGCAAACACGGTGCATACTTTGAGTCTCTACAGTAGTTTTAGGGAAAATAGCGATTGCGGGAAATATTTTTTGTTCTAGAATTATTTTTTGCGGTTTTTGTTATAAATTTCGGAACGGTCCGTATATGAACAGTAGCATGCGCATACACCCGTGTTGCGTGGTCCGAATGTTTACATAAATGGACGAACAGTGAGTGGAGCGTTCTATTAGGCAGGAAGTTGCACAGCAGCAGCAGCTATCTTTGTGACTCACAATTGTATAAACAATGACATTGATACCCGTGCTCTGCTTCAAAAAAACTACGGCGGCGACGGCGTCTGCTGACCCCGTAGTGGGGGCCGATCGGATCGAAATCCGACACCGTGCCGGGCGGACCATTGATGCCGTCCGACCGACCGTTCGCCCTTGTGTAAAGGAAGTGTTTATTCGATCCCTCGAGAGTAACTGTTTTTAGAACGCGAAATTTGGTCGCGTATTCGCGGAGTTGATGACTCTCAAAGTTTCAACAGGAAGCAACCAATTTCAGCAGTTTCAGAGAAATTCCAAAAAGCCGGGCCACTTTAGTCACTTTTTGGTGTCTACGGGTCTCGTGCGCACATTTTAAGCTACCGAACGTCCCGAAAAGTTGAAACCCGACAGAGTTGATGCAGTTTTTATAAATTGGCGTTTTTAGAAATCGCTCAAAACGGGTGAATACGTAATTTCATACAACCATTTTAGTAAAATCGAGCATTCGGTCCCTTTTTCTACAAGTATTTATTCGATTTTCCACATTTAATATGCAAAATCGCCGGAAATCGGCAAAAGAAATTTTAGAAATTTTTTAGGCGGCGAGAGAGTATTTTGACCGAGAGACGCCAGACGAAAACGCGAAATCCTATTTCCGATCTAGGGCGCTGTGGCAGGTAACTTTTTTCTAGTTTTTGAAGTAGTTTTTGCCTACTCTTACAAGGGAACTGTCTGAACTGACCAGAACCGTTTGGAATGAGACCTAGTGGAATGAAATGAGCATGTTCCCAGCATTCCGAATCTGTTTTCAAAAGTTGCTATTGGGCTCATGACCCAAATCAACATTTCCTGGCTATCATGCAGAGAGTTCACTGATTTCCCTATCATTTCTCGGACTTGTATTTTTTTCGAAATTTTCGCGTGAATGCAAAACTGGAAAAAACGTCAAAAAATCGAACCCGACATCATTAGATTATCACTCGAACGTGTTCACCTCTCGGCCATTCAACCGCTGGAAACGGCTACTTTTCGAGGGTTTAAAAGCGCGCTGTCCAAAATCTCGAAATATTTAATTCGTTTTTTTCCCGGCTCACGGAGCCCAATAGCAGACTTTGAAAACTGATTCGGAGGGCTCAACCCTACCTGTATCCATCCCACAAGGTCTCATTCCAAACGGTTCTGGACAGTTCAGACAGTTCCCTTGTTAGCCAAATTCCGCAAAAAAACTGATTGAGAAAATCTTTTAAAGGACGGCCGCGACGTGAAAAATGAAATGTTTCTTTTTGTGTCTGCCTTTTCTCCAGTCAGTGCCTCACATGTCTCACTAAATCCCGCTTTTCGATTCCGTCTTTAAAAAAGCGACGACCGTTCAAGTGATGGCCGTGGAAGAGCTGGACTAGCAAATCTCTTTGTCGAAAAACTCTTCCATTCACTGAAATTTTTCGACGAAATCCTGGTTTTTGAGCGTTCGACATTTTCAATCGATTAGGGGTTCCGTTAAAATTTTTACGGTATATTCTCAAAAGACTTCCAACACGGCGACGCAAAAGTACCCAGCAATTTTTTACGGCCCATTTTCTCTGTGGCTTTCCGAAATTTTCGATACTTCGAACTTGGAAAAATTACAGAAGAAAGCTCTGCACTGATAAATGGAAATTGTCATTTTCTAACAGTGCGACCAGGTTATAAATACCTGGCACATTGCCAACTTGGCACGCTGCCAGACATTTCAAAGAGAGTGCATTTGCAGTAATTGTCAGCGCCTGCAGTCCGTGCTCGAAAACACCAATATTTAACTAGAAATTTGATAGAAAATCGTCGTCCAAAAAACACCTAAAAGTTGCAAGTACCAAATCTACTGGCGGTGGCCACAACTTCAAAATAATCTTACGTGATGTTGGTCTCCTCGAAAACATGGTTCAAATCGATACCATCGAAGATCTTCATGTCTGTGAGGATATGCCTCGAAGAAACAGCCACTCCTTCGAACGTCCGTCCATCAGACCTCGTAACAGTGACAGACCATGGGAAATTCGGATAGGTTGATTCGATGACATCTCTGGTGATGACTGCAAATTGGAATAAATTGATTGAGAGCTATTAGAGCGCATTTGCTGATAGGTTGAAACTGTATTTTCTAGGCGTTCCATTTAGTAACATGGGAAGTGTTTCTAGAGAATCGTTTAGATTTTTCTATAAATGTTCAACAGTGCACATTTTCACATTGGCTTGATAAAATAGTGATTATCTGCACAAACGTCTAGCTTTCTGGAGTGTTTTGAGCATTTTAGCACAAGAAAAAACACCTTGTAAACTAGAAATTTGTGCAAGCAGCCATTATGTCGGATCGATAACGAGTATGAAAAGTGTACTCATGTCAAATCTTTCTTATCTTTATTATACTAAAAGACAAAGGCTGTCTGTCAGCCGTTGCTCAGCCACTACTGGACCGTTTCAGCCCCCGTCAACTTTCTACGGCTTCTGGGCTGTTTTCTTTTGTATTTTCCCTCTGGGAAGGTTGCGTTGACTCGACTCGCCTATCTTCCCAGAGGCAGGTTGGGGAAAACGAAAGAACTGCGGAGCCCAGCCAGAGACGTCAACCGCCTCGATTTGGCTGGTTATAGCTAACAAGGGAACTGTCTGAACTGTCCAAAACCGTTTAGAATGAGACCTAGTGGAATGAAAAGAGCATGTTCCCAGCATTCCGAATCTGTTTTCAAAAGTTGCTATTATTCTTAAAATTAATTTCGCTCACTTGGAAGAGGAATCCAAACCTAGTCCCCCGTTGGTCTCGTATCGATGGGGCGGATCCAGCCTTGCTGATTGGTTGCTGAGGCCAATCAGCGTGGTGGCCGAGTTTTCCCCTCCTCTTCCAAGTGAGCGAAAATTTTTTTAAGAATAATATTTTGCTGAACATTTAAAAAAACACGTGCTTTTTATGACAATTTTACGAAAAACCGAACAGAAATTTTTATAAGGTACAAAACGCTAGATTTTCCAGAAAATAACTATTAATAATCACAAAATTGACCATACATGAAATTGATCCTCAATTTTCATTTTTCAAAATGTGCGCAATAATGTGCTCTATGAAAGTTAGCTTCGAAAGCGAGACTACGATTGTTCAGTCTTCTGGTATTTTCCGGAAACTGCAAAAATTCGTGTTTTCCCGTTGAAACTTTGGGAGCTATCTCCTCCGCGAATACTTGTCCAAATTAAACGTTTTCAAAGACTATTCGACGCAGAATTTTCTCCTCTACAAAATAACGGTGTCTGTTCCTGCGACGAAATTTTGAGCCCAAAACTGGGAAATGGGCGCGTGAGAGAGTGTGGCGAGAGGAGACGCAGACACACGCAAAACGCGCCGGTCATGTCGCATGGTTCACGCGTTTTTTTCCTACTTCCTAGCACGGCGAACCACGATCGACGTGTTAGAGGAAAATCTAGGCCATATTTGCGTTTTGAATCTCCGCCTCCAGACACCGTTTCCTAGTCCCCGAGGGTTTTTCGCATTTTTCTCGAAAAACTTCTTTAAAGTTGCAAGTTTTTTTTATACAAAACCATCAAAATTAATTTTCCAACGGTTTAAAAAAAATTCATGCCATAAATTTAAGACCTTGCCCCGAAAAATAGGGGGAAGAGGGCGTTCAAAATGCGTTTTTGGGAGGACTCCGCCAATCAGACCTGCGTGCGGCGGAGTTGCAAAATTTCACGCGGCAGTTGCGAAAGCGGCGTGGCCCACGTTTCAGGATTGCTGATTGGTGGCCGAACCCGGAAAAATGCTGCAAAAATTTACTACTAGACGCCGCCGCCGGTTCGCCGTGCCTAGGAGACCGTAAACAGGCATAAACGGAAATGTAGACATAGAATTCAGTAATCACTTTCAATGCTCATGGGAAACTCACCTCGTTGGGACAGTCTGCCGCAAGTCTCCAATCTCGCCTCGTTCTCCTCCACCGAGAGTCTCCGAAAGTCTGCTCGGGGAAGCGTCAGACATGCGCCCGTCCACTCACAGATCATGTTTGTGAAACGGGAGATCGATACGAACAATTGGATCGTCGCGTTTTCTGCCTTGACGACTGTAATTTTCAAAAAATTATACTTCACAAATACTCTTCACTCACGATGGTTTCCGTTTCCGGCGATGGTGAATCGGCCGTACTCCTTCTTGACCAGAACTTGGGAGTAGTCTCCTGTTGAGGCTTCGGTTTTGTGGGCAGCCCACCCGGACAGATGGTACTCGAACAAACTCTGGAACAATCGGAATTAATATTTTAACTCGATGACGTAGACTCACGTGCTCCACCAGCTGGTCGGCGGGACCTTCGCGGTGTTGCACCATCACAGTGTCTCCGGCCTCGAGTTCGTGCAGTGGGAGGCAGATAGGTTTGATCGGGATATTGACGTCGAACTCGAACAGCACGATTTGCGGTTTTTCCTTCTTGTCGACGAAAATCTGGAACGTTTTTATCAGTTCTGATAGGCCCTCTCGCAAGCTTACCCTCGAAGGAGAGGCTTTGAATCGAGTCGTCGAGCACTTCCCGGAGGAGAAGGGCCCAGTGCAATAGAGAGAGTCGATTGCGAACTGGTTGGTGCTGAGGAGCGCACTGATCGGTCTGAAAATAATAAAATTGTGAAAATATAGAAATTAAATGGATTACCCTGTGGAAGTGATGTTATCGTCCAGGATACCCGTTAGATTCCAAGTTCGAACGACGTGCGAATCGGCGAGAATATGTCGCTGGGAGATTATCACAGCTGTCACTGACTTCATCTCGTCGTCTTTGTCGAACAAGTTGACAACCCATGGGTAGAAGGCGGGGGCGTGCCATTTGGGAGTGACGGTCTCTGTAAAAATAAACATTAGAAGTTCCCGAAACTGTCTTCACATGGACAGGGCGAATCTAATCAAAGTTAGAGACCATTTTTTATAATTTTTCAACCTGCGCTTCAAATACCATAGAATCGCGCCAACTAGGTTAGTGAAGGCGCGATTCTCGATTTTCACACTATTTCGCAATCTTGCCGACCGGCCAAAATCTCGGAAAACACGGTAGCCGAAAGTTACTGAATTCCGGAGCGTTTCAAACGTTTCAAAGCATTTCTAACATTGTGATTAGAAATTGTGCATGGTTTTCTTTCTGTACATTACATTTCCTATCCACTGTCACGTTTTTATCCAAAAATAAACTGTGCTATATGGGAAATTGCAATTTTTTATTTTTTGGAGTTCATAATTCAAAATAGACATTTTTACCAAAAAAGTGTCGAAAAATCACGGACTTTTTTTTTGGAAAATTCGATTTAACGAAATAAGGAGCAGAAACAAGCAGAAAAGCGTTGAAAAAGAGAAGAAACAAAGGAAATTTAGGCGATGACGCAATACGAAATTTACGGAGTACGCAATTGTGCGCCGCCGTGTACTTGCGTACTCTGCGCAAACCGTAGTCGGAAGAAATATTTTTAATGATGCAATCAAGCAATTTTTCTAAAATTTTAGCTAAAATCCACTGTTGAGTAAATATCACGGGAATTTTTCGGTATTTTTCAGTGGAACGCGCTTGTTTTGCGCGGGAATTCAAAAATAAATACATTATTGTTCGAAAAATGACACCCTACGCCTTAAAAAAACAATGAACGTCTATTTAGAGAAGAAGAACTCACCGTCAATTCGCCAGCCGAGCCTTCCGCACAATTCCTGTCTTTCCGTGTTCTCCTGGACCGTCAGTTTATTGAAGAAGTTGGGAGTGGGTGCTCCTCTTTCGAATCGATAGTTGGTGTAGTTGTTGTTGGTTGAATGTTGGGGTGTTGCACCGCTGACGAAGCAGACGGCGAACAGGAGAGCTTGCCATTTTGAGATGGGCATCATCTGGCGAGAGTATTCTCGAACTGAATGTGATTTCCGATGGGCGCCCCTTCTTCGATATATAGGTCACTGGGTCAGTGGGGTGCCACGTGGAAATGCACCGCCTCTTTTGAAGAAATTGTTGACGGAGTTTCACGCAGAGGTCACGCGAATATTCTTTTTTTATTGTAGAAAATTATTGACTATTTTTCTATTTTTCTTTCGCCAATCCGTCTTCCGTCCGTCCGTAGCCACGAAATCCGTCCATCATCTTGTAATTTCATTTTTGACCGCAATTGATCGTCGCCGTCCATGAGAACGCCCTAAAAGTTAATTTTGCTTCAATTTTGGAACACTAAAACGCGGAAATTTGACGAATTTGTCATGTTCAGTGGGAAATTGAGTTAAAGCTTCGGTTTATTTTAGCACGGAATCGTCCAGATTTAAAAAAAACGCACATTTTCCGAAGCGAATCAGTCCTCCGACGTCTCTCTGCCACTGGATTGGGATTCTGACGATTGGTGATGAAGTTGTCTTTATTCTGAAAGACTTTTTGGTTTTATTTGCAGTAAAAAATGTGAAATTAATTGAAATTCATTTATTTTCCATGTTGAAAAATACTGACCGACTCCAGAAGCCCTTCTTCGAAATCTTCGTCGCCAGAAGTGTGACAACTCATTGTGACGCTGAAAATTGGAAATTTATATGAGAAAATTCTTATTTTACACTAAATACTTCACGAATTGGCTAACGAAATGAAAAATGAAACGCAAGAGTTTTCGGTTTAAATAATTTTTCAAAATTAGTTTTTTCTTTAAAATCACTTCAAAACATTTTGGAAATTTTGTATTTTTAAACTGTGAAATTACACCATAGAAGCGCACCAACTGGCTCCGTGGAGACGGGATTATCGATTTTCTCTGCGTCTCTCGTCGCGCCACACTCTTTCGCAATGTTGGCGACAGGCCGAAAGTGACCGAATTCCGGACCGTTTCGAACGGGAGAACAATGATTTTTGAGTGAAAAATAAAAGGAAGCACTTTTAGCAACCTTTTCCAAAAATAAAAAAGTGTTTAAAAAAAATACTTTTTTGCACTGATTTAAATTCGACGGAATTGAAAATGTCAAAATGCATCTCCTCTCTCAAATTTTGACACTTTCGCTCGTTTTTGTGCTCAAAATGTGCGCTTCAAATGTTCCTCTTCATTCATTTCAGGTTCGAAGATTCACAAAAAATTCTTTCCTCGACGAAAATTTTCAAAAATTTGGACTATCTCAGGAAATTCGTTTTGAATCTAATCCGAGTAACTTTAGAATCTAACTTAGCCTAACCAGATGCGGAAATTACTGGGATTAGATTCGGAAATTACTCGGATTAGATTCAAAAAAACGTTCATTTTGAATCTAATCCGAGTAACTTCCGAATCTAATCCCAGTAATTTCCGCATCTGGTTAGGCTAGGTTAGATTCTAAAGTTACTCGGATTAGATTCAAAACGAATTTCCTGAGATCCTTATTATCTCCGGTAACCCGGTTCACTTGCTCAATACGCCTGATAAGATTATTGATTAGAAGATGACATCTTCCGTCCAACTGGCCTGAGCTTTCGGCCGACTGTATACAGTGGTGTTTTGATACACATATTCATTTAATTCATAAAATTTCAAGAATACACCAAAAGTTGTCCCAAATGCAGTGCAAATCTCTCAATTTTTTAATTTTAGTGTTTTAAAAATTAAATAGTTTTCAAAAAAGGGGAGTGGAATTGAGAGAAATGCATTATTCGTCCTGCGAAAGTTGCAACTTCTGCGCCGACCGCCCGCGACGCGGCTTTTCGTCGAAAAATTCGTTTTCGTGGCGAGAGAACGCATTTTCGGCTGCGTCGCGGTCGGCGCAAAAGTTGCAACTTTTGCAGGGCGGATAATAAGAGTTCATCGAGCACAACTTCTGACAATCCAAGAAAAAATCGAACAATGAATACAGGAAATGGAAATCTTCGGTGTTGTGGAAGTTGCCGCGGTGAACTTGCTTCATCCTGCCCAGTGCAGTTTGAAACGCTTCCGTTGATCTAGTCGAGCTGTTTTCTCCGTGCATCGATGTCCTGGTCGGTGTGCAGCAGAGTTGGGCGGAATTCCGTTTTCCGCGGTTTTTGGGCTTTCCGTTTTCCATTTTCCGTAAATCAATTTTTGTCCGTTTTCCGGAACTAGAATTTTTTTTTCCGTTTTCCGTAAAGAATAATTCTTTTCCGTTTTCCGCAACTCAAAATTCACATTCCGCCCAACTCTGGTTTGCAGTGATGGCCACGGGGTGCTGAGGAAAACCTAATTTGAATTTTCATTTTTCGCGGGGCGAATTCAAAATATGCGTGTCTAACTCAGTTTTCTCCGAGACTGTTTGGTTTAGAAAACACGACGATTCATTTTCCCAAAGTAATCGTCGGAGGGCAATTTTAAAAACAGTAGAAATTTGAAAAATCGTCCGCTAAACCGTGTTTTCAAAGCCGTTTAGGACCTCTCAAATCGAGGTACCGTATACCGTTAGTGGAGCGCATTTGCTGACCACGTCGGCCGCAGCACCCCGTGGATGGCCGTGAAGTTCAACCTGAGAATAGCTTTTATAGCAGAGTTGGGCGGAATGAAAATTTTGAGTTGCGGAAAACGGAAAACGGAAAGCCCAAAAACCGTGGAAAACGGAATTCCGCCCAACTCTGTTTTATTGATTTAGTTTACGTTTACTAACACTTACATTTGAATTGACAGGCCCCGAGGGTGTTCACAAGCTGGCGTTTAGAAGATCTCCGGACCTAAACTGAGAAAATTACGAAATTCACTGGGAACTCTGTGAAAAGTGCTAAGCGAGAATATCTCACCTCTCAATCGTTCCATTTTCCTCTTCAACTTTTCATTCGCTGTTAAATATTTTCTTGATCTCAGCTTGAATTCCTGTGAAACATGAAAGGGAAAAAGAGAGAAAGTTGTCTCCCGAAAAAGGCCGAATGGGAAAGGGGTTATAAGGGTAATTAACTCTCGGGTGTCACTATGGTTGAGACAACTTGAGAGGGGAAAGATGGAAAGAGAGAAAGAGAAAAGAAACCAGAGATCGGAAACTGGGGGAGGAGGTTTTGAATATTTAACATTTCAAAAAACTTGGAACCTGCGCAAACGCGCTCCACTGGATTCGTATTGGTCTCGCCACGACTCTTGTCTCTGTCTCGTGCATTCTACGACAGACGCAGACGAAAGTCGTGCCGAGACCAACGCGAGTCTAGCGGAGCGCGTTTGCGCAGGTACCGAGATTTTTGAAATGTATAATAGATAAAAATGACGAAAATCATAAATATTTTATCGGATGGATATCCGGAATGACGATTTTGACGATTTTTGTCTCGCAACGAACGAAACACAGCTCAACATTTGTTACCGTAACCATTATTCGAATAATCGGTATTCAGCCGATTTTCATTCGAATTTTTTGATAAAATGGCTGAAATTGAATTTTCCTTACCGAGCATTGGAAATTTTTATTGTGAACTCTGATTTTTAGATAAATAAATACAACGAAAATACTCACTTTTCTTGATCGTTTCTTGACCGGAAATGCCTTCCGGAACAGAAAAGTGTGAACTCCGAACCGGAAACCGGAACTGAAATTCCGGAAAATATACATTTTCGGAGCAATCATTCTGAGGCCGGAATGGATACATCTGTGGAATCCGGACATTCCGGATCACATTTCTTGACCGGCAACCGGAAAAGCCATCCGTCATTCAATTATAAACTGGAAAACAAATCTTGTTTCCGGAATCCGGAACGCCGGATATCGGAACGAATAGTGGTCGTATTTCCTCGAAAACGACACCCCTGCGGAAGAATTAATGTATCTCGAGATTGATAAGAGATATCAAAAAGTTGTCAACTGCAAACTTGTAGATCACGACTAGGACTACAATTTTGCTGTTGACAACTTTTTGACATCTCTTATCAATCTCCAGATATATTGATTCTACGGCAGCGTTCTCTCAAAGTGCTCAAAAATGCCCAGCATTTTTTTGTTGGAATTCAGGCTTATCAACTGAACAATTAAAATGATAATTAAGAGAAAACGAATAAAAATGGAAGAAAATCAATAAGAAGCCCATTTCTAACTGACCATCTGCTAATTTGTTGTCTGCGTTTCTTTCTCTCTCTCCATCAATGACCACTAGCAGATGGTCAGTTAGAAATGGGCTCCCTTGCGTGTTTTATTGATTTTCTTTTTTTTTCTCATTTCTTCTCAATTATCATTTTAATTTTCCAGTTGATGAGCTGATAAGCCTGAATTCCAAATTTCAAAAAATGCGCCAAATAATCGAGAAAGGCGTTGGAGAATGTTTCGGAAACGAGGGATTTCGGAGGATTGCGAGTCAGATTCTCGAAAATCGATTGATTGATAAGAGAAGTGATAAGGAGTCGGTGAAATCACTTCAAATCATCGTCCTCCAATCGATAATGAAAAGGATGAAGAGGAATGGTGTCGAATCCAAACTCTACTATTCTCTCATTTTTCAAGGTTTTGAGGGGCACTTGGCACTGTGCCAAGTGCCTTATTCTTTTTATTTCAGACACTGTTAACATTCGGAACTTTTCCAAAATTGTTCCTTATTTACGATGGCGTCAACGATTTCTCCAATGGATTCGACGGAAGATTACTCGAGGTGAGCCTTTTTGAGCGCTTTGAAAGAACGCTGCGGGAAAATCAATATATCTGGAGATTGATAAGAGATATCAAAAAGTTGTCAACTGCAAACTTGTAGTCCTGATTGTGATCTACAAGTTCACTGTTGACAACTTTTTGATATCTCTTATCAATCTCGAGATATATTGATTCTTCCGCAAGGGTGCCGCCTAATTCGTGGAAATACAGATATTAACAAATTATTATTAAAATTTCCAAAATTCTCAAACTAAACAGTTTTCATTTCTGTTTTCCAGTAGGAAAACTTGAGAATAGAATTTTGAAAAATTCATTAATTCGCAGTAATAAAAAAAAGTTCAGTTGATAAGAAATTCCAAAAAAAAAGTCTGGGCATTTTTGAGCACTTTGAAAGAACGCTGCGGAAGAATCAATATATCTGGAGATTGATAAAAGATATCAAAAAGTTGTCAACAGCAAACTTGTATTCCTGTTCATGATCTACAAGTTTGCAGTTGACAACTTTTTGATATCTCTTATCAGTCTCGAGATATATTGATTCTCCCGCAAGGGTGCCGCTCTACTCAAAAAGATACGGAAAATTTGAATATAAAATTAAATTTTTTTCCAGTTTCAAATATTTTTAAAATTTTTCACTAATTATCAACTTTTCAGTATCTGACAGGTTTTCGAAATTCTGAAAAAAAAACATTTTTTTTTGAAAATTAAAAATTGAAAGTTGAAATTTTTCGAATTTCTGGATTCTACAGATGTACTCCGGAATCCGAATGTATTCTTATTTTGCAGACCGTATATGGAAAGTGTACCGTGAACTGCGAACCGATCCGCACATTGTCTTCTGGGCACTGAAACAGAATCCGAACAGTAGTCGGTTGTGGATCCACATTGAAATCGGAAGACACTCGCTTCTGATCTACGCCGATTATATGTGTATCGCCGAGATTCAACACCCGGAAAACAACGAATTCGACACGTTTTGGGCGGGAAAATTCGCACGGATGGTGCTCTCAAAACGACATCGTTTGGTGAACTTGAGATGGAATGGTAGGTTTATTTCAAAGTGTTATAACTCGATTCAAAATGCATTGTTCTAGTCGTGTAAGAGGATCAATCGATAGGAAATCATCTCTAGATCATTTTTGTAATTGATCATTTTTCGATGTCACTTCTAGTTTCTGAGATATCGATTGATCTCTGGAATGTGTTTTTTTGTTAAAAAAACCAACCCAAACTGTGAATTTTTATAACTCGGTTCAAAATGCGTTTTTCTAGTTATGTAAGAGTATCAATCGATAGGAAATCATCTCTAGATCATTTTTGCAATTGATCATTTTTCGATATCAGTTACAGTTCCCGAGATATCAATTGAAACCCGCGACGGGGGTCCTGTTGAAGAGCAACTGCAAATGAGCACAAATGAGCATTTCAGAGATGTGTTAGGGCTCTGGAAAATTTGGTGCTTGTTGGGAAGGAGTTTGACTGTTTCGTGTCCAAGTTTCAGATTGGACGGAGCATTTCTAGCCGAGTTATGAAATTTTGAAGTTTGGACAGGTTCTCGAAAAAACACAGTTCAGAAATCAATTGATATCTCGGGAACTGAAATTGATATCGAAAAGTGGTCTACTAGAAAATGATCTAGAGATGATTTCCTATCGATTGATCTAAATATGCAATAGGTTTCATCACTGATAACCCTATAAAAAAATTCCAAAATCAATGAATTTTTGAATTTTTTCGAAAAACATGATTCACAAATCAATCGATATTTCGAAAACTAGAACTGATATCAAAAATTGATCAATTACAAAAATGATCTAGAGATAGTATCCTATCGATTGATACTCTTACATGACTAGAAAAATGCATTTTGAACAAAATTATAACAATTTGAATTAAGGGAATTTTTTTCATTTTCAATTTACAACAATTACACTTCACAAATCAATTGATATCTCAGAAACTAGAGCTGATATGGAAAAATGATTAATTACAAAAATAATCTCGAGATGATTTCCTATTCATTGATAGTCTTACATGACTAAAAAAATGCATTTTGAGCCAATTTGTGTTCTTTGAAAAGAAAGGTAGAACAGATGTTTGGTTCAGGCGAAGGAAAGTGGGAATTCGGAGAGATGAGAGACGAAGTGAACCGGATCATCGACTCCCTGGAGCCATCAATTCCAGCGGACGGATGGAGAGAAACCATGGAGACGTACCCGCCAATCTACATTCGGAACGCCGATGTGACCCTAGATCGTGTGATATTCAGTGCTCAGTTCAAACTCGCCTGCACAGATAATCTCCACAGATCTCCTTGGGGCTTTTTACAATCAAATCAATAATTCACCAGGAGCAGAAAGGCGGCTGAAAACATTTTTTCAGGAATTTTCAAAATTTCAACAAACATTTTTTTTTGATTTTTGAGAATTTCGAACGCCATTTCGTTTTCTCCTGTGTCATTTGTTTTTTTTAAATATTTTTTTTCAAATTTTATCTTTTAGTTATTAACAATTGTAAGATAAATCCAAACAATATCATAATTTATTGGAATTTTTTTAAATAATTTTTTTTTTAATGGAGAAAAACTCCAAACTGCTCACAATATGATGTGTTATTGAAATTGGAATCGATTGAAATTACAATTTGAAAATAAATCATTTTATTTCAGCTTTTTGTGCTTTTTTTACCGGAAAAAACGCCGAAATTGAGTAAATCAAGTGGAAAAAGACGGAAATAAATGATTGCTCAACTACCGTATCGCCGTTTTAAAGGCGCAGCACGTTTCGGTGCTCACAAACTGTTTTCGTTGCGAGATATCGTGGCGCGCGTTTGAAATTTTGAAAACTTGGTAGGCGGTCATTTTGTGAAAATTTTTTTGAGAAAATTTTTAAAAAAAATCAATATTGTTGATTTTTTAGACAGTTGTGATTATATTCGCTTATAAAAAAATGATTTTTCGATTTTTAGTCGTCGGAATAAAATGCATTTTTACAACAATTTCCATTTCTCAATCATTTCGCAACGTTCATAGGCCGCCGACCAGTCAAAATGATCGTTTTCAACTGTTAACTGTTATTTTGACTATTTTGTATGTTAATTTTTCCCGATTTTGCGAACTTCTTTTTCTTTGAAGACAAAAAATGAAATGAACCCTCATCGTCAAATGCGCCAGCGCGTCGCCGAATGCGTGAGTGCGCGACGAGCTGACACAATTCGAGTGTGGCTTATTTTTCGCTTTTTCCTCGTTTTCTCTTGTTTTTAACACAATTTTTGCTGATTCCTTCAAATAATTAAATTTCAGAATGACAAGAAATCAGTCAAAACCACGAAAATCCATCAAAAATTACGAAAGATCAACGGAAAACTTGAAAAAAGGGATTTTCGACCGGAAGAAGCGAAACCGCACGGAATGAGTGTGGATTGGATTCAGTAAATCAAATAGAACCAAGTGAGTTTTTTTAAACACCTTTTAAAATTAATTTCCACTTTTTTAGAAACAGTAGACATCTGTGAGACAGTTCCATATTTCGCAATATTCACAGGAATTCATGTGAAAAATTGAAGAGGAAAATGGAACGATTGAGAGGTGAGATATTCTCGCTTAGCACTTTTCACAGAGTTCCCAGTGAATTTCGTAATTTTCTCAGTTTAGGTCCGGAGATCTTCTACACGCCAGCTTGTGAACACTCGGAGACAGTCAATTCAAATGTAAGTGTTAGTAAACGTAAAATAAATCAATAAAAGAAGCTATTCTCAGGTTGAACTTCACGGCCATCACTGCAAACCGACCAGGACATCGATAAAAACAGAGAAAACAGTTCGACTAGATCAACGAAAGCGTTTCAAAGTGGACTGCGCAGAATGAAGCAATTCCACCACGGCAATAATCACAATTTCGGATATTTCCATTTCCTGTATTCATTGTACCACTTTTTCCTGGATTGTCAGAAGTTGTGCTCGATGCACTCTTATTATCCGTCCTGCAAAAGTTGCAACTTTTGCGCCGACCGCGACGCAGCCGAAAATGCGTTCTCTCGCCACGAAAACGAATTTTTCGACGAAAAGCCGCGTCGCGGGCGGTCGGCGCAGAAGTTGCAACTTTCGCAGGACGAATACTGCATTTCTCTCAATTCCACTCCCTTTTTTTGAAAATTATTTTTAAAACACTGAAATTTGAAAACAAATTGAGAAATTTGCACTGCATTTGGGACAACTTTTGGTGTATTCTTGAAATTTTATGAATTGAATGAATATGTGTATCAAAATACCACTGTATACAGTCGGCCGAAAGTTCAGGCCAGTTGGACGGAAGATGTCATCTTCTAATCAATAATCTTATCAGGCGTGTCGATCAAGTGAAGCTGGTTACCGGAGATAATAAGGATAGTCCAAATTTTTGAAAATTTTCGTCGAGGAAAGAATTTTTTGTGAATCTTCGAACCTGAAATGAATGCACACACACATAGTTCCTCTTCATGAAGAGGAACATTTGAAACCATTTGACACCATCGGCCACTAAATCTGATCACGGAGAGGAAAAATCGCGTTTTTTGCACTATCCCGGAGTTCACAGAGAATGTGAGACTTTTGATGTGAAATATTAATTCTGTTCTCAATGTAGAATTTAATTGGCGCACATTTTGAGCACAAAGACGAGCGAAAGTGTCAAAAATTGAGAGAGAAGATGCATTCACGGGGTGCTGAGGAAAACCTAATTTGAATTTTCATTTTTCGCGGGGCGAATTCAAAATATGCGTGTCTAACTAAATTTTCTCCGAGACTGTTTGCTGTAGAAAAGAGGACGATTCATTTTCGCAAAGTAATCGTCGGAGGGCAATTTTAGAAACAGTCGAAATTTGAAAAATCGTCCGCTAAACCGTGCTTTCAAAGCCGTTTAGGACCTATCAAATCGAGGTACCGTATACCGTTAGTGGAGCGCACTTGCTGACCACGTCGTCCGCAGCACCCCGTGTGCATTTTGACATTTCAATTCCGTCGAATTTAAATCAGTGCAAAAAAGTATTTTTTCAAACACTTTTTATTTTTGGAAAAGGTTGGTATTTAAAACTGATTCCTTTTATTTTTCACTCAAAAATCATTGTTCTTCCGTTCGAAACGGTCCGGAATTCGGTCACTTTCGGCCTGTCGCCAACATTGCGAAAGAGTGTGGGGCGACAAGAGACGCAAAGAAAAATCGATAATCCCGCCTCCACGGAGCCAGTTGGCGCGCTTCTATGGTGTAATTTCACAGCTTAAAAATAGAAACATTCCAAAATGTTTTGAAGTGATTTTAAAGAAAAAACAAATTTTGAAAAATTATTTAAACCGAAAACTCTTGCGTTTTTTTAAATTTCGTTTGCCAATTCGTGAAGTATTTAGTGTAAAATAAGAATTTTCTCATATAAATTTCCAATTTTCAGCGTCACAATGAGTTGTCACACTTCTGGCGACGAAGATTTCGAAGAAGGGCTTCTGGAGTCGGTCAGTATTTTTCAAAATAGAAAATAAATTAATTTCAATTAATTTCACATTTTTCACTGCAAATAAAACCAAAAAGTCTTTCAGAATAACGACAACTTCATCACCAATCGTCAGAATTCCAATCCAGTGGCAGAGAGACGTCGGAGGACTGATTCGCTTCGGAAATAGTGCGTTTTTTAAAGATTTGGACGATTCCGTGCAAAAATAAACCGAAGCCTTAACTCAATTTCCCACTGATCATGGCAAATTCGTCAAATTTCCGCGTTTTAGTTTTCCAAAATTAAAACAGAATTAATTTTCAGGGCGTTCTCATGGACGGCGACGATCAATTGCAGTAAAAATTGAAATTATAAGATGTTGGACGGATTTCGTGGCTACGGACGGACGGAAGACGGAATGGCAATAGAAAAATAGAAAAATAGTCAATGATTTTCTACAAAAAAAAAGAATATTCGCGTGACCTCTGCGTGAAACTCCGTCAACAATTTCTTCAAAAGAGGCGGTGCATTTCCACGTGGCACCCCACTGACCCAGTGACCTATATATCGAAGAAGGGGCGCCCATCGGAAATCACATTCAGTTCGAGAATACTCTCGCCCGAATGCCCATCTCAAAATGGCAAGCGCTCTTGTTCGCCGTCTGCTTCGTCAGCGGCGCAACACCCCAACCACCAACCACCAACAACTACACCAACTATCGATTCGAAAGAGGAGCACCCGCTCCCAACTTCTTCAACAAACTGACGGTCCAAGAGAACACGGAAAGACAGGAGAAGTGCGGAAGGCTCGGCTGGCGAATTGACGGTGAGTTCTTCTTTTCTAGACGTTCATTGTTTTTTAAGGCGTATGGTGATTTTTCAAACAATAATGTATTTAATTTTGAATTTCTGCGCAAAACAAGCGCGTTCCACTGAAAAGTGCCGAAAAATTGCCGTGATATTTACTGAACAGTGGATTTTAGCTAAAATTTTAGGAAAATTGCTAGATCATTAAAAATATTTCTTCCGACTACGGTTTGCGCAGAGTACGCAAGTACACGGCGGCGCACAATTGCGTACGCCGTAAATTTCGTATTGCATCATCGCCTAAATTTCCTTCGTTTCTTCTCTTTTTCAACGCTTTTCTGGAGTAAGTTCCAAAATATTTTCCGATGAAAATAAAAAAGGTCCAAAATAAAAAGTGCCAAAATGTTGGAAAAGGGGCCAAAATCTTTTTTCAAAAGGGCCAAAATCTTTGGTACACCGCCACGTCAAAATGCACATATTTTTCACTGAAAAACTGTATTTGGCGACATTTTTTGAAAGAAAAATTTATTTGAGAAACGGAGAATGTTGGAAAAATCATCAAAAACCCGAACAAAATGATTAAAAATATTTTTAAAATCTGATTCATTTAAAAAAATTTCCCCCACATTTTTCGGCTTGTTCCCAAATACTCTAGTAGATATAGTGCTACAAGAAATAAGGGAAAGTTAGTCTTATTCTCAATTTGGCTCAAAAATTACAGGCTTCAAATATTAGTCTTTAACTGAATGTTTTTCCTTATTCCCTATTTATTCACGAATATTATAGTTTTGGTTCAATCTTTTTCGATTCGAATTTTTTCCTGGTTTGTTTGCTAGGAATTTTTCTCTTTTTTCTGCGCGTTTCTTAGTCAGGAGATGTCTCATTAAAATTTATTCACTGTCACATCTTTTACCAGCCTGCTGGTGGCGGCTAACACCGCCCCGCAGGCTGGCGCTGTGACAGTCAAATTTTATGGATCGTTTAGAAAATTCACAAGCACTGTCCGGCCAACATTTTCGCGCCTTACTGTCAAAAATAAGACAAATTGGTCCATTAGGAACGGATAAAATGCCGCGGACATACAAGCGGACACACCAACACGCATACGTCAGTAACAGTAGAGATAACGAATATGAGTAAATAATGTTTGAAAAATATAAAAAAATGTGTTAATATAAAGCAGTTTCTCTAGTGTTGATCAAATTAGATGGTAGATATGAAATCAATCTAGTTTTCGCAAGAAACTTGTTGTTAAGTCTATTTTCAGTCTTAACAATTCTGTTTGCATTAACATTTCTGTTTAATACCACTTATTATGTCTTCTCAGATTACAAGTAAAACAATTTCGTTCATTCCTTTCTTTTTCTGAATTTTCTGCTACTTTTTCGAACATTTTCGGCGAATCGAAACTTCTTTTCAAACAAAAGTTGCCGTCAAAATGGGGGTTTCAGTGCAGAAATCTGCATTCTGACGTGAAGGTGTACCAACATTTTGGACCAAAGATTTTGGCCCTTTTCAAAAAAGATTTTGGCCCCTTTTCCAACATTTTGGCACTTTTTATTTTGGCCCCTTTTTATTTTCATCGGAAAATATTTTGGAACTTACTCGCTTTTCTGCTTGTTTCTGCTCCTATTTTCGTGAAATCGAATTTTCTAAAAACAAAGTCCGTGATTTTTCGACACTTTTTTGGTAAAAATGTCTATTTTGAATTATGAACTGCAAATAATGAAAAATTGCAACCTCATATAGCAGAGTTTATTTTTGGAAAATAAGCATGAACGTGGATAGGAAATGTAATATACAAGAAGAAAACTATGCACAATTTCTAATCACAATGTTAGATTGAGACCCCTAGTATAGTAGACCCCGCAAATAACTATAGAGCAAATAACTCTACAAATATATTTGTTTGCATCTCCAAGTTTACGCGCTGTCTCTCTCTTTCGGTGCGCACATTCACTTCAGCATCTCAAAAAGTACCGTTTTGCGTTGCCTGCGTCAGATGTGAAGAGAATTTTAAGTGTATAACTTTTCTAGTTGGCAACTGTTTTCTATCTCTTTTCATTCTCGCGATATTTGGAATTTTGTGAAGTGTGTCTGCAGAAACAGCCGAAAACGAAAAGGAAAAAATATTTTTCGAAGTTTTTAACATTTTAACACCATCGGCCACCAAAATGGTAGATTTTTCACGGAGGAGATGCATTTTGAAATTTCAACGGGAAAATTGTGCACATTTTGAGCACAAAAACGAGCGAAAATGTCAAAAATTGAGAGAGGAGATGCATTTTGACATTTTTAAAATTATTTTTTCAAAAACTTGCCACTAAAAAGGTCGATTGATCCGTTTTCTTCTCTTTTTCACTCGAAAATTATAAAAAATGGTCACTAACTTTGATCAGATTCGACCTGTCCATGTGAAGACAGTTTCGGGAACTTCTAATGTTTATTTTTACAGAGACCGTCACTCCCAAATGGCACGGCCCCGCCTTCTACCCATGGGTTGTCAATTTGTTCGACAAAGACGACGAGATGAAGTCAGTGACAGCTGTGATAATCTCCCAGCGACACATTCTCGCCGATTCACATGTCGTTCGAACTTGGAATCTAACGGGTATCCTGGACAATAACATCACTTCCACAGGGTAATCCATTTAATTTCTATAGTTTCACAATTTTATTATTTTCAGACCGATCAGTTCACTCCTCAGCACCAACCAGTTCGCAATCGACTCTCTCTATTGCACTGGGCCCTTCTCCTCCGGGAAGTGCTCGACCACTCGATTCAAAGCGTCTCCTTCGAGGGTAAGCTTGCGAAAGGGCCTATCAGAACTGATAAAAACGTTTCAGATTTTCGTCGACAAGAAGGAAAAGCCGAAAATCGTGCTGTTCGAGTTTGACGTCAAAATCCCGATCAAACCTATCTGCCTCCCACTGCACGAACTCGAGGCCGGAGACACTGTGATGGTGCAACACCGCGAAGGTCCCGCCGACCAGTTGGTGGAGCACGTGAGTCTACGTCATCGAGTTTTAATATTAATTCCGATTGTTCCAGAGTTTGTTCGAGTACCATCTGTCCGGGTGGGCGGCCCACAAAACCGAAGCCTCAACAGGAGACTACTCCCAAGTTCTCGTCAAGAAGGAGTCCGGCCGATTCACCATCGCCGGAAACGGAAACCAACGTGAGTGAAGAGTACTTGTAAAGTATAATTTTTTGAAAATTACAGTCGTCAAGGCAGAAAACGCGACGATCCAACTGTTCGCACCGATCTCCCGTTACACAAACACGATCTGTGAGTGGACGGGCGCATGTCCGCTTCCCCGAGTCGACTTTCGGAGACTCTCGGTGGAGGAGAACGAGGCGAGATTGGAGAGTTGCGGCAGTCTGCCCCAACCAGGTGAGTTTCCCATGAGCATTGAAAGTGATTACTGATTTCTATGATTACATTTCCGTGTATGCCTGTTTTCGACTATTTGCTCCCCTTGAAACGATATTCTCTTTAGAGAAATTATATGAGTACACTTTTCATACTCGTTATCGATCCGACATAATGGTTGCTGCTGGAATGCTGGAAACCCTCCAGAAAACTGGTCGTTTGTGCAGATGTTCACTGCTTTATCAAGCCAATGTGTCAATGTGCACTGTTGAACATTTATAGAAAAATCGAAACGATTCGCTAGAAACACTTCCCTTGTTAGTAAATAGAACGCCTAAAAATACAGTTTCAAACTATCAGAAAATGCAATAACTCTCTATCAATTAATTCCAATTTGCAGTCATCACCCGAGATATCATCCGATCGACATATCCGAATTTCCCATGGAGAGTCACTGTTACGAGGTCTGATGGACGGACGTTCGAAGGAGTGGCTGTATCTGCGAGGCACGTCCTCACAGACATGAAGATCTTCGATAATATCGAATTGGACCAAGTTTTCGAGGAGACGAACATTACGTAAGTTTTTTTTTAAGTACCACCGCCAGTATTTGAAAGACTTGGTACTTGCAACTTTTAGGTGTTTTTGGAAGTCTTTCGAGAATATACCGTAAAAATTTTAACGGTACCCCTAAATGAACGGCTGGAATTACAGCCGAGCAATTTTGACTGTTCTAAAAATTGCCCTCCGGCGATTATTATGCAAAAATGAGTCTTGTTTTCTATGTACACCAAACAATTTCGGAAAAAATTCAGTTAGACACGCATATTTTGAATTCGCCGTCCGCCAAAAACGAAAATTCAAATGAGGTTTCTGTCAGTACCCTGTGATCTAGGAGACCGTGGCTAGGTGTAGAATATCCTACCCCAGGGTGTCTTTTCCAAAAGTTGCAAATACCGAAGAATTAATACGTAAATCGAACTTTTGCCAGTAATTGTTCCTATCAACTCCTTTGAACACTTTCCTAAGTTCTCCTGAATTTCAGCACCATCACGTCAAGGCTTCCTGTGTTGCACGGCAAGACGGAAGTCCTCAATTTCCACGTTTTGTTCTCCGATATCAAGACAATGCAACCGGAAAAGGTTGATTTGTAGAGTCATTCCTTAGATTTGATGTTATATTTTCAGATCAAAGTGATCTCGGGTTCTTATGCCATCTTGGAGCTCTACCAGGACGTGCAAGTGACTCCGATTTGTCTATTTGGAGACCACTATACACCCGAGAATACAGTTTTCCATGCAGTGAAGAAATCCGGCTTTCTGTTATATACCCTCGTAAGGTTGCTATGTAGCGATCACTTTTGAAGCATTTTTACAGGTGTTTGACGACGGAGATAAGACGTCCTGGAGTGTCTACAAATTTCAACTCGACCGTCTCACAGATATACTGTTGAATGAGCGTAATCGACTGATGACAGTGATTGGTGTTCCAAGAACATGTGAGATCTCAAATTCTCTGGCTTACGTTTGATGCGCTAATTTATAGATAACAATGCGACGAACAAGATGGAGTTTCGTCAATGGTCCCGTCAGCAGGAGATGATCTGCGAGGCGACTGGAATATGTTCGCCGAGCATGGTTCCTCTTCGCTTGAAAGACCACGAGAAACTGACTATTGAGAAGAATGAGAAAAGACTGAGGACGTGCGGTACAATATCCACAGGTAAGAGAGTTTTGTTTCTCAGTAAATTCTCAGTAATTCTCAATAAAAAAACCTCCGTAAATATCTAGCACGGAACGGACGACTCGAGGCGACTGACGTCGCCTCGTTGGCTGGGCTCCGCAATTGCATTCGTTTCGTAAACTTTTTTCTAAACGACAACTATAGGCTTATTCGCTTTTTAGGTCAATTTAATTATCTTCCGTAAAAAGGGCCCAAAAACTTCTCAACCTCTTGAGGAATATCGTCCTTTTTGAATCCGCTAACAGTTTCGCCGACCTCTTGACACATTGAGCTAAAAAATGCTCCAACTTCAACTAATAGAGTCAATAACATTCCAAAAATGACAACCACTGTCAATTGACCATCAAATTCATGTGTCGAATGAAAACAAAAAACCTTTTCCTCTAGACGGACTCGAACCTGACACCCAAAATCCAAAAGGGGGCGCGCTACCCACTCGGCCACGCACACAATTAGCGGACAGGCGCCTAAGGGTGTTGGTGTCCTCGCTGTTTTCGAGGGTTCCGCGGCACTGTTCATTTTTATCACGCAGTGAGTTCAGTGATGGCCGTGACTTCCACATTTCTTTCATCTTTCATCGACATACCTGATTTGACTCAAGAATTTCTGGACTAGCCGAAAATTTTTGCCCTTACCAAAATTTTTTGGAAAATTTTTGGAAAATGGTGAAAAAATTGAGAAATTTTAAGTATTTATTTTATGAACAGAAAATAATTGAAATACTAAATAAAAGTTGATGAAAAAGGCGCGGATGAAGGCGAAGGAGAATATGATTCTCCTCTGAGGAGCGGATAGATTACATAGGGAGCATTATTGGTGACGGATGGAACATGCAAAAAAGATTTGACAAAGAAAATCGATGGCCGGTGTTGAACTTTTCACGCCGCACCCGGTGGCGGCGATGTCCTGTACTGCGCTAAATGTGCGCACGCTTCATGCAGGCAGCAGGCGGTAGACAAAGGCGAGGAGGGCGGCGCACCTCACACAGTGAGAAACAGGAAAGGTGACATAACGCGGCCGATAATAGGAGTTAGCCCCTCCAAATTTAACTGGAGGTTAACAAGAGGGATAAAGAAACGCTGTCCAATAAAGGGGGGGGGGGGGGCTCAAAAACTGAGCATTTAAAACTATTTTTAGTCTTTTTTTAATCTGGGGAGGGCAGTGGTATAGCCGTGCCCCCCCCCCCCTTTACATTTTGCGGGACAAAACTCCGCCCATTTTTGGGGAAAAATTTTCTTCTGCGATTTCTGGGAAACCGCGCCCCAAACGCCCCTATCGGGACAATCGCAATATATATGTGGAGGCAGAAAGTCGAAAAAAGTCGGAAATTACTCGGATTAGATTCAAAATGAATTTCCTGAGTTTTACAACAAGACCCGCCATTGGACCATCGCGCCAAATTCAGGGAAACAGACAAATTTTATACATACGACTATTTTCAATTGAGATTTTTGATTTCAGACTCAAATCACTCTCCATGGCTAGTTGGCATTCGAACCACTGCCAACTCGTCCCTCATCCACACCGGAGTCATCATTTCGGAGAAACAAGTCCTCCTAGATGGGAGTTTATTCGCCTCTTGGGAGGATCTCTCCGAGTTGTTTGGTGATTTCGAGAGCCGACAGCCACAGTAATATTGGTCCATGAACGTCTGATCACCTGAATATATGATTTTCAGAACAATGAGTGTTGAATTTCCGAAGTATGAGCTCCCAGAGTCGAAGTTCGATATCGAAGTTCTCGTGAAAGAATGTGTCGGTCCCTCGTGCAGCTCTCAGAAGGAGATTGTTATGAAGCCGTCCCGAGTGAGAATCGCCAGAGAAAATGCGAACTTTACATTCTTATTTTAGCTTTTACTCTATGATTCGTCGAATCCCTCGGTGATGATTCTCCAGTTCGCTGACGTTCTTCCGGGAAATCCGGTTTGTCTACAAGATCGACGAGAACTAGAGAAGGACGACACACTTTATTACGACCAGTACATGAAAGTGGTATGTTGTTGTTCACATCAGGAACCACGGAAATGTTCTTTTCAGAAAGTTATCCTTGACAACCAGGAAGTTTCCGTGAGTCCTAGGTCATCTCTGAGCTCGTCGGCAGTAATCATCCGGAAAGACGGCGACCGACACAGTCTTGCCGAAAACTGGGGTCTCGGTGAGTTCAAACGGAACCATTCCCCAAATAAGACGACGGATTACAGCCCGATCATCAACAGGCGACTCGTTCCACGAGTTCATGTCGATGTTCTCACTTCGGCACCAAATATGTGCTCTTTCGGGAGTTTGTCCCCCCTTCACATTCCCCGTCGACCTTAATAAGATCAGTGAGCAGGAGGACGTCGAGAGGTCTAACACATGTGGGCGGCTCAACCGTGAGTACTCACCGAATACTCTGAACATTCTGACTCTTCTATTTCAGCACTCCACCATCACCCGGACTCTCCGAACAATCGAACAGTCGCCCGAGACGCCCCGTGGCTAGTCGGAGTCCACGGACTGCACACCCAAATGCACACAGGTGCCGTCGTCTCGCCTCGTCACGTTCTTATGGGTGTCCCCATGATGGAAATCGACTTTGACCGCGAATCCGTATTTGGAATTTATTATTGGTAAGAACGTTAAGTTGAATTATTAATTATTGTATAATACTTCCAGGGAGGAGCATTCAAGTACGTTGCCACTTCCAAGGTCCGGTCTACATCTGAAAGTATTAGTGGATGCTTGTGTAGGTGAACACTGTGAGGATGTCGTCACCAAAGAGATCTCTCCGTCGAAGGTTAGTTGTTTTTTGTTTCTAAGTAGGTAATTTTTCTCTCTGTTTAATAGTATACATTTCAAAGTCTTGAAGCCTGCGCAAACGCGCTCCGCTGGATTCGTGTTGGTTTCGCCACGCAATTTTTTCTCTCTGTCAAGTATATAGATTCCGTGTTATCAGTTCGCGACTGTATTTTTATACTTCCTCAAACATCTTCTTTTTGTTTTACAGATATACAAGGCATCTGGAGACAATGGTCAGATGGTTCTACTCGAGTTCAACGAGGACCTCAAAGTCACTCCGTTGTGCCTTCCTCATACATCACTCAGCACAAGCGACGAACTGTTCGAGCAGGACTACCTGGATCCGGAGTCTG
Source organism: Caenorhabditis macrosperma (assembly GCA_963932285.1). NCBI lineage: Eukaryota > Metazoa > Nematoda > Chromadorea > Rhabditida > Rhabditidae > Caenorhabditis > Caenorhabditis macrosperma. Next base: position 12,732,990 of record OZ010622.1, read on the forward strand.
TTTCCCGTTCAATGGTGAGAATGCACAGTTTATTTACAGAAACAGATGAGATTTTTGTAGAAAGTGGATAGGGTTACGGATGATGGAGAATTTGCCGAAATGCGTGATGGGGCAATGGTGTCGTACTCGAAAATATTTGTGAAAAAAGAGGACGGGATCTATACTCTTGCGGCTTATGACCGAGGAAGTGAGGTTCTATGACCAAACAAAGGTAATAATGAAATGTTGTTTAGAGTCTATCTGGTCGTATGCAAATGTTCTATTCTCACATCTGAATTTCATTTGCACCAAGATCGGTACCTGTTCGAAGTCGAGTCGCTCGTCTCGTGATGCTCATTTGGCTCTCGGCCAGGACGTGAACGAAACCATCGCCAATGACGACATATTCGCCCAAAAGCCGATCCTCTGATGATTCGGAGAAGTACATCGAGACCGCATTCAGTGTGTCTCCACTACTTGTAAATTGTGTATTTGGATTATTATTATTTAAATTTGAATAGTAATTAATTAATTATTGGATTGTGTAATAAATTAAAATTTATTTAATTGAATTGAATGAATTAATTCATTGGAACGAGCGGAGCCTGGTGAGTCTTTTGGAGACTTTTAAATTAAAAATAATACAATACCTCATTTTCAAAAAAACTTATTTTTCTGAAAAAAATTCCAATAAATTATGATATTGTTTGGATTTCTTTTAATTACTAGAAATTAAAAATTGAGAATAAAAAAATGAACGAAATGACACAAGAGTAAACGAAATGACACATGTTGTACTACAACAAAAAAAAAGTTCAAAAATTGAAGAAAGTGCTATTTGCAGCGGCTGCTGCGTCCTTTTCGGCTCCTTCGAAGTTGAAGTTGAAAGACATGTCGCCGCCTCCCGAACCGCCGTTTCCGGTCTTTGCGAAGCCGAACGGATCCGAATCGCCACTTGCGGCCGCATTTCCCTCCGTGCCTCCCAGGAAATCGAACACACCCCCTCCACCGGCCGCCGTCTCCTCTCCGCCGAAGTTGAAGTCAAAGTCTTCAAAACAAAAGGGTATTTCTTCTTCCAATAATTAAAAGGGGGGACATAAAACGGACTTTGCTTCGAAAGTTGCGTACAAGTTGTGGGGTCATACAGATACTAAAAAATTCCTGAAATTCTTGGCCTAACTTTCCACGGTATCAGTGAGAAACGCTCTCGATTTCTTGGAAAATGATTCGAAAAAATACAAAATATTCACAAATCCACCAAAAATCTTCGCCGCAAAAGAGAAAGTTAGGCCCAATACAATTAGCTTTCACTTTAAAAATCACAAAAAAATCAGGAATTTTTTAAAAAGATTCTGGGACTTCGCAGACATAATCCCCTTAGGCTTGGTCGGGAATGACCTGTCGGTAATTTTTTCCGAAAAATTGTTTTTTGTTTCGCGAAAACGGTCAAGAATTGACTGATTTTGTTGAAAATACAAACTATAAAACGGAAAAAGGAAACAATTGAGTATTTCACAACTTCCACCCGTTCTGCGCCTTTAAAACTACAGTAAGAAATCCTTTTTTTTCTAAATTTCGAAAATTTCCGACGGAAAAAAAGTTCCAAAATAAAAAAATCGGAAATTGTTTTCGAAAATGATCGGAAATTTCAGTAGTTTCCGGTTCCGACCAAGCTGATCCCCCTCATACGCAACTTTCGAAGCAATGTTCTTATTTTGTGACAGTCCGCATTTAAAGTGATTTTTCTCCAAAAAACCCACTGGCTTCCGACTCGTTTCCACTTCCATTCTCCGCCTCATTCGCGCCGTTTCTGTTGGAATTTCCAAAGAAGTTGAACGAGAAATTGTCGTCTTTATTCGAACCATTCTCACTCATCACCTCCTCTTCGGCCTCTTCCAGCCTCGCGGCAACGTCACGGAGAAGAGCGTCGGCTTCGTCTGCAGGATGGATTCGAGAATTCTTTTCGATTTCGCTTGATATGATAATAAATTGTTGTAAATATCACTTGAAATATTTTTTTTCGAATTTTAAAAATTAATAATATTTCGCCGATTGGTTTTTCAAATTAAAAAAAAAAAATTTTTTCGGCATTATTTTTTGAGATTTCTATTTTCGGGGATTTTCAGCATTTTTAATGATCCATTCTTTTTCTAAAAAAAATTTCTTGAATTCTAATTTTTTAGATTTTTTAAACAAAAATCAACGTTAGCAATGCAAATATTTTATATTTGTACTTTCCATTTTGTGACAATTCCCAAATTTTTAACATAAATTTTTTTTAACTGTTAGAAATTCGTTGAATTTCCGAAAAAACTCATTGGAAAAAACGCATTGGGAAAATCAACCGAATTCGGTTAATTTTACACCCTTGCATAACTCCATTATTCAATTTTTAACAAATTTCTTGAATTTTAATTTTTTTTTTTTTTTTTTTGAAATTTTTCCACAAGATGATTCTTTAAAAAAATTGCCTCGCTTTGGAACAAAATGTTCAGTTTTTAAACTATTATTTTCGTGCGGATTTTTAGATTTTCTAAACAAAAATCAATATTAACAATGCAAATATCTTATACACTCCTCTGGGAGAATATATATAAGAAAGATTCGTACTTTCTATTTTGTGACAATATTTAATTTTTCAACATATTTTTTTAACTGTTAGAAATTCACCGTTTTTGAAAACATTCAATTTACAAAAAAAAACATTGAAAAACAATGCTTCTTTCGTTTTGTACAAATTTCGAAAATTCCAGGAAATTTAATTTTCATTTTCTGGAATTTTTGTTTTTATTTTATTTCAATTAGCTAAATCAGATTTTTGACGAAAAATAAATAGAAGCTTCGAAGAACTTCTGAGAAATCGGAAAAAAAATTTCCTAGCCGGTGGAATTTTTCACATTTTACACTCCTAATAGCTCTACCCACCATTTGTCTCATTTTCCACTTCGTGCGTCGATGTCTTGTTCCCCTGCTGCGAAACCGCCGAAGACGACGTCTGCGAAGCGGCAGAGAGCGACGGAGAGGCTGGAATTGGGGGCGGAGGCTGCTGAGCCACGGGCTCATCTTGCTCCATGGGCTGCTGCTCCATGACGTCCACCGACGTGTCCTTCGACTCCTCTTCCATTTCCTCCTCCGGTGTCACTTGTCTTTCGATTCTTTGCGTTTCGACCACAATTCGCTCGGCGGCCACACTTCTCGGCGGCGATTTGGCCGTTTCGACGACTCTCTCCACGGAGAAACTGCTTTCAGACGGTTTCTCGGAGATTTCCAGCTGTAGCGGCGGTAGGAGTCTGCGGACACTTGATGGAGTTTGGCTTTCCATCTGAAGAGCGGGAAATTTGAATTTTTTCGAAAAAAATATATTGCTATTTATTATCGTTGTATTTTTTCTTGATGTTTTTTTATTCGAAAAATTGTCGCTTTTGGATAAAATTTCCAAAACCTCGAGAAAAGCGCCTCTGGGAGCTGTTTCGTACTAAAAAATTCGAGAAACAAAGACTCACAGACGCGAGAACAAAAGAGCGATCGAAGGGAATGGTCTCATCCAACGATCCACTGGCCCTTCTGATCTCCTCCTCCTCCTTCAACGCCTGAACGTTGCGTTGCGAATTCAGAAGCTTCGGAGTCAACGACTGACACAATTTGTAGTGTTTCGCACAATCGATGACCATCTTTTTGAACGACTTCTTCGATTCGGCTTTCACTGAAAAAAAATATTTTTTTAAAATATTAACAACACAACAACAAATTCGATTTTTTTTGAAAAGCATTTTTCAAAATCTGTGAAAATTCTGATTTAGAAAAAAAAAATTAAATTCATGATTTTTTTTTTCGATATTTCAAAGCGGACGATTTTTTTTCATAAGAGCTTCTTAAATATTAAAAAAAATAGTGATTTAATAATAATTTCAAAGCTTTCTGTATTTTCGGAATTTAAATGTAATTTAAATTCATGAATAAGAGGAAAAGCTTACGCGTGGCCCTATTCGTCGAAATCTGATCGGAGAGGGCCTGTTTGTGTTCTCGCAACTCGTGCACCTCCTCCTCCATTTCTCTCTTCTGTTCCTCCATTTTGCGAAGTTTCGCAACGTCTTCAGAATTCTCCAAATGCTTCAGAATCGCCGACGATCGCATCGACATCTCCTCGTTGGCTCTGCAAATCGACGCGACGCGTTTCTCGTTCTTCTCGATTTCTCGCTGAATCTCCCCTTTTTTCACTTGAACCCACTTTCGCAGATGCTCGATTTCAGAGTATTTTCTGCAAATTTTTTTGTTTTATTTCGCATATTTTTCGTGAGCTTTTTTTCAAATTAAATATTTTTATTTTACGGGGAATTTTTAATACGTGTGTATTTTTGAATTTTCGAAATTTTTTCTTGTTTCGAAAAAATTAATTTTTTTACCAAAATTCTCAGGGAGCTGTTATTTTTTTTAGCAATTATTACGTTGGAAAACATTTTTTAAAAATAATTTTTGTAATTTTATTTTTTTCGAAACAGAATTATTTTTTTAAAAATAATTAATTTTTTTTTTGGAAAATAATTATAAAAAATAAATTTTTTAAACTTTAAAAAAACTGTCTATAATTTTAGAAGCTCTAAATTTTTTTTCGAAAAATCAATAACTTCTCTCACTTCTGAACGGCCAATTTCTTCTCGGCCACCCGTCTCGCCAGATCAGCGTTCACAAATCGGTCCTCCATCACCGAAATCGACGTCTGATGCGCCGTTTTCAGTTGTTCCAGCAGTATTACACTTTTCCGAGAATCCGTACGCTTTTCGTCCAGCGCGTAGATGGCTTTCGCTGAAAATTCGGGCAATTTTTGAAAAAAAAATTTTTTTACTCTAATTTCGAAATTTTTTTCCCAAAAATTCACGCTAAAAACAAATTTTCCCACCTTCGGCGACCATTTTGGTCAACATTCTCGCCAGAACCTTCTTCCCTTCGTTATTAATCAAATTCCTCTCCACCAACTGATTCGATTGCCGGAGAAACTGAAAAAACAGACAATTTTCACGATTTTCTGTGCGAAATACTTCGTGAGCACGTAAAATCTTCGGATTCCGCTCGTTCGGGCGCACTTGAAGCGTTGGAAACGACATTTTTTCGCTGAAAAATTGAAAAGTAGAAATTCTAAAGAATTTTGGAATTTTTCACAGGATTTTGTGATATTTAGTGTTTAAAATAGGCTGGAAACGTTATTTTTTGTTATTTTTCAATTATTTTTCATGTTTTTCACGCAAAAATCGAGAAATTTCATAATTTTGTTAAGAAAAAATTGATTTTAAAAAATAAAATAGAATCAGTCAGCTACAGTAACCTCTAATCGTTGCGAGATATTTTGTCAAAAAACACTATGCGCCTTTAAACAATCGTTTTTCTTTTTTTTATTTCGCGGATTTTCGTATTTTTAAATAAAAAAACTGCTTTTTTTTTTTGAAAAATCAATCAATAATTCATATTTCATATTGCTAAACAAATTTTCTATCATTTTTCGCTGTTTTTTATAGTAAAAAACTATTTTTCAAACTCCCGCGGTTCGCTAAATCTGGTGGCCTAGAAACCTCCGCTCTGTGTTTCCTAGTCCCTCGTTTTCTCAAAAAAATTTCGAAACTATTTTTTGTTATTTTCCATTGATTTTCCTCATTTTTTCCACAATTTGAACTTGATTAATATTTAAAAAAATTCCCAGTCCCGAAAAATCAATAAATCCCTGCGTTCCCCTTGAAAAATTCCCGAAAAACTGAATATCCTGAGTTTGTCCATTTATGTTTAAAAAAAATGTATTTAAAAATTCCCCTTTGATTTTCTAGTGTTCTTGATGATAATTCAGATGAAAATGTCAGTTACTAATTGAAAAATGACAATGTCATGATGCAAATTCGAAAAAATTTCGCAAGTGGGCGTACTTCGGCATAATCGTATAAAATGTCAACACTGATGGGTTTTTCTTCGTTATTTCTTTCTTCAAATTGTATAAATCATTCAATCTTCAGAGAATGTTCGTCCCAGAGCACATCACAGCGACAGGAGACGAGATGCGTGGTCCGACAGGCTCCGCGGCCCGCCGAGCCAACCGTCAGTCGCTCGTCGAGCAAATGGAGGTTCCCGACAGGATCACGGTGACCGGAGGCGATACGTACGGCCGGATCAAAGAGGATTACGGTAGCAGTGTGAATAAGGTGCCGACAGAGCACGGTCACTACCTGAACGATGTTCCCGATGTGCTCACTGTCGCTGATACACAGTACCCGGTGGAGGATTTGCGTCGGCAGGTAGGGGAATTTTTTTAAAAAGAGAGATCTGAACTCGGAATTGTGAAGAAGTCCTGGAGAAATTGAAAAATCCCTGAATTTTTGCCGATTTTTTTAGTGAAAGAAAATCAAAATTTTATGTGAAAACATCAAAAAATCAGCGTCCACTAAAGAAAATCGTCAAAAATTCAAGATTTTTTTCAGAATCCAGGGTTTCATAAAAATGTTCTCCGAAGTCAGACGAAACTATAAAAAAGTTTTATAATTTTAAAAAATTTCGTTCCACAAAATGTTCGAAAAAAATAGGAGTTATTGTTTCTGGGAGTTTTTCATCGAATAACACGGTATTAGTTGTCGGAACTACTTTCAGAGGTTTTTGTGAGCGAAAGAATGAAAATGTAGCAGAAAGATTCTAAGGTTAAACAAAAAATACCAAATTTAGAAAAAATTAATATACTTTATCGAGCTTTACACTGAATTTTTCATTTTTGTCAATTTTTTTGCTAAATTTTCGAAACAAAGGCCATTTGAAGATTTTTCCGGTAACAAAAACCTTCGAAAAACTAATATCGTATTATCATATTAAAAACTCGCACAAAAATAAATATATCGGAATATCGGACTTGGATCCGATCGTTTTTCTTTGAAAATTTCAGGCGGTTTCGAGATGTCCCGGATCACCGAAAATAGGGCTCGAAAATTTGGAAATTCGTGAAAGTGTTGAAGAAAGGACCGTTCGGCATCTTAAAAAAAATAAACAAAATAAATTTTGAACACTAGTTGACCGTAATAAATGGAAAATGAACGAAAAGAAAAAAATCAATCAATAATCGACAAATTGTACTATTCCAGGTGGACACAGCTCGGACGGACAACTCGATGGTGGTGGACGAGGATCCGTTGCGTGAGCTCAAAATGCTCCGCCGCCAAATGGGCCGTATCAATGCGAGAGTGTTCGAGTTGGAGGAGAACAACGAGAGACGCAGACAGCGAGAGCACGGCCTCTTTTTGGCGCTGCTCGGCGTCGCGATCACGGCGATTTGGTCGATTTTCAAGCGTTGATTGCTCTTTTCTTTTTGAATTTTTCCACTCGGCTCCCTCCCTAGATCAAAAGTATTCAGGTTCTCCTTCTTCTTGCTGTATTTATATATTTTATTTCATTTCCCTTTTATTTATCCGTTTCCCGTCCTTCTCGTCTTCCTCGTGATTTTTCGTCTATCTCCCAGTGATTCCAAATGAAATCAATAAACCGATTGCAGATATCAGCATGGACTCGTCGGAAGCGATGGAGATTGAGAACGGCAACTCGGCGAATCAGAGACACGTACAGATCACGTTCTTCAGTAAGGACGATGAGTGAGTTGGTTTTTTATTTAATTTTCTAGAAATCCACATTTTACATATCTCCTAGAATTAATTCTAGAAAATTGGGGAAATTCTGAAATCTCAAAAAAAAAAGAAGAATCTACTGAAATTTTTTTGTAGCGAAAAATCTTCGAAATTGAAAACAAAAAATTCCCAACGATATTGGAAAATTATTCTCGACTGGAAGAAAAGCTCGCATTAAAAAAAGTTGAATTCATCCATTTTTCAAGGAATTATGAAACATACAAACTTACAAAATATATTAGAAAATATAATTAATTTTATTTTTTTGCAATTTTTAACATTTTTTTTTTCTAAAAAGCCCAATTTTTAAAAATTCTAAAAATGATTTTAAAAACTTGGCATAGTTACGAATTTTTTATTTTAAAAATTCGGTAAAAATTTCAAAATCCGATTTTTTCATTTAAAAATTTAAAAAAAGTTAATTTTTCTCAAAAAAACATTCCCGATATTGCAAAATTAATTCAGACGTAGCGCTGAATATATGAGTGAAAAATTAATCCATTGCCATTTGAAAAAATTATGAAACCTATTTTTCATTAAAACAAAAATTGGAAAATACCGAGGAAAAATTATCTAACCCAAAAATCCAATTTCAAAATTGTTGCGTTTCACACTGTTCTAATCAATAAAATACTCCGAATATTTTTTAGTTTCGTTTTCTTATTTTTCTGAATTTTTTTCCAGAATTCCACAAATCCCGGACGCCGTGTTCGATGTGCCGACGGTGGCCGAATGCGACGATTTGAATCTGCTGCTGAACAAGACGATCGAGACGATCGAGGACGATTGGAAAGAGCGACGCTTCGAGTTTCTCGTCGGAGAGACGTTCCTTCGGACCAGTTTGGCAGAATTCATCGAGGAGTACGAAGTTGAGACGGTGAGCTTTTTTTTTTTGAAATTATCCAAATTCTAATCGATTTTTCCAGGAAACCGTGCTCAAAGTGGAATGTGTGATTGGAATCGAGGCTCCGAAGCCACTTCATGATATTCAGGCGCCAGATTGGGTGTCTTCGATTCAAATTGCCAATAATCAGTGAGTTAGACGTTAAAACATCCGTCCGATTGGAAACTTTTCCAATTTTCAGCATTTTCTCGACGACCTACGGCGGAGACATTGTGATTGTCGACCGGAAGGGAAAAGAGACGAAATTGACGGTGAACTCGGCTAATCGCATTCTCAAGTGCAGTTCTATCGTTAAAACGGCATCCAGTACGCTGGAATTCGCATTTTTTCTATGAAATTAAAATTTCAGAGGCTTCCCAACTCGACGGAACTGAAATTCTTGTTGGAGGCGAAAATCAGCTGCTGACGCTTTATTCGATTGAAAAGGGGGCGCTGAATGAGAAAGTGAGTGCATTGAAATATGAATAATCCACAGAAACTATAAGAAATCTGCAGCTCGTCCTGCGCGGTCACGAACGAGCCGTCGAGTGCGTCGCCGTCAACTCGGCCGCCTCGCGAGCCATTTCGGGCTCCGTCGACACGAATCTGAAAATTTGGAACTTGGAAGAGTCCGACGAGGCGACAATCTACGAGAAAGACGAGGAGGAGACGACGAAGAAGAAGCGAAAGAAGGAGACGAAGACGAAAGTGCCGATGGTGACGATCGGAGGACACCGAGACAAAGTGTCCGGCGTCGAGTGGTGCACGTGGAAGACTGGAAACGCGCTCTCGTGCTCTTGGGATCACACGATTGTCGAGTGGGATTTGGAGTTGGGTGAGTCGCATTTTAAATGGAAAATTGATGCTCTGAAACTGCATCTGGAAATCTAGAGTCTGAAAACTCTGATGCCGTCTTGACGGTGAAATCATGCAATTTCTTCGCTTTTTTTCCGATATTTCGTATTAACGGCATGCCGTTAATTTTTCCAGTGCCGTTTAAAAATGGTGATGTTAAAATTTTGAACTCTGTTTCCTCAGAAAATTTTGTATTTTTTTTTTGAAAGTTTATCAGGAAAAGCTTTCAAAATCAAATGTTCAAAGTGTGAAAGTTATGTAGCCCTCCCTTCTAGATGTTGAATTTATTCGATTTCTGGAATCAGACACAGAAATTCACTTTTTCTTGATTTATTTATAAAAGAACACAGGATACATATTAGACCACTTCTAAATATTCTTTTCTTGTTTCCAGCCGGAGAAGTTTCCCGAATCAAGGGCCCCAAATCGTTCACGAGCATCGCCATCCACCCAACCAGCGGACTTTTGATCTCGAGTTGCACTGACGCCGTTCCGAGACTCTACGATCCGAAGAATCGGGGTGAGAAAGATTTTTGAGATTTTTTTTCCTTCTATGAAGAATTTATTATTTTTGATCCATGTTAGCCAGAATTGTGAATTTATTGAGAATTGCTGAAATTCTCTATTTTCAGACGGTGCCATGGTCAAACAATCGTTCATCGGACACGAATCCGGATGGGTGGAAGCGGTCAAGTGGAATCCGGAAGACGCGAATCAGTTTGTCAGTGTGTCCACTGATAAAACGGCCAAGATGTGGGATGTTCGGTGCGTTTTCCTTTTTTCGATATTATGGACAAGAACCTGGGAAAACCCGGTTTTTTTTCTTGAAATTTTACCGAAAAATCGAAACGAAAAAATTTTAAAACTAAATTTTTCGGTTTCTCGAAAGTCAGAAAACAAGAAATTGAAAAGAAAATGTATTGCGTGTGAAGTTTTTCTCTACCGGTTTCTAATATTTTTGGGAATTTTGAATTTTCGAAATTGAAGTGATTTTTTGAAAAATTGATCGTAAAAACTCGAATTTAATTTTTTTTTAAATTCAGTTTTCTATTTTTCGGAATCTAATTTTTCCATTTCGCAAACTCAAATATCTTTCTTATACTAAAAGGGAAAGGATGTCTGTCTGTCGGTGTGTGTGTCCGTTTGTTTGTCCACAGCCGTTTCTCAGCCCCCACTGGACCGTTTTGGCCCATTTTTGGCACAGAGGTCAGAAGTATTGACCGCAAGGTGCACGTAAAATTTCTAAGCGATCCGTCAACTTTTACGGCTTCTGGACTGATTTTTGTGTATTTTTCCTCTTAATTGCGCCTCTGGGAAGGTTGCGTCGACTCGACTCGCCTATCTTCCCAGAGGCAGGTTTGGGGCATAGCCCAGGCAGAGAGGCGGCGTTAGCCGCCTCGATTGGCCTGGTCTTTACTATTACTAATTGACAAAGGATGTCTGTCTGTATGTCCGTTTGTTTGTCCGCAGCCGTTTCTCGACCGCCACTGGACCGTTTGAGCCCATTTTTGACACAGAGGTCAGAAGTATTGACCGCAAGGTGCACATGAATTTTCTAAGCTATCCGTCAACTTCAACGCCTTCTGAAGCACATCTTCTGCTTTTTAGCATGGCTTTCCGGCTTCATTTCCAAATAGGCACATGTCGACACGTCGAATTGAGACGTGTGAACAAAATCTTTTCGAAGCATTTCTAAAAAAAGACAACAGCCAAAACTGCGGAGCCCAGGCTGAGAGGCGGCGTTAGCTGCCTCGATTGGCCTATCCTAAAAAGCAGAAGATGTGCTTCAGAAGGTGTCAAAGTTGACGGATAGCTTACAAGGGAAGTGTTTGTACTCAAGGATATTGTTTGGAATGAGACCCTGCGGGATGGAAAGAGGTAGGTTTGAAACCCCCGAATCAGTTTTCAAATTCTGCTATTGGGCTCCGTGAGCCGAGAAAAAGCGGCTCAAAGTTTCGTGAAATGTCGGCCGCTTGCCGACACCGCGCTTATAAACTCTCGCGGACCTAGTTATTCCAACGGTTGGATGGCCGAGTGGTAGTGCGTTCATCTATGGGTCGACTGGGGTCATGATCGATCCCCTCACGATTTTTTCTTTTTTGCATTTCTTCGTCGGCATGGAGAATGGTGCCCAAAAAGTCAAAGTCCAAAAATTTTCCAAAAAAATTTTTTTTTTCCAATTTTTTATGTTGATCATTGGACTATTTGGAGACTTTCATAAAGTGAGCGATAGCTTGATGGAAGACAATTCGATGGAAAATATAGCTGACAATAGATGAGAAAATATTCTTCCCACACTCCAAATAGGCCAATGATCAACATAAAAAATTGGAAAAAAAAAAATTTTTTTTGGAAAATTTTTGGACTTTGACTTTTTGGGCACCATTCTCCATGCCGACGAAGAAATGCAAAAAAGAAAAAATCGTGAGGGGATCGATCATGACCCCAGTCGACCCATAGATGAACGCACTACCACTCGGCCATCCAACCGTTGGAATAACTAGGTCCGCGAGAGTTTATAAGCGCGGTGTCGGCAAGCGGCCGACATTTCACGAAACTTTGAGCCGCTTTTTCTCGGCTCACGGAGCCCAATAGCAGAATTTGAAAACTGATTCGGGGGTTTCAAACCTACCTCTTTCCATCCCGCAGGGTCTCATTCCAAACAATATCCTTGAGTACAAACACTTCCCTTGTAAGCTATCCGTCAACTTTGACACCTTCTGAAGCACATCTTCTGCTTTTTAGGATAGGCCAATCGAGGCAGCTAACGCCGCCTCTCAGCCTGGGCTCCGCAGTTTTGGCTGTTGTCTTTTTTTAGAAATGCTTCGAAAAGATTTTGTTCACACGTCTCAATTCGACGTGTCGACATGTGCCTATTTGGAAATGAAGCCGGAAAGCCATGCTAAAAAGCAGAAGATGTGCTTCAGAAGGCGTTGAAGTTGACGGATAGCTTAGAAAATTCATGTGCACCTTGCGGTCAATACTTCTGACCTCTGTGTCAAAAATGGGCTCAAACGGTCCAGTGGCGGTCGAGAAACGGCTGCGGACAAACAAACGGGCAGACAGACAGAGATCCTTTGTCAATTATAGTAAAGATGGCCTGGTAATATATATAATATTTATTACGCCTTCGAGAGAACGTGAAAAGAAGAAAAGAGTGAAATAGTACATGTACATAGACGTATATCGTTTGGGTGAGAGGCATTGGAGCAATAAAGTAAGAGGAAACAAAACAATAGTGAGCGCCACCGTCCGGTCAAGTACGATTGAAAGTGCTTAGTGTACGATTTGTAAAAAAATTCTTCCGTAATTGAGTTCTGCATTTTTTCCAGAAAAATTTAGTTTTCGATCGAGCTCTGTTATCTTTTGAGACCATAAAAAGCTGTCTAGAATCGATGTCAATTTTATTGTTCATTAGGCTATGTACCATTTTCCTGTCCGTTATTCGCCGTCTATGCATCTATGTTATTCGTCTATGTTATTTTTTAATACTAAATTTTTCGGTTTCTCGAAAATCAGAAAACAAGAAATTGGAAAGAAAATGTATTGCGTGTGAAGTGTTTCTCTTCCGGTTTTTAATATTTTTGGGACTTTTAAATTTTGGAAATTGAAGTGATTTTTTGAAAAATTGATCGTAAAAGACAGAATTAAAAAAAATTCAGTTTTCTATTTTTTGGAATCTGAATTTTGCATTTCGCAAACTCAAATGATTTTCTAAATATTTTTAAATTATTTTATTTGCACTTCAGATCCTCCAAAGCGTCACTTTTCGACATTCACGGACACGAGGACCGTATCCTATGTGCCGCCTGGAACGACGGTCTCATTGCCACCGGATCCTCTGATTGCACTATCAAGATCTTCGAAAATTGACTCATCATTTCGAAAATATTCAAAATTTATCAGTTTATCACCCAATTGTTATCAGTTCTTTCCAATTGTTGTTGTTGACATTATTCTCTCTTCCGCTGTTGTTTCTACGTTAATTTTCGAAAATTGTTGTTTTTTGTTGATTATACGATTTTTTGTCCATTTAAAAGTTCTCGTTTCCTGATTTTTACCCATTATCAGTCGCTCAATTGCTCTGATTTTATATCTTTTTTTCTCATAATATTTCATATTCTGAATTCTAACCTCATTTCCCAGGTTCTTGTTGAAAATCCGCCTCGAGCCTCGAACCCCGTCAAAATGGGAAAAGGATTTCAAAATTTCATGTCCAAAAAGGACTTCCATCCGTCCGCATTTCGGAATCTCAAAATGGTAAGTGGTTTTCTTAAAAAATACTTTTAAAAAATCTTAAAAAATAAAAAATAAATTTTGCGAAAATTTATTTTAAAATAGAAAATTTGATCGTGAGGATTTTAAGTTAAAAAAAAACATTGAAAAAAAGGATTTTCGAAATTTATATTCATAATTACCGAAGAATTACTGCTCCTGAATTTTTTTCTTCAAAAATTAAAAATTACTCATCACAGATTTTTGAATATTTTTTTATGCTAGAAAAAATGCCAATTTTCAAATCAAAAAATCAAGTTCGAATTGAGAAGCTGTGAAGACTTGTGTACTGAACGTCTGTTATCGTAACACTTATTTAAAAAATACGGTTCTCGTCCGTTTTTAGTACTGATGTTTGACGAAAAAATATTAGAGAATTGTTGTGCACAAAAATTTCCCGGAAAAACAGACGAAAACGATTTTTCCTAAATTGTGAGCATTTTAAAAAAATTTTCGGATGATCCACGGTCGACGGCGACTGCCGGTGGCCGAGAAATCCTCTAACTCGATTATTTTGAAATAAATGCGGTTTCAAATTCTAAATGAGTTTTTCATCAGTGGCAGTTAAACCACTCCTCGCAGTTTTGTACACATTCTTTTCCAGGTATGGGAAGCGAGACAGAAGAAGTCGTTGGAAGACAAACGACAAGAAGAACTGAGGGTGGCGTATGAGAAAGAGCAGGAAATTCTCAATAATAAGTGAGTTGTAGCCCATATCTACAGTAATAACTAATTCTCCCGATTTCCAGAGCACTTCTCGGAGATGAAAAAGCGAAAATGGGACTGTCGTTCATGTACGACGCACCGGCAGGAATGACGAAGAGAGAGGAGCCGAAGGTGATTTTTAAAAAAAATTTTTGTATTTTTCGCTCACTTGGAAGAGAAATCCAAATCTAGTCCCCCGTTGGTCTCGTATCGATGGGGCGGAGCCAGCCTTGCTGATTGGTTACAGAGGCCAACCAGCGTAGCGGTGGCCTAGTTTTTCCCTCCTCTTCCAAGTGAGCGAGGGTTTTCGATTTTCCCAAAAACCACAATAGGACAAAAATCAAATTGTTTGCAGGAAGAGCCGAAATTCGAGTGGCAACGCAAGTATCAAGCTCCCCGTGAGGACTGGGCCAAAGGAAACGAGGACATTCAGGATCAGCCGTTCGGAATCCAAGTACGCAATGTGCGATGCTGTAAATGTCACAAATGGGGACACATCAACACGGACAGAGAGTGTCCGTTGTTCGGAAAGTCGGGAAATTACGAGGATGAAGGATGTAGGTCATTTTTGTTCATTTCGGATTACTCACACCTGTACGAGAAAATTTTAGCGGAAAAATACTCAAATCTAAAAGGAGCGGAGTATTGAATTAATTTTTTCGAAATTTCAAAACATTTTTCTCATGAAACAGGATATTTTGTGATTTTTCCAAAATTGACTCAATTTTTTAGAATTCAGAAACAGTTTGGGAAAATTAGGAAAATTAGAGAACATATAACATAAGTTTCTTTATTCTAATAATTTTTAAAAATGGAAAAAAGAAACAGTTTAAAATAATTTTTCAAGATTAACTTTCGTAAGGCACGAATTCCAGTGATTTTTCTAGATTTTGTGAGAAATTGAATGAATTTTTCATATAATTTTGACGAAGAATTTATCGTTTTTCATGTTTTTTTAATTTTTAAAAATTACTTCCATGAAACACGAATTTCAGTGATTTGTCTGGGCGTCGTCACAGATTTATCATATTATAGTTTGGAAAATTGAAGAAAATTAATAAAAACATTTGAAACCAGGACAAATTATTTTAAAACTAAACTTTAATTTTTTCCAGACGCCAACAACCCGTCGGACTTGATCAAAGACCTTCGGCGACGCAGGAAAGACGGTAGATCAGGACCCAACGCGGCGACGTCTTCGTCGGCGAAAAACGGAGACGACGAGGAGGAGGAGGAGTGGATGGATCATCAGCAGCTGGCGAACGACATGCGCGAAGAGCACGGTATTGTGCTCAAGGGCACCGTTCTGGCCGGAATGCAGACGGACCAGCAACTGACGAGAATGAAGAAGGAGAAGAGCGAGGAGGAGCAGATTTGCGAGTTCTTCAACACTCTGAGTGATAAGAAAAAGGCGAAACTGATGAAGAAGCTGATGAGTGGGGAGAGTTTGGAGGAGGCGATGTCGAGTAAGAAGAAGAGTAAAAAGGAGAAAAAGTGCAAGAAGAAGGGCAGGAAGGATAAGAAGAAGGACAAGAAGAAGCGGAGCAAGAAGAGCAGCAGCGAGGACACTGACGAGAGTGCTGATAGTGAGGATGATTGGAATGGTGAGCATTTTTTTGGAATATTGGCGAATTTGGGGAGAAAATAAGTGGAATCTCGGGAATTGTGGAATTTTTGGGAAATTGTTTTTTGAAAACTGGAAACATTTTTCTTTTCCCGCATTTTCTATTTTTACTATCAAAATCACCCAAAGTGGCGCATTTGACGGCGGCCGTCGGTCTCGTTAAGAATGTGTGATTGATTTTTAAAAACGTAATTTTTCTGTGATTTTGATAGTAGGTCAATTGTTAATTTTTAACATATTTTTCTAAAATTCTAGTTTTCTCTAACCGTGGTAATAAATTAGAGCGGCGTGGTACTTTCGAAAAAAAAGAAAAACATCAACTAGGCAGGAAAAAAATATTGATTTCGTTCGATTTCCCAGAAATTTTTTGAGATGATTAATTTTCCGAGATTATTAATAATTATGTTTGAAAACTAGCCTTTTTTCAATGAGAGACTTCAAAAACTGATTTTTAAAAATGTTCCAGAGAAACCCGCCAAGAAAGTGATCAAGAAGGAGGTTGAGAGCCCGTCATCGAATGATTATCGATCGAAAAAGATCAAGGAGGAAGTGGTGTCGGAAGACGAGGAACAACGGCGCCGTCGCACTTCCGCAGGTCGTGACTCGTCGAGAAAACGTCCTCGTGCTGCATCGAAGTCCCGATCGAGATCCAGATCGGCGCAGAGAAAGAGAGACAGGTAATTTCTGAAATTCTGAGAATATTTTCTTTCTAACCAATTCCTTTTTGTAGATCACCAGCGAGATCTCCGCAGAAGCGAGCCCGTCGTCACGACACGCCGTCTCCGGAACCACGGAAAAGGTCGCCGGTCAGAAGACGGAGGAGCCCGTCGGAATCGCCGAAAAGAGGCAGAAGGTATGTAGAAAAACGCTAAATGCGAAAAAAAGGAAAATCAATCTGCGAACGCTGAATGAACATTTAATCGATATCGAAAACACGAAAAAAAATTTTAAATTTTTTATTAATTTTGTGTTTTTTCCAAAAATTCACCAGAATTGTTTTTTTTCATTTAGAGGGGTTTATGAAATTTCCGAAAAATTGAAAATGTAAGAAGAGTTTCCTTTATTTTTATTTCATTTATTTCAGAGATCGCTCAAAATCGCGTTCCCCACGCTCTCCGGTCCGTCACCGTCGTCACGACACTCCGTCTCCAGATGCCCGAAAGAAATCCCCTGAAGCCAGAAGGCCAAGATCCCGAAGCGCTCGCAAATCGCCCGTCCGCTCCCCATCCTCCTCTCCGCCACGTCGCCGCCGTCACGATTCGGACGATTCGCCGAAGATGTTCAAATCGCGACGCTCCCCATCTCCGCCACGTCGTCGTCGCCACGACTCTCGACGAAGCAGTTCCCCGGCGCCACGAAACAACAAGAAGCGTCAGGATTCGGAATCGCCGAAGATGTTCGGTGGCAGCCGTCGTGGTCCTCGTCACGACACCAGAAGTCCGTCGCCGGACAGAAGACGTCCGGAACGACACGGACGTCGTCAGGAGTCGCCGGAAAGAAGACGTCGCGAGAGATCGAGATCCTGAAGATGTACACTGAAAAAAGAAGGAGAGGAAGGACGCAATTAATAATTTTTTCATTTATTTATTTATTTAATCGTCTTTTTTCCTCCGAATCATTCCTAATATGAATACTGTAAGAATGAAAATCCCCCAAAGGCTTTTGGAAGTCGGAGTTTCGGAAAATTCTAGAAAAAATCACATTTCCGGAGCAAAGCACAAGTACTTGAGCTATTGGAATGACTTCGTCATGGATACTTGACACCCCCGTTGGCAAGTGGACTTTTCATTCTTTTTCCCCAAATGCTCCTTCCAATCCTCCTCCTCCTCGTCCCCTTATCCTCCGCCACGAGCACTAAACTCATCATAATATGGGGCAGCCCCGTCCAGGAATCGTCTCCATTCGGCACGTCTTCCAATTGGGATGATTGTATCGCCGAGTGTCTCAATAACGACACTTGTTTGGTTAGTTGGAAAGGCGGCACTTCGCTTCGAGACCCAACTCATTGTAGGCCATCGAGAAGACGTCTTCCGGTGGGTGCAATTTGTTCCGAGTCGGTGATCTACCCTCGATTCAGAGATTGGATAGTTCCAGTGGGAAGCGGGTCGCGTTTAAGGTAGGATGGACTATCTTAATGACGTGGCGCTGCTTAAAAGATGGTTCTGGTACTGTTCCTTACATAGGAACCACATCTGGATACATCTGGTATGTCTAGGATGGTTCTGGTACTGTTCCTTACAATCACAATGTTCAATCAATGATTTTTGGGTAATTGATAACAAAAACTGATAAACAGGTTCATAGTCAGTATTTTATAAGTTGAGCACTTCCCCGTGCCACTTAAAATAACAGAGTTGTGGTCAATTGAAGAATTACTGTTATTCGGAAATTAAGTACATTTTGACTGGATTTTCTGAAAATACCCGGAGCCTACGTGGATAGGTGATAACAAAAATTGATAATAGGTCCAATTAGCAAACTTTTGTCAGTTGAGCACATGAGTGTGCCATTCAAAATAACAGAGTTGAGTCGGGTGGAAAATAGGCCAATTTTCAGAAATTTGGCTTATTTTCAGTTAAAAATCTGAAAATATCCGGGATCTAGGTGAATAGGTGTAACCGAAAACTGATTCATAGGTCCCTTATCAGTGTTTCATCAGTAGATCACTTCCCCGTGCCACTTGAAATAACAGAGTTAAACCAGGTGGAAAATTGACCAATTTCTTCAAATTTTCCGAGAATATCGATAAAAACCCACTTCTCTGTTTTCGTATCAGCCGGAACTATCTCTTTTATCACTTTATCTTATAAATTAGGCGTGCGAAATATTTTTGATCTACCAGCGCGCCGATTTTTCTCGTCTAGTTTCTCTCAGAAAATCGCATTTTTTATTGATTTTTTATTGATTTTTTATTGATTTTTCTACGCTTTTTCTATTAATTTCTCTGATTTTATGTTCTTTATCGGGAATTTTTGTGGTTTTCAGTGCAAAAAATGCATAATTATTGCATACTAACAATTGAATTTCCTCCAATAGTTGAAACTTTGGAACGCTTCATCTCATTGATTGAAAGAGACACTCTCGTAGGCTAATCTTTTATTTTTAATTTCTACTAACAATAATCTTAAAATCTGCGAAACCCTGTCTGAAAACGCCACGTTTCATGCCACATTCATTTCAGCTTCCAACTTTTCGGACCACGCGCGTCGACTTCAACCGCTCTTATCAACACACTCGCAACGAGCTGCCGGTGTGGTTCGGTAGCGCAGTAGGTAGGGCTCTTGATTGGTGAGTGGGCATTGCTGGTTCGGAGACCAGGTGCGGTGAATCCCTTTTGTTCGAATGCTCTCGTTCGCTCAAATTAAAGTTAGCAGAGAAAAGATGGCGAAACGAAGAAACGTTCGTTTACAGGCCGATCGAAAAATGGATTCAAAAAAGGAAACAACGGCAAGGAAAGGAGTGATGGATGCGAAGAAAGGTTAGTGGTCAAAGAAGCAGAAAATTCGTTACGCTGATATTAGACTCTAGATAATGCCGCTTGAACGAAAATCAGGATTTTTTTCCGGGATTTAGAGAGAATAAGTGGACAAAACCCAATTGTTTAAAAAGTCCCCAATGAGTGTAATCCGGCGCCAAGGTGGCTAGGTGATAACAAAAATTGATGATAGGTCCCATTAGCTAACTTTTGTCAGTTGAGCACTAGTCTGTACCATTTAAAATAACAGAGTTGAGTCGGGCGGAAAATTGGCCAATTTTCCGAAATTTGGCTTATTTTGACTGAAAAATCTGAAAATATCCGGGGTCTAGGCAGCTAGGTGATAACAAAAATTGATAACAGGTCCCATTAGCTAACTTTTGTCAGTTGAGCACTAGTCTGTACCATTTAAAATAACAGAGTTGAGTCGGGCGGAAAATTGGCCAATTTTCCGAAATTTGGCTTATTTTGACTGAAAAATCTGAAAATATCCGGGGTCTAGGCAGCTAGGTGATAACAAAAATTGATAACAGGTCCCATTAGCTAACTTTTGTCAGTAGAGCACTAGTCTGTACCATTCAAAATAACAGAGTTGAGTACGGCGGGAAATTGGCCAATTTTCCGAAATTTGGCTTATTTTGACTGAAAAATCTGAAAATATCCGGGGTCTAGGCAGCTAGGTGATAACAAAAATTGATAACAGGTCCCATTAGCTAACTTTTGTCAGTAGAGCACTAGTCTGTACCATTCAAAATAACAGAGTTGAGTACGGCGGGAAATTGGCCAATTTTCCGAAATTTGGCTTATTTTGACTGAAAAATCTGAAAATATCCGGGGTCTAGGCAGCTAGGTGATAACAAAAATTGATAACAGGTCCCATTAGCTAACTTTTGTCAGTAGAGCACTAGTCTGTACCATTCAAAATAACAGAGTTGAGTACGGCGGGAAATTGGCCAATTTTCCGAAATTTGGCTTATTTTGACTGAAAAATCTGAAAATATCCGGGGTCTAGGTAGCTAGATGATAACAAAATTTGATAACAGGTCCAATTAGCTAACTTTTGTCAGTTGAGCACTAGTCTGTACCATTCAAAATAACAGAGTTGAGTACGGCGGGAAATTGGCCAATTTTCCGAAATTTGGCTTATTTTGACTGAAAAATCTGAAAATATCCGGGGTCTAGGCAGTTAGATGATAACAAAAATTGATAACAGGTCCCATTAGCTAACTTTTGTCTGTTGAGCACTAGTCTGTACCATTCAAAATAACAGAGTTGAGTCGGGCGGGAAATTGGCCAATTTTCCGAAATTTGGCTTATTTTGACTGAAAAATCTGAAAATATCCGGGGTCTAGGCAGCTAGATGATAACAAAAATTGATAACAGGTCCCATTAGCTAACTTTTGTCAGTTGAGCACTAGTCTGTACCATTTAAAATAACAGAGTTGAGTCGGGCGGAAAATTGGCCAATTTTCCGAAATTTGGCTTATTTTGACTGAAAAATCTGAAAATATCCGGGGTCTAGGCAGTTAGATGATAACAAAATTTGATAAAAGGTCCCATTAGCTAACTTTTGTCTGTTGAGCACTAGTCTGTACCATTCAAAATAACAGAGTTGAGTCGGGCGGAAAATTGGCCAATTTTCAGAAATTTGGCTTATTTTGACTGAAAAATCTGAAAATATCCGGGGTCTAGGCAGCTAGGTGATAACAAAAATTGATAACAGGTCCCATTAGCTAACTTTTGTCAGTAGAGCACTAGTCTGTACCATTCAAAATAACAGAGTTGAGTACGGCGGGAAATTGGCCAATTTTCCGAAATTTGGCTTATTTTGACTGAAAAATCTGAAAATATCCGGGGTCTAGGCAGCTAGGTGATAACAAAAATTGATAACAGGTCCCATTAGCTAACTTTTGTCAGTAGAGCACTAGTCTGTACCATTCAAAATAACAGAGTTGAGTACGGCGGGAAATTGGCCAATTTTCCGAAATTTGGCTTATTTTGACTGAAAAATCTGAAAATATCCGGGGTCTAGGCAGCTAGGTGATAACAAAAATTGATAACAGGTCCCATTAGCTAACTTTTGTCAGTAGAGCACTAGTCTGTACCATTCAAAATAACAGAGTTGAGTCGGGCGGAAAATTGGCCAATTTTCCGAAATTTGGCTTATTTTGACTGAAAAATCTGAAAATATCCGGGGTCTAGGCAGTTAGATGATAACAAAAATTGATAACAGGTCCCATTAGCTAACTTTTGTCTGTTGAGCACTAGTCTGTACCATTCAAAATAACAGAGTTGAGTCGGGCGGGAAATTGGCCAATTTTCCGAAATTTGGCTTATTTTGACTGAAAAATCTGAAAATATCCGGGGTCTAGGCAGCTAGATGATAACAAAAATTGATAACAGGTCCCATTAGCTAACTTTTGTCAGTTGAGCACTAGTCTGTACCATTTAAAATAACAGAGTTGAGTCGGGCGGAAAATTGGCCAATTTTCCGAAATTTGGCTTATTTTGACTGAAAAATCTGAAAATATCCGGGGTCTAGGCAGTTAGATGATAACAAAATTTGATAAAAGGTCCCATTAGCTAACTTTTGTCTGTTGAGCACTAGTCTGTACCATTCAAAATAACAGAGTTGAGTCGGGCGGAAAATTGGCCAATTTTCAGAAATTTGGCTTATTTTGACTGAAAAATCTGAACATATCCGGGGTCTAGGCAGCTAGGTGATAACAAAACTTGAGAATAGGTCCCATTAGCTAACTTTTGTCAGTTGGGAACTAGTCTGTACCATTCAAAATAACAGAGTTGAGTCGGGCGGAAAATTGGCCAATTTTCAGAAATTTGGCTTATTTTGACTGAAAAATCTGAACATATCCGGGGTCTAGGCAGCTAGGTGATAACAAAACTTGAGAATAGGTCCCATTAGCTAACTTTTGTCAGTTGGGAACTAGTCTGTACCATTCAAAATAACAGAGTTGAGTCGGGCGGGAAATTGGCCAATTTTCAGAAATTTGGCTTATTTTCACTGAAAAATCTGAAAATATCCGGGGTCTAGGCAGCTAGGTGATAACAAAAATTGATAACAGGTCCCATTAGCTAACTTTTGTCAGTTGGGAACTAGTCTGTACCATTCAAAATAACAGAGTTGAGTCGGGCGGAAAATTGGCCAATTTTCAGAAATTTGGCTTATTTTGACTGAAAAATCTGAACATATCCGGGGTCTAGGCAGCTAGGTGATAACAAAAATTGATTACAGGTTGCATTAGCTAACTTTTGTCAGTTGAGCACTAGTCTGTACCATTCAAAATAACAGAGTTGAGTCGGGCGGGAAATTGGCCAATTTTCCGAAATTTGGCTTATTTTGACTGAAAAATCTGAACATATCCGGGGTCTAGGCAGCTAGGTGATAACAAAAATTGATTACAGGTTGCATTAGCTAACTTTTGTCAGTTGAGCACTAGTCTGTACCATTCAAAATAACAGAGTTGAGTCGGGCGGGAAATTGGCCAATTTTCAGAAATTTGGCTTATTTTGACTGAAAAATCTGAACATATCCGGGGTCTAGGCAGCTAGGTGATAACAAAACTTGAGAATAGG
The DNA here is from genome assembly GCA_963932285.1 of Caenorhabditis macrosperma. NCBI lineage: Eukaryota > Metazoa > Nematoda > Chromadorea > Rhabditida > Rhabditidae > Caenorhabditis > Caenorhabditis macrosperma. Next base: position 12,756,023 of record OZ010622.1, read on the forward strand.
TCCCATTAGCTAACTTTTGTCAGTTGGGAACTAGTCTGTACCATTCAAAATAACAGAGTTGAGTCGGGCGGAAAATTGGCCAATTTTCAGAAATTTGGCTTATTTTCACTGAAAAATCTGAAAATATCCGGGGTCTAGGCAGCTAGGTGATAACAAAAATTGATAACAGGTCCCATTAGCTAACTTTTGTCAGTTGGGAACTAGTCTGTACCATTCAAAATAACAGAGTTGAGTCGGGCGGGAAATTGGCCAATTTTCCGAAATTTGGCTTATTTTGACTGAAAAATCTGAAAATATCCGGGGTCTAGGCAGCTAGGTGATAACAAAAATTGATAACAGGTCCCATTAGCTAACTTTTGTCTGTTGAGCACATGAGTGTACCATTCAAAATAAAAGAGTTGAGCGGGCGGGAAATTGGCCAATTTTCCGAAAATTGGCTTATTTCGACTGAAAAATCTGAAAATATCCGGGGTCTAGGCAGCTAGGTGATAACAAAAATTGATAACAGGTCCCATTAGCTAACTTTTGTCAGTTGGGAACTAGTCTGTACCATTTAAAATAACAGAGTTGAGTCGGGCGGAAAATTGGCCAATTTTCCGAAATTTGGCTTATTTTGACTGAAAAATCTGAACATATCCGGGGTCTAGGCAGCTAGGTGATAACAAAATTTGATAACAGGTCCCATTAGCTAACTTTTGTCAGTTGGGAACTAGTCTGTACCATTTAAAATAACAGAGTTGAGTCGGGCGGAAAATTGGCCAATTTTCAGAAATTTGGCTTATTTTGACTGAAAAATCTGAACATATCCGGGGTCTAGGCAGCTAGGTGATAACAAAAATTGATAACAGGTCCCATTAGCTAACTTTTGTCTGTTGAGCACATGAGTGTACCATTCAAAATAAAAGAGTTGAGCGGGCGGGAAATTGGCCAATTTTCCGAAAATTGGCTTATTTCGACTGAAAAATCTGAAAATATTCGGGGTCTAGGCAGCTAGATGATAACAAAATTTGATAATAGGTCCAATTAGCTAACTTTTGTCTGTTGAGCACATGAGTGTACCATTTAAAATAACAGAGTTGAGTCGGGCGGGAAATTGGCCAATTTTCCGAAATTCGGCTTATTTTTACTGAAAAATCTGAGGGTCTAGGAGGCTAGGTGATAGACGCACATTTTCCCTGCAAAACCCCTCATCCCAGACCTGCCACCTTCCCATCTCTCCCTCTCTTTTTATCTTTTGTCATCCAATGCAAGCGCGCCCCTTTGTGACCTCTAGTGTGCCCGCGAAATCTCGACCGCTTGTTTCTCTGATCGCTCATTCGGGTTCTTTGCGTGTGGTGTGGACCTCTCTCCCTTTCCTCCCCTTCCCACCGAATTATCGATTTTTTACCCCGTTCGCATGCCACGTGGCCTTGTGCCCCTCGTTTGTCTGTTGTGTACTTTGCAATCTACCGTATGCCTAGACCTTCCATATTCCGATTGTTCTATTCTTCAGAAGAGCCGCCGAAGACAGGGAGCAATGGATTGGACGGCTCCGAAGGACGACGTCCCTCTGCCAAGGTGCAAGGAGGACCTCCCCACAAATAGAATACGTGGAGTGTCAGGCGAGTGATTTTTGCACAGATTCTCCTGGTGTCCCCGTCGTGCCTGCTTTCAGAAGAGCCTCACAGGAAGAAGGAGGCGTCAGAGGAGACGACGACGAAGAAAGGATTCGGAAGAAGCAGAAGGACAAGGACGGCTCCTCCGACGAGGAATGGCCATCGGAGACGAGATTGCGAGAACTCGGAGGAGGAGAAGGATCAGTGGAAGTTCGAGAGAGTCTGAACTCTGATCGGCTCTCCGGATGCTTCCTTCGCCGACGTAGTCAGGATTCGATTCTTCTGCACCTTCGTGTACTCTGTATCCGGACAATCACGATGATGCGTCGGATGGAAAGGGAAGAAGGTTCCGCACCAATGCAAGTCAACGGAGAGAGGTTCGAGGCGAGTTGCGCGCTTCCAATGAACTTACCCCTCCGTTGATTTCCAGATTGTCTTCAGCTTGGCAAGGATCCTTGTAACTCTCGGGAGCCTTCTGTTGTGCTCCTGAAGATGTACGAGCCCTCTCAATGATCCGCTGTCAGGAATCGGAATAGGATCGTAAGCGATATTCGAAAGGGACTCGAGACTCCGGATCATTGACGAGCACATGGATCGCCGACTAGGAGGAGGACTGGCAAATGTTAATGGACGGAGAATCAAGCCTCCCCGACGTCGCGACAATCAGATGATTCTATTCTTCTGCGAGTCAACTTGACAGGTTGCCCACCCTCCCGAACGCAGGACGATTTAAAGGATCATGAGAAGGTTCGGAAGCGATTAGAATGGGATTTTTTATGAAGACTCAGAATGCTGACGACCAGGAGCACGCACGGGGGAGGATTTGTGCCCCTCTTGCGGGGACAGTCGTCGTTGGATTCTCGACGTCGTCGGGGGGATTCTGTGTGACATGCGCACCCTCTAGATCTCAAAACCTGCTCGAGAGCAGTATGGATCCTCAATTGATGAACATCGACGAGCCGTGAGTACTGTGAATGTGTCCGGAAGCTTTGAAGAACGATTTTTCTGTGTACGCCTACTGTTCGATGTGGAAATTGGCGAGAAATTGACGAATTGGCCAATTTGACCGGCGCCGATCGTTCCGACAGAACACTTCGGCAGAGACGTCCTCTTCGGAAACTTCGTGATTAGAAGGAGGATGAGGAAGGATAGGATTCACTCCTGCTTCAAATCGAGACAACTAAACGAGTTCATCAGAATGCTCGTCTTCTCCAGCGCATGTGCTCGAAGGACCTCAACGGGCGGGGAGCTCGGAAGAGATTCGAATGCGACTAAAAGGAGGCTCTGGAAGCTCACAGTCAAGTGAGCCTCGGAGCAGACAATCAGGGGTTGGCCCCCCGTCGAAACAACGTTGTTCTCACAGTTGTCAAGGTGAGCACAGTGCAGAAGAAGAGGACGTGAGATTTATCAATCGATTGCAGATGTTCCGGTATCGAGGGGACTACTCTCTCCTGAACTCTCCTGGCTCTCAGCTCTCGGAGGCTTCCTAACAAGAGACCGATGGATAGCTAATCAATGGACGGATATGATGGAACGTGGACGATCGAGTTCAGCACAATGCTGGGATTTAGTGTCCGAATCGAATTTTATCGTTAAATACGTGTTCCCGCACCTTCCACTGTCTCCCTCCTCCCCTCTTTCCTGTGTTTCCAATGCAATGTTGCCTTCATTTTCCGATATTATATACTTCTCCCTTTTATCCCGCCTAACTTTCACCCTCGAACACCCGTTTCCGAAGGTCTCTCTCTCTCCCATCCCAGACCTGCTCTCCTCAGTTGTGGCGCCATTTCGATTCGGACACTAGAATCCAGCGTGTAATTTGACATTCTCCCCGAAAACCCCCATCCCAGACCTGCCACTCTCCCATCTCTCGTCTCTCTCGTCTCTGTCTTTTTGATCTTTTGTCATCCAATGCAAGCGCGCCCCATTGTGAACTCTAGTGTGCCCGCGAAATCTCGACCACTTGTTTCTCTGATCGCTCATTCGAGTTGTTTGCGTGCCTTTCCACCCCTTCCAACCGGATTATCGATTTTTTACCACCCTTGCATGCCACGTGGCCGTGTGTCTTGCCATCTACCGTATGCGTACAGTACTCTCAATTGCGCGCTTTTCCTCTTCTCTCTCTCTCTCTCTCTCTCTCTCTCTCTCTCTCTCTCTCTTTTTCAGTTTCCCATCGTTTCCATTCTTCCAGGTACCGTCTCCTCACCGCCGACAGAGGACAAGGACGACGACGTTGACACGGTGGAGCCCCCCCCCCCCAAATTCTGCGCCTTCCCGTGACATGTTTCAGATGGATTTGGAGCACGTCGTCGAACATCGGATCGGAGAGCACACTGCCGCCACGTCATCAACGGTCGTGCTCAACTTTGGCGAGCCCAAGATGGGCCAGAACAGAAGGTGCGGAAGGACGAGGAAGGAAGCGACGAGGAAGCGAGGACGAGGAATCGGACGATCGGATGGGGACGAGTTGAGGAGCAGCTGCCCCATGGATCGACACACACCGGGCGAGTGTTTCAGAAGAAGCGGTTCGGATTCCCCCACACACTGTCATTCCAGATGCCTCACGCAAGATGGACAAGGCCGATCACCGATGGAATAGAGGAACCACGGATTCCGGAAACGTCGCCAGCAGCTTGTGATGATGGAAGGGAGAACCCCGGGCAAGTGTATCTCTTGTGATCATCGTCTCCTGCACACACCGAACTTCCAGAGTTCCGAGGATCTCCATCGCCACGTGTCTCTCTTCGAATGGCTCAACGAGGACACCGACCTGACGAGGATTGGATGAGTTCCGGTGGAGCGAGGAACCTCCGATTGGAATTGTAAGGCGAGTGTTCCGTCGAGATGCTGCACTTCCCTCCCCTCACATTCCAGATTCGCCCCCGTCACATTCGCAACCCCAGAGCACTGCAGCAGACTTGTCATCATCTACGATTGATTGCCGGCGGTGAAGTCCCCGGGGCCGAGGAGGAGTAACGTCGACGGCGACGGCTATTGAAGGAGCCGCGGAGAGCAGAGCATCCTCCTACAGCTCCCGGAGTTCATCTTGGGGAGCCGCCGTCTTTCAAGGCCTTCTGGCGAGTGACCCTCCTCCTCAGTTTCGCACTCTCCTGGTGATTTTTCAGACGTTCCTCGAATACAAAGTCGCGTAGACTAGACAGTGCGGCGACGGTCCAATCCGATGGAAGAGCGGGATGACGTTCTGGGAACACTGATGAACCGACGAATGGATGATTGATAGTCTGGAAGTCATCGATTCGGTGCGGAGATTCCACACACTTTTGCGCCGATAACTAAGCTGCTCTGGCACTGGACATTGATCTTTTCCGGCTCCTTCTCCCACTGCAACTCCTTGGAGGCCAGAGCACTCACGGAATGACGTCTGGAGAACTTCATCGTGACCCCAAGAATCAGCCGAAAAGAAAAGGAGTCTCGAGAGGCGAGTGAATGGCCCCAAACTTCTGATCCAATCGATTTTTCTTTCTACGGGATCGGGAAGATTGATTGAAAGCCGATGACATAGAGGCTAGTGTATTCCTTGTAGTCTTTGGTTCTGCACACACCGAACTTCCAGATTTCCGAGGAATTCCATCAGCTGCGAAAGGGAAGACGGGAGCTCTAAACGACGACACTGACATCCATTGAGTCCGATGGAATCCGACGGAATGACGTGCTCGTCTGGATCTACTCGTGGTCCGCAGCTCGTGCTCCAACAACCAAGGATGTGCGATTCGAGTCAGACAAGCGGCTCGGATAGCAGGAGGGTCTGCATTCCAAAGCGACAACTTGAGAAGCGCATTGCGCACAAGGAGTCCGATCGAGGAGTCCGATCCAGACCAGCCCTCCAATTGTGTCACCACTTCTTCTTCGCTTTTAGACGAACGCCTCATTCGAGAGTCAAAAGCAACTGATTGGAGGTGAAAGTGTTGTTGCGGACTGTTCGGATACTCGACACTTTGTCCCAATTTTCAGATCACTCGCTACTTTGGCAAATGACAATGGCGAGAGCGGTCTGGATCAGTGGAGGGATTCTCGCGGAGCAACTCGGAAGCGCACCGTCTACATTCGGTTGGCACATGGCCACCGCGCATCAAATCTCGCGCGTCTTCACCTGCGGCTGCTGCACTTGGACGTTTCCCGATAAGAAGGAGCTGCACAAGCACAACAGCTCGATGGCCAAAACTGGAGCGCCCGGCACCGCGAGAGCCATCGCCAAGGGATCGTGTGCTCCGGGATCTCTTTCGCAGCACGAGCTGCGTGGAGAGCAGCGCCGCCAAGAAGACACCGCCACCACCTTCTCAACCACAAGCGAGCGAGGAACTGTGCGTGTCGCTAACGAGACAGATGCTCGCTGCCAGTGGTTTGGATCTCACCGCGATGTCGGCGGCTCGTGCTTCTGTTTCGGCGCCAGAATCGCTTGTGCCAGCCATTCCGACACCTCCAGCCTCGTGGATCAACCAACTCCTCGCCACCTTCTTCCCGATGGCCTCGTCGGCTTTCTCAACCACTTCCTCGTCGGAAACTGAGAACGCTGGATCGCCCGGAACCGTCTGGATTGGACGGCGTCTTGTCGGCCATCTCCTCCTCCATCGCCAACAATAACGAGGGAGAGGAAATCGCGACAGTCGAGCGAGTCCAAGAGCAGAAGACTCAGGAGAGCGATGAAAAGGTGAGTATTAGAAATTTCCCTGATTTTCCAGAAATTTTCAATTTAAAAATTATAAAAATTTTTCCGAAAGTTTGAATGTTTTATAAATGACTTTCCAGGACATCCTCGTGCAAACCGTTGGCACCACCGTCCTCTCCGCGAACACCGAGCCTCAATCGGCCAACTCGATGAGCGACGGCCGCGAATCTGGACTTGGCTCCACCCCAGCGACCACTCCGAGCCCAGTCTCGTCGCCGGCTGATGCACTCGCTACTTTGGCAAATGACAATGGCGAGAGCGGTCTGGATCAGTGGAGGGGGATTCTCGCGGAGCAACTCGGAAGCGCACCGTCTACATTCGGTCCACCGATTGGCACTTGAGCGGCGAGGAAGCTCCGATTGGAATTGGCCACTTGGCGTTCCCACCTTGTACTCCAGAAGGAGAGGAATCAGAGACGTTACAATAAGGCGAGTGTTCCGTCGAGATGCTGCACTTCCCTCCCCTCACATTCCAGATTCGCCCCCGTCACATTCGCAAGCCCAGAGCACTGCAGCAGACTTGTCATCGTCAACTGTGCGAGCCTCGCAGTTATATGGTTTCTCTGGTCGGACGCATTCCAGGAGAAAAACATCTTCGAGGCGAGCAATATCCAAGATTCTGCACTTCCTCCTAGTTTTTCAGATTCCGATGGCAACTCTAGACGCGCTGAAGGCCGACGTCTTCAGAAGCTGATTGCGAGGCGAGTGGAACTTCGCCATTCTGCACTTCCGCAGCATTTACAGAGGACTGCGACGCAGATGATTCGAACACGTCAGAGGAACATACGCAAGTCTGGAGCGAATTCACCGTCATCGGTTCGGCCTAGGAGGACAATCGGATGCCGCCGCTTTTTGAACTATATTCGCTAGAGAGTCCGTCAGATGACAACCAATTGTCCGTTCTCCCGGTTAGCAAAAATTGAAGATGTTTCTTGAAATTAACCAAACATTTTCAGGAGTCACTGGAGCATTTTGACGTCGTCGTGACGATTCTAATTGAGTTGTGTGATATGGTCTCAGCTCTCGGAGGAGAATCGCGAGGGAACGATGATGAGCAGCTGTGTGTGACATCCCTCCGTCACCCGTGACTTCTCAAGAGAGAGCAGTGTTGAAGCACGAATGGATGCTCAAAGTAGTCGTTCTCAAGGTGAGCAAACAGAAGACGACTCCGCGCATTCCCTCCATCCATTTTCAGGTGTGGCTCTAGAGATTCTCGTATACGAGCCTCGACTCTCGGAGATATGCCCCAGCAAGCGATCGATCGATAATCATCAGCTGCGCGGATCACCATGATGACGGCGATGAGGGGACGATCTCCGAGTGTGCAGCTATTATTATTATTAATATTAACTCATTTATCTGTCTTCCTCCACTTTGATTATCCTCTCCAATTGCAGTTTCTCCTGGCCCACTTTCTCCCTCTCTTTGGTGTTTCTTTTCCCGTTCCTCTCGATTCGCCTATTTATATTTCCCCCCGATTCCAAATCGATTTCTCATGTATTTCCATCATTTTTTACCCCCCCCCCCCTCCCCTTCGGACGCTAGACCCCACAAATCCGCCGGAAAGGAAAGGAAGAGAGGCGAATGTGAATGGCCCCAAATTTGTGATTTTATCGATTTTTTTGCAGATTTCAATATGCCCACTTTAATTCGGAGTGATTCGACGGGCGACCACTTCCGACGTACCAACAGAAGACATCGTCATGAAAGGTGATCACTGTTTGTCTAGTGATTTTCAATGAGAATGTTTATTTTCAGTTGTGCTCATAGGCCACTGTCTGAACACCCGGAACTGCGAAGATGTCCCCGTCTCGTGGAACGCAACAGAAGACTACTTCCCGAAGACGTTATGAGGCAAGTGTTTCTGGCGTGATGCAGCACTTCCCCGGCACTTTCCAGATTGCGGACACGCTCTCGGAGCACACAAGATTGGGCAACTCGAGCAGAGGAGAACGTCGAACGCGGCGAATTTGACTGTTGAGTTCGGGATTCTGGCAACTTCAAACGCGGAAGGCCGACGTCTTCAGAATCTGATTGCGAGGCGAGACGAACTTCCCCGTTCGGCACTTCCACAGCATTTACAGACCACTGCAACCCAGATTCGAACATGTCTGGACCGTACTCAACGCGGAACTGGCCGCTTTTTCAATTGGATATTTTTAAAAAATGCGAGAATGAGCAAAATGTTTCTTATTAGGCATATAGTAGCAAAACGAGGTGTTGGCTGTTGCGGACGATTGCGGATGCCGGTCTGCCTGCCAGCGGGAACCCGAATTTTAACGATTGTCGACGGACCTGCAAACAAACCTGTTTTTCAGTAGACTCACGGGGTAACAGGGAACGAGCGAGTCGGTCACTTGGACGATGACAGGGGTACTGTATACTGTTCTGTTCGACACGCGGGCTGTAGATTACGGGTAGTCTGCCATGTTCCATCCGTCCACATCGATTCATGCCGGTTCCAATCGTCGTCGTATGGGGCGTCCCCATCAGCAGAGATTCGCGGTTCGTAGCCTCGACTCGATCAGTCCGAGAGCATCCGAAAAATTGGGTCCTATGCCTGCGGCTTCGGTGGCGACGCGCTATTGGTGGGAGACAGGAGACGACTGTCTGCAAAATGAAAACTTTCTGAAAATTATGAAAAGGGGAACTTACTGAAACGATCGGCATTCTGCCGCGACGAGGGAACAGATCGACTCCTTTTCATTCTTTTGGTCAATTGTCCGAGCTTATCCTTTCCAGCTGGTTTGGTCAATGCAGTCGGACCGAGAAACTGCTCGATGAAACTGCGCGAGGGGCTTCTGGCGCCATCCGCCGTCCAGCACGGTCCAGCGTCGAGACTCCAATTGATCTGTCGAGACAAGTACTTGTTAGCTCCACCGGTGAATTCGAGAGCAATTTCCTCACGTGTCCTCCACAATTGGTCTGTAAATTAATTGAATTTATACTTTTATATTCATAAAAATCTCTCACTTCGCAATGAACATATGTAAAAAACAAGAAGAGTTCACGGGCGGTTGGTACCCTTGACATGACGTGCCAGAGACGGGACGAGTAACGACTTCAATCAATCCCTTGCCGACACCTTTCACGAATCCGATGCCTCCCTCTTGACGAGCTCCCTCGATTGGCTTCGTGACGACTCCGGTGATTCCGCCGACGACGCCCATTCCGAGACCCTTGAAGCTGCACGCCATTCCCTCGCTGAACGTCTGCGGGTTTCGGTTCAGATCCTCTTGTCGCTTCTTCATGTAGTCGCCGTCCAAGGTGAGCGCGGCGACTCCCTTGCCCACTGTTCCGGTGATTCTGTCGACTGCTCCGGCGGCTCCACCGACAGTGTGACCGAACATCGACTGAACTCCGAGAGCAACTCCGGCGGCGAATTCCTGAACAAGAGAAGAATGAGCATGTGAAATAACGAAAGAAACTCACTTCAGGACCCTGGATGGCTCCCTGGAATCCCTAGAACACGCATTGTCTCTCGAAGTAGGCCAATTTGAAGACGACGAGCTGCAGCTCCCCTCGTAAACGACAGAGTCGATGTAGATTCCCGAGAATTGTCCTTCGGCAGAATCGGCGTCACACCGAACCGCCTGATGACGATTGTGCTCAAAGTTGTGCCAGCAGAGTGACTCGAACGACACTTCGTACTTATCGTCGACGGGCTTCAGGTAGATGTCTCCAGACGGCGAGCAGAGCAGTGGGACGGCCAGTGGGATCGCAGAAACCGCGGAGAGGAATCGGATGATGAGAGGAGACATCTTGAGCACCGCTTCAGTGGTCTTCTTCTCAGTGTTCATATTGACGAGGGCCTCAATCTTGACAGGCGTCAGCACTTGGAAAGTGACCTCCGATCGACGACTCTGCTGATAGTAACTCAAGAAGATGGGCAGATTCTCCAGCGCCACGTTCATCTTGATGTCCTTCGTCTGCTCATTCGGATGCGAGACCGCTGTGACGTTGAAGGAGAGGATCAGAGGGATTCCGAGTGCACAGAGTCTTCCACGAGAATCACTTCCAAGAGTCTTCCACGAGAATCACTTCCAAGAATCGCGTCAGGGAACCAAGGAACTCCGGACACAGACAAATGAAGAATGCCGTCATTTTCAGTTTGACCTGCTTATTGGCTTCGGCGTCTTGATTGAACGACATGTCGAGGAATCGCTCCTCCTTCGCACCCTTCTTGTCCATCAACTTCGAGATCTTCGTCTTGTTCTTGCGTTCATCGTCCATCGTGAAGGCGTCCAGAGACATTGCTGGGAAAACAAATCTCATCTGAGCCAGTCGCATTTTGACGATCATATCGACATCGGATGATTTCATGAGAGCTCTCTGCTCATCGGTCCGTTGGTATTGGACGAAATCGAATCTGAGCATGACCACCTTTCCAGTCACCGAGAACAACTTCTTGTAGACGACTCCAGAGGTGCGGTCTTCCATGGATATCGCGCGAAGGGTCGCAACCACTTCCATCGCCTTCTCAGCCATTTCCACGTTGACGTGTCCACAGTAACCACAGACAACAGTCCGAGATCTGCGAGCAGCGTGGGCTTCTCCGCATTGTAAGCGCCTCCTTCCTGGATAGAGGATTCGACGCTGAAAAAGGGGAGAGTTAGGTAAATGGCTAAAAATCAACCGAAACTCACTGCATCACACTAGCACTGCACAGAGGCGTCTTTCGATACGTCTTCTGCTCCAGTTCGATATCGCATGGCAAGTTGTTGGGGAACTCGAGTGGCGGGTAGAGGTGAGCATGGTAGACGCTCGTCGTCTGATCGTCTCCTCCATCGACGATCTCCTGAATAATCAATGATTTAATGGATGATTTTGCGATTTTCAAACCTTTAGCAGAATCTTGACACCGTTCGGAATGAACTCGGGCTCTTTGATCTTACAGTACTCGGTTCCCCACTCTGTCTGCCAGACACCCATCACTTCTGTTCGCTTGCTGTGGACGAGACGACGATCGGTGATGAGGAGAACGATCTTATCACTGATGGAGGCGTAAGTGATGAACTCGTCCGTCTCGGCGAGCTTTCCTCTGTCAGTGTCCTTGAACACTTTGAATCCGTACGCATCTCCACTCGAGTACGGCTTCACAATCTTATCAGCGCGAAGGACACGTGGCGGACGGAGAGGTCCGGCTTCCCGATTCGTTCCGGCGACTGCTCGAACAGAGTTCAGAGTGCCACTTGCAAAATCGACGACTCCAGAGACGGGACGAGTGACGCCTCCGATCAATCCCTTTCCGACACCTTTCACGAATCCGATGCCTCCCTCTTGACGAGCTCCCTCGATTGGCTTCGTGACGACTCCGGTGATTCCGCCGACGACTCCCATTCCGAGACCCTTGAAGCCACGCGCCATTCCCTCGCTGACCATCTGCGGTTTTCGGTTCGGATCCTCCTATCGCTTCTTCATGTAGTGGTCGTCGAAGGTGAGCGCGGCGACTCCCTTGCCCACTGTTCCGGTGATTTTGCCGACCGCTCCGGCGGCTCCACCGACAGCGTGACCGAACATCGGTTGAACTCCGAGAGCAACTCCGGCGGCGAATTCCTGAACACAATTTCCGACTGAATTGGCATCGTGGCTCCCGTGGAAGCGCCGTCTCCGGATGTTCCTCCCTGCGAGAACGAGAGATACATCATGATCGGCGAGATGTGAAAATCGTTGTAGAAGCTCTTCGGCCGCTGCGAACAGTAGATGCTCGCCGTTTCAGTCGGACCGAGAAACTGCCCGATGCTCCGGACAGTCGCGGCTGACGCCTCCATATCATCACGTTTTTTTTTTAGAAAACTACTGTGTGCGCGAGGGGCTTCTGGCGCAATCTGCCGTCCAGCACGGTCCAACGTCGAGACTCCAATTGATATGTCGAGACAAGTGCTTGTCGGCTCCACCGGTGAATTCGAGAGCAGTTTCATCACGTGTCCTCCACAATTGGTCTGTAAATTAATTGAATTTATACTTTTATATTTATAAAAATCTCTTACTTCGCAATGAACATATGTAAAAAAACAAGAAGAGTTCACGGCGTCCAGGAGAGGGAAGAAGTGTTTCATTTTCTTGGATGAAAATATGACGGAGCTGCGTTCATTGAAAATGACGTTCCCATGTTCTCCATCGTCGTCTCCGCCACAATCAGCCACTTCTGACCTCCTTCGCTGACCTTTGGCAAGTGAATGATCCGCTTTTCGGCTCTTCCGATCTTCGTCTCCCGGACAGTTCCCATCAACTCGAACTTGAGATCACCGGTAATTTCCTCCTGCTCAATGCTCAGCCGACGATCCTCGTCGCTCTTCTTGTTCTTCAGGTACACATCGACAAAGTCTCCGTGCGTCGCGTCGACGGCTTCTCCGTTCTCGCTGACTTTCACCGTATCCGTGTCGAGCACCTTGACGGCGATTCAGGTCTCATTGAGAACAACGAACGGAGAGATTCCGGGCAGTTGGCGGGTTTGGGTGGGGGTGATTTGTTTGGCGGCGGTGGCGAACACCTCGGAGAGCTTGTTGAGCAACGAGAGGAGCGACTTGGTGACAGTCACGTTGAGCATCTTGTCCGCTTCGATTTTCACCTCCCGTGGTTGTGGTGACAGCTTTGGTGGGCACTGCGACCGCCTCCTTCTCCAGCTGCTCCTCCGATTGTGGGACGTTGAAGAATCGCGTCAGGGAACCAAGGAACTCCGGACACAGACAAATGAAGAATGCCGTCATTTTCAGTTTGACCTGCATGTTGGCTTCGGCGTCTTGATTGAACGACATGTCGAGGAATCGCTCCTACTTCGCTCGCTTCTTGTCCATCAACTTCGAGATCTTCGTCTTGTCCTTTCGCTCATCGTTTTTTCAGTAGACACGCGGGGTAACAGGGAACGAGCGAGTCGGCCACTTGGACGATGATGGGGGACTGTATCCACTGTTCTGTTCGACACGCGGGCTGCAGATTACGGGTGGTCTGCCATGTTCCATCCGTCCACATCGATCGTCGCCGGTTCCAATCGTCGAAAATCCGGACGGAGTTTCATGGGGCGTCTCCATCAGCAAAGATTCGCGGTTCGTAGCAACATGGTAGCCTCGAGTCGATCAGCCCGAGAGCATCCGAAAAGTCCCATCGATGCCTGCGGCTTCGGTGGCGACGCGCAATTGGTGGGAGACAGGAGATGTTTGTCTGCAAAATGAAAACTTTCTGAAAATTATGAAAAATAAAGACTTACTGAAACGATCGGCATTCTGCCGCAACGAGGAAACAGATCTCTGAACAAGAAATCGACGCCTTCTTACTCTTTCGGTCAATTGTCCGAGATTATCCTTTCCAGCTGGTTTGGTCATTGCAGTCGCAGTGAGAAACTGCCCGATGCTCCGGACAGTCGCGGCTGACGCCTCCATATCATCACGTTTCTTGGAAAACTACTGTGTGCGCGAGGGCCTTCTGGCGCAATCCACCGTCCAGCACGGTCCAACGTCGAGACTCAAATTGATCTGTCGAGACAAGTGCTTGTTGGCTCCACCGGTGAATTCAAGAGCAGTTTCATCACGTGTCCTCCACAATTGGTCTGTAAATTAATTGAATTTATACTTTTATATTTATAAAAATCTCTCACTTCGCAATGAACATATGTAAAACAACAAGAAGAGTTCACGGCGTCTAGGAGAGAGAAGAAGTGTTTCAATCGTTCCTCCTTCGCTCCCTTCTTGTCCATCAACTTCGAGATCTTCGTCTTGTCCTTGCGCTCATCGTCCATCGTGAAGGCGTCCAGAGACATTGCGAACACAAGCGAATTGTCCTCTCCGATCTTTCCGGAAGTCTTCACATTGTTGAGTCTCAGGGCGGCGACAGCGTCGGTTTCTCTACGCACTCCATCCACAGCTTCTCCTTCATATAGAACAGCCGAGATTTTGTCGAGGACGAACTGGAACACGATGCGCGTATGCGATTTCTCCACAACAGGCGGTCCGGCGTTCGCTTCCCGATCCTTCTTCGCTTTCTTCTCCTTCGGCGTTGTCGGTGCAGCGACCGGAGCCTCGAGTGCCGGAGGGGGCGGTGGTGGTGGAACGGCCACATCGGCTCCTTCGGCCAAGTTTCCAGAGAGCGTCGGCATCAGCGTCTTGTAGTCGACATTTCACATTTCCGCCTCGATAGAGTTCAGATGAGCATCCACGACGATTTCGGGGAGCTGTTTGACGGCGGCAAATGTCAAATTTCGTTGGAAAGCCAATTTTAAAGAAATGGGCTTCAGAATCAAACAAGTTGATGCTACAGCTGACACGTCCTCGTTCATGACTCCCATTCCGAAGGTGCAATCGGTGAGGAGGATGTCCATTCGGTCGATGACGGCCTTCGGGAACTGCGAGTCTCCGCGAATCTCGTTCTTCAGCGCCAGACGTCCAAGATGGAGGACAATGACGTCGCGAGAGGTGGAGAGTCGGGGGACAACGATGAACGGCGCCTCGAGGATCACATCCAACTGGATTCTTGGCGGCGACTGCTCCATGATTTGCTTGACGTTTTGAGCTGCCGTCGCTGCCTTTTCCGCTGCAGCCGCTTGTGAGCTGCATGCGCGGCACGAACTGCCTCGTTCTGGAACGGAGCGATCCACGCCATCAATCGGGCCAGCCACAGGTTCAGGAAGACGAATCACATCTGAGCCAGTCGCATTTTGACGATCATATCGACATCGGATGATTTCATGAGAGCTCTCTGCTCATCGGTCCGTTGGTATTGGACGAAATCGAATCTGAGAATGTCTTCCTTTCCAGTCACCGAGAGCAACTTCTTGTAGACGGCTCCAGAGGTGCGGTCTTCCATGGATATCGCGCGAAGGGTCGCAACCACTTCCATCGCCTTCTCAGTCATTTTCACGTAGGCGTGGATCTGAAACAAGGTCATTATCAAATCGAATCTCTCTGGAGAAGGAATCCTCACATTCTCGATAGCCAAACTCGTCTCCAATGCCTTCTGCGTTCCGATCATCAACGCCAGACTTCCGAACGAGGGCTTGATGCGTTGTTTGATGTTTCTCGAGTTGATTGATGTTTCTCGAGGCCATGTTGAGGATGGAAACGTCGCAGAAGACAACGTCGTTTCGGTAGACGACCACTCCGATCTGGTTGAGTCGGAGATCGAGCTCGATCTGCACTTGCTGCTCGCTCGTCTTCTTCTTCTCATCGTCATCCTCCTCTCGTTGGGTCTCCGCCGGCACCACTTCCAGATCATTCTCCGCCGCCGTCTTCTCATAGGGTTTCGGTGTGGGGATGGAGAGGGCGAGTTTCATGAGTCCGATGAGTCGAACATCCGAAATTCCAACGACAATGTCTGGCAAGTCTCCGATGACTCGCATCTTGGCAAACCTCAAATCGTCGATAGATGACTTGTGAATCTGAATATCCAATCCAGTCGGCTTCAGAACGTGCCGCGGCGACTCCTTTTCGAATTCACAATTCTCGGCGCTTTCCACGTTATCAGCGAATGTGATAACTATATTCGACAGTTTCATATGGAATCGATCCTTCTCCATCAGAGTCGCCAGCTTGTCGAGTCCCTCCGTTTTCACCGTTGACGTGTCCACAGTAACCACAGACAACAGTCCGAGATCTGCGAGCAGCGTGGGCTTCTCCGCATTGTAAGCGCCTCCTTCCTGGATAGAGGATTCGACGCTGAAAAAGGAGTGTTATGGAGTTATGCAAGGGTGTAAAATTAACCGAATTCGGTTAATTTTCCCAATGCATTTCATGTAAAATTATCCGAGTTTTATCGGAATTTCAACGAACTTCGACAGTTGAAAAAGCCTCTCGCTACGAGATATTTCCTGTGAATAACCACATGCGCCTTTAATTTACACTGAAAAATTTCGCATCTTAAAGGCGCATGTGTTTATTCACAGAAAATATCTCGTAGCGATCGGCTTTTTCAACTGTCGAAGTTCGTTGAAATTCCGATAAAACTCGGATAATTTTACATGAAATGCATTGGGAAAATTCGGTTAATTTTACACCCTTGCATAACTCCATTAGGTAAATTGCTAAAAATCATCGGAAACTCACTGCATCCCACTAGCACTGCATAGAAGCGTCTATCGATGTCTGTCGATACGTCTTTTGCTCCAGTTCGATTTCTGATCACCATACTCACTTGTCCAGTGCATTCCGAGAAGCTGAAACTGAGAGTGAAACGAGTGGTGTAAGCGTCTCTCACCAGCTCATCGGATCCGGTCTCCGTGTTCAACGCCACCACCTCCACGTCCTTCTTGACTTCGGGAATCGGCATCTGGAGAACAAAATTCTCTCCGAGATACATGACCGACGCCTTGAGGGGACTTCCGGCGACGACATTCAGGAGAGTCGACGTTCCAGCGGCCAGCGTCTTGTGCTCAGGGAGCTCCAGTTCGATATCGCATGGCAAATTGTTGTGGAACTCGAGTGGCGGGTAGACGTGAACGTGGTAGACGCTCGTCGTCTCCTCCATCGACGATTTTCTCCTCGTGAACGACACAGTCGGTGTAGATTCCCGTGAATTGTCCTTCGGCAGAATCGGCGTCACACCGAACCGCCTGACGACGGTTGTGCTCAAAGTTGTGCCAGCAGAGCGACTCAAATGACACTTCGTACTTATCGTCGACGGGCTTCAGGTAGATGTCTCCGAATGGCGAGAAGAGCAGTGGAACGGCCAGTGGGATCGTGTCTCCGTGCTCGACGGTCCCAAGCAAGTCCAGTGTGGTGTCACGCTTCGAATAGAGCTCGACCGGGAAGGCGAGGTGGTTGGTGACCTTGACGTGACGTGCCAGAGACGGGACGAGTGACGACTCCGATCAATCCCTTGCCGAAACCTTTCACGAATCCGATGCCTCCCTCTTGACGAGCTCCCTCGATTGGCTTCGTGACGACTCCGGTGATTCCGCCGACGACGCCCATTCCGAGACCCTTGAAGCCGCGCGCCATTCCCTCGCTGAACGTCTGCGGTTTTCGGTTCAGATCCTCCTGTCGCTTCTTCATGTAGTCGCCGTCGAAAGTGAGCGCGGCGACTCCCTTGCCCACTGTTCCAGTGATTCTGCCGACTGCTCCGGCGGCTCCACCGACAGTGTGACCGAACATCGACTGAACTCCGAGAGCAACTCCAGCGGCGAATTCCTAAACAAGAGATTGAAAATGTGGAATAACGAAAGAAACTCATGCCGTCATTTTCAGTTTGACCTGCTTATTGGCTTCGGCGTCTTGATTGAACGACATGTCGAGGCCTCCGCTTGGCGCGATCCTTGATCTTCGCCGCCGGCACCACTTTCAGATCCGGAGAGGGCGAGTTTCATGAGTCCGATGAGTCGAACATCCGAGATTCCTACGACAATGTCCGGCAGACTCGCATCTTGGCAAGCCTCAAATCGTTGATCGATGACTTGTGAATCCGAATATCCAAACCAGTAGACTTGAGAACGTGCAGCGCCGACTCCTTTTCGAATTCACAATTCTTGACGATTTCCACATTATCAGCGAATGCGATAACCATATTCGACAGTTTCACATGGAATCGATCGTACGCCTTCTCCATCAGAGCCGCCAGCTTGTCGAGTCCCTCCGTTTTCATTGTGCCAGCAGAGTGACTCGAACGACACTTCGTACTTATCGTCGACGGGCTTCAGGTAGATGTATCCGAATGGCGAGAAGAGCAGTGGAACGGCCAGTGGGATCGTGTCTCCGTGCTCGTCGGTTCCGAACAAGTCCAGTGTGGTGTCACGCTTTGAATAGAGCTCGACCGGGAAGGCGAGGTGGTTGGTGACCTAGCGACCGATCCTTGCGGGCTTGTCCTCTTGCCGAGTCAATCCCTGTCTGTCAAGCTCGCTGAGAGAAGTCTAAGTGCTTCTCAAGCTAATCTCCAAAGTCATAAAGTCAATTTCTCAATCTAGCTCTTATTTTCCCAAGCACCCCTACTCCGAAGCAACCACTGTGGGCTTCTTCGGTTTCGGTTTAAGGAGGAACCGGACATGGATTAACCAGCCGACTCCTCCACCTATCAATCCCACGTATGTGGAACCGCCCCGCAGGTGCGCCGCCCCCGTAGGTTATCTCTTTAGAAGAGAGGGAGGATACCACGGCACGATGTGCGGGAACCGCCTGCTGAGGGTATGCTCACCCATTATCAGCAGGCGGCTCTGTGGCCCTCCACCCACAGTGGCGGAGCAGGGGTGCTATGGGATTATTTTTTAATTAATTTTTTAAAAATGTCTCATTTTTTTGAATTCACAAAAATGTCCTAACTCAGCCTAGACTAAATGACTTTTTCGAGAAGCCTAATCGCCCAGAGACAACCCTAGCTTACTTGGTGACTGAGCATCTTGCGGCGGGTCCGGCGACTCCATCACGTCCTTCGCTTCCTTCGGCGGTCCCTCATCGATGTCGCTGTGCGATCCGGTGGTTGCCGATGAGTCTGAAATCATTGTGGGTGAGGAAAGAAGATTCTAGAAGAAACAGAGAAGAAACAAGCGGAACGGAGGAACAGGAAAATGCGATAACTCAACGAGCACACGCGCCGTTAGCACGCCAATACAGGCGGTCGGTCAGAGAAGAAATACGAACGACCGCCGCTCACGCGTGCAGAAACACGAATGACGTTGTTCCGATGGTCGGATCGGTGGGCGTGGCCAACAGAGAGAGCAAGAGATAATGTGTTGTCTCGCGGTAGGTGTGGGTCGGAAGAGCAAATGCGAATATCAATAGATCGCGCTTGCATTGCGGGCTGAAGAGACGCAGAGAAATATGCGCGTTAGAGAAATTTACGTTGCAGGTCTGATATTGGAAAAAAACAAAAAAAAGCTTTCTTAAAGAGAAAATCAGAATCGCTAATTTAAAAAAGAGAAATAAACATTCTTTTGATGCAGACTCGAAAAGAGCGACTTTTCAGTCAGCTGTTATGATTTTATTTGCTTTTATTGCGACAAAATTGAAGGAAAAACGCTGGAAAAGAGTGTGAAAATCTGAAAAACGATTGGAAATTCGACCTACGATACCCAGAAACTTCAAGGCGCACACGGCACGAAAAAAGGACTTTAAAAAATATACATGTTTTCAGCATGCAGTTTCAGTATCTTCAAAATAGAAATTTGCCATCTTGTTGAAAAATAGCTCCGTAAAATAGGAAAACAATCTGAAAACAATCAAAAACAGTACAATAACAAGGAAAACCAGTAAATTCTATTTTTACCTCCGTGAATCATTTTTGGTGGTTTTATGGTAAAAAGCATGAATTCCTGCAGAAATTACGTGTTTAATATATGTTTCAAATCATTTTGAAAAAAAGCACGAGAAACAACAGTATTCAAGCCAAAAAAACCGAAACCAAAACGAAAAAAACAAAACGAAATCAGAAATTATTTTGCGCGGAGAGTGTTACGCACAGTCCGCAACGTTAGGCTTGCGTGTTCGCAGATATTGCGTAGTTTTTGATGCTTTGAAGAATGAAAATTAAAATGAAAAATAAATCATTTTCAGTTGAAATCAGTGAAAAATATCCTAATAACCGCATCAGAATTTTTTTTTAATTATTTAAAAAATTCTCGAACTATTTTAAGGCGCGTGGACTAAATAGCGTGCGAGCAAGAAGACGCAGACATCAATGAGACGGGGAAAAACGTTTGCATTGATCATAACCAAAATCTGTGCGCTGATAACGTACTTTAGAAGCGAGAACGCCGTTTATAGCAGTCAAATGAGCAAACGAGACCAGAAGAGCGTAAACGACGACACCTGCGGCCGCTCTCCAATGACCCCGATGACCGAATCAATACAGTCTAGAGAGCATGGTGAATGGAGAGAGTGCTAGACATAACGAGACACACGCACGGAACGCAGGTATTGATCGATTTGTTTGCAGTAATCGAAAAATTCCGGAACAAAAACAAAAAAGAACGTAATTTAATGAAAAATTTATTTTTACGCTTTCACATTCAGAATTACATAAGAAATATGAATAAGAGCGAAAAATCCAGATTTTCTTATCACTAATCTCTTATCATTGCCATTATAAATCCGCCGATAGTTATGCTTACCACTTGCATAACAATGATTTCTCTTCTTCTCCTTCTTCTATTCTCATTATCGATCGATTGCCAAGACACCCCGTGGAGTTTGATATTTCCACCTGACACGTGGCATCATCATGTTCAGAATCCTTATCACGTCTATTATCACGGAGACGAGCACAACGGGGGACAGGTAAGGTTTCAGAAACACTTTTCTAAATAAAAATAAATATTTGGAATGAAAACTTTGAAAAAAAAACAATTTTGTACAATTTTTCGATGAAAACACATTTTTACAGATTCTCACCCGATTTCTTCTTTTTTTCATTTAAATTCGAACTTTTGAAGAAAAACATTAAAAATAAGAAATCGGGTGAAACACAGCGCCCCACACCAGGAGTACGCCAATGCAAAAGCGGTTTCAATGCGCGTTTGGCGAGCGCCGCCGCATCGTCGTCTGCGCCTCTTTTTCTCTCGCTTCAAAAGCGATTTTTCGCTAAAAATGGGATTTTATGGAAATTTCTAGGAAAAATCGAAAAATTACTGTGATTTTCACATACTAGCATGTAATTCTAATACTCTTATCGCGGAATATGAAACATGGAACGTTTTAATTTCGAAACACACATTTGGCGCTTTTCGGCTTCAGCAACCTCTATACGCCTTATGGCAATACTTAATTTGCCAGATGACATGAAAAACAGATGCATTGTGTGAAAATTACATTATTTTCCTATTCCGACACTCAAAAACAGTACAATAGTCGAGTTTTTTCATTTTCTGTTGACAAGCCTTCACTAAAATTGCCTCTCCTCCGTGAGTTTTGAGTTTTCTGCAGTGAACAATAGCTAACAATGACGGCAGGATGATTCTCTACAATAGTTAGGTGCGTTTTTTGTGCGAAAATCGCCTGTCTTTCGGAAAAACCCTATTTTGTCAAATAATTGCGTTTTTTCGTTGATTGTTGGCGCGATATCGCAAGTGCGCTCCATCGAACATGAAACCATTTTTTCTTGGCGTACTCCTGGTGCGAGGCGCTGTGTGAAAATCAGTAAAAAAATTGTTTTTCAACATTTTGCTTTTTTTTCAAATGTTCGGTTTTCTTTATCACTTCTATCATCGAATCGCCCATTTCGACGAGAAAAAAGCAGCTTGGTGTCTGAACGATTTCGATTTTTTAGCGTTGTTTGAAAATTTTTAAATTTTCCGCGCGGCGGCCTAGAAACTCTGCGCATGGCCTAGGAATTCGGCGTAAAGTGATAAAATGATTAAAAATTGCGGAAATCAAGCTTTCAGGTGGTAGATCACGAGGAGGATCACGTGCGATCCAGTCACGGACACTTTCACACGTGTCACGGATGGACGTGTCATTCGGATTATGATAAGGAGGTGGCCGGTTATCAGAGGAGACGAGAGCAATTTGCTCAGGAGACGCAGAATTCAGAAGACGTCCAACGCCTTCAGAATCCACCAAATAACCCCCAGACACCTCAGAATGGTCCGCCGCTCGATGCTCCTCAAAGAGCCACTGATACTGTTATCGATAATGATAGTGGAAGTGGAAGAGCTTCGAGTCCTTGATTTTTATAAGAATTTTGATATTTTTTTTGAAATTGAAGAATAAAATCGATATTTTCATTTCTCGAAAACTCGAATGAAGCGGCACTGTCTGGACCATCTAGGATAGTCAGACATACTCAAGATGATGGTTCTGGTACTGTTCCTTACATAGGAACCACATCTAGATGCATCTGGTATGTCTAGGATGGTTCTGGTACTGTTCCTTACATAGGAACCACATCTAGATGCATCTGGTATGTCAAGGATGGTTCTGGTACTGTTCCTTACATAGGAACCACATCTAGATGCATCTGGTATGTCTAGGATGGTTCTGGTACTGTTCCTTACATAGGAACCACATCTAGATGCATCTGGTATGTCAAGGATGGTTCTGGTACTGTTCCTTACATAGGAACCACATCTAGATGCATCTGGTATGTCAAGGATGGTTCTGGTACTGTTCCTTACATAGGAACCACATCTAGATGCATCTGGTATGTCTAGGATGGTTCTGGTACTGTTCCTTACATAGGAACCACATCTAGATGCATCTGGTATGTCTAGGATGGTTCTGGTACTGTTCCTTACATAGGAACCACATCTAGATGCATCTGGTATGTCAAGGATGGTTCTGGTACTGTTCCTTACATAGGAACCACATCTAGATGCATCTGGTATGTCAAGGATGGTTCTGGTACTGTTCCTTACACAGGAACCACATCTGGATACATCTGGTATGTCAAGGATGGTTCTGGTACTGTTCCTTACATAGGAACCACATCTAGATGCATCTGGTATGTCTAGGATGGTTCTGGTACTGTTCCTTACACAGGAACCACATCTGGATACACCTGGTATGTCTAGGATGGTTCTGGTACTGTTCCTTACATAGGAACCACATCTAGATGCATCTGGTATGTCTAGGATGGTTCTGGTACTGTTCCTTACATAGGAACTACATCTAGATGCATCTGGTATGTCTAGGATGGTTCTGGTACTGTTCCTTACACAGGAACCACATCTGGATACATCTGGTATGTCTAGGATGGTTCTGGTACTGTTCCTTACACAGGAACCACATCTAGATGCATCTGGTATGTCTAGGATGGTTCTGGTACTGTTCCTTACACAGGAACCACATCTATAGGTATCCAGATGTGGTTCCTATGTAAGGAACAGTACCAGAACCATCCTAGACATACCAGATGCATCCGCAGAAGCGAGCCCGTCGTCACGACACGCCGTCTCCGGAACCACGGAAAAGGTCGCCGGTCAGAAGACGGAGAAGCCCGTCGGAATCGCCAAAAAGAGGCAGAAGGTATGTGGAAAAACGCTGAATGCGAAAAAAGGGAAAATCAATCTGCAAACGCTGAATGAACATTTAATCGATATCGGAAACACGAAAAAACTTTTTTAAAAATATTTTTTAATAATCTTGTGTTTTTTCCAAAAATTCACCAGAATTGTTTTTTTATTTAGAGGGGTTTATGAAATTTCCGAAAAATTGAAAATGTAAGAAGAGTTTCCTTTATTTTTATTTCATTTATTTCAGAGATCGCTCAAAATCGCGTTCCCCACGCTCTCCGGTCCGTCACCGTCGTCACGACACTCCGTCTCCAGATGCCCGAAAGAAATCCCCTGAAGCCAGAAGGCCAAGATCCCGAAGCGCTCGCCAATCGCCCGTCCGCTCCCCATCCTCCTCTCCGCCACGTCGCCGCCGTCACGATTCGGACGATTCGCCGAAGATGTTCAAATCGCGACGCTCCCCATCTCCGCCACGTCGTCGTCGCCACGACTCTCGACGAAGCAGTTCCCCGGCGCCACGAAACAACAAGAAGCGTCAGGATTCGGAATCGCCGAAGATGTTCGGTGGCAGCCGTCGTGGTCCTCGTCACGACACCAGAAGTCCGTCGCCGGACAGAAGACGTCCGGAACGACACGGACGTCGTCAGGAGTCGCCGGAAAGAAGACGTCGCGAGAGATCGAGATCCTGAAGATGTACACTGAAGAAAGAAGGAGAGAATAGGACGCAATTAATAATTTTTTCATTTGTTTATTTATTTAATCGTCTTTTTTCCTCCGAATCATTCCCAATATGAATACTGTAAGAATGACAATCCCCCGGAGGGGAATTTCGGAAATTTCTAGAAAAAAATCACATTTCCGGAGCAAAGCACAAGTACTTGAGCTATTGGAATGACTTCGCCATGGATACTTGACACCCCCGTTGGCTAGTGGACTTTTCATTCTTTTTTCCCAAAATGCTCCTTCCAATCCTCCTCCTCCTCGTCCCCTTATCCTCCGCCACCAGCACTAAACTCATCATAATCTGGGGCAGTCCCGTCCAGGAATCGTCTCCATTCGGCACGTCTTCCAATTGGGATGATTGTATCGCCGAGTGTCTCAATAACGACACTTGTTTGGTTAGTTGGAAGGCGGCACTTCGCTTCGAGACCCAACTCATTGCAGGCCATCGAGAAGACGTCTTCCGGTGGGTGCAATTTGTTCCGAGTCGGTGATCTACCCTCGATTCAGAGATTGGATAGTTCCAGTGGGAAGCGGGTCGCGTTTAAGGTAGGGGGACTATCATACAAGGGAACCTTTTTGGGTGGGGCTCATAGAATTATCTACAAATTTGCATACGCATTCTTGAAGTCATTCTGAGCAACTGTTCAGTTGAATAGGAACCACATCTAGATACATCTAGTATGTCTAGGATGGTTCTGGTACTGTTTCTTACACAGGAACCACATCTAGATACATTGCCAGCAGAGTACCACGTCATCTGGTTAAATTTGCAGGTGACCCTCGAAGACGACACGTGTCCTCCATCAGTGCCTGATTTCACCAGCCCCTCCTCATACTCTTATCCAATCGGATCAACTGTTCAAGTGACCATGACAGAGGAGACGGTAACCTTCCAAGTGGCCACGTGCTCCTCCTCCGAAGATCAACTGTCCACGAGGGATGGATGCCTCCGAGTCCAGTTCTTCCCCACTTGTGCTAATCACATCGATGCGATCACCCTCTGTCAATCGATCGGAAGTGTTATCAGTGGGCCCGCGAGTCAGCAGGAGAGCGATTGGCTAATAGCGAAGGTGACGAAGAGTCTTCTGATGCAGGGGGCTCCCGAGAAGGCGTCCGCGTCGTTTGTGGGCATCTGGATCGACGGCGTCAGCTCAACGTCATCTGGAGACTTTGTCATGGAGGATAGTACTCATTCGGACATGGACTTTTATCAATTTACCAAAGATAAGAGCAAAGATTACACTGATAAGTGTATGTTGTACATGCCCTCCATTCAAGACATCAATGCGGATGTGTGAGTTTCTAGAGATCTTGTACGACATCCCTATCTTGGGATTGATGGTTTGATCTACCATCACAAACTTTTTCTCTTCATTTTGGGTCACTCCATCACACCAGAATCGTTTTTTTACCCCAAATGATAGCGATGTCGCTGAAAGTCCCCATACTGCGAATTTTTGTCATTATATCTTGAGATTGATAAGAGATATCAAAAAGTTGTCAACTGCAAACTTGTAGATCAAAACTAGGAGTACAAGATTGCTATTGACAACTTTTTGATATCTCTTATCAATCAAGAGATATAATGATTTTTCGGCAGTGTTACTTCATTAGAGGAAACACGGTACAAAAGTGCTCCGCTACACGTATTGGTCTCACCACGACAGAGACAATGACAAGACCAACACGAGCTCAGCGGAGCGCGTTTGCGCAGGTTTTCTAAGATTTATAAAAAAAATTAAATTTTTAAAAAATTTTAACTTAAAAAAATTTTAAAAATATCAATATTTCAGATGCACCCTTCAAGCTGATAGCTTATCGATTGGAGTCTGCATGCGAGGAGCGTTGTGCATGAGTACGGCATGAATAAATGATTGATTTGCTCTATTTATTTAATTAAATATCTAAAAAAACAAAAACCCAATTGAAAAAAGGGAAAAACAAGGAAAAACGGGATAATCCGCAATATTGCGTCACATGTGGTGCAGCCACATTGCACAGAGGACGCCAAATAGTACAACGATTCATAGTTACAGTAGTAGATCAGAAGCTATTGCTGTAGCTTTTGGAGATTAGCGTTTTTTTCTTGAAAACACTAATTTTTACAAAAATATAACTTTTTTGAAAATCAACATTCTGAGTTGCTTTTTTTGCCAATCGATAGAAAATTGAATTGTCTATATTTTGTTAGTTAAGGCCAAAATTCCCAAATCGCTGTAAAACATAGAAAATTAGCACCAAAGGTTGTCATTTATTTAGCATCGCTGTTTTCGTCGAGAAAATACTCATTTTTGAAATAACTGTAATTTACTTGAAAATCAACATTTCGTGTTGCTTTTTTTGCCAATCGATAGAAAATTGATCAATCTAAATTTTGTTAGTCAAAACTACAAATCCAAAATCCATATGAAACATGGAAAACTGGCATCAAAGATTATCCTTAAACTAGCGAGTTCCTACTCTTTGAAAACGTAATTTTTAATTCCACAATTTCATACTCTGGTCATCCCACCATTTTGATCTACTCTCCATGGGGACTGAGATTTTATTCGCGGATTTTACGACTCTACGAAATAAAAAAACCGAAAAACTTTCTATTCTGCTCTCTGCCTTCCTAAATGCTCCTGACTCTCCTCTTTCTCTTCTTCTCCTCCCAATTCCGTTCAATGGACTGTTCTGTGAAAATGGTCATAATCTGGGGATCGCCAGTGAAATCCATTAAACACGAACAAATTGACACCACTTGGGACAGTTGCCTCAGCAAATGCATCAAGGAGGAGAGTTGTGTGGTAGGTTGAAGAACATCGTTTCGAGACCCATACTAGACATTTTCTGTAGTTCCTGGAGAGAACCACAGATGGAAAGTGCAATTTGTACCGGTCCGGAAACATTGTCACGGCTCAGAAACTGGATAGCAGCTCCGGAAAGAAGATTGCGATTAAGGTGAGTTCAGGACTATCCTAGACACAGAAGTGGTTCTTGTGTTGTATCTGAAGCTATCTAGCAGACCCAAGTTCAGTGTCCCGAATTTTGGGTCTGCTAAACATGTTTCTGTTCCAAGGATAGTTAGCAGACCCAAGTTCCGTTTTGCTATACGGTCTTCCAATTTTGGGTCTGCTGAACATGTTTCTGTTCCAAGGATAGTTAGCAGACCCAAGTTCCGTTTTGCTATACGGTCTTCCAATTTTGGGTCTGCTGAACATGTTTCTGTTCCAAGGATAGTTAGCAGACCCAAGTTCCGTTTTGCTATACGGGCTTCCAATTTTGGGTCTGCTAAACATGTTTCTGTTCCAAGGATAGTTAGCAGACCCAAGTTCCGTTTTGTTATACGGGCTTCCAATTTTGGGTCTGCTAAACATGTTTCTGTTCCAAGGATAGTTAGCAGACCCAAGTTCCGTTTTGTTATACGGGCTTCCAATTTTGGGTCTGCTGAACATGTTTCTGTTCCAAGGATAGTTACCAGACCCAATTTCCGTTTTGCTATACGGGCTTCCAATTTTGGGTCTGCAAAACATGTTTCTGTTCCAAGGATAGTTAGCAGACCCAAGTTCCGTTTTGCTATACGGGCTTCCAATTTTGGGTCTGCTAAACATGTTTCTGTTCCAAGGATAGTTAGCAGACCCAATAGCTTCCATCATTGCGGGCTTCTTGACTTTGGGTATGCCCTGAAACGATTTAGCATACCCAACTGCGTATTTCTCATATTTAGGTCTGTTAATCATTACGCAGACCCAGAAGCATCTCTCATTATTTAGCAGACCCAGAAGCGTCCCTCGTTGCAGGTTTCTTGATTTTGGATATGCCCTGAAACGATTTAGCATACCCAACTTCGCTTTTCTCATTTTTAGGTCTGCTAATCATATCGACCCTATTTAGCAGACCCAGAAGCGTCTCTCATTTTTCAGCAGACCCAAAAGCGTCTCTCATTTGGGTATGCTAAAGCTTCCGTTTGTTCTTGGACCCATTTAGCAGACCCAAAAGGACGCCTTCCCCTGTATCTCCCAGTTGGGTCTGCGATACGAGAACTTTCCAGCTGAACCTCGTCACCGCCACTTGCCCCGTTAATTCGAATCCTCCACTCTTCGGAAAACCCTCTGCCACCTACGCCTACCAATCGGACAATTCCTATCACAACAGCACAGTCACTGAAAATGGAACACTCATCAACTTCATTTCCCACTCCGCCACCTGTTCATCAACCGATCCCATTAAACTGTTCCTCCGTGGCTCCAATCCAGTTTGTATTGAATTCCGAACATTCAAAAAGACTGGAAACTACGATGATGCATATGCGCTCTGTCGAAAGGATAACGGAGTGAGCATCACTGGTCCGGCGAGTGCGGAAGAGTGGGATTGGATGATCTGTGAGTTGATTGCCACTGTTGGATCATTATATCTCGAGACTGATAAGAGATATCAACAAGTTGTCAACAGCAAACTTGTAGTTCTAGTTGTGATCTACAATTTTGTTGTTGACAACGTTTTGATATCTCTTATCAATCCCGAGATATAATCATTCTCCGGCAGAGCTCTTCTCAAAGCGGCACTCCCGTGGGAAAACCATTATATCTCGAGATTGATAAGAGATATCAGAAAGTTGTCAACAGCAAACTTGTAGTCCTAGTTTTGATCTACAAGTTTGCCACTGACAACTTTTTGATATCTCTTATCATTCTGGAGATACAATGACGAGAAATCGCACCTGGGGACTTTCAGCGAAAGCACTAGAATTCGGAGGAAAACGATTCTGGTTAGATGGAGTCGCCAAGAACGAAGCGAATGAGTTTGTAATGGTAGATCAAACCCACTTTGGAGACAAGTACTACCTATTTGAAAGTCCGAACCCAAATGGTGCTAGTGGCTTCTGTCTGTATCTGCCGTGGAAAGAAAAAAAAGTATATGGAGTTGATGATACATCGTGAGTTGTAGATCAGTTGATGACTAAGATATTGATCTTTTTCAGTTGTTCCCCTACCAAAGAATACATTGGTGGTATATGTCTTGTGAAGCCTGTATAACCGTGTAGTGGAGATATACCGAATTTCTTCGATTATATCTAGAGATTGATAGGAGATATCAAAAAGTTGTCAACTGCAAACTTGTAGATCAAAACTAGGACTACAAGTTTGCAGTTGACAACTTTTTGATATCTCTTATCAATCTCCAGATATAATCGTTCTCCCGCAAGGGTACCGCTCCATTCGAAGAAATATGGTGATTGTTGCTATTTTCTTTGTGAATAAAATTTGAATTTGTTAGTGACAAAATTTTTCAAATTCCTAGAGAAAATGATAACCAGAAAATGCTCCGTTACGGCTCAAAACTTGGGTTTGGCATTTCCGGTCATAGTTCCGGATTCCGGGTTTCAATCTCCGGAATGTGTTTTTTTTTCGTTTCAAGTGATTCCGGTCATCTAATAATGACATGGTCCTACCACGTCAGCAAATAGGAAGATAGATGTACATAGTGCCTATCTGGTAGTGCCACGTCATTACGCGGAACCTGGTAGTGGACTATGACGTGGAAATACCACTTCTTTTGATTTCGCGTACTATGTTCTATCGCGAGCTGACGTGAGAACCATTACATCTCGAGATTGATAAGAGATATCAAAAAGTTGTCAATGGCAAACTTGTAGTCCTAGTTTTGATCTACAAGTTTGCCGTTGACAACATTTTGATATCTCTTATCAATCTCGAGATACAATGATTCTCCGGCAGAGCGTCTTTTTGACCGGTACTGTAGTTGTTTTGTTGTGCTGCGCTGTTTTCATGGTTTTTCTCATCGCCAAACCTTTTTATTTGTCTAGTGGTAAAAGAGCCAGAGAATAAGACATTTTACACTGCTGGTAGCCAAGACACCCCCTCTCCCCCTCCCTTCGCCCCCAACTCTTCTTCTTCTTCTTCAAACTTCGAAATGCTCTTGTTTCTCCTATTCCTCTTGACATTCTCCGTTCAACAGGTATCTTTTGATCTACTATGATCTACTAATCACCCCCTTCTTATCCCAGACACTGGCCACTTATCAAATGGTGTTAGTGTACGGGAAGCCAGTGATCTACACGACGTACGACCCAATTTCCGCCGGATGGGACGACTGTTTGGCTATTTGTTACGCGAGAACTGATTGTTTGGTGATAGTGATACGGGGTGATACGGAGAATGATAGAACTGTTTGTAGATGTCGTATTTCGAGGAGGATTGTCTCATTTTCATGCCAAATGGGACGCTGAAAATCCAGAAAATGGACAGCGACAGTGGATTGGTGGTGGCGTTCAAGGTGAGGTTGGGGCGTCATTTGGGTCTGCTAAAAGTTGTGGGGTGGTTTAGCAGACCCAAGTGCTTTTCTAGTTGTCTATGTTGCTCATGGCTAGTTAACAGACCCAAGCTGACAGTTCTTCTAATTTGGGCCTGCTAAACATATTTTTGTTCTGAGGATGTTGAGCAGACCTAAAAAAACCCATATCTCCCCTTCAATTTGGGTCTGCTAAACATTTTGAGGAGATTTAGCAGACCCAACTGCTCCGCTCATTGTCTATGTCTTTCATACTTTTTTAGCAGACCCAAATGTTTTTGTCTCTTATCTGGGTCTGCTAAACATTTTGAGGAGATTTAGCAGACCCAAGTGCGCTTTTCTCATACTTAAGTCTAATAATCTTTACGACGCTATTTAGCAGACCCAAGTTCCCGAGCGTTGCTTGTTGGGTCTGCTAAAAATATGTTTGTTATAAGGCGGATTATTTAGCAGACCCAGAGGCGTCTTTGAGTTCGGTCTGTTAAAGCTTGGAGCTATTTAGCAGGCCCAAAAGGACGCCTTCCCTTGTATCTCATAGTTGGGTCTGCTAAACAGTTTCGTGTACTCAGGATAGTTAGCAGACCCAAATTTTCAGCGCCAATTATCCACGTGCCCCAAGAGCACAGATGCGCCAATGTTCGGCAGCACCACCATCACGGTATCTCTCCCACTCCCTTATCACCTCCTTATCACTATCACCCAGGAGTCGTACACCTCCAACACGACCTCCTACTCCTATCAAATCGAAAAAGTCACCGATAATGAGACAGGGAACGTCTTCTGGAACTACACCTTCGGAGACTATGTCCAGTGCAATTCCAGCCATCAGTTATTGATAAGAGGCACAGATACTGTGTGTGTGACGGTGAGAGGGGGGTGTCTTGGTCCCAGACACCCTTGTATTCAGATCCGTCTCTTCGAATACCCCTACTGTCAAAACCAATCCGCTGCCGATTCCCTGTGCAAATCGGACGGAGGAATGAGTTTGACAGGATCTGCGAACAAAAATGAAGTCAACTGGTTTTCAGGTTTGTGTTACTGTAGAGAGGTTACTGTATCTCCTAACAGACCGTATTGGTTGCAGAACGCATTAAGACAGTGTTCTCGTCGATTACATGGAATATAACTTTCAAATACCAGAACATTTGGATCGATGGATTCTTCGAAAACGGAAAATACACTGTACAAGACGACTCCCTTCCCGGAGTCTCTGGGTACAGTTGGGAGAGCGAATCGGAGGGTCAGCAAGCGTTTCCGTGCACTTATCTCTCCAATGGCTCGCTTTCGGCAAGGGGAAGAGAGTGAGTGGTGTATTATGACAACAGATTACCCAAGGTTTCTCAATTTTTTTGCTACCTGGTAAGGGTATAAAATAGGCCATTCTGAATTCGAAATTCTAGCCACCACTTTTGCGGAATTCTGGAGATGTTCCGTTTTTAGAGACAAAGTTGGTTTCCAAGGCAAAACTTCATTCAATTCTTGGGGCGAGTCTGGTATAGGAGCAGTTTGTCACCCTTGCGTTTCGCCTTTCGGCGTAGGGCCATCATCGGGGAACACCAGCAAAGGGTTTGATCTACCCGCATCACCATTGTGTTATTGAATGGCTGCCGCAGTGGACCCAATGCCGGCTTTGGGTTTTAGTTTTTTTTTTCAAAAAAATCATAACTAATTTTGAAATTGAGTAATCAAGTCGGCTGAAAAACGAAAATGAAGCTGAATAGTTGTAAATTATGGTAAAAATACAACAGATTCAAAATTCTGAAAGTCAGACTCTGTAAGTTAGGGGGAAATTGGCTGTTGTAAGCAGCAGTACGGAGTGATAATAACATGTAGGTTTCTGATGGTTGACAATCACAAGAATTGCAAACAGTTACATATTTTGAAAGATGATGTTATGTAGATTATTTTGACAGTTGAAAGTTTTTTGATATCTCTTATCACTTTCAAGATATCAGTCACTCAACAGGCAGTGAAACCAGTATGTTCTAAACCCTTAAAAAATCGATAATTGAGCAAAAAATATCCAAATAATCATGAAAAAACAATGCCGGCTATGGCTCTAGCTGGTTGCTCCTTCCGGACCACTTTGCCTGGGTGTTGATCTGCGGGTTGGGCATCCATCGACACCTCCCATCCACCCACCCCTGTGATTTTGGTAATTCTCCTTATAGCTTGAATTGGGAAAATGAACAGATTTCAGTGCAAATTCGAAACTTTGAGACTTCATATCTCCAGAATTCCGCAAAAGTGGAGGCTAGAATTTCACGGGTGCATTCAGAATGAGCTCTTCTATACCCTTACCAAGTTGCACAAAATTCTGAAACCTTGGGTAAAATGACCTCTCTTGTGAGATGGATCCTCCAGAAAAGTGTCTTGTTTTTAGGTGCTATGAGAGTTTTAATACAACAGCAAACTTTTGCTTCCGAGGAGCCGCGTGTCGAATGGAACCGGTTGTTCAGTATCCATGAGAGGATTTGTTCCTGTATTAACACAATAAAAGTTGCATTTCTGTTCCAATGGCAATGCACAAGTCCTCTATTTTTCACATGGATCCCCGAAAATTGGATTTTAGTCGTTTTTCAAAAAATCATAAATAATTTCGCAAATGAGTAATCAAGTCGGTTGAAAAACGAAAATGAAGCTGAATAGTTGTGAATTATGAGAAAAATACAACGGACGCAAAATTCTCTAAATCAGACTCAGTAGGTTAGGAGGGAATAGGCCGTTGCTAGCAGCATCCAGTGATAATAACATGTAGGTTTCTGATTGTTGACAATCACAAAAAATTGCAAACAGTTACGTATCTTGAAAGATCATGATATGTGGATCACTTTTGCAGTTGAAAGTTTTTTGATATCTCTTATCACTCTCGAGATATCAGTCACTCAACAGGCAGTGAAACCAGTGTGTTCTATACCCTTGAAAAATCGATAATTGAACAAAAAATATCCAAAAAATCATCAGAACAGAAGTGTCTGGGACATGAACTGAAATCAATAGAAAGGGAGCGTACCTGTGGAGCTCAGTAGATCATTGTGGAGTGAATTAGGTAGATCACTGTGGATCGGTCGATTGTAACTGAACTGTGTCCCATAATCATAAAGACACACACTTTTCCGGTCACCTGATCGTTTTCGTGACGTGAAAAGTAGAAAATCGGATATTCAGCAATTATTGACCAGGGGTTCAGTATAAGTACACTTTGAACATGTCTGCGAAGAAATTGCTTTTCGGAATTCAATGAAGACGTCAGACTTCTGAATTCAAGGGTTATTCGTATCTCGGAAGCATCTTCTGATCTGAACATCTTCGATGGTCCATAACAATTATGAACACTGAATATTAGGGGGTTTATTAGGAGTCTTCAGTTGGAAACAGATGGATCAGAAGAAGTAGTCGTTGTTGTCAGTCGTCTTCTCAGTAGTCTTCTGGTGTTTCCGATGGACGACGATGGGTCTGTTGCGGAAGAGGGAGCAGTGGAGGAGGAGGGCCTTGTGCACTGATTGGATGCATTCGAACTGGATGAATGCGTACCTGAAATGGACATGTCACCAGAAGTACACGGAACAACAACACTCACGTCATCTGTTTTTGGGTGTAGACGTCCTTTGGAATGGTGACTTGGACTATGTGTCCACACGAATGGAAGTGCTCTTTCAACTCGTCCCTCGTCGCGAACCAATCCACGTTTCCCACGTAGACACTCTTCAGATCCTTCTGTTCTTCCGTCGGGGGCCAGAAGGGCCTCTTCTTGTGGACGATGGGAAGGAATCTCACCTCCAACAGCCCCTCCTTCAATCTTCTCGCAGGAACATCTGAAGGATCGGCCAGTTTGGTGCGTTTCGGAGTGACGACGATGGGCCGGTTGAGGAGGGTGGAGGAGTGGAAGCGGAGGGCCTTCTGGGCACTGTCCACACTGGCGAACTCGACGAAGGCGAAACTATTGATTGATTGATTGATTGATTGATAAGAGATGATATGACACTCACTTCCTGATCATTCTCATCGTGGAGGGGTGTCTCGGAATGAAGACGTGCACCACTATTCCACACGGCTTCAAGTGGTTGCGGACGTCTGTCGTGGAGGTGCTGAAGGCCAGATTGCCCACGTAGACACTTCTGGAATCGACTTCCAACCGGTGTCTGTTCATGTCCATCGTCGCCTTCATCCTCTCCTCAACGACGCCTTCAGAAGAAGAGGAAGAAGAGGAGGAGCAGTCGGTGAGCACTATCTTACACATTATCACTCTGGAAATGAGAGAGGATTGGAGAAAGGAAAGAAGGAGGAAAGAAAGAGGAAAGAAGGAGGATGGAAGGAAAAGGAGCAAATGGTACTAATAATGACTTCTGAATTGTTTTTCCCCAAAAATTGAATTTTTTTTAAATGTCGAAATTTATTTATTTTTTCTTTTTTTTTTGAAATTTAAAAAATATCTAGATTGAATTTGAGTTTGAAATAAAATTAGAAATAGGAAGAGAAATTAGTGAATTAGGAAAAATATTTATTATTAAATGTTGACGAAACTCAAAAAATTTTTAAATTTTAAAAATCGTCAAAGGTAATTATTTTCTAACTTGTAAATATTTCATTTCATTATTGAAATTGAATGTTTTCAAGAATTAACATATTCTAATTTGAACTAAAAAAATGTGGGAGAAAAAAGAAAAGGAGGAGAATTTGTTAAGGAAAAAAATTTAAAAATCCAATTTTTTTTTTAATCTCATGATTTTCCTCAATTTTTCGGGTAAGCTAATTTTCTATAAATAATGAGGATTGAACAATTTTTCAAAAAAAAATCTGGAATAAGAAAAGGGAATGAGAATGGGAGGAAATGGAATATGAGTAACAGAGAGAAGGAAACCATCCAAATAGTACTAATGACTCCCAACTCTCGGGAGGAACTGTCCATTACACCCCCCTGTAACTGCTGTGAAGATGAGAGAGAGAGATGTGAAGAAGTAAAAAGGGCACGGAAACGGCGCGCACTTCTCCACATCTAGGGACACTATGCCTTCTTCTCAACGTCTCCTCTATCTTTTGGGCAATTCCATATTTCTAGACGTCATTTGTACTATTTGGTCCATGCAAGGAGATGTTCTGAACAGAGCTCTGTACCAGGGTTCGGTGGATTCCGTTTTCCGGAAAATTGCCTCTTTAAACCCGATTTTTCACCTGAAAATCTCATTTTTTCAAAGAATAAGAGCATTTTTCATCGATTTCCTGAGCACTAGTGATCTACCCTATTTTTCTCAATTTCCGCGAATAGAGCGGCAGAAAATGGTGCTCTTCGATTTATCACTGATATCTCGAAAACCATCAGAGATATGAAAAAGTTATCAAATACAAAAATGATCAGTATGAAATTTCCTATCGATTCATGTTTAACAAATATTTTTTTGAATTTTTCAAAATTTTTATGAATTATCTAAAGTGATCTACTTTTAATCACTGATATCTCAAAAACCGTGATTGCTATCAAAAAGTTGCCAATTACAAAAATGATCAGTATTGAATTTCCTATCGATTCATAGTCAATTCATATTTTTCCAAAAATTTTGAAAATTGTTTATCGCTTATCAAAAGTGATGCATCTTCCATCACTGATATCTCGGAAACTATCAGAGATATCACTTTTTCACTTTACTGACCTTACTTTCTAGAACAAAAGGTTAAGTTGGCACCTATTCTAACCCCCTTTTTCGGTGCACCACCTCCCGTTGTCCCTAGATGTGGAGAAGTGCGCGCCGTTTCCGTGCCCCTCACTTCTCCACATCTCTCTCTTTCCCATCTTCACAGCAGTTACAGGGGGGTGTAATTGGACAGTTCCCCCAGAGAGTTGGGAGTCATTAGTACCATTTGGACACCCCGTCTGGGGTGGTCGGCATGGTTTCTCTTCCTTATTTTCCCTTTCCCGTCCATTTCTCATTCCAAAAGTCTTTAGTTTTTTAAAATTTTAAATCCTCATTTTTCTAATCAAATGAACTTATTTTTAACCAAAACAATTGAGAAAAATTATGAAATTAAAACATTTTAATTTTAGATTTTTTTCAAAAATTGAACAATTTTTTGGGATTTTTTTTCAAATTTTCAAAATTTTTTTTTACTGAACTTCCATCGGAATTATTCTTTCAAAATTTAATTTCAATAATGACGAAGTTTAAAAAATTTAAAAATGAAAAGAAACTTATTCTTGACGATTTTTAAAATTTAAAAATTTTTTGAGTTTCATGAAAAGTTAATAATAAATATTTTTTCCTAATTCACTAATTTCTCTTCCTATTTCTAATTTTATTTCAAACTCAAATTCAATTTAGATATTTCTTAAATTCCAAAAAAAAATGAAAAAAAAATTTCGAAATGTTTTATTTGATTTTTTTTTGAATTTTTAAGAGCAAATTCAAAATTAGGGAAAAAAATCATTTTTTATAAAAAATAAACTTACTCGAAAAATTGAGGAAAATCATGAGATTGAAACAAATTTTTTTTGGATTTTTTAAATTTTTTTCATTAAAAAATTCTCCTCCTTTTCTTTTTTCTCCCACAATTTTTTCGTTCAAATTGAAAAATGCGAGAATTTGAACAAATTTAATTTCAATAATGAAGAAGTATTTAAAAATTAGAAAATACTTATTTACCTTTGACTATTTTTAAAATTAAAAATTTTTTTGAGTTTCATGAAAAGTTTATAATAAATATTTTTTCCTAATTCACTAAGTTCTCCGCCTAATTCTAATTCTATCTAAAACTCAAATTCAATCTAGATATTTTTTAAATTTCAAAAAAAAAATGAAAAAAAACAATGTTAGAAGTCATTAGTAGCATTTGTTCCTTTTCCTCCCATCCTCCTTCTTTCCTCCTTCTTTCCTCCTTCTTTCCTCCTTCTTTCCTCCTTCTTTCCTCCTTCTTTCCTCCTTCTTTCCTCCTTCTTTCCTCCTTCTTTCCTCCTTCTTTCCTCCTTCTTTCCTCCTTCTTTCCTCCTTCTTTCCTCCTTCTTTCCTCCTTCTTTCCTCCTTCTTTCCTCCTTCTTTCCTCCTTCTTTCCTCCTTCTTTCCTCCTTCTTTCCTCCTTCTTTCCTCCTTCTTTCCTCCTTCTTTCCTCCTTCTTTCCTCCTTCTTTCCTCCTTCTTTCCTCCTTCTTTCCTCCTTCTTTCCTCCTTCTTTCCTCCTTCTTTCCTCCTTCTTTCCTCCTTCTTTCCTCCTTCTTTCCTCCTTCTTTCCTCCTTCTTTCCTCCTTCTTTCCTCCTTCTTTCCTCCTTCTTTCCTCCTTCTTTCCTTTCTCCAATCCTCTCCCATTTCCAGAGTGACCATGTGTAAGATAGTGCTCACCGATTGCTCCTCCTCTCCTTCTTCTTCTTCTTCTTCTTCTTCTGAAGTCGTCGTTGAGGAGAGGATGAAGGCGACGATGGACATGAACAGACACCGGTTGGAAGTCGATTCCAGAAGTGTCTACGTGGGCAATCTGGCCTTCAGCACCTCCACGACAGACGTCCGCAACCACTTGAAGCCGTGCGGAATAGTGGTGCACGTCTTCATTCCGAGACACCCCTCCACGATGAGAATGATCAGGAAGTGAGTGTGATCTGTTATCAATCAATCAATCAATCAATCAATAGTTTCGCCTTCGTCGAGTTCGCCAGTGTGGACAGTGCGCAGAAGGCCCTCCGATTCCACTCCTC
Source organism: Caenorhabditis macrosperma (assembly GCA_963932285.1). NCBI lineage: Eukaryota > Metazoa > Nematoda > Chromadorea > Rhabditida > Rhabditidae > Caenorhabditis > Caenorhabditis macrosperma. The sequence continues at coordinate 12,793,860 of OZ010622.1, forward strand.
CACCCTCCTCAACCGGCCCATCGTCGTCACTCCGAAACGCACCAAACTGGCCGATCCTTCGGCTGTTCCTGCGAGAAGATTGGGGCTGTTGGAGGTGAGATTCCTTCCCATCGTCCACAAGAAGAGGCCCTTCTGGCCGGAAGAACAGAAGGATCTGAAGAGTGTCTACGTGGGAAACGTGGATTGGTTTGCGACGAGGGACGAGTTGAAAGAGCACTTCTCATCGTGTGGACACATAGTCCAAGTCACCATTCCAAAGGACGTCTACACCAAAAAACAGATGACGTGAGTGTTGTTGTTGTGTACTTCTGGTGACATGTCCATCATTTCAGGTACGCATTCATCCAATTCGAATGCATCCAATCCGTCCATAAGGCCCTCCTCCTCCACTGCTCCCTCTTCCGCAACAGACCCATCGTCGTCCATCGGAAACACCAGAAGACTACTGAGAAGACGACTGAGAACAACGACTACTTCTTCTTCTTCTGATCCATCTGTTTCCAATTGAACACTCCTAATAAACCGCCTAATATTCAACTGTGATTGTTATGGACCATCTACCCATCATTTTGGAAGATGTTCAGATCAGAAAATGCTCCATGAATGATACATTACGAATAACCCTTGAATTCAGAAGTCTGACGTCTTCATTGGATTCCGAGAAGCAATTTCTTCGCAGACATGTTCAAAGTGTACTTATACTGAACCCCTGGTCAATAATTGCTGAATATCCGATTTTCCACTTTTCACGTCACGAAAACGATCAGGTGACCGGAAAAGTGTGTGTCTTTATGATTATGGGACACAGTTCAGTTACAATCGACCGATCCACATTGATCTACATAATTCTATCCAAAGTGATCTACTGACTGGACTCCACAGGTACGCTCCTTTTTTATTGATTTCAGATCATGTCCCAGACACTTCTGTTCTGGTGATTTTTTGGCTATTTGTTTTGCAGTTATTGATTTTTTAAGGACAAAAAGCTTACTGGTTTCACGTTCATCATTTGGGTCTGCTAAGCATTCTGGGATGGCTTAGCAGACCCAAGTTCCCATTTAGCCACTGCCTGTTGAGTGACTGATATCTCGAGAGTGATAAGAGATATCAAAAAACTTTCAATTGCAAAAATGATCTACATATCATAATCTTTCAAGATATGTAATTGCTTGCAATTTTTTGTGATTGTCAACCATCAAAATCCCCCCCCTCATATTGTTATCACTCCTTGCTGCTGCTTACAACACCCTATTTCCTCCTAACCTACAAAGTCTGATTTGGAGAATTTTGAATCTGTTGTATTTTTTTCATAATTAACAGCCATTCAGCTTTACTTTCGTTTTTCAATCAACTCGATTACTTAATTTTGAAATTAGTTATGATTTTTTGAAAAACGACTAAAAACCTATTTTCGAGGATCCATGTGAAAAATTAAAATTTTAATTTTCAGCCTTTTTCACCGGACCTCTTGTTCTGATCTTTGATTCCAGACATGCTGCTGTTCTCTCCAAAGTAGCCATCGCATCTCGGTGCAGAATGCATAAATCTGGATGACAAACTGCACACTCTCGGTTACCAAGACACCCTTCCCTCTTCTCCCGTATTCTCCTACTTCTTCTGCTTTCAAAACCAACAAAACTACTCCAAATGCTGCACAAAATACTTATCTTCGTGTCAATTGCGTATTGGGTTACACAGGTATCTTTTGATCTACCTTTTTCTTCGAGTTGAGCCGCAACCCTGCGGAGAATCGATATATCTCGAGATTGATAAGAGATATCGAAAAGTTGTCAACTGCAAACTTGTAGTCCTAGTTTTGATCTACAAGTTTGCTCTTGATAACTTTTTGATATCTCTTATCAATCTCGAGATAAGTTAATTTTATCCCAGACACTGGCCACTTATCAAATGGTGTTAGTGTACGGGAAGCCAGTGATCTACACGACGTACGACACAATTTCCACCGGATGGGACGATTGTTTGGCTATTTGTTACGCGAGAACTGATTGTTTGGTGATAGTGATACGGGGCTGATACGGAGAATGATAGCAGTGTTTGTAGATGTCGTATTTCGAGGAGGACTGTCTCATTTTCAAGCCAAATGGGACTTTGATAGTCCAGCAGCTGACCAGTGACAGTGGATTGGTGGTGGCTTTTAAGGTGAGGTTGGCGGATCATTTGGGTCTGCTATTGGATTTAGCAGACCCAAATTTCAACAAGTTTCTTTCTAGCAGATCGAAATTTCGATTTGGCAGACCCAAGTTTTTATTTAACAGGCCCAAATTTCTGATGAGCAAACCCAAATTTTTATTTAGCAGACCGATTTTTTATTTAGCAGACCCAAGTTTCCATTTAGCAGACCCAACTTTTGATTTAGCAGACCCAAATTCCTTTTCAGCAGATCCAAGTTTCTATTCAGCAGAAGCAAATTTCTATTTAGCAGACCCAAATTTCTATTTAGCAGACCCAAGTTTCTTTCTTGCAGACCCAAATTTCGATTTAGGAGACCCAAGTTTTTATTTAACAGGCCCAAATTTTGATTTAGCAGACCCAAATTTCTATTTAGCAGACCCAAATTTCTATTTAGCAGACCCAAATTTCTATTTAGCAGACCCGAATTTCTATTTAGCAGACCCAAATCGTAAATCCTTCCAGCTCGCCCTAACCACGTGTCCATCGAACTACGATCCGCCAATGTTCAACGAAACCACTATCATGGTATCACTACCATCTCTTATCACCCCCTTATCACCACCTCTAACCCAGGTACCGGTCGTTTCCGGAAACACGTTCAACCTCTATCAACTGCAAAAAACGGACGATTCTCAAGGGACGGTCCACTGGAACTACACCTCCGTCCACTATGTCGAGTGCAATGCCACCCACCACCTTCTCGTCCGGAACCTCACCGCCGTGTGTGTCTGGGTAAGGGGGGGGGTGTCTTGGTCCCAGACACCCTTGTATTCAGACGCGTCTCTTCGACGACCCCTACTGTCGGAACACCACTGAAGGCGTGGCTCTGTGCGAATCGGACGGCGGAATGGGTCTGACGGGCAGTTATAGCGCCGAGGAGAACGACTACTTCTGGGGTACGGTAGGAGGATTACGGTCTGTGTGTGCTGACGTGGCACTACCATGTCATGACAAATTGAATCTTCGTGACGTGCAGTTGGGTCTGCTAAATAGTCTTAGAATGTTTAGCAGACCCAAAATGCCGACAGGTGCAGTTGGGTCTGCTAAATACTCTCGGAATGTTTAGCAGACCCAAATTGGAGACAAGAGATGAGATGCGCCTTTTTGGGCTTTTGGGGCACGTGGATAGTTGGCGCTGAAAATTTGGGCCTGCTAAATAACTTCAAAGCACAATCTTGTTTAGCAGACCCAAATGAGATCCCCGCGCAACAAGAGGGAACACTTGGGTCTGCTAAATAGCTTCAAAAACAAACTGAAGTTTTAGCAGACCCAAATGAGAGACGCCTCTGGGCCTGCTAAATAATCCACCTTATTACAGAACTATGTTTAGCAGACCCAACGAGCAATGGGACAGTTGGGTCTGCTGAATAGTTTTGGGATGTTCAGCAGGCCCAAATAGCCGACTGGTGCAGTTGGGTCTGCTAAATAGTATTGGAATGTTTAGCAGACCCAAATAGCCGACTGGTGCAGTTGGGTCTGCTAAATAGTATTGGAATGTTTAGCAGACCCAAATAGCCGACTGGTGCAGTTGGGTCTGCTAAATAGTATTGGAATGTTTAGCAGACCCAAATCGTTGACAGGTGCAGTTCGGTCTGCTAAATCGCCTCGAAATGGAGGATTACTGTAGTCTGTGTGTTTGCAGCCAGTATGAACGCAACGATGCTCTCGACGACGTTAGGAATGAACTACCAATACATCCAATTCTGGGTCGATGGATATATAATTTTCACAACCCCTCGAAACTTCACCTGGACTGACAAATCTCTTCCCAATTTGGACGCGTACGTGTGGGAGGCGGACTCCATCGCGGGAAGAGTCGGTCCGTGTGCGTACATGGGCCTGTTCGTCCCTCAAGCAAGAGCAAGAAATTGTTACTCCACATACGAGTCCAACTACTGCTTCCGAGGCGCCATTTGTAGGATGAAACCCATTTTGGAGTTTTGATTGCTTATTCAATGAATGATTTCTCAATGTTACGTGCCCAATGTCACTGACTATCACATATCCAGAGCCCAGCTCAATCGGACCATTTTGAGCCAAGTTATGATGGTTTTAATGGAAGGGAATGTTTAGCAGACCCAAATTGCCGACAGATGCAGTTGGGTATGCTAAATCGTCTCGAAATTTTTAACAGACCCAAACTGCCGACAAGTGAAGTTGCGTCTGCTAAACCGCCTCAAAATGTTTAGCAGACCCAAACTGCCTACAGGCGCAGTTGGGTCTGCTAAATAGTCTTGGAATGTTTAGCAGACCAAAACTGCCTACAGGGGCAGTTGGGTCTGCAAAACCGCCTCAAAATGTTTAGCAGACCCAAATTTTCAAAAGGTGCATTGGGTCTGCTAACTATCTTTGGAATGTTTAGCAGACCCAAATTTCCAAAAGGTGCAGTTGGGTCTGCTAAATAGCCTTGGATTGTTTAGCACACCCAAATAGCCGAAAGGTGCAGTTGGGTCTGCTAATCAAAATGTTTAGCAGACCCAAAACTGAGAGGCGCAGAGAAGGGGGGAACTTGGGTCTGCTCTCTCTCTCTCTCTCTCTCCTCTTTTCTTGGTTGCCGTGAGTAACAAGGCGCCGCTAGGCTGCCCCTTCCCTCCCCCTTGCACGCCCGTTTTCTAGATTTTTTGGTTTTGTTTTCTCTCTCTCTTTTTATTTCTTGGTTATGAAAAAATAAGGATTTTGAATTTTTAGAATAAATTTTGAAAATTTTTTGAAAAATTCAAAAATTACGAAAAAAAAATTTTTTTTTTGAATTTTTCTAAAAATTCAATTTTAAAAATTTCCTTTAAAAATATAAAAATCCCTGTTTTTCAATTAAATAAACTTTTTTTGAACAGGAAAAAATGTTAATGAAAATTTTAAAAAATTTTTCCAGTTACAAATTTTTTTAAAAAACGAAAAGTCTATCATTTGCTCATTCCTTGTCATTCTTTTTTTTCAAATTTGTAAAAAAAAATGAAATTTTCATAAAATTCAAAATTTCCCATTAAAACTTCCATTAAAATTATTTTTTTCTCACTATTGAAATTTTTGTTGAATTTAATTTAAATTTTTTAAAAATTCAAAATTTAGGAAGAAATTATCTTTAAAAAATTACAAAAAAATTTTTAATTCAAAATTGTCTAAAAAAATTTTAAAATCCTTTTTTTTTAAATAAAACTGAAGAAAATTATAAATATTATTCTTATTTTAGAATTTTTTTTCTGAAATTTTTTGAAAAAAATTCAAAGCTCCCCATTTTTAAAACTTCCATTAAAATTATTTTCACTCACATTTGAAATTTTAATTGAATTCAAACTTAATTTTTCAAAAATTCCAAAAAAAAAACTTTTGTCGAAAAAATTTTTTAAAAATTTTTTCCAGTTTCATGAAAATTTAATAATAAATATTTTTTCCTAATAGCTAATCTTTCTTTCACTCCACTTTCTGAATTAACATTTTGTAAGTTTTTGAAAAAAAATTTTTTTGAAAAATATAAAAAATTTGAATTTTTTTTTAAATTAAAAAAACACTTTTTTTAATTTTTTTTTAATTTCACCAATTTCGTAATTTAAAGAAGAAAACATAAAATTTCTCTTATTTTCCTCCAAATTTCCAATTTCAGTTCAAAATGGAAGACGATGAAATCGGTCCGATAACTCCGGAATTCCTGGCCCATATTCATGATTTCGCTGGGAATATCACCAGATCCCATATCACTGCTCCTCCTGCAATCAAAGAAGCCACAGATCATCAAAAATCGATAATGATGGAGAGGAGGGGAAGGGGTGTCAAAAGGGGTGAGTACTACAGTTATCTACCGTGTTTTCTCAAACGCCACCGGAAAATCAATATATCTGGAGATTGATAAGAGATATCAAAAAGTTGTCAACAGCAAACTTGTAGTCCTAGTTTTGATCTACAAGTTTGCTGTTGACACTTTTCTGATATCTCTTATCAATCTCCAGATATAATCATTCTCCCGAGCAGAGTTCGGAGAGCCTTTGAGAAAATACGGTAGATTATTTTTTTTTTTTTTTGAAATCACAGAAAATTTTTTTCAAAATATTTGTTTATAAATAATAACAATTTCACAAATTTTGAACGGATTGAACGGATCAAAAAAAAAATTATTGAAAAAAAAATTGACAAAATTACGAAACTTTTTTAAAATTGGAAAAAAATTTGAAAATTTATTTTATCACAACCTACACATTTCCCACTCTATCATAAATTGATTATAATCACAATCATGACGTATCATTCACATTCACATGCACTTTTGGCTTGGTTGGGGAGCTCCGGAAATCCCGGAAAAAAAAAAGAAAAAACCGGAAATTAATTTTTTTTTTTTTTTGAATTTTTTGGAAGAAAAAAGAAAGTTTTCCGGGGATTATAAAAAACAGGGAGGTATCGGAAAAAGTATTTTTATTTATTTATAATTTTACCCGATCACCGGAAAAATATAATAGTTTCAACCATTTTTCAATTTTTTTTCAAAAATTTAAAAAAAAAAAATTTATTTTAAATTTTTTTTTGAAAATCAAAGTTCAAATTATTCATATTCAGGTCGAGATGACGTCACAAGTAGATCACGAACCGAAATCATCAATTGGGTACTTGGAAACGACGAGTTGATTAGAGGTTTGTCATAAAAACCGAATTTCTGTGCAACTTGTCGTGAAATGTGTTGTTTTGAAAAAATGAGGATTACTGTAGCTTTGATAGCTCTTCCATTCGTGCAAATTGGCGTAAGATATAGTGTAATAACCAAAAATGTGCCATTTGCCGTCAAATCTGATGTTTTCCAAAAAGGTCTGCAAAAGCGCGTCGAATTTGATGTTTTTCGATTTCGGCCTCAGTTTGAGGTACTGTAGCCTAGGGGTTACGGTATTCTGTGCAAATTGTCGTGAGAGACGGTGCCATTGCGAGAATCTAATAAAATTGTCATTTTTCCGAAATTTTTTCAAAAAATTTTGAAACATCAATTTTTTTATTCCAAAAAAAAAAAAATTTTTCTCACGTTTGAAGTTTTACTTGAATTTTTTTTTCAACGCTATAATTGAATGATTTTTATTTCAAATTTTGAGAAATTAAAAATATTTTTTTTGTAAATTTTGATAACATTAATTTTTTTTCATTAAAAGTTATAATTTTTAAAAACATTAATTTTGGGAAAAAAAATTAAAATTATGAAAACACCTTAATTTTTTAAAAATCATTTTTGTTTTAATTTTTAAAGATTTTCAAGAAAAAAATTTTTATAAAAAAAAGTTTTTTTTTTAATTTTTCAAAAATCAAAATTTCTTGGCGAGACCCTTAGAGGCTATTTTAAAAAATCCAAAAAGTGATGTAAACAAAATAGAAATGAAACTGCCAATTAAATAAAAAAATTTTCAAAACTCAAAATTTCAAAAAAAAAATTTTTTTTCCAAATTCTAAATTTAAAATTCAAAATTTTTGAAAAAAATATTTTTCTTTAAAATTTTTTCAAAATAATCAATCCCCCATATCACCGCTACAGTAATCTTACAGTATGCATCTGTCCCTACTGTCTCAAGATCCACTCGCGCCGGGACAATGCCCGTGTCCACATTAAGAATCAGCATCCGGGAATGGAGGTTCGCGATTTTGATAAGGATTTGGACGGCACTGTCGGCGAGATTCGGACTGTTAATCTGCAAGGAAAATGTACGTTTTTTTGAATTTTGATGACGTGGCAAGGGGTACAGTAACCTGTGTGGAAACAATTACAGTAATCTGTCCAGCATCCCTGCGGAAAATCAATATATCTCGAGACTGATAAGAGATATCAAAAAGTTGTCAACAGCAATCTTGTAGATCAAAACCAGGACTACAAGTTTGCTGTTGATAACTTTTTGATATCTCTTATCAATCTCGAGATATAGATAGATCACAAAAATGTTCAAAAACATGGTTGATGACGTGGCAGTGGGACTACAGTACTGGTACAGTACCCTAACCAGGAATCTTGATGACGTGATAGCTACAGTATCCCGTACAGTATGGTAGATCAAATGTTGATTATAATTGCCCACAGAGAATGGAGAATTAAAATACCGCTTCGAAACGAGAAGTTTTAGGAATTTCATTGAAACAGGAAAAAAAGTGGAGCATTTTCTAGAATTTAGTATAATTCGGTTAGAAATGCTCCGTTTAAGCCCATCTCTGGACTGGAAGCTCTCAAGGGGTCTAGAAATGTAATCTTAAAATTCTGAAGCCGTGCTGGAAATTCTGAAAGAGCCACGTCATCTGGAAGTTAGTGGAGTTGCACTACTGGTGCGATTTTCTAGAACTGAGTATATCTCGGCTCAAAATGCTCCGTTTAAGCCCATCTCTGGACTGGAAAGAGTTGATGGGTCCAATAATACACTCCTAGAATTCCAGAAAGATACCTAAGAATCCAGATGAGGCACGTCATCGGAAAGTCCGAATCCCGGTGCTCTGGAGGAAAGTTAGCATATCTCGGCTAAAAATGCTCCGTTTGAGCCCATCTTTCAACTGAAAACTCTCAAAGGGTCCAGAAACATAATCCCAGATTATGGGGACCTTCTCCCAAAAGTAGATCACTCGAAATTAGGGCGAAAATCTGAGAATTTTCAAATCGGCCATTTAGAGCTCTATTCCAAGCCCAATTTTTTCCCCATTTCCAATGGATCCATGGTTGCCACGTCACTAAGACACTCATCCATCCATCCATCCATCCAAGCAGTCCCATCCCATCCATATCCTCCTCCCCCGTCCTCTCTCTTTTTCTCTGCGTCTCTCTTCCGAAAACGGACTCTCGTTTCATGCTCCTGTGCTCCTCAGATTGACGATTTCCTCCAGACACCCCCCCCCCTCCGGCGGCCGTTTTTGCAAGGACGCACTTTAATCGCCATTCTTTTCCCCCTTTTTTTAGTGTTTTTTTCGGATTTTTTCGGAGTATTTTGTTTTTGGACTTTTTTCTGCAATTTGTCGTAAGATTCGGTGTGTTCGAAAACGAGAATTACTGTGCAATTTGTCGTAAGGTTTAGTGTTTTCATTATTGAGAAATTTTGTGCAATTTGTCGTGAAATGTGGTGTCAATCTGTGAAATTCGGCGTGAGATCTAGTGCACTGGTAGTTGTACAATTTAGCGTGAGATGTGCCATTTGGGGTTACTGTACTTTGAAAAGCGTGCAAACACCAGAAATTATGAAACTACAGTAGTCCATGAAGCGGATCACTATTTGTACCTATTTGAGGTTACTGTAGGTCTTAAAGTATGCAGACACCGGAAAATGCATTTATCCGAAAAACGACAAACCTACAGTAAACCAATCAGAATATGATCATTCAACAAAACCTCGGGTTTACTGCTCGGGTTACTGTACCTTGGAAAGTGTGTAAACACCACACACCCAAGAGTCTACCGTAGCCAATTAAGATTGGATTACGGTACCTTAGATGTTGTGCAAACACCGGGAAACCATGAAATGCATCCTAACTATCTCCCTATCCAATACACAGACTACTGTATTCCAATTTGGGGTTACGGTACCTCGGAAAGTGTGCAAACACCGGGAGCTCATCTACAGTAAACTGAAGGAGGTTCCGGTACGTTGAAAGTAGTGCAAACACCAGGGACACTATGAACCTACAGTAGTCCATGAAGTGGATCACTATCTTTATCTATTTGAGGTTACGGTACCTTGGAAAGTGTGCAAACACCCGTGGAAACCATGAACCTACAGTAACCCATGAAATGCATCCTAACTATCCCCCTACCCAATACACAGACTACAGTAATCTGTTTTGGGGTTACTGTACCTTGGAAAGTGTGCAAACACCAAGTGCTCAGTGCTCTTCTTCTTCTTCTCGAGCCGAATCCCCTCGGGAGGGAGGATCCTTCATATCTCCTGATCCTATCTCTCTCTCTCCCCCCCTGTCCATCAAAATCTGAGAGAGTAATCCGATCCTCCCCCTTCCCTTCCCCCTCATCTTCCCCCTTGGAAATCCCCCTTGGCCCCCTTCCCCTTCCCCCCACTCAATCACTCTCTTTCTGCCCATCAATCCTCCCCTCTTTTCCCCCATTTTCCCCCATTTCCTCCCATTTCTCTTCTGGTTATGACCCCTTGAGGCTTCGAAAGAGAGAGAGAGTGCCTTTTCATTAAATTTTAGATGGGCTGTACGATTTTCTAGAAGACGTGACGTCTTCTGAGTGTTTAGTTTTATTTTTTGTTGGTTTTTTGCTCTTTCCTTAATTTTCCAAAAGTTTCGCACTTTTGGCCAACTTTCAACACCATGACCAACTTTCCCGATGACGTGACGTCTTCACATTTGGAGTTAGAGTCCTTCTACCTTTAAAAAATGTATTTTTAGACCATTTAAAAGTTTTCAGTCCAGAGATGAGCTCAAACAGAGCATTTTGAGCAAAGTTATCTTTCATCAAAGTGTCGCTGTATTCTAGATGACGTGACGTCTTCAGAATTCCCACTATGGCTCTGAAATTTTAGAAACATGTTTCTAGACCCCTTGAGAGCTTTCAGTCCAGAGATGGGCTCAAACGGACCATGTTGAGTAAAGTTATAGTATTTTCAAAAAACCGTGTTTTCAAAATGTGTGTTGCCTTCCTGAATTCCTGGCTTCCTGGCTACCAGATGACGTGACGTCTTCAGAATTCCAATTTCAGCTTTGATACGTTTATAGCACTATTTTGATCTACGTGACTGTCTCCAGATTAAAAATTGGTTCAATTGGAGCATTTTGAGCAAAGTTGTCCTTCATCAAAGTTATCATACAGATTTTCTGTGATATACAGATTTCCAGATGACGTGACGTCTTCAGAATTCTCACTACGATTCTGAAACTTTGCGAGTACGTTTCTAAACCCCTTGAGAGCTTTCAGTCCAGAGATGAGCAAAATTGAACCATTTTGAACAAAGTTATCTTTCATCAAAGTGTCAGATGTCATTTAACTGTGATACGCAATGTTCTAGATGACGTGACGTCTTCAGAATTCTCACTACGGTTTCGAAACTTTACAAGTACGTTTCTAGACCCCTTGACTGTATCCAGTCCAGAGATGGGCTCAAACGGACCATTTTGAGCAAAGTTATACTCCATTCAAGACCCCCCCCCCCCCACCCACCAGACCAAAAAACACATTTTCTCCTTATCAGTGGATATCACTTTCGATTATTTTCCCAAGTGATACGGTTCGAAAATGTCATGTTTTATACTTTTAGTAATCCATCTTCTTCTTCTTCTTTCTACTTTCTCTTTTTATCATTTTCTTATCACTTATCACTTATCAGTAAGAATCTTTTGATTTTGTTTTATTTGTGTGAGAAATTCGTGTGTGATATTTAGGAGACTTTTTGAAAAATTTAGTAAATGTAAAGAAAAATTTCAAAAAAAAAAAGAAAAATTTTTTTTGATTTTTTTTTTTTCGGTTTCAAAAAATTTTTTAAAATTTTTTTCCCAACTTATTATTGATTGTAGTCGCTTTGCAGAAATTTTTTTGATAAAACAAATTAAGCATGATAAGAGATATTTCGAAAAAATAAGTAAATGTAAAGAAAAATTTCAAAAAAAAAATTTTTTTTGATTTTATTTTTTTTCGGTTTCAAAAAATTTTTTTTAATTTTTTTCCCAACTCATTCTTGATTCTTGTTGCTTTAAAGAAAATTTTTTGATGAAACAAATTAAGCATGATAAAAGTATGGATTAACACCAAAACCGCCGAAATTGAATTTCCCAGGCCATTTGAAAATTTCGAAACATTTCCACAGTAACCCACAGTAACCCGAAACTGTCGGTGGCCTAGAAAACTCTTTCTCGTTCTCAAAATCTTCATGTCTTATTGATTTTTGAATTTTTTTTCCGAAAAAAAGAGATCTTTTTTTTAAAGTGAATCATTGAAAATTACCGTAAAGTCTCTAGAGGGCACCTCAAACGCTGTCCCGGATAATCACTATATCTCGAGACTGATAAGAGATATCAAAAAGTTGTCAATTGCAAATTTCTAGTCCTAGTTTTGATCTACAAGTTTGCAGTTGACAACTTTTTGATATCTCTTATCACTCTCGAGATATATTGATTATCCGGCAGAGCTCTAATCAAAGCGGCACCCTGAGCAAAAATCATCATATCTGGAGATTGATAAGAGATATCAAAAAGTTACCAACAGCAAACTTGTAGTCCTAGTTGTGATCTACAAGTTTGCAGTTGACAACTTTTTGATATCTCTTATCAATCAAGAGATATATTGATTCTCCGACAGCGTTTGGGGTGCCCGTCTATTAGAGAGGTAAATTGCGAATTTCAAAAAAAAAAAATTCATGCCCTACTGGAATTTTTTTTTATTATTTTTTTTTTATTCCTGCCCTATTATTGGAATCAAAAACAAAAAATACCGTAATCCGACAATCTCTTTTTCGAAACATGCGCTAAAGCGCTCCGCTGGACTCGTCAGGACTTGTCAGGTGAAAAATATCCAAAAAAATATCCAAAAAAATATCCGTCCGGATATTGGACGGATATTTATGTTGTGGCCGTCCGAGAGAACCAAATATCCCCCTTTGGGGATATTTTTATCCGCAGGATATACACGGATAATCGAAATATCCACGCTGTGTCCTCCTCCGGCGGATACTTTTTTTCCGGATAAAAATCTGAAAAAATCGCCGGAGATAAATATTTTATTTATTTATTTTTTGTTGAAAATTTTAAAAAAATTTAAAAAAAATCCGACCCCGCTGTTTTTTTTTCAAATTGCGAATTTTTCAATTTTAATTTTCCTTCGTTTTCCAAGAAATTCCGAAAAATGGCCAAATTCCGAATATACATAATTAGAGGGTGAAATAGACGGGGGAATGACGCACTTTTTGGTTTTTTAAACTTTTTTCGGACAAAGAACAAGTTTTGTCAAATTCCGGTAACAGCTTTTGCTTCAAGACCCGATGTATTATGAACGAAGATAAGCGGGTCTCGTCACGAATTGAAAATAAATTATTAATTTATCGATTTTTTTCTGTAAAAATCGATAAAATTTAAAAAAAAAAACACATTTTCTTGTGAAAAATGTTTTTTTTGCAAAAAATTTTGAGAAACAACTTTTTTTTTGCGAAAAATGTTGTTTTTTCTTTTAAAAAAATCGGTAAATTGCGAAAAGTGTCGTTTCTCTGAAAAAATCGATAAATAGCGAGAAACAACTTTTTTGTGAAGAAACGCTATTTTTTCCACAAAAATCGATAAATCGCCGAAAAATACTAATTTTTCGCAAATTTTTTTTTTACAAAAATCGATAAACTGTGGAACACGATATTTTTCGAAAAAGTGGTTTTTTTTGCAAAAATCGATAAAATAAGGAAAATTAGTGTTTCTCGCAAAAAATCGATAACTCCGAAAGATCGAAAAATCAAAATTGATTCTCAGTTGGAAGGAACATAAATTAAAATTTGCCTCTCATCAGAGCACATTTGCATCATAGCGCTTCTTTTTCGCTTCAAGACCCATGTTTCGTGTTATTTAGACACAGTCAGAAGTACAGTACCCCTCGTCGAGAGATCACATTCCCATTCCATGTTTACACTTCTTCCCCCGTCCATCCATTATTCAACAACACAACAACACAGCTATCACACGATCCTATTGTGCATCATTTCTCCCTATCCATATCATTTTATCACTTTCCCATCATTATCATATCAACGACGGAGGACACATCGATCCATCCATCGCTATTCCCCCCTTTTTTTGCCGGGGTATATTGGGAAAAATGGACGGACAATTTTCCCTATTTTTATTCCTATTTATCACCTAAAAGAAATTACTAAATAATTTATCGATTTTTTTCGCAAAAATCGGAAAAAAACGGAAATCGATTCTTTTTTTACAAAAATCGATAAAATTCATTTATGGTTTGCGTACTCTACCAAAAACACTGGATATTGCAAACGCGCTCTATTGAGAATCTCGCAACGGAATTTAGTTCTTGAAAGCGATCTTTTTGGAGGCGACAGTAGATCAGAATATTTTTTTTCGCAAACGTTTGACTTTTGAATAAAACACATTTTTTCACATTTTTCGAAAATCAGTAGGTGTTTTTTTGCGTATTTTAAATAGCGTCGATCGATTTTTTGAAATTTTGGTGAATAATTATTGATTTTTTAAAAATATTAACAAACTCAGTGGGTCTCGCCACGAAAACATTAAACTTTTTTTTGAAAATCGACATGCGCCTTTAAAGAAACTACGGTAGACAGCAACATATCGATTTTCAAAAAAGTTCTCGTGGCGAGACCGCGTATTTTTGAAATTTCCTATTTCCCGTGAATTCTTACTTTGAAATTGGTTCTATTAGTGCAAAATTTTAAATTTTATTATTTAGAAAAAATTTTTAAAAATTGAAAAAAAATGTTTTTTTCGAAATGTTTTTTTCTCGTTTCGAAATTGCGCAATATGTCAATCACAAATTAAAATTCAAATTACTCATTTTTCCATTATAAAGTTGGTGAATCAGAGAAAGTTGGTTTCCCACAAAAAAAAAATTAAAAAATCGATTTTTTTTTTGAAATTTCTAAATTTTTTCTTCAATTTCATTCCACATTTTTCTCTGCACTCAAAGAAATGTTAATTTTACAGTACATAATTCGTTTTTTCGTAGCGAGACCCACCGAGCAGTCGCTAAATTATCTCTCCGGTTACTTCTTGCACTTTTCAAAAAAATTTTTTTGCTTGCTTATTTATTTAATTTCGAGGAAAAAAAATTAAATTTTGCAATTTCCTATTTTTCGTGAATTCTCACTATTAAATTGGTTCTATACTTATAGACTATAAGTGCGAGATTTTAAATTTAATTTCTAAAAAATCGGAAAAAAAAAATTTTTTCGAAAATTTTTTCTCGTTTCGAAATTTTGCAAAATTTTTTTTAGAAAAGATTTTTTCCATATTTTCGAATGCTATCTTTTAATCAAAATTCAAATTACTCATTTTTCCATAATAAAGTTGATGAATCAGAGAAATTTTAAAATATTTTATTTCCCGCGAAAAAAAGAAAAAAATCGATATTTTTTTTCAAATTTCCAAGTTATCTCAATTTTCATGTCTTATTTTTATTTTTCTCTGTACTCTCTTCTCTCTCTCGTTGCTTTCTCCCTTCCGATTGATGAATCAGAGAAATTTGAAAATATTTTAAATATTTCCCGCGAAAAAAATTTCGAAAAATCGATTTTTTTGTTTGAAATTTCTAAATTTTCTCTATTTTCGAAAATTTCCATTTTATATTTTTCTATATTTCTCTGCACTCTCTTCTCTCTCTCGTTGCTTTCTCCTCCCTGCCGATGGATAATTACAAGTTATCACCTGCTCTCCGCCCGCCGATCCAAAATCCCCCCCTCCTCCAAATGCTCCAATTCTCCTTCCCCAAAACAGAAATATGCCGTTCAGAATGTCGCACATCAACCTCTATTCCCTACCCACCGACGCCAAGAACATGATCCGTTGTCGGTTCTGCGAGAAGGTGTACAAGATCGACAACGGATCGTCGGGTTTCATCCGACACCTCCGCTGCAAACACCCCGACGCCATCGTCCGCATGGGCGGCGGCGCCGGAATTCCGGAAACGTCCCCGTCGCCGGCTGCGAAGCGTATTCGTCTTCCGGAGAGGCTCGACGAGCCGCCGGAGGATGAAGTGCTAGGTGGACAGATACTGGCGCATATCGTCAGTCAGATGGACTTCTCCCCCAATAATGGTATTTACTGCTGCGATGAAAAAAATTTCAGTTTTTGAAAAAAAAAATTTTTTTTCAAATTTCTTTTTTTTGTGAGAATCCAGAAAACTGTGCAAATTGTCGAAATGCCACTTCATTGAGCTATTCAATTAAAAATTAAATTTTTGAATTATCGAAAAACTTGAAATTTTGAAAACGCATTTAAAAATGCCACGTCATCGAGCTATTTTCATTTTTTTGGAAAAGAAATTTCAATTTTCAATTTTCAAATTGAAATGCTTTTTTGAGAAATCAGAAACCAACTGAAATGGCAACGTCTTCGAAAATTCTTAAATTTGGCGCATATCGTCAGTCAGATGGACTTCTCCCCGAATAATGGTACTGCTGCGAATTTGTAAAATTTTCAAAATTTTTTTAAATATTTTTTTTTCCAAAAAATTCCATTTTCAAAAAAAATTTAAAAACTGTCCCAAGTTACTCAAGTTAGTGCTTGCTCAACTTGTATAACAACAAAATGCTCACTTTGCTCCGTTCATTGCAGTCAGCCGAGTCATCGACAAACGTGCTCTCGTCACTCCTCCCGTCACCGTCTCCTCGTCCTCCTCTTCTAATAACAACAATGGCTCCTCCTCCTGTGAGCTGCTCGACGATGAGCCCGAACTGAAGGTGTTCAGCGGAAGAGAGACTCTTCACAACTTCCTTATCGATAGTAAGTGTGGAATTGAGAAAAGTGAGGCACTTCTTTTTTTGTTTGAGCATTTTCGAGATTTATGGACGTTTTGGAGCGTCTTCTTTCAGAATTTTCAAAAAAAAGGCAAAATTTCAGACAGATCTTTACTTCTAACATCGGTTTATAATTTGACCTCTTGAAAAATCAGAAATTAGGACGAAAAGTGAGTTTTCCTGAAAAGTTTTTTGAAATTCCAAACATTTTTAAATAAAATCGAAAGTTTCTCTGCTGAACTCATATTATTTTCAGTAGATGCACATCAAAAATACCATCTAAAAGTACAGAAATCAAAAGGAACATGTGTTTTCTTGGGTTTCGTACTAGAAAGAATATCTGAAAAAATTTATCGATTTTTTAGGATTTGCTCCGAAAACCCTGTACTTTTCGATGGTATTTTCGATATGTATTTACTGAAAATAATATGAATTCAGCAGAGAAACTTTCGATTCTATTTGAAAATGTTTGGAATTTCAAAAAAACTTCAGAAAAACTCACTTTTCGTCCTAATTTCTGATTTTCCGATGTTAGAAGTAAAGATCTGTCTGTAATTTTGCCTTTTTTCTGAAAAATCCTGAAAGAAACCGCTTCAAATACTTGCAAAACATCGGAAATTAAATATTTTAATTTCGAAAAAAAATTGATCACGCAATTGTTCGTCATTTAGTGTGCATTCACGACAAAATGCACACTTTTGAAAAAAAAACTCCTTTTTGAGATGTGCAGCGAACCAGAAATCAGCGAACCGGAAAACAGTCTAGAGAGCTCTAAATCGCGACGACAGGTTTCAAACTTTCCAATCCGGAATAGAACTCAATCTCACGTTTTTCTGCAAACAAAATTTTCAAATTGTTCGAAAAGAACGCCGGTATTTTTTTTCCGGTTCGCTGAATTTCTGGTTCGCTGCACATCTCCTCCTTTTTTTCCATTTTTTTTGAGTAAAACTCGAAAACCACCGCTTAAAACCTATTCCATCTGTGAAATGTGTGATATTTTCAGTCGACAATCAAGTTCGTCGCAATCGGGAGCTTCAGGAACTGAATGGAGCCCGGAATGGCGGAACAGAAGCTGCGAGCACTTCGGGAGGCGATTTGGCTGCTGTTGAATCGGTGAAAACCTCCCGTGAGCAGACACCAATGAGCAGTTCGATGGGAGAAAATAATGGTTAGTGAGAGAATTAATATTTTCGAAAAAATTTGAATAAAAAAGAAAGATTTTTTTGAATTCGGAAAAAAATTATTTATTTTGTCATATTCATGAATATTCAGTTAAAATCCTTCATTTTAGCTTTTAAAATCAATAATTTCTCATTAAAAAATCTAAAGATAAAAAAAACATGATTCAATTGTTTCCCATTTTTAGAAAAAAAATTCAAAATTTGAAAAAAAAAATTTTTTTTCTGAAATCGGAAAAAATTTATTTATTAACAGAAAGAATTAAATTTAGTAGAAATTCTTCATTTTAGCTTTTAAAATCAAAATTTTCTCATTAAAAAAATAACTAAAGATCAAAAAAAAATAATTCGAAATTTGAAAAAAAATGTGTCGAATAAAAAACAAACGATGTTTCCAATTTATTTTTGTCTTGATAAAAAATTATTTTTTTTCCCAAACTTTAAAAAAAATTTTAAAAATAATTATTTTCACGTTAAAAATAATAAAATATCTCTAAAAATCAAAAAAAAATTTTTCCATTGCAGAAAGAAATATCAATTTGAAAATTTCCAAAAAAAAAGGTTTTTCTAATTCTCTATTTTAGGCCGAAAACCTAGATTTCAGAAGTTCCCAACATTTTTGAAAAATGAAAAGCGAATTTTAATAATACTCTGAAAAAGTATTTTCTTTTTTCAAAAATCCAAAAAATTTTCTATTTTTTGTTCCAGGAACCACCTCCGACGCGGCGAACTCTCCGATCCTGCTCCACAACCACCACAACACGCCGTTCCTCAACCCATTCGGCTGCGTCGTCTGTCCGTGCTCATTCCCACGTGTACGTGATCTCACGGCCCACGTGGACAACACGCACCGCACCCGCTACCGCTGCAACACGTGTTTCGCCGAGTTCGTCCACGCCGTCCACCTCGAACAGCACTTCTCGATCGCCCACGTCGCCACTGGACTCGTCACGCCGAGTGGGTGATTTTTGGTGATAAATATGCCCCGAATTGCTTTGTTTTATGGACCTATGTGCATTTTTTGCACTTTTTTCCCCTTTTTTTGAACTATTTTTCGTTGCAAAAAATGTCAGAAATTTCAAATTTCCTACAAAACTCGCTCGTTGCGAGACCCTTCTGTCATTTAATCATCCGCTCCTCTAAAAAAAATTCGGAAAAAAATTAAAGACGCATTCTTTAAAACGACGAATAGGTTCGCAAAAAAATAATTCAAAAATTGAAAAAAAATGCAAAGCGTGCATACGTCCATTAGTGACGAATTGGATTTTAATTTTTTTGTAAAAAATCATTTTCTATATTTTTGTTAGGGAAAACATCAATTTCCAGCAATTTGTCCTGCTTCATTCCCCCCTGTGCTCCTTTACTTTTTTCTTTATTTTTTTGAAAATCCGTTTTCTAAATAAAAATGGTTTAAAAACAAGATTCTAAGCTGACCCGGATGGCTCAGTTGGTCAAGGCGACTGTCATTGAGCGAAAGGTCGCGGGTTCGATTCCTGTCAGCGGTTTTTGGGAAATGGGGTTACCAAAATCGAGCGAAAATGACCAAAATCTTTTTTCGATGGAATTTAATTTTTCATGAAATTTCAGACAAGTGCACCGTCACGTCAAAGTGCACAGAAGCACCCGAATTTTTTGATATGTCGTCAAATCGGGTGCTTCTGTGCACTTTGACGTGACGGTGTATGCACTATTCATGTCCAGACGAATATGAAATTTCATGAAAAATTAAATTCCACCGAAAAAAAATTTTGGTCATTTTCGCCCGATTTTCACGGGCTGTTGGAGCGTACCGATGTTTAAATTCTCGCTTCGCTACAGTAATGACCTGCATCTCTTACTGCGTAACGCTAAAATGATACGCAGCCTTTAAAATAGCCGGGACCGCATAATTTCTAGCCCGCGGCCTAGAATTCCGGCAACTTGGCCGAATTTTCGCAAAATAAGTATTAAATTTTTAAAAAATTTACCGCAACGCGCCTGTCCAGTAGAGCGCGTTTTCGATTCGGTACGCTCCGACAGCCCGTGATTTTGGCAAACTTCCCGGTTTTTTCGTTTTTTGCACGTGCGATGACCGGTCAATTAGAAGGAATACCCCTCACGGCGACACCTGGTCATAATAAGCCTCCCGGGGGGCCTAATCCTCCTCCTCTCCGCCTAATCATCTGTCCTCCTCTTCTCATTTATTTACCCTTTCCTCTCTCTCTCTCTCTTCCTCCGTTTCATCCTCTTTCTTTCCGTTGTTGAGTCAATAAAAAAAGAAACGACATGTCGTCGGAGAGAGAGAAGAACCGGTCCGTTTCTTTTGACCACCACCCCGATGTGTGTGCTCCTTACCGACGACCACAATCACCACTTTTGTTATTTTTTTTCAATTGTTTTTTTTTTTTTGAAAATTTAAATTTTAATTAGGTTTATTTTTTTGTGATTTTTACGAATTTATTTATAATATACTTAAAAATGCGTCCAAAAAAATGTTATTGAAATTTCCGAACAATTTTTGTGGTTTTTTACAATTTTCGAAACAGAAAATATCCGAAAAAATCAATTTTCTAAATTATATATTTTTAAAATTGTCTGAAGAAAAATGAATGTTTTAATCAAAAAACGCAAAAAAATATTCAAAAAAATATTTTCGAATTTTTTAAAAATAAAAATTATTTTTAAAAAAATACTTTCAGAAAGTGTTCAAAATAGAAAACCAAATTGTTCTTACTTGTTAAATTAAATTTTTTTTTTTATAAAACACTTTTCATAAGCAAAAAAAAGAACGTATTGGAAATTTATAAACAATTTTTGTATTTTTCACATTTTTGGAACAGGAAATTTTCAAAAATGTTTTTTTGAAAAATAATTTTTTTCAAAATGTGGTTTGTTGATTTCAGAAAACCTCATCAAATATTCAAAATAATAAAAAATTTTAAATTAATTCATTTAAAAAATTATTTTCTATTTTTTCTAAAGAATTGTTCAAGTTTGTGTAGATTGCAAAATACGAAAAAAAATCAAAAATTCGAATAAAATAATTTTCTGTTTTCTGCATTTTTTTGAGTGAATCGAAATATTTTGAAATATAAAAAAAATTTCTTTAAAAAAACTATTTTTTTAAGTCTTCAAAATATACACTTATATACAATTTTTAATTAAATCCTTATTTCTCTAATTACCTCCAAATGCCTATGTTTTTTGAAAAATAAAAAATTTTAAGTTAATTTTAAAAAACAAAAAAAAAATTATTAAAAAAATTAAAAATTATTTTTTTGAGGTCTTCAAAATTTCCTATCATCTGTATACAATTTCTAATAAAATCCCTATATTTCTCCCTAAATACCTCCAAAAAGTCACCCCCAGCAGTGGTTCTTTCCTCTGATGAATCACCCCCGCCCTCTCGTCGTCTGTCGTCTCTCCGATCAGCACACTCTCTCTCCTCCCTCTCGCGCGCCCTCTCCTCGCCCATTCTCCCGTTTTTCATTGTGTTTCGTCACTTTTTTGGCATTTTCTCGTCAAACACGATTTCCCCTCCCGTTAGACACACACACAGAGCACCCTTCTCTTCTGGCGGAGATAACGAACCACTGGAGAGTTTGGCATTTTTGACGCTTATTCGGCGAATTTCGTAATTTTCCACCGATTTTTTACGACTTTCTCGTGGTTTTCCACGTTTTCGGCGAAGCATTTTGATTGGAAAACATTGAAAACTCGCTGAAAATTAAAAATTCAACATTTACGCTTTAAACTTGAATTTTAACTGGAAATCCTGGAAATTTTAGCATTTATATATTTAAATGTGTGTTAAAACAATTTTAGAACACCATTTTTCTTGGAAAATGCAAAAAAATAGGGGAATTTCCGGAAAAATTGGGGAAAAAAAATAAAATTTAGGAAAAAAAAGAAAATTTCAAAATTACCGCCTAGGCGTCGTTCTCAATGGAGCGCGTTTGCATTACTCCTTCATTTTATTATTTTTCGCGAAAAATCCAATTTCCATGAAATTTTCACCATTTTTCCTCTATTTTCCTTCATTTTCCTCCAATTTCCAGGATATAACAGCATTTAATGAAGGAAAAATATTCAAAAATGCTGAAAAATACCTGAAAATGCACAGAAAACACTTTTTTTCTGGGTTTTTGGAAAAATTGTATTTTTTCCCATTTTTTCCTCATTTTTTCAGCAAAATAACTCCCGGCGGCTCGAATTTCTTCAACCAACCAACGTGTTTTTCACTATTTTCCTATTTTTATTATTAATATTCGCAAATAAATGACTCGTCGCTTTCTGTTCCACTCTCTCTTCCGATTCCGTCCGTTTTTGTACATTTTCTTATTTTATAATCGTACCTGACGCATATAAAAATGTGTCATCCGGCGGCGGTCCTCCGGGGGGTGACTCATCCATCCTCTCTGTTCCCTCTCAATGTCTGCGTCTCTTCCTCTCCTCCACTCTCTCTCTCCCTCCGCCTCACTTTCGTCATCATCATTCGGGCAAATATAGAGAAAGTGACGCATTTTCAGTGAGTTTTCGATTTTAGCGAAATTTTAAAAGAAATTCATTTAAAAATATTAAAGGAAACATTTTTGATTGAAAAAATGAAAATTTCGAAAATTTAATTTCAAAAATTTAAATCGCTAAAGTTTTGAAAAAAAACAAATTTCTGCTCACTGGAGAAATCCTATTTTTCCCAAAAGTTCAAAATGAAATCAAAAAAAAAATAAATTCGCCGAAAAATGTAGAAATCCAGAAACTGAAAAAAATCCTTGAAAATTGTATTTTTCGAGTTTTTCGAATTTCAGATGAATTTTCAAAAAATATAGCAAAACTTTCAACATAATTCCAAAAAGAAAAAAGGAAAAACATCAGAATTTTTCGAAGTATTTCAAAAGTTTGAAAATTTTTGAAATATGTAAAAAAATAATTTCAGAATAATTTTTAAATAAAATTTCTAAAAAATTTCAAAAAATTGATTCTTCAGAAATTTGAAATTTGAAAAAATTCATTCAGTAAAACAAATACAAAAATAACGTTTCTTCAAGTTTTCCAAAAATAATAGGAACTTTTTTTTTTAATTTAGAAAATTTAAAGTAAAATCCAAAATTAACTCCTCCAAATTTTCCAAAAATATTTATCAGGAAATAAATAATTCAAAAATTAAAATTTAAAAAAACTTTTTCAATATTGATTTTTCAGAAATTTGAAATTAAAGAAAAAATCCTTCAGTAAAATTTAAAAAATGCAAAAATAACTCCTCCAAATTTTCCAAAAAAAATTTCCAAAAAAATTTCAAAAAATTTAAAAAGATTTCAAAATGAAATCCACACACCCACTTGCCGGCGCAACTTAACTGTCACTTCTCCTCCTCCTTTTTGCCGTCCGAAGGTCATTTTCCGACGATTCGAACAGTGAGTGTGTCTCCTCAATTGCCCCCCCCCCCTTCCCGTTTGAAAAGGAATGGTCAGTCAGTCACAAAGTGGTCTCCTTCTCCTTCTTATGACCCTATTCCAACGTTCCTCCCTCTTTTTTCCCTATTTTTATTGATTTTTTAAATTAATTTCTTGCAAACTGGACTTTTATAAAAGCCAGAGAAGCTTTTGACGATTTTCGAAAAAAAACCTTCCTCCTCCCTCATTTTCCCCTTCTGTCTTCATAATTATGATGGGAAGAAGAAGGAAAAGGGAAATTACCGGATTATGCTGTGACGGAAAAAAAAGAAGAAAAAAAACGAGTTTTTTGGATTTGTTTGTTTTTTTTCGCATTTTCTCCGATATTTTTCTCAATCGCTCGTTTTTTTCCATTTTTAAAAAATGTTTTCAAAATTAATAATCAATATTTCAGACCAAGAAAACACAACGGATGAATTGATTCAATTATGGTATGTTTTTAAATTATTTTCAAAATTTCTTTTATAATATTTATTTTGTAAAAATAAATGAATATTCAAATATTCAATTCAAAAATATTTCACAATAAATGCAATTTTTTGTGAATTTCTGGAAAATATCCAAACTTTTTTTTCTCCATTCATTGAACAATTGAAGAAAAACACTGTTTCACAGAAATTTGAATTTTAGAAACATTTAAAAAAACTACTTACTTTGTTTTATTGGCTCCCCGACAGTTTGACATAAAAACAGTAAATTAACACTGGAAAACCCGATTAAAAAAATCAATTTAAAAAAAAATAATTCTCGAAATTTCAAAAAATTCGATAATTATTTTTTTCACCGTTGTGACTTAAAATCAGAGTTCACAAAAAAAATTTCAATGGCGCGCCACGATATCTCGCAACGAATACAATTTGTGAGCGCCGAAACGTGCTGCGCCTTTAAAGTGGCGATACGGTAGTTGGGCAATAGTTAATTTCCGTATTTTTCCAATCGATTTACCCAATTTCAGCGGTTTTTCAATGGTTTTTCACGAAAAATACACTTTTAGTGCTTTTTTACTGAGAAAAACCGCTGAAAACTCGCCGAAATAGGGGAAATCGAGTGGACAAAGACAGAATTAATTATTGCCCAACTACCGTATCGCCGCTTTAAAGGCGCAGCACGTTTCGGCACTGACAAATTGTTTTCGTTGTGAGATATCGTGGCGCGCGTTTGGAATTGTTTTTTGTGAACTCTAATTTTTAGATATTCAACGAAAATACTGCGCTTTTTTCGCTTTATTCCTAAAATTTTTGAAAAAAATTTTAAAATCGTCAAAATTTTTAAAAATCTAACATAATATTATAAAATAAACTGGAAAATGTGAAATTGCAGGCGTTCCACTGGCAATCGAAAGTGAACGTTCAACATGCGGGCGTCGACGACATGGTCCTTCTGCCGAAGCTCTCCGAGCAGTCCATCGTCGACAATCTCAAGAAGCGCATCCAGGCGAATAGCATTTTTGTGAGTTTTCTTCGAAATGCAAAAATATATTTTCAAAATTTAATTATAAAAAAAAATTTTTTCTCGGTTTCAAACATGTTTTTTAAAATTAAAACATCGCTGTCAACTTCAATTTCACAAACGGGTCCTAGTATCAAAAAAGGTAAATTTGTGGGAAATTATCTGAAAAATCAGCTCAAAACTCTCATTTTTCGACAGAATTGTGACTGACTGTCTGCGCTCTCTTATCTCTAATCGTTCCCCCACATTTTGTCACACCTTCGCTTTTTACAAGGTGTTCTTACACAAAGATCTGGAATTGTCTATAAATTTGCAAAGTTGCACTTTTTGATACTGGTAATCAATATCACATAGTGGCTACCTGCGCAAACTTCCAGTTTTTCAGACATTTTGTCTCAAAGTGCCGAAAATGCTGTTTTTTTTTTCGAGAAATCGGGCATTTTTGTGTACTTTGGTACAAAATATCTAGAAAACTTGACCCTTGCAATTTTATTTTAAAAATTCCAGAACTCTGTGTAAATACACTTTCCTTGTTAGCATTATTACCAATTAATAAATTTCGCTGACGTAAAAATTTTTTTAAATTAAAATTAAATGTTTTTTTGCTGAAAGAAAAAATTCGAATTTCGTAGAATCGGAGGAAGTTAGGCCACCGCTTCCGCTGAAAAAAATAAACAAAATTTCATAAATTTATTTTCAGAATGGGTACCGTAGTTTCTTTAAAGGCGCATGTCGATGTTCAAAAAAAATTTAATGTTTTCGTGGCGAGACCCGATTCGTCCCGCCCGATGCAAATGATTTCTAAAACAGGAAAAAATTGTTTTTTCTATTGTTTCACATTATTTTTTACGCGAAAAGTTGCGAATTTGAATTTTTTTTTCTATTTTTCTAATTAAAAAATTAAAATGTAAACTATTTTGCAGACGTACATCGGACCAGTGCTCATCTCGGTGAATCCATTCAAACAGATGCCCTATTTCACTGAAAAAGAGATGCTCTTGTACCAAGGAGCCGCCCAGTACGAGAACGCGCCACACATCTACGCACTCGCTGATAACATGTACAGGTAGGCGGTGGACACATTTTAAGCACAAGTTGAACCGGTCCGAATATTATGGCTTGAATTTCTGACAAGAAAAAGAGGTTTTAGTGAAACGGGAATTTTTTTTTTTTTTTGAAAATTGAATTGTTCTAATTATCAGAAGAATTTCGTTTTCCAATTTTTTTTTTTCTAATAAAAAAACTTTTTTTCTAGACAGTCAAATACTTAAAATTTTTATGTACATTTGGGAGTAAAAATTGGATTTTTTAGTCAATCATATTTCATAATGAAATTTGTTGTTTTGAAAAGAATGAAGAAAAATGAATCAATTTTTAGCAATAAATAGACCATCTTCAAAAAAAAATTTGAATTTTCTCAATTTTGGAGATAATTTTTAAAAAAACATTTTTGAAAATTTCTTTGAAAAAATGAATTTTTCTAAAAAAAAAAAATTAAAAGAAAAATTAAAAGAAAAAAAATTTAAAAAAAAAACGAGGATTCCCATCATTTTCAAAAATATTCGCAAGATTCTAAAAATTAAAAAAAAAAGAAATATGTTTTTCCAGAAACATGCTCATCGACAACGAATCGCAATGTGTCATAATTTCCGGAGAATCCGGAGCCGGAAAAACGGTCAACGCCAAATTCATCATGAACTACATCTCTCGGATTTCCGGAGGAGGACAGCGTGTTCAGGTTGGCTTTGTTTCGAAAAATTGGATACTCCGAAATTTTTAGTACCGTAAAAACTCTATTTTGAACGGCACCCTCCGTATTGTCGTTTCTCATTAAAAAAATAAAATTTCGTCACATTTTGCGTGTTACTTCAGGGTTTTAACCGTTTTTATCAAAGATTTACTAATTTCCCGGGAAAAATGTCCAGTGACACTTACAAAAATAAATTATCGTTATCTGTCTTGCAAAAATTGTTTTTTTCGACGAAAAGTACGGTAGATCAAAAGTGTTTTTGTTCGCGTGTTAGCTGCTGCGTCGCGTTCGGCGCAGAAGCTTCAATTCTTTCAGCACAAAAATATCATTTTCGAATTTCTCAAAAAATTCAAGTAAATTTCCGAAAAAAACATGAATTTAATTTTTAAATAAATATATTTTTTGCAGCACATCAAAGACGTCATTCTGCAGTCGAATCCGCTCCTCGAGGCGTTCGGAAACAGTGCGACAGTGAGAAATTGGAATAGTTCCCGTTTCGGAAAATACGTGGAAATTGTGTTCAGTCGAGGTGGAGAGCCGATTGGTGGAAAGGTGAGCATTATTTTTGAATCGTATTCTAAAAATATATATAAATTGATTCCTGTTTCAGAAAATTCACAAAAATAGAAATTTTGATTGTTCCAGTGTTTTACAGGAGTGCCCATGTTGAGTTCAAATGAATTTTTAAAAAAAATTGTCAAAACTTTGTTTCACATTTTTTTTACGAATAACAGATGTCTATTAAAAATTTGGAGAATTTTGGGAATTTCAAAAATAAATAAAACTGAAAAAATATTTTCTCCAAAATTTCTGAAAATTATTTCGTGCCTCCTGATGGAGCGCGTTTGCAAAAATAATTCAAAAATTACAGCAAATTACTTTTCGAGAATTTTTTTTTAAAATCAGCAAACTTCTATTTCTAGTCTCACTTCCCATTTCCAGCTCTCAAACTTTCTAAAAATTGTCAAAAATTTATTTTTTTTTCGAATATCGACAGAAATGAAATTTTGGAGACTTTTGGAAATTTTTGAAATAATTGTACTCGAAAAAAAATATTTTTCAAAAAATCAGCAAATTTCATTTTTGGTCTCATTTCCTACTTGCACCTCTCCAGCTTCCTAAAAATTGTAAAAAACTTTGTTTCACAATTTTTTTTTGAATATTGAAAGAAATGAAGACTTTTGGAAATTTAAGAAATAATTAAACTCGAAAAAAACAATTTTTCTCCAAAATTTTTTTTAAAACGCGTTTGCAATAAAGATTCAAAAATTACAGCAAATTATTTTCCGAAATTTTTGAAAAATCAGCAAATTTCATTTTTGTTCCCATCATTCCTTATTTGCAGCTCTCCAACTTCCTCCTCGAAAAATCGCGTGTTGTGCACCAAAAAGAAGGCGATCGCAACTTCCACATCTTCTATCAACTGTGCGCCGGCGCCGACAAAAACCTGCGCAGTTCGCTGGGAATCGGAGTACTACAGTACTACAACTATTTGAACATGAGCGGAGTGTTCAAGGCGGAGGACACGGACGACGGGAAGGAGTTCGAGAGCACTTTGGTGAGGGTTTTCATTTTTTTATTTTTTGGAAAACGAATTGATTTTTAAATTATCCAATGGCAAACACTCAAATCCGCTAACACTCGTGTCACAATTGAAAATGGATTTTTGAAACAGTGAAAAAAATTTTTTAATTCGAAATGAAAATTTCTGAAAAAAAGGAAAATTTAAATATTTAAAATTTATTTTTGAATTTTTTGAAAAACCCGTTAGAAACTATACCAAATATTTTGAATCGGTTAGAATGGCTCATAAATTTTTACAATAATTTTTTACATTTCCCGAAGTTAGCAAAATTAATGTTTAAAAAGAGTTTTTGTAAAAATTTCACTTTTTTCAGAAATGTTTCATTTCGAATTACAATTTTTGAAAAAACTGTTCAGTTTCAGAAAATGGTAATAATTGTTTGTAATGAACATTGAATTAATCGTCTCTTTCAGAAAAATTTTTATTCGTAATAAAAATATCTGAAAAAAGTGAAATTTACTTTTTTTTTTAAATTTTTTTGAAAAATCCCTCTCAATCTTTACCAAATATTTTAAATCAATTAGAGTGGCTCATACATTTTTGAAATAGTTTTTAAATTATTGCAAAATTATTATAAAAAATATAGACGGCTATTCAAGAATTTTTTTCAGATTAAAATTCTAAATTATTTATAATAAAAATTTTTGAACAAGCTTACCAATTAATTCAATGTTCATAACAAACAATTATTAATATTTTCTAAAACTGAACAATTTTTAAAATAATCTTAATTCAAAAAAGAATTCTGAAAAAAAAATGAAATTTACAAAATCTCTTTTCAAAAATTTTTGAAAAATCTCTTAGAAACTTTACCAAATATTTTCAATCGGTTAGAATGGCTCACACATTTTTAAAATAATTTTTTTCACTTTTCCCGCAGTTAGCAAAATTATTATAAAAAATAAAGACGGCTAATTAAGAATGTTTCAGAATAAAAAATCCAATAACGCAACCATTAATTCAATTCTTATAACAAACATATATCATTATTTTATGAAACTGAAAATTTTGTCTGAAAATTTTAATTAAAAATAAAAAATTCTGAAAAAAGTGCAATTTTTACAAAAACTTTTTTTTTTGAATTTTTTGAAAAATCCCTGAGAAACTGTACCGAATATTTAAAATCGGTTAGAGTTGCTCATACATTTTTAAAATAATTTGTTTCCTATTTTTCTCAAATTTAACAAAGTTATAGTAAAAAACATAGAGTTAGGGACACGTTTCAGATTAAAATTCTAAATTATTTATAAATACTGCTACGAGCGAAATGACTATTTTAATACTCATAACAAACAATTATTATTATTTTCTGAAACTGAAAAATTTTTTCAAAAATTGTAATTCGAAATGAAAAATTTCTGAAAAAAGTGGAATTTTTACAAACACTTTTTTTTTTGAATTTTTTGAAAAATCCCTGAGAAACTGTACTAAATATTTTAAATCGGTTCGAGTTGCTCATACATTTCTAAAATAATTTGTTTTCTATTTTTCTCAAATTTAACAAAGTTATATTATTCTTAAAATTTTTTTCGCTCACTTGGAAGATAAATCCAAACCTAGTCCCCCGTTGGTCTCGTATCGATGGGGCGGATCCAGCCTTGCTGATTGGTTGTAGAGGCCAATCAGCGTGGTGGCCGAGTTTTCCCCTCCTCGTCCAAGGGAGCAAAAATTTTTTAAAGAATAATAGTAAAAAATATAGAGAAAAATTCTAAATTGTTTATAAAAAGTGTTGCAACCAGCTAAACGAAAAATTAATTTAATACTCATAACAAACAATTATCATTATTTTCTGAAACTGAAAAATTGATACAAAAATACAAATTATATAATTTTTAGCACGCAATGAAAGTGGTGGGAGTGAACGATCAAGAGCAGCTCGAAGTGCTCCGCATCGTCTCCGCCGTCCTCCACATTGGAAACATCGCGTTCGTCGAGGAGAACAACTTCGCGGCCGTCCAGGGAAAAGATTGTGGGTTTTTAATAGAATTATGCACGCGGTGCATTTTTTGCATTTTTTTCCTTTTCTCGAACTATTTTTTCGCAGCGAAAAATAGAAAAAAATGTGCGAAGTTTCCTACAAAAAAAATCCGCTCCTTCAAAAATTTACTCAGACTTTCTTCTTCTTTTCCGGAATAACCAGCTCTAAAATTTGGAAAACCGTGGAAGTGGTTGAGAAATGACCGTTCTGAACTACAGTAGCGGGCAAAAGTTTGTATCCCTAAGAACAATCGATCATAACTCGGCTCAAAATGGCTCGTTTGAGCTGGGTCTTGGACAGGAAATAGCCAGAGACATTTGGGACATGCTCCAATTTTTCTGGAGCTGTAGCTGAAAAAGTAAAAATCTGAAAATTTTTTTCTGAAAAAATTGAAATTTTTGAAAAAACTTTTTTTTTGCCGGCGAGTTTAAAAATCATTTGTTAGTGCCAAAATGTGCTTTAGGGTTGGTTTAAACATTTCCCAAGCGGATATCCCGAAAAATGAATTCTCCGATTTTTGAGGTACTTGAAAGTTGAAAATGGCCAAAACTTGTGATAGTTCTAGAATTGCTGAAAGTTGATCAAATTGGCTGAAAATTGTTGAGAGTATGCTCCATAACAATGCTAATCGATGCCCTAAATAAAAAATAGGAAAACAAAAAAAAATTTTTTTTGACTTTTTTTAGTCAAATTTTTCACAATTTTCTCGATTTTTCAACAGAAACCGACTTTTATTAGACGGAAACAATACCAAAACTCTACAGAAAGTTGAAGATCAATACTTCGTGGCAAAGCCACGGGTCTTCTTCACTGCTTCACAACGACGTGGCATCGAGTCGATGAGCTTGTCCAGTTTGTGAAAAATTTGACTAAAAAAAGTCAAAAATTTTTTTTTTGTTTTCCTATTTTTTATTTAGGGCATCGATTAGCATTGTTATGGAGCGTACTCTCAACAATTTTCAGCCAATTTGATCAACTTTCAGCAATTCTAGAACTATCACAAGTTTTGGCCATTTTCAACTTTCAAGTACCTCAAAAATTGGAGAATTCATTTTTCGGGATATCCGCTTGGGAAATGTTTAAACCAACCCTAAAGTACATTTTGGCACTAACAAATGATTTTTAAACTCGCCGGCAAAAAAAAAGTTTTTTCAAAAATTTCAATTTTTTCAGAAAAAAATTTTCAGATTTTTACTTTTTTAGCTACAGCTCCAGAAAAATTGGAGCATGTCCCAAATGTCTCTGGCTATTTCCTGTCCAAGACCCAGCTCAAACGAGCCATTTTGAGCCGAGTTATGATCGATTGTTCTTAGGGATACAAACTTTTGCCCGCTACTGTATTATTGAAAATCCGCAAAGAAATTAAAGACGCATTCTTAAAAACGGCGAATAGGTCTCGGTACGATTGAGTTTTCGCAAAAAAATAATTCGAAAAAAGGAAAAAAAAAAGAAAAATGCAATGCGTGCAAGCGTTTTTCCTGAAATTTAATGGAAATATTCCTTTTCCAGATCTCGAATACCCTGCGTTCCTTCTTGGCCTCACCAGTGCCGATATTGAGGCAAAACTGACGGGAAGGAAAATGGAGAGCAAGTGAGGAATTTTTTTTTTAATTAAAAAAAAATTTTTGAAAAAAATTTTTGAATAAAAAATTAAATTTGAAAAGATCTGATTTTTGTCTGAATTTTATTCAAATTTAAATTTTGGAGCACTAAATATCTAGATTTTTCAAAAATCCACGAAAAAATTGAGTTCAATTTAAAATTTTCTCGGATTCAAAAAAAAATTTTTTTAAATTTTAAATTAATTTTTCGCTTCGTGACCTCACTAGCGAAGATATATTTTTTCTAAAATACCGTTGATTTGATAAAAAATTTCCGATTTCGTAGAGAAAAATTTCAAAAATTTCAAAAATTCGTTGTACTTACCTAGCCAACTGTGATCGGAACCACTTTCTTCAATTTACCACTTTTATTCCAGATGGGGAACCCAAAAAGAGGAGATCGAAATGAAATTGAACGTGGAACAGGCGAATTACACTCGAGACGCATGGGTGAAAGCGATCTACGCCCGGCTTTTCGACTATTTGGGTAGGTTTTTTCGAAAATATTTTAGTTTAGTGCTTCCACAAAAAAGAGAATCATCGAATATTTGTTTTTCATTTTTCTAAATTCATTCCTCTGAAACCGTATTAAAAATCAGGGTCGTCGATAAAAGGCAGATTTCGATGTTTCCGGGTAACTTTTTTAAAAATTTTATTCAATATTCAAAATAACGTTACGAATGAATTAGACTTTATTACAGAAACCAATTTTTCCTGTTCCGAAACAGAGAAATAATTTTAAAAAATTAATAACATCAGTGGCTTTTGAAATGTTTTATAACCGTATTTCCTCGATAAGATCGACACCCCTGCGGGAAAATCACTATATCTCGAGATTGATATGAGATATCAAAAAGTTGTCAACAGTGAACTTGTAGATCACAAATGGGACTACAAGTTTGCAATTGACAAGTTTTTGATATCTCTATCAATCTCGAGATATAGTGATTTTTCCGCAGGGGTGTCGATCTTATCGAGGAAATACGGTAATAGCAGAAATTAAAAAAAAAAAATTAAAATAGAAAATGCAAAAATCAACGCGAAAATCAATAAACGGCAATTCCATTTTTAAAAAACCCTTAATTAAAAAAAAAAAAACGTTTCAGTGAAAAAAGTCAACGACGCCATGAACATCACTGGCCAATCGTCGACGGACAACTTTTCGATTGGCATTTTGGACATTTACGGGTTCGAAATTTTCAATAACAACGGTTTTGAGCAGTTTTGGTGAGTTGCTGAATTTTTTGGAATTTTTGAAAAAAATTTCAATTTTTTTTTTCAGCATCAACTTTGTCAACGAGAAACTGCAACAAATCTTCATCGAGCTGACGCTGAAAGCCGAACAAGAGGAATACGTGCGGGAGGGTATCAAATGGACGCCAATCGATTATTTTGATAACAAAGTGGTGTGCGAGCTGATTGAGATGAAGATGCCACCTGGTGAGTTTTTTTTTCTTCGAGTTTTTGAAAAAATATTTATTTTTTTTTGTTGCAATTCTGAGAAAATTTTCAAAATTAAAATTTTTGATATTAAAAATACTAATTTTCAATATTCTCAAAGAATTTTATTATTTTTTTAAAAATGAAAAAAAAAATTAATCAAATTTTCGAAATTAATTTTAGGTTTGGAAAAATTTCAATTTTCGATAAAAATTTTTGAATAATTCAAACTTTATTTTCTTGTGAAAATTGAATTTTCAAAAATCTTTTTTTAAAAAGAAAACAAATTATTTTTGTGATCACGTGTATTTTTTTCTGGTTTTGAATTATTCAAAATTTTAGTACTTTTTTTTTTTGATTTCCAATTTTTGCACAACTCTTAAAATTATAGAGTTTAAAAAAAAGACGGAAAATTATATTTTTCAAGCATATTTCGAAAAAAACTATTTGTTTTGTGAAAAATATTAGTTCCGATTAACGAACGTATTTAAAAATAAAATTTAAAAAAAATAAAGTTTATAAATTATTATTTGAAACAGAAAACGTTTCATTTTTCCTCAAAATCGGAGAAAATCGTCGTTTTTCGAATTTCAATCTTTTTTGGAAATTTCCGATTTTTTTTTCTCAAAATTTTTTTTTCCTCTGCTTTCGCTCTTTTGGAAGAGAAGGGAAAATCTCGGCCACCAATAAGCAAGGCTACGAGACCCACGAGAAACTAGATTTGGATTTCTCTTCGAAGTGAGCGGGAAAATTTTTAAAAAAATCAGCGCGAATCGGCAAAAAATTGTTTTTTTTTCCGTTTTTTTTCTAATTTTTGCCCCCAAAGCTTTGGGAAAACAATATTATATTTTTCTCCAACAGTGGCAGTGTGGAAGAGCTAGGAGATTTCTAGGCCAGCGGCGGTTTCTAGGCCCCGCGGATTACTGTAAAAAAATTTCAAAATTTCAAAATTTCAACTGGCCAGGAAAAATCGATTTCCTCCGATTTTCCAGAAATTTTTTGTGCTAAAATTTTTTTATTGCTTCTATTGATTTTTCGTCCGGAAATCCGCACGAAAAAAATTTTGGAAACCCTATTTTCAGAGCAAGGGTTACGGTAACAAAACCTTGCGCTGTGTCGTTCGTTTCGAGACCCACTCGCGCTTTTCTTCGTCCTCACTGCCCACTTTGCGAGAAAACGATAATATTTAAAAAACAGAAAAAAAACTATTTTTTTCTGACGATCGCGCCTAGGTCCATAGAAATAATACATACTGGCTAACAAAAAAAATTGCCATTCGCCTTGGAAACAACCTGAAATCCGAGATATCGCATCCTCTATCGTTATCTTCTACCTATTTTTGCGCAGGAATCATGAGTCTGCTGGACGACACGTGTGCCCAGAACCACGGCCAACGCGAAGGTGTCGACCGTCAACTGCTGACGACGCTGTCGAAGAAGCACGCGACGAATGCGCATTTTCTGCCCGGCTCCGACTCGTTCGTCGTCAAACACTACGCCGGTGACGTCACCTACAACGTCGACGGCTTCTGCGACCGAAATCGCGACGTTTTGTACCCGGACCTCATCATTCTGATGCAGAACTCGTCGAAGTGAGTGGTTTTTTTGGATTTTTTTTTCGAATTTTTCGAAACCATTTTGTTTTGCAAAAAAATTTTTCCTGCTTCAAAAAACGCTGAAGAACACACTTTCCAAACAACATACAGTTTCAGGTGAATAAAAAGCTCGGCTTCTAAAATTTTCAAAAATCATTTCGCACCGCGGAGCGCGTTTTCAATGGGCTTTAAACATTTGGAACAATGATATTATCATTTTTTCGCTGAATAGCAGTGAGGACGAAGAAAAGGTCTCGAAACGAACGACACAGCTCAACATTTTGTTACCGTAACCCTTTTTCTGGATAGCGGAAATCCGACAGTGTTTCGTGTGGATTTTTTTTTGATTTTTTGACGAAAAAACCAAAAATAAAAAAAATTCTGGAAAATCTTGGATGATTTTGAATTATTTTCACAGTGGGGCCTAGTAACCGCCGCTGGCCTAGGAATCTCTGAAAATATAATTATTGGCGCTAAATTTAAACTTTAAACTTAATGATCACACTTTCAGCGCCTTCATCCGCGCCCTCTTCCCAGACAACGTGGCTGTTTCGGCCGGTTCAAAACGTCCGACGACGTTTTCGATGAAAATTCGGGTAATTTAATTCCAAAATTACCCAATTTAACTGAAAATGTGCTTTTTTTCCAGTCCCAAGCCAACACACTCGTCGAATCGCTGATGAAATGCTCACCGCACTATGTCAGATGTATCAAACCGAACGAGACGAAACGAGCGAACGATTGGGATGAGAATCGGTGAGTGTTTGATTGAGAATTGTCAGAAATCCCTATTTTATATTTGAAAAATCTTGGAACCTGCGCAAACGCGCTCCGTTGGACTCGTGGTGGTCTCGCCACGACTCTTGTCTGCGTCTCTCGTAGAATACACGAGACAGAGACGATTGTCGTGGCGAGACCACCACGAGTCCAGCGGAGCGCGTTTGGGCAGGTTCCAAGATTTTTGAATTAAATATTCCAAAATATTATGTATTTCCTAGAATATGGCATAATGGCAGAGCGGGAGGGATCGGGTCTCGCCACGAGAAAATTTTTGAAAATCGACTAAAAAAGATACTGTAGATTTAATGTTTTTAGTTACTGTCTATTTACTATACCGTATCTTTTTTAAAGGTGCATGTCGATTTTTAAAAAGTTTAATGTTCTCTTGCCGATACCCATAATACTGAAAACTACTTTTCGAAAAATATCCGAAACCTACGTATAATATTTTCGGATTCAAATTTTTTTTTTTTTTTGGTTCAAAAATTCGGTATTCGGCCGATTTTCAGACAGATTTTTTTTGATAAACGAATATAGCATTGATTTTTTTCAAATTTTAATGGCTAGCTGTATTTAATTTTTGGAATTTTTTTACCGTCCAATGCTTGAAAATGACCGAAAATCTCGACCACTAATCAAAATGGTTTCCAGTGTCAAACACCAAGTCGAATACCTCGGCCTCAGCGAGAACATCCGTGTCCGCCGCGCCGGATTCGCCTACCGACGGGCATTCGACAAATTCGCCCAACGCTACGCCATCATTTCTCCGCAAACATGGCCCTCGTTCCGCGGAGATCAGCAGCACGCGTGCGAGATCATCTGCAACACGGTCCACATGGAACGGAGTCAGTTCCAGATGGGACGGACGAAGATATTCATCAAAAATCCCGAATCGGTGCGTCATTTGTTCAAAAATCGGAATACGGTTCTATTATTCTAAAAAGCAGTTTCAAGAAACATTTTTCACCAACATTTTTTAAAAAATTGGATGAACAAAGGTTGGAAAAAAGTAGAAAACTGGAAAACCAGAGATTCCAAAAATATTTTCAAAAATAGAAAAATTAACCATCAATGGACCTTGTAAAGCCTACCTGGTTTTAAACAGTGTCTCCGGTTGCTCAGTTCTCCGGTATTTTCCGGAAACTGCTGAAATTCGGGTATCCCTGCAGGGTCCTGTTGAATTTTTTCGTTTTCTTTATTCAAAAAAAAAATCTAATTTACACATTCCAATGTTCAGCTATTCCTTCTGGAAGAGACCCGAGAGCGGAAGTTCGACAGCTTCGCGAGAGTCATTCAGAAGGCGTGGAGACAGTTCTCGGCCAGAAAACAGCACATCAAACAGAAGGTATTATGCCCTATTTTTCATTCTGTTGGGAAGGGGAAAAGTGATCGATAATCCAAGAAAGTAGGAAAAATGATCTCGGAATAGCGAATTTGTAGAATAAAAAAAAAATATCCTGTTTCATAATTTATTCAAAAAATATCGTTCTCTGACTCCTACGTTCACTTCCCAGATTTTAATATTGAAAAAGTCGAACTCGAAAATCTCTATTTACTCACTATCGGATGCGTCCAAAAAGAAGATTTTGACGAGATTCCGCGAGAACGAGTTTTCTAGGCCACCTGGCGCGAATTATTGTGGAAAAGTTTTCGAAAATTTCAACTAGCCAGGAAAATTCAATTTTAGCTGTTTTTCGAGTCAATCCATTCTCTTATCATGCTTAATTCGTTTTATCGAGAAATCCGAATGAAAACCGGCCGAATACCGTCTTTTTAGACCAAGGGTTACGGTAACAGTCGTTGAGCTGTGTGTCGTTCGTTGCGAGACTCTCTCGTCAAAATCTTCATTTCGGATATGCATCTGATAAATAGTATTATTCTTAAAAATTTTTTCGCTCACTTGGAAGAGAAATCCAAACCTAGTCCCCCGTTGGTCTCGTATCGATGGGGTGGATCCAGCCTTGCTGATTGGTCAATCAGCGTGGTGGCCGAATTTTCCCCTCCTCTTCCAAAAGAGCGAAACAATTTTTAAGAATGAAAAAAAATACTTGAAAAATGACCTATTCTTATCTATTATCATCTGCAGGAACAAGCGGCCGATCTGATGTTCGGAAAGAAGGAGCGTCGGCGGTTCTCACTCAATCGGAACTTTGTCGGCGACTACATCGGCCTCGAACACCATCCCGCACTCCAGTCGCTCGTCGGAAAACGGCAGAGGGTTCTGTTCGCCGCCACCGCCAACAAGTACGATCGCAGTTTCAAGGTGAGCACGTTTTACCCGATTTTTGAAAATAAAAATGCTTATAAAATTGACCAAATAAGTGGGATCCTACCATTACGAAAACGTAGTTAAATTTTTTTTTGAATTTTTCGTTAATACGAAATCAAAATTTTGACTAAATTCGGATAATTTTTAAAAAAAGAAAAAGAAAGAGCAACTGAAAATAAGGAAACGCAGCGGAATCCGAGGCGATTCTGAAAAATTGTGTATTTTTCTGTGCGGGACCATTTTCAAATTTTTGGGATTCCGACTATATAAAAACATGTTTTTTCCCCATAAAACTACCCTTGGAAAATGCTTTCATGAAATCCGATGTTTCGCTTGAAAACCTTTTTTTTCAAGATTTCAAACAAAAATAATCAGTTTAAATAACCACATTTCACATAAATTGCCATTTTTACGAAAAAATTGAAACTGAAAAACTTTTTTAAAAAAATTAAATTTAACGCTGATCAGACTTTTTTTTTAACGCTGATTTTTTTTGATTTGATATCAGAGTTGGGGCGGATTACGATTTCTGTTTTCCGGAATTTTTTTCTGGGAAATAACTTTTTTTTCGAAATTAAAAAAAAAGATTTCAAGCAAAAAATCAGTCTAAAATGACTGAATTTCACAGTAGATTGACGTTTTTTTTAGGAAAAACTGTATTTTCATTTTTTTTTTCCGGATTGCAGAATATAAAAAATTTGATTTATTTTTTCGAAATTTATCGTTTTTTGCACGTTTTTCACCGATTTCTTGGCGGGAATTCGCTTTTAATTCGAAAAAATTATAAATGTCGTGAAAAAAAAGCATTTTAATTGAATAACATCGTTTCGAGACCCGAAATTTCATTAAAATTAAAAAAAAAATTTGGCCGATTTTCTCAATGGGTCTTGAAGCGATCTCTCGTAAATGTTACCCAAACGCCTCGTTGTACTGTCAGAAATTTTATATATATTGATATAAAACACCTATATGAAGAACAATTAATTAAAAACTAAAAAATAATTAATTTAAAAAATAAAACTGGAAACCGGGAAAAAAATTATTTTCAAAAAATATATTTTTCTATATTTTTGGAAAGAAAATCAGAAAAAAACACTTAAAACTACAATTTCTTCTTCCAGGTCTCAAAACTGGACATTCTGCTGACAGCCAATCACTTGACACTGATCGGAAGGGAAAAAGTGAAGAAAGGACCTGAAAAGGGAAAGATTGTCGAGATCATCAAACGGTAACCTGTTTCTTTCCCATTTCCTCCCCCAATTTCCCCCCTTCCAGACAACTCGACCTCCCACAAATCAAAGCCATCGGCTTATCACCTTATCAGGACGACTTTGTGATCCTTTATGTCACTGGCGAAGAGTACACGTCGCTTCTCGAGACGCCGTTCAAGACCGAGCTTTGCACGGCCCTTTCGTGAGTTTTATTAAATATTTTTACTAAAATCTTATTAAAATATATTTTAATATTTGAATTTTAATATTCAACAATTTTTGATACACCCTAGAATTTAGCGACTGCGAACCAAATATTTTTATTTTTTTTTGGAAATGGAAAAAAATTAAATTTTTAAAATACTTTTAAAATATTTTACAAATCAGCCAAAATTCCCATTTTGGTTCTCGCCAAAAAAAGACCTTTCGTGAGTTCTTTTTTTGTTTTTCAAAAATTAAAACTGTCGAATTCAGCGGCTACGAACGGAATATTTTTTAAACATTTTGGAAAAAATTAAAATTAAATTTGTCAAAATTCCCGGGAATTCCCACTAAAACGATCGAAATCAATTTTGTCCTTGAAAAAGCAACGAAAAATAATCACCCGGAATAGTGAATTTTTCTTTGAAAATTAATTAATTAATTAAATTAATTTACAAAAATTTATAAATTTTTACCATCTTATCAAAAATATTCATTTCGAAAATTTGAAAAATTATTTTCAAATGTTTCTTATCAGCTCAAGAACATCGTTATCCGAATCTAGTTTCTCACACAAAAATTAGCGATGGCCAGAGAAAATTTTTCCGAATTTCTGGGAAGAAAATTGAAAATCCAAAAAATTGACGGAAAAATTTTATAAATACTATAATTTTATCGCAGTAAGACACATTTTCTTGACAAAGTTTTTCTTTTAGAGTATTACAGACTAGCCAAAAAAAAATAAAAAATATTAAAAAATAGCTCTTACCAAAAATCTCGGGTTCTCGATAAATTGTGTAAAAAATAACAGTAATTTTTTTTTCCAGCCTTATCAAAAATATTTATTTCGAAAATTTTTCAAAGAGATATTGTAGTCAAAGTGTGACTTTGAAAAGTTTTGAAAATATTTTCGTAAATAGTTCTCACAGAAAAATCAGCAATGGTCAGAAAAATAGCTATACTCAACCATTAAATGAAAATTTTCAAGGTAGGAAAAATGTGTTTTCGATGAAACGGAAGGCATTGAAACTCTCCGATTTTTGCAGAAAAGCCTACAAAGAGCGAACGAACGGCGGGCATTTGAATCTGGACTTCCGAACGTCGCACACGATCACCCTCAAAAAGACCCGATTCGGCGGTGGTCAGAGGATCGTTCAGTTCGCATGGGATGGATCGGCGAACGCCGAGAAAACGCTGAAAGCCAGTGGAAAGACGCTGAATGTCAGCATTGGCGCTGGTCTCGCCAATACTACCAGTCAGTTTTTTTATAAATTTTTAAAAATTGTTCAAAAATTATTGGTGATCTGGCATTGGACCTTCCATTGGACGAAT
The DNA here is from genome assembly GCA_963932285.1 of Caenorhabditis macrosperma. Classification (NCBI taxonomy): domain Eukaryota; kingdom Metazoa; phylum Nematoda; class Chromadorea; order Rhabditida; family Rhabditidae; genus Caenorhabditis; species Caenorhabditis macrosperma. The sequence goes on from OZ010622.1 coordinate 12,834,270, forward strand.
TGGACAAAATTGGACAAATTAGACATTGGACAAATAATTTTGAAAAAGTATTTGAAAAAAGTTACATATTTATGGTGAAACAGTGATTTTTTTTAAATTTCCCTGACAAAATCGATGAAAATCGATATTCAGAAAATTTTAAAAATTCGAAAAATTAAATGCCAAATAACTGGATTTTTTAAATAATTAAGAATTTTTTTCAATCATTGGATAATTTTATTGATTACGAAGAAAAAATGGGAAAAAATTTAAAAATAATTTTTCTTCAATAATTGGAAAATTTTATTAATTACGAAGAAGAATGTTTTTTTTTTAATTTAAATTTTTTTTTCAGTCATTGGAAATTTTTATTAATTACGAAGAAAATATTTTTAAAACATTTAAAAAATATTTTTTTCAATAATTGGAAAATTTTATTAATTACGAAGAAAACATTTTTAAAAAATCAAAAACTATTTTTTCAATAATTGGAAATTTTTACGAAGAAAACATTTTTTTTAATTAAAAAAATTTTTTTTCAATCATTGGAAAATTGTATTAATTGCGAAGAAAAAAAATGTATAAATAGTAAAATTCGCAAATGTTGCAGGACCCTCAACGGAACGTCCACAAGGCGGATACACGCCTCGTCGGGACCAATTGCGAACTTCCACGCGGCGGACGAACAAATCGAACAATTTGGCAGCTCAGGCGCAAATTGCCAATGCGATGAGAGCCGCCCCGGTGAGTTTTTGAAAAAGTTTTTCAAAAAAAAATTAATATTTTGGAATTTGAAATTTAAAAATTTATCGATTAATTTAGGCAATTTTTCCTAAGTACATCCGAATAGAAATGAAAGGAAACCAATTACAAAAATATTAAAATATTTCAAAATTCAGTAAAAGATCTGGAAATCGTTTGAATTTCCTCCCAAATTTTGGGTCTCGGCTGGAAGTGCGAGACATTTCTCTAAAATATGATAAAAATCGAGATTTTAAAAAATATTTCGCTTCTCTAAAATAATGCGTTCAATATTTCAAAATGTTGCAAAAAATAATTCCTGTTTCAGAAAATTTACAAAAAAAATTGTTTTAAATTTTCGCCAATAGTGCTCATTTTTTTTATCGCTTAAAAAAAATTTCCGCGATTCTCCTGAAACATCGTGTTGCAAATGCGCTCCACTGAATTTTCTCGTTCGAAATAATTTTCAAAAATGTTTCCGATGTCGATTTTTGTGAAATTTCAAAAAAAAAATCACTTTGCGCCGCCTCCACGAGAAGTATTATATAATCCACGAAAAAAGAAAAAAAAATGCAATTCCAGGTGCCCGCTCACCACGGAATCAACAACAACTACAACCAACCGCCACCGCCCGTCTCGATCAACCACCAGTACAGTCAGGAACCGGCGCGTGTGACCCCAGTGATGGGAAATGTGATAAGCCAACTGAACAGCATGAACATGGCCGCATCGGGGGGCGGCGCCAACAACAACGGCCCCTCCTCGGCAACGACATCCCGTGGTCCGAAACCACCGCCACCGGCCAAACCGAGACTCCATCCCATCGTCATTGCCGTCTATCCGTACGAAGCACAAGACACCGACGAGCTCAGTTTTGAGGCTGGAGACGAGATTGAGCTCATCAACAAACGTGCGTTTTTGAATTTTTTTAAAATCACGGGGGGCCAACGCCGACGCGCGTGCAAGCAAGCTCCATTGAGAACCGCCGATTTCGCTTCGTATCCTGAGTCGATGCGCAGCGAAATTCGAAGAAAATTTTACCGGGAATTTCAAATTTTATTATTCCACGTCGCGTTTGGACCCTCGTGAAAATTTAAATTCAAAAAATTGTGGAATTTTCAAAAAGAAGCTAGAAAAAAAATATTTTTATTTCCGCTCATTGTGGACTACCGTATTTAGATTTTATTTTAAAAATCAGAATCTGTTCATCTTGTTTTTTTTTTGATTCTGGAATTTTGTTTTGACTGAAAATTTTTTTTTCAAAATTTTGAAAATTCTTTCTTTTTAAAAATAAAAAATTTTTCCAAAAATAGAGAATGTGGGTGAGTAGAGAGTGATACATAATACCATCTGTTTATTGACTGATTTTTTTTTGATTATTCAAAAAAAAAATCTGAATTTTTCCGTTTTTAAAATTTTTTAGAAAAATTTAGAAAATTTTCTGTTTCAAACGTAATAAAAAGTTTTTGGGTTTTGTTGAATTTTATTAAGAATGACAGCCAGGGTAAAAAATCGATTAATCAGAATTCGAAAAATATTTTTGAAAATTGATTTTTAAAAAATTATCGATACAAAAAAATGCATTTATTGATTTTTTTTTGTAATTTTTAAAAGTTTTAATCGTTGTTCATGCTCACACAGTAAAAATCTGAAAATTGGCTGTAAATTTTAAAATTTTTTGAAACGGCAAAAATGAAATTAATTTTTAAAAAAACTTTTTCGATTTTTCAAATTGAAAATTTTTTAAATTTTTTTTTTTGAATTTTTATTAAAATCCATAACTCTTCCAAAGTGCTCTCATATTTTTAACTTTTAAAATTCAAACTACTCCAAATTTTCAGACGAATCCGGATGGTGGGAGTGCAAAATCGGCAGCCGCGTCGGTCTTCTGCCCGGAAATTATGTCAAGGAATAAGAGCGAAAATATCGATTTTTCCCTTTTTTTTCTTTTTTTTCCACTCGAAAACAGATCTCCTCGAGCCTGTAACCCCCAAATTTTCTGAATTTTGAAAATTTTTTTTTTAATTTTTTAAAAATTCTTACCCTTCTGTGAACAAATTACGAGTCCCCCGGCCCCCATTCTGTAGAAAATATTGATTTTTTCATGTTAAATTGCTCCCAATTAACCCCCAATTAAGTCCCCCAATTGAACTCATGTACGTATATTGCTAACTTATCGATTTTTTCTTTTTCTTTCTAGCGCATGTGATAAATCGAAAATTATCGATTTTTCATTGATTTTTTTTTTCAGAATTTCAGAATTGAGAATTTATCAAAATTCACCGAAAAATAATCGATATCTAGCTGAGAATACAATGATCTTTTTGCTGGCGGGCACTTTTGATCTTCTCGATATCCTTCGATTCGACACCACTGTAGCCACGACTTGAGGGCATTGATTGGCTGGAATATCGATTGATTGAGTGATAACGAATGATCAGGTGATTAGGATCAATTTGAATTTGGAAAGGTAAATTTTTTGGAAAAATTTAAAAATTAAAAAAAAGTTTTTTTCCGGAACTTTTTAATTTTTGGAAAAATTTAAAAAAAAACAATTTTTTTTTTCAATTTTGACTAATTTCTTTTAATTTGCCGTTTTTTTAAATCAGATTTTTCATTTTGCATTAAAAAAAATAGATTCTAACAAAAGCAAAATTGAAAATTTTTTTATAATTTTTGAAAATTAATTTCAAAATTGATTTCAAAATTATTGATTTTTTTTCTCGAATCTATGAAAATCAACACACCAAAGAAAATATGAATATGATTAACCGGAAAGTTGTCCGGAAAATTTCGGGAAAATTTGAATTCTTTCAATTTGCCGTTTTTTTAAATTTAAATTTCATTAAATGAATTTTTTGAATTTTTTAATAATTATTTTTAAAAATTTATTTCAAATCTGAATTCTGGAAATCGGCTAAAAAATTAAAAATATTTTTTTAAATTCAAAAATCGAAGAAAAAAAATTAATATTTCCTGTTTCAACAATTATTGATTTTTTTTTCTCGAATCCATGAGAATCGATGGACAATGCTCTGCGAGGTGAGTATGATTAACCGGAAAGTTGTCCGGAAAATTCCGGAAAATCAAAAATAAATTTTTTTTGAAAATTTTCAAAAAAATTTTTTCCCAATGAAAACGGGATTTTTTTCAGGAGCCCTTCCGGAAGGTTTCCGGAAACGGATTGCGGATGCTCTCTCTCACCGTCTCTTCCTCAATTCGAATCCGTCAATGTTCAAGTTGGGACGGGTCCGGAGGAGGATTTCGTGGAAGCACGCCTTCACCTCGTTCTCTCTCATCGCACAACACTCCATCTCCGACTTGGACGCACACAACGACAGACACGGCTGGTCGGTTTTGTTGGCCACCAGCAGCACTGGGAACTGGAATACGGTAGGCTGGGTTACTGTAACTGACGGATTTCCTCGAATGGTGAAGCAATGCTGCCGGATAATCAATATATCTCGAGAGTGATAAGAGATATCAAAAAGTTGTCAACTGCAAACTTGTAGTCCTGGTTTTGATCTACAAGTTTGCCATTGACAACTTTTTGATATCTCTTATCAATCTCGAGATACAATCATTCTCCGATAGCGTTTGAGAGGAAATACAGTATAAACGGCTAGTGTTACTGTAGCAGTACTGTAAGTCACAAAAAATTTACAGTGCGCTGTGAGAGGTTACTGTAGATCACTGAAAGCTAGAGTCAATTACTGTATTGATTACTGTAGGCGTATGGTAGATCACTACAGGTTAATATATCGGTTACTGTAGGTTACTGTTTCAAAAACAATGAATATAGTCTAAGAGCGGTGTGTGAGTGATAGCTTTCTCCTTTCCGGATCAAAGGGTAGTGTGGGTTACTGTAGATCACCGAAGGTTTCCATCTTACTGATCTACCATCCCCCCGAACACTTACACTTCTTCCCCGTCTCGCCCGAATCTCGGCCACCGTCGTGAGTGCCTCGTCCAGAGAGGAGGCGTCGTCGAGGGCGAACACCACCTGTCAACACATCAGGTTATCGATTTTTTGATTTTGATCTACCAGAAACGCGTCCGCCGTTCCAATGTACAAGTTTTTCATGCCTATGAAGTCCCGTGAGCCACTCGAGTCGATGATCTGAAGTTCAATGTTCAATGGAGAGAGGACTGGAAGTGCGCCAGCACGAGAAACGCGTCAATCGCCCTTCTCAGGCAGATCGGGAAATGCGTCAAGATGAGTGCCGAAAAGACACGAAAAATGCGTCAAGATGAGTGCCGAAAAGACACGAGAAATGCGTCAACACGAAAAGCGTTATGCACCAGAAACGCGTCAACACGAGAAGTACGTCAACCCGTTTCTCAGAAACAATCGGGAAATGCGTCAAGGCGAAGTGATAATGCACTAGAAAGGCGCCAACACCAAAAACGCGTCAACCGACACTCACAATGTATCCTGGAGGCAAACTTGAAATGCGCCATGCACCGAAAACGCGTCAAGACGCATCATTCCCCTGAACCATGAAAGACACTAGAAATGCGCCAGGAAAAAGTGCGTCAATCATTGACCTAGAGGTTAACGAGAAAAGCGTCAAGGCGATGTGAAGTTGCACTAGAAGTGTGCCAAGCACCAGAAACGCGTCAACCGTGTCTCGCTCTCTTCTAAACCATGAAAGACACTACAAATGCGCCAGCACGAGAAGTGCGTCAAAGAGGACACTAGAACCGCGTCAATGAAATAGCAAAAAGGACACTAGAAAAGCGCCAGCACAAAAAGTGCGTCAACCGACACAAACAACCGTATTCCTAGAGGCACACGAGAAATGCGCCAGCACGAGAAACGCGTCAACAGTGTGTGTCCCACTCACCTGTACCATAAGGACCCTCCCCTCCTCGATCTCGTACTCGATCCAATTGAACTCCTCCACCGTCGGCCGGTAGTCCTCGACGAACTTGTGCCACAGGAACTGGGAGACCATTGCGGACTTGCCGACCTACAGTAATCCTTTGGTTGTCTCTATTCGAAATCTACAGTAATCCTCACCCTCTCCGCCCCCAACACCGCTACCGTAACCTTGTTCTGTCGCCGCTCGCCACGTGGCTTCGCGTCCCGACGGCCGACACTTTTGCTTCGATTCATCATTTCTGCAACGATTGGTGATAAGGGTAGATCAAAACTTTAAGAAATCACGGAACAGTAATAATAAGGATAAGAAGATATTTTGGAAGTTTTGGTTTTTTTTTGAATTCTGAAAGTGTCCCTCATTCGAAAAGCTATAACTCGGTTCAAAATGCTCCAATTGAGATGGGATTTGGACTGGAAACAGTCAAGTAGATCAGTAAAAAACTGGAATTTTTCTAGATTTTTATCTGAATTCCCGAAGGCGTCACGTCATCTGAAATTTGAGGCAAATTGGAAATTTTCCCAAAAATGCATAATTTCGAAAAATTATCATAACTCGGCTGAAAATGCTCCGTTTGAGCTCGTCTTTCGATATTTTTTGGTCAAGGGGTTTAGTAAAATGCTGGAATTTTTCTAGATTTTTCAAAAAATTTCTGAAGTCACCACGTCATCTGGAAGTTGGTGCAGATACAGAATTTCCGAAAAAATATCATATTTTTGAGAAATAACTGTAACTCGGCTGAAAATGCTCCAATTGAGATGGGATTTGGACAGGGAATAGTCAACAGGTCTATTAAAATGGTGGTATTTTTTGTAGATTTTTAAAATTTTTTCTGAAGCCTCTACGTCATCTGGAAGTTGAGACAGATTGAAAATTTACCAAAAATGCATAATTTCAAAAAATTATCATATCTCAGCTCAAAATTCTCCGTTTGAGCTCGTCTCTGGATATTTTATAGTCAAGGGGTTCAGTAAAATACTGGAATTTTTCTAGATTTTTATCTAAAATTCTGAAGACGTCACGTCATCTGGAAGTTGAGGTAAATTGGAAATTTCCCCAAAAATGCATAATTTCGAAAAATTATCATAACTCGGCTGAAAATGCTCCAATTGAGATGGGATTTGGATAGGGAACAGTCAAGTAGATCACTAAATAACTGGAATTTTTCTAAATTTACAGCTAGAACATAAACTGAAAATCGGACAAATTAAACAATACCATATTGAAAAATCAATGAAAATCTTGAAAAAAACGATTTTCTATTTTCTGAAACTGCAAAAAATCTGAAAATCCGGAATTTCAGATCCGAACCGAGAAATGCTCCGGGAGCCGTGCTCACTAATTATTATGTGGCATTTCACATTTTTAATTATTTATTTCCTCTTTTCCCTTTTCTATTTCTCTAATTCTCTTCTTTCTCATTCATTTTTCACTTTTTTTTCTTATTTTTTTCGAAATACAATGTTAGAAAACCAAGAATCGATTCCAGTTTCAATTTTCTTATTTAATGGCACTCTTTGAAACAGGTTTCACTATAAAACTGCTTTTTTTTTGTTTCCAGTTTTCCGGAAGGATTACGACAAGATATCTCGCAACGAAAACAATTTGTGAGCGACGAAACGTGCTGCGCCTTTAATGCGGCGATACGGTAGTTGTGCAATAATTAATTTCCGTCTTTTTCCACTCGATTTACTCAATTTCAGCCGTTTTTCCAGTAAAAAAGGACAAAAAGTGTGTTTTTCGTGTTTCAATCGATATTTTCCTGTATTTTCATGTTTTTTTTCCGATTTTAGATTCAAATTTTCAAGAAAAACGGCAAAAAGCAGAGAAAAATGCCGCTGCAAAAGCCGGAAAACGACATTTTCAGTAAAACTGCAATTTTTGCCGTTTTTCCTGAAAATTTGAATTCGGAATCGATAAAAACATTAAAAAACAGGAAAATATCGATTGAAACACGAAAAACACACTTTTTGTGCTTTTTTTTACTGGAAAAAGTACAAAAAACGGCTGAAATTGAGTGAATCGAGTGGAAAAAGACGGAATTGAATTATTGCCCAACTACCGTATCGCCGCTTTAAAGACGCAGCACGTTTCGGTGCTGATCAAATGTTTTCGTTGCGAGATATCGTGGCGCGCGTTTGAAACTTCAATTGTGTGAAATTTTTTTTTTGAAATTTTGCAAAAACAATTTTTTTTTAATTTTCTACATTTTTCTCGTAATTTTTCCAATTTTTTTTTTCAAAATTGTTTTCTTTTTTCAGAGTTTTCAAATTATTTTTTTCTTTCCAATTTTCCCTTTCTGCTATAAAAAAACCACGTAAACCGACGAAAAAATGCACAATTTTCGTGAATTTCTGAATAATAAAAACATTGAAAAATACGCGAAAATGCAGAAAATGCACCACTATAACCGCCTTTTTTGTACATTTTCGCATTGAAACACTGTACTTGACGGGAAAACGCACACTTCCGCAAGTTCGCGTGTTATCGAGTGTATTGGGAGAAAAAAGTTCGGAAAATTTGAAATTCTCACTGAATTGTTCCCGGAAATCGCGTGTTGTAGAACATTTCCGATCGATTTCGAGATATTCAACGATAATAGTAGAGCAGAATGTGAAAATTGAGAAGAAAAAACTTTCAAAAAAAAATCAAAAAAAAAAATTTTTTTTTGAAAAATTTAAAATTTTTTTTTTTTAAATTTTGCAAAATTCACCAGAAAATTCGAGAAATTAGAGAGACTAATAAGTGAGAGGAGCAATTGGCGAAGAGGAAAAAGAGAGGAAGAACAAGAACAAGTGGTGGTTTAGTTGAGAAAATGAGAGAAAATGGGGAAGAAAAGTGAGGAAAATGGGGGGCTTCTCGCCAATTAACTCAGTCGAGGACACATTCTTCTCGTTTTTCTTTTAGACTTTTAGACGAGAATAAGAGAGAAATGAGCAGAAGAAGAAAACGAAGAAGGAGAAGGACTAATTATGCAGCCATGTGGTAAGTGCGCTCTATTGAACTCTATGGGGGGAATGATGCTCTTGCAGAATTTTTGTTGCAATGAGAACGAAGAAAGTGCGCTCTATTGCTAATTTAAAAAAATTTTAATTAAAAAAAATTTTTTTTAGGTAAAAATTTTTTTTTAGGTTTTCTAAAAAAATATTTTTTTTCCGATAAATAGGAAAATTTTTCTCAGAATCAAATAAGGAAAAATTAATTTTGATATTTAAGAAAATTATTTAATTTATCAAGTAGAAATTAAAAATTTTTTTTAATTTTCAAAAATTCTAAAAAAAAATGACAATTTTAATTTTTTCTTTTTTTGAAATTAAAAAAAAATTGTTTTTAATTTTTTAATAAATTAGACAATTTTTCTCTTTTATTAAAAAATATTAATTCTAATCTGAAAATTATTTAATTTATTAAGTAGAAATTGAAAATTTGAAAAATTTGAAAATTTCTGAAAAGTTGACAATTTTATTTTTTATTTTTTTGAATTTAAATAATTATCAAATATGAAACATTTGAACTGTTATAATAACAATAATTTTTTGTATAACAATTTAAAGAATTTATTTTTAAAAAAATAATTTTTTTTGTAATTTTGAAATTTTAATTTTCACAATTTTTCAAAAAATTCAAGAAAAGACCAATAATCCATTTTATTGAAAAATGAAAATTCCGCCCCTTATTTCAAAATTTCAGAAAAAAAAAGGAATTTTTCAAAACTTTTTTTTTTCCTAATTTTTACAGTTTCCAAATTTTTTATTGATCGGGAAATCGCAAAAATGTTTAGTTTTGTACTGATTTTAATTGTATTTTTGTAAATTTTAAATAGAAAAATGTTGAAAATTACTTATTTTCAAAAATTCCCAAAATATTAGGAAAAAATGCGAAAATAAAAAAAAATTTATTTAAAAATTTTTGGGGTTTTTCCTTATTCTCCCTGTTTCAAAAATTATTGATTTATCGAGAAATCAGAAAATAATGATATTTGTGTTCATTATTGTACACATTTCCAAGTTCTCGGTAATCACAAATTTTTTGTGAAAAATTTTTTTTGCGTTGATTTTCAAAAATTTGCTCTACTTTTTAAAAAATTTTTGAAAATTTTGGAAAAAAATTTATTTTTGTTTTCTTTATGTGAAAAAAAGGGGGAAAATAAAAAAAAAGACAAAAAAGGGGAAAACGAAGAATAAGAATAAGGAGGAGAGGGAGATCAAATTACTATTCTCGCCCTGCTGCTGCCCCTTTCCCGCCCCTTCCCCGCCTTTTTTGATATGTCACACTTGCTTCGTTTTATGTTATTTAGGAGACGACAAGGGGTGTCTAGGAATACGGACACATTTTTTAGAGACGTATATTTTTATTATGAATTTTTTGGATTTTTTTTTGCAATTTTGAAATTTAAAACTTTTTTTTGGTTGTTTTTTTTTTCGAAAATTTCTGAAAATTTTCCAGAATTTTCTAAATATTTGGAAATTTTTAAAAATTTCAATATTAAATAATTTTAAGAAACAAGGAGCCAAAGGGAGGTTTTCGGAGACGTATATTTTTATTAAGAATTTTTGGATTTTTTAAATTAAAATTTTGAAATTTAAAAAAATTTTTTTGCAATTTTTTTAATTTGCAAAAATAAATTTTTTTTTTGGATATTTTCCAAACATTTTTTTTTCAATTCGAAATATTTTTACAAATTTTGAAACTTGAAAAAAATTTGATTTGAAAATTAAAAACTGTTTTAAATTTTCGAAAATTAAAATTTGAAAAATTTTTTTTTAATTCTAAAAAATTGAAAGTTTTTCATGTCTAAAAATTTAAAAAAAAATTTAAAATTCTCAAAAATTACAACTTTGAAAAATAATTTTTTATTAATTTCGAAAAAAATTGAAAGTTTTTTATTATTTCAAAAAATTTTTTAGTTTTGAAAAAAATTTGAACATTTTTTTTTCGAATTTTTAAAAAAGTGCGCTCTATTCAATTTTTCTGCATTTTCGCGTAAAATCCAATGAACGGTACTTAGTAATTTCACGACACTGTAACTGTGCACACACCGCGACGCAAAACTGCACACTTTTTTAAATTTTCGTTTGATTTTTATTGTTTTGTTTGTTAGCGATAGAGCGCGTTTGCATTTCCAATGAAAAAAACCGAGAAAAACGTAAAAAATGATGCGGATCTTTTGGAAAAAGCGGAACAAAATGAGGCAAGTCAGGTGGGGGGAATAGAATGCGTGGGAAAATCTTTGAAAATCTCCGAAAAAATCCGCAAAAAATCCGGAAAATCCGCATGATTAGTGTTAGGGAAAACTGGGGAAAAACACACAAAAAAACAAAGAAAAAGTGGATTTTTTTTTGGTTTTTCGATTAAAAAAAGAGCAAAATAGAGTAAAGGGAAACGGAAGGAAAGGGAGGAATAATTATTTTGAAAAAAAAATGAAAAAAAAAATTTTTTTCGCAAAAATATTGGAAATTTGGAAAATTACGAAAAAAAATGTAGAAAATGGGAAAAATTGTTTTTGCGAAAAGAAATTTCAACAAAAAAAATTCATCGTTGAATATTTGAAAATCGGTCGGAAATGCTCTAAAACACGCGATTTCCGGGAACAATTCAGTGAGAATTTCAAATTTTCTGAACTTTTTTCCCCAATACACTCGACAACACGCGAACTTGCGGAAGTGTGCGTTTTCCCGTCAAGTACAGTGTTTCAATGCAAAAATGTACAAAAAAGACGGTTATAGCAGTGATTTTCTGCATTTTCGCGTATTTTTCAATGTTTTTATTATTCAGAAATTCGCGAAAAATGTGCACTTTTTCGTCGGTTTACGTGGTTTTTTTAATAGCAGAAAGGGAACATTGAGAAGAAGAAAAATTTGTAAAAAAAAAGGAAAATTACGGGAAAAATGTAACAAATGGGAAAAATTTTTTTGCGAAAAGAAATTTCAAAAAAAAAAATTATTATCGTTGTAATATCTCAAAATCAGAAATCACAATAAAAATATCAAACGCGCGCCACGATATCTCGCAACGAAGAACAATTTATCAGCGCCGAAACGTGCTGCGCCTTTAAAGCGGCGATACGGTAGTTGGGCAATTATTAATTTCCGTCTTTTTCCACTCGATTTCCACAATTTCAGCGGTTTTTCCGGTAAAAAAAGCACAAAAAGTGTATTTTTCGTGTTTCGCTTGCATATTTTTCTGTATTTTCACGGCAGAGTTTTTTGGGAAAAAGCTAAGAAAAATGTCGCCGGAAAACGATGTTTTCAGTATAAACTGTAATTTTTGCCATTTTTTCTTTAAAAATTTGAATTCAGAATCGATAAAAACATTAAAAAACAGGAAAATATGTTTGCGGAACACGAAAAATACACTTTTTATGCTTTTTTTACTGGAAAAACGGCTGAAATTGAGTAAATCGAGTGGAAAAAGACGGAAATTAATCATTGCGCAACTACCGTATCGCCGCTTTAAAGGCGCAGCACGTTTCGGTGCTCACAAATTGTTTTCGTTGCGAGATATCGTTTATTGTGAACTCTTGAGATTCGACTATAGTGTAATATATATTTGAACATAAATCTGGCCGGGACACACACACACATGCCAATTACGTCTCCTTCTCCTGCCCCCGCCGTCTTTTCGGAATTAAAAAAGGGGCGGAGCTTATTTTTAAGTTTAGTCTATTTTTGGCAGTTTTTTGACGTATTTTTGAGGGCGGAAATTGAAAAAAGAGCAGGTGAAAAAAAAATAAAAGATTTCTCCTTGGTGAGTATGGTCTGAAAAAAAACCAAGAAAAATCGCAAAAAAAAATTAATTTCCAGTTTTCATTTTTTTTTTCATTTTTTCAATTTCCGATTTCAAATTATTTTTGTATTCAATATTTAAAAAATGGATATTATTCTTAAAAATTTGTTTTCGCTCACTTGGAAGAGAAATCCAAACCTAGTCCCCCGTTGGTCTCGTATCGATGGGGGCGGATCCAGCCTTGCTGATTGGTTGCAGAGGCCAATCAGCGTGGTGGCCGAATTTTCCCCTCCTCTTCCAAGGGAGCGAAACAAATTTTTAAGAATAATATAAGTCGGAGAAAAATTGAAAAAAACTTTTTTTCTATTTCAAAATGCACTGAAAATTCTAAATTTTCATTGTTAAATTATTTGCTTTTCTCCAAAAAGGGTATTTTAGAGCAGTCTGAAACTAAAAATGAATCTAGAAAAAAAAATGGAAATGGCATTTTTATAATTTTTTTTTTTCAGATTTATTTTAAACTTCAGACTGCTCTAAAATACCTTTTTTGGAAAAGAGTAAACAATTTAAAAATAAAAATTTTGGATTTTTAGTTCATTTTGAAATTGTAAAAAAAAATTTTTCCAAAATTTTTTTTGTCAAAGTTATAATATTTTCAGATTAATTTTACATCTGGAATTTTTCTATTTATCGATTTTGACTGTTTTTTGACGTGGGGGAAAACCAAAAATTTTAGAGAAACACGGAAACTAAATTAAAAAAAAAAATTTTTCAAAATTTATCATTTTTCAATATTTTTCAAAATTTCAAAATTTTCAATTTTTCAATTTATCAATAGAACATTCTGAAATTTTTCGAATAAAACAGAATGACAAGTGGAAATTTCAAAATTAAACTAGAATTTTTAAAAAATTGTTTTTTTTGGAATTTTTCCAATTTTTTTTTAACATTAAAAAAATCAAAAATAGTTTGAAAAACGGAAATTTAAAAAAGAAATAGGTGCAAAAAATTTAAATGTAAATTTAGAATAAAAAATTTCCTGAGTGACTGAAACACGGAATTGAAAAAATTAGACATTTTGAAAAAATAGTGAAACTGAAATTTTTTTTTTTGAATTTTTTTAAAATATTATTTTTTTTTCTGGTTTTTAAGACGATTTTTAGCAAAGAAAAAAATAATTTAAATTTCGAAATTTTTCTGAAATTTCTGATTGACATTTCCCATTATTTCCCATTCGAATTAGGAAGCGGAAGTGAATTTTTTTTTAATTTTTAAAAATTTTTAAAAAATTAAAAAATGACGTGGACGTCTGGGGGATTTTCAGATTTTCAGATAAAGGGTCTGAAACTGTTCTCCCATTTTCAAATAGTCCAAAAATGATCTCAATCGGAGCATTTTGAGCTGAGCAGCTGAGAAAAAGGGCTAATTTTGGGAAAGGGCACACTTTTCCACCTGGCTCCCACTTTTAGATGACGTGACGAATTCAGGGTTTGGGGTTGAAAATTGGGCACAATTTGGAAATGTTTTTAAGCTTTTTGGCTATTTATAAAAAATGAGCTCGAATAGAGCATTTTTAGAGTGATTTTCCAATAGCGCCCATTTCCAGATGACGTGACGCCTTCAAAATTCCAGATAAAAATCTGAAAAAATTCCAGCATCCTACTAATCCACTTGACTATTTCCAGTCCAAGTCCCAGCTCAAACAGAGCATTTTGAGCCAAGTTATGCTCATTTTCCGAAATCATGTTTTTTTTCAAAAGTGCTTCTCTGACTCAAGTTTCAGATGACGTGACGCCTTCAGAATTTCAGACAAAAATCTAGAAAAATTTCAGCATTTTGCCAGTCCAGTTGACTATTTCCATTCCAAGTCCCAGCTCAAACGGAGCATTTTTGGCTGAGATATGATAATTTTTCGAAATGATCCTTTTTTTCGAAAATGCTCATCTGACTCAACTTTCAGATGACGTGACGCCTTCAGGATTCCAGATAAAAATCTAGAAAAATTCCAGCATTCTACTAATCCACTTGACTATTTCCAGTCCAAGTCCCAGCTCAAACAGAGCATTTTGAGCCGAGTTATGATAATTTACACGAAAATCACCATTTTCGATCATATCTCGACTTTGAAATAATGTGTCGAAAATTTTTTCAAAAATTTTCCCTATCATCTAGAATTTTCGGAACATCTGATAAGGGCTCTGAACTCCTATTTTATCGATTTAGAGCTCATTTCGGAGCATTTTTGAGCCGAAGAAACTACAGTAATCTGTCAGGGGTAAAAATAAAGGGGTACAAAGATTTACCAAGAGGAAGTAGATCAAATACACAAAAACGGACCACAAGAATGCTATAGAAGTGGGGGGGGGGGGGCAAAATCAAGAATTCACGGACAAAAACGGGGGGAAAATGAGCCATTCTGTGCTCTCGGGGGGGATACACTTCTCAAACCAACCAGAATAACTAAATGACGTGGCAACACGCGACAACAGGATTTCCTCCCTTTTCTCTTTCTTTTTTTTTGGGAAGGAAAGGACGAATACTATTTTTAGAGATTTTTAGCGGGAAAAATGGTCCTGAATAGATGTAGATTGACATTAACCCACTTGGAAGGGTATCTTCCACTAAAATGAGCATAACTTGGCTCTAAATGCTCTGTTTGAGCTGTGACTTGGACTAATTATAGTCAAGTGGATTGTTAAAATGCTGGAATTTTTCTAGATTTTTATCTGGAATTCTGAAGTCGTCACGTCATCTGGAAGTTGAGCTAAATTTGCAATATCTCATTTTGGAAAAATCATCATATCTCAGCTCAAGATAGTCCGTTTGAGCTGGGACTTGGATATTTTGTAGTCAAGAGGTTTGGTAAAATGCTGGAATTTTTACAGATTTTTATCTGAAGATCTGAAGTTGTCACGTCATCTGAAAGTTGGGTCAGATGAGCATTTTCGAAAAAAACATGATTTCGGAAAATGATCATAATTCGGCTCAAAATGCTCCGTTTGAGCTGGGACTTGGACTGAAAATAGTCAAGATACCTAATTAAATGCTAGAATTTTTACAGATTTTTATCTGGAATTCTGAAGACGTCACGTCATCTGAAAGTTGAGCTAAATTTGCAAAAATTACATTCTTGGAAAATGAGCATAACTTGGCTCTAAATGCTCCGTTTGAGCTCGTCTTTGGATATTTTAGCTAGTCTAAAAGTTAAGAAATAGATTGGTAAAGTTCCAGAAGACGGTCACGTCGTCTGAAAATTTGAAAATTTTTGAAAAATTGTGAAAATTATGATTTTCCTTCAAAATCCGTCAAAGCTTCTGTCTAGAGTCTAGACACCTAAAAAAAGAGATGGAAATGGGGGGAAAAGAAGGGTAGATCAAAAAAGGATATATATAGGGAAGGACCAAGAAAAATATGGGAGAAATAGAGAGGAAGGGGGGGGGGGACGAAATAATATATAATGCAATAATAATGATCTCTTCCTCTCTTTGGCCTCCTTTGGCTCATGTTTGGTGTGTGGAGAGTGAGAGAGAGAGAGGTGGAAAAGAAAGAGAGAAGAACAAAACAAAAATATAACAGAATAATTATGTATACATAGAGGAGAGCGGGCGGTTGTTGACAATTTGACACTTTTCAGACCACTATTGGGGGTCTGGAATTTCAGATAAAATTCTGAAAAAATTTCAGCGTTTTTCTAGACCTATTGACTATTTCTGGGCCAAGTCCCAGCTCAATCAAAAAATTTTTAGCGAAGATATGATAATTTTTCGAAATGATGCTTTTTTTTCGAAATTTCGAAATTGAGTCAAGTTTCAGATGACGTGACGCCTTCAGAATTCAAGATAAAAATTTAGAAAAATCCCAACATTTTTCTAGACCCCTTGACTATTTCCAGTCCAAGTCCCAGCTCAAACGGAGCATTTTGAGACAAGTTATGCTCATTTTCCGAAATGATCCTTTTTTTCGTTTTTGGACGATTTTTCCGGTGAAAAAAGCATAGAAAGTGTATTTGTTCTTGAAAAACTGGAAAAAGACGGAAATTAATAATTGCGCAACTACCGTATCGCCGCTTTAAAGGCGCAGCAAAATTTTTTTTTAAATTTTGCAAAAACAATTTTTTTCCACATTTTCCCGTAATTTTCCAAATTTTTTTGCAAAATTTTTTTCTTTTCTCAGAATTTTCAACTTATTCTTTTTCTTCTTCTCAATGTTCCCTTTCTGCTATAAAAAAACCACGTGAACCGACGAAAAAGTGCACATTTTTCACGAATTTCTGAATAATAAAAACATTGAAAAATACGCGAAAATGCAGAAAACCACTACTACAACCGCCTTTTTTGTACATTTCTGCATTGAAACACTGTACTTGACGGGAAAACGCACACTTCCGCAAGTTCGCGTGTTGTCGAGTGTACTGGGGAAAAAAGTTCAGAAAATTTGAAATTCTCACTGAATTGTTTCCGGAAATGCAACGATTTTAATTATTGACACGTTCTAAGAGCGAGGTACCGATAAGTATCGTAAACCAATCAATTTCTGAAAAAAATATTGGTGAAACTGTGAAATTTTCGAAAAATTTCAAAAAATTTCAAAAAATTTCAAAAATCTTGGAAAAAAAAAAGTAAAAAAAAAAGTAAAAAAATGGGGAAAAGGCGCGTTTTTAAAAAAATATTCAACAAAGAAAAAGTGGGAAAAATAGTGAAATGGAAAGGAATATGTATAGTGTGTGTTTTCCGTCCGTTTTTTTATTGAGTGCTTTCACAACTATCAAATGGCAATAGATGGACACTTTTATTAGTATTATTATGCATTATTATATGGATAATATTTGTGATGAGGATGGAAGAATACACGTTTTTTGGTGGGAATGAGAGTGGAAAAAATCGATTTAAAAAAAAAAGAAATTTTTTGAAAAAAATTTTTTTCCGAAAAAAACTTTTTTTTTTGCATTTGTAGGAATCAAAATTCTCTTTTTTTTCTGAATTTTTACTCGGTAAAATAAACAGAATTTGACACATTTTTCTAAAAATCAATTTTTTTTTAAATTAGAAATTTGTTCTTCGAAATTTTTCTAAAATTATTTTTAAATTTGGAAAAAAAAATTTTTTTTTGGTTTTTCCTTGATGTTTATTTTTAAAAGATGGAGAAAATTTCGAAAATTAGTTGAAAAATTAAGAATTCGTCAATTTTCTCGGAAATGATGACTACTGTAAAGCGTCGTACTCATTTGGCGCCCTCTGTGCAACTATGGCATCACATTTGACGCAACATTGCGGACTTTTTAGTCATTGTTTTTCCAAGTGAATAATCGCGTTTTTCTTCGTTTTTCCCCGCATTTTGATTTTTTTTTCTGTTGTTCCTGTCTTATATAAATAAAAAATATATACAAAAATGCAAATTAATTACAAAATTTAGAGTTGTAACCAGGCTTGGTTGGAAAATTTCCAAAATATTTCCGAAAAAAAATGCGGAAATTGCAAAAATGAGCCGAAACAGAACGAAACTGTCAGAAATGTTCCAAATTATTTGATTTTTCAGTTCTTTGAATCGGAAGAACCTCAGAATCAACAACTTTGTGCTGAAAAATGGTTGTTCACTTCTCAAAGTAAGTTCTTTTTTTCAGTTTGGCATTTTTCAGAACAGTTTCTAAAATAAAAAGTCAGAAAAAGTTCCGCCGACAAAATAATAATTTCCGAAAAATGAGTTCGGTAAAATTTTCGACGAAAAAAAAATTGCGAAATATTATGAAAAATCGGAAACTATTTCCGAAAATCATTGGAAATTTCGGTTGTTCCGTTTCCGGTTCCGATCGGAATTCCGATTAAGCCTGGTTGTAACATGAGATTTAAGAAAATATAATTCTCTAAAATAAAAAAAAAAATTTTGTGGACCTGAGCGCGAATCGGCAAAAAAAGTTTTTTTTTCTTATTTTTTTCTATTTTTTGCGGCCAAAAGCTTTGGGGAAACAATAGAAAAATAGGTCTATTTTCGAAAAAAAAAACCGAAAAAATCGTACATTTCTAAAAAAAATATTTTTTCAAAATACAAAATTTTCCATGAGTATCCAGAAAATTGAGAAGAAAACCAAAAAAATTTCAGAAAAGAAGAAATATTTTTTAACAAAATTTTTTTTAGTTCTCAAAAGTTTCAATATTATCCAGAAGCATCTCAAAATCGAGTGAAAAATGTTTTATTTACACCAAAAAAAATAGAAAATTATTTTTTTATAAAACCAATTTTCCGAAATTTTTTTTCAAAATGATTTTTTATGAATTTTAAAAAGTGCAAATTATTTTCAAAAAAAAATGTTCATTTAGTGAAAAATTTTGGTTGCACCACGACTAGAACCCAATAACCATTCCCACCGCCACCATAACCATCCAAACGGCGCCGCCGCCCCTTGCAGCCAGTGGCTCGTAAAAGTGTCGTCCGTCGAATTCGTTGCACAGCGGTTCCCGACAACAACGTGTGCATTCGGTGTGGAAGAGTCCGTAGCCGTGCTGTTCGCATCCCTGCTCACAACTCTCCGCACAATCCCTCTCGACTTCGATGAAGAATCCGTTCAGGTTGGTCACTGTTGTCTGAAACAATTCCCTTTTTTCCAGACGACGTCATGGCCGCAGAACTTCGTATAAAAATCTAGAAAAATCCCGATATTCTACCTGACTCCTTGACTAGAAAATGTCCAAATCCCAGCTCAAACAGAGCATTTTGAGCCCAGTTATAGTTTTTTTCTCAAAAGTATGTTATTTTTCCGAAATTTTATATCTGCACCAACTTCCGGATGACGTGGTGACTTCGGAAGTTTTTCGAAATATCTGGGAAAATTCCAGAATTTTACTGAACCTCTTGACTATAAAATATCCAGATCCCAGCTCAAACGGAGCATGTTGAGCTGAGATATGATATTTTTTCTAAATGATGCTGATTCTCGGAACTTCGTATCTGACTCAAGTTTCGGATGACGTGACGACTTCAGGAATTCATATAAAAATCTAGAAAATTTTCAGCATTTCACCGAATTTCTCAACTATTACTAGTCTAAATCCCAGCTCAATCTGCGCATTTTTAGCTGAGATATAGATGATTTTTCGAAAAAATGTTTGTTCTCGAGGAATTTCTAATCTGACTCAACTTTCAGATGACGTGACGCCTTCAGAATGCTAGAGAAAAATCTAGAAAAATTTCAGCATCTAACTAGCTATCTTGACTATTCCCAGTCCAAGTCCCAGATCAAACGGAGCATTTTCGGCCGAGTTATGCTCATTTTCCGAAATCATGTTTTTTTTTCGAAAATGCTTATCTGACCCAACTTTCAGATGACGTGACGCCTTCAGGATTTCAGATAAAAATCTTTAAAAATTCCAGCGTTTTACCACACCCTTTGACTATTTTCAGTCCAAGTCCCAGCTCAAACGGAGCATTTTGAGCTAAGTTATGCTCATTTGACCATACCATACTCACCACACAATACTTCTCCGACGGGGTGCAAGTTCTCCTCAAATCGGGTCTCGAGAGGAATTTCAAATGATTCATACAGTCTGGTTCGTGTTTCACACCTTCCGAAACGTCCTTATTCTTCCGCGAGTGCACACAATAGTTACATTGTAGAGGCTCCGTCTGCAAGTGCGCTCTAGTGATAATTTCAATTTTTTTTTTCTGATTTTCTGAATTTTTTTTTGGAAGAAGTCAGAAAAAAACTAGAAAAATCTAGGAATTCAATGTTTTAAAAATATACATGTTTTTTTAAAACTTTTTTAGTTCTTAAAATCAAAAATCCCATTTTTGAAAAAAAAAGCAGAAACATTTTTTTATTATCGTTAAATCTCAAAATCGGAGTTGAAAATAAATATTCAAACGTTCACGTGAGATATCTCGTAGCAAGAAAATAATTATAAACACCGAAACGTGTAGTGTGACTTGAGAGACGCAGCATGTTTCGGCGTTTACAGTGCTTTTCTTGCTGCGAGATATCTCACGTGAACGTGTGAATTTTTATTTTCAACTCCGATTTTGAGATTTAACGATAATAAATAATTTTTTTATTTACATAATTCCAGAAAATTGAGAAGAAATCCAAAAAAAATTGTAATTAAACAGAATTTTTTTTAAAATATGCCAAATTACTTGTTTTCAAAAAAAAATTCTTACAAGTTTCAAAATTATCCAGAAGTATCTCAAAGTTGAGTAAAAAATTATTTATTTAATCCAAAAAATAGGAAAATATAATTTTTATACAAACACTTTTCGGGTTTTTTTTCAAACTGATTTTTTAATGGATTTTGCAAAACAAATTTTTTTATGAAAATTTAAAAAATATCTCGAAAAAATCTGAACATTATCAAAAATTATTCCGAAAATTTAAAAAAATTAAAAGAATTAGATTTTTTTAAAACATACTAATTTTCTGTTTTTTAAAAATAATTCTATGGATTTCAAATAAATAAAAAATCCCAGAAAAAACTGAAAAATCTCACCAAAAACCCGGAATCCTCCTGTCCGAAAAAAGTGTCAAAACGAGCGAAAAGCAGCAAAAAACAGCCGAAAATCATTGGTATATTGGTGGTCGGGAAGGAAAGTGGGGGGAGAGAATGAACAAGTCGGCGGAAGGAGGCAAGTGCCAAAATAATGGGTGCCCCCCTTGGCCCCCTCGGAAGGGGGGAACCACCTGCTTATTTGTCCATTTTTAGTTGGGGGGAAATGACCGACCGACTTCTCGCACCCTCTTATTATTCTTTTCAGCAGCTGGTTTTCTGGTGGTTTTGAGGGTTTCCCGAAAAGTACAGTAATCCTAGCAGGTACTAGGATTACTTTACTTTTCGAAGAAAACCTGATTTCCGGATATTCGGAATATCCGGAAAAAACGGAAAAACGAAAGTTTTGAAATTTTTTTTAATGTAAAAAATATTTCAAAACAATAAAAAAAACTTCCTAATTATTTTTCAAATTTGTAAATTTCGAGAATTAAAACAATGGATTTCTGGATTTTCCGAAAATTTTAAAAACTTCGTAATTCACAGAAGAACTCACATTCTTAATTTTTAATTTTTTGAGAATAAAAATAGTGGAAAAAAAAACCAACATTCTATGATGGACGTTACTTAACGGTTTTAAAAAAAATTTTAATTTTTTTTTGATTTTTCAATTTCAGCCAAGTTTCAGAAGTTTCAGAAGCCGTCAGACTTTCGAACTTCGAGTTATCATTCTAAAAATTCGTAAATCAATCAATAATTGATCTAATTGGTTGTGCATCTCCGGACGTCTCTTCAGATAAATTTGAAATCGAAAAAAAAGTTTTCTTATTTAATTTAATTTATTTCATAAAAAATAAAAAATCACATTATTTTTCGAAAAATCACAATTTAAGTAAATACAACGAAAAAATATTTTTGAAATGATGATGATGATGATGAAATTTCGTGAATTTGGGGGGGGGGGGAATCACAGTGGAAGCAAAATTAGGAAAAATGCAAAATTTTCAAATTAGGAGGGAATGTGAAAAAGAAAATGAATGACAATGGACGGAAAAAAATAGGAAATAATCTTTTTTTTTAAATTTCTGTGTTGTCTAAAAAATTGAGTGGTGTTGAATGAATTTTTCCTTTCCAACAAATAATTTTCGGAATTTTAAAAAGTTTTCAAAAAGAAAAAAAATTATAGAAAAATCCGGAAATTGTTCAAAAATTCAAAACAAATCGAAGTTTTGAAAAAGAGAAAAAATTGATTATTGCATTCAAAATTTTTTCCAAACCCTAGTTTTTTGAGAATCACCAAAACTTTTTTCTAAAAATTTTCAAAAATTATTCAAAATCTTCTTTGGAAAATTTCTATTTAGAAAAGTTCTAAAAATGCACAAAAACACCTATTTTTTGGTTTTTTTTCTGGAAAATTTTTTTTCGAAAATGTTTATCACCAGAATTGCCTTCCGGAAATAAGGTTTTCCGGGAATTTTTTTTCGTGTAAATTAAATATTATCAAAATTAGCGGCTATGGCAAAGTCTGCAGTTCACGGCATCGGCGGGACATGCGCCTTTAAAGATACTGTAATTTCTACATTGATTTTCACAAAAAATGGTAATGTTTTCGTGACGGGACCCGCCGATGCGGAGAAGATGTGCTGTTTGAATTCCCAGACTGCAAATTTTTCGAATTTGGCTGCGACCGCGTTGCGCTCTCGTAAATCGACACGAGTCACACGCTTTAACGTTGAATACTCAGGCAACATTCAAACGACGCGAAACTCGAGTTTCACGACGTTTCGCAACAGTACTAAAAAAATAGTTTTGCGACTGTGGGTCTCGCAGCGATCGCTCGTAAATCTACCGAAGGGCGTTTTTGCACTGTTGTGAAACGTCGTGAAACTCGAGTTTCGTGTCGTTTGAATTGGAAAAAATACGTCGCGAACCGTTGCGAAATAGCATCGAAATGCAACTTGAATAGGTCCATAAGGGAAAGAACTCAATAAAAATCAATTCAATTCCTAAAAATAAGCCCCGAAGTGCTGGGTTGACTGGGGTCGTGTTCCTCTTCATCCTCCTCCAGCCATCCGCGGTTATCGTAATCCATCCGTTGCTCATCCATCGGATCCTCATCCATCGGATCCTCATCTTCCTCCTCCTCATCAGTCTCGATGAGTCCTCTGCGGATGTCGTCCGTGTTGTTGTTGATTCCTCCTCCGTCGTTGTCCTCCTTCCTCTTCTTCACTGGAACATCCTCTTCCTCCTCTTCCTCTTCCTCTTCCTCCTCTCCTTCCGCTTCCTCCTCATCCTCCACCTCCGCCAACACTCTCATTATCAGTGTCCTCCATGGAATGTGCTCTTCGTACTGTCTGCCTCCCTGTCGCTTCCTCTCCACCGCACTCTCCGCCGTCATCCTCATCATCCTCTCCAGCGCCTTCTTCGTCCATCGACAGTCTTTGCACAGTGGCGTCTCTTTGCGTCCTTTGTGCCGCGCGTACACTGCAAAATGGATAGTTTTTTTTTTTAAATTCCCCCCCCCCCCGCTGAAAAATCAATAATCATCTTTCGAATTCTCAAAAATTATTGCTTTTTTCTTTGTTAAAAATTTGAAAAAAACATGAAAAAAATATTTTAAAAATTGTTAAATATTATCTAGTTTTTGTTAAATTCGCTCAATAATTCCCAAATCCTCATTTTCAAATGTTTTTTTTTCGAAATGGGAAAAAAAATTAATTTGGAGTTCTAAAAAAAATTTTTTTCATTTTTCCGAAATTTCGAAATTTCGTCGGAATTCAATTTTTCAAATTTATCTAAATTTTTTCTCTTCCTCGAATGTACTGAAACGGTACTCCAAAGGATTACTTTTCATTTTTAATTTCGGAATTTTCAAAAAAAACTTTTTTTTTTGAATTCAAAATATTTGTATTTTTTTCGCTTTTTTTTTATTTCAAAAGTTTTCAAAACTTGATATAAAGCTTCCTTAACACAACCTGGAGGATTGAAAATGCTTTTAAATTTAAAATTTGACAATTAAAATATTTTCTCTAATTTTCTGTATTTTCCAAATTCAAATTTTAGAAAATTCGTTTTTTTCCGAATAATTTTTCCCAGATTCCCCTCGAATGTTCCGTTAAAAACTATTTTTCCTAGTATTTAATTTAAAAAATCCTTTTCTCCATTTAGCAAAAAAAAATCAATAATCAAAAAATTTTTTCAAAAATTCAAAAAATCAATAAAAAAAAACAACAACTCACACTGCGCCATAGAGCAGAATTCCTCGACGCGAAGCTCATCCAAATCCATTGTTTAAATAGTTTTAAATAAAAAATTCTGCAAAAAAAAAATAATAATAAAATGTAGAAAAAAAATAAGGGGAGAATAATAGAATGAGAGAGAGAACGAATGGGGGGGGGGCCGCCCGTACAGTAAATGAATGGTCCGCTCGGGAAGAGACGTCATTCGGTGGCCTTCCCCCCACCTAATCAATATTGCCCATCATGCTCCTCGAGGCGTGTGCACCTGTCCTTTCCCTTCCCCACCCTTCTATATAATTAGTCATGCCACCCGCTGACCACTACGACTACATCTAATCTCTCTCTCCATTCACTGCACTACTAGCAGTGGGCAGAAGGAGACGTTGTTGTGTGGCCAAGCCCTCTCTCGAAACACAAATGAGTGCGTGTGGGAAATCAATCGGAGAGAGCAGGAGACACATATAAAGTTTACTCTAAAAGGCTCGGAAGAAATGAAATGAAGGATAACGAGCTGGATATGCATAATATAAAAAGTGACAGAACGGATGGTTCGAACGGGGATAGATGGATGGGGTAGATCACTTCGATCGTTAAAAATATAAAATCTGTTTTTCTCAGGGAGGGTACTATTAAAAATAAAGACAGAGAAGTAACATTGGGTTTCAGGGCGGGGGCAGGGACATGAAGAGAACGAGAAATTGTGTGGATAAAAATGGAGAGAATTAGAGGCGGATTCCCTCGCGGACGGCCTCCGACCGCATGTACTGGTACGCCTCCTCCCATTCCTTATCGTCGAGATTCTGCGACAGAGCGCGAGCGAATTGCGACAGCGTCACGAGCAGCAAGAAGTTCTTGTCGCGAATGGCTCTGTCGTACATCGTGTAGACGTTCAGATTCGTCGGAGAGTACGGAGAAGGCGCCGCGGCGACTTCTTCGGCCACCATCGGAGCAAGAGCCGGAACGACGACGTCGGCGGCGACGACGACAGGGGGACGGACCGGAGTGGATGAGAGTGGCGGTTGGTGGTGAGCAAAGTCTTCGGAGCCTGGAAACAAAACGAGATTTCGTTGAGAGCCATCACCCAGATACTCACAATCTTTCGGCTCGATGACTTCCTCCTCCTCCTCCTCCTCCTCTTTTTCCTCCGCTTGCACCGGTTGCTGGAATCCGTCGTCACTCGGATCGGCGTCCATGAACTCCATGACGAACTGATCTCCATACGAGGCGATAGCACTCTGCGGGCTCTTGGCCAAATGTCTCATCGACTGTGTGTCGGAAGCCATGATGGCTCCGCGTCTCTTCGCAAGCTGCGACAGCCATTGAAGGTCTCCAAACTCGTTTCGCCACACCATGTCGACGTTGAGCACTTTCTGAAAGACACTTGTTTTCCTCTCGTTCAACAGCCAACAAAGTTTTCAGCGCAACCAGTCAACAACACGCTCTCTCTCTCTATCTCTCCCTCTCTCGTCGTCGTCGGCGCCGCGTTGTAAAGGTCATGCGCGCGCGTGCTTATATTCGCCCGCCGACCAGCGCCTCTCGTGGGCCTCCTTAGCTCAGTTGGTAGAGCGTGAGACTTTTAATCTTAAGGTCAGGGGTTCGAGTCCCCTAGGTGGCTTGATGTTTTGCATTTCGCGAGGGCTGCGTGAATGCAATTTTAGCGGACAAACCTCTTCCTCGGCCGAGAAAATGGCGACGACAAAGCTCTTGTGTTCATCATCGTAGGCGTTCTTCCACATAATCGTCTGCTCCGTCTCGCTCATTCCCTGCACTCCGTGCAGTGCGGCAAAGTAGACGTTGGGCGCGTATAACTTGAATCCGGCCTTTTCGGGCATCGGGAACAGCTGATTGACCTTCACGTCCACACAGTACTGATCGTCGTGATCCACCAGCAGCACCATGACGTCACCGTCGCAATGCGCGGTGCCGAGAACGAGCACTCGGTAGTAGTGCACTTCGCGAGCCTCTGTGTACATGTAGACGGCCGGCATTCCGGGACGCACGTCTCGACGGTCGAGGTCTTGAAGCGGTCCCGAGTGCATCTGAGTGCACAGTATCTCCTCCATTCGTTCAATCTTCGACTCTTCCGCGCCCACATCGTCTCCCGCCTGCCCGACAAGCAGGAATCCACGCGGCGCGATGAACATGACCGGTTTGACGACACAGCGGCCGGTGGGCACCTGCGCAACGCCCAGATCCCACATCCAACGAAGATCCGCCTCGACGGGCTCGCGAAGGTGCTTTCCGTCGAACGAGAGCGTCGAAGTGTCGACGTTCGGGTCGATGAGCCGCACGTTCATGTCGCCCGGCTGTGTGGCGTACACTTTGAACACGTTTCTGCTAAAGTTCACCATGACTCGATCGTCCTCGGGCAGCGAGTGGAACGGCGCTGCTCCGCGGCTCTTGATGTAGTCGGCGAGCATTTTCATCGGATTGCGCGGGATGATGGCACGCGCCGCGGTGAACGCAGAGTCCACTGGACGCATCGCCGACACTTTCGGAGTGACCTTAGGTGGCGACGGATCGGCGACTTCTGCAAGAATAACGATAGGGAACTTCCGAACTCGCGAGTTTTCTCCCACATTCGAAATGAGGACGAGCTTCTGTGAAAAAATTTCAAATGGCCACCAAAAATCGAAAAAGATTGTTTTTTTCCCGATTTTCCAGAAATTTACTGTGCAGAGCTAATCTAGTTTGAAAATTGGTCCGATAAACTACCGCAAAATCGGCTTTTCAGGATAAGTTTGCTTCGAGACCGTCGCTTCGTTCTCATTGTCACTATTTCCAATAATCTCCCAGAAAAACAAAGACTCTGCGGCCACTCACGCTGATCAAGGCTATTGTCCTGACTGTTGAAGCCAAACGACAACTCCTGCTGACTCAAATCGAGTGGATCGACTGGAACAGGCGCCGGAGTGACAGGAGCCGATGGAACTACGGCGGCTGCGGCTGCGAGAGAAGTCGTTTGCGGTGACGGCTGTCGGGCGGTCGTGTTCTCAGCCGACGACGACACTGGTGGAGGATAGGGTGCTCCGCGGAAGCGAGCCGCCAGCTCAGAGTAGTTCTCGTTCGATTGAACGTGTTGGCGAACGTCTGCAAATTCTCGATTTGGGACCGTCCAATGATAAGAAACCAACTTCCTCCAAAACCGGGTCCCGATTGGAAGAATCCGTCGGATTTGTCCTCTTCGAGCAGCATCTGAAGCGATTCTCGTGGAAATTCCTCGAAAATAGACGGAAAAAAACTCACATTTGAGTTGGCAGTACTATCGGCGATACTGAAGTCGTCACTGCAAAAGAAAATGATAAAAAAGTGTTGAAATTCGAAAAAATAAAGAAACAGCATCGGGAGGTAGAAAATCTGGGAAGAAACACCCAAATTTGAAAATTAAGGACGACTACGAAACGTTTAGAATACAAAGGAGAGGTAGGTGAAAAACAAGGGGAAAAAGGTACAAACAGAGAATTGAGCGATTCGTCTGGACGATGCGGACGTGCTGGGGTGATGGTGGATGTGTTGGTGCGGTTGGCAAGCGGGTTCGACACTGGAAAATCAGATTTTCGAGCCAATTTTGCCCGTTCAGATGCCTACCATTCAACTTATTGAACGATCGGCTAAGTGGAGAAGAAGTCGATTCGGCGAGTCGGTTAGGTTGAGCGAGCGGTTGAAATGACGGTTGGTAAGATCTGGGGGCGGTGAGTGGGCGTTGAGTGGTGGTGGTTGGAGCCAATGGTCGGACAGGGGCTGGAACTGCAGCAGGAGCCGCCGGTGGTTGAGCAGTCGCGGGTTTCTCCTGATTCTCCTTCTGCTGCTCCACTTCTTCCACGTAGACCACTGCGCCATCCGGTGACTTCCAGAAGCGGAGGATAGACGAGAATTCGGGTTGATTGAGAGCCGTGTAGAGATCGCTGAATTGATGTTTGATGGATGGGGGAGAGAAAAAAAAAGAGAAACGCACGGTTCGGACATGAGTTTTCCCCACGCCGGCAGTCCGTAGATGTCGTTGAACTTCTTCTGAAGCGCCGCCAGCGTCACTATCACTCGTCCCGGCTCGTCCGAATGCGGTGTTCCGATTTCCGATCGATACGAGACGAGCACTTCGGCCAAGTTGGCCACTCGAGCCGCCGTCTTCGAGGGTCCCAGTTTGTTTCGCGCTTGGAATCTGAAAAAAATCCACAATTTCTGGTAAAATTCCGCTGCTTACTGTTGAGCAGTTCCGCGATTCGTCCTATTCGACATATCCTCTCCGAGAATTTTGGTCGTCGACCGATTGCGAAAAGCGGCTCCGTAGGTGCCCATTCCACTTCCCGACGGTCTGATGAGCGAACGAGGTGCTCGGCGGGCTTCAGTGCGGTCAGTCTGCTGCTGCACAAGCTCCATGATCTCTTGGTTCGCCTCGTTCACTTTGGCCGCGTAAACGAAGCCGCCGTCGCGGGTCCGATGCCGGACGACAGTGTCCGAGCAGGCGCCGAGCAGCTCTTCCAGAGTCTTGAATCCGTAGGCTCCCGGGTTCATCACCTTGCCGTCTTCGTCCCTGAAAAAATGCAAATTTTTCTATTTTTGAAGACAAAATTACATCATGCGCTGCTCGATCTGTCGGACGCTGATCGGCAGCTTCTCCGCCGACAGAATCGAACCGAGGATCACTTTCGGCTTTCTCAATGGATCGGCCTTTTGCTTCTCCGTCACATCGATCCGGCGGGGTGTTATCTGCAAGTTATCGATTTTTAAATATTTTCAAAAAAAGTATTTTTCTACCTGATCATTCCGACCGAAAACGTCCTCCACGTCCGGATCGTAATCCTCGAAGAGTTGCTCGCTTGTCATGTTTGCGATGCTGAAAAATTGCGATTTTTGGAAAACGCGGAAAATGAGAAAAAAAATGGGAAAAACGCGGAAAAATTGCGAAAGAAACGAGTTGAAAACGAGGAAGAAGGTGAGAAATTGGCGCCGAGAGATCAAAAATTTCAATTTTCCGCGCAAAATTCGCTTTTCAGCGGGACTTTCCAGAAATGAATTCAAAAATGAATGACGAAAACAATGGCGCGCTGTTTTCGATGCGAGACCAATCAGAAAACTGTTCTGCGCCTTTAATACAGTAACCCTAGGTTTTTTTGGAGGTTTTTGCACCATTTTTATTGTTGTTTTGTGTTATTTTTGTTAAATACATTATTTTACAATTAGAAAAACGAAAAAATGTAAAAAATAAGGGGTAAAATGAGGAAAACTCTTTGAAATTGGGAAAACAAATTTTAGGTTCAATACAGTAATACTAAAGACGCATGTCTGAACTTGTAAATTGGTCCTGCAACGGAGAACTGTTTTTTATTTGTTTTTTATTTGTTTTCACTCATTTTTTCTCGATTCTCGGACTTTTCCACGACAATTTTGTTTTAAACTGTTTAAAAATCATATTTTCCAGGTAAATGGACTGGGTGCACTGCAATAATTGTGCAGCAAAGCCGGCACAAACCAAAATGTACTTGACCATGTGTGGACACGTTTTTTGTCATAATTGTTGTGGGAAAGGTGAAAATATTGGTTTTTTTTCAAATAAATTCAATTTTTCAGCCAAAGAAAATCAGTGTTATCTGTGCAAGAAGCCGTTGAAAGCAAGTGAAATTAATAAAAATTTGCGATGTGATCTATTGGTGAGTTATCGATTTTTTAAAATGTATCAGCCACTTTTAATCATGTTTTAAAAATAGAAAAAAATTCTAAATATTCGATTTTCCTTCAAAAAAAATTTTTTTTTTTAATTTTTCGAAATTATTTTTTTTCTAATTTTCAGAAAAATTCCAGGCACTCTTCAAAGACCCTCATAAGGCACTGGCGGACGGGATGACAGAAATAAGGAATGTGGTCACGTTCCAAGCGAAACAAAGAGAGTATTTTGTGAAATTCCGGAATTCCGAGGTAAATTTAAAAAAATCCAATTTTCACTCTAAAAAATATCGATTTTTCAGTCAAAACAGGAATCGGATAGTTTCAACGAGACACGAATGGCCCATATTAAGGCTTCGCAGGAGATGGAGTGAGCGAAATTTTAAATTTTAATTTTTTAAAAATTATCTAAATTTAAAATTTTTTTCTTTTCAGAAAACGAAAAAAAGCACTTTCAGAGGATAATGAAAAGCTGAAAAATGAGAAGGAACGAAGAAAAATGTTGATGGAAAGGTAAATAGATCAATATTCGAAAATAAATTTTCAAAATCAGCGAAAATCAAAAAAAAAATTTATTTAGAAAAAAAATTGTTTTTTTCGAAAAGAAAGATTTTCCAAAAAAACTAAATAACTTTGGTGAAATTTTTTAACACAATTATTTTCAATAAAAATTAAAAAACCAATAAATTTTCAATTGTATAAATTCGAAAAGAAATTATTTTTAATCAGCGAAAATTAAAAAAAAAATATTTTTCGAAAATAAAAAATTTTCCTAAAAACTAAAAAAAAACATAAATTAAATTTTTTTTAAAAATTATTTCTAATAAATTTCTAAGAACCACTAGCATGCGAATGTATAAAAATGTATGAAATTTAAAAAAAAATTTTTTGGAACAGTGAATATTTTAAAAAAAATTTCCAATTCATTTAATTGAAATTTTTTTTTACAATCTGCGGAAATAAGAATTTTTTTTCGAAAATAAAGATTTTCCTAAAAACCAAGTAATATTAGTAAAGTTTTTTAAAAAAATTATTTTTAACAAAAAATTTTTTATTGTAAAAATAAAAAAAAATGATTAAAATTTGAAAAAAAAAATTCAATTTTTCCAGATTGCAAAATCTGCAACGAGAAGTCACATGTTCCTCCTCCCAAATCCCCCTTCCCCGTTCGAAAACCGAACCGATGCCCTCGAAAAACGGCCGATTCCACCGACCGGCCCACTTGGTCCGAAGGGGAAGTCGTGAGGTGCCGATGCATCATCCACTCGATCAGTCCACCTCCAAAATCGTCACAAGCACCCCGATTGCTAATGTGAGCTTTTTTTTTAAATTTAATTTTAGGATTTTTTAAAAAATTCTGAAAATGTTACAAAAACATTTAATTTTTCCAAAAATTTATTCTAGTTTCAAAACGTTCTTAACTATTTAAAAACTTAAAATGTGATAATCACAAAAGATCTGTTGTTAGATTTTATTTAGCTTATAAAATTTTAAATTTACAGAAAAAAAAAATCAAATTTCAATAAAAAACTAACTGAAAAATAATTCGGATATATTTCCAAAAATAGAAAAAAAAATGTTTCGGTTTCAAAAAATTAAAAAATTAGAACAATCAAGTATTTTTACATTCGGACCGAATAACGGATTGAAGAACTCAATAAAACATTTCATTTTAGCCTATATTTTTAATTTGAGGAAAAAAAATATATTTAAAATATGCGAATTTTTTCAGTTTCAAGACATTTTCAAAATTAGACCACTAATGCTAAATTAATTGTTTCCTACCACTATATTTTATGGAGAAATAATAATTGGCTCAATACCAAGAGATTTGCGGTGTACTTTTCGTGGATAAGCGGAAAAAATTAATTTAAATATTTAACAAATGCAATTTTTTCGCGGTTTTTTTTTTGCGGACTGAGCCGTTTATCATTTTTCCATTAAAAAAAAATAATATGGCATTATTCTCGAATTTTCCTCATGGACCTATGCACGCATTGCATTTTTCTATTTTTTCCATTTTTTCGAACATTTTTTTGCGAAATAAAATGAGTAAATTTTTAAAAGAGCGGATATTTAAATGGCAGAAGGGTCTCGCAACGAGCAATTTTTGTAGGAAATTTCTGACATTTTTTGCCATTTTTTTACAAAGAAAAAATAGTTCGAAAAAAAAAGGAAAAAATGAAAAAAAATATTTTTTTTATTAAAAAATTCCCCATCGTACCGAGACCTATTCGCCGTTTTTAAAAATACGCCTTGAATTTCTTTGCGAATTCTCACTAATTTCGTGTTTTTCCTAGTTTTTAATAGTTCAGAACGGTCCTTTGTTAAATTCTTCCACGGTTTCCCGCATTTTAGAGCTTGCCTTTCCGGAAAAAAAATAAAAAGTCTGAGTAAACTTTCAAAGGAGCAGCTCAGCGATTTTTAAAGAAAATTTCTGACATTCTTCTGTCATTTTTTTACAACAAAAAAATAGTTGAAAAAACGGAAAAAAGTGCAAAAAAAAATTATTTTTCAATTAAAAATTTCCCCCCCATAAATCAATATTTCCAGATTGATTTCTCGCGCCGCGACTACATGAATCGAATGTTCGGCGCCGGACACGCGAACCCGTCGCCAATTCCCCGTCACTGAGTGAAGGACCTAGAGAAAAAGAAAAAAAAAAGGAGTCCTCCATTAATAATTTTATTCGAAAACCGTTTTATTGGCACCCCCCGTATCCGTATCATGTGATATTATTGTTTCTTTTTTGAATTGAACACGTCGTTTTTTCCATTGATCTACCACACACATTTATCGATCCCTTGATGGTGGTCGTGTGTTGTCCTTTTCCCACAGGCATCTTCACGTCTACACTGTGTAGAACCCCCTCTTCTCCTCCCAGTTGGCCCCCAATTCCAGTCTCATTCGCTCATTCATCTGGTCGAGAGAGAGAGACAGAGCACCATGTCTTCTTTCGAGCTCCATTTGTCTGCGTCTCGCCCATTCGTACCCTCTCTCGCCTGTATTCCTGAAGAAGAGCCGCAAGTGGTGGCGTTCCGGCGGATTACGGTACCCACTGGAAGCGCGTCCTCTTCTTTCGTCAAAATTCGCATTTTCGACGTGAACATTTACTCGCCGAAACCGCCGCAAGACCCACTTCCCGCTAGTTATCAACGTCTTTTGGCCGAAATGGACACTTATATTGGGGCGAATAAGAAGAACGCCGAGCGACATAAGGAAATGGTGAGCTGCTATTGATTTTTGCAGATTTTCAGATTTTTTTTTTCGAAAATTTTTTTAGTCAATTTTATTCCAATTTTTTTTAGTTATTTTATTTCCGAAAATCTCCAAAAGGAATTTTTTTCATAATTATGATTTTGCTGGAAATTTTTGCTAAATCAATTAATTTTATTCAATTCCAAATTTTGTTAATTTCACAATTTGTTATTTAAAATTTTTAAAATGTGGAATTTTCAAAAATTTATAATTTTTTTGAAAAAAAACGGATCCAGAGAATTTTTGAAATTATTAGACAATGTTTAAGAATTTTTAAATTTTCAGAAAATTCTTTGAAAAATTTCAAATTTTTTAGAAAATTTTAAATAATTTTTCAAATTTTTTGAATTTTTAGAAAATTTTTCAAATTTTCAGAAAATTTTAAATAATTTT
Source organism: Caenorhabditis macrosperma (assembly GCA_963932285.1). NCBI lineage: Eukaryota > Metazoa > Nematoda > Chromadorea > Rhabditida > Rhabditidae > Caenorhabditis > Caenorhabditis macrosperma. The sequence goes on from OZ010622.1 coordinate 12,867,621, forward strand.
CCAAATTTTTGGAAAATTTTAAACTATTTTTCCAATTTATCTTTCAGGAAATTTCAATTTCGCAAGGATTTTGCAAAAAAAATTATAAATTTATATTATTCTTAAAAAAATTTTCGCTCCCTTGGAAGAGGAGGGAAAAATTCGGCCATCACGCTGATTGGCCTCTGCAACCAATCAGCAAGGCTGGATCCGCCCCATCGATACGAGACCAACGGGGGACTAGATTTGGATTTCTCTTCCAAGTGAGCGAAAATAATTTTAAGAATAATAAAAGAAATCTAAAATTTTTTTTCAAAATTTTTCAAAAATCAAATAAAATTTCCAAAAAATTTTAAATTTCGCAAGGATTTTGCAAATCATAAATTATATATATGTCCAGCCAATTATCGATTATTTTCCAAGTAACCAAAAAATCGATAATTTCAGGCGAAATCGCTCCGCCGCAAAGTGGCCCTGGAACAAGCGGAAAAACGACGGGCATCTGTAAGTTTTCGAGAAACTTCACTATTTATTTTATTTTTTCATTTCCAGACACCAAATTTCACGGACCGCGATTGGTACTGGTACGCGGAGCAAACGGGCAACTTTGTCGACGAGCCAGCCACCGGAATAGTGAAAAAGTTCGAGGAAAAAATCGATAATCCGGCGAAGATCATCGTCGAATCAGTGCCAAGCACTTCCGAAGTCGTCGCCGACGACATGTTCGACTTGTCGGCGGATTTTTGAATTTTTTGGAAAAAAATTCCTGCATCAGTGTAATAATTCTAACACGACATCCGACTAACCGCCATGTGATCATTCATTTTCTGTAATAATTCGTGAAAAATGCGGTAATAAATGGAAGAATTTTATTTTTTTTAATCATTGGTTTTTATTTAGCAAAGTGGAGTTTGGCGGGGATTTGAAATTGCTCGGAAAATTTGTTTAAAAAATATTTTTCGCTTTGGAAATTTTTAAAAAATTATCTTTTAACATTTTCAAATTTAAAAAAATTCATTTTTCTAGAAATTCCTAAATTTTTTTGAAATTTAAATTAATATCTAAGTATATTTTGATTTTCAATTTTACATGTTTTGAAAATTTTAAACCAATTCAGAGATTTCTATTTCTGAGGAAATTTTTTTTTTTAATTTTTAAAAATCACTTTTTTTTTTTAAATTTCAAATTATTTTCTAGAAATTCTTAAATTACTTTTTAAAAAATGTTCAAATTTTCAAAAAATACTTAGTATTCTATATAACTTTTATATTTGCATTTTTTTGGTAAAAAAATTAAATTTCACTAATATTTAGGAATTTCTAGGAAAATAATTTTTTTCAACTTAAATTTTTTCGAATTAAAAAAAAATATTTTGAAATAAGAAAATTTTCGCAAATTTTTTCACTGAAAAGTTACAATTTTGAATTTTTTTTAAATTTCAAAGTTATTCTGGAAAATAATTTTTTTTTTCAATATAAAATTAAGAAAAATAATTTTTTCAAAAATTTTCCATTGAAAGGTTACAGTTTTAAGTTGAAAAATGTTTTTTTTTTTGCATTTTTGAAAATTATGAATAATATTTTTAAATTGAAAAAATAAACCATTTTCACCTCCAAAAAACGACCAAAAAATCAATCGATATTATTTAAATTTATTCCAAAAATGCCAAATTCCGCTTGATTTTCGGACATTCTTTGCCCTCATCCCCTCATTACCATAATATCCTTTCGCTGACCGTCTCTCGCACTTCCCTCCTCCCTCCCCCTTCTACACACTCTCTCTCTTCGTTTCTCTGCGTCTCTCTCTCTCTTCTTCTTCGACTAAGAAGACGTAACAACGGGTAGACGTCTACATTTGATAAGAAAGATATCTGATAACACTCATTATCATCTTTCATATCAGTTTTCGGTTATTTTTGGAATTTCGTCGTTTTTTGAACGGTTTAGAGATTTTTAAAAGTTCTATTTAGAAAAATCTAGAAAATTTGGATTAAAAATAAATTGAAAACTGAAAATTATTAAATATTGCGAAAGATTGCATCCGTTTTCGATTTTCTAAAATTTTTCTGTTTATGTCAAAAATTGTATTATTAAACGTTCTAATTATTAAAAATAAAAAAAAATTTCCGACCTGAAAACCCTAAATTAAATTACTAATTTTTCTCGAATCAATTTAATTTAATTTTTAGATTTTTGCAGCCTAAAAAATAGAAAACCAAACGTTTTTTAAAAATTGTATTTATTATATTTTTCAGAACTTTTCTGTTTCAAGAAAAGTTCTTAAAACTCAATTTTTCATACAAGTTAATATTTTTTCAGATTTTTAGGGAACAAATTTTTAAATTAATAATTTTTATTATTTCGAAAAAAACCTATTTAGAAACTGGGATTTTTTCAAAAATTTAAAAAATTTCTCAATTTTCATTTAAATAAAATTTAAAGAAATTCTCCGGATTAAGTAAGTATTCAAATTTAAAATTGAATGTTTTAATTTTCAAAAAATTTTGAATTCAGATTTTGTATAAACCCGGAATTAAGTTAAATCATTAATTTTTCTCGGAATAATTTAATTTAAACTTTTAGACTTTCTTTTGCAGCCTAAATATTGAAAAAAAATTAGAAAATCAAACTTTTTAAAATTTTATTTATAATATTTTTCAAAAATTCAAAAAATGTTTCAAAAAAAGTTCTTAAAACAACATTTTTCATACAAGTTATTAATAATATGGTTTCGGACTTTTAGGGAACAAATTTTTAAACTAATAATTTTTATTACTTCGGGCATTTAAAGAAAAATCTATTTAGAAAACTGGGAAGTTTTCAAAAATTTTAAAAATTTCTCAATTTTCATTTAAGTTGTTTTCGAAACTTTGTAAATTTCTAGAAAAATTTCGAAAACTGAAATTTTCAATTTCAAAAATATTGAAATTACCGATGAATTCCCATGAAAATGTGCATTTTTATCATTTTTTAGAAATTTTTTTAAAAAATTCATTTAAAAAACGTACCGCTTTTCCTTCTTCTTCCAATTTACACTGTGTTCTCCACAGCATTACAAACATCGTTCTTATCAATCAATTTGATTGATTTGATTCGAATCAACTGCTACCTTTCAACTATTACTATCTTTTCTCTTTAAAGGTCTTATCATTCTGAATGTGATCAAACATCGAAACGATTCGTTTTCCGACGGATATATTGAGAAGAAGAAGAAGAACGAAGAACAATCTCTCTGAGAACGAATTGACGGAAAATCAAACGAAAACGAAATGATGAGCGACGATTTTTTGGAGGAGGAAGATGAGGTGAGAAAAATAATTTTTTTTTTGAAAAAAATAAAAAAGTTTAGAATTGACGACAAATTAAAATAATCAGAAAATCGAACAAAATTGACAAAAAAATATTTTTAAAAAAAGCGAAAAATTGAAAAAAAATTTTTTGATTTTTTCTGTAAAAATTGTCTGAAAAATTATTTTCACTTGAAAAATTCGAAAAATTCTAGAAATTCGCTGAAAAATCATTTAATAAACCTATTCGATAACTTTTTCAATTGGGAAAAATTAAATTTGAAAAAAACGAGAAATATGAACAATATTGTCAAGGAAAAGCTTGAAAAAAGTGAAAAAAAAACTTTTTTTTCGATTTTTTTTTCTGCAAAAATTGTGCATTTTCACTTGAAAAATTTAGAATATACTAGAAATTCGCTGAAAAATCATTTAAAAAACTATGTAAAATACTCGGAAAATTGGGGAAATAAAAAAAATCAGTTTTAAGTAGACCAATTTGGAATTTTGGTTGTTTTTGGCGAAAATTGTCAATTTCGAAATATTTCAAATAAAAATTTGTGAAAAAAACATGAAAATAACATGAAATTTAAAGTAAAATGTACGGGAATCCGCAGAAAAATCATTTTATGAACGTATTGAACCATTTTTCTAAATTTTTTTGAAGAAGATGACGTGTGAAGGAAGATTTCTCTGAAAAATAAGAATATTTAGAGAAAGTGAGCAATAGAGGAATAGAAAATACTAGAAAATTGGGGAAAAATTAAAAAAAAACGGCAATTTTAAGAACAACACTTTTTTTTCGATTATTTTGCAAAATTCATGAATTTTTTAGATTTTCTATTTAAATTTTGTAAAAATTCAAGAAGAAAATGTCAGAATTTTGGCGTAAAAAAACTAAAAAATCCGAAAAATTCAGAGGGAAAAAATGCAAAAATCTCGAAATGGCCTAGAATTTTCTCGGCCATTTTTGAAATTTCCAAAGAATTTTACCATTTTCCCCTAATTTTATTGGCATTTTTTGATTTTTTCTTATATTTTTGTGCTATTATGAGCCAAGAGTAGAGGCAAATGCAAAAAGTAAGTTTTTTAATTGGCGAAATCTCAAAAAATTCAAAAAAAAACAGCATTTTCCAATTTTTACCGAATTTTCTGAAATTTTCGAAAAATCACGCGTACGCCGCAGTCCGTGATATATCACGCTTTTGTCCATAAAAAATTCCATGAAAAAGCAGGAAATCAAAAAAGAATCCAAAAACATTTATCAGAAAATGATTTTTTCAAGATTTTTCCAAAATTCTTTAATTTTTTAATTTCCAAAATTTTCCTTTTTAACTTTCTAAAAAAAAATCCAAAAATTTTTTTAAAAAATCCTAAAATTTCCAGTATCTATTTATAGATAAATTTTTGGCGAGTTTCCAAGATTTGAAAAAAAAATTAAATTAATATTATTTCTCATGTAAAATTTCCAAAAAAAAGTGTCATAACCTCTCTCCCGCTCGTTTTCCTCTTTTTATTCCCTTTATTCCCCCTTTTTTATGTCCACAACCATTAAAAACGTCTACGAATACTGCACTATTAACTGAGAATTCACCTCGCTGACGCCATTTTATTCGAAACGCGTGTGTAAAAATTTTTTTTCCGGCGAATTCAAATAGATTTTCACGATTTTGGCAAATTCTTGCTATTATTTGTTGGATAATTTTATTTTCAAAAACAATATTAAATTTTTGAAAGATTCGCCTTGTAAAAAAATTATTGTTAAAAAATTCAAAAATCGAATTTTTCCGAAAATCAAAAAAAAATTTAAAAATTAAAAAACAAATTAAAATGGTTCCTTTCTCACCTTCTAAAATTATATATTTTCGAATATTTGAAATTTTTGATTATAATTTTAAAGTTCTAGAAATCCGGAATTTTGCAAAGTTGCTTTTTTTCTAATTTTTAAAAATTTCTTTTGTGAAAAATTAAAAATATTTGCGAAAAATTTCAAAACTCTCCAAATCCGATTTTTATCCAAAACCGTTTTCAAAAAAAAATTTATAAAAAATTGAGGAGAATTTTCGATTATATTTTAAAAATTTCAAAAATCCGGAATTTTGCGAGTTTGCATTTTCTTTCTAATTTTATTTTTAAAAAATTCCTTATTTATTAAAAAAAAAAAAAAAAGTTCTCAGTTTGTCAATTCTGTCTGGAGGCTAAAACAACGAGAGGAATAATTCCCTCTGGTCATTCTAATGGAATTGCTTCCAAATCCCACAGAATCTAACCTTGGGCGCCCAAGGTTCCGTCCGGAATGGGTGAATAATGCATTGTCTTTGTGTTTCCACCGTGACGAGAGAGTGTGCGAGACGAAGAGACGGAGAGAGAGAGAGGGATATTTATATTACACCCAGCTGTCCTTCTCACACCGGTTGAAGCCGAGTGACCGCACAACTCAACAGTTGGTCAGTCACGGCCATCTCACATTGATTTTTCCATTTTCCCAATTGAAAAATCTGATTATTACTCAAGTGAATATTTTCCGAAAATTTTAAAAAAAATTATTTTCTGTTTTTGGTAAATTTGAATAAGAAATAATGGTAATTTCATCGCTTGTACCAAATTTGTTAATGTTGGCAAATAATTTAATTTTAAAATTCACTAAATTATGGCCTCTGGGTGGCGCTCGCTGGTCTCGCCACGAAGAAAACAAATCATACTGTAACATTTTGATTTTTGTCGCCATTTTTTTGTTTTTTTCTATGAATTTTATTCAAAAAGCCATTTTTAAATGAATTTGTGACAACTGTGAAAAACGTTCAAAAACCCGTAAAATCCTTTTTTTTCCTATTTTTTCTATAATTTTTCGCGAAAAAATTTCCATTTTCCTATTTTTCTCATGCTTCAGCTCAGCGTTGGTAAATTTTAACTAAATTCATCATTTTGGCAGAAAACTCAATTTTAAAATTCAAAATTATATTCTAAAATTCACCGGGATGGCCTCTCGCTGGTCTCGCCACGGTTTCCATAATTTCTATTCAACAATCTATTTTTTAATAGATTTGTGACAATGAATCAGTGAAAACCGTGCAAAAAACGATAAAATCCGATTTTAATTTGAAAAAAAAAATTTTTTTCTCTAATTTTTCGCAAAAAAGTTTCCCAATCGTGAATTTATGTGTCAGCATCTGCAAAAAAAGACGGGGGAAAAGCGCAATGTCCACCGGAATGTTTTCACATTTCCCTCCCCCCTTCCCTTCACTGTTCACGGACGTTTCCCCCCATTTCCCCTCATTTTTCCAAGAATTCTCAAGAGTTTTTTGATTTTTTCCCGAAAACTTCTGGAATCTTAAATTTTAAAGTGAAACGTGGAATTCTGTGTTTTTTTTTTAATTTGTCGAAACAGGAGAGTTTGAAATTGTTTGGCAACACTGAAATTTTATATTTATTTAAAAATTATTTTTAAAAAAATTGAAACCTGGAAAAAATCGAATTTTCACGAGAATAATAATTTTTTCGAAAATTTGAGAAAAAAACCATTTTTATAAAAATTTATAAATATTTCGTTTTATTAAAAAAACTCGAAAATTTAAAAAAAAAAAATTGCAACGAAAAAAAATCTAGGAAAATAACCGAAAAACCCCGAAATGGGGTTTCGATCTTGTTTTTGTTTTTCTGTACAAATTTTTTTCTGCTAAAAATACCAAACTTTTCGAAGTTTTTTTAAAAAAAGATTCCAACAAAAAAATTAAATTTTCAAAAAAAATTTCACAAAAAAACTGCTTCAAATCGTGTTTAGTAATGCTCAACAGCTCAATTCAATCAGTTTTAGCCGAATTTGTTTTAATGTTTTCAAAAATTTCAAAATTTCGAAAAAATTAAATTTTTCATAATTTTCAAAACGTTCATATTTCGAAATTTTGAAAAAAAATGTGCAAAAAATTTTCTTTTTCTTTTCTTTTTCTGCTCAAATCTCTAACAAAACAATTCGAATTATTGAAAAATTGCGAAAAATGTGAAAAATGATCTAAACTTCTAAACAAATCGATTATTTATACACAAGCCAGCCGCCTCCACACCCATCTGCTTCTCATTCGAAATTTTCGTATTTTTCGAAACAAAAACACCGCAAAAGTTGCGTTTCCCCCCATCCATCCATCTGCAAAACAAAAAACAAACGAACACATTTTTTCGTATTTTTTTCCGAATTTTCGTTATTTGCATAGTGTGAAAAGTGAGACTCAGTGAGAGGGGCGCAAGTGCTTCAATATTTGCCCCTTTTTCTGTGAAAAAGTTCAAAAAAACAGTAATAACACTGACATTTTGCATGAAATTATGATTAAACCCGATTTTTCTCGCTTTTCTGCTGAAAATTCGACGAAATGTCGGAATGCAAGTGCGCTCTATTGCACTTTCGCATTTTTCTTGAATTTTCTCGATTTCTCATTGATTTTTGTGCACTTTTCCGCAAATATACTATTGTTATCAGTGTCTTTGACGAAAATACTGATAAGAAAATTTAATAACACACGGCCAGTGCCATAATCAATAGGGAAGTGGACGTTTTTAGTTGCGATTTTTTAAACGATTTTTAAAAGTATTTTTCAATTTCTTTCCATATTTTAAACTATTTTTTATTAAATTAGTTAATTTAAATTTAAATTAAAACGTTTTTTTTTTCAAAATTCCGGTTGCCAGGACGTCGATGAAATCGTCATATACGTGCCGGAATTTGCTGGATATCGAGAGGTTGGTGGTTTTTTTCAAAATTGTTTAATTGATTTTCAAAAAAAAATTTTTCTTAATTAAGAAATTTTTGAAAAAGTTTCTAAAATTTTTATATTTTGAAAATTTGAAAAAAGCAAAAATTGCACTTCTCCAATAATGATTAAAATTTCATTTAGAAAAAAATTGGAAAAAAAATGTTATCTGCTATAAAAAAATTAATTAAATTTCAAAAAATTAAGATTTTCACAAAAATGTATTTGTTTTGAATGTTTTTCAATTAGGAGAATTGAAAATTTCCAAAAATTTCATATTTCGAAATTTTTGAAATTCTTAAAATTCAAAAACTGAATTTTCGTAAGAATGAAATTAAAATTTCATTTAGAAAAAAATTAGAAAGAAAAAAAATTATTTATTTTTTATAAAAAATTAATTAAATTTTAACAAACTAAGATTTAAAAAAAAATATTTTTTTTACTAGTAAGAAAATTGAAAATTAATTAAGAATTTCCAAAATTTTGATATTTCAAAATTTTTAAATTTTTAAAATTCAAAAATTGAATTTTAAAAAAAGGTCATCATTTTCAAAATTACAAAAAAAAAGCAAAAATAAGTTTTTTTTCCAGGTAAACATCGACACCGCCATTTCTCTATGCCCCACACCGACACCGGCTAGAAGAGAATCGTAAGTGTTTTTGTTCTTTTTCCCTGTTAGTCTCCTCTAAATATTGCAAAAATTCCAATAAAAACGCATGTGGTGGCACGCACACAGTGTGTAAATATCAACATTTGCGGCTTCTTTTTTCAATAATCGAGAAAAAATAACATTTTTCTCTGCAATTGGCTGTTTTATTGGATTTTTTGTTAAAATGACATTCTTGTTCTCTATAGATGCTTCTGGATAGTTTTTTTTTTTAAACTAAAATAAATAAAGCTGACCGGAAAAAAAATTCCGAAATTCCGAAAACGAGAAAATTTTCAAATTTTAAGAAAAATAATTCCGAAATTCCGAAAACGAAAAGAATTTTCAAATTTTGAGAAAAATAATTCCGAAATTCCGAAAACGAAAAGAATTTTCAAATTTTGAAAAAAAAATTTTTTAAACGAGAAACTCTCATTTCCAGTGGTCCTCTCTTTCTCCTTGTTTTTCTTTGTTTTGCACGTCTACCTTTAAAAAAAAATTTTTTCGACGTTTTCTTTTTTTTTTTGGAAAAATTTCGAATTGAAATTCTCTAGTTTCACCCTATTTCTTGTGCTTTGATTCTGTACTCCGAAAATGTTTTCAAACCTGGAATTATATTTTTTTGCTCGTAGTCTGCTCATCCGACAACAATTATGAAGAGGAGAAAAATGTGTAGAAAAGCGGGAAGTTTTGAATGATTTTTTGACACTGTTTCAAAATTTTCCGATAAATAAAATTTCGAGAAAAACCAACGTTTTATCTTCTATCATAATCACACATTACAGAGATGGACGGAAAATCCGAAATTAAAAAATTAAACTTCCGAAAAACAAGAAATAATCCCAGTCATAATGAAACCTCAATTTTTTAAAATTAACATCAAAATTTTTTCAATTAAAAATTTGAAGAAAATCAATTATATGCAAAAATCAATAAAACCACCAAAAATGGCCTTTTTTGAAAAAATAAACCACATGTTTTCAAAGTCCAAGGGCAGCTATGAAAATGAATTTTCTCATCAAAAGGGCCATTTCGAGTGATTTTTGATTAAATAAATATTTTATAAAAAAATCTTCACTGTTTCCATTCCCAACAATAAAATTTTTGTAACTCTCAGTTTTATTATATATGTGTTTTGAGAATCCCCGATTTTAAAAAGTTCCTCAAAAACTCTTTTAAAAATTATTTTAAAAAGCACAATTTTTGATAATCTAGCCGTTTTCTCATTTCCTGTTCTCATCATCTGTAAATAGGCAGAAAAATTGTGAGCATCCTGTTATTCCTATTAAAATACGTATTCTTAAAAAACGGCAGTATTTAAATATATATTTTAGTTCTGAGAAGTTGTAAAGGACCTGCAAAAAAAATTAATAAATGTCTGAATTTTCAAAAAAAAAATTTTTTAGAAATTCTAAAATTTTTTGTATCCCCAAATTCGGCTCCGGGACATCTCGTAACCACGACATTTGGGAACCGCTGAAATTTTCAGAGAAAAACGCTTATATAATTCGATTTATGTAATTTTTCTGGGAGTTTCAGACAAAAAATACCAAATTCAGGAAAAATTAATAAATTTTCTCGAGGAACTAGAATTCTTCAATTTAACCAATTTTTTCTGAATTTTCGAAATAATGGCTATTTTAAGATTCTTTCGCTCACAAAATCTCTGAAAATAGTTTTGACAACTAAAAAACTCCCAGAAAAATTACATAAATCGGATTATACAAGCGTTTTCCTCTGAAAATTTCATGCGGTTTCGAAATGTCCTGGAGCCCCCAAATCCCGTTATTAAACTAAAAAAACAAGTGCACTTCCTCTATAAAAACCCTAAAACCCTAAAAATCCGATTATCTCTTCACACCGGCTGCCGCTGAGCTCATTTCCGTTTCCAATTCCCCGAATTCGGCCATATTTAGCAGCCGGGGGCTCATAAAATTAGAAATTCCCTCAAGAGGGATCTCTCCTAATTCGCTTATTTTCCCCGTATTTTCCCCCGTGTTTTCCCGCTCCTCTTCTCATTCCCAATTCCCATTCCCGTCAATTTGTCAACAGTCATTGGAAATTCGCTCCTATGGCACATTTTTTTTATTTTGCATTTTTTTCTGTTTTATTTGGGTTTTTTTTAGAAAATTATAAAATTACTGGAAACAATACAAGTTTGGAACGTAATCTTTAAAAAATTATTCTCATATTCCAGACCAAACCATCGAAATCTGGAAATGCGACGTCGTTTCGAAAAAATGCGGCGAGAGAAGAAAGAGGAGAAAAAGTTGCTTGATGAGGAAGACGACGAGGTGTTTGAGGACAGCGGTCATGGTCTTCAGGTGCGTTTTTTTAAAAATTTGTTTTTACATTTTTAAAATTTTTTTAATTCAAAATATTCAATTTTTTGAAGTTGAAAATTGAAAGATTCGAAAATTTAAAAACAAATTTAAAATTTAAAAATTCCAAAAAAAAAAGAAATGCGCTTCTTTTAATTTTTGAAATTCAAAATATTCAATTTTTTGAAGTCGAAAATTCGATTTATACCAGATAAAAAGTTAGAAATTCTAAAAAAAATGGGAGAAATTAATTCAAGAAATTTAGAATTTTAGGAATACATTTAGGAAAATTTAGGAAATTTAGAAGCTAATTTTTTGAAGTCGAAAATTCAATTTACAGAAAATTTTTTTATAAAAAAATTTCAAAAAAAATGAAAAAAATCAAAATGTCTTTCAAGATTTCGAAATAAGTTCACTTTTTCATATTTTTCGAAAAATTTACTAGAATCCGCCAGATTAATTTTCCGAAAAAAAAACCTACATGAGAATAAAAAGTTTGAAACAAAAAAAATTGAAAATTGAAAAAAAAACCAAAAATTGAAGAAACAAGAACTCTGGTTTTTTTTTGAAAATTTTATCAAGCCAAAAAATTAAAAATTCTGAAAAAAAATAGAAAAAGCTAAAAAAAAGTTACTAACACATGTTGTTAAAAATTGTATACAAAATTGAAAATTTTACAAAAAAAATTAGCCGAAAAATAATTTAAAAAATCTTGAAAACCTTTTTTTGTAGAATTAAAAACAAAATTTTAAGCTTTTTGACAAAAAACGATTCGGAATTCAAAAAAAATGTTTTTTGTGCAATTTATAAAACTCACAATTGTCAGATATCAATCTAGAGATACGAAAACTAAACAAATCGTTGATAAAAAATGTTAAGAAGTTATTTTGAAACTGGCAACATCACTTTCAAGTGAAGCAAACAGTTTCTATGCAAATTTCCCGCCAACCGGAAAACCGGTCCGGAAACTGACCCTGATCTAGAAATCAACAAATGATACAAAAGCCGAATGACACCACCCTTGTTGTCATTTCGCATTAATTGCTCCCCCACTCCCACTGAGCACACGGATTACTGTACTTACCGCTCACTGAGAGAACACTAACACGGGAAACATTTTGCTCGCGATCTCTATTCCCCCCCCCCACTGATTCCACTGATTCAGGGTACACTCTGTGTACCTGTACCTCGATTCTCTGTTATTCTCATTTTTTCGAATTTTTTTCCGAATTTTTTTTGAACGATGCCACACCCGAAAATGGTGTACCGACGACGCCGATTGAGACAAGAATGGAGAACTGTGAGGATTTTCTAAAAAAATTTATAAAAAGTCCATCTTGAAATTAATGCTGTTTCAAAAAAAAAATTTTTTCAATTTTTTTTTTCTTTAATAATTCCTGTTCTTATTTTGAAAAAATACACATTTTTCTTTTTTTTCCAAAAAAAAATTGAGAAATTAGAGATTCATTCGTTTTCTCGCAAGGTGGGGGCGGTGAGGACGAAGAAAAGCGCGGAATTGTCTCGAAACGAATGGACACAGCTCAACGTTTTGTTACCGTAACCCTTTTTTTGAAAAGCGGGTTTCCGAGGGTTTTTTCGGGCGGATTTTTTGATTTTTTGACGAAAAATCGATAGAAGCAATAAAAAATTTCTAGAAAATCGCACGAAATCGATTTTTCCTGGCTAGCTGAAATGTTGGAATTTTTCTACAGTAACCCGCGTGGCCTAGACAATTCCTAGTTTATCCTCCTCACTGCCACGGTTGGAAAAAAAAACTATAATAACTCGCTTCAAATTTTTGAAAACTTTCGAAAATCCTCTGTTCTCTGAACAGTACCGAACATTTTCTATCTATTCGAATTTTAAGAAAAGAGTGGCATATTTGTTTCATATTTGTTCTTGAACAATAAAAAAGTTTGAGAAAATAGGCAGTTTCGACATTTTTTTTTCAAAAAATCTCACAAGGGAACTGTCTGAAATGTCCTCCAGAACCGTTTTAACTGAGACTTAGTGGAATGAAAAGAGCATGTTCTCAGCATTCCGAATCTGTTATCAAAAGCTGCTATTGGGCTCAGATCAACTTTTCCTGGCTACCATACGAGAGTTCAATGATTTCCCTATCATTTCCCGGACTTGTATTTTTCGAAATTTTCGCGTGAATGCAAAAATGGAAAAAACGTAAAAAGAAAACAAATTCGACAACATTAGATTATAACTCGAACGTGTTCACCTCTCGACCATTCAACCGCTGGAAACAGCTGCGTTTCGAGGGTTTAAACGCGCGCTGTCCAAAATCTCGAAATTTCAATTTCGTTCTGGACTCTGGAAATAACTCCCGTGTCAATCCCCCCCCCCCCCCGAATCCCGTTCAATTTCGGTGGGTTACTGTAGTCTTACGGTATCCAAGTCACGTGAGCTCCACGTGTCCAGACGAAACCATGTCCAAAAACCATGTGCCCTAAATATGTAACACGGGTATTTACTTGCACACACACACAACTGTTCAAAAAGAATTGTGGACAAGTAGTTAGAAAGAGAGAGAGAGACGAACATATGATCCATAGATCAAACTCCCTTCTCCTTCTCTCTGCGTCTCTCTTCCTCCTTCACACTCTCTCGCTGACACCTGCTCCACACGGCTCCCGCGTGCTTGTCAGCACAAAAAACGAGTAGTAGATCAACTATTTTGTTGTATATTGTCATCGCGGAGAAATGCCGCCGAATGGACAAATATTGGCCAAATTGGCACTAATGGCAAATGTATTGAAAATCGACGCTTTTGTGAGTACTTTGACCCCCCTTCCCCCCACTTGGGGGGCGTAGAAGGGGTGTGATCAGTGTTGACAGTTTCCCCCTTGACTCCACCTTCTTCTCCCATTCAACCCCTCGCCATTTTTACGATCACAGTGATAAGAATATTGACGAGACGTCTGTAAACCATCAAACCAATTGAATTTGTCCCCCCCCCCCCCCCCCCCTCTGGCACGAAATTTGAAAATTCTGATTCCTTTTTGATGGTCGTGAATAATTACTGTGCAACTAGTGACAATCACCCAAGCCGTTCCATTATCGATGTGAAACGAAGGTTTGGCGGATTTTTAAAAAAATTTTCCATAAAGAATTAGATTTGTTTTAAAAAGGGATGATTTTTAACTCTTTTTTTGTCAGAAATTATTTTTAAAATCTGAAAATTATTCAAAAAAATTGAAATTAAATTTAATTTTTTTAATTTTTCATAAAGAATTGGATATAAGAAAAAAGTGATGATTTTTAAATTTTCATTTTAAATTTTCAGATTTTTAGATTTTTTCTGTCAGAAATTATTTTTAAAATTTGAAAATTATTCAAAAAAAAATAAAATAAATTAAATCCTTTTTTTTCTAAATTTTCCATAAAAATAGGTGATGATTTTTGAAAATTTAGGTGAAAATCGCTTTAAAAATTTCAAAAATTAGAAATAAATAAAAAATTTTTCAAAAAAAAAATTCAAAATTTCGTTTTATGGAAAAATGATGATTATTCTGTAAAATTGAATTTTGAGCACAAACCAAAACGACCGAAGGGTTCAATCTTTGCTACTGAAATTGCGGAACCGCGTTATCATCTAATCGCAATATTTGGTGATAAATTGGAAAAAGTGTGATAAATTATTAACCAATTTGTGTTTCGACGGTAAATAGCAAATATTTCTGAATTTTTGATTTTGAATGAATTTTTAGAATTTTAGAATTTTTTTTAATTCGTTGAGTTTGTTGAAATTTTGAATTTTGAATTTTTGAATTTTGAATGGTTGAAATTGTAATTTGGAATTTAGTTGAATTTTTTACAAAATTTTTTTTCAAAAAATTGTCTTGAGTTCTTGAGTTTCCTGAAAATTTGGAAAAACAAAAAAAAAGGCTAGCAAAAAAAATATTTTTTCAAATATTTTTTTCTGTCCAAAAACACTAGTAAAACCCCCAAAAAAGCCCCCACAAAAGTAGTAATCCATAATTTCAATGCAATTCAGATGCGAACATTCGAGCCGAAAGCGTCGATCCGCGAAGGCGGAGGAGGCGATGGCGGCAGTGACGAAGCGACACTGTCCGGTCTACTGCCACGCACAGCACACGTGAAGAAGACGAGAAAGCATCGGAGGAGGCGCTCTGGTGAGTTATATCTATAGTTTTCTCAGAAATTTTTGAAACACATTTGTCTAAATTACAAAATTCACATTTTTGGTCGGAGGAAAATTCTTGACAATTAATGAAAAATATATCATTCGTAATTTACTTTGAAAAAAAAATCACACTTTTATGGCAGTCCCGAAGAGTTGGAGGTTTCGAAACGGATGAGAATACGGTAGAATGGTCTTAAAATTCCTCTATATTTTATTTGAATTTAAAAAAAAATATGACAATTTTTCAATTGCGAGCTAAAATATCCCAAAAAAGCCGTCGGAAAAAATTTTTTTGCGCTCCAAATAGCTTTGGAAGTTTTTATTTTTAATTCCAATTTTTTATATTAAAGAAAGAAAGTTCCCAATGCTCAAAAACCGTTCAAACTTGAACCACAGAAAAACGCATTTTCGTAGAGAAAATTGGGAACTTTCGAAGTTTCTAGACATTTTTCTAAATAATTGTACTTTGGTCAAGGATTTTTTTGGTTTTACGATTTTGGCTGGTTCCAGAGATTCTTAAATATTATGCTCCTCAATAAAGTCCTAGAATTCTGGAAAAAATGCAGCTTCCGGCAAATATAAAAATTTAGTTTTAAACCAAAATCCAAACACTTGTGCAATAATTAATTTCGTATTTTTCCACTCGATTTCCTCAATTTCATCCGTTTTCCAACAATGCTGTTTTTGTGCTTTTTTTAACCGGAAAAAGCGCGAGAAACGGTTGGAAAACGGCCGAAATTGAGTAAATCGAGTGGAAAAGGCGTAAATTAATAATTGCGCAACTACCGTATCGCCGCTTTAAAGGCACAGCACGTTTCGGCGCAGACAAATTGTTTTCGTTGCGAGATATCGTGGCGCGCGTTTTATTCTGAACTCTGATTTTGAGATATTACAATGATAATAATTTTCGGTTTTAAATGATTCAAATTGTTGTTGTTGTAGGCAGTTTCACGGGCGGTGTCTACCCGCGCAAAGGCCATCGCAACCGGAGTCTCCTCGGCTACGCGATACCGCCACCAAATGTGCACTCGGCCGACTGGAGGGACATGCTGGCCATCACTGATAACAAGGATGATAAGCTGATGAAAACGGTTAGTTCTCTGGGTGATTAGGGCGGCGAAGAAGTGACGGTTTCCGGGAATGGCGTGATGGAAACATTTTTAAAATTTGGTGGACAATTCCAACAAACAAAATTTTTAAAAATAATTTCTGATTAAAAAAAATGTTTTGCGAAAATTGGAAATAGAAATTATACTTTTTCGCTTAAATTTTTAAAAAAATTTTCCAGTTTCGAAATTTTAATTTAAAAATTCGAACACTTATTGCTTCTAGTTGTTAGCAGAAAAAGATTTTTTAAAAATATTCAAAATAATCCAGTTCAATGTCAATATTGCTTAAAACTAGTTTTCCGAATCGAAATATTTACAAAAATCAGATCTGAAATTTCTCTAAAAATCAATTTTTTATTTGACGTTTCAAAAATACATTTTGAACTAAACTCGATAAAACTCGGGAATCCATAATAACTGATGAAAAAACAACGATCTCTACCTTTCCAGTCATATTTGGACGATTTTTGAGAAAATAATAATAATAATAATAATAATAATAAATGAATAATTTTGATTTTTTACAAAAATTAATCCACTTTCACGGTAAAAAAAAATGTATTACAGTTTATATTTTTTGAATTTATTATTGTTGTCACAAACTGTTACCGTAGCCCCATATCTAAAAACCCGGTTTCCGGCCGTTTTTTTGTGTGGGTTCTAGATTTTTGACGAAAATCAATAAAAAAAATGAAAAAAATAATAATTTCTGGAAAATCGGGTGAAATGGTCATTTGAAATTTTTGAATTTTTCTACAGTACCCCGTGGCGGCCTAGCTGGGGGGAAACTAAAATAAATGTCTACAAAACCTAAAAATCAAAAAAATTCTTTCTCCTGTTTCAAAATTAAATTTTAAACGAAGCTCGATAAAATTTCGGGTAGTTTATGGAGTCCAGTCGAATATCCTACCGTAATCCCATGACACTTATTTCAAATATCTACAATAAGCGGGGTTTCTGATTGTCAGATGCGTGCAATCGATGAGGCGCTCCGAAAAGAGAAGGAGGCCGAGCAGAAGCGGCTCGGCCAGAGAAAGGTGATCTACCCCCGCAGAGCTTGTAACGCCTCTCACACAGTGTGCTATGCTTTGTGATCACTTATCAGTCACTGATATCACTGCTGATTGCGCCACTAAGCTAGATACTGTAACTGTAGAGAGATGCTGCTGCTTATTCTGATATTATTGATTAACTGATATGAACTGTGTTGTTCATAGGCACTTGATTTCGTGATAGTGGTGGTTATCATTTAGATCGATTAGAAAGTAGAACAGCGAGGAGGTTTTTTCTATTTTTTTTTTTTTTAACGGAATTTAAAAAAATAATTTTTTTAATTTTTTGAAAAATCAAATTTAATATTTTTCAAAAATCGCCATTGGATAGTAACGAATAGAAAGAATTTTTTAAATTCAAATTCCGAGTTCTTTTTTTTTTAGAAAACCATCCTATCCTATTTCCAGTTTCATTTTTAAAAAATTCATTAAAATTTATTTTTGAAAAAAATACCAAATTCTTATTTTCAACATTTTTATTCGAAAAAAATATTTAAAAATCATTAAAAACTTTTTGAAAAAAAATTTTTTTTAAAATAATTTTTGCAAATTATTTTGAGATTTTTTTCAAAATACTGAATTGATTTTTCGTCATTCTTTCTTTTAGTGTTCAAAAAAAAATTTTCTAAAAACGCGACATTTCCGAATTGTTCGCGATCCCACCTCCAAAATCACATCTGGCTGAGAAGAGTCGGAGAAAAAAAACGAAAATCCGTAAGGGTCGTAGATTTACGAAAAAAAAACATATTATTTTTTCAATGCGCACCTTTAATTTGTCCGAATTTCCGATTTCGTAGATCAAAATTCAAAAAATTTCAAAAATTCGTTTCCGTAATGATGCTGTTTTCCTGAGCCGGAGGGGGGTGGAAAAGAAAACGGAACGCTATTTGACAAATAGCTCACTTCTCTTCCGTCCCTCTCCTTCTTCTTTTGTTGATTCAGCGTGAGCTGATTATCACTGATTACCTCCCCCCACGGGTCTCCCCCCTTCCGAAATGGGGGTCTTTCGGAAAGGACGGGCCGAAAACAGACACGGAAAGCCCCTCCCCCCCCCCTTTCCGTTTTCCCCTTCTCAACCCGCCGCTACACTATATTTTTCCGGTTTTCCGGGGAACGGTTCACTTATTGGACTCACTGAACTATTCTTCTCTTTTCTTTTCTATTCTATTGAACACTGGACTTTTTTTTCTGTGTACTTGTTGCTTGCTAACTGGAATTTTCGGAATTTTTTTGAATTTTTGATTTTCGAACATTTGACGAATGAAATTTCAAAAGGTGAGTTAGAGTTTGAGGAAAATTTAAAAATCCGGAAAGTTTAAAAAAAACGATTTTTATTTATATTTAATTAAAAATTCCATGAACAAGGCGAATTCAAATTGAAAATCTCGATTCATTTTTTTTATTAAAAAAAATTCTGAAACGCTAAAATTTTTTTTTGATTATTTTTTTCAATGAGAAAAACTTAATTAAAAAAAAACGATTTTTAAAATCTTTAAAATGCCGTCTGTTTCGAATGAATTTTCTAGGGCAAAAATTGGTTCAATTTTTTTTTTGGCTGGCGGCTACAGTAAGATAGTAAAATTTAAAGGCGCATGACAATTGAGAAACGGGGCTCACAAGGAAGGCCATACCATCCCATCCCAAAACCCTATTTCCACTGTTCCGAAATGTTTTTTTAATTTTCCGAAAGTCTTGTACTGTCTACTGGAAATCATAAAGTTCTAAAATGAATAATTTTTTAGGATGAATGGCAAAAAATAGTAAAAAATAGAAAAAAAATTATAAAAACTGTTTTTTGCCGATTCGAGCTCAGTTGTATTAGAAAGTGCTCGTTTATTCACTTTCAGACACTACAGTCTCCCAAAATAATTGAGCGAATAGTCATGTTTTTCGATGACAAATCCCATGAAAAATGCGTAACTGATGTATCCACTGTGATCTCGAAAAGTCGTCATTTTGTGTATAGTAAAACGGGAGGATTACCCTGATTTTGCGACCCGAGGGTTACTCATTTATTTGACGACGGGATATTCCGAAAAACAGCCACGCACACACGGTTTTTTTCTTGTTTTTCGAAAAACTGTTCTTTGAACAACCGAAATCGCCTTTTTATTTTATTTTCTATTTTTTTTTTGTGATTTTTCTAGTTTACAGAATATTTAGGTACATGATGAGAACATGATGAGAAAAAGGGGTTTTTGATGGGTGTAATTGGGAATTTTTGAATTATTAAATATACAGTAATCCACTGTTTCTTAGGAGGCTGTAAAGTTTTAAAAAAATTATTGTTTTGTTGCTATTGTGTAGTTTGCGACTTTACCGTATGTTTCATCAGAATTTCCAATTTTCCGTTATTTTTCCGGACCGGAAAAATTTCAAATATTACATGGAAGTTCCAGAATTCTGGAAAAAACTAGAAATTTCTAGAAAAATGTGAAAAATCTAATGTTTTTTTCAAATCAAATTTTTGAAAAAAAAATAGAAACAATTTTTTAGAAATTCCGAAAAAATCTACAGTACCTCTAAAACCCTATTTTGTGTGATCCTTGTTCCGGAAGCGAATCTATTGTAATCAGTGATCCTCAGTAGACAGTATTTAGGTACATGATGACAAAACGGGGTTTTTGATGAGTGTAATTCGGAATTTAAAAAAAAAATTCAAAAAATCAAGTTTTTAGAAATTTTCATTAAAAAAATGAAATTATCGCATTTTTGGAAAAAAAATGTTTTTTAGAAAGTCCAAAAAAAAATAATCTACAGTACTCCTTAAACCCTGTTTTCTGTTATCCTTGTTCCGAAAAAGAAGACATTCAAACTATTCGATTTTTAGAATATCTACCGTAATCAGTGATCCTTCCTGATATCATCGTGTTCTCTCAGAAACCCATTTCCGCTTCATTCCCCCCTTTTTCCCCCTCTTTCCCCCTTTGACCCCTCGGAACGACTAGAATAAGAAACACTGGAGAAATGAGGGGGTGAAATCGAGAAGAAGGAATGTTTTTGTAACACATCGACCTCTCTCTCTCTCTCGATTTTCGAGAAAAACGAATAGTAGGCTGACCAGCAGCAGCATGTGTGAATACAAAGATTACCATCTTCCCCCCTTTCTGAAGACGCCGACCCCCTCGAGGGAGGAGGGGAACTATTTTTGAGTTTCGAGTTTCTAGGAAATTCCTTTCCCTGGTGGCAGTTCTTTTTTTTAATTATATAATTCCATCGAAGTGGCGTAATGTCAGATTGTGGAAGGAATTGGGTCTCGCCACGAGAACATAATTTTTTTTTGAAATGCGACATGCGCCTTTAAAGAAAATACGGTAGACAGAACCTCAAAGTTCAAAGACGCATGTCGATTTTCAAAAAAGTTCATGTTTTCGTGGCGAGACCCAATTCCTCCCCCACGCTCTGCCATAGCGCCAGTTCCAAGGAAATATATAATAATTTTCCATTTACCTTTTGTTCACCTCTTCTTCTTTGCCACCTTCTCCATTTTTCCTCCTTTTTCATGACCGATTGGCTGATCCGTCATTTTTGAGGTCATTTTTTTTGTTCACCGCGCATTTTTGGAATTTTTCTCCTGTTCGCCGAATTTCGAAGAAATTGGAGAAAAATAAGAAATAGGAAAGGATCATGAGAAGGATTTTATTTTGGAGTTGATAATCAGATCAGCACTTTCTAAATGAGTAATTCGAATAATTGAATTTTTTTGTTTAAAAAAAAATTTTAAAAAATGACAATAATTTTTAAAAACTACAATATTCCATTTTTCTGTTTCACGTCCACTAAATATAACAATTTTTAAAAATCGGCTTTTCATTCCATAAGAAACGGAATTTTTTCTAATTTCAAACGACGCCAGAGCGCAAATCATTGTCAGAGTCAGTCTTTTTAATTTTTATGAAATCGAAAAATATTTTTTCTCAAATTTCATTTTAAAATTTTGAAAAAAAAATGTTTCTGGATTCCGTTGATTTTTTTTTCACCACCATTTTTGAGGTCATTTTTTTTTTTCACCGCGCATTTTTAGAATTTTTGTTCCGTTCGCCGAATTTCGAAGAAATTGGAGAAAAATAAGAGAAGATGAGGAGGAGGATTTTCTTTTGGAGTTGATAAAATGGAAAATAGCATTTTTTTTTCTTCAAAAAAAATTTTCATAAAAATAAAATTTAAAAAACTGCAGTATTCCAAATTTCTGTTTCACTTCCACTAATTGTAACATTTAAAAAAAAATCACTTGTTCAGCCTACGATTTTCGTGTCAAAAATTGAACAAAGATATTTTTTATTATGACGCAAAAGCGCAAATCATTGTCAGAGTCGGTCTCTTAGTTTTTTATGAATCCGAAAAATATTTTTTTTTCCTTTTTTCTTCTGAAACTTTAGTTTTAAATTTGTAAAAATTTTTTTTCGGGATTCCGTTGAGATTTTTTGCGAGAAAATTTCTAGATTGTAGTGTTTTTCTAAATTTTTTCTCGTAATTTCTGTTTTCCGTGAAACCGTAAATGCCCAGTTTTCTAAAATGAAAACAATTTTAATTTTTTTTTCGAAAATTTTAAAGAATACACGAAAATAATATTTGTCTATTTAAAATTGTCTGAAAATTCCATAAACAGGTTTTCAATTTTTTTAAAGGCAATTTTTGAAAATAGTACAGAATTATTTTCAATTTTGTAAATATTTATGATCCATTTTTTCCACTTCCTCCTCTCCTCGAAAATACCGTTTAGTTCCCCTAATTAAAAAAATATTTGTTTAATTTTACCCACTTTCCCTTATCTTTTCTTATCAATTCCCTTATTTACCACCACTTCCCTGTTTCTGGGGATCACCATCACTTTTTGACCTACACCGATCTCCACACGAAGGGATTAGGCCGGGGGTGGGGGGGGGGGCGAGAAAGAATTCGCAGAATTCGTCATCCATGACGACTTCTTGATTTTTGGATTCTCATCTTCGACACTGATCTACAGACGGTGTGTGTGTCTTTCACACCGGAATTCCGGAAACCTATATTCCATTCTATCCCTACCTAACTAGGGAACCATTTAAGTCAAAGTAACAACTTTGGGAAACTGACTTCATGGGGTGAAAAGAGAATTTTAGTAGGTCATAAATCCGTTTTCAAAACCTGCTAAATATTATTTTGAAGTACTGAAATCCCGGTCTGAAACGCCATTTTCAGGCCTTACTGGTCACTGTGCTCTTCCTGATTCAGGTCCGCATTTTTTAAATTTTGATTTTTCTTGGTCTTTCTGCTATTTTTGATTGTTTTTTCAAGTAAAAGTCTGAGAAAAACAAGTTTTCGGGAAATTTTTGAAAATCGGACCCGAACCAGAGAGTTCACAGTGACCCGTAAGGCCTGAAAATGGCGTACCAGACCGGGATTCCCAGTAGTTCAAAATGATATTTAGCAGGTTTTGAAAACGGATTTATGACCTACTAAAGGTCCTCTTTCAACCTATGAATTCCGTTTTCCAAAGTTGTAACCTTGACTTAAAAGGTTCCCTTGTAAGTCTCCGGAATTCCGAAAGACTCGACAGTTTTCGATTCAATGATCGCAAGCTCAAAGATCACCCCCTTCCTTGAGAAATTGGGGAGGGAAAGGAGGAGAGAAACTTTATCTTTCCCCCTAAATCAGTTGTTTATTGGGTGTGTGTAGGCAACAAGAACGAACAGGAAGAGGATGAGAAAGAGAGAGAGAGAGGAACGGAGGAGGAGGAGGAAGAGGAAATGAGAAGAAGAGGAGAGGGTGTATTCTCTCTGTTTTAATTCCCGACTTTCATTACTCAAATTCAAGTTGGTTTTTTGATCAGAATCTAACATTTAAAAGTTTTTCCCGAAAAAAAAAATGTATTTCCTTGAATATCTCGAGATTGATAAGAGATATCAAAAATTTGTCAACTGTGAACTTGTAGCCCTTGTTTTGATCTACAAGTTTGCTGTTGACAACTTTTTAATATCTCTTATCAGTCTCGAGATATCATTATTCTACGAAGCATAATCCCCAAATTTTTAATTTTCTCAAAAATGACCGTTCTTCGTGCGGATTTTAGATTTTAGACAAAAAAATTCAATAAAAGACTGGAAAATCTGGAAAATCTGACGAAATCGATTTTTCTTTGTCACTTGAAATTTTCTTAAATTTTTTCTACAGTAACCAGCAGCGGCCTAGAAATCTCCCATTGTTTGGAATATAAAGTTGGAAAAAGTTTTCCCTGATTCACAAAATTTTGAAAAAAATTTCTGATTCTCAAGCTTCCAATAGAAACACTCTCAAATTATCAAAATAAAATCGAATTTTTGAACACGAAAAACTTCATTTCTTTTAGTTATTTGTGCATTTTTAAATGTATCTGGACGGTTTTCTTTTAATTGGGTTTCACTGGAAAAAAACATTTAAACATCAAACACTTCTGGAAAATCGGACGAAATCGATTTTTCCTGACCAGTTGAAATTTTGAAATTTTGGATTTTTTTTCTACAGTAACCCGCGGGGCCTAGAAACCGCCACTGGCCTAGAAATTTCCTAGCTCTTCCACACTGCCACTGTTGGCGAAAAATATAATAGAAATAACTTATATTATTGATCTTCATACTTGTCACTGTTTTTTTTCACAAAATTTGGTTCTAAGTAGGTGAAGAAGACACAGCGCTAAACGACTGTTACCGTAACCTAAATCTGAAAATTAGATTCTCAGCGAATTTTTTGATAAACCACTAAAATCAATTAAGAATGATAAAGGAATGGATTGCCCGGAAAAACGGCTGAAATTAATTTTTCCTGACTACCGTAAAAACTCTATTTTAACGGCATGCCGTTAAATTGTTCAACCTCATTTTTTTGAAGTGCCGTTTACTTTTTTTTTCGACTTTTTCCCGGGAAATTAGCGAATCTTTGAGAAAAACAGTTCAAACCCCGAGGTAACATGCAAAATGTGACGGATTTTTATTTTATTTAAATGAGAAACGACAATACACGGGAGCTTCGGAGGTGTGCGCGTTTTAAATTCCCGCGCTGCCGGACTGCAAATTTTTCGAAATTGGCTGCGACGCCGTTGCCTGAGTATTCAACGCTTAACCACATGCGCTCTCGTAAATCGACACGAATCACACGCTTTAACGTTGAATACTCAGGCAACGGCGTCGCAGCCAAATTTTGAAAATTTACAGTCCGTGGCAGCGCGGGAATTCAAACCGCGCACATCTCCGAAGCTCCCGCGCAATAGGCTCTCAGACATTTCGAAACCAGACATTTCGAAACCGCATGAATTTTGGAGGAAAAACGCTTGGATAATCGGTTATATATATTTTTTCTTGAAGTTTTTCATAGAATAACAAAATAATGGGTCTTTAAAGATCTTTGAAGATCTTCGCGAAGAAACATGCGCGAACAAACGCCATGAAAACGAGTTCGGACAACTGAAATTCTGTTATTCTATGAAAAACTTCAAGAAAAAATATATATAACCGATTATCCAAGCGTTTTTCCTCCAAAATTCATGCGGTTTCGAAATGTCTGAGAGCCGTGCAATATGGAGGGTGCCGTTAAATTGGGGACGTTAAAATAGAGTTGTTAACGGTAAATTGCCTAGAAAGCCTAAAAAACCTCTTTCTCGTCTTGTCGCAAAGTGTATCGAGATCATGTTTCTCTTCGATCTTCAAAGATTTATGACTATCGGTCGGTCGGTCTTCTGTCGGTCTTCTGATTCTTTTCTCGGCCATTTGTCCGCTTTCCTTTTTTCTTCCGCTTAATCACATGTTCCTCCATTTCGATCTGTGTGTTTAGTTATTCGGGAAGTTAACAGAAGAGATTGGAATCTTTAAAAATAGAAGGGTTCTCTCTGCGCCTCTCTCATTCCCACACTCTCTTTCCCATTTTCCTCCGGTTCCGCCTCTTTGAGAGGGGGGAACACTTTTCAAAAGTGACTCTTTGTCTTTTCGTCCGTTCTTTCTTCTTCTCCGTTTACTCCTTCTCGATACTGATCTCATCGTCAAGGTTGTGAAAATCAACGTCGTGATGACGATGATGATCATTTTCGCTAGTCTCGTCCCTATTCGGTAGATCAACAACTGTGAGAACAGTGTACTGTAGAGAAGACGGTGGTTCTTTGGTTTCTCTCGAATATTTGAGGACTATTGTAGTTGGATTGGATTATTCAGTGTTTTTTGCAAAAGTTGAAAAATGTAGATTCGAAATTATTAATTTAAAAATTGGATTTTTTCTGAAATTTTTTTCAAAAAATTACCGAAAAATCACTGAAATTCATTTTTTTCCAAAATTTTTCTTTTTTCTGAATATTAAAAATTGTTTTTAAAAATTAATGGGTTTCTGGTATGATTTTAGAATTTTTTCTATTTTTTTTTCTCAAAAATTGGAATTATTGTTTAGATTTTTTTGAATGATAAAAAATTCAAAAAAAAAATATTTTCCTTCCGAAAAATTTTTTTTCCCAGTTTCTGAAAAATTTCGAATATTCTAAAATTTTGCACAATTTGATGATATCTCCTCTAAAACCTCTAGTTTTTAATAAAATTAAATTAAAATTTTTTTTCGAAAGTTCGGAAATTTTTAAAATATTAAAAATGTTCAACTGACAAGTAGAGAAATCATCCGGTTCGAATATTTCGGACCGTTGAAAATTTTGAAAACATTTAGAAAACCAGGTTTAACGATTTTCCGAAATATTTGAAAGTTCATATTTTTCTCGAAAGCCTGAAAAAATGAAAACAATTAATTTTTCTGACTTTCTGAATTTTTTTTTTAATTTTCAAAAATTTCGCGAAACTTGACAACCATCTCCTTTAATTACCGTATTTACTCGAATACAAGGGCACCCCAAACGCTGTCTTTGAATCATTAGATCTCGAGATTGATAAGAGATATCAAAAAGTTATCAACAGCAACCTTGTAGATCACAACTAGGACTACAAGCTTGCCATTGACAACTTTTTGATATCTCTTATCAATCTTCAGATACATTGATCCAAAGACAGCGTTTGAGGTGCCCTTCTATTCGAGTAGATACGATATGTAAGATTTTTCCCGTTTAAAATAATCTTCAAATAAAATTTTTTTTGAAAATATTTTATTTCTTTCGGTTTGAGCATCCTTTCCAATAAAAAAACCATCCGGTTTGAATATTTAAACCCCCTAAAGAGAAAAAAAAAAGTTTATTTTTCTGCTCATCGGGCCGCCTAATCCTCAAATTATGACACCTACGCTGTTTTGTTTGTCCTCACCTCCTCCTCTTCTATTTTTTATTTATTTTCCCCCTCCATCCCTCCCCGGGAGCATCCGAATGATAACAGATAACGGCGTGTGACTGATATTATCAATTGTACCCGGAAAGCAACTATTTTGAAGGGAAAGGGGGTGATAATGAGCGAGCGGACACTACTATAGCCTTCTAGTCTCGAAGAAGTTCCGTTCCAGTGATTATCAACTGATAATCACTGATTATTCGATTATATTCCCCCCATGATGAACCTCTGCTATCGACACCATCGACAGTACCGGGTGTGGAGTACGGTAGAAAGTGAGAATGTACGGTAGAGCATTTTTTGGAATTTTTTAAAAATCAAAAAATTTAAGAAATAAACCAGGACAAAAATTCCAGAATTCCAGAAAGGATACTGTAATTGATCTTTAAATAATTATCTAGTGAAAAACATACAACATAATTAAAAATTAAATTTTTAAAATTGTTTTTCTAATTTTAGTAAAACAGTAAGAAGGAAAAAAATTAATTTGAAACATTTTTCTGAAATTTTCTGAAAACCGGAAATTTCGAATGTTATCTAAAATGCATTGTTCTAGAATTTACTGTTCTACCATAAACCTGGAATTGCAGAGAGTTTCAGCATTTTTTTATTTAATTAAAAAAAAAAATTCAAAATTTCCATTTTTTTTTTACCATTTTTAATTTCAAAATTCCAAAAATCCGGATACAGTATTCCAACAATAATTGGTTTTTTTTCCGAAAGCTTTTGCGGATTTAAAAAAAAAACTCCGATTGGCTAAATGAATTTTTTTTTTCGCTTTCCTTTTTCTTTTTTGGATAAAACAAGGTTTTTCGCTACCTTTCTGTGAGAAATAATTTTTCTTAAATCAGAAAAAATGTCTAGAATTGTCACGCACGCTTAATTATCCGAAATTGATTTGTTTCAATTTTATTCGAAAATTACAATGTGGCTGATTGATTTAACACTGATAGCATAGAATATAGTCACCTATTATATAATTCCTTGGAAGTGACGCGATAGCAGAGAGTGGGAGGAATAGGGTCTCGCCACGAAAACATAAATTTTTTCGAAAATCGACATGCGCCTTTAAAGAAACTACAGTAGACAGCAACTCAAAGTTTAAAGGCGCATGTCGATTTTTGAAAAAGTTTCTGCCATTACCCCATATTCCAGGAAATATTAATAGAATAGAATATAGTCTCCTAGACCTCGAGAAACATGAAATCGATAAATGCTTGTTCATTTTCAGCTGGGCGTCACTCGATACCTTCAATCGAAAGGAGAATCGGCCACCGGCACCTCCGTCAATCCGGCCGACAACACGAACCATCTGACGGTGGGAGGAGGCGATGCGACCGCAACACCAACCACACAGACGCAGACGGCAGCGATGACGAACGGAGGGCCGTCGACGTCTTCTGGAGGAGATCCGGCAGCCGTCACGTCGAACAGCGCTCAGCTGGTCCTACCGACGCCGCTCTTCAGTCAGATGAGATTCACCGATTCCAATATGGTGGGTGGCTTCTTTTTTATTTTAATTTTTGAACAAAAATTATTTATTTTTTATGATCTTGAAGTTTTTTATTTGCTGAATATATTTTTTTTTCCTAAAAAAACGAGAATTAATTTCAAGATAAAATATCAATTTTCAAAAAATGACGTAACGGGTTTTTTTCAAATTTTTAAACACAAATTTTTTGAAAAAAGATGGATTTTAATTTTAGAAAAAAACTATTTATTAATGATCTTGAAATTCACTAATTTTGTGTGCAGTTATTTTCCTTATTTTTATTTCTAAAAAAAACGAGAACTAATTTCAAGATAAAATATCAATTTTTAAATAATTTTGTTAAAAATGACTTGTATAAATTTTCAAACTCAATTTTTGAAAAAAGGCACTTTTATGTGCATGCGAGAGCTCATTTTCAAGAATACAATTCCGAGCAATTTTTAAAATTTATTCGAAAATTTTTAAAAATTCAATTTCATCTTTGAAAGTTTTGAAAATCGGAATATTAATTTTTTGACCGTGTATCGAAAATTGTCGGAATTTTATTGATTTTTCCGTTTTTTTAAAAGTATTTTACAAAAAATAATCAATTTCATCGAACTAACATTTCACAAAATAAAAGAAAATTCTCTCCAATTTCCAGTCGCTCAACCGTCACAATTGGATCCGCGAGACGTTCACACGTCGCGAGTGCTCCCGTTTCATCGCCTCCAGCCGCGATTTCGACAAGTGCGGGTGTGGAAGGACGCGCGATGCTCATCGCAACATTCCCGAGCTCACATCGGAGTATCTGCGGCAGAAGAAGTCGGTGGCCGCGTTGGAACAACAAAGATCCGTCTCGACCGCCAATAACGATGATACGCAGTTTGGCACTGCGTATACGGTGAGTTTTGAAAATTTAAGAGGGGCTTGAAGGGCTCATTTTGCACCAAAACAGGAGGATTTGACAAAATGTGGGGGAACTGTTAGAGATAAGAGAGCGCAGACAAGTAGACGTTTTCTTGAATTTTTTATGTCTTTCGAGGCAGAATTCCGGCCATTTTAAGCACTCCTGATTCCAGTTTTTTTTTCCAGTTTCCGGATCCCTTATAAAAATCAAGAAAATTGCAAAATTCGTTTTGAGACAGGGATGTGCACTTTTCGAGGATATGACAAAATCTGGGAAAACCTAAAAATCTGGGAATTTCTGGGAAAATGTGGGGGATCGGTTAGAGATAAGAGAGCACAGACAGTCAGTCACAATTCTGTCGAAAAAATACAGTTTTAAGCCGATTTTTCAGATATTTAATTTCACACAAATTTAGCACAAAACAATACATTTCTTTGTTTTTTTCCCGAAAATTCTGCCTCGAAAGACATTAAAACTTCAAGAAAACGTCTGCTTGTCTGCACTCTCTTATCTCTAACCGTTCCCCAGATTTTGCCATGCCATACCCTCAAAAAAGGAGAGAAATTTTGAAATTTTTAATTTTTTTAATAAAAAATGCTCTACAGAAACGCGGACCCAATGAGAAATGGAGCCTGAGACGACACACAACATCTCTGGCCACTAACGCATTTGGACAAGTCGAATTTCAAGGTGACCCATTTATTTTCGAATTTAAAAAAAATAAAAATTAAAATTGTGGAAATTTTAAAAATTTTTTTGGATTTTCAAAAAAAAAATTTTAATTTTTTTTCAAAATTTTCTTGAAATCCTTTTTTTAAATAATTCCATTTGTATTTCTCTGAAAATTAAGTTTTTATCAAAACCGTTCATAATTCGTTTTCCAGGCGGTCCCCATCCGTACAAAGCCCAATACGTGCGTATAAACTTCGACACGGAGCCCGCCTACATCATGTCGCTATTTGAGCACGTCTGGCAAATCACCCCGCCACGGCTCATTATCACTGTCCATGGAGGCACCAGCAATTTCGAGTGAGTTCTCTTTTTTTTTTAAGTTTCAATTTCTATGATTTTTTTTTGAGAAAATTACGATTTTTCCTATAAAAAAATTTTTTTTAAAATTTTAGAAAAATAAAAAGCAACTTAGAAAATGTTTTTTTTACAAACTTTGGATTCTAAAATATTTTAAATAAGACAATTCTAGAATGAATTTTTTTTTCCGAAACGCACTATTCCTTTCAAAATTTATGAAAATGTTAATTTTTGATTTAAAAAAATCTTAACACTGTAAATGAAAATTTCTGAATTTTTATTCTGCAAATTGTTCCTTCTTCCCCAAAAAATTCAAAAATTCAAAATTTATGAAAATATTAATTTTTGATTTAAAAGAAAATCTTAACACTGTAGATGAAAATTTCTGAATTTTTATTTTCCATATTTTTTAACTTTTCTCCAAAATTTCCGCCCCATTTGCAGTCTGCAACCGAAACTGGCGCGAGTCTTCCGAAAAGGTCTTCTGAAAGCGGCGTCGACGACAGGCGCGTGGATCATCACCAGCGGCTGCGATACGGGCGTCGTCCGCCACGTGGCAGCCGCCCTCGAAGGCGCCGGCTCGGCGCAACGCAACAAAATCGTGTGCATCGGCATCGCGCCGTGGGGACTGCTCAAGAAGCGAGAGGAGTTCATCGGACAGGACAAGACGGTCCCCTACTACCCGACGTCGTCGAAGGGACGCTTCACCGGCCTCAACAACAGACACTCGTACTTTCTGCTCGTCGATAATGGAACTGTTGGAAGGTAGGGCCCCCGGAATCCGGAACTTTTTTTTTTTAACGAATAATGGAAATTTAGGTGAAATTCAAAGTTTTTAAAACATTTTTTTTGAATATTTATTGAAAAATCGTTTTTATTCTTTGAAAAAGTAAGGATTTCAAGCGGAAAATCGGGTTTTTTGGGAAAAAATTTCCGGAAAACGGAAAACCGACTCCATTCAAGGCTAGTGAGAACTTTGAGAACGTTTGATTTTAAGAAAAAAAGCAATCATCGAAATTACTGGAAAAGATGTCAACATTAAATAGTAAAACTGGGAACCTAACTGGAGAAAATAATGAAAAAATGAAACCGGAATGGTATATTATATCGATATCTGAGAATTCCTTTAAAAAAGCGACGTCAATTCCAGAATATGGAAAAAAAAAACATTTTTTGTTCAATTTTGGGAAGCTAAAAATTATTTTTCCTTAAATTAAAGATAAGCTTAAATTAAAGATTTTTGAAAAAAACTTTAGGAATTGGAATAACCAAAAAAGAATTGTTTCTTGGCTTCTAGAAATTTTATTGACTTTTAGAAAAAAATTTTAAATTTGTGAAAAATCCTTTCGGTAAATACACGTGGTGCTGCGGCCGACGTGGTCAGCAAGTGCGCTCCACTAAAGGTTTACGGTACCTCGGTTTGAGAGGTCCAAAACGGCTTTGAAAACACGGTTTAGCGGAAGATTTTTGAAATTTCTTCAAATTAGAATAAATTCAAATTAGGTTTTTCTCAGCACCCCGTGTAAATATTATAGTTCCAGAAAATAATCATCAACATTGCTTTTTTTGCAGATTCGGAGCAGAAGTGATCCTGCGGAAACGCCTTGAAATGTACATTTCGCAAAAGCAAAAGATATTCGGCGGCACGCGCAGTGTGCCAGTCGTATGTGTGGTTCTCGAGGGTGGCAGTTGCACAATCCGATCCGTTCTCGACTACGTCACCAATGTGCCACGTGTCCCTGTCGTCGTCTGTGACGGAAGTGGACGGGCGGCCGATTTGCTCGCTTTCGCCCATCAGAATGTCACCGAGGATGGGTGAGTAGTGGATCTTTTGGGGGCGGATTCTCTTTAAAAAAACGAATATTTAAAATTGCGTCAAATGTGGCAAAATTAAGAATGAACAGACAGAGCGAAATTTTTCAAAAATGCTTGAAACATTAATCCTGATTTTTGAAAGTTTAGGAAAAAGGAGAATTTTTCATTTCTTTCGATTTAAAAATGTGTTCAATTTTTCGATAATTCTTTATTTTGAAAAAACAATTGGAACTCAATTATCTGAAAAAAAAGTAAATAAAAATAAACTTCAAAAAGTTGCGAAAAAAATTTAGAACTAATCGAAACTGGACAAA
This sequence comes from Caenorhabditis macrosperma, assembly GCA_963932285.1. Lineage (NCBI taxonomy): Eukaryota > Metazoa > Nematoda > Chromadorea > Rhabditida > Rhabditidae > Caenorhabditis > Caenorhabditis macrosperma. The sequence continues at coordinate 12,899,706 of OZ010622.1, forward strand.
TTCCTGATTTTTGAAATTTTGATGATCAAAATTTTGTAATTATTTTTAAATTCAACCGGAATAAAAAATTCTGTTTTGGAAATTTTTAAAATCGTGAAGTTCTGCTCCCATCTCTGATCAAAATCGTTAGATTTGAAGAGGATTTTTTTTTTTGATAATTCCTTATCATATTTCTCTCCAATAGTGGCACTGGGCCGAGCTGAGAAGTCTGTAGGCAGCCGCGGGTTACTGAAGAAAAATTCGAAATTTCGAAATTTCAACTAACCAGGAAAAATCGATTTCGTCCGATTTTCCAGAAATTTTTTGTGCTAAAATTTTTTTATTACTTCTATTGATTTTTCGTCAAAAGAATCACACGAAGAAACAGTCGGAAACCCGCTTTTCAGAACATCTTAGAACTAATCGAAACTGGAAAAATTCCTGATTTTTCAGACTTTGCAATTGTTTTTTTCTAGTTTTAAAGAAAATTCTGTTGTGATGGTTAAAATTGTATAATTACTATTGAATTTCGGCCAAAATGGTCTCGAAACGAACGAGACACAGCTCAATGTTTGCTACCGTAACCCTTATTCTAAAATTTCGGTATCCAGCCAATTTCTATGCGATGAAGGAATGGATTGTCCTGAAACAACGGTTGGAATTGAATTTTCCTGGTTAATTGAAAATTTCCCAAAATTTTCCACAGTAACCCGAAACTGTTGCTCGTGTCAAAATGTTCATTTGCAGCCTGCTGCCGGACGACGTCCGTCGCCAAGTGCTCGCCCTCGTCGAGACGACGTTCGGATGCAGCGAGTCGGCGGCGCACCGTCTCCTCCACGAACTCATCGTGTGCGCCCAACACAAGAACCTGCTGACCATCTTCCGACTCGGCGAGAAGGGAGAACACGACGTAGATCACGCGATACTCACCGCACTGCTCAAAGGACAGAACCTCTCGGCCGCCGATCAGCTGGCGCTCGCGTTGGCCTGGAATCGTGTCGACATCGCAAGATCCGACGTTTTCGCAATGGGACATGTACGTTTTTTACTCTTTACTATCGAAATAGGAAGAAACAATTGATTAGCTGCAATCAATTAAAAAACACAGTTCAAAATCAGAGTTCACAACGGAAAATTCAAACGCGCGCCACGATACACGGGAGCTTCGGAGATGTGCACGGTTTAAATTCCCGCGCTGCCGGACTGCAAATTTTTCGAATTTGGCTGCGAGCGTTGCCTGAGTATTCAATGTTTAACCATATGCGCTCTCGTAAATCGACACGAACCACACGCTTTAACGTTGAATACTCAGGCAACGGCGTCGCAGCCAAATTTCAAAAATTTGCAGTCCGGCAGAGCGGGAATTTAAACCGCACATCTCCGAAGCTATCTCGCAACGAAAACAATTTGTGAGCGCCGAAACGTGCTGCGCCTTTAAAGCGGCGATACGGTAGTTGCGCAATGATTAATTCCCGTCTTTTTCCACTCGATTTCCTCAATTTCAGCGGTTTCGCGCTTTTTCCGGTAAAAAAGCACAAAAAATGTATTTTTTCGCGAAAAACCACTGAAATTGAGTAAATCGAGTAGAAAAAGAGGAAATTAACTATTGCGCAACTACCGATAAAAAAAAATGGAGACAATTGTCTCCAAATTCTCTAAATGTCCACGGAGCGCGTTTTTTTGTCGAATTTTTTTGAGACCAGAACGGGCTCTCACGTTAAACTTTTTTTTTGAAATTTGAGAAAATTAATGGAAAATTTAAAAAAAAATTAATTTTTAAAAAATACTTGTCCTGACCCCATTTTTCGTGATTTGACTTTGAATTTTATCGAATTTTATCAGCGAATCGCCAGTTTCTCGTCCGAAGATCATCTGGAATTATTTTTTAAAGTCCCGTAAAATCTCTATTTTAACGGCATCCGTTAAATTGTTCAACCTCATTTTTTAAAGTGCCGTTAATTTAGGAGTGGCGGCACGGGGTGCTGAGGAAAACCTAATTTGAATTTTCATTTTTCGCGGGGCGAATTCGAAATATGCGTGTCTAACTCAATTTTCTCCGAGACTGTTTGGTGTAGAAAACACGACGATCCATTTTCGCAAAGTAATCGTCGGAGGGCAATTCTAAGAACAGACAAAAGGTGAAAAATCGCCCGCTAAACCGTGTTTTCAAAGCAGTTTAGGACCTCCTAAAACGAGGTACCGTATACCGTTAATGGAGCGCACTTGCTGACCACGTCGGCCGCAGCACCCCGTGTGGCGGCCGTTCAAACATAGTTATTTTACTGTATCTTTAAAACCAATGGAAATTTGTCTCAGGAATGGCCACAAGCGGCTCTGCACAACGCGATGATGGAGGCGCTGATCCACGACCGTGTGGATTTCGTCCGGTTGCTCCTCGAGCAGGGAATAAACATGCAAAAGTTCCTGACCATCTCCCGACTCGACGAGCTCTACAACACGGACAAAGGGCCGCCCAACACGCTGTTCTACATCATCAGAGACGTCGTTCGCGTACGACAGGGATACCGATTCAAGTGAGAGACTTACTCTGGGATTACTGTAGTTTTCTGGGGAAAAATTTCATAAAAACACGATATGAATTTTTTTTAAAAATCGCTCATTTGGCAAAGAAGGGAATAATAGTTATGGTTTTCAAAAAATAATTTTTGGAAATATTTTGAAACAGTTTTTTTTCTGTGAAATCTACAAATTGAAAACATTTATTATTCTTAAAAAAATTTTCGCTCCCTTGGAAGAGGAGTGGAAAACTCGGCCACCACGCTGATTGACCAATCAGCAAGGCTGGATCCGCCCCATCGATACGAGACCAACGAGGGACTAGGTTTGGATTTCTCTTCCAAGTGAGCGAAAAATTTTTTAAGAATAATATTTATTCCGAAAAAAACTTTTTTTTTGAAGAAAACTATTTTTAAAAAAATTTAATTTCATTCTAGAAAGTTTCTAACAAGGGAACCTTTTTGGGTCGGTCTCATAGAATTTTCTACAAATTTGCATACGCCTTCTTGAGGTCATTCTGAGCAACTGTTCAGTTGACCAAAACTGCAAAGCTCTGCGTTCAACCGAGATATTTCGATTTGAAAGTTGCTCAAAATCCAGTGTTGGGGGAGGTGGTGGAACCATTGAAAACAGTGGCCAATGGCAGTGTCGGCACCGTTCACCTAAGCGCACCCGGAGGGTCCTGGAAAGTGTGGTTCGGTGGCCGAGTGGTGAAGAGGCGTGGGTTGGGTGCGGGTGGTTGTGGGCTCGATTCCTTTTCTGGTAATTATTTTTTGTTCTTCATCGGCAGCAAGATTTTGCCAAAAAAACCAAAGTCCAGAAAAAATTTTCGAAAAAAAAATTTTTTTTTGGATGGTTTCTGCACATGTTTGTAATGATTCTGAACTACAATAAAATCATATTTTAAGTCTCGAGGGAGAAACTTTTCGAAAGAGTGATGATCCCAACAAATTCTCCGATTCACAAAAGTTTGTGTCCAACCACGGCTAAATGCTCGAGAATTATGAAAAACTGTCTTATTGTAGTTCAGAATCATTACAAACATGTGCAGAAACCATCCAAAAAAAAATTTTTTTTCGAAAATTTTTTCTGGACTTTGGTTTTTTTGGCAAAATCTTGCTGCCGATGAAGAACAAAAAAGAATTACCAGAAAAGGAATCGAGCCCACAACCACCCGTACACAACCCACGCCTCTTCACCACTCGGCCACCGAACCACACTTTCCAGGGCCCACCGGGTGCGGTTAGCTGAACGGTGCCTCCACTGCCATTGGCCACTGTTTTCAATGGTTCCGCCACCTCCCCCAACACTGGATTTTGAGCAACTTTCAAATCGAAATATCTCGGCTGAACGCAGAGCTTTGCAGTTTTCGTCAACTGAACAGTTGCTCAGAATGACCTCAAGAAGGCGTATGCAAATTTGTAGAAAATTCTATGAGACCGACCCAAAGAGGTTCCCTTGTAAAATTAAAATTGAAGAACGCAAATTTTATGTGAAGCTGAATTTTTTTTTCAAAAAAATGACTATTTTGCATACTTTTTTTTCAGTGGGCTATTTTCAAAATGAAAAAAAATACGAAAAAAAATTAAATTCAAAAATTGAAAAATTAAAATTAAAAATTAAATAAAAAATACATTTTTTTAAAAATTGAACGTAAAATTAAAAAAAAATGTTAAACAATTTTTAATACAGTTTTTTGAATGCTTTGATTTTTTTTTAGCTTTTTTTTAGTGGAAAATTTCAAAAATTCCCCAAAAAATAACACTCTTTTTTCTCAGACTGCCCGACATTGGTCTCGTAATCGAGAAGCTGATGGGCAACTCGTACAAGTGCACCTACACCTCGACCGAATTCCGCGAACGATACAAAACGCGAATGAAGAGGTTCAAAAACGCGCAAAAGAAGGCGATGGGCGTATTTCTGACGCGTCCCTCGCGCGGCGGATCCGGAATCGCGTCGCGTCAATCGACGGAAGCGGGCGGCATCGGCGGAATCGGCGGTGGCGGAAGTTCGGTGGCCGGAGTGTTCGGATCGTCGTTCGGAAACCAAGACACCCTGTGCGAACCTGTCAATCGATCGGCTCTCAGTGGATCGAGAGCACTCAGTAATCATATATTGTGGAGGAGTGCGTTTAGGAGCAATGTGAGCCTTTTTTTTTAAATTTATCTAACTAGGGAAGTGTTTTTACACAAAGTTCTGCACTTTGCTATAAATTTGCAAGGATGCACTTTTTGATACTAGTAATCGATCCCACATAGTGGCTACCTCCGGAAACGTCTACTTTTCCAGATATCTTGATATTAGTAAATCCCGGCAGGAGTGGTCAAAAACGGACGGTAGTTACTATCGGATGCATCCAAAATGAAGATTTTGACGAATTACTGTGGAAAAGATTCAAATGGCCAGGAAAATTCAATTTCAGCCGTTTTCCGGGTGTTTTTCGAGTCAATCCATTCTCTTACCATGCTTAATTTGTTTTATCGAGAAATCCGAATGAAAACCGGCCGAATACCGTCTTTTTAGACCAAGGGTTACGGTAACAGTTGGTGAGCTGGGGTCTCGTTCGTTGCGAGACCCGCCCTCGTCAAAATCTTCATTTCGGGTATGCATCTGATAGTATTTAGTCTTTGAAAAAGCGGGCACAAATAAGCCAATTCAAATTCACCACCCAGTTACAGTACCCACCGAACCCGATGCGGCCACCGAATCTCGGCGACTCTCGCGACTGCTGTTCCGAATTCGACGAGGAGCTCTCTGTCACATCGGCGTCGGACGGCTCGCACGCGGAGCCGGACTTCCGCTACCCGTACAGCGAGCTGCTCATCTGGGCAGTGCTGACGAAACGACAAGAGATGGCCATGTGCATGTGGCAGCACGGCGAGGAGGCGATGGCGAAGGCCCTCGTCGCGTGCCGACTCTACAAGAGTTTGGCCACCGAAGCCGCCGAGGACTATCTGGAGGTGGAGATTTGTGAGGAGCTGAAGAAATATGCAGAGTGAGTGTTTTTTATTCAAAAATAATTAATTGGACTTATTATATATTTCAAAAATCTTGGAACCTCCATTTTTCACGTGAACTGATGAGCTTTCTGGTCTCACCGTGAATAAAAGGGGTCACCCGTTCATACGGAATCGACGTACCCTCTATTCATGACGAGACCAGCAAGCTCATCAGTTCACGTGAAAAATGGAGATTCCAAGATTTTTAAACTAAATAATATTCACATCAAATTTTAAAACCCATCGGAAATCCAGAAAAAAGGCTTCGAAAATGAAGGCTAATTTTTTTCTTTGGAAAAATTATATTATTTTTTTAAAAACTATGGAAATGTCAATAATATCGTAGCAAGTCGTTTGTTGAAAATTTATTTTAGGAAATTTTCTGAAACAGGAAATTTATAATTATTTTGAATTTTTATAATTTTTTGCTCAATTTGATTTCTTAGGAACGCCTAAGAAATAAAATTCAGCCAAAATAGTCACTGAGTGATAAATAGTGATCAGATTGGCTATTGAAATTTTTTTGAAACGGAAAAATGTATTTTTTCGACAAGAATTTCATCTGGAATCAATTTTCAATTTTTTTTTGTATAATTTCAGTATTTTTCTCTTTTCTGAATTAATTCACTGGAATAGTTAAAATCCTGTTGATCTTAATTTTAAGATTCGTTCTGGTTTTTTTTGTAAAATAAGAACAAAAAATAATAATTTTGGGGGAAAAATATTTTTTTTGAAATAATGTAACCCATGTGGTGTTATCTGTAATTATAGAAAATACTCTGGAACTCTGAAATTTTTAAAAAATACTTACCATACAGTTAGACGAGTAATCGATTGTCTAAGAAAATATTTTCAAAAATATTCTGATAAATTGTGAAACTCGAAAAAAAAATAAAAATTTTAAAGTGAGGAATTTTTCCAAATTTGAAATCTAAAAAAATTCCGGTTTTTTGTTATGTATGAATGAAATTTTAAAAATTTATTTCATTTAGTCTCAAATAGCTTGTTGATGAATTTTCAAAAAAAAAAATTCCAGCGGATGTGACCGAAGTTCATCGCATCGGCGGGTCTCGCCACGAGAACAGTTAACTTTTTTTGAAAATATCAACATGCGCCTTTAAAGTGATCGTAGTTCCTACCGTAGTCAACGGAACACGATTTTTTTTCAAAAAACCATGTTTAAACACTTCTTGAAACCTGCCAAAAATTGCAGAGAATTCCGGCTCCTCTCGCTGGAACTCCTCGACCACTGCTACCATCAAGACGACGCGCAAACCCTCCAACTGCTCACCTACGAGCTCTCGAACTGGAGCAACGAGACGTGTCTCGCCCTGGCCGTCATCGTCAACAACAAGCACTTCCTCGCCCACCCGTGCTGTCAGATCCTTCTCGCCGACCTCTGGCACGGCGGTCTCCGCATGCGGACGCACTCGAACGTGAAAGTGGTCGCCGGTCTGCTGTGCCCGCCGTTCATCCAGATGCTCGAGTTCAAGACGCGCGAGGAGCTGCTCAACCAGCCGCAGACCGCCGCCGAGCACCACCACGACCTCTACAACTCGTCGTCTTCGTCGTCGTCCTCCTCCTCGTCGTCCTCCTCGTCTTCCAGCGATTCGAGCAGTTACGAAGACGACGATGACGATCACGGAGAGAGCAAGAGGCAGCGGAGGGCGTCGCACGGAAGTGTCCAATCGCTCAACATCGCCTCTCTCTTCCACTCGAGACGCAGAAAGGCGAAGAAGAGCGAACGGGGGGATCGGGAGACGGACGCGAGTGCTGGCGAAGTGGGACGGGTGCAGCAGCAGCAGCAGAATGGAGGAGCAGGAGCACTTGCCGCCGAGTATGGCACTTTTGGAGGTGAGCGATTTATTTTTGAATGTTTTCGAGGAAAAAAAGAATATTGTTCGAAACGTTCGAAGATTTTTCAGAAATTTTGATTTTTTCACCCTTTTTTTAAAATTTTTTAAAATAATTTATCATTTTGAAAAAAAAACGAGAATACAATGGAGATGGTACAAATTATTTTCAAAAAAATTGCTTATTTCTAGAATAGAAATTTATTTTTTTGATTTTCAAAATTTGAAAATTGGCAATTTTCTAATTTCTAGTTTAGAAAATTAAATTCCATGAAAAAAATTCCAAAAAATCTGGAAAAAAACGATTATTGACGTTCGAAGATTCTTGTGGATTTTTTAAAAATATCATCGTAGCATCTTTATTGTTTTCTTTTTTTTTCTGAGTTTTAAAAAATTGTGAAAAATTCTAATTAGAATTTTCAAAATTTTTTTTAACTAAAAAAATCAAAATTTCAAAAAAAAAATTTTTTTTAATGACCGGAAAATGTTCAATTTTCCACGTGGTAAATAGGTTTCTTCACTTAATTTTTATCTTGGAAGAACGAGAATACAATGAAGATGCTTTTTTTTCTCGGAGCTTAAAAGTTGGCAATTTCAAATTTTAAATTTAAAAAAAAATTAATTCTATTAAAAAAATTCCAAACAATCTATCCGTTTGATTCCAAGCGTTATCTGAAAAATTTGAACTTTAGAATAGAATTTTTCAATGTTTTTGGAAAAAAAATTATTTTTTTTTCAAGCCTGAGGATAATCCAACTTTTGGCAAAAATTCAGAATTTTCCGGGGGGAGGGTTTTTTGAATAATTCCGAAGATTTTTGGAAAATTTTTTGAATTAGCAGAAAATGATAATTTTACAAAATGAAGGTTTTCAGAATCACAGCGTCCTAGATCGGAAATAGGAAAATCCCGCGAAAACCATGCGCCTTCACTGACGCGTTTCGCGTGTGTCTGCGTCTCTTCTCTCCACACACTCTCTCGCCGCCTGATTATGTGTGCTTTTCCAGTTTGAGGGAAGAAAGCTCTTTTTCGAAAAAATGTCTTCTGACACTTGTAAAGCATGAAATTCTGCGTCGATTGGTTTTTAGAGCGCAAAATTTGGTCGCGTATTCGCGGAGTTGATGACTCTCAAAGTTTCAACTGAAAGCAACAGATTTCGGCAGTTTCTGAAAAATTTCAAGAAGCCGGGCCACTTTAGTCACTTTTTGGTGTCTATGGATTATAGAGGGTTCTCTTGCGCACATTTTAAGCTACCGAACGTCCCGAAAAGTTGAAAACCGACAAAGTTGATGCAGTTTTTATAAATGGTCGTTTTTAGAAATCGCTCAAAACGTGTGAATACTTAATTTCATAAAAATATTTTAGTAAAATCGAACATTTAGTTCCTTTTTCTACAAGTATTTATTCGAATTTCCACATTTAATATGGAAAACCGCCGGAAATCGGCAGAAGAAATTTCAGAAATTTTTTAGGCGGCGAGAGAGTATTTTGACCGAGAGACGCCAGATGAAAGCGCGAAATCCTATTTCCGATCTGGGACGCTGTGAGAATAATTTTTTTTTAATCTCTGAAAAAATTTTTTCGCAAAATTACTATTTCAGTATTATATATTTCAAAAATCTTGGAACCTGCGCAAACGCGCTCCGCTGGACCCGTGTTGGTCTCGCCACGACTTTTGTCTGCGTCTCTCGTGGAATACACGAGACAGAGACAATTGTCGTGGCGAGACCAACACGGGTCTAGCGGAGCGCGTTTGCGCAGGTTCCAAGATTTTTGAAATATACAATATGTTGTTAACTAAATATCTCTCTTGGAATAAAAACAATAGTCCTTTCAAAAACCTGGTTTTTCCCTAACCTGGCTAGATAATTGGTATCCTACCATTACGAAAAAACGAATTTTTGAAATTTTTTGAATTTTTCTCTACGAAATCGGAAATTTTTTTCAAATTAACGGTACATGAGAAAACATTCTCTTCGATAGTAAAAAAAATTCCCGACTCTTCTCAGCCAGGTGTGCTTAACACCGTCACCATATAAGTGAGCCGGAAGGGAATAATTTGATTCCGGAATCCGAAAAACTGAAATTTTTCGAAAATCTCGAATTTCTGTGGAAAATTTTTAGAAAATTGAAAAAAAAAATGAATTTTTTTGGAAAACAGAATAGATAGAAAGGAAAAATCGGTTCAATTTAAATAAAAATGTGTTTTTTTCTGCAGATCCGAACGGAGTATCCCCACCGCCACCGTACATGCGAACAAACGTCCGTTCGCGATACACCAGCTACCACAATGACATGAGCAAGACCTCTTCTGTCGTTTTCGGATCGAATCGTGAGTTTTTTCGATTTTTTTCAAAAAAAAAATCCAGTTCGGTACCATTTTTTTCTAATACTTGAAATTTTTTTTTAATTCGTAGAAAAATTCGTAGGAAAGTTTCAATAAAAATAATGATAAATATTCAGCGAACATTTCCAAATTGGCCAAATCGAACATCACTTCGACGGATCGACCGAATCCAATGGAACAGTTTCAGGGAACGGTGGGTCTTTCTTTTTTCTTTCTTTTTTCTTTTTTTTTTTTTAATACAACCAGTTCTCAGAAACAAACTTTGGAGTTCCTACTAGAATTTTTTTATTCAAAAAAATATAAATTTCATTCTGAAACCGAAAAAATTTAAAAAAAAAAAAAAGAATTATTTTGCTTCAAACTTGATCATTTAACTCGTTTTAAATTAATTTAAATTGAATATTTTTCTTTAACAGTGGCAGTGTGGAAGAGCTAGGAGATTTATAGACTAGAGGCGGTTTCTAGGCCGCCGCGGGTTACTGTAAAAAAAATTCAAAATTTCAAAATTTCAACTGGCCAGGAAAAATCGATTTCGCCCGATTTTCCGGAAATTTTTGGTGTTAAAATTTTTTCATTGCTTCTATTGATTTTTCATCAAAAAATCCACACGAAAAAAATATTGGAAACCCGCTTTTCAGAATAAGGGTTACGGTAACAAAACCTGGAGCTGTGTCGTTCGTTTCGAGACCCATTCGCGCTTTTCTTCGTCTTCGCTGCCACTTTGTGAGAAAACGACAATATTCAAATTGAATACTTGACCGTAAAAAAATTTTCCAAGTGAATCATCAAATAATCGGAATGAAAATAATGAAAGAAAAAAATAATTTTATAGCGGTAAATTTTTTTTTTGAAAATTATTTACCAAATTTTCCGAAAGTACAGTGAATACGCTAGAAATTCTCCCAATAATTTCCCAAATTTATTCTGACAAATGGTCGGTTTTGCAGCGAAAAATCAAACTGCGTCGTCGGTTCTACGAATTTTACTCGGCGCCCATCTCGACATTCTGGTCGTGGACCATCTCGTTCTTGCTGTTCATCGTCCTCTTCACCTACACACTTCTCGTCAAGACACCACCCAAACCGACCGTCATCGAGTACATTCTCATCGCCTACGTCGCCGCTTTTGGTTTGGAGCAGATTCGAAGGGTGAGCAAAGCGCTCTTTTTTTAAATTTTGAAAATCTCTGGAAAATGCTGAAAATTAGCTTATAACCGTGAGAATAGTAAGAAAAATGAGTGTTCTTTTTTGAAAAATGATTTTTGATTAATAGGATTCCGTCAATTTTAATTTTTTTTTTGATTTTGAATTTTTGAAAAAAAATTTTAAAAGAAAATATCAAATTAAAAAAAATTACGTTTTATCACAATTTTAGATTTTATTTGTTGAAATTTTCGAAATTTCGAAAATTTGATTTATATGTTTCCGTTATTGATTTTTTTTTGTTTTTAAAAATTGGAAAATGTTAAAAGAAAATATCAAATTTTAAAAAAATTATGTTCCATCACAATTTTTGAATTTTTTTTTTAATTTTCGAAAATAAAAATTTTAAAACATTTAAAAACGGTAATTAATTTTTGCTGAAAAATGTCTGAAACTCTTCCAGATCCTCATGTCAGACGCGAAACCGCACATTGAGAAGTTCCGAACGTACCTGTGCAATTTCTGGAACGTCGTCACCATCTTGGCCATCATTTTCTACATATGCGGCTTCTTTATGCGATGCTTCGGGTACGTTCCCTCCCCTTTCTACAGTAACCCTACAGTAATCCATTTTTAGAAGTGTCGCCTACGGTAGAGTGATATTGGCATGCGATTCGGTGCTGTGGACAATGAAACTGTTGGATTACATGAGTGTTCATCCGAAATTGGGACCCTACGTCACGATGGCTGGAAAAATGGTAGGAGTGCTCTTTTTTTCTGAAAAAAATTTTCCCCGTTTCGAATGAAAACGAAAACTATTTATTAAAAATTGAAAAGTTATTGAAAAGTACTATCGGATGCATCCAAAATGAAGATTTTGACGAGAAAAAGCTTTGGCGGCCGCCGGGAGGTCTCGCAACGAACGAGACACAGCTCAACGTTTGTAACCGTAACCCTTGGTCTAAAAAGGCGGTATTCGGGCGGTTTTCATTCGGATTTCTCGATAAAACTAATTAAGCATGATAAAAGAATGAATTAACACGAAAAACACCCGGAAAAAAGGCTGAAATTGAATTTTCCTGACTATTTGAAATTTTCAAATTTTTTCCACAGTAATTCGCGCCGGCGCGAAACTGTTGGTGGCCTAGAAAACTCTTTCTTGCGAAAACTCGTCAAAATCTTCATCTCGGATGCATCCGATAGTATAAACTTGTTAAAGACAATTTTGAAAAATAGTTTTTTTTGAATCATTATATCTCGAGATTGATAAGAGATATCAAAAAATTGTCAACAGCTAACTTGTAGATCAAAAATAGGACTACAAGTTTACGATTGACAACTTTTTGATATCTCTTATCAATCTCGAGATATAATGATTCTCCGGCAGCATTGTCGCTCTTTTCGAAGAAATACAGCTTAGTGACGGGAAATGTTTTTTTTTAATTTTTTAATAAAAAAAACGACCATTTTTGAGAAACACCTGTAAAATAATTGTCAATAAATGTAGGATTTCTTAAAAGAATAGAGTACTACCGAATTTCAGAAAATCTGAAAATTATGATGATTTTTTTATTTTAGAAAATTTCCTGGTTGGATTTTTTTCTAAAATTCAATAAATAATTTGAACGTCGATATGCTTTCAAAAAACTTATTTTTTTGAAAAATGTTTTTTTTTTCAATTTTTGGCATTTCCAGAAAATAAAGAGGTATTTTAGTATTTTTGCATTTTTTTTATTCGTCAAAAATTAGTGTATTTCAAAAAAAATAAATAGCGGATTCTAAAATAATCGGAAAAATTTTCCCGTTTCATCAGAAAATAAATAAATAATTTAACATTCTATAGGTAATCTGACATCGATGCTACTGTACATTTTAAACAATTTGAAATATTGAAAACTGACAGTTTTTTAAAATTTAGTATGTAAATTTCCACATATTTTAATTATTGTTGGTTTTTAAATTTTTGTTTTTTTTATCAGGTTTTTCAAAAAACGCTGGCATTTTTTTCAAAAATCCCCGTTTCATCAAAAAATCAATTAATAAATACATTTTTTACGAAATTCAGAGTACGCTTAAAAACGAGCAACAACATTCTCGATATATTTTTTTTTTCAAAAAAATATCTTAAAATTTTGTTTTTTTGCAGATCCAAAACATGTCCTACATAATCGTCATGCTCATGGTCACCCTGCTCTCGTTCGGTTTGGCGCGTCAAAGTATCACGTATCCGGACGAGAATTGGCACTGGATACTCGTCAGAAACATCTTCCTCAAGCCCTACTTCATGCTCTACGGAGAGGTTTACGCCGACGAAATCGACACGTGCGGAGACGAAGGTGAATCGGGGGTTTCTTCTATTTAACTTTGGCAATTGCGCTCTATTGAGAAATTGGATGTTTTTCGGTAGAGCGCGTTATTAAATAGATATTTCCTCGGAACTGACGCGATGGCAGAGCGGCGTGGGAGGAATCGGGTCTTGCCACGAAAACATTGAACTTTTTTGAAAATCGATATGCGCCTTTGAACTTTGAGGTACTGTCTACTGTAGTTTCTTTAAAGGCGCATGTCGGTTTTCGAAAAAGTTTCAATGTTTTCGTGGCGAGACCCAAATCCTACCACACTCCGCTATCGCGCCACTTCGATGGAAATATATAATAGAGCGCATAAATAATAAAATTTAATAATACCTAATATTAATACGGTAGAAAATTGAAGGTGATGGATTCGCTTTTCTAACGGAATTTTAATAATAATAATGATAATATAATAGTAACAGAAATAATCATACTAATAATAATAATAATACAATTTATTTTCCCATTTGAACTAAATTTTTTTAAAAGTAAAAAACAACTTTTTATCGCGGAAATTTCACTTTTATATTATTCTTTAAAAAATTTTCGCTCCCTTGGAAGAGGAGGGAAAAATTCGGCCACCACGCTGATTGGCCTCTGCAACCAATCAGCAAGGCTGGATCCGCCCCATCGATACGAGACCAACGGGGGACTAGGTTTGGATTTCTCTTCCAAGTGAGCGAAAATAATTTTAAGAATAATAATTAAATGAGTAAATTTTTTTTAGACAAAAATTTTTTGGAAATGTAACTAAGAGAAAATTTTTTAAAAAAATGCAACGTTCTTTGGCGTATTTTAATTTTTTTTAATTCCAAAATTGAAAAAAATGAACTCTAACAGTAGTTTACAGCTGTCTCGTTCGTTTCTTGTCAAAATCGCCATTTTTGGAAAAAAAAATTGCGTATTTATAGTAATCTGATTTTTCAAACTTATTTTTTGTTGAAAGCCTAATAATATACAAAAAAAAAATGATAATTGATTCGAAAAATGCAGAAAAAAATCAACGAAAAATCAAAAATTCAATTGAAACAATTAGAACAATATTTTTTTTAATCGTCAAAAGTTTGTGGAGGATATAAAAATTGGCTGATTGAAAAATGTAGCAAAATCGAATTTATCAAAAATAATTTTTCAATGCCAGGTTGAATTTTTAGAAAAATCTTAAATAGATTCTGTTTTTTTCCCCCAAATTTCCAAATATTTCAAATCAATACTGTTTCTGAAAATCTTCTAAATTAGAACCGATAAAAATTAAAACAATACCGGTTCAGCTCCCAAATTTAATTTAAATACCTAAATACCATCAAATAAAAATAAGCAGATGCATTAATTCTTATTTTTACGGAATTTTTCGTTTTTCGCACTTCATACGCTTTTCACAGAATTTTTGGAAATTTTTATTCAAAAAACCAATTTTTAGTGAGTGAACACAATTATTAGCTTTCTTTTCGTGGCAAGACACACGGCGCGGCGTTAATTTGCTAATTTTGAAATTTTTGAAAAATTGGGGAAAAAAAATTTATTTAACATTTTTCTAAAAATTTAATTTTGTGATTTTGAAAAATTAAAAAAAAAATTTCCAAAAAATAACAAATAAAAATCGGAATGTCGAGATTTTCCAAAAATAACAAAACAAAATTCCTTTGTTCTTCACCCCCTGACACCCACTCATCCCGCTTCCTCCTCCTCCTCACGAGCATTTGTAGCGTTCAAAAACAGAAAAGTGTCGTCGCTGATTAACCACAACGAGTACCACTACCCCCTTCTTCAACTACCACCACCTCCACCACCACCACAACAGTCTCTTTTGTCAGCGTGGGATCAACATTTGGAGAACGGCGGCCCTGTCATCCTCGGCAACGGAACGACGGGCCTCGCGTGTGTGCCCGGCTACTGGATCCCGCCCCTCCTCATGACGTTCTTCCTCCTCATCGCCAACATTCTGCTCATGAGCATGCTCATCGCCATTTTTAAGTGAGTTAAAAAAAAAAATTTTTTTTGGAATTTTTAGGAATTTTTACGATTTCTGGAAAAAGAGAAAAAAATATTTTAAAATTTGAAATATTGACATTTCAAGGCTTGCCTGTCTTTTTCAATTTCTTATTTCAGCAGAAATTTACGGAAATTCACAAAAAATTCAGTTGTTCCAATTCTGAATTTTTTGAAATTTTCCATTTTCATTTTTAAAAAAATCAGATTTAAAAAATAACACAATTCCGGATCGGATTTTGAAAAAAAGATCAATCTTTAAAAATTACTGGAATTCAGTGATTTTTAAATTTTCCAAAAATTCATGAAATTTTAAAATTCCTGAAAAATTCGTTTAAAAAAAATTAAAATTCTTAAATTTGAGCAATTTCAAATTTTTTTCTGTTTAATTCTCGGAAATTAAAAATTTTCGAAATTCAGCAATTTTTTCAAATTCTTGAAATTTAGTGTTTTTTTAATTTTTTAAATCTGGAACTTTTTTTTTTTCTGGAAATCCAATGAGATGTTTTCCGCTATTTTTTTTCAAAGTCAGGGATTTTTCGAATTTTTATTTTTTTTAAATCTAAACGGTTTAAAAAATGCAATTTAAAATTTTTTTGAAAACATTATCCACGAACGTCTGCTTGGAAATGTGTCTTTCCTTGAAAAAAATGATTTTTTCCGGATTTCCGGACATTTTTTGCCATTTTTACAACGAAAAATAGTTCAAAAACGGGAAAAATGAAAAAAAATGCACTAGGTCCAAAATTGTACCGGTTCACAATCTTTTTCCGTTTTCAGTCACATCTTCGACGCCACCGACGAAATGTCCCAACAGATTTGGCTCTTCCAGAGATATCGACAAGTGGGTTTTCGTTTTCTGCTGTTCAAAAAAAAATAGTTCTGTTTCACAATTCCTTTTTTCAAATTTTTTAGTGAAACTTGATGCTTTGTAAATGCTAACCGGTCGTTTCATACACTCTCCAATATTTTATAATATTTTTTTAAATATTAATTTTAAAAAAAATATATACCATCGAAATCATCCAAAATGACACAGCTGAACGAATGTTACCGTAATCCTTATTTCGAAAATACGGTTTCTGACTGTTTTTAGTGCTGATTTTTTTAATGAAAAATAGAAGACACAATGAAGAATAGTTGTGCACAGAAAGTTTCCCGAAAAACGGACGAAAATTATTTTTGCTGAAATTTTCAAAAAAAAGCGACTGCCGGTGGCCTAGAAATCCTCCAACTCGGCCCCAATACCGTTTGGGAAAAATTCAATGATATTTTGAGTATTTAATACACAAATTCACAAGTTCAGTTGAGAAAAACAAATTTTGTTCTATTTACCAAGCGGGAGTGAAAAAAAAATGCGAAAATGGTCATTTAATTTTTGAAAATTCCTACAAAATCCCACTGGAACTTGAATTTTTCAATATTTCCAGGTAATGGAATACGAGTCGACGCCGTTCCTGCCGCCGCCATTCACGCCCATCTACCTGATCTACATGCTCGTTCAGTACGTTCGAATCAAAATGAGCCACACGGCCACGATGGCCAGGAATCCGATTTTCGATTTTTCATTAAGTCAGTTTTTAGAATTCTTTTTTTTTTGGGAAGGGACGGTTTTTTCTTATTTTCTCCTCCCATTTTTGCAGAATTATTCCTTGACAATGATCAAATTGAAAAATTGCACGATTTCGAGGAGGACTGTATGGAGGATTTGGCTCGACAGAAGCTGAACGAGAAGAATACGAGCAATGAGCAACGCATTTTGAGGGCTGATATCAGGTAGGGAAATCAATTGGAAAAAATACAAAAAAGCAATCATTTCGATTTTTAAATAAATTTCCAAAATTTTAAAAAATTCTAGATTTTCAAACAATTTTTATAAAAAGATCTTCTGATTTTTAAAAAATCCGTATTATATATTTCCTTGGAACTGGCGTAATGGCAGAGAGTGGGAGGAATCGGGTCTCGAAACGAGAACATTTTTGAAAATCGACATGCGCCTTTGAAGAAACTACGGTAGACCGTACCTCAAAGTTTAAAGGCGCATGCTATCGGATGCTCCATTCGAAATGGCCCCGGAACCGAGAAAAAGCCGCTCGCTTCGCTTGGCGGGTCTTGCAGTTGAAAAAGATGCACAGTTGAAACGAATGTTACAATAATCTCGTGTTTATTTTTTGAATTTTTTCGCTTTTTTATGAAATCGGCGAATTTAACTAAGAAGAGGGTATGTTTCGATGATATTTTATGGAAAATTCAAAAAAATCCGACGAAAATTGGTTAACGCGCCATTTTTTTACGAAAAGGCAAAAAAAAATCAGAAAATAAACACGAGATTACACAGTAGACAGTAACTAAAAGTTCAAAGGCGCATGTCGATTTTCAAAAAAGTTCTATGTTCTCGTGGCGAGACCCGATTTCTTCGGAAATACATAATAACAATTCCCGGCCAGTTTACGAGGATTTTGGCTTCCAGAACCGACCAAATACTCAATCGTCTGATCGATCTGCAAGCGAAAGAGACGTTCGGTCGAGACGCCCTCAACGACATGGACACTCGGCTGGCGTCTGTGGAGAAGGCGCAGAACGAGATTCTGGAGTGTGTGAGAGCCCTCCTCACCCAGCAACAGCAACAATCGATTGGTGCTCCTCAAATCGGCAGATGTCTCTCTCCGTCTCCGGAATCCGCTTCCGCAACCCCTGGACCGATGCTCCTGAAGTTGCCGGGCACGGAGCCGATCGCTGAGGAAGACGACGTGGGAGCGACGACGTCGGGAGACAACAACCTCCCGCCGGCGCCCATCCGTCGCAACAGAACGGCCACCATCTGCGGATACGGTAGCGAGGAGAGGAACATGATGCTGTTGTCGCCGAAGCCGTCGGACGTCACTGGAATTCCACAACAACGACTGCTGTCTGTTGCGTCGATGGATCCGTTGCCAGCGCCGCATGCGAAATTGTAAGTCTTTTTTTATTTAAACCACACGAAAAATTCCGATTTTTTTTCAAATAATGGCTAGGGTAAAAAAGAGCGAAAACATTTTTTTTTGGCTTGGGGTAAGGGCGTCCTAAAAAAGGTACAGTAAGATAGTGAAATTTTAAGGCACATGGCAGCTATAAAGAAGATCTCGCAACGAAATTTTGGAAAAAAGAGAAAAATTGGAGAAATTTTAAAAATTAAAAAAAAAGTTTTAACTGTTTCCGAATTTCTTTTTTGAAAATGGAACAAGAAAGAAATTTGTTTTCCTAAACGATAAAAAAAGAAGATTTTGAAATTTTTCAATCTTTCAATTTCTTTCAATTTTCTTTCAACTTTCAATTCAACAGAGCAATCTTTCAATTTTCAATCTTTCAATTTTTCAATTTCAAATTCAAAAATTCCACAAAAATTGTACTGCAAATGTCAAAATTTGAAATGTTCCAATTTAAGCTGAAATCGAAAGCTAGCGATTTTTTTTGAATTGATTAGTTTTTTAATCGGAACAATTTTTTACTAAAATTCTAGAACACACCCTATCATTATTTAAATAAAGGGTATTATTTTGAAAGTTTTTTTTTGTGAAAAAAATTTATTTCAAAAATTAATTTTTTTCAATTCCGCATAGTTTTCAATTTTTCTTTTTTTTTCCTAAAATTATAGAACATACCCTATTATTAGTTAAATACAGGGGTATTATTTTAATTAAAAAAAAATTGATTTTTATCGTCAAAATCTAATAAAAATGAATTTTGAAAAACTTTAATCGTTAACCATTAACAGCATTATAAAAAATAGCTGAAAATTGAAAAATACATGTTACAGTTTCAAAATTTAATTTTTAAAAATTATTTGAGTTGAAAAAATGGTAGGTGTTAATACGCTGTACGAAAAAAAAGTGTGCTTTATCGATAATTTCCATCTTGTCATTTTTCCAGGTCCACAATGTCGATCCGTCGCCGACACGAAGAGTACACATCGATCACCGACTCGATCTCAGTCCGTCATCCCGAACGACGCATTCGCAACAACCGATCGAACAGCAGCGAGCACGACGAGTCGGCCGTCGACTCGGACGGCAACGAGAACTTGATGATGGCCTCTCCGCGGAAGCGATCTACCCGCGACCTCCGAATGACGCCCTCCTCGCAGGCCGACGAATCCACCAGTCGAGAGCCCATTTATGAAATTGTGAGTTTTTTTGAATTTATGGGGTCATTAAAGTTGCCTAGAAAAAGCGCAACAATCTGAACCAGACGTGGTCGGAAATGACATGTCGTAAATTTTTTTTTTCCCGAGTTAAAATTTCCGGAAAAAAGTCGGAAATTTTCATTAAAAATTTTTAATTTTTTTTTATTCGAAAAAAAATGAATGCAAATTTTTTGTGAAGAATTTTTTTTAAAACTTCCCTCACCTAATTATTTTCCGAATTCCCAAATAATTATTTATTCAAAAAAAAATTCTAAACAATTTTTCCATTTTTTTTCGAAAAATGTGCTTCACTGCGTATCTGACTGATGTAATTTATTTGGACCTCAAATACTTTTTTTTAAATTCGATTTTGCAAAAACAAATTTAAAACCCTCATGAGTAAGAAATCGTTTATTTTTCAGAACAATTATTATAATCGATCTACAAAAACCGGAAATTTTTTTTGCTCAAAAAGTTTCCCTTCCCATCTTCAGAATTTCAAATGAACTTTTTTTCGGAAAAGTTCGACAGAGCGCACTTCCATTCATCATTTCCTCCTGGCCAAACCACCCCCGCGCCGCCCAAAAAATCATCAAAAACCAACGGCAAATGGCTTGTTTTCGGACGTGCGGCGGGGCCGAATTTAAAATTGTGCTCGCCGAGCCAAAAACTAATCAATAATTGATGGACGTGTTGATATGAACTTTGAGTCATCATCATCATGATCACCATCTGGGGGACCGCCCGTAATGAGAGGATCCCCGGGGAGAAATATGTGCTCGACTTGAGCAAAGATAAGGAAAGAGAGAGAGAGCGGGAAAAAGTTAAAAATTCTGAAGATTTTTGCACGAAATGCAGCACATTTTCACGTTTCTTGGCGTTCTGCAACACTTTTTCACTTTTTTCTCTCTCCAGGACCGACCCGAGCAAGACGAGGAAGAGGCTCAGGCGGACTGCGAACTGACGGATGTGATAACGGAGGAGGAGGAGGAGGAGGATGACGAAGAGGAGGAAGAGGAAGAGGAGGAGGAAGAGGAGGAGACGAGAAGGAGGACGGGGAGAGGAGGAGGACTTTTGAGGAGGATCCACGCGAAGAGGGCCAATCGACAACCGTCGCATACCCTTGAGACTGATGACGATTTGGGAAGTGAGGAGGTGAAGGTGAGGGTATTCTGTGAATTAACAAAACATTTTTAAAAACGAGGTTTTTTTTTTGAATTTTTTGTAAAAATTTAAAAAATTTTTCTCGAAAATCACTGTTTCTCGAATTTTTCTTTAAAAAATTGAAAATTTTCGCTTGAATCGGTGTCGTTTATCCTTGACCCTCATTGCAAACGCGCTCCGCTGACTCTCGCGTACTTCTCGTGGAGGCGTGAAGTTTAAACAAATATTTGGAAATTTTCAATTATATTTTTCACAAAAAGGGCGGAATTTCAAAGAGACGGAAAAAAATTCGCAAATTGTTTAGAAACTTATTTAGCGTCTCCACGGAGCGCGTTTGCAACACAAGAGGTTTCGAAATTTTTGCATTGAATGGGTCAGAAAAAAAATCGAAAATTTTGAAAAATGAGGATTTGATTGATTTTGAATAAAATTTTCAAAAATTTCTCGAAAATCACTGTTTCTCGAATTTTTCTTTAAAAATTGATTTTTAAAAGTTTTGCTTTGAGTAATGATGCATCTAACAAAAAACATTTTGAAATTGAGAAAATATTCGCGAAATGTTTAGACAATTATTCAGCGCCTCTCCATGGAGCGCGTTTGCAACACTGAGCAATTTCGCAACGAATAAGAAAGAAAATTGGAAATTAAATCCGATTTTTCCCAATTAAACATTAAAAAAAAATTAAATAATTTGGCTTGCTCCCTCCCTGCTCTAGGAGTCTTTTGGTTTTTGCTCATCTCGCTCCTCCGTTTTCTGTGTTTTTCCGGTCGAAATTGTGTTTACCTTCCCGTTTCTTTCGAAAAGCACGTGTCGGTTCGTTAGAGGAGCGGAAAACAGGGAATTTGCGAAAATCGAATTGTCCTTTGAGTCGGTGAAATCAGTAAACAGTGGGTTTTCGGAGCAGAAAGAAAGATATGCTTAGGATTACTGTAGATTTGGGAAATTTTCTTTTTTTTGCTAAAAAAATAAACTAGAATGGTGAATTGGACGCATGACGAAATCGCAATCTAAGAAGCACACCTGGCTGGGAAGAGTCGGAAAGCAAAAGAACGAAAATCCGTAAGAGTAGTTTTACGGGAAAAACATGTTTTTTAAAGGTGGAAACCCGAAAATTTAAAAATGGTCCCGCACAGAAAAAAACAATCTTTCAGAAATTAGCATGTGAACTTTCCCATTTTACGACTAATCGCTTCGGATTCCGCTGCGTTTCATTATTTTCAGCTGCTCTTTTCTCAAATGTTACCCGATTTTAGTCAAATTTTTGATTTCGTAACGTAAATTTCAAAAATTGTTGAAACTTCGTTTTCGTAATGGTAGGATCCCACTTATCTGGCCAGGTGTGCTAAAAAGGAACACTGAATTCTTAATTTAGAATTTTCAAATATTTTTTTTTGGAAACGGTGATTTTTTAGGTGAATTATTTTTAAAATTTATTAAATATTCAGTTTCGGATTTCAAAAATTCCATTGCACTCGGAATTTTTGAAAAACTCCGAAAATCCTAAAATCGCCATGATTTTTCAATTTTCAATTTTCTGAAAAATTTTCTAATTTTTTTTTCAGCCAAAAACGTTTTTTTCTAAATTTTGAAAAAAATTTGTTTTTTTCTGAAGTTCAGAATTTTTCGAAAAATGATCCAATTTTCTATATTTTCGAGATTCTGAAAAAAGTCGATTTCAGAAATTCCGCTGCATCCGGAATTTTTGAAAAATTCTGAAAATCCTAATATCGTCGTGAACCGCTCATCCAGTATTTCAAAGAGAATTTCAATTTTCTGAATCATTTTTTTAATTTTTTAAATAAAATTCATCTAACTTAAAAAATAATGGAAAATTTACGAAAAATCAATTTTAGCGGAATTTAATTTTTTTTGAAATTTCCTGCAATTTCTCTTGAAAAAGCTCAAATATTACATATAATTCAAAAATTGATTTTTGAAAAAACAAAATTCCCTCGTTACCAAAAATTGATAATTTCCAAAAATTACAAGAAATTTTTGAAACATTATAATTTTGGAAATTTTGAATTTCCAATTCAAATTTCAATTTTAGTTTTCAATTTTTCCCATTTCTATATTATTTTTAAAAACAATTTTCCATGGGTGAGCCAGCCTTGCTGATTGATTGCAGAGGCCAATCAGCGTGGTGGCCGAGTTTTTCCCTCCTCTTCCATGTGAGCGAAAACAATTTTTTTTTGAATAATAAATTTCGAAAAAAAAATCTGTTTCTTCTGAATTTTAGATTTTCTCCCAAGAACAAAAACTAAACTTGCAAAAAACCAATCCATTTTTCTATGTTTTAGAGATTCTGAAAAAACGTCGATTTCAGAAATTCCGCTAACTTTAAAAAATTCTGAAAATCCTAATATCGTTATGAACCGCTCATCCAGTATTTCAAAAAAGCGATGCATTTTTTTTTAAATAATAATTAATTTCGAAAAGAAATCTGTTTCTTCTGAATTTTAGATTTTCTCCCGAGCAAAAAAGCTAAACTTGCAAAAACCAATCGAATATTCTCTGTATTTCCAGTCAGCGGCTCCAATGCACCATCAGATCGTGAACGAAGAAGAAGACGACGAGTTGTTGGACGGCCCCGCCTCGGGCGTGCCCCACTCGAGCCCCGTCGTCGTCTCGCCGTCCGTCTCGCGAGCGGCTCTTTCCAGTCAGCAGCAGAAGCGCTCCAATTTGCAGTAGATCATTATTTTGTGCTCTCTTCGCTCCCAATTTGCTCTTTTTCTTGTGGTTCGTTAGCAATTAGTCTCCGTCCCAGTCGGCACCAAATTCAATTTTCTCCGAATTCTTCTGTCTTTTTCCTCCCCAAAAATTGGCTTTAAACATTTTTTTTTCCGTTTTTTTTCTTCATTTTTTTGTGATTTCCATTCGAAACGCGGGTTGTGCCAAACTCACTTTTCCCCCCGATTTTTCTAGATTTTTTTTTTGGATTTATTTGGATTTTTTCTAGTTTGAATTCTTTTATTTACTCTCTATTCGATTTTTTATTTTTTGGAAAATTTTTTAAATTTTTAATATGAACTTTTTTTTTCTCAGTTTTCAGCAGCACCAGGTCGAGAAGAATTTCAAATTCGACACGAGAGAGAGAGTGGAGGATTAGAGAAAAAGAGTGGAAAATAGAGATTTCGCGTGGAATTTCGGATGAGGCATTTGCTCGCATTCCAGACACTCTCCTCCTCCTCTTTTTCTCAATTTTCCCCTTTTTTTGTCATTAGAGCGCACTTTATTCATTTTTGATTTCTTTTCTTTTTCTCTGCGTCTCTCTTCCTCTCTCTCTCTCTCTCTCTCTTTCTCTTGTTAATCTGCTAATTCAAAGACCTATTATCATTAGAGCGCATTTGCAAACGCGCTCTATTGTATTTGTCAGTGGAGCGCATTTGCATTGACATTTTTGAAAGTGAAATTATTTTTTATTAAAAAAATTGGAAATTAAAAACAAAAATTTTTTTTTGGTCATTTTGAGAAATATGTAATTTTTGAAAATTTGAGAAAAAGTTGAGAAAAATTGAAATTTTTCTCCAAATTTATCAAAATTATAAGTACAGTATACTAAAATATACAAAAAAAAAAAGAAAATAATTTTATTTTTTTTCCAATTTTCGCAGTTTTTCTAAAATTAAAAAAAAAATTGTTTTTCATTTTTTTTTTTCAGTTTTCCAACAAAAAAATCAAACAATTAAAAAAAAATTTCAATTTTCCCTTTTTTTTCTAAAAATAAAAATGAAAAATTTTCAAATTTCTCAATTTTCCTTTTTTCCTAAAAAAAATCAAAAAAATAAAAATAAAAATTTATTTCAATTTTCTTTTTTTTCCAAAAAAATGAAAAAGTAAAAAAAAAAATTTTCATTTTTCTTTTGTTCCAAAAAACAACTTTCCCCCGCCGGATCTCTGGATATGCTAGTGCAGCAAACGCGCTCTAATGATAATGTATTCCAAGAACTGCCCCTTGCCCCCCGGGGGCTCAACTGGAGGGTAGTTGAGAGAGAGTCTAATTGAATTCTCTCTCTTTCTCTGCGTCTCTCTCTCTCTCTCTCTAATCTCTTGTTTTCCCGCTGAAAAAGTAACATTTCAACACAACAACACCCTTAGGCTCCGCCCATTTTCAGCATGTTTTCAGCATTTCAGACTATTGTGGAATTTTCGATTGTTTTCCATTGGTTTCATTGCGCATTTTGGAGGTATTTATTGTTTTTGCCAAGTGCGCTCTATTGAGAATCCCCTCCCCCCAATTAGCGAGAAAATGCGCTGTATTGAGAACAATCGGCTGCCCCTCCAGTTGCAAATGCGCTCCAATGAGAATACGAAATGACGAGAAGGAGGAAGTGCGCTCTAAAGCTAAACCCTCCGGGAAACGTCGGCTGCAAACGCGCTCTATCGAGAATTCACTAGGGGCGTGATTGGGGCGTTCCCAGTGTCGAGAATTTGATGATCAGCAAATGCGCTCTATTGAGAATCGCCTAATTAACGAGCGATGGAAAATGCGCTCCAATGAGAATGACGAGTTCCTGAACGTCGGCATGATGTTGGAAGTGCGCTCCACTGATAATTATCTCTTAGAATGTAAATGCGCTCTATTGTCAACTCCGACGAGTGTAGATGAGAGGTGTTGAAAGTGCGCTCTATTGAGAATACTGAATTCAGTGAGATTCCCGCATATAAGTGCAAATGCGCTCTATTGACAACAAAAGATACTGGTGTGTAAGTGCGCTCTATTGAGAATGAAGATGATAGCTATTCAGGTATAAATACGTAGTGCAAATGCGCTCTACTGATAACAAGTGTAAGTGCGCTCCAATGCGAATGAGAGCAGAGAAAGGGCGCACGCACGCGCTGCTCATGAATTTAACATGATATGATCGTTTTATTTTCGAACTGATAAGTGATAAGAGATAACGATCAAAGTCCATGTACATTCACAAGATCAACTAGGATTTGAGATTTCAGACATCTAACTATATATTTTTTTGGTTTTGGCCCAGACACCCCCCTGGTGTGTGTCAATTGATGTCAGAATTATAGAGAAATGATATGGTGATATGGTGATAAGAGGAAGACACATGACTTTTCGGCTGTTTTCGGCCGTCCCTTATCCGCATATTTCTTCTTCTTCTGCCCCCTCGTAAACACCTTTTAGACGCAGAGAACACCTTTTTATACAGATGGAACCCCGTGTGTTGCAAATGCGCTCCACTGACAATCTCCCCCCCCCCCAAAGACTATCTTTCTCTCTTTTGTGTACTTCTCGTGGAGGAGTGAGATTTTTTTTTTTTTTTTGAAAATTTTAGGGCAATTTTCTCGGTTTTTACATTTTTGTTACCTTTTTTGTCTGAAAAATTTTGGAAAAATTATTTTGCGCCTCCACGAGAAGTACACGAGAAAAATCAATGGAGCGCATTTGCAACACCACGAGTTTTCCAGAAATTTTCCGTTTCAATAATTTTTTTTTTGATTTTTTAAAAATCAATAATTCAGAAAAAAAACAATAAACTTTTTTTTAAATTTTTAATTTTGCGGGAATTTTTAAAATAATTAAAAAGATGATCAATTTCCAATTTCGCTGCGTACCTCAAACTTCCCTCTCTCTCTCTCTTGCAATGGGGCGCATTTGCAATGCTATTGAATTCTGTCGTAGTGGAATGTAATTGCGCTCTATTGCTAATCACTATCTTGGACCATCCAAGATTAGCAGTGAATAGTGATAAATCCTCCATCATATCCTCTTATATCAGTCCTCCTGGGCTATAGGAATTTATGAATTTTCAAAAAGTGCTGGAAAAAAATGAATAAAAAAATTAAAAAAAAATTTTTTTTTAAATTTTTTGAAAAATTGTAAATTGTCTCCATATCATATCCTCTTATCACTCTTATCAAATGATTCATTGCAGAAGAGGGCACTCTTTCCCCGTTAACATGCTTGTTTTTGTTGCGTACAACCGCCTATTAGCCACGTCATTTAATCCAATCGGAAGCGATGCCTCAAGACACCCCTCCATCACACTTACTATCCCATGCTTTTTTCT
Organism: Caenorhabditis macrosperma; assembly: GCA_963932285.1. Lineage (NCBI taxonomy): Eukaryota > Metazoa > Nematoda > Chromadorea > Rhabditida > Rhabditidae > Caenorhabditis > Caenorhabditis macrosperma. The sequence continues at coordinate 12,926,240 of OZ010622.1, forward strand.
CTCATTTTCACTTTTTCATTTCCAATGTCTACCACCATTTTACCATTTATTTTCAACTCCGACTTTGAAATTTAACGATAATAGTACGGTATGCGAATCCGCAAACACCGTACAGAATTGTCACATCTACAGTAGCCTATTTTACCTGCAGGAAGCTAAAGTAGCAGAAAACCTGAAAAGTCGCGGTTTTTGTGAAAATTCAAGTCCATATTCAGAATCAGCGCATTTTTTGCCACCAAGCAACCAGAACGTGCACCACACAAATTTTCGCAAAATGAGAAAGTCATTGGCTGAATGACTTTCGAAACTAGCATCGAGCGGATTTCAGATTTTTGACAAAAAATCAATAGAATCGAAAATGAAGGTTCGTTTCCGGAAACTTTCATTTCATATCTGGTTCTTTTGTCAGTTTTTCGGGAACATCTTTGTGCACATTTATTTTTCATTGTGTCTACTATTTTTCATTGAAAAATCAGCTCTAAAAACAGTCAGAAACCGTATTTTCGAAATAAGGATTACGGTAAAATTTGTTCAGCTGTGTCGAAATCGTTTCGAGACCCATCACGCCATTTTGGGTGATTTCGATTGATTGGATTAAATGACGTGGCTAATAGGCGGTTGTACGCAACAAAAACAAGCATGTTAACGGGGAAGGAGTGCCCTCTTCTGCAATGAATCATTTGATAAGAGTGATAAGAGGATATGATATGGAGACAATTTACATTTTTTCATTAAAAAATTTTTTTTTCAAATTTTGGGATTTTTGGAATTTTTTCTCAGTTTCTCAAATTTTTCAAAATTTGTCAGCGCGCCAATACTATAGTGCTTTGCCTTGCATTAGCTTAGATTTTCTCCAAAACTTTCGGAAAAATCAGATTAAATATTGATTTTCCTGACCAAAGCTCTTTCAATTTCCTCTATTTATTTAATCCTTTTTATTCCTGAAAAAAGTGTGTGTTTCAGTGTCAAACTGTCTCGTCACAGCCATCAATCGATATCGGTGTTCACCGTCACCACGGCCAACAGCCTCTCTCAGCCTCCGAAGAACATGACGAAAGTGAGACCGACGGAGGAAGTGCAGGAGGCGTCCACGTCCAAATTCCACTCGAAGGGCATCGAGGCACTCGTCACGATGGCTGCCAAGGTACCCAGACACATTCTTCAAACCCCTTTGACTATATCTCGAGACTGATAAGAGATGTCAAAAAGTTGTCAACAGAAAACTTGTAGATCACAACTAGGACTACAAGTTTGCTGTTGACAACTTTTTGATATCTCTTATCAATCTCGAAATATGATGATGCTCCGAAAGGGCTCTCCTCGGTTGCGGGGCCATTTCAATGGCATCCGATAGTAACTCAGCTCTAAATGGTCCAAATGGTCTAGAAAATTGACACAGGGTACTCAGAGACATGAGAAATATTCTCCTGGGATTTTGGAGCTATAGATGAGAAATTGAATTTTTGAGAATTTTTCGAAATTTCCTATAAATTCCTAAATAGCATCCTACACAGACACATTTTTCAAATCCTTATAACTCGGCTACAAATGGCTCTAATGACATAGAAATTTGACAAAAGGTACTCAGGGACGTGAGAAACATGTTCCTGAAATTTTGGAGCACTAACTAGAAAATTGGATTTTTGAGAATTTTTCAAAGTTTTTCGATATTTCCTATTCCTACATAAACACACTTTTCAAACCCTTATAACTCGGCTCTAAATGCTCCAAATAGCCTAGAAAAATTGACAGGGGGTACTCAGAGATGTAAGAATCAAGCCCCTGAAAAATAAGAGCTCTAGATAGAAAATTGAATTTTTCCAATTTTCGAAATTTTTTATTTTTGACTTTTTATTTGTTTCTTATTTCGTTAATTCCTTACTTACACCTATTAGAGGTCATTAAAATCATCTAGGAAATAATATTCTTCACTACAGTAACCAAACTACAGTATCCTAGTAAAATTGAATTTTTTGGAAAATTTTCAAAATTAAAAAAAAAATTCTTCAGCTACAGTAACCTAGACACCCAATTTTGAAACCGTTATAACTCTGCTTTAAATGGCCCAAATGGTCTAAAAAATTAGCATGGAATATTCAGGGACATGATAAAAATGCTCCTAAAATTTTAGAGGTCTAGCTAGAAAATTGAATTTTTGGGAATTTTTTGAAAATTTTTTCAAAAAATTTTTTTCCAAAAAATATTTTTTTGTATATTTTCGAATTCCAATTGATCTAGGTGATAAGGATTACTGTAGATCACTAGTTTTTGCAGCTCTTCGGAGCAGTGTCCCGTAAATGGGAACGCCGCCAATCGACGAGTTCCAGCGATGAGAGCATCGAATCTGGAATGGCTCCCAATGTTCCCAATGTAAGCGATTTATTGATTGATTCATTGATTGATTATCGATTTTTTGCAGATGCCCGCCTATACACAGAGTTCGACGAGAAAGTGAGTTTTTGAGAAAAATGAAAACGAGGCATCGAATATTTTTCTGATTTTTTTGTTTAAAAAAATTTTTGAAACAGGAAAAATTTTTCAGCTTTTCTTTAGAAATTCATTTTAATCGTAAAAGATTATAAAATTTTATATAAATTCATGTTTCTCGCAATCAATAACATTTTCTATTATACATGATTTTTTTAAATTAAAAAAAATGAGAAAAAACAACTTTTTTTAATAAAATTTTTTTTCAAAATTTTTTTCCCTTTTGAAAAAATATTTCAAATTAGAAAAATAAGTAAATTGAGTAATTCCTTGAAAAATCATTGTTTTTCAAAATTTCCTAAAAATAAAATAAAATTTTGAAAATTCCTTTTTATGAAAATTTTTTTTTTAATTTCAAAAAAAAATCATTTTGTAGCTATTCAACTAAAATTTTATATTCATTTTCAAATATGTTTTTTTCCTTTAAAAAAATTTCGAAAAATTAATTTAAAATTTTTTTTTAATTTTTAGGAAAATTTGAAACAAAAAACAGTTTTAATGCTTTTTCAAGGACAAAATCGATTAGGTCATGCATAATTCAAAAGATAATAACACAGAAAAATATCTAGAAATTGTAGATATTCAATTTAAATTTTTTTATTTTCCAATGTTTTTTCATTTAAAAAAAAAGAAATTTCAGAAAAAACTTTTTTTTCTTACTTTTAGGAAATTTTGAAAAAAAGCATTTCTAAAGACTAAATCGATAGAGTGGCCTAAAAATAGAATTAAATTTCTTTATTTTCAAGTGTTTTTTCCTATTAGAAAAAAAATTTTCGAAAAATTAAAAAAAAAATTTTTTTCTTAATTTTAAGAAATTTTTTTAAATGCGCTTTCAAGGACAAAATCGATAGGGTGGCCTAAAAATGGGATAAATTCTTTTTATTTTCAAGTGTTTTTTCCTAAATATTAAAAAAAAATTTTCGAACATATAAAAAAAATTTTTTTAAAAATTTTTATTTTCAATTTTTAGGAATTTTTGAAAAAGATGCGTTTTTCAAGGACAAAATCGATAAGTTGCTGTTGCAGACTGGCGTTCGGGACGGCGGGGGCGACGGAAGAGCACAAACCACTGGACGACTTCTACAACAACTCGACACTGACCAACTTCTCGAAGCTGTTCTGTGCGATAGTCCTCCTGACCGCCTTCTTCCTCGTCATGTCGCGCAGTCTGCAGTTCGCTTACGAGGCACAACAACACGCCGGTAGATCACTACTAGTCGTCAATTCAACCGAACGACCCCCGGCAGTCGAGGAGAACGCCTCTTCTATCGGTTATCTGTTCTCAGATCAGATTAATTAATTAACAATGTTTTCATAATGATAAACACTTGACACACGGGAGCTACAGTAATACACTACACTACAGTTGGATTTTTCAAAAATTGACAAAAAAAAATTTTTTTTTTGATGGAAAAAATTAAATTTTTTTCAAAATTTTTTAAAATAGTTTATTCTGTTTTGTAAATAGGTTTTCTTCGATGACAGTAAAATCTACAGTAATACATACTGTAGGATTTTCCAAAAATAGACAAAAAAAATATTTTTTTTGACGGAAAAAATTAAATTTTTTAAAATAGTTTTAAATAGTTTATTTTGTTTTGTAAATAGGGTTTCTTTAATAACGGTAATATCTACAGTAATACCTACAGTAGGATTTTTCAAAAATAGACAAAAAAAAATATTTTTTTGTCGAAAAATTTTTTAAAACTGGGCCGCCGAAATTTATAAAAATAAATTTTTTCCCTTTCCGAAAAATTTTAATTCCCGACAAAAAAATAATTTCAGAAAAATTTCGGCCCAGTTTTTTAGAGAAATCGAAAAGCTATCAATTGAGCCGAAAAACAGAAAAATTAATGCAAAATTGAAGGAGGAGTTAGGTTTTGAAGGTACCGACAGTAAAAATAGGCAAAACAGCTGTTAACTATCATCAATTAACCAGATTTTCGCACAAATTCCTTTACTTGGATTATTCGAAGACTATCTGATCACGTTTTCCTGGAAATTTTGCTCCAATCGGGAAAAAAATTGAAAAATCTGAAAAATTTAACTTTTTCCTCGGACTCGATATTTGAATTTCGCGCCGACGATCAAAGATTACGCGCAAATGCAGATTGGAAGTTCTGGACGCCGTGCATGGGTCAGAAAGGGTGACCGCATGATGCACGTCAATTTTCTAAGCGATCGGTTGAGTTTTACGGCTTCTGGAGAGCTTTTTGCGTCTTTTTTTCTCCAACAATGTGCCTCTGGGAAAGTGCGTCGACTCGATCTTCCCAGAGGCGAATTTCCCCAGAGGCGCACTCCGAGTGAACCGAGGTGTTCCTAATGTTGCGAAACGGCGAGGACATGACTGTCGACCAGGTCAGCGCAATCTGTCGACCCAGTGGCGCAGTGGTAGCGCGCTTACTTTTGGTTTTTTGGGTCCCAAGTTCGTGGTCACTCCGTGACAAATGTTTTTTTTCTAAGAAATGAAGATACTCATTCGACCTGGTAACAGGCCGCGAAGCGGCCTGAAGCAGGGAGCATCAGCTACCGCCGCAGCGAGATACAGTGAAAGAAAAATCATTTAATTATTGGAAGAAATATCCTTTTTTTTTGGAAAAACCTTTTTTGAAGACTTTGACTTCAACTTCGGCGGAGAGGAGACGGCGGCCGGTGGAGGGGGTGTGTTCGATTTCCTGGGAGGCACGGAGGGAAATGCGGCCGCAAGTGGCGATTCGGATCCGTTCGGCTTCGCAAAGACCGGAAACGGCGGTTCGGGAGGCGGCGACATGTCTTTCAACTTCAACTTCGAAGGAGCCGAAAAGGACGCAGCAGCCGCTGCAAATAGCACTTTCTTCAATTTTTGAACTTTTTTTTTGTTGCAAAGTATTATATATTTCAAATATCTTGGAACCTCCATTTTCCACGTGAACTGAAGAGCTTGGTGGTCTCGCCGTTAATAAAAAGGGTCACCCGTTCATATGGAATCCACGTACCCTCTATTCACAGCGAGACCAGCAAGCTCATCAGTTCACGTGAAAATTGGAGGTTCCAAGATTTTTGAAATGCATTATACATCATGTGTCAGTTTCGTTTATTTTATTTTGTTTTAATTCCTAGTAATTAAAAGAAATCCAAGTAATATCATAATTTATTGGAATTTTTTTTTGGAAAAAAAGGTTTTTGTTTTATTAGGTTGTCCCAAAAGTAATCCATATTTTTTAGTTCAACTCGTAAAACAGTCAGTTTTTATTTTTCATCGCTGGTATTTTTGCATGTATTAGGCATACCATCTGGCACAAAAACGCCGCAATTTATTTTGATGTTGGCCCTCAAACGGCTGGAATAAAATTCAACAACCAACAAGTACGCACAAGGTCATTTTTCCATAAATTTCTACAGGACCACTCAGAAGCGGGATCCCATAGTGATTAGGTCAGTATGTTAGCCGAAGACAACCTTGAGTACATGGCACAGCACATTTAATTTTATCGGCTCTGAGAGGGGATCTGAAATCTCTCGAATAGTGCCACTCATAGGTTCGCAACACTTCATAGCGAGGACCATAATGAAGCTGAGCTGGAAGGCAGTTCCAGAATAAAGGTGCATGGGTTATTTTGTACCCTTGGCCTACCTCAAACCACCGTTCGTTAACATCTGCCAAAATAGGAAACAGCGGAAAAATTCGAAAATGTTCTTCCACCTCGATTGACTGATCTGGAGAGAGATGACTTGTGGTCGGAGTTCATATGGCTTAAATTCAGAACACGCCTTCGAGAGATCATTTCTTCTAGTGACTGGCAATTTAAAACAACCTCTTTTGGTAACCCTCAGCAAAAAACAGCAGTGAATCGGAATGAGCGAAACCCCCTGAAAATGACCGAAAAGGAAAAATTTCGGGAAAATTTCCGTAAAAAAAGTTTCCGATGGAGTGAAAGGATTTGGACTATATGGCCACCTACTCTAAGGTAAAGTGTCATAAACTGAAAAATATGATGAAAGTCCACCATCTCCCCGACCTGATATCTCTCCGAATCTATTTTCTTTGTGACAGTTGAAGCACACACATTTTTCCGATTATTATAAAAAAATCAGGAAGCTCAGTAGAGATGTTCTGTTTTGCCTATTTTACAACCAATACCCTCCACTAACTGGTAAAAATATTATCTGGTCTCTCGAAACTTCCCTCCAGGCAAGATAGTCCACTCGAAAAGTAGTCCCCGATGGGTACCTCAGTCACTTTTCGATTCAAAGAGCCCGGAGTTCTAGGCGGAAGAGAGTGATATTCTGCCGCTGTGTTGACAAGTGGTCATTGATACTACGGGTGGATATATCACTCATCAAACTTCTTCTTCCTTCCAGAAAAATTCGTTTGAAAAAATAGCAAAAAATGTGGATTACTTTTGGGACAACCTAATAATTAGGCATTGTATTATGGAATTGAAGAAGAATTGAAGGTAGATGATAGGAAATTAATTGATTGGAACGACCTCTGGTGAGTCTTTTGGAAATTTTTAAATTAAACAAAAATTTTCTTTTTCCGGAAAAATCGAAATTTTCAAAAACACGAATTTCTTTAGATCCAGAATTTTTTAAAATTAGAATCCGTAAAAATAGATTCCGGATCCGGAAATTGAATTTTTCGAAAATTCCGTTTTCGGATTTTCTTTGAAAAACAATGTTTCCGGGTTCCCGCAAGAAGAATACATATTGAAAAAATGAAATTTCCAATTTTAAAATATGTTTAGCTTATTTTAAATATTAATTTATTACATAATCCAATAATTAATTAGGCAGTTCACAAGTAGTGGAGACACACGAGAATGCGGACTCGATGTACTTCTCCGAATCCTCAGAGGATCGGTTTTTGGGCGAATTCGTGGTCATCTGCGATAGATTCGTTCACGTCCGGGCCGAGAACCAAAGGAGCATCCCGAGTTGAGCGACTCGACTTCGAACAGGTACCGATCTTGGTGCAAATGAAATTCAGATAAGGGAAGAGACCATCTGAAAACGGCGAAACAATCCCTGAACAACATTTAATTATTATCTTTGTTTGGTCATAGAACCTCACCATCCTCGTTATAAGCCGCCAGTGTAGAAACTCCGTCTTCTTTTTTTACAAATATTGTTGAGTACGACATTATTGTCCGATCAGTCATCGAGGCTCTTTGTCCATCATCCGAAACCCAATCCACTTTCTACAAAAATCTAATCTGTTTCTGCAAACAAACTGTACATTCTCACCTTTGAGCGGGAAACAGACTCCGGATCCAGGTAGTCCTGCTCGAACAGTTCGTCGCTTTTTTTGAGTGATGTACGAGGAAGGCAGAGAGGAGTGACTTTGAGATCCTCATCAAATTCGAGAAGAACCATCTCACCGTCGTATGAAGTAGATTTAAAAATCTGTAAAACGAAGAGAAGATGTTTGAGAAAAAGAGAAAGTATTAAAATATTATTCTTAAAATTTTTTTCGCTCCCTTGGAAGAGGAGGAGAAATCTCGGCCACCATGCTGATTGGCCTCTGCAACCAATCAGCAAGGCTGGGTCCGCCCCATTGATACGAAGACCAACAGGGGACTAGATTTGGATTTCTCTTCCAAGTGAGCAAAAAAAAATTAAAGAATAATAGGATTTTCTACACCTACCCACGGTCTCCTAGATCACGGGAGGCTGACCCCACCTGGCTGGGAAGAGTCGGAAAGCAAAAAACGAATAATCGTAAGGGTAGTTTTACGGGAAAACATGTTTTTTAAAGACGGAAACTCAAAAATTTGAAAATGGTCCCGCACAGAAACACACAATGTTTCAGAAATGCTCGCATTAGCATGTGAACTTTTTTATTTTACGACTGATCGCCTCGTGTTCCGCTGAGCTTCATTATTTACAGTTGCTCTTTTTTTTAATTACCCGATTTTAGTCAAATTTTCGATTTCGTAATGCAAAATTCAACAATTGTTGGAACTTCGTTTTCGTAATGGTAGGATCCCATTTATCTGGCCAGGTGTGGTGCTGACAGAAACCTCACTTGAATGTTCATTTTTTCGCGGGCGAATTCAAAATATGCGTGTCTAACTGAATTTTTTCCGAAATTGTTTGGTGTACATAGGAAACATTTTCGCATAATAATCGTTGGGCAATTTTTAGAAGAGTCAAAATTGCTCGGCTCTAATTCCAGCCGTTCATTTAGGGGTTCCGTTAAAATAGTTTTACGGTATATTCTCGAACGACTTCCAAAAAAAAGAGACCTAAGGCCACCACTTCAAAATAATCTTACGTGATGTTGGTCTCCTCGAAAACATGGTCCAATTCGACATCATCGAAGATCTTCATGTCTGAGAGGATGTGCCGCGAAGAGACAGCCACTCCTTCGAACGTCCGTCCATCAGACCTCGTCACAGTGGCTCTCCATGGGAAATTCGGATAGGTTGATTCAATGACATCATTGGTGATAACTGCAAATTGGAATTAATTGATTGAGTTATTACAGAGCCTTTTCTCTGATAGTTTGAAACTGTATTTTTAGGCGTTCTATTTACTAACAAAGGAAGTGTTTCTAGAGAATCGTTTAGATTTTTCTATAAATGTTCAACAGTGCACATTTTGACATTGGCTTGATAAAATAGTGATTATCTGCACAAACGTCTAGTTTTCTGGAGGGGTTTGAGCATTTGAGCACAAGAAAAAACACCTTGTAAACTAGAAATTTGTGGAAGCAGCCATTATGTCGGACCGATAACGAGTATGAAAACGCCAAAACGCCAAATAACAACTTTCAATGCTCATGGGAAACTCACCTCGTTGGGACAGTCTGCCGCAACTCTTCAATCGCGCCTCGTTCTCCTCCACCGAGAGTCTCCGGAAGTCGACTCGGGGAACCGTCGGACATGCGCCCGTCCACTCACAGATCGTATTTGTGAAGTGCAAGACCGAGGCGAATAGTTGGATTGTCGAGTTGTCTGATTTGACGACTGTAATTTTGAAAAAATTATACTTTACAAATACTCTTCACTCACGTTGGTTTCCGTTTCCGGCGATGGTGAATCGGCCGGACTCCTTCTTGATGAGCACTTGGGAGTAGTCTCCTGTCGATTCTTCGGCTTTGTGGGCCGCCCACCCGGACAGATGGTACTCGAACAAACTCTGGAACAATCGGAATTAATATTATAACTCGATGACGTAGACTCACGTATTCAGACAGCTGATCGGCGGGTCCTTCGCGGTGTTGCACCATAACATTGTCTCCGGCCTCGAGTTCTTGCAGTGGGAGGCAGATAGGTTTGATCGGGATATTGACGTCAAACTCGAGCAATACGATTCTCGGGTTTTCCTTTTTGTCGACGAAGACCTAAAACGTTTTTATCAGTTATGATAGACCCATTCGCAAGCTTACCCTCGAAGGAGAGGCTTTGAATCGAGTCGTGGAGCACTTCCCGGAGAAGGGCCCAGTGCAATAGAGAGAATCGATTGCGAACTGGTTGGTGCTGAGGAGCGCACTGATCGGTCTGAAAATAATAAAATTGTGAAACTATAGAAATTAAATGGATTACCCTGAGGAAGTAACGTTATCGTCCAGGATACCCGTTAGATTCCAAGTTCGAACGACGTGCGAATCGGCGAGAATATGTCGCTGCGAAATGACCACAGCTGTCACTGACTTCATCTCGTCGTCTTTGTCGAACAAATTGACAATCCACGGGTAGAAGGCGGGGCCGTGCCATTTGGGAGTGACGGTTTCTGTAAAAATAAACATTAGAAAATCCCGAAACTGTGAACTGTCTTCACATGAACAGGGTGAATCTAATCAAAGTTAGTGACCATTTTTTATAATTTTCGAGTGAAAAAGAGAAGAAAACGGATTAATCGACCTTTTTTAATGACAAATTTTGGAAAAATAATTTTAAAAATGTCAAAATGCGTCTCCTCTCTCAATTTTTGACATTTTCGAACGTTTTTGTGTTCAAAATGTGCAAAATGTGCACAATTTTCCCGTTGAAATTTCAAAATGCATCTTCTCCGTGAAAAATCGACCATTTTGGTGGCCGATGGTGTTAAAATGTTAAAAACTTTGAAAAATATTTTTTCCTCGCCGAAAACGGCGGAATTTTCGTTTCGGGCTGTTTTTGCAGGCACATTTCACAAAATTCCAAATATCGCGAGAATGAGAAGAGATAGAAAATAGTTGTCAACTAGAAAAGTTATCCACTTAAAATTAAGTGAATTTGCGCACCGAAAGAGAGACAGCGCGCAAACTTGGAGACGCAGACAATTAGAGACATTTGCGCACCGAAAGCGGGGTCTACTACACTATGGACCTATGCACGCAGTGCATTTTTTGCATTTTTTTCCTAAATCACGGAGCTAAAATTTTACTCACGGAAAAAACTCACGGAAATCACGGAAAAATCACGGACTTTTTTTTTGGAAAATTCGATTTCACAAAATAGGAGCAGAAACAAGCAGAAAAGCGTTGAAAACAAGAAGAAACGAAGAAAATTTAGGCGATGACGCAATACGAAATTTACGGAGTACGCAATTGTGCGCCGCCGTGTACTTGCGTACTCTGCGCAAACCGTAGTCGGAAGAAATATTTTTAATGATGCAATCAAGCAATTTTCCTAAAATTTTAGCTAAAATCCGGCAATTTTTCGGTACTTTTCAGTGGAACCCGCTGGTTTTGCGCGGGAATTCAAAATTAAATACATTATTGTTCGAAAAATGACACTTTACGCCTTAAAAAAACAATGAACGTCTATTTAGAGAAGAACTCACCGTCAATTCGCCAGCCGAGCCATCCGCACAACTCCTGTCTTTCCGTGTTCTCTTGGGCCGTCAGTTTATTGAACAAGTTGGGAGCGGGTGCTCCTCTTTCGGATCGATGGTTTGTGTAGTTGTTGGTGGTTGGTGGTTGGGGTGTTGCGCCGCTGACGAAGCAGACGGCGAACAAGAGAGTTGGCCATGTTGAGATGGGCATCATCTGGCGAGAGTATTCTCGAACTGAATGTGATTTCCGATGGGCGCCCCTTCTTCGATATATAGGTCACTGGGTCAGTGGGGTGCCACGTGGAAATGCACCGCCTCTTTTAAAGAAATTGTTCGCCGAGTTTCACGCAGAGGTCACGCGAATATTATTTTTTTTTGTAGAAATTATTGACTATTTTTCTATTTTTCTAATGCCATTTCGTCTTCGGTCCGTCCGTAGCCACGAAATCCGTCCAACATCTTGTAATTTTAATTTTGACCGCAATTGATCGTCGCCGTCCATGAGAACGCCCTGAAAATTAATTTTATTTTAATTTTGGAAAACTAAAAAAACGAAATTTTGACGAATTTGTCGTGATCAGTGGGAAATTGAGTTGAGGCTTCGGTTTATTTTGGCACGGAATCGTCCAAATCAAGCCCGTAGAAAATCGCGGCCGGCCGCAAGTATTGTAGAATCTTTGGTGGAATTTCCATTTTTTTTTTGCGAAATAACCGGAAAGAAGGGATTTTTTTGGAAAAACTTTATAAAAGTGATTTTTTTTCTATCAAAATTATCGACAATTTATGATTTCGCAACAACAAAATCTGAAAATGTTGTGTTTTTCGATGTTTTTTCATTTCCAATCATTTTTACATTGTTTTCCTCTCCTTTTAAGCAATTTCAGAACAAAAAGCCTTTTGGACAACATCAGAACGTCAAAAAAGAAGTGCACTTGGAAAAATTTGATAATCCCTCTGAAAATACAGATTTAATATTCAAAAAATTGCACAATATGTTCTATAATAATGTTTTCATAGAAATCAATCATTTCTATGAAGCTTTCCTGAAAAAATCCCCGTTTTTTCCATTTATATCGCAAAAAACTGGTAATTCCGCGAAAGTTTCTACAATAACTGCGGCCGGCCGGCCGACAGCGCCCAAGATCTACACCTAGAATGGCTCGTTCAATGGAGCGCGCCTGCTATTTGCGCGGGAATTCAAATTAAAATGCATTTAATAGTGCAAAATCACTCCAAAACTTCTAACGAATGATAAAATAATTTCCCCGAACAAAAAAGCTGACGAAAAACAGAAACTTTCACAATTTGGAGAGAATTTTGGAAAGACTCATTTTATTTGAAAAAAAATTTACTATTTTTCAGGTGTCACCTAAGCCTAGAAGAACAATTATTGATAAAAATCATTTAAAAAACGAGCTCATGTGACTAGAAATAGACATTATGCAGAAAAAATGCACGCAAAAGGTGAAAACGCTCCACAGGCACCGAACCCACAACCCACCGCACGCACTGCAAGCGCTTTACCACTGCGCCACCGCTGCGTTGCTGCTGTTGGTGGCACTGCGCCCTTATACCCGTGCAGCTGCGTTTCCTAATTGCCACGTAAATGATGCAAGTGCGCTCTACCGAACGAGCCATTCTAGGTGTAGATTTCGGTTGCAGTGGCCGGCCGTTTTTACAGACGTGGTCCAAATTTTTAAAGAAACGCACATTTTCCGAAGCGAATCAGTCCTCCGACGTCTCTCTGCCACTGGATTGGAATTCTGACGATTTGTGATGAAGTTGTCGTTATTCTGAAAGACTTTTTGGTTTTATTTGCAGTAAAAAGGTGAAATTAAGGGTTTTGTTGCTTGAAATTCAATTATTTTCCATGTTGAAAAATACTGACCGACTCCAGAAGCCCTTCTTCGAAATCTTCATCGCCAGAAGTGTGACAACTCATTGTTATGCTGAAAATTGGAAATTTATATGGGAAAATTCTTATTTTACACGAAATACTTCACGTATTGGCTAACGAAATGAGAAAAGAAACGCAAGAATTATCGGTTTGAATTATTTTTCAAAAATTTGTTTTTTTAAAGATATCACTTCACCGGAAACGCGTCAAGGAACATTGGAATTTCTTTGAAATTTCGCTTAGCTTCGAGCGCACCGAGAATGCGCCAAGGCACTGGAATTGTCATGCCTGCTTACCGTAGTGGAAAATGCGGAAGCCCCCGTCAAAAACCAATGTGATATTCGGAATCAGCGACTTTTTTACTAGGGGAATGGAGTATTTTGAACGAAAAATAATGCAAAATTTTTTTTTCAATTTTTTGCCAGTATTGCGAAATTTTTTCTCTGTGAAATATTTCGATTACATTTGAATTCATTTTGTGTCTGCTTTGTAGTTCTAAAAGCGCTGGTTACGAATATAAACCGAACTCTTGAAATGATTCGCTAGTTTTCCCGAAATTCAGAAAATGACTTTCTCATTTTGCAAAAATTTGTATGCACGTTCTGGTTGCTTGGTGGCAAAAAATGCCCTAATTCTGAATATGGACTTGAATTTTCACAAAAACCACGACTTTTCCAGTTTACTGCTACTTTAGCTACCTGCAGGAAAAATGGGCTACTGTAGATGTGACAATTCTGTACGGTGTTTGCGGATTCGCATACCGTACTGCATTTACTAATTTCCGCACTTGAACAGGCGTGTTGTGTCAAGGAAGAATTAAATTTTTTTGGAATCTCCTCGCTTAGTTTTGAGTGCACTGAGAATGCGCCAAGGCACTGGAAATGTGCCAAGGCACTGACGCGTTCCCGGTGTTCGTTTTCTCTCTCTTTTCTCTTGTATTCTTTTTCGTTTTTTCTTTCCAATTTCCGTTTCCCCCCACTCCAATTCCGCGAGATTTGTGTTGTTATTCTCATTTCTCCATCCCCCCCCACCAGTTTTCTGATTTCTTTACTTTTTGTCTAGAAGGTTCTCTTTTTTTTTGTGCGTTTTCGAATATTTTGGTGTTTCCATCCTAGCAAAAATGAATAATATCGTTGTAATATATCAAAATCGAAGTTTACATATAAAAATTTCACACGCGCGCCACGAGGACGAAGAAAAGCGCGAGTGGGTCTCGAAACGAAAAACGTTTCGTTACCGTAACCCTTATTCTGAAAAGTGGGGGTTCTGACCGTGTTTTCGTGCGGATTTTTTGATTTTTTGACAAAAAATCAATAGAAGCAATACAAATTTCTGGGAAATTAGAAAGAGACGCAATTTTTTCTCTTTTTTCTCCATTTTCATTGGATTCTGATTGTTACATTTCATTTGGTGCAAACACCGTCACGCAAAATCACACCATATCGTAAGAAGTTGCAATTGCGCTCTATAGAACTATTTAGTCCACTGAAAAGCAATGATTTCAAAAGTTTCCAGTGTGAAATTGATTTTTTGAAACACTTTAAAAAATTGAAATTTTTCTATATGTTTTCAAATAATTTATTATTTTTAATCAAAATTTCAAAAAAATCGCCGATTATTCGAGAGTTCGATAGAGCGCATTTGCAATTTTCCTTTAGTTTTTTAATAAAAAAATTTATTTAGCATTTCTGTTTCAAAGATAACATAAATTAGCTGAGAAAAAAAAATAAAATCTCGCAATCAATTCTTATCAGTGATTATCACGTGCCGAAACGTGGGAATTCACCCCCTTTCTCTTTTTTTTTCCTATTTCTTGGAGTTGTCGGCCGTTTTTCAGCTGTCTCTCTATATATATGTAGCCTTTAGACTTCTCACGTTTGCCTTTTGGTCATTCATTCACAATTCGTGTCATATTTTGGAAAAAAGAAGAAGAAATTTGGATTTTTCTCGAAATATTACGAAATATTACGAAAAATACGCCTGTTCAAGTAGTAAATGCAGTACGGTATGTGAATCTGCAAACACCGTGCAGAATTGTCACATCTACAGTAGCCCATTTTACCTGTAGGAAGCTAATGCAGCAGAACACGGGAAAAGTCGCGGTTTTTGTGAAAATTTTTTAAAAATTAAAAAGAAAATTTTGTTTTTTTTTTGACATTTTTTCATAAATTTCGTATATTTGATTTTTTCTCGACAAACGTCGTTTTATCCTACGATATGGTGTGATTTTGCGTGATGGTGTTTGCACTGAAATTGGAATGACTAATTAAGAAAAAAACTGAAAAAAGCGCGCGATTTTGTTTAATGCGAATTGATTTTGTGGAAATTTTCGAAAAAATTTTTAATTTTCCATATTTTTCCAAATCATTCATTGTTTTTTTAAATCAAAACTTCAAATTCTTACGATATGGTGTGATTTTGCGTGACGGTGTTTGCACCAAATGAAATAAAACAATCACAGAATCAAAAGAAAAATGAAAGAAAAAAGAAATTGCGTCTCTGTTTAATTAAATAATTTTTTTTAATTTCTAAAAAAAATCAATTTCACACTGGAAACTATTGAAACCATTGATTTTCATTGGACTAGACTGAATTTTCGAAAAAATTCCAAATTCGCTGCGTAGCGACTCAGTGATACGTAGTCATTTGAATTTTCGCAAAACCACATCGTAAAATCAATTTGATACTCAGTCGGGAAGATACGCAGCCAATTTGTCGAGATTCTCATTGGAGCGAATTTGCAAAAAAATGAGCCAAAATTGGGGATTTTATGAAAAAATGTCAAAAATAATTTTTTTTTTTTTGAAATTTCAAAAATCAATAAAAAACTTTTTTTTTCATTTTGAGGAAATTTTAAAGAAATTTTCAAAAAAAATTCCTAGTTTTCTCTAATTCGAAATATTTTTTTCTTCAACAAGGTAAATTTTTTCAAGAACTTTTTATTAAAAAAAAAAAAAATTTTCCAATTTTTCTAATTTTTCAAAAATTCATTTATAATTTCCATATAAAAAGAGAGAATAAAAAGGAAAATAAAAAAAGAGAAAGAAATTGCGTATTTCTGTCTCTGTCTGTCTTTCTGTCTGCCTCTGAAAATGCCAAAAAACAAAGAAAAGGGGCAGGTGCGGGGCGCGCGAGAGGCAAGCAGAAGGCGCGCGGTTGCTCGGCGAGCACTCGGAAACCGCTAATTAGAGAAGGGGAGAAGGCTCTGCTCACACACGCACACCTCTGGGAATTTTCGGAAGCGGAATTCAATTTTTATCGATTTTTAATCATTTTCCTCCGCTTCTCCAGATATCAATCTAATTTCCGCCCGCCCGCCCCTTCCCCGCCCCAACTTCTCTTACTCACATGACAAATTTATGATTACTTCTTGGCCTAGACACCCCCCCCCCCTATTGTTTTTCAGTTTTTTTTTAGTTTTTCCCTTTTCCCCCTTGAGAAAAAAAATTTTTGGAAAAAAAGATAATTGGGGGGAACAGTGAGTAGTCGGAGGGAGTCAGAGTTATGGCTGAAAGTGCGCTTGCACTAAATCTGAGCATTTGACTATTCTTTTTTCTCTAGAAAGGACACTTCTGGCATTTTTGGTTTTTTTTTTTGGATAAAAAAAAAATTTTTTTTTCAAATTTCGAAATTTTTTTTTTGGTTTTTTGATTGAAAAAATTGTAATATTTGTTTCGAATTTTTGTTTAAATCGATATAAAAAAATGGAAAATTCATTTTTCCGGTAAAAAATTGGCAGTTTTTTGAATTTTTTGAAAGAGGAAAATAATTTTTCAGAATAAAAAATTTTTTTTTGAAAAACTCTTGGATTTTTTTTGGAATTAATTTATAAAATTTTTGAAAACTGAAAATCGAAATCGCAATTTCATTTTTGCCGGTGAAAAAAGTTCTACATTTTTTGAATTTACAATATTTTTTTAAAAAAGAAAATAATTGTTCAAATCAAAAAAAATTTTTTTGAAAAATTCTTGGATTTTTGAATTTTTTTTTTGGATTAAAAATTTTTTTTTTTTCAAATTTCGAATTTTTTTTTTAGTTTTTTGATGAAAAAATATGTTATATCGAATTATTGTTTGATTCGGATTTGAAAATTTTTTTTGAAAAATTCGAAATTTCCTCGATTTTTGAAAAAATGTGATTTTTGAATTTTTGAAAAAATGACCTGTTATTTATTAGATTATTTTCTAGAAACACTTTACAATTTGAAAATGTTTCTATTGAAAAAAGTACTCTAGTTGAAATTTTAACAATTTATATTATATTTTTCAAACTGAAAAAATTTTTGAAAAAAAATTTTTTTTTTTGGAAAATTGAAAAAAAATCGTAATTTTTTTCTTTTCAAAAACATTTATTTATATTTATCCAGTGTAAATGATTTTCACAATATTCAAAGTTTTCGAAATATGTCGAAATTTCGCCGAAAATCGCACTTTTGTTTTTCAACGTTTTTTTGTCGATTTTCTCAGAATTTTCAGAAGCCGACGAATATTAGTTCTTGTTGCTCCAAAGTTCGTTATCAAAAGAGCACATTCACCCTAATTAGAGCCATCTGACGCGTTTTTGAGAAAAAGAAAAAATGAAAATGACACGAAATGGCCAAAATTGAAGGTTCGACGCATTTTTCCTCTTTTTTCCCTCGAATATCGCCGTGATTAGATCATTTCCCGGAAAATTGTCCTTTTTTCCTGGTTAGAATTGCAGAGAGATGCTGAAATTGAAAATTTTCAGAAAAAAAAATTATCCGTAAATTTTGATTTTTTGTTTTGAAAAAGTTTGAAAAGTGGCAAATCAAATGTTTTTTCAAAATTTTAGATAAATTTTTTTTCGGATTCTTTGCGGGATTTTTGCAATTTTCAGATAATTATGGAAAAATTACCACTTTTCCCTGAAATTTTCATGGATTTGATCTGAAAATTCGACGGGAAACTCTGAAAACTTGATGGAATGCTTTTTTTCAGAATTTTAGGGAAAAACACAATTTTTGCAAAAATTTGCCAATTTTTAAAGGATTTATTGCAAATACCTGTTTTACATTAAACATTTACCACTTTTCCGTTGAAATATCATTGATTTAATCTGAAAATTCCGCGGGAAACTCTGAAAACTTGATGAAATGCTTTCTTGTCATAATTTTAGGGAAAAACACAATTTTTGCCAAAATTTGCCAATTTTTAGAGGATTTATTGCAAATTCCTGTTTTCCATTAAAAATTTACCACTTTTCCGTTGAAACTTCATTGATTCGATCTGAAAATTCTGCGAGAAACTCTGAAAAACGTCGAAAACCCCTGAAATTTCGAAAACAACCAGCGCGTGCATTTGCGCGTCATTTCAAGCGCATTCACGACAAAATGCACAATTAGTGATGGAATTCGTAAAAAAAACCGTCAGAATCCGGCTAAAACCGGCCAAAACTCGAAAATCCCTTAAACTACACTTGAATCCTGCAAAAAGTAGATCAAAACCCAAAGAACCACGCAGTTTCCCACGAGCGAGCAGCAAAACGTCAAGATTACGATAGCGTGTAGTTCTCACGTCTATTTTCACTTGTTTTTGCTTATGCAACACACGGATCACGAATACCAACTGGTCATCTGACTCCAGAAGACGTGCACACCCCCTTCTACCCCCAGAATCCCCCTTGAAACCCCCCAGACTCCAAATTCTTGTGTCTAGTCGCTTTTGCACCGTCAAAACGAGTGTTTCGTGTTCGTGTGTGTCTTCTGATGACGTCGCCACGTCATCTGACGCCTAATTAAGAACACAGACGTGTGGCGTGTGTGTTGAAATGTCCGGTTGACTGGAGAAGGCGAATTTCGGTGAAATACGGGTAACTAGGAAGCCGAAAAGGTCGTTTTCGCCCGAAAAATCCCCTTTTCGGGCCTTTTCCTCATTAGAAACGCTGAAAATTGAGGGTTTCTAGGCGTTCTAGCCGTTCTAGACGAATCGCAACGAATTTCCGGTTTTCGGTGTCATTTCCTGTTTTTCGGGCTGTTTTTCTATTGTTTTTCTTGTTATTATGCGGCTTTTCTTCATTTTCTATCCTTTTTCATCGAAAAATTAACGAAAATTGAGAAAAATCGAGAAAAAACGACCATTTTCGACTCTCCCCATGCCCATCGTCTGACCTCTCGCCGCCCCGGCCGACCAGCGCGCATATCATTTGCCTCGCGCGCACTGGTCTCCCGTCGGGGGCATAGCTCAGGGGTAGAGCGCTCGCTTCGCATGCGAGAAGTCCGGGGTTCAATTCCCCGTGCCTCCAAATCTCTTTTGCGCGCGTCGACCCCTTCGTGTTTCCAGATGAATTGAGCCATGGGATCAATGTGCTCGTCACCGGAAGCCAAAGAGCAGAAGCTCAAGAGCTCGGCGATCGATAGACAGTTGCGAAAGGACGAGGACAGCGAGTTGGGCAACCAGAAGCTGCTGTTGCTCGGCACCGGCGAGTGCGGCAAATCGACGATTCTGAAGCAGATCAAGTGAGAGGGACTAGGAAAATGTTAGGCCACGAAGGGAATTCTTCCAGAATTCTTCACAACGACGGGTACAACGTATCGGACCTTAAAAACGTGGCGGGTACAGTGTATAGCAACATTATCCAAGGAATGGCGACGCTTTTGACGGCCAAAGACCGCTTCTACTATGACTTTGACAGTGCGGAATTAGATGTGAGTGCACGTGGCCGAGAAAAAGCTAGGCCATCTATGTCGGTTGCAGGCCGACGGACAACACATAATGTCGCTGGCGGAGAGCAGCAAAGTGGCGATGCCGTTCATTCCGCTCACGTTCAATGCTCTCAAGAGATTGTGGCACGAGCCGGTGATGCAGAAGACGTTCGAGCGGAGGGCCGAATTTCAGATGATGGACACGCTGGAATAGTGAGTTATGGCCTAGGATCCGACAGAATGGGAAAGTTAGGTCATGGCCTAGAATCCGACTGAATGAGAGAGTTAGACCGTGGCCTAGGATCCGACAGAATGAGAGGGTTAGGTCATGGCCTAGGATCCGACAAATTGGGGAAGTTAGGCCATGGCCTAGGATCCGACAGAATGGGAAAGTTAGGCCATGGCCTAGGATCCGACAGAATGAGAGGGTTAGGTCATGGCCTAGGATCCGACAAATTGGGGAAGTTAGGTCTTGGCCTAGGATCCGACAAAAAGAGAAAGTTAGGCCATGGCCTAGAATCCGACAAATCGAGAAAGTTAGGCCACGCAGGTAAGGGACCGAAAAACTAGCAAATTAGGGGGGAAGCTGGGCCATGTATGACTCCATTTGACTTGCATGGTGGCCTAGGATCCGACAAAATGAGAAAGTTAGGCCAGCATTGTTTTTCAGTTTCATGGCCGAATTGGACAGGATAAACGAAGTGGACTACACGCCGACAGTGGACGACATGCTTCGAATACGAATACCAACGATCGGTGTGGTGCAGACGAGCATAGAGATCAAAGGAACCAAGTTTCGGTGCGATTGATAAGAGATATAATGATTCTCCGGTACAGTATACAACCAAGGAATTGCAGAATATACGATGTGGGCGGACAACGATCGGAACGTCGGAAATGGATCCATTTGTTCGACAACGTCAACGCGACCATCTTCATATCAGCTATCAGTGAATTTAATCAGAAGTTGACCGAAGACGAAAAGACGGTATGATTCGACAGTACCCCCAAAGCAAAAAGTTATCAATGGAGCACATTTGCACTACTAGTCGAAAATCGAAGTATCCGCAATCACGCTCTAATAGACGTTACGGGAATTCAAATTTCCACGGGGTACAGTAGTAGTACAGTAACCCGAAAACTACACTTTCTCAATGGAGCGCAATTGCAATGAGCGAATCCTTGGAAGAGTCGGAAGCGCTTACAGTGACCCCTAAAACAAAAAGTTATCAATGGAGCGCATTTGCAATCGCGCTCTAATACTCGTATGCTTGGTCAAGTTCCATAAAGATTTGCATTAGAGCGCGTTTTCTGACCCTTCTCAATGGAGCACTCTTGCACATCTATGACGAAAAAGTTTGCATTGGAGCGCACTTGCAGAACCGTTTGAAAGAGTCGTGCAAACTGTTCGAGCACATCTGCAATTCGCGCTGGTTCGTCCAGGCGGCCATGATCCTGTTTCTGAACAAAAGGGACCTCTTCGAGCAGAAACTCAAGACAACCAACATTGACGTCCTGTTCACATCGTACAAAGGTGAGTTGTTGGTGCAAACGCGCTCCATCGGAACATTGTCAGTGGCGCGCACTTGCAGGCACGAACAACTACCAGGAATGCATCGCCTACATTCAAATGCGCTTCGAGAGACTCAACAAATACGCGGAAGGGAAGAAGATCTACACACACGTCACATGTGCCACGGACACGAATCAGATACAATTGGTGATTGATAGTGTCATTGATATGGTCATTGGAAGGAACTTAAGGGGCACGGGCATGGAATAAATGGTTTTTTTTCATTGGAAAGATGACAAACAGTACCAGAACCATCCTAGACATACCAGATGCATCCAGATGTGGTTCCTATGTAAGGAACAGTACCAGAACCATCCTAGACATACCAGATGCATCCAGATGTGGTTCCTATGTAAGGAACAGTACCAGAACCATCCTAGACATACCAGATGCATCCAGATGTGGTTCCTATGTAAGGAACAGTACCAGAACCATCCTAGACATACCAGATGCATCCAGATGTTGTTCCTGTGTAAGGAACAGTACCAGAACCATCCTAGACATACCAGATGTATCCAGATGTGGTTCCTATGTAAGGAACAGTACCAGAACCATCCTAGACATACCAGATGCATCCAGATGTGGTTCCTATGTAAGGAACAGTACCAGAACCATCCTAGACATACCAGATGTATCCAGATGTGGTTCCTGTGTAAGGAACAGTACCAGAACCATCCTAGACATACCAGATGTATCCAGATGTGGTTCCTGTGTAAGGAACAGTACCAGAACCATCCTAGACATACCAGATGCATCCAGATGTTGTTCCTGTGTAAGGAACAGTACCAGAACCATCCTAGACATACCAGATGCATCCAGATGTGGTTCCTATGTAAGGAACAGTACCAGAACCATCCTAGACATACCAGATGCATCCAGATGTGGTTCCTGTGTAAGGAACAGTACCAGAACCATCCTAGACATACCAGATGTATCCAGATGTGGTTCCTGTGTAAGGAACAGTACCAGAACCATCCTAGACATACCAGATGCATCCAGATGTGGTTCC
This sequence comes from Caenorhabditis macrosperma, assembly GCA_963932285.1. Classification (NCBI taxonomy): domain Eukaryota; kingdom Metazoa; phylum Nematoda; class Chromadorea; order Rhabditida; family Rhabditidae; genus Caenorhabditis; species Caenorhabditis macrosperma. Next base: position 12,948,609 of record OZ010622.1, read on the forward strand.
TATGTAAGGAACAGTACCAGAACCATCCTAGACATACCAGATGTATCCAGATGTGGTTCCTATGTAAGGAACAGTACCAGAACCATCCTAGACATACCAGATGTATCCAGATGTTGTTCCTGTGTAAGGAACAGTACCAGAACCATCCTAGACATACCAGATGTATCCAGATGTGGTTCCTGTGTAAGGAACAGTACCAGAACCATCCTAGACATACCAGATGCATCCAGATGTGGTTCCTGTGTAAGGAACAGTACCAGAACCATCCTAGACATACCAGATGTATCCAGATGTTGTTCCTGTGTAAGGAACAGTACCAGAACCATCCTAGACATACCAGATGTATCCAGATGTTGTTCCTGTGTAAGGAACAGTACCAGAACCATCCTAGACATACCAGATGTATCCAGATGTGGTTCCTGTGTAAGGAACAGTACCAGAACCATCCTAGACATACCAGATGTATCCAGATGTGGTTCCTGTGTAAGGAACAGTACCAGAACCATCCTAGACATACCAGATGTATCCAGATGTGGTTCCTGTGTAAGGAACAGTACCAGAACCATCCTAGACATACCAGATGTATCCAGATGTTGTTCCTGTGTAAGGAACAGTACCAGAACCATCCTAGACATACCAGATGTATCCAGATGTGGTTCCTGTGTAAGGAACAGTACCAGAACCATCCTAGACATACCAGATGCATCCAGATGTGGTTCCTGTGTAAGGAACAGTACCAGAACCATCCTAGACATACCAGATGTATCCAGATGTGGTTCCTGTGTAAGGAACAGTACCAGAACCATCCTAGACATACCAGATGTATCCAGATGTTGTTCCTGTGTAAGGAACAGTACCAGAACCATCCTAGACATACCAGATGTATCCAGATGTGGTTCCTGTGTAAGGAACAGTACCAGAACCATCCTAGACATACCAGATGTATCCAGATGTGGTTCCTGTGTAAGGAACAGTACCAGAACCATCCTAGACATACCAGATGTATCCAGATGTGGTTCCTGTGTAAGGAACAGTACCAGAACCATCCTAGACATACCAGATGTATCCAGATGTGGTTCCTGTGTAAGGAACAGTACCAGAACCATCCTAGACATACCAGATGTATCCAGATGTTGTTCCTGTGTAAGGAACAGTACCAGAACCATCCTAGACATACCAGATGTATCCAGATGTGGTTCCTATGTAAGGAACAGTACCAGGACCATCCTAGACATACCAGATGCATCCAGATGTGGTTCCTATGTAAGGAACAGTACCAGAACCATCCTAGACAAACCAGATGCATCCAAATGTGGTTCCTATGTAAGGAACAGTACCAGAACCATCCTAGACATACCAGATGTATCCAAATGTGGTTCCTATGTAAGGAACAGTACCAGAACCATCCTAGACAAACCAGATGTATCCAAATGTGGTTCCTATGTAAGGAACAGTACCAGAACCATCCTAGACATACCAGATGTATCCAGATGTGGTTCCTATGTAAGGAACAGTACCAGAACCATCCTAGACATACCAGATGCATCCAGATGTGGTTCCTATGTAAGGAACAGTACCAGAACCATCCTAGACATACCAGATGTATCCAGATGTGGTTCCTATGTAAGGAACAGTACCAGAACCATCCTAGACATACCAGATGTATCCAGATGTTGTTCCTGTGTAAGGAACAGTACCAGAACCATCCTAGACATACCAGATGCATCCAGATGTGGTTCCTATGTAAGGAACAGTACCAGAACCATCCTAGACATACCAGATGCATCCAGATGTGGTTCCTATGTAAGGAACAGTACCAGAACCATCCTAGACATACCAGATGTATCCAGATGTTGTTCCTGTGTAAGGAACAGTACCAGAACCATCCTAGACATACCAGATGTATCCAGATGTGGTTCCTATGTAAGGAACAGTACCAGAACCATCCTAGACATACCAGATGCATCCAGATGTGGTTCCTATGTAAGGAACAGTACCAGAACCATCCTAGACATACCAGATGTATCCAGATGTGGTTCCTATGTAAGGAACAGTACCAGAACCATCCTAGACATACCAGATGCATCCAGATGTGGTTCCTATGTAAGGAACAGTACCAGAACCATCCTAGACATACCAGATGTATCCAAATGTGGTTCCTATGTAAGGAACAGTACCAGAACCATCCTAGACATACCAGATGTATCCAAATGTGGTTCCTATGTAAGGAACAGTACCAGAACCATCCTAGACATACCAGATGTATCCAGATGTGGTTCCTATGTAAGGAACAGTACCAGAACCATCCTAGACATACCAGATGCATCCAGATGTGGTTCCTATGTAAGGAACAGTACCAGAACCATCCTAGACATACCAGATGTATCCAGATGTGGTTCCTATGTAAGGAACAGTACCAGAACCATCCTAGACATACCAGATGTATCCAAATGTGGTTCCTATGTAAGGAACAGTACCAGAACCATCCTAGACATACCAGATGCATCCAGATGTGGTTCCTATGTAAGGAACAGTACCAGAACCATCCTAGACATACCAGATGTATCCAAATGTGGTTCCTATGTAAGGAACAGTACCAGAACCATCCTAGACATACCAGATGTATCCAGATGTGGTTCCTATGTAAGGAACAGTACCAGAACCATCCTAGACATACCAGATGTATCCAGATGTGGTTCCTATGTAAGGAACAGTACCAGAACCATCCTAGACATACCAGATGTATCCAGATGTGGTTCCTATGTAAGGAACAGTACCAGAACCATCCTAGACATACCAGATGCATCCAGATGTGGTTCCTATGTAAGGAACAGTACCAGAACCATCCTAGACATACCAGATGCATCCAGATGTGGTTCCTATGTAAGGAACAGTACCAGAACCATCCTAGACATACCAGATGCATCCAGATGTGGTTCCTATGTAAGGAACAGTACCAGAACCATCCTAGACATACCAGATGTATCCAAATGTGGTTCCTATGTAAGGAACAGTACCAGAACCATCCTAGACATACCAGATGCATCCAGATGTGGTTCCTATGTAAGGAACAGTACCAGAACCATCCTAGACATACCAGATGCATCCAGATGTTGTTCCTATGTAAGGAACAGTACCAGAACCATCCTAGACATACCAGATGCATCCAGATGTGGTTCCTATGTAAGGAACAGTACCAGAACCATCCTAGACATACCAGATGTATCCAAATGTGGTTCCTATGTAAGGAACAGTACCAGAACCATCCTAGACATACCAGATGCATCCAGATGTGGTTCCTATGTAAGGAACAGTACCAGAACCATCCTAGACATACCAGATGTATCCAAATGTGGTTCCTATGTAAGGAACAGTACCAGAACCATCCTAGACATACCAGATGTATCCAAATGTGGTTCCTATGTAAGGAACAGTACCAGAACCATCCTAGACATACCAGATGTATCCAAATGTGGTTCCTATGTAAGGAACAGTACCAGAACCATCCTAGACATACCAGATGTATCCAGATGTGGTTCCTGTGTAAGGAACAGTACCAGAACCATCCTAGACATACCAGATGTATCCAAATGTGGTTCCTATGTAAGGAACAGTACCAGAACCATCCTAGACATACCAGATGTATCCAGATGTTGTTCCTGTGTAAGGAACAGTACCAGAACCATCCTAGACATACCAGATGTATCCAAATGTGGTTCCTATGTAAGGAACAGTGCCAGAACCATCCTAGACATACCAGATGTATCCAGATGTTGTTCCTGTGTAAGGAACAGTACCAGAACCATCCTAGACATACCAGATGTATCCAAATGTGGTTCCTATGTAAGGAACAGTACCAGAACCATCCTAGACATACCAGATGTATCCAGATGTGGTTCCTATGTAAGGAACAGTACCAGAACCATCCTAGACATACCAGATGTATCCAGATGTGGTTCCTATGTAAGGAACAGTACCAGAACCATCCTAGACATACCAGATGCATCCAGATGTGGTTCCTATGTAAGGAACAGTACCAGAACCATCCTAGACATACCAGATGTATCCAAATGTGGTTCCTATGTAAGGAACAGTACCAGAACCATCCTAGACATACCAGATGCATCCAGATGTGGTTCCTATGTAAGGAACAGTACCAGAACCATCCTAGACATACCAGATGTATCCAAATGTGGTTCCTATGTAAGGAACAGTACCAGAACCATCCTAGACATACCAGATGTATCCAGATGTGGTTCCTATGTAAGGAACAGTACCAGAACCATCCTAGACATACCAGATGTATCCAGATGTGGTTCCTATGTAAGGAACAGTACCAGAACCATCCTAGACATACCAGATGTATCCAGATGTGGTTCCTATGTAAGGAACAGTACCAGAACCATCCTAGACATACCAGATGCATCCAGATGTGGTTCCTATGTAAGGAACAGTACCAGAACCATCCTAGACATACCAGATGCATCCAGATGTGGTTCCTATGTAAGGAACAGTACCAGAACCATCCTAGACATACCAGATGTATCCAAATGTGGTTCCTATGTAAGGAACAGTACCAGAACCATCCTAGACATACCAGATGCATCCAGATGTGGTTCCTATGTAAGGAACAGTACCAGAACCATCCTAGACATACCAGATGTATCCAAATGTGGTTCCTATGTAAGGAACAGTACCAGAACCATCCTAGACATACCAGATGTATCCAAATGTGGTTCCTATGTAAGGAACAGTACCAGAACCATCCTAGACATACCAGATGTATCCAAATGTGGTTCCTATGTAAGGAACAGTACCAGAACCATCCTAGACATACCAGATGTATCCAGATGTGGTTCCTGTGTAAGGAACAGTACCAGAACCATCCTAGACATACCAGATGTATCCAAATGTGGTTCCTATGTAAGGAACAGTACCAGAACCATCCTAGACATACCAGATGCATCCAGATGTTGTTCCTATGTAAGGAACAGTACCAGAACCATCCTAGACATACCAGATGTATCCAGATGTGGTTCCTGTGTAAGGAACAGTACCAGAACCATCCTAGACATACCAGATGTATCCAGATGTGGTTCCTGTGTAAGGAACAGTACCAGAACCATCCTAGACATACCAGATGCATCCAGATGTGGTTCCTATGTAAGGAACAGTACCAGAACCATCCTAGACATACCAGATGCATCCAGATGTGGTTCCTATGTAAGGAACAGTACCAGAACCATCCTAGACATACCAGATGTATCCAGATGTTGTTCCTGTGTAAGGAACAGTACCAGAACCATCCTAGACATACCAGATGTATCCAGATGTGGTTCCTATGTAAGGAACAGTACCAGAACCATCCTAGACATACCAGATGTATCCAGATGTGGTTCCTATGTAAGGAACAGTACCAGAACCATCCTAGACATACCAGATGCATCCAGATGTGGTTCCTATGTAAGGAACAGTACCAGAACCATCCTAGACATACCAGATGTATCCAGATGTGGTTCCTATGTAAGGAACAGTACCAGAACCATCCTAGACATACCAGATGCATCCAGATGTGGTTCCTATGTAAGGAACAGTACCAGAACCATCCTAGACATACCAGATGTATCCAAATGTGGTTCCTATGTAAGGAACAGTACCAGAACCATCCTAGACATACCAGATGCATCCAGATGTGGTTCCTATGTAAGGAACAGTACCAGAACCATCCTAGACATACCAGATGTATCCAAATGTGGTTCCTATGTAAGGAACAGTACCAGAACCATCCTAGACATACCAGATGTATCCAAATGTGGTTCCTATGTAAGGAACAGTACCAGAACCATCCTAGACATACCAGATGTATCCAGATGTGGTTCCTGTGTAAGGAACAGTACCAGAACCATCCTAGACATACCAGATGTATCCAAATGTGGTTCCTATGTAAGGAACAGTACCAGAACCATCCTAGACATACCAGATGCATCCAGATGTGGTTCCTATGTAAGGAACAGTACCAGAACCATCCTAGACATACCAGATGTATCCAAATGTGGTTCCTATGTAAGGAACAGTACCAGAACCATCCTAGACATACCAGATGCATCCAGATGTTGTTCCTATGTAAGGAACAGTACCAGAACCATCCTAGACATACCAGATGTATCCAGATGTGGTTCCTGTGTAAGGAACAGTACCAGAACCATCCTAGACATACCAGATGTATCCAGATGTGGTTCCTGTGTAAGGAACAGTACCAGAACCATCCTAGACATACCAGATGTATCCAGATGTGGTTCCTGTGTAAGGAACAGTACCAGAACCATCCTAGACATACCAGATGCATCCAGATGTTGTTCCTATGTAAGGAACAGTACCAGAACCATCCTAGACATACCAGATGCATCCAGATGTTGTTCCTATGTAAGGAACAGTACCAGAACCATCCTAGACATACCAGATGTATCCAGATGTGGTTCCTGTGTAAGGAACAGTACCAGAACCATCCTAGACATACCAGATGCATCCAGATGTGGTTCCTGTGTAAGGAACAGTACCAGAACCATCCTAGACATACCAGATGCATCCAGATGTTGTTCCTGTGTAAGGAACAGTACCAGAACCATCCTAGACATACCAGATGCATCCAGATGTTGTTCCTGTGTAAGGAACAGTACCAGAACCATCCTAGACATACCAGATGCATCCAGATGTTGTTCCTGTGTAAGGAACAGTACCAGAACCATCCTAGACATACCAGATGTATCCAGATGTGGTTCCTGTGTAAGGAACAGTACCAGAACCATCCTAGACATACCAGATGCATCCAGATGTTGTTCCTGTGTAAGGAACAGTACCAGAACCATCCTAGACATACCAGATGTATCCAGATGTGGTTCCTGTGTAAGGAACAGTACCAGAACCATCCTAGACATACCAGATGTATCCAGATGTGGTTCCTGTGTAAGGAACAGTACCAGAACCATCCTAGACATACCAGATGCATCCAGATGTTGTTCCTATGTAAGGAACAGTACCAGAACCATCCTAGACATACCAGATGTATCCAGATGTGGTTCCTATGTAAGGAACAGTACCAGAACCATCCTAGACATACCAGATGCATCCAGATGTGGTTCCTATGTAAGGAACAGTACCAGAACCATCCTAGACATACCAGATGTATCCAGATGTGGTTCCTATGTAAGGAACAGTACCAGAACCATCCTAGACATACCAGATGCATCCAGATGTTGTTCCTATGTAAGGAACAGTACCAGAACCATCCTAGACATACCAGATGTATCCAGATGTGGTTCCTGTGTAAGGAACAGTACCAGAACCATCCTAGACATACCAGATGTATCCAAATGTGGTTCCTATGTAAGGAACAGTACCAGAACCATCCTAGACATACCAGATGTATCCAGATGTGGTTCCTATGTAAGGAACAGTACCAGAACCATCCTAGACAAACCAGATGTATCCAAATGTGGTTCCTATGTAAGGAACAGTACCAGAACCATCCTAGACATACCAGATGCATCCAGATGTGGTTCCTATGTAAGGAACAGTACCAGAACCATCCTAGACATACCAGATGTATCCAGATGTGGTTCCTATGTAAGGAACAGTACCAGAACCATCCTAGACATACCAGATGTATCCAGATGTGGTTCCTATGTAAGGAACAGTACCAGAACCATCCTAGACATACCAGATGCATCCAGATGTTGTTCCTATGTAAGGAACAGTACCAGAACCATCCTAGACATACCAGATGTATCCAAATGTGGTTCCTATGTAAGGAACAGTACCAGAACCATCCTAGACATACCAGATGTATCCAAATGTGGTTCCTATGTAAGGAACAGTACCAGAACCATCCTAGACATACCAGATGTATCCAAATGTGGTTCCTATGTAAGGAACAGTACCAGAACCATCCTAGACATACCAGATGTATCCAAATGTGGTTCCTATGTAAGGAACAGTACCAGAACCATCCTAGACATACCAGATGTATCCAAATGTGGTTCCTATGTAAGGAACAGTACCAGAACCATCCTAGACATACCAGATGTATCCAGATGTGGTTCCTATGTAAGGAACAGTACCAGAACCATCCTAGACATACCAGATGCATCCAGATGTTGTTCCTATGTAAGGAACAGTACCAGAACCATCCTAGACATACCAGATGTATCCAAATGTGGTTCCTATGTAAGGAACAGTACCAGAACCATCCTAGACATACCAGATGTATCCAAATGTGGTTCCTATGTAAGGAACAGTACCAGAACCATCCTAGACATACCAGATGTATCCAAATGTGGTTCCTATGTAAGGAACAGTACCAGAACCATCCTAGACATACCAGATGTATCCAAATGTGGTTCCTATGTAAGGAACAGTACCAGAACCATCCTAGACATACCAGATGTATCCAAATGTGGTTCCTATGTAAGGAACAGTACCAGAACCATCCTAGACATACCAGATGCATCCAGATGTTGTTCCTATGTAAGGAACAGTACCAGAACCATCCTAGACATACCAGATGCATCCAGATGTTGTTCCTATGTAAGGAACAGTACCAGAACCATCCTAGACAAACCAGATGTATCCAAATGTGGTTCCTATGTAAGGAACAGTACCAGAACCATCCTAGACATACCAGATGTATCCAAATGTGGTTCCTATGTAAGGAACAGTACCAGAACCATCCTAGACATACCAGATGTATCCAAATGTGGTTCCTATGTAAGGAACAGTACCAGAACCATCCTAGACATACCAGATGCATCCAGATGTTGTTCCTATGTAAGGAACAGTACCAGAACCATCCTAGACAAACCAGATGTATCCAGATGTGGTTCCTATGTAAGGAACAGTACCAGAACCATCCTAGACATACCAGATGCATCCAGATGTGGTTCCTATGTAAGGAACAGTACCAGAACCATCCTAGACATACCAGATGTATCCAAATGTGGTTCCTATGTAAGGAACAGTACCAGAACCATCCTAGACATACCAGATGTATCCAGATGTGGTTCCTATGTAAGGAACAGTACCAGAACCATCCTAGACATACCAGATGTATCCAGATGTGGTTCCTATGTAAGGAACAGTACCAGAACCATCCTAGACATACCAGATGTATCCAAATGTGGTTCCTATGTAAGGAACAGTACCAGAACCATCCTAGACATACCAGATGTATCCAAATGTGGTTCCTATGTAAGGAACAGTACCAGAACCATCCTAGACATACCAGATGCATCCAGATGTTGTTCCTATGTAAGGAACAGTACCAGAACCATCCTAGACATACCAGATGCATCCAGATGTGGTTCCTATGTAAGGAACAGTACCAGAACCATCCTAGACATACCAGATGTATCCAAATGTGGTTCCTATGTAAGGAACAGTACCAGAACCATCCTAGACATACCAGATGTATCCAGATGTGGTTCCTATGTAAGGAACAGTACCAGAACCATCCTAGACATACCAGATGCATCCAGATGTGGTTCCTATGTAAGGAACAGTACCAGAACCATCCTAGACATACCAGATGCATCCAGATGTTGTTCCTATGTAAGGAACAGTACCAGAACCATCCTAGACATACCAGATGCATCCAGATGTTGTTCCTATGTAAGGAACAGTACCAGAACCATCCTAGACATACCAGATGTATCCAAATGTGGTTCCTATGTAAGGAACAGTACCAGAACCATCCTAGACATACCAGATGTATCCAAATGTGGTTCCTATGTAAGGAACAGTACCAGAACCATCCTAGACATACCAGATGTATCCAGATGTGGTTCCTATGTAAGGAACAGTACCAGAACCATCCTAGACATACCAGATGTATCCAAATGTGGTTCCTATGTAAGGAACAGTACCAGAACCATCCTAGACATACCAGATGCATCCAGATGTTGTTCCTATGTAAGGAACAGTACCAGAACCATCCTAGACATACCAGATGCATCCAGATGTTGTTCCTATGTAAGGAACAGTACCAGAACCATCCTAGACATACCAGATGCATCCAGATGTTGTTCCTATGTAAGGAACAGTACCAGAACCATCCTAGACATACCAGATGCATCCAGATGTTGTTCCTATGTAAGGAACAGTACCAGAACCATCCTAGACATACCAGATGCATCCAGATGTTGTTCCTATGTAAGGAACAGTACCAGAACCATCCTAGACATACCAGATGCATCCAGATGTGGTTCCTATGTAAGGAACAGTACCAGAACCATCCTAGACATACCAGATGCATCCAGATGTTGTTCCTATGTAAGGAACAGTACCAGAACCATCCTAGACATACCAGATGCATCCAGATGTGGTTCCTATGTAAGGAACAGTACCAGAACCATCCTAGACATACCAGATGTATCCAAATGTGGTTCCTATGTAAGGAACAGTACCAGAACCATCCTAGACATACCAGATGCATCCAGATGTTGTTCCTATGTAAGGAACAGTACCAGAACCATCCTAGACATACCAGATGCATCCAGATGTTGTTCCTATGTAAGGAACAGTACCAGAACCATCCTAGACATACCAGATGCATCCAGATGTTGTTCCTATGTAAGGAACAGTACCAGAACCATCCTAGACATACCAGATGCATCCAGATGTTGTTCCTATGTAAGGAACAGTACCAGAACCATCCTAGACATACCAGATGCATCCAGATGTTGTTCCTATGTAAGGAACAGTACCAGAACCATCCTAGACATACCAGATGCATCCAGATGTTGTTCCTATGTAAGGAACAGTACCAGAACCATCCTAGACATACCAGATGCATCCAGATGTGGTTCCTATGTAAGGAACAGTACCAGAACCATCCTAGACATACCAGATGCATCCAGATGTGGTTCCTGTGTAAGGAACAGTACCAGAACCATCCTAGACATACCAGATGTATCCAGATGTGGTTCCTATGTAAGGAACAGTACCAGAACCATCCTAGACATACCAGATGTATCCAGATGTGGTTCCTATGTAAGGAACAGTACCAGAACCATCCTAGACATACCAGATGCATCCAGATGTTGTTCCTATGTAAGGAACAGTACCAGAACCATCCTAGACATACCAGATGTATCCAGATGTGGTTCCTGTGTAAGGAACAGTACCAGAACCATCCTAGACATACCAGATGCATCCAGATGTTGTTCCTATGTAAGGAACAGTACCAGAACCATCCTAGACATACCAGATGTATCCAGATGTGGTTCCTGTGTAAGGAACAGTACCAGAACCATCCTAGACATACCAGATGCATCCAGATGTTGTTCCTATGTAAGGAACAGTACCAGAACCATCCTAGACATACCAGATGTATCCAGATGTGGTTCCTATGTAAGGAACAGTACCAGAACCATCCTAGACATACCAGATGCATCCAGATGTTGTTCCTATGTAAGGAACAGTACCAGAACCATCCTAGACATACCAGATGTATCCAAATGTGGTTCCTATGTAAGGAACAGTACCAGAACCATCCTAGACATACCAGATGTATCCAGATGTGGTTCCTATGTAAGGAACAGTACCAGAACCATCCTAGACATACCAGATGTATCCAGATGTGGTTCCTATGTAAGGAACAGTACCAGAACCATCCTAGACATACCAGATGCATCCAGATGTTGTTCCTATGTAAGGAACAGTACCAGAACCATCCTAGACATACCAGATGTATCCAAATGTGGTTCCTATGTAAGGAACAGTACCAGAACCATCCTAGACATACCAGATGTATCCAGATGTGGTTCCTATGTAAGGAACAGTACCAGAACCATCCTAGACATACCAGATGCATCCAGATGTTGTTCCTATGTAAGGAACAGTACCAGAACCATCCTAGACATACCAGATGCATCCAGATGTTGTTCCTATGTAAGGAACAGTACCAGAACCATCCTAGACATACCAGATGCATCCAGATGTGGTTCCTATGTAAGGAACAGTACCAGAACCATCCTAGACATACCAGATGCATCCAGATGTTGTTCCTATGTAAGGAACAGTACCAGAACCATCCTAGACATACCAGATGTATCCAGATGTGGTTCCTGTGTAAGGAACAGTACCAGAACCATCCTAGACATACCAGATGCATCCAGATGTTGTTCCTATGTAAGGAACAGTACCAGAACCATCCTAGACATACCAGATGTATCCAGATGTGGTTCCTGTGTAAGGAACAGTACCAGAACCATCCTAGACATACCAGATGCATCCAGATGTTGTTCCTATGTAAGGAACAGTACCAGAACCATCCTAGACATACCAGATGCATCCAGATGTTGTTCCTATGTAAGGAACAGTACCAGAACCATCCTAGACATACCAGATGTATCCAGATGTGGTTCCTGTGTAAGGAACAGTACCAGAACCATCCTAGACATACCAGATGCATCCAGATGTTGTTCCTATGTAAGGAACAGTACCAGAACCATCCTAGACATACCAGATGCATCCAGATGTTGTTCCTATGTAAGGAACAGTACCAGAACCATCCTAGACATACCAGATGCATCCAGATGTTGTTCCTATGTAAGGAACAGTACCAGAACCATCCTAGACATACCAGATGCATCCAGATGTTGTTCCTGTGTAAGGAACAGTACCAGAACCATCCTAGACATACCAGATGCATCCAGATGTTGTTCCTATGTAAGGAACAGTACCAGAACCATCCTAGACATACCAGATGTATCCAGATGTGGTTCCTGTGTAAGGAACAGTACCAGAACCATCCTAGACATACCAGATGCATCCAGATGTTGTTCCTATGTAAGGAACAGTACCAGAACCATCCTAGACATACCAGATGCATCCAGATGTTGTTCCTATGTAAGGAACAGTACCAGAACCATCCTAGACATACCAGATGCATCCAGATGTTGTTCCTATGTAAGGAACAGTACCAGAACCATCCTAGACATACCAGATGCATCCAGATGTTGTTCCTATGTAAGGAACAGTACCAGAACCATCCTAGACATACCAGATGCATCCAGATGTTGTTCCTGTGTAAGGAACAGTACCAGAACCATCCTAGACATACCAGATGCATCCAGATGTTGTTCCTATGTAAGGAACAGTACCAGAACCATCCTAGACATACCAGATGTATCCAGATGTGGTTCCTGTGTAAGGAACAGTACCAGAACCATCCTAGACATACCAGATGCATCCAGATGTTGTTCCTGTGTAAGGAACAGTACCAGAACCATCCTAGACATACCAGATGTATCCAGATGTGGTTCCTGTGTAAGGAACAGTACCAGAACCATCCTAGACATACCAGATGCATCCAGATGTGGTTCCTGTGTAAGGAACAGTACCAGAACCATCCTAGACATACCAGATGCATCCAGATGTTGTTCCTGTGTAAGGAACAGTACCAGAACCATCCTAGACATACCAGATGTATCCAGATGTGGTTCCTGTGTAAGGAACAGTACCAGAACCATCCTAGACATACCAGATGTATCCAGATGTGGTTCCTGTGTAAGGAACAGTACCAGAACCATCCTAGACATACCAGATGTATCCAGATGTGGTTCCTGTGTAAGGAACAGTACCAGAACCATCCTAGACATACCAGATGTATCCAGATGTGGTTCCTGTGTAAGGAACAGTACCAGAACCATCCTAGACATACCAGATGCATCCAGATGTGGTTCCTGTGTAAGGAACAGTACCAGAACCATCCTAGACATACCAGATGCATCCAGATGTTGTTCCTGTGTAAGGAACAGTACCAGAACCATCCTAGACATACCAGATGTATCCAGATGTGGTTCCTGTGTAAGGAACAGTACCAGAACCATCCTAGACATACCAGATGTATCCAGATGTGGTTCCTGTGTAAGGAACAGTACCAGAACCATCCTAGACATACCAGATGTATCCAGATGTGGTTCCTATGTAAGGAACAGTACCAGAACCATCCTAGACATACCAGATGCATCCAGATGTTGTTCCTGTGTAAGGAACAGTACCAGAACCATCCTAGACATACCAGATGCATCCAGATGTGGTTCCTATGTAAGGAACAGTACCAGAACCATCCTAGACAAACCAGATGCATCCAAATGTGGTTCCTATGTAAGGAACAGTACCAGAACCATCCTAGACATACCAGATGTATCCAAATGTGGTTCCTATGTAAGGAACAGTACCAGAACCATCCTAGACAAACCAGATGTATCCAGATGTTGTTCCTATGTAAGGAACAGTACCAGAACCATCCTAGACATACCAGATGTATCCAGATGTGGTTCCTGTGTAAGGAACAGTACCAGAACCATCCTAGACATACCAGATGCATCCAGATGTGGTTCCTGTGTAAGGAACAGTACCAGAACCATCCTAGACATACCAGATGTATCCAGATGTGGTTCCTGTGTAAGAAACAGTACCAGAACCATCCTAGACATACCAGATGCATCCAGATGTGGTTCCTATGTAAGGAACAGTACCAGAACCATCCTAGACATACCAGATGTATCCAGATGTGGTTCCTGTGTAAGGAACAGTACCAGAACCATCCTAGACATACCAGATGTATCCAGATGTGGTTCCTGTGTAAGGAACAGTACCAGAACCATCCTAGACATACCAGATGCATCCAGATGTGGTTCCTATGTAAGGAACAGTACCAGAACCATCCTAGACATACCAGATGTATCCAGATGTTGTTCCTGTGTAAGGAACAGTACCAGAACCATCCTAGACATACCAGATGCATCCAGATGTTGTTCCTGTGTAAGGAACAGTACCAGAACCATCCTAGACATACCAGATGTATCCAGATGTGGTTCCTGTGTAAGGAACAGTACCAGAACCATCCTAGACATACCAGATGCATCCAGATGTTGTTCCTATGTAAGGAACAGTACCAGAACCATCCTAGACATACCAGATGTATCCAGATGTGGTTCCTGTGTAAGGAACAGTACCAGAACCATCCTAGACATACCAGATGTATCCAGATGTGGTTCCTGTGTAAGGAACAGTACCAGAACCATCCTAGACATACCAGATGCATCCAGATGTGGTTCCTATGTAAGGAACAGTACCAGAACCATCCTAGACATACCAGATGCATCCAGATGTTGTTCCTGTGTAAGGAACAGTACCAGAACCATCCTAGACATACCAGATGTATCCAGATGTGGTTCCTGTGTAAGGAACAGTACCAGAACCATCCTAGACATACCAGATGTATCCAGATGTGGTTCCTGTGTAAGGAACAGTACCAGAACCATCCTAGACATACCAGATGCATCCAGATGTTGTTCCTATGTAAGGAACAGTACCAGAACCATCCTAGACATACCAGATGTATCCAGATGTGGTTCCTATGTAAGGAACAGTACCAGAACCATCCTAGACATACCAGATGCATCCAGATGTGGTTCCTATGTAAGGAACAGTACCAGAACCATCCTAGACATACCAGATGCATCCAGATGTGGTTCCTATGTAAGGAACAGTACCAGAACCATCCTAGACATACCAGATGTATCCAGATGTGGTTCCTATGTAAGGAACAGTACCAGAACCATCCTAGACATACCAGATGCATCCAGATGTGGTTCCTATGTAAGGAACAGTACCAGAACCATCCTAGACATACCAGATGTATCCAGATGTGGTTCCTATGTAAGGAACAGTACCAGAACCATCCTAGACATACCAGATGCATCCAGATGTGGTTCCTATGTAAGAAACAGTACCAGAACCATCCTAGACATACCAGATGTATCCAAATGTGGTTCCTATGTAAGGAACAGTACCAGAACCATCCTAGACATACCAGATGTATCCAGATGTGGTTCCTATGTAAGGAACAGTACCAGAACCATCCTAGACATACCAGATGTATCCAGATGTGGTTCCTATGTAAGGAACAGTACCAGAACCATCCTAGACATACCAGATGTATCCAAATGTGGTTCCTATGTAAGGAACAGTACCAGAACCATCCTAGACATACCAGATGTATCCAGATGTGGTTCCTATGTAAGGAACAGTACCAGAACCATCCTAGACATACCAGATGTATCCAGATGTGGTTCCTATGTAAGGAACAGTACCAGAACCATCCTAGACATACCAGATGTATCCAAATGTGGTTCCTATGTAAGGAACAGTACCAGAACCATCCTAGACAAACCAGATGTATCCAAATGTGGTTCCTATGTAAGGAACAGTACCAGAACCATCCTAGACAAACCAGATGTATCCAAATGTGGTTCCTATGTAAGGAACAGTACCAGAACCATCCTAGACAAACCAGATGTATCCAAATGTGGTTCCTATGTAAGGAACAGTACCAGAACCATCCTAGACATACCAGATGTATCCAAATGTGGTTCCTATGTAAGGAACAGTACCAGAACCATCCTAGACAAACCAGATGTATCCAAATGTGGTTCCTACGTAAGGAACAGTACCAGAACCATCCTAGACATACCAGATGCATCCAGATGTGGTTCCTATGTAAGGAACAGTACCAGAACCATCCTAGACATACCAGATGTATCCAAATGTGGTTCCTACGTAAGGAACAGTACCAGAACCATCCTAGACATACCAGATGCATCCAGATGTGGTTCCTATGTAAGGAACAGTACCAGAACCATCCTAGACATACCAGATGTATCCAAATGTGGTTCCTATGTAAGGAACAGTACCAGAACCATCCTAGACATACCAGATGTATCCAAATGTGGTTCCTATGTAAGGAACAGTACCAGAACCATCCTAGACAAACCAGATGCATCCAAATGTGGTTCCTATGTAAGGAACAGTACCAGAACCATCCTAGACATACCAGATGTATCCAAATGTGGTTCCTATGTAAGGAACAGTACCAGAACCATCCTAGACAAACCAGATGCATCCAAATGTGGTTCCTATGTAAGGAACAGTACCAGAACCATCCTAGACATACCAGATGTATCCAAATGTGGTTCCTATGTAAGGAACAGTACCAGAACCATCCTAGACATACCAGATGTATCCAAATGTGGTTCCTATGTAAGGAACAGTACCAGAACCATCCTAGACAAACCAGATGCATCCAAATGTGGTTCCTATGTAAGGAACAGTACCAGAACCATCCTAGACATACCAGATGTATCCAAATGTGGTTCCTATGTAAGGAACAGTACCAGAACCATCCTAGACATACCAGATGTATCCAAATGTGGTTCCTATGTAAGGAACAGTACCAGAACCATCCTAGACATACCAGATGTATCCAAATGTGGTTCCTATGTAAGGAACAGTACCAGAACCATCCTAGACATACCAGATGTATCCAAATGTGGTTCCTATGTAAGGAACAGTACCAGAACCATCCTAGACATACCAGATGTATCCAAATGTGGTTCCTATGTAAGGAACAGTACCAGAACCATCCTAGACAAACCAGATGTATCCAAATGTGGTTCCTATGTAAGGAACAGTACCAGAACCATCCTAGACATACCAGATGTATCCAAATGTGGTTCCTATGTAAGGAACAGTACCAGAACCATCCTAGACATACCAGATGTATCCAAATGTGGTTCCTATGTAAGGAACAGTACCAGAACCATCCTAGACATACCAGATGTATCCAAATGTGGTTCCTATGTAAGGAACAGTACCAGAACCATCCTAGACAAACCAGATGTATCCAGATGTGGTTCCTATGTAAGGAACAGTACCAGAACCATCCTAGACATACCAGATGTATCCAAATGTGGTTCCTATGTAAGGAACAGTACCAGAACCATCCTAGACAAACCAGATGTATCCAAATGTGGTTCCTATGTAAGGAACAGTACCAGAACCATCCTAGACATACCAGATGTATCCAAATGTGGTTCCTATGTAAGGAACAGTACCAGAACCATCCTAGACATACCAGATGTATCCAAATGTGGTTCCTATGTAAGGAACAGTACCAGAACCATCCTAGACATACCAGATGTATCCAAATGTGGTTCCTATGTAAGGAACAGTACCAGAACCATCCTAGACATACCAGATGTATCCAAATGTGGTTCCTATGTAAGGAACAGTACCAGAACCATCCTAGACATACCAGATGTATCCAAATGTGGTTCCTATGTAAGGAACAGTACCAGAACCATCCTAGACAAACCAGATGTATCCAGATGTGGTTCCTATGTAAGGAACAGTACCAGAACCATCCTAGACATACCAGATGTATCCAAATGTGGTTCCTATGTAAGGAACAGTACCAGAACCATCCTAGACAAACCAGATGTATCCAGATGTGGTTCCTATGTAAGGAACAGTACCAGAACCATCCTAGACATACCAGATGTATCCAAATGTGGTTCCTATGTAAGGAACAGTACCAGAACCATCCTAGACAAACCAGATGTATCCAGATGTGGTTCCTATGTAAGGAACAGTACCAGAACCATCCTAGACAAACCAGATGTATCCAGATGTGGTTCCTATGTAAGGAACAGTACCAGAACCATCCTAGACATACCAGATGTATCCAAATGTGGTTCCTATGTAAGGAACAGTACCAGAACCATCCTAGACATACCAGATGTATCCAAATGTGGTTCCTATGTAAGGAACAGTACCAGAACCATCCTAGACAAACCAGATGCATCCAAATGTGGTTCCTATGTAAGGAACAGTACCAGAACCATCCTAGACATACCAGATGTATCCAAATGTGGTTCCTATGTAAGGAACAGTACCAGAACCATCCTAGACATACCAGATGTATCCAAATGTGGTTCCTATGTAAGGAACAGTGCCAGAACCATCCTAGACATACCAGATGTATCCAAATGTGGTTCCTATGTAAGGAACAGTACCAGAACCATCCTAGACATACCAGATGTATCCAAATGTGGTTCCTATGTAAGGAACAGTACCAGAACCATCCTAGACATACCAGATGTATCCAAATGTGGTTCCTATGTAAGGAACAGTACCAGAACCATCCTAGACAAACCAGATGCATCCAAATGTGGTTCCTATGTAAGGAACAGTACCAGAACCATCCTAGACATACCAGATGTATCCAAATGTGGTTCCTATGTAAGGAACAGTACCAGAACCATCCTAGACAAACCAGATGTATCCAAATGTGGTTCCTATGTAAGGAACAGTACCAGAACCATCCTAGACAAACCAGATGCATCCAAATGTGGTTCCTATGTAAGGAACAGTACCAGAACCATCCTAGACATACCAGATGTATCCAAATGTGGTTCCTATGTAAGGAACAGTACCAGAACCATCCTAGACATACCAGATGTATCCAAATGTGGTTCCTATGTAAGGAACAGTACCAGAACCATCCTAGACATACCAGATGTATCCAAATGTGGTTCCTATGTAAGGAACAGTACCAGAACCATCCTAGACATACCAGATGTATCCAAATGTGGTTCCTATGTAAGGAACAGTACCAGAACCATCCTAGACATACCAGATGTATCCAAATGTGGTTCCTATGTAAGGAACAGTGCCAGAACCATCCTAGACATACCAGATGTATCCAAATGTGGTTCCTATGTAAGGAACAGTACCAGAACCATCCTAGACATACCAGATGTATCCAAATGTGGTTCCTATGTAAGGAACAGTACCAGAACCATCCTAGACATACCAGATGTATCCAAATGTGGTTCCTATGTAAGGAACAGTACCAGAACCATCCTAGACAAACCAGATGCATCCAAATGTGGTTCCTATGTAAGGAACAGTACCAGAACCATCCTAGACATACCAGATGTATCCAAATGTGGTTCCTATGTAAGGAACAGTACCAGAACCATCCTAGACATACCAGATGTATCCAAATGTGGTTCCTATGTAAGGAACAGTACCAGAACCATCCTAGACATACCAGATGCATCCAAATGTGGTTCCTATGTAAGGAACAGTACCAGAACCATCCTAGACATACCAGATGTATCCAAATGTGGTTCCTATGTAAGGAACAGTACCAGAACCATCCTAGACATACCAGATGTATCCAAATGTGGTTCCTATGTAAGGAACAGTACCAGAACCATCCTAGACATACCAGATGTATCCAAATGTGGTTCCTATGTAAGGAACAGTACCAGAACCATCCTAGACATACCAGATGTATCCAAATGTGGTTCCTATGTAAGGAACAGTACCAGAACCATCCTAGACATACCAGATGTATCCAAATGTGGTTCCTATGTAAGGAACAGTGCCAGAACCATCCTAGACATACCAGATGTATCCAAATGTGGTTCCTATGTAAGGAACAGTACCAGAACCATCCTAGACATACCAGATGTATCCAAATGTGGTTCCTATGTAAGGAACAGTACCAGAACCATCCTAGACATACCAGATGTATCCAAATGTGGTTCCTATGTAAGGAACAGTACCAGAACCATCCTAGACAAACCAGATGCATCCAAATGTGGTTCCTATGTAAGGAACAGTACCAGAACCATCCTAGACATACCAGATGTATCCAAATGTGGTTCCTATGTAAGGAACAGTACCAGAACCATCCTAGACATACCAGATGTATCCAAATGTGGTTCCTATGTAAGGAACAGTACCAGAACCATCCTAGACATACCAGATGTATCCAAATGTGGTTCCTATGTAAGGAACAGTACCAGAACCATCCTAGACATACCAGATGTATCCAAATGTGGTTCCTATGTAAGGAACAGTACCAGAACCATCCTAGACATACCAGATGTATCCAAATGTGGTTCCTATGTAAGGAACAGTGCCAGAACCATCCTAGACATACCAGATGTATCCAAATGTGGTTCCTATGTAAGGAACAGTACCAGAACCATCCTAGACATACCAGATGTATCCAAATGTGGTTCCTATGTAAGGAACAGTACCAGAACCATCCTAGACATACCAGATGTATCCAAATGTGGTTCCTATGTAAGGAACAGTACCAGAACCATCCTAGACATACCAGATGTATCCAAATGTGGTTCCTATGTAAGGAACAGTACCAGAACCATCCTAGACATACCAGATGTATCCAAATGTGGTTCCTATGTAAGGAACAGTACCAGAACCATCCTAGACATACCAGATGTATCCAAATGTGGTTCCTATGTAAGGAACAGTACCAGAACCATCCTAGACATACCAGATGTATCCAAATGTGGTTCCTATGTAAGGAACAGTGCCAGAACCATCCTAGACATACCAGATGTATCCAAATGTGGTTCCTATGTAAGGAACAGTACCAGAACCATCCTAGACATACCAGATGCATCCAGATGTGGTTCCTATGTAAGGAACAGTACCAGAACCATCCTAGACATACCAGATGTATCCAAATGTGGTTCCTATGTAAGAAACAGTACCAGAACCATCCTAGACATACCAGATGCATCCAGATGTGGTTCCTATGTAAGGAACAGTACCAGAACCATCCTAGACATACCAGATGTATCCAGATGTGGTTCCTATGTAAGAAACAGTACCAGAACCATCCTAGACATACCAGATGTATCCAAATGTGGTTCCTGTGTAAGGAACAGTACCAGAACCATCCTAGACATACCAGATGTATCCAAATGTGGTTCCTATGTAAGGAACAGTACCAGAACCATCCTAGACATACCAGATGTATCCAAATGTGGTTCCTGTGTAAGGAACAGTACCAGAACCATCCTAGACATACCAGATGTATCCAAATGTGGTTCCTATGTAAGGAACAGTACCAGAACCATCCTAGACATACCAGATGCATCCAGATGTGGTTCCTATGTAAGGAACAGTACCAGAACCATCCTAGACATACCAGATGTATCCAAATGTGGTT
The DNA here is from genome assembly GCA_963932285.1 of Caenorhabditis macrosperma. Classification (NCBI taxonomy): domain Eukaryota; kingdom Metazoa; phylum Nematoda; class Chromadorea; order Rhabditida; family Rhabditidae; genus Caenorhabditis; species Caenorhabditis macrosperma. Next base: position 12,970,507 of record OZ010622.1, read on the forward strand.
CCTATGTAAGGAACAGTACCAGAACCATCCTAGACATACCAGATGTATCCAAATGTGGTTCCTGTGTAAGGAACAGTACCAGAACCATCCTAGACATACCAGATGTATCCAAATGTGGTTCCTATGTAAGGAACAGTACCAGAACCATCCTAGACATACCAGATGTATCCAAATGTGGTTCCTGTGTAAGGAACAGTACCAGAACCATCCTAGACATACCAGATGTATCCAAATGTGGTTCCTATGTAAGGAACAGTACCAGAACCATCCTAGACATACCAGATGTATCCAAATGTGGTTCCTATGTAAGGAACAGTACCAGAACCATCCTAGACATACCAGATGTATCCAAATGTGGTTCCTATGTAAGGAACAGTACCAGAACCATCCTAGACATACCAGATGTATCCAAATGTGGTTCCTATGTAAGGAACAGTACCAGAACCATCCTAGACATACCAGATGTATCCAAATGTGGTTCCTATGTAAGGAACAGTACCAGAACCATCCTAGACATACCAGATGTATCCAAATGTGGTTCCTATGTAAGGAACAGTACCAGAACCATCCTAGACATACCAGATGCATCCAGATGTGGTTCCTGTGTAAGGAACAGTACCAGAACCATCCTAGACATACCAGATGTATCCAAATGTGGTTCCTATGTAAGGAACAGTACCAGAACCATCCTAGACATACCAGATGTATCCAAATGTGGTTCCTATGTAAGGAACAGTACCAGAACCATCCTAGACATACCAGATGTATCCAAATGTGGTTCCTATGTAAGGAACAGTACCAGAACCATCCTAGACATACCAGATGTATCCAAATGTGGTTCCTATGTAAGGAACAGTACCAGAACCATCCTAGACATACCAGATGTATCCAAATGTGGTTCCTATGTAAGGAACAGTACCAGAACCATCCTAGACATACCAGATGTATCCAAATGTGGTTCCTATGTAAGGAACAGTACCAGAACCATCCTAGACATACCAGATGTATCCAAATGTGGTTCCTATGTAAGGAACAGTACCAGAACCATCCTAGACAAACCAGATGTATCCAAATGTGGTTCCTATGTAAGGAACAGTACCAGAACCATCCTAGACATACCAGATGTATCCAAATGTGGTTCCTATGTAAGGAACAGTACCAGAACCATCCTAGACATACCAGATGTATCCAAATGTGGTTCCTATGTAAGGAACAGTACCAGAACCATCCTAGACATACCAGATGCATCCAGATGTGGTTCCTATGTAAGGAACAGTACCAGAACCATCCTAGACAAACCAGATGTATCCAGATGTGGTTCCTATGTAAGGAACAGTACCAGAACCATCCTAGACATACCATATGAATTATCGACAATCCAGTGACACTGTCTCTTTTCCCCAGAGGCCAAATTGAGTGTCTCAGAAAACACGCTCTATCGAAACTAGACGGTGATTTGGCTGTTTTTGTGCCTTTACTTTTTCCTGTCCGTCTTCTGTCCTCATTTCCAGTGGTCAATGAACGTGTTTTGCTCATTTTTATGTGTTCAATCCGTATTTAACAACAATTTGAAGCATTTGTGTGTTCCAGAGGGAAAAAGAAATTCAACTCATTTTCCAGATTATTTTTCGTTTTGTATTTTTATAAAAAACCTGTTTTTAACGGGAGTTTCCTGTTTTCAGACAAAAAATGCACGAATTCACGGTATATATTCAAAGGCGCATGCCTCATTTCGTCTGCGGGTCTCGCAGCGATTTCAACAATCTTACTGTAGCGCTCGCGAATTATTTTCAATTTCCGTCCATTTTCGCCGCAAACAAATGGAATTTCTGCACTGCAATCGATGTTTTCAACGGAATCCACCCGCCGGCTACCTGATCTCCTCGTGTTTTCACATTTTCTGCAGCAATTGTGCGAAATCCGGTGAGAAAATTCCAGAAAAACTGGAAATTTGTGAATTTATGCTTTCAGACCCGAGAAATTGTTCAATGTGCAAGAAAGAGGTGAAAATTGTGCAATTGAATGGGAAAATTAGTCAAGGAATCAGAATTTATTTCACGGTAAGCGAAAAAAATTAAAAAAATTTTTTTTTGAAAAAAATTTTAAAATTTAATTTTTTTCCTTTTCCAGGACCCGATTTCATCATTAACGGAATTTTTGGAAAAACTACAACGAAAAGTGGAATTCCAATCAAATATTCGAATTCATTTAATTAAACACTTGACGAAAGAGGTTTTTAAAAAAATTTTTTCGAATTTAAATTTTTTTTTGATTTTTAGAAAGAAAAAAAGCGACAAATGGAGGTGTATTTTCGGAAGAAAGGGCACGAATTCGAGGCGCAAAAGAAGCAGTTGGTGGAGAAGAATAATTGGATTAAAAGTGCCGAACGGAAATTACAAGCCAGTGAGGAGGAGCGTATTCGGCTGCAGAGGGAGTTTGACGAGTTGCAGATGAAGCTTCAGTGAGTTATTATCGAGAGAACGTTCAATTTTAATTAGAAATAAAATAAGAAGAAAATAAAAAAATTGGAAAAAAAAATTTTTTTTTCCTTATTTTTCCCGATTTTTCACAAAATTTTTGAAAAAGTGAGTTATTATTGGGGACGTTTAATTTTATTTGAAAATAAAATAAATTCCTACATACAAATAACAGCTACAGATAATTTTTAAAATTTTGCAAAAAAAATTTTTTTTTTTGATTTTCCTAATTTTTCCCGATTGTTTACAAAATTTTTGAAGAATATTTAGAAATTTATCCAAAGAACACATCATTTTTAAAAATAAAAAAGTTCTAAAATTTGAAAAAAATTTGTTTTTTTAAGTTTTCCTAATATTTACCGATTTTTAAAATTCGGCTTTTGAATAAAAAAAATATTTTTATTTTTGTGTAAAATTTCAACACTATTCCAAAAAACGTACTCTTGGGAAATCGTTTTTAATTTTCTTTTGTAAAAATAAAATAAAATTCTAAAAAACAAATAACAGCTAAAGATCATTTTTGAAATTTGAAAAAAATTCCTAATTTTTCCTGATTTTTGAAAATCGATTTTTAAAACAAAAAAAAAAGAAAAGGGGAGTGAAAAAAAATTTCTAAAATTTCTAAATATATAAATTCTCAAACGATTTTCAATTTTTTAAAAAAGAATAATACTTTTTTACCAAAAAAACCAAATTCTAATAAATCGGCCCTGGGACGTTTTGCAGCCGCTGAAACGTGCACGAATAACTTTCTGCGGACCTTGCTAATTGTCTCGGAAAATAAGTTTCGAAGAGAAATTAAAAAATTCCTCATACAATTTACTCTAATTTTTCCAATTCTTTTTCAAAATTTATTTAACAAAAATGTTTTTCAGATCAATTTTTGAAATATTTTCCAATTTACTTTTTTTTCCAGCAAATCATTAAATATTTTGAATTTTTAAAATGAAAAACCAAATTCGCAGATCGATGTGCTCGCTGCCTGCTGCCCAACCACTGCCCGTCACCCCCTCCCCATCGACGCCGTTCTCATTTATAATGGCCGAATCGGAAGAGTTGTTGGAGAGGCGATCCTCGTCGCCCAACTCCACTTTCAACATGGTCTCTCCACTGATCCATTCGCCCGCAATGTCCCTAAATGACACCACTTTTCACAATTTCTTCGACAAATCCGCCATCGATGGAGAAGGAGCCAATGGTCTCGGAGACGACACTATGTTCGCTACTGTGGTGAGGTTCAGATATTTTTCAAAAAAAAAAAGAGAAAATTTTTTAAAAGTGATACCTTTTACACACCTGGCTAGATAAGGGGGTCCTACCATTACGAGAACGAAGTTTTTAAATTTTTTTTGAATTTCGCTTTACGAAATCGGAAATCTTTCCTGCTTTCTTTTTTTTTTCGCCACACCTGGCTGGGAAGAGTCAGAGGAAAAAATGCGAAAATTCGTAAGGGTCGTAGATTTATGGGGAAAAACATGTTTTTTTTTTGTTTTTTTTTCAATATTAATGATATACACTTCAAAAAATACATTATTTACTTTAAAATGTACTTTCCTCAGCTTTTTTTCACGTAAAGTACTCCCAGTTTGATCAAAATTTCAATTTCGTCAGCAAAATTCAAAAAATTTTAAAACTTTCATAATGGTAGGATCCCACTTTTCCAGTTGTGGTGAGGTTCAAATATCAGCTGTTTCAAATATTTTTCAAAAAAAAAACAGAAAATTTTCTAAAGTGATACCTTTTCAAGTCTGTAAGAAGCATGCTCCAATAATTTTTTTTAAAAATCTGTTATTATTATTATTATTATTATTATTCCAGAGCACAAACAGCCATCAAAGATCAACAATGAGTGATACGACAGCGTTCAGTGCCACTTTTAATAACGTACGTTTCAAAAAATCCCCCTGAAAACTGAAAAAAGACCGCAATTTCTGCAGATGTACACACCTGCGTCGAAAGACGTCGAAATGACAATGATGGACAAGACGAGTGTCTCATTGGACAACTGGAGGACACATCGCAACGAATCCATCGCTGCAATCGACATGTGAGACCCTTTTTTTCCATTTTGGAGTTTAAATTCTTAAATAACACAACACATTTTAAAATCGGATTTTTTAGTTTTTTGAAACTGTTTTTGAATTTTCTCCACTTTCAATTAGAAAAGGAAGATCAGATTTTTTTTTAAATTTCCATTTTGGAGTTTCAAATCTGAAATTACAACACATTTTTAAAATCGGATTTTTTAGTTTTTTGAAACTGTTTTTGAATTTTCTCCATCTTCAATAGAAAGAGGAATATCAGAAAAATTCAAGAAAAAAAAAGAAAGAATGCTACAAAAATTGCTCATTAGGGCGAGCACCAGGTTTGGTCGGAATCGGAACCGGAATTTCCGATCATTTTCGGAATTTTTTTTTCGTTTTTTTTTTCTGTAGTTTTTCAATGTTTTTTAAAAAATTGATTCTTCCAAAATTCCAAAATTTTATTCGGCGAAAGTGCCAGAAATTTTTTATAATTTATTTTTTTATTTCTAAAAATTTCCAAGTTGTCTATGACTATTATTATTTATTACGTCTTCAAGAGAACGTGGAAGAAGAAATCTTAATAATTTCAAAAATCTTTTTTTTAAATTAATTTTTTTTATTTTTAAAAATTTCCAAGTTGTCCATGACTATGCATATTTGGTATTTCTACAAGTTTCTGAAAACATAAAAAAACGCAAAAAAAAAATCATTAATTCTGAATTTCGAATTTTTTCCAAAAAATTATCCAACTTCTTTTTTTAAATTTCGAAACTATGAAAAATCTATTCTTTCTTCCAAAATTAGTGTCTGAAACTGTTTTTAAAGTTTTTTAACTTTAAAAATACTGTCGCCACCGCCCTTCGAAAAATTCGAGAAAAAAAATTCCATAAAAAATCGGAAAATAAATAATTAAGGAGTTCCCGACGCGAGACGTCTCTTCCTCCCACCGCAACACCGCTTCCGGCTGCTTCCTCCTCCTCCTCCGCACATCATCATCATCGTCAACATCATCATCATCATCAGAATCTGCCACGTCATCATCATTCTCTTCGGAATCCATCTTCTTCTTCATCGTCGTCGCAGCAGCAGCAGCAGCAGACGGCGCTGGGCGCAATGCGCGACATTCGGCGTCACTCCTCGCAGCCCGGTTAGTTCCTTCTTTCTCTCTCTTTCTCTTCTCCCTCCACCCCCCGCACACACTCTCTCGTCGCTCTCACTGTCTGCTCCCTCTCTGTTTCGCCGCTCAATCCGCATTTCGCGCCATCCGCCTGGACACGGAGGGAAGAGAAAGTGCCACGTGTACTTACTCTATTTCCAAGCATTTTCTGCAATTTTTGAAGACGATTTTTATCGATTTTCCATTTTTAATAGGGGAGTCAGCTGTTTCGCAATTTTTCTTTCTTTTTTTTTGAATTTTTTCAGAAAAAATTCAAATTTCTTCCCTAATTTTTAAAACATCTGCCTTTTCTATTATTTCTTTTTTTCTTAAAATTTGGAAAAAAATTCGAAAAAAATGGAAAAAACATCTTCAAAATTCGTTAAAAATCAATTTTTTAGCTTCAAGAAAAAAAATTAAATTATGAAAAGTCTCGGACCTCTCTTTCTTTTTTTTTTTTAATTTCCGATTAATTTCGAAATTAAATTGTAAAAATCAATTTTTCCTGCTTCTTTTAAATATTTCAAAAAATTGTAGACTTTCTGAATTTTTAATTTTTATTCGAAAACCTCAAATTTTTTGAAAAAATATGTTTTTTGTACAAATTAATAGATTTTTTGAAGCGCTATTTTCAAAAAATCAATTTTTTACTTTATAAAAAATCGAACAATTCTCGTTTTCAAATTTTCGGATTAATTTTAAAATTAAATATTTCATATTAAATACGAATCCAATTTTCCCGCGTTTCTTTCCAAAATTTTTTTCTGATTCAGAATTTCCTTATTTCAAATTATTTTTCAACATTTTCACTATAAGTGGATCGTTTGCAATTATAAATTTTCAAAAATTCTATCCAAATCCCTCAAATTTTCTTTTTCCACAATTTCTGATTTTTGTGGAAAAAATTAATATTATTATAAAAATTCTGAAGTTTAATGTATTTTTTTTTATTTATTATAGAAAAAAAACATCAAAATTGCGAAAAAAATTTAAAAACAAATTAAATCAAATAAAAACAAAAATTAAAATCAAAATATTATGTATTTCATAAATCTTGGAACCTGCGCAAACGCTCTCCGCTGGATTCGTGTTGGTCTCGCCACGACTATCGTCTCTGTCTCGTGTATTCCACGAGAGACGCAGACAAGAGTCGTGGCGAGACCACCACGAGTCCAGCGGAGAGCGTTTCCGCAGGTTTCAAGATTTATGAAATATATAATATCTAAAATTTATTTTTAATTTTTAATATTTTTAATTCCTGATTCTCACTCAAAATTTCATAACTTTGTGTTGAAATTCTTGAATTTCAGGATATCTGGCTCACCGAAAATCGATAAATAATCGGAGTGGCAGCAGTGGAACCGGAAGCGGTGGCGCAAGTTTCGCCGATCAGGAAGGCCTTTTTTGAATCATTTTCTCAATTTTTTTTTTGGAATGTTTCCCTTTTTTCTTATATATTTTCTCTATTGCTCCACTTCCCCCCACTTGTATCATTGATTTTCTTGTCATTTTTTTCTTCTTTTTCATGCGAACATTTTTTATTCTTCATCTATTTATTTTTCAAAAATCCAATTTTTGATTTGCTCCGGGTTCAAAGTGCCTTGTAATTATTTTTCTCTCGATTTTTCATTTTTTTTTCAAGTTCAAAACCAATTTCCAGATGGCGAGTCCACGTACAAGACGCGTGCTCAAAGAGCTCCGGCCAATGGATGATAATAATGTGGGTTTTTTTTGGAATTTGAAAAAAAAATATATTTAAAAATTTTCAATTATTTATAACCGAAAAGGTTTCGATGTTTTCGAAAAACGGCTTATTATTAGATGCACAGATCTCATTTTTGGAAAATTATTTAATTTTGAAAAACTTCTAAAAAATTCAAATGACCCTTCTATTATTTTTTACATATTTAGAAAAATGACCGAAATTTTTTTAAAATTTCACAAATTTTGAAAAACATCATTTAGAAAAATAACCGAAATTGCGAGAAAAAAATTTTTTTAAATCAAAAAACATCAATTTCAATTTATTTTATTTAAAAGAAATAAAAAATCACCGAAATTGCTAAAAAAATTTTTAATAACATCAATTTTAATTTTTTATTCAAAAGAAATAGAAAAAAATACGAAATTTCTTTTAAAATTCTTAAAATCGAAAAAACATCAAATTTATTTTTAAGAAAAAAAATCTGAACTTTCAAAAGCATTCGCGTGTTGTTTAGAAAAATAACTTTTTTTTTTCTAAAAAATTTAAAAGTTCGGAAAAAAAACAATTGGAAATGTTTTATTTGAAAGAAAAAAAAACTGGAAATTCTAAAAAAAATTCTAATTTTTGGAAAAAAAATCAAATTTTCAAATGCGTTTCCAATTTTTTATATTTTTTCCATACTTGCAGTTCTGTTTCGAGTGCGAGGCCAATAATCCGCAATGGGTGTCAGTGTCATACGGTATTTGGATCTGTCTCGAGTGCTCCGGCATTCATCGCAGTCTTGGCGTCCATTTGAGGTGAGTTTAGATTTACTCGAAAATATCGCTCAAATTTTTCTATTTTTTTTCTAAATTGTTGGAGTTTTTATTAGAAAAAAAAATCAGAAAATTGTTTTTAGAAATGCAGAATTTTTTCCAATTTTTTAGAACTTTTTCCCGCTTTTTTGGAGAGTTTAAAAATTTTCAAAAAGTGATAAGAAATGTTTCAAACATTTATTTTCAAGAAACCTAAATACATTTTTGAAACATTTCAAAAACACGGAAAAAAACAAATTTTCGAAATTTTAATTTAAAAATTCTAAAAATTCGAAGCATAATTCAATTATTCTTAAAAAATCAATAATATTATTTTTTAAAAAAGGTAATATCAATAATAATAATCTTCTCTGACAGTTTCGTTCGCTCGGTGACAATGGACAAGTGGAAAGACATTGAATTGGCCAAAATGAAGGCGGGCGGCAATCGGAAATTCGCCGAATTCCTCCAATCGCAACCCGATTATAAGGAGAAGTGGACGATTCAGGAGAAGTACAACTCTCGCGCTGCCGCCCTTTTTAGGGATAAGGTGAGTTTTTTTTAGAAAATAATTTATTCTAATTTTTTTTCATTTTTTAAAAATCATTTTTCTATCAAAGATTGACTTTAAAGCAACTGGAAATTCAATCCTTTATCTGAAATATTCATTATGAATTTTAAAAAAAATTTCGCGTCCCCACGAAAGTTGTGAAATCGCGACGAGACCAACAAAGTCTCAGTGGAGCGCTCTTGATGAGGTTCCAAGATTCCAGCGAAATTTATAATATATATATATATATATCGTTTACATCGGAAGCGGAACATTCAATTTTCATTTATGATTCATTTTAGCGGAAACATGAAACTGTTTTAATTTTTTGTTTTGCCTGCAATTAAAATCGGAAAAGTTAAGAGCCCTGTGCAGAATTTCGTTTTCGCACATTTTGAGCACATAAGAGGAGATGCCTCTTTTTTTGATTTTAAATTTTGTTGAAAGCTTGTAATTACCGTAAAAACTCTATTTTAACGGCACCCTCCATATTGTCGTTTCTCATTAAAAAATTAAAATTTTGTCACATTTTGCATGTTACCTCGGGGTGTTAAGACACATTCTCTGAGATTTACTAATTTCCCGGGAAAAATGTCCAGTGACACCGAAAAAATCAGTCGAACAAATAGTAAACGAAACTTTTAAAAATGAGGTTCAACAATTTAACGGCATGCCGTTAACATAGAGTTTTTACGGTAAAACAGGACGAAAAGGCGATTTTTTTTTGTTCCCCTCAAAAATGTTTTCTCCAAAATTCCGCCATTGACCGGAAATACTGTATTTTCAGAGAATTGTTTCACTGATCAAATTGGCACTTTATATTCTGACTACTCCTGCGCTTTTCTCAATAATATTCAAGTTTTAATAACAATTTCGAGACGCTCAAAAATATACTTTAAAACAGCTGGAAATTGAATCCTCTATCGATTCTCGATGGAAATGTATTGAAAAATCTGAAATCTTAACTATGAATTTTCTTAAAAAATTTCGCGCCCCCGCGAAAGTTGTGAAATCGCGACGAGACCAACAAGGTGCGCGTTTGATGAGGTTCCAAGATTCCAGAAAAAATTATAATTTATATATCCTTTTCTACATCGGAAGTGGAACATTCAATTTTTATTTATGATTCATTTTAGCGAAAACATGAAACTGTTTTAATTTTTTTTGTTTTGCATGCAATTCAAATAGAAAATTAGCTGCGGAACCCGACGAAAACGAAAACAAGAAGAGATACATTTTTCGGGATATTCCTTCAAAATTCCCTGTGTAAAATTTCGTTTTGCACATTTTGAGCACATCAGCGAGAAGAGGAGATGCATTTTGAAATCTTTAATTTGTTGAAAACTTGTTATTAAAACAGGACGACTCTTTTTTTTCCGCTCAATAATTAAACCTGTACGAAAAATTTTCATTTTTTTTTTGAAAAAAAAAATGGTTAGGCCAAAAAAAAGAGGAAATTTGTTTGGCTGGGGTTTGGTAAGGGCAAACTTTTTTTTTTAATTTTTGGCTAGTCCAAACAGGTGTGTCAAAAATGTTATTTTTGTCTCCCGAATTCCGCCATCGACCGGAAATACTGCATACTGTACTTTTCGAGAATTCTTTCCCTGATCCACTTGGCACTTTCTAGACTATTCCCTTTAATATTATTCTTAAAATTGTTTTCGCTCCCTTGGAAGAAGAGGAAAAAATTCGGCCACCACGCTGATTGGCCTCTGCAACCAATCAGCAAGGCTGGATCCACGGGGGACTAGATTTGGATTTCTCTTCCACGTGAGCGAGAAACAATTTCAAGAATATTAATAAATGCTCATTAATTTTGACAGAAGCGGAATTAATTTTTAGAGAAAATGTGAAACATTGGAATTATATCTCAGCTCATTTATTCTAAAAAATGCCAAAATTTGTTCCAAAACGGAAAAAAAGAACAACAATCCTTCAATTTTCCTTTTTTTCAGGTTGCATGTGAAGCTGAAGGCCGTGAATGGTGCCAATCGACGTCTCCGGCGGCCAACTACGTTCCGCCGACGCTCGGAGGTGGACTGTCGTCTTCTCGTGCCGCTTCCACCAACAAATCGTCCGGAAACTCGTCGCTCGGCTCCTATTACGGCGGAAACTCGAGCTACTCGCAATCCAGTGGCGACGGAAGCTATTCGGGAGGTGCTGGCGCTGACGGGTGAGTGGCCTTTATTATATATTTTATAAATCTTGGAACATGCGAGCAAACGCGCTCCGCTGCACTCGTTGGTCTCGCCACGTCACTGTCTCACACGGGCTGTTGGAGCGTACCAATGTTTAAATTCTCTCTTCGCTACAGTAATGACCTGCATCTCTTACAGCGTAATGTTAAAATGATACGCAGCCTTTAAAATGGCCGGGGCAGCATAATTCCTAGGCCACTGGCCTAGAATTCCGGCAACTTGGCCGAATTTTCGCGGGTAGTTTTCAAAAAATTTACCGCGACGCGTGCCGCAACGCGCCTGTCCAGTAGAGCGCGTTTTCGATTCGGTACGCTCCGACAGCCCGTGTGTCTCATGTATTCCACGAGAGACGCAGACAAGAGTCGTGGCGAGACCAACGAGTCCAGCGGAGCGCGTTTGCTCGCAGGTTCCAAGATTTATGAAATATATAATATGTTTTTTTTTCGAAAAATATTATTCATCCTGCAAAAGTTGGAACTTTTGCGCTTGTGCTCACCCCGATAGCCTGTGTACTTCTCGTGGACAGCCGAAATCCCAAAGAGTTTTTCGAAATTTTCAGTAAATTAATGACGATTAAGAGTAAAAATGCGCGTTTCTGAGGAGTTTAAGCATTTTTTTTTTTGTAAAAAATTCATTTTGAGTGTGAAAATGCATGAAAACGGCAAAAAATTTTTATATTAATTCGGCTGCCCACGAGAAGTACACAGGATGGTGAGAACCAGCGCGAAAGTTCCAACTTTTGCAATATGGAAAATATAATAATATAAATATTTATTAACGTTTCGAATTAGATTTGTTTTCGAAATTGACAAAAAAATCGTTAGATACAGGTAACTTCGTTTTTTTTAATAATAGAATTTCTCGATTTTGCCCGAAAATCTTATATTGTAAATTTTGAAAAAAAAAATGAAAAAAAATTTTTTTGTTTGCTCAAATCGATATTTTGCACGACCGAAAAAATTGCAAAAATCAATAAATTGATATCGTTTTTCGCTGTTTCCAGCGGCAGCAAGTACCAAGGATTCGGAAACACGGGATACGTTCCGAATCAGTCGAACAACGGCGACGACCTGCTCGCCGGAGCCATGTCCAGTCTTTCGATGGTATTTAAGCTTCCATTAGATTTCGAATATTTTGAATTTCCCGCGCTTTCCAGGGATGGTCAATGCTCTCCAAAGGAGCCTCCCAAGCGGCTGCAATTGCAAAAGACGTCGGAATTCAAGCACAACAGAAGGCGTCGCAGTTGAGCGAGAATGTGGTGAGAATTATTGGGATTTATTGGAAAAAATTTTTAGAAAAATTTTTTAATATTAAAAAAAAAAGATTTACTATATATCAATTTCTACACTTTTTGACTCAATTTTCAATTTTAATTCAATTAATTTCAGTTTTTAGAAAAATTTAAAAAAAACATAGTTTCAATAAAAAATTAAAATAAAAAATAAATAAAAATTCCAGTCGCAAAACAACTCGATCTTTGGCGGAGTGGCCACAAAAGCGTCGGAAGTCGGCACAAAATCGTGGGATGGACTGTCATCTTTCGTCAAATCGCCGTCTCTCAACGCATTCTCGGGAATATTGGCGAAAACGTGAGATTTTTGAAAATTTGAAAAAAAAAAATTTTAACGCTGAAAATTAAAAAAAAAATTTAATTTGCTTACAAAATTTTTTTAAAAAATAAAATCAAAAAAGAAAGTGAAATTATTTTGCAGTGGATACGAAGACTTTGGCGGTGGAAGTGGCGGAATGTCGGGATCGTCGTCGCAGAATGAGTTCAATGATTGGCTTAAACAGTCGAATTTGTGAGTTTTTTATTTTATTTTTTGTTTATTTTATTTTATTTAAATATATTGTGAAATGAGTGCATAACTTTGAATTTTCTGAAAAAATTTAAATATTCTGAAAAAAAATCAATATTCTGAAAAAAATCAATATTCTGAAAATTTCAAATATTCTGAAAAAAAATCAATATTCTTAAAATTTTAAATATTCTGAAAAAATCAATATTCTGAAAAAAAATCAATATTCTGAAAAATTTTAAATATTCTGAAAATTTTAAATGTTATTTTTGAGAAAAAAAATCGAATTTCTAGGCCACGAGGCACCACTGAAGGCGCCAATCATGTGAGCAGTGAGGAAGTGAAACCGACGGAAGTGGAGACGAAAAAGAAGAAGGAGAGAACTCCGAAGGCGCCGGTCAAGAAAGAAAAAGGTGGGGGAAATTTAAGAAATTTATTTTAAAATTTTAAAAATTACTGGAGAATTTTGCAAAAACGTAAGTATTTAATTTACCTTTTTTTACATTTTTGTTAGAAATTGCGAAAAAAAAACAATTTTTTAAATGAGAAAATCATGTAAATAATTAGTATCCACATGATTCTTGAGAAAAAATGTTTAAATTGTGCGAAATTCATTTTAAAATTTAAAATTACTGGAGAACTTTGCAAAAACGGAAGTATTTAATTTACCTTTTTTTTACATTTTTGTTAGAAATTGCAAAAACAAATTTTTTAATTAGAAAATCATGTGAATAAAAAAAAATTTTTAATGAAATTCCAAAAAAAAATTGTACTTTTTCGAAAAAAAATGCGAAACCCCCCTCGGGGACTAGGAAACGGTGTCAAGAGGCGGAATTTCAATATGGCCTAGGTTTTTCTCTAACACGTAGCTTCTGGTTACTGTAAATTTGCTACTGTAAATTTCTGCTTCAAAAAAAAGTAAAGTTTGGAGAATATTAAAATTTGTTTAATAAATAAATTAGCGGATGTGCCATGTGTCTTTGAAAAAACCGTAGTTTCTACCGTATCTTTTTTTCAAAGGCGCATTTAAAAAAAATTTCAATGTTTTCCTGACGAGACCCGCTGATTTTTATAATAGCCTCAAAAAAAGTTCCAATAAAATTAATTTTAAAAAAAATTTTTTATGTAGGGTGTGGTTCATTATCAATTTTCTTTGGTAGTTCATTTTAGCGGAAACATGAAACCGCTTAGTTTTTTTTTTTGGATTTAGGCGTTTTTCACAATAATTTTTAAAAAAACATTTGACAATCATTAAAATCGGAAAAAAAAATTCTGCATTACGCAAAATTCCTACACACCGAAGAAAATGAATTTTCCACAAAAATTCACAAAATTACGTAACATGTCAGAAAAAACTTCGAGATTTGTTTGGAATAGTTCCTAAATTCTCATTTCTATTTTTAAATTATAAAATGCAATTTGTCATTTGTAATGCACCGGGAAAAAAAATGGTTTTTTTTTCTATTTTATTTCTACTGAATTTCCAAAGCTTTGGCGGCAAATAATAGACAAAAAACCTTTAAAAAACTGTTTTTTTGTTCGGACTCGGACTCAAAAATTGATAAAACCATCTGTACAAAGTATTTAATCAATAAATGAAAGTATTTAATATCTTTGTTTTCAGCATTTAATAATACGCAAAATTCCTTTACACCGAAAAAATGAATTTTCCATAAAAATTCAGAAAAAATTTCGAAATTTTTTTGGAATCCTCTTTTTTATTAAAAAAAAATTATAAGTCGTAATTCGTCAAATGAAATTATAAAATTTTTCAAAAAAATTTATTTAAAAAAATTATGAAACAATGAAAAAAATCTTAAATGGCAGTAATTTTTGTTTTCTGTAATCCAATTCCAAAAAATTCAAATGAGCATAATTAATAGATAATTCGATTCATTAATTCTGTAAATAAATAATTCTCGAAAAATTGTCAGCAAAAATGGATTTTGGACCTGTTTTTTCATGTTTAGAAAATTCTCCAGATATTCAAATAGACGTTTCGATTTTTTTTGAGATTTTTTCTTGTTTAAAAAAATTTCTAACTTTGAAAAATGGCCAGCTGGATTTTTATGATTTTTTAAAAATTTGCGGTAAAACTAATAAATAATCAAAAAAGCAACCGAATTACAGTAATCTCGGAAGACGAAGACACCGCCGGCTCTTCGTCGACAATTGCCCAATTCGAGGCATCTGTGAACAAAACGAAAGCGGCTGCTCCGCGAGCAACTGCAGCAGCAGCAGCTCCAGTGGCTCCAGCGAAAAAGAAGGAAGAGAAGGCGAAGGGGTGGGATGACGACGCGTGGGACCTCCTTAATCAGTGATTTTTTGGAAAATTTCAAAGAAAAAATTAAAACTCTTTTCCCTGTCCATCTTTCCTTTCTAGCCAGCCATCAGAATTGTTTCCTGTGATTTTTCTTCTTTTTTTTCCCCAAATTTTCCCCTTTTTTTTGTGCGTCTTTTAAATTATTTCAATTTTATTTCTATTTAATTTCTATTGGTTTCCTAAGAAATAAATTTCTGGATTAAAAATTAATTTTTAAAAATATTCATTTTTTTTTTGGTTGATGTTGTGTTTTTGTGTGTGTGTGATTCAGTTTTGACATACCTATCCCACTAATATTTTTTTTTAAATTTTTTACTAATTTTCAGAAAACAAATTATGAAAAAAGAGAAACAAGGTGGGAATTTTTTTTTTTTTTTTTTCAGAAATAAAAAAAATTTCCTATTCTAGCCAGAATTCTTGCGAAACGTGGCAAATTCGCCGAGGCTATTGATCTACTCAACGAGGCGGCACACGATTTTCAGAAGAATGGAGATTCGGAAAAAGCCATCGAGATATGCGAAGAGGGTGCGTTTTTAGAAAAAAAAAATTTCTTAAAAATTTTGAAAAAAAAGAAATTTTTGAAAATCAGAAAAAATTAAATAGAAAGAAAATAAAATTGAAAATGATAATTTCGATAAATATTGGAAAATTAAATTAATTCAATATTTTTTAATATTTGAAAAAATTGATTTTTTTTTCAAATTTTGAGAAAAATGAATAATTTTTAATAATAATTTTTTAATACAAAACAATTCAATACTTTTAAACATAAAAGAAGTTTTTTGCGAAATTGTTGAATGAAACTTTCCTAAAATTAAAATAATTCAATATTTATAAAAATTTGAAAAATTGATTTTTTCCCAAATTTCGAGGAAAATTAATTTTTTTCAGAAATAATTTTTCCAAATTACGAGAAAAATGGATAATTGTTAAACGAAATGTTTCTAATTTTAGAAAACAAAGATTTTTGCGAAATTCGTGGTGAGATAATAATTTTAAAAAAATAATTTCAAAATCTTTGTTTTAAAAATAAATATTTAAAAATGACACTAAAAATACACTGCTTTGAGAGAAAAATTTAAATTGTTAAATTGTTTTAATATTTACCAAATTCTTTTTTAAAAAAAAACGGCGACATTTCATTTAAAATTGAAAAAAAAAACACTATTTAATTTGAAAATTTGAAAATGTTCATGTTTTTTATGAAAAACTAAAATATATTTAAATTTAGAAAATAACTAATTTTCCTATAAAAAAATTCTCAAAATCCTTCATTCGAAATTTTAGTTATTCATTTTTTACAGTTTAATTAAAAATTTAATAAATTTAATTAAAATATTTCTGTAAAGTTCACAAAATTGGTGTTTTAGAAGTCAAATCAATCCTAGAATTATATATATTTATTGATTTTCAACGTGATCAAAATCAATCAATAATCGAATTTATCTCCTCTTCCTCTTTCCGAAACTTGCCATCGGCGCGGTGTACGTAAAGCTGACCGTATCATCGGCAATCGAGAAACTGTACGAGGCGCCCTGTCTGGAGGCCACTTGGAACTCCACCGAGTTGCTCATCAATTCGGGAAAAGTGGTATTGCAGGAGGTCTCGTCGCGGAAAATCTGGAAAATTTGAGAAATCTGATTTTTTTTTCAAAATTATCTCGAGATTGATAAGAGATATCAAAAAGTTGTCAACTGAAAACTTGTAGATCAAAACTAGGACTACAAGTTTGCAATTGACAACTTTTTGATATCTCTTATCAATCTCCAGATATAATGATTTTCCAGTAGGAATGCCATAAGCAGAACAGTTTTCCTTATTTTTCAAAAATTAAATATTTAAGTCTGATATAATTTTTTTGAATTTTTTTTTCACATCCAATTCAATTCTAGAAAACCAAACATTACGAATCAAGAATATTTTTTTTCAGTTTCACTTTCAATTCATTTATTCCCTGAAACAATTAGAAAATGATTGAAGTGATCTTTTCTAAGTCTACAGTAACCCTACAGTATCTGAAATATCTCAAATGTCATTAACATTTCACTGCAAACGCGCTCCGCTGAGAAAGTGCCCGAGAGGCGGGAAATAAATTTTTTTGAAAAATTTGGAGACATTTTTTCTCGATTTTCATTCATTTTTTTAAAAATTGAATTATTATCGCTTTCTCGCAAAGTGGGATGTGAGGACGAATAAAAGCGCGAGTGGTCTCGAAACGAACGACACAGCTCAACGTTTTGTTACCGTAACCCTTATTCTGAAAACACGGGTTTCAGGGTTTTTTCGAAAATTTCAGGGAAACCGGACGAAATCGATTTTTCCTGGCCATTTGAAATTTTGAAATTTTTCTACAGTAACCCACGGCGCCTAGAAATCGCACAAATCTCACAGTTGTCGCAAATGAACGGATTTTCTAAAAAAAAATTAAAAATTGAGAAATTGTCACCAAATTTTTGAAAAATTACGTAAAAAATCAGCGGAGAGAATTGTTTTTTTTTCAGTTTCAATTTTGATTTAATTTTTCAAAAATTTGTAAACTTTTTGCTTTGTACCAAAAATAGTCCTACAGTAACGCACCTTAACGAGCGTCTGTCCGGGCTGCCAGCGTGCCAACTTGGTCGTGAAATAGCTCGCCTGATAGCACTTGAACACGAAATAGTAGGCGTACGCGCATTCGGGATTCTCGGCGCACGTCTTCGCGCACTCGTCCCGTGACGTCACCGTCACGTTTCCGCTGCCCGTGATGAAGTTCGTCGGCTTTAGGTAGAGGAACGGGTGCATTTCCGGAACTGTTCCGTTGCATGATTGCTGGAAACACTTTTTTTAAATATTAATGAAAATCAGCAAGTGTTATTATCGTTAAATCTCAAAATCGGAGTCGACAAAAAAAATTCAAACGCTCGCGCGAGATATCTCGCAGCGAAGAACGAAATGTAACGACGAATCGTGCTGCGCCTTTAAACCCCGACTACGGTAGGTGCCGAGAACTAATTTCGTATTTTTTACTCGATTCACTCCATTTCAGCAGTTTTTCAACGGGTTTTCGCGCTTTTTCCTGTAAAAAAAGCACCAAAAAGTATATTTTCTGTGAAAAACGGTTGAAAAACCGCTAAAATTGAGTAAATCGAGCGAAAAACAAGAAATTGATTGTTTTTGATCTCCTCTGCGAGATATCTCGCGCGAGCGTTTGAATTTCTTTTCTCGACTCCTTGGGGAGGAATCGGGTCTCGCCACGAAAACATAAAAATTTTTTTCGAAAATCGACATGCGCCTTTAAAGAAACTACGGTAGACAGTAACCCAAAGTTTAAAGGCGCATATCGATTTTCAAAAAAGTTTATGTTTTCGTGGCGAGACCCACTTCCTCCAACGCTCTGCCATCGCGCCACATCCAAGGAAATATAATTTTATGTACATTTTTTTATTTGGGAATTTTAAAAATACAAAAATTAAGAAAAAAAAACAATTTTTTTTCGCTCACCTGCACTGCTCCAATTACAGCCAAAGTGGCTGGAAACAATACGGACAGAAGGAAAAACCGCATTTTTTTTGGAAAATAAGCCTTGGAAAATGGGAAATGGACTGTTTTTATAAGTTCAGTTGGTTCTCATGGTTTATTTTGGAGGAAGTTGTTAATTTTTGGAAAATCACACACGATTTTTGGAATTTATTTTTGTCACTTCCTCTTTGTATTTTTTTTTCGTTGGAAATGTAATTTTAAAATTTACAATTTTCTTTCTTATTTTTGAAATGTTTTTAATATTAAAAAATTTTATTGTTCAAAAAATTCAAAAAAAAAACGAAAATGCTAAACTTAGACGAATGAGCTGATTTTTAGAAAAAAAATCAATTTTTTTTTAAATTTCGTAAATGCTTTAAAAAAACACAATTAGCAATTTCAACAGAATTTTTGAAAAATAAATATTAATGAATTCCAATTTATTTTTACAATTAAAGTGCCTGAGGAATTGATAAAACTGTTTCAGAATACTGGGAAATTAATTTTTTGAAACTGTAATTTTTTTAAATTAAGCAAAAATCCCAAAAATCAAAACGTCCATTATTTATGCTTTTTCGAAATTCGTAAAAAATCGGAAACTTTTTTAAAAATAAAAAAAAGTTCAGACGGACATTTTTCGAACTTAGGAAATTTTTTTAAAAATCAAGAAAAAATCTCAAAAACCAAAACGTCCATTATTTATGCTGATTTGTATTTTTCTAAAAATTCAAAGAAATTTTTAAACATGAAAAGAAATCCAAAAACCCATTTTTGGTCACAATTTTTCGAATAAGGAAAATTTTTTTAAATACATAATAAATCGAAATCTCTATTAAATAATCGAAATCTCTATTATATTATTTCTGCTCATTTGAATTTTTTTGAATCAGCGAAAAATTGTCATACTAATTTGGGAAAAAAACCTACATTTTTTCACTGTTTTATTATCGTTTTCATCGCAAAGTGGGGCAGTAAGGACGAAGAAAATCGCGAGTGGGTCTCGAAACGAACGGACACAGCTCAACGTTTTGCTACCCCCCCCCCCTTGTTCTGAAAATAGGGTTTCCGATATTTTTTTCGCGCGGATTTTTTGATTTTTTGACAAAAAATTAATTAAAAAAACGAAATTTTTTGAAAAATCGGACAAAATCGATTTTCCTGGCCAGTTTGAAATTTTTAAATTTTTTCTACAGTCACCCGCGGCGGCCTAGGAATTTCCCTACTGTCACTGTCGGAGAAAATTATATTTCAAAGAAAAATCCAATTTTCTAGTATTTTGACGAGAAAAAAAAAGGGGAAAATTGTTTGAAAATGTTTAGCTAGTCCAGAATTTCTGTAAATCCAAACAGATGTATGGAACCTGCGCAAACGCGCTCCGCTGGACTCGTGTTGGTCTCGCCACGACTCTCGTGGAAGTCGTGGCGAGATCAATACGGGTCCAGCGGAGCGCGTTTGCGCAGGTTCCAAGATTTCTGATCAAGATTCCAAACCGTAACTTCCGTATAATTGCAGGCTCGTCGCTGGCGCGCGACCATCACAAGTTCTACGAGGGCAGCTTCTGCGAGCGGCTGCTCACCGAAATCCACGCGCAGCTCGGCAACCGAGACGCCTGTCTAGCACACCTGCAGGAGTTCCGGCGGATGGCGAAACGGGCGGGAAGTCAGTCGCAGGAGCAGGTGTCGTTCCACGTGGAGGCGTGGTGTCTGCAGCAGTTGTACACGAACGGAACGGCCGACGGGGGCGATTTGGAGGAGGCGGTGAAGGCGTTGAAGACGTCGATGCAGTTGGTGGACAACTTCAAGAAGACGTTCAAGGACGGAGACCCCGCCGGATCGGCCAGAATACGCAAGGCTACTATGGTGAGCGTTTTTTTAAATTTTTTTGAAATTTTAATATCAAAATTAGCGGATGTGGCATGTGTCTTTGAAAAAACCGTAGTTTCTACCGTATCTTTTTTCAAAGGCTGATTTTGATAATAGGCTCAAAGAAAAAGTTCCAATAAAGTTAATTTAAACTTTTTTTTCTATATAGGCTCAGGAGAATTATCAATTTTCTTTAGTAGTTCATCTTAGCGGAAACATGAAACCGTTTAGTTTTTTTTTCTTAATTTAGGCGTTTTTTTTCAAAATAAAGATTTGACGATCATTGAAATCGGAAAAAAAATTTTTTTTTTAAATTTAATTTTTTGTTGAAAAAAAAATTCCAAGCAATTTTCTGAAACTCATTTTAAAAATCAGAATATAATTTTTTTAATTTTATTTTTAAAAATTAAAATTTATGGTCAAACTTTTTTTTCATAATTTTTTAAAATAAATTTTAGAAAACAATTTTTTTTCAAACAAATGTTTTCTTTATTGAATCAGAAATTTATTTATTGCCTATCATGTGGAGAATAATCAATTTTCATTTATGTCCCATTTTAGCGGAATCATGAAACCGTTTTAGTTTTTTAAGGCATTTTTAAATAAAAAATTTAAAAAACACTTAATCGGGAATAAAAAAATTAAGAATTGTTTCAATTAAATAATTGTTTCGTTATTTTGAAAATTTGAAAAGAGACAAATAATTTTTTTAAAAAGAAACATGGGAATTATACATAGAAATCGAAAAAAAACTACCTTCAATATTTTTGACGAAAAAAAATTTAATTTGAATAAGAATGAATTTCGAAAAATTCAAAAAATAATTTCATTTTAAAAACAATTTTCAACCTATTTAGATAAATAATAAAATTATTGTCCGCATTTAATGGCATTATCGATGTATTTGGTTTTTACTTTTAAAAAAACTTTGAAACTGGAAAAAATGTTGTTTCCCTCCTGTTCGTTTAGTGAGAAACGACGTTTCGTCTTCATTCTTCCAGCTCATCCTCAAATCTCAAATCCTCGAACAACTGGGAAAAATCGGTGAAGCATTGGAGATGCTGGACGCGGCGGAGAAGTTTTTGAGGTATTTTACATTTTCCCTTCTTCAACCCTGCCAGGGAGAACCATTATATCTCGAGATTGATAAGAGATATCAAAAAGTGGCCAACTGGAAACTTGTAGATCACAACTAGAACTACAAGTTTGCTGTTGACAACTGTTTGATATCTCTTATCAATCTCCAGATATAAGGATTTTCCAGGAGAGCCCAGAGCCATTACGTTTGAAAAAAAATGAGATTATCCAATTTTCGGACAAATTTTTCGTTATTGAATCTCGAAAAAAATTAGAATTATTTGAATTTTCAATGAAACTGGAGAAATTTTCGTTTTTTGTTAAAATTATGAAATTAAGAAAAATGTTTTAAACTGATTTATTTTAAATATTATTAATTGCCGTCATTCTCGCGGAAACAATTTTTTAAAAATTCAACTAGCGATTTTTGAAAATTAATAAAATATCTCAAAAATTAAAAAAAAAAAAATTTGGTATCCATTTTTGTTTCCCAATTAAGTTTCCCCATAATATCATCACATCCGTCGCCTATTCATTCATCGAATCATTATATCTCGAGATTGATATGAGATATCAGAAAGCTGTCAACAGAAAACTTGTAGATCATAACAAGGACTACAGTTAGAAACTTTTTGATATCTCTTATCAATCTCGAGATATAATGATTCTCCGGCAGAGTGCCACTCTATTCGAGATACGGTAAACATAGAACTCCCTGCCCATTTGCAGCCAAAACGACAAAGCGGTACGGTACGAGTTGCGACGGACACGATGCAGTATGGCCCCGATCGAGAGACGCATCGATATTGCGGAACTGATGGACGAGGAGGCGCCGGAGGACAAGAAAGCGCAGGCCATATGCGAATTGTCACATGTGAGTCGGTTTAAAAAAAAAAATTAATTTGAAATTTGAAAAAAAAAACATTAAACCTACAACGATGGCTGTAGACAATAGAAATTTTTAATAAAAATTTTCCAAGACCTGTGGGTTTTGAAAAAAATCATGGATACATTTTTAAAATGTTCCGAATATCGTTCGCAAAAAATTCCAAGATTGAAAAGAAAAATTAAAAAAATTTCCCGGAAAACGGAATGAAAAAAACGACGGAAAACAGGAAATTTTGCAAACTTTGGATTTTTTTCACCTGATTTTTTTTGCTCCAAATCAACTCAATAACAAGAAATTTGATTTCAAAAAATCTCTCTTATTCATTGCAAAAAATTAGATTTTTAAGAGAAAAATTCGGTAAAAATTTTCTGCGGCGACAACATCCGGAGAACGGATCCCGCCGCCGCCTTTTTATGTGATTTTTTCTAGTTCGAGGGAACTCTTTTTCAAACGTCTGTCTTCTGACACTTGTAGAGCATGAAATTCTGCGTCGATTGGTTTTTGGAACGCGTAATTTGGTCTAATACTCGCGGAATTGATGGGTGGCAGGAGCCTGACCACTTTTTGGTACCTAGCGATATTTTTTTTAAAAATGAAATCATTCGCTCAGTAAGCATTAAAGACTGCCATCCTTGTCGAAAACTATGAAATCGCTTTGAAACGGGCTTTTTTTTTAAAATTTTATTGAATTTTTTAGTTTTCTCTGTAATTCATTTAAAAAACATTTCGCTCACTTGGAAGAGAAACCCAAACCTAGTCCCCCGTTGGTCTCGTATCGATGGGGCGGATCCCGCCTTGCTGATTGGTTGCAGAGGCCAATCAGCGTGGTGGCCGAGTTTTTCCCTCCTCTTCCAAGGGAGCGAAAACAATTTTAAAGAATAATACCGTAAAAACTCTATTATAACGGCACCCGTTTCTCATGCAAAAAAATTAAATTCCTTCGCATTTTACTTGTCACTTCGGGGTTTTGAACGTTTTTCTCAAAGATTTCCTAATCTCCCAGTGACAAAATAATCAATCGAACAAATAGTAGTCAAGGGATCGAAAATCCGCAATATTTTCTGGGACAACAGAATTGGAAATTAGAACGGCACCCCTAAATGAACGGCATTTAAAAAATAAAGAAGTTTGAACAATTTAACGGAATGCCGTTTAAATAGAGGTTTCGCTGTATCACTTCTCCATGAAAAGACTACTAATCCACATTGCCCCTCATAAATTGAATATAGCTCTGAAACAGTGAAATTTGCAGCACTACATCGTCTCGAATCGCCTCAACTCGGGCTATCAGAAACTCGCACTCGCCTTCATCAAACACAGCAAACAGTTGAGTGCGCAGGAGATGGAGGACCTCGTCAAACGACTCTGTATCTGTACGTTTTGCTTTTGGAATTTTCAAAAAATTATGTTCTTCTGGTAAAAAAGTCAGAGTTGCACGAAATGAGAATACTTGATTCCGGCCTTAAAATTGGCTTTTTTTCAATTTTTAGAAGCACATTTTTGAATTATTCAGCAATTTTTTAGTCCAAGAACGACCTCAAGTGGAGCATTTAGAGCTGAGATATGCTCATTTGAAGTTTCCTCCAATTTTGGGTTTTCGACCCAACTTTCAGATGAGATATCTAGCTCTGAACTTGTGGAAAAGCTCCAAATAATTAGCAGCACATTTTCAAGTCACTTTCCTCCTTTTTAGCCTAAAAACAACCTCAAATACTATCGAAATCACCCAAAACGGCGTGATGGGTCTCGAAACGATTTCGACACAGCTGCAACGAATGTTACCGTAATCCCTTATTTCCAAAAGACGGTTTCTGACTGTTTTTAGTGCTGTTTTTTTGATGAAAAATAGTAGACACAATGAAGAATAGTTTTTTAAAAAATTAAAAAATTCGGTAAAAATAAAAACTGCCCAGCATTTTTGCCCAAACTCTATAATACTATTGAATTCGATCAGAACTACGATTTTGGCGAAAAATTTTTTACCGTAATCCTTATTCTCTGAAAATCCGGTATTCGGTTAATTTTTATGGCAATTTATCGATAAAATTCATTAGGCGTAGTAAAAGAATGGATTGACACCAAACACCTGGAAAAACCGCTGAAAAATTTTTCTACAGTACCCCGCAAACCAGAAAACCAGAATGGCCTAGAAATCACCCGGTGCTGCCTCACTGCCACTGTTTGAGAAAACTATGAAATTATTTCATTTTTTTAATGGAAATTTTGGCGAAAATGTTTTTAGTTTTAAGACATTCTCAAAATTTCTCTTCCATTCCAGTATACCGCCTCGTCCAATACGAGAAAATCCTCAAAAACTCGCGAATGCAGCCGAAAATATCGCTGTGCGAACTGCACGAAGCCGTCGGCGATCTCTACGACAAGTACTACCAGACGATGCTCGAGAAGGAAAAGCAGGAGTATCGGCACTTTGTCAAGGCCAACATTGTCAGAAATTATGAGAAAATGCTCGAGTGAGTCGGTTTTTTGTTGGAATTTTGAAAAAAAAAATACACATTTCTGATAATATTTTTAAAAAAAATCGACATGCGCCTTTAAAAAACCGTAGTCTCTACCGCTGTTTTTTTCGTGGCGAGACCCGCCGATGCGGTGAACTCGGCCACATCCGCTGATTTTGATAATATTATATATTCCCTTGAAACTGGACTGGATTGGGTCTCGCCACGAAAATCGACTTTCGAAAAAGTTTCAATGTTTTCGTGGCGAGACCCGATTCCTCTCGCCCTCTGAAATCGCGCCAGTTCCGAGAAAATGTATAATATCATCAAAATCAGTGGATGTGGCGAAGTTGACCGCATCGGCGGGTCTCGTCACGAAAACGTTAAACATTTTTTGAAAATCAACATGCGCCTTTAAAAAAAACGGAAAATGTAAGAGTATTATCCAGCGTTTGACTGTTTTTAGACTTTTTAAAATCCCAAAACCTCCAATTACAATCATTCGATTGAACCAATCACATTTTAAATTGTTTTCTTGTAACTTTGAAACCGAAAAATAAGAAATCTCTGAAAATCAAGCAATCCGCACTTCCAGACACAAACGAAACGAAAACGACGAACTGCGGGCGTATCTGGCACTCGCGTTGGTCTACGGAGACCTGAATCGACCATCGGAAGCCTTGGAACTGTTCGAGAAGCGATTGGCGATACTGGTGAGAACAGGAGCGTCCGAGGATAAGGTGAGCAGAGAAACTTTGATAAAACTGTGAAAATTGAAAATGATTGAAGAAACATACTTGAACAATTAGAAAAAAAATGTAATATGATCGTAGAAATCTTTTTTAAAAATCGAAAAAAGTATATTTACGGTAATTATATATTTCTGGAGAATGTTATTTAGACATTTCAATAGGGAACAATTTTTTTTAAATTTTAATTATTTTTTTTCTGGAAACCATTTTTTTTCTTCAAATTTTAGAAGAAAATGTTTTTAAAAAATTTAGAACGCTGAAAACAATTTGAAAAAAAGTATTTCTACTGTATCTGAGTATTTCTGAAAATTATTATCTAGGCATTGTTCAAATCTGCAAAAAAATTTTTTTTTAATTTCAAATTGATTTTTTTTTTCTGGAAATATTAGAAAAATATCAGACTTTTTTAAAATGCCTGTCTGCTAGACAGTCCTTATCATAACATTTCTTAACAATTTTTTCTTTAAATTTCAGAAAAAAAAACGTTTAAAACAATTTTTGAACGTGGGAAACAATTGAAAAAAAAAGCTATAGAACTATTTCTTTAAATTAGAAAAAAACAAAACAATAAAATAAACAATGAGTGTCCAGATTTTGGATTATTTTAATTTTATTTTTTTAGATTTTTAAAAATTATTTCATTGAAAAATGTTAAGCATCGGCTGTTTTGAGCTGATTTTTAAAAAAATTTAAAAAAATGTAGGAAAATGAGGAATAGTTTCGGGCCAATTTTTTCTCAAAAAAACGGACGGAATCGATTTTTCCCATTGAGCAATTTTGAGAAAATAGACATAACCGAAGCATTGGTAGCCTGGAAAACAATTTAGAAATGGTTTAATTTGCGGCTGAAACTGTAAATTATTTCAGATCATCGACACGCGAATCTCGATTCTGGACTGTATGTGCAAACAGAACCTGCCCGGATTGGAGCCGATTTTCAAGGAGCTCTGCGAGAAGGTCACCCTCAAAAATAGCAGAAAAGTGAGCTTTTTTTCAACATTTTTTTCACAAAGTTCTGGAATTTTCTGTAAATTTGCAAGGGTACACTTTGATACTGGTAATCGATCCCACATAGTGACTACCTGTGTAAACTTCTAGTTTTTCAGATATTTTGTCTCGAATTGACCAAATCACCCGATTTTGTGAAAAAAGGCAATTTTGGGCACTTTGAGACAAAATATCTGGAAAAGTAGAAGTTTGCGCAGGTAGCCACCAGAGTTGGGCAGAATTCCGTTTTCCTTATTCCGTGTTCCGTTTTCCGGAAAAGCTATTGGGAACAAAAATGAAGAAAAATGAGAAAAAATAAGAAATTTTGGGATTTTTTTCGAAAATTCTCCAGTGATTTTAAAAATTTCGGAAATCGAATTTTCGGCGCCTGCGTTCCAAGACACGGATTTTTAAGGAAACAAGTTCGAATCCTCTCTAGGCTAAAAAATTCGAGTTGGGCGGAATGCATTATGTGGGATCGATTACCAGTATCAAAAAGTGTACTATTGCAAATTTATGGACAATTCCAGAACTTTATGCAAAAACACTTTCCCTTGTCTCAGGAGCTCTACGACACGTGGGCCAACTACTGGGCGGACGCCAATCCGGAAACTTCGCGGAAATGGAGAAACGAGGCGGACAAGATTCCGGACATCATGGTCAAAAATGAGGACGATGAGACGGATGTGCTGTACGGAAGGTTCTCCGATGAGGTTATTCTCCAAAAGTGTGTCGGTGGGTTCCTTTTTTTGTTTTTTTGAGAATAATATGGTTATCTTTTGAATTTTCCGGATAGTCATCGGTTTTCTGGATTTTTAAAAAATAATTTAAAAATATTTCTTTGGCATTTTCCCGATAGCCATCCTTTTTTAGATTTTGAAAAATTATGCTATTTTACAAATAATTTGAACATTTCATCTTCCGGTTTTCCGGTCTGTCAAATCTGAATAGAAGGCAAACAAGAGTTCTGACTGACTAAAGCTCTTTTCTGTATTTCAGATGAAAATGAGCTGCTGAAACTGGAAGGATTGAGTGAATATCAGAGGAAGAAGACGAATGATAAGGGAGAAACCCTCCTCCACTTGGCAGCCATGGAGAATGACTCGAAGAAAGTGGAGAAGTTGTGCAGAATGGTCAGTTTCATCTCCAATACGCATTACGGTAGATTGGAAAGTCTGCAAACACACACTTGTCTCTGAAAATTGACTGTGATCTAAAAACGTCTTATTATTCTTAAATTTTTTTTCGCTCACTTGGAAGAGAAATCCAAACCTAGTCCCCCGTTGGTCTCGTATCGATGGGGGCGGATCCAGTCTTGCTGATTGGTTGCAGAGGTCAATCAGCGTGGTGGCCGAGTTTTCCCCTCCTCTTCCAAGTGAGCGAAAATTTTTTCAAGAATAATGAACATTTTGAACAAAAATTCCTGAAAATTTTTGACTACTCCAGAAATTCCGTAAGTCCAAGCAGGTGTGCTTGTTTAAAACACTTTGTTTGTCAGAACTGTGAAGTGAACGCGAAGGACCACGGCGGCTGGACACCCCTGTCGGAAGCGGTGGCCCACAACCGACTGGAGAACGTGAAAGTGCTCATCCGCTACGGAGCCGACGTGAACGCGCGCAGTGCCGAGTCGTTCGTGTCGGAGGAGTCGTGCGAGTCGAACGAAACCAACCACACCCGACTGACGCCACTCATGGACGCGTGCACCAACGGATACGCGGACATTGGACGGACACTCATCGAGAATAGAGCAAGGATTGAGCTCAAGGACAGTGCTGGATGGACAGCCCTCGATCACTTGAGGTGCGCCTTTTTTTTTGATTTTTTAAAAATCACCGAAATTATGATTTTCAAAATTTTTTTCGCTCACGTGGAAAAGAAATCCAAACCTAGTCCCCCGTGGGTCTCGTAACGATGAGGGCGGATCCAGCCGTAGAATTTGAATTTCAAAACATTTTTTTAAAATGAAATTCGTCTAATTTCAAAAATTATGGAAAATGTACGAAAAATCAATTTTAGCGGAATTTTATATTTTTGAAATTTCTTGAATTAAATAGTTACCGAAAAATTGATAAAGTCCAAAATTACAAAACATTTTTGAAATATTTAGTTTTTGGAAATTTTTAATGTCAAATTTCAAATTTTAAATTTTAAATCTAGTTTTCAATTTTTTTTTCCTATTTTTATATTATATGTTTCCAGCGAAGTGGCGCAACAGCGACGCGTGGGAGGAATCGGGTCTCGCCATGGGAACACGAAATTTTTCGAAAATCGACATGCGCCTTTAAAGAAACTACGGTAGACCGTACCTCAACGTTCAAAGGCGCATGTCGATTTTTGAAAAATTTCACGTTCCCGTGGCGAGACCCGATTCCTCCCACGCGTCGCTGTCTCGCCACTTCGCTGGAAACATATAATATGATTGTTTCAAAAATTTTCGCTCACTTGGAAGAGAAATCCAAATCTAGTCCCCCGTGGAGGCCAATCAGCGTGGTGGCCGAGTTTTTCCCTCCTCTTCCAAGTGGGCGAAAACAAATTTTTAGAATAATACCAAATTCCAAAAAATCTTGAAAGTCCAGAAAGAAGTTTCTGGATGAAATTATTTATTTATTGGCTTTGTTAAAAATTATCAGAAATTTATTAGGAATTGGGAATTATTCGGAATTTATTAGAAATTATTGATTAGAATTTACAGTTAGCTAAAAAATAGAGAATAATGAAATTTCCTGAAAATATTGAAAATCTGATGCTTGACAAATCATCAAAATTATCGAAAATTCTAAATAATGGAACTCGCGAAACCGAATAAGAAAGTAATGAAAACTGGGAAATTTCACGTAAATTAGTAAAAATTCAGAAACGGGAATTTTTTGAAATTATCGTTTTCACTCAAAGTGTCAGAGAGGACGAAAAAAGCGCGAGCGGACGAAACGGATTTTCTGACAAAAAATCAATATAATCAATAAAAAAGTTTAAAACAAAATTTTTAAAAAATTTTTTGTACAGTAATCCGCGGTGGTCATGGGGGGTACAATCGAAATATTTGAATTAATTAAAAAAATTTGTGCCAATTATAAGGATAATTTCCTACCGGTTAATTTTTTTCAAAAAGTGATTTACTTGGAATTTTTTTTAATTGCAAAATTAAATTTAAGAATTAAATTTCTATTTCTCACTTTTTTTAAAATGGAATTTTCAAAAAAAATAACGAAAACTTTTCTTTTTGAAAAATTCAGAAAATGGGAAAAATTCAATTTTCAAAAGTTTTTTGAATTCAAAAATGAATAGATTTTTTTTTTTTGAAAAGTTAAAAATAGTTTCAAATTTTCAGTGAATAACTGGAATTTTGGATCGAACCGAGTTCGGGGACTAAAAAATAAAATCGAGCATTTTATTTGAAAATTTTCAAAAACTGCGAACATTTTTTTTGAGAATTTCCAAGTTTGAAATTTTTTTTAATAAAAAATAGAAAAAAAAACAGAAAAATTTCATAGAGAATTATATTTATATTTTTATTTTTATTTCCAATCGAAAATTGAAACAAGTGAAAATTGAGAATAATTATAACAGAACAAGAAATTAAAATTAGAATTAAATTAACAAGAAAAAAGCCCTAAAACCGTCGTCGTCGTCGTCACAAATAGCATCGGATGACTTCTGGCCATGGCTCCAGCAGGACCTTCTGGTTCTTCTCCTCGCACCAGTAGACTTTCGGGTGCTGTGAGCCCTTGAACGGGGTTATCCACTTGGGCTGCTGATCGTCCGGCGACCACGTCTTCGCCTTCTCCAACTCCTCCGCGTGCCACTTCTCCAGCACCTCGTCCGTCCACTCGATGAGCGAAAGGTCCCGTCGGCGGCCGTCGGCGTCCATCTTCCGCCGGGCCTCACTCGGCAGGCCGCCGAAGATGCTCCGCGAGGCGAGCAGCCGCTCGAAGCTCGCCCCGAACTCGCCGCGCAGCCGCTCGAACGTGTCCATCGCCCACACGGACCCGCCGCAATTCCACGCCGACTCGATGAACGGGTCCTCGACGCAGATGTAGCGGTGGTTGTCGGGCATGCCGTCCAGCGGCCGTCCCTCCTCGTCCACCCGCTTCGGCAGCACTGCTCCGCGACGAATCGAGATCCATTTCGAGCGGAAGCTGTAATTATTTCAGTTTAGAGGTGCAATTATTCTAAATATGGAAATTAATTTTTTTTTTTTAAATCAGAAAATTGAATTTTTTTTTTTGAAAGCTTTAAAGCGTGCAACAACATTTAAAAAATTTTTCGAGAAATTTCTCGATACAAAAAATATATTATTATATTAAAATTGTTTTGCAAATTCTGAATTGTGTAAATAAAATTTTAGAAAAAATTCTGAAATTTCGAAATTTCGAAATTTCTAAAATTTTAATGTTTCAAAAATTTTTTTGTAATTCTTGGAAAATATCAATTTTTGGTCCACGTCGCTTCAACTTTAGAGAATTTTGCTTTTTCATTAGAAATTAGTGTATTTTTTGAAAATTCCACAAGTCATCGAAATAGGGAATTTTTCCTAAAATTTTGAAAAATTTATAAAATTTTCTTGTCAAATATCGAGAATCTGGTAAATTTTTAGGATTTCATTCAATATCCAAGTGAAATTGAAATTGTATTTTTGAAAATTCAACAAGCTATCGAAAATATGGAATTTTTCCTAAAATTTTCAAAAATTTGAAAAATTTGAAAAAAAGAAGGAAACTAACTCGAATTGGGCGTAGTACTTGAGGAATCCAGCGAACAGACATCCGACGGAGCTCCGATTGAGCCCGAAACGGTGCCCAGCCGCCTCGAGCTCCTGACGGACATTGCGCTTGGCGTACTCGTCGTCGGCGACGTCAATGGGTCCGTGGGCGTCGTGGAGGGCCTCCTGCAGGTTGGGCAGCACTGCAGGAGAGACGCCCGTCTGCAGGTAGCTGATCACCATCATGCACAGTGTGAAACTGTTCAGCCGCCCCTTCGCCGCCCCCTCCACGCCCACCGACGACGCCCACGACTTGACGGCACGGCACAGCAGCGGGAAGCGGGCGTCCACTGCAAATATATATATATGACACTGATTAGGAATTTGGGAGCATTTTCTATTTTTTGTATCAATTTTAACAATTCATTAGTTTCTAAAAACAGAAACTTTAAAAAACCTGATGTTTAACTAATTTTTCTGAAATTGAGAAATTTTGAAAAATTCCCAAAAATCCGAATTTCTCTTCGAATTTCTGACTTTAAGAATTGTGAAATCTCTAAATTTCCATATTATCTTGATTTTTGAATATTTGGAAAATTTTTGAATTTTAAAAGAAAAAATTTCTAAAAAAATCAATTTTCGAAATTCTTCAAAATTCTTCAAAATAATTCCTTACTTTCTAAAATGTGTTGAATTTACAAAATATCCAATTTTTTTACATTTATAAATAATTGTTCGAAAAAATCTAGTTTTTCAGAATTTTTTAAATTCCTAAAACTTCGAAAACAAATCGAGTTTATCAATTTCTAAAAATTTCAAATTCATAATTCTTCAAAATTCCCGACTTTTTTTTTAATTTGAGAATTTTGTAAATTTTTTAAAAAATTCAGAAAATGTCAAATTTTTAAAAATTAATCAAAATCCTAAATTTTCTAAAAATGCTAAAAAATATCTGAATTTTTCAAAAAAAAAACTCAAATTTTCACAATGTTTTAAATTTTGAATTATTGGAAAATTTTTAAATTTCAAAAATTTTTGTTTTGAAATTTAAAATTTTTCGAAAAAATAAAAATTTCTAAAAATTATTTAATTTGACAGTGACAGTAAATTCAACAAAAATTCAGAATTTCTGAGAATGTCATCATAAAAATCCTAATTTTTCTAACAATTCCTTAAATTCCTAAAATTTTTAAAAATTCATAAAAATCCTGAAAAATTTCTAACAATTCTAAATTTCCTGAATTTTTAAAATTCCTAAAAATCCTAAATTTTCTGGAAAATCCCATCCACCCATACACTCACCTTGTCCGTACCACACGAGGAGCTGTGTGTTCCGTTTGCCGTCCTCGTTGTCGATCGTCACATCGACTTCGACTCCCGAATCGGCCAGTTTCAGCTGGAGGACGGGCACCTGGAAACATCCCTTATCACACACCCACTGATAACAGATATCACTCACCCTGGCCCTGACCACGTAGACCTTGCTGAAGAGGGCCTTGCATCCGCCGAGCGCCCCCTTCATCCGGAACAGCTTCTGGACGGCCGTCCCCTCCGCTCCGTCGGGCATCTTGACCGTCATGTCGATGTCGGACTTTGCCAAATCGACACCGGCCGGCAGGGAGCCAGTGGTCCACACGCGGATGCCCGGGAACACCCTCTCCAGCACCATCTTGACCAGCCGCTCTGCGTAGGCCAGCTTCCCGCGGTGGCCGTTCTCCGCGAACTGCTCCACTTCCGCACTCAACTTGGCGTCCAGATAGGCGGCCGCCGGCACGAACCCGCACCCCGTGTCGACGCCCCCCTGGCGCTGGATGGGCGTGATTGGGGCGGGCAGGAGGACGTAGGCGGATGGCGGCCGTGGAGCCTTCGGAACCCCCTCCTTCGACGCCTCCTCGATCTTTGTGGCCGCGTAGCCGATCGTGGTGAGGAGAGTGAAGTAGGCGACGATGGCGAGCATTTTGAGTAGGGTTTTTCTGCAGAGAAATATTGGAATTAGTGGGAGGGGAAATGCATTTTTTTCGAAAATTATCAAGAAATCTCATAAGCGGGAAAGAAATTGGAAAAATTGAAAGAAATTGAGATTAGTGGGAGAGGAAAAAGGAAGAAAAAGGAGAAAAAAGGATATGTGATTTTCTAGAATTTGGAGAAATTATTTTTAAAAATCAAGAAAAATAAATTTTTTTTGTTTTTTTTTTGAAAATTTGAATTCGAATTCCAGAATATTCCAATTTAAACATTTTTAGTCTTGTTCTAAAAATTTAATTTATTTTAATTAAAAATTCTAAAAAAAAGCCTAATGTTAAATTTCTTGTTCTGGAACTTGTTCTGAAATGTTTTCAAAAAAAATGTTTTTTTGAAATTATCAAGAAATCTCATAAGCGGGCTTCCGAGCAAAAATCCTGAAAATAAATAAAAAATTCTATAAAAAAACAACTTTTTTAAAAAATTTTTAACATTTTTCTAAAAAAAAATTTAATCTAAATTTTCTCAAAAATATCAAGTTTTCAAATTTAAATTTTTTTATGCAAAAGAAAAATCATTAAAATTTTTCAAATGTATGGATTTTTCATTTAAAAATTTAAAAATTTAAAAAAAAAATTTAAAAAATCGAAAGATTTATGAATTTCTTAAAAACTATAATACAAAAATTCGGGTTAGCTGTTGTAGCTGTGGACTAGACACTTCCATATCTAAAAATCCAGTTATTCTAGATTTAAAATTTTTCTATTACAATTTTTTCTAAATGTTTTTCTCAAGTTCCCGAAATTCTACGAAACGTGACCACTATTTCACAAAAATGCCGAAATTCTCGAAATTTCCCAGAAACACAACTCACTAGTAGAATGACGAGAATGGGAAAGAAATGATTTTTCTAGAATTGGAAAATAAAAAAATAGAAAAGGAAGGAGAGAAAGAGGATGATGAACCAAGTGGAGGAATGACTGTGGGGAATGACGATGAGGAGGAGGGGCGTGGATGGGGCGGGGAAAGGGGCGGGGGAAGGGGGCAGATGACAATGGGAGAAACCACTATCTAAAGTGCTAATGGACCAGTGACAGGTGTGTCTAGATAAGGTGTCTGGGGGACCATCTGGGAATCTCCTCTCTCTCGAGAGAGAGAGACAATTAGAGAACGGAAGGGGGTGCTAATTGGGAGCCAGATTAGATTAATTACCCTATTTTCATCGAATAGAGTGGCACCCCTGCCGGAGAGTCAATATATCTGGAGATTGATAAGAGATATCAAAAAGTTGTCAATTGCAAACTTGTAGTTCTAGTTTTGATCTACAAGTTTGCAGTTGATAAAGTTTTGATATCTCTTATCAATCTCGAGATATAATGACCCTACGGCAGCTTTTGGGGTGCCCTTCTATTAGAGACTTATGTAGGCGGTTATGAAGAAAACAAAATTAAATAAAATAAAGAATTTTAATTTAAGAATCCGGAAAATTAAGGATCTAGAGAATTTTTAGAAAAAAATTTAGAAAAATTGAGAAAGAGTGAGAAAATTAAAAAATTAAATTTAAGAATTCCAAATTTTGGAAAATTAAGGATTTTGAGAATTTAGAAAACTTTTTTTTAAATAGAAAAAAATACATTTTAAATTTAAAGTTTCGAAAAATTACAGATTTTGAGAATTCAGAACATTTTTAAAAATTTAAAAAAAAGGAAAAATTGAGAAAACAAGCTTAAATCTTAAAAAGTGTTATAACGCTTTTCAAAAAAAATAATCAGGGCACCCGTTAATTTAGATTTGATTTATAACTTTTTCGAAAAAAAGTTAGGGTGTCCAGTTTTTTTTTGGAAAAGTTCGAAATTTGAAAAAGAACAGGAAAACGTTTTTTTTTAATTTCTTTTTTTTTTTAAATTTAATGTTAAAAGAAATAAAAATCTAACGCAAATGGTTCGATTGGAGCGAAAAATATGAAAATTTAGAATTATTGAAATATTTTGAAAAAAAACCATATTCAAATTTCGAAATCTTTGTACCCTTTTTCATTAGAAATTTAAATAATTTGTATGAACATGGATTTTTTCTTTTTCAAAAATTCAAAAGTGACAAAAGGGAAATTTTCAAAAATTTTAAATTAAAAAAAGGAAATTTTCGAAAATTTTAAATTAAAAAAAGGAAATTTTCGAAAATTCTAACATTTTCATAACAATAAAAGTCAAAAGACACTGCATTCGGTTACACTAGAGCCAAATATTTTGGATGATTTTAGATTTTAGCTGTTTCAATTGGTAGTTTTCAATTATCAGTAGATCAGTAGCCCTTTGCAATTTTAAAAACGAATTTCCCAAAAAAAACGATTCTCTACAAAAAAATAAGAGAACCATGATGTAGGTCTGTAGGTGCAGTATTGAATGGTAGGGAGAGGATGGGAGGACACAATGAGTCATCAGAATAAGGGGGGAATGATGGGGGGCAATTAGACAATGAAAGAGATCTCCCGAGCAGTGACAAGTGGGGGGATTTATGAACAGCAGGGGGCCATGGGAACAGACACATTTAGGAGGGGGACTAGATTAGATAGATACAGGCCACCTGCAGAGAGAGACGATAATTGGACATGAGACATCGGAATTCCACGACGTCCGGCTTCCGTCCGGGAAATATTTGAGAACTGCAGCGATGAACCGGGAAAAAGAAAACTCGAATCAGGGAAACTCAGAAAATAAATCATCTGACATTCAAAAAAATTTTGATAGTTTCAATTGCATTTCGAATTAAAAATTTGTTTTTCCGTTATTTTGCCAATTTTTCATGAAATACGGAATAAAATATTATAATTTCTGACAGAAACCGGAAGAATTAAAATTTTCCGGAAGGAATCAGGAACGACTGAATCAGAAAACAGCGAACCGGGAAAAAAGCTAGTGAACCAGGAATAACGAAACCGGTCGGTTTTGAGCCAATTCAAGAATTCGACTGACTTTCCATATTTCTCGTAATAGTATGCTGGAGAATATCTGCGAACTAGTTAAAAAATGCTGAGAAAATTCTCTAACTGGCTCAAAAACGACCGGCTTCGTTATTCCTGGTTCACTAGCTTGTTTCCCGGTTCGGATTCTGCCAGAAATTGTTTTATTCCGTCTTCCATGGAAAATTGGCAAAATAACGGAAAAATAATTCTTAATTCGAAATGCAATTGAAAATATCAAACTTTTTTTTAAAATATCAGATGATTTTTTTTTGAGTTTTCGAAAATCCGTATTTTAAATTTTTTTAAATTCCGACTTCCAACTTCCGAGACCTGGATTCTCAAAATCGTAGAATTGAAAATTTTGAAAATAAAAATACATTTGCTTTTTTTAAAAAATGTTTTTCAGTAAAATTATCAAAACAACCAAATCACATAACAAATACAGAAAAAATGACAAAATAATGGAAAAAAAAAATTTTTAATTCAAAATACTTGAAAATATCAAAATTTTGTAAATATGAGTTTATTTTTTTTGGTTTTCCCAAAATCCGATTTTTCTGAAATTTTCATTTTAAAAAGTTTTTTTAAACTTAAAAAAATCATAAAAATTTCAAATAATGTTTGAAGTTTTAAATTTTTTCGAAACATTTCCATTTTTATTTTCACCAAAAACATCTGATTTTTCTGAAACAAAATATCCGAATTATTTTTATTTTTAGTTCCAAACGCTTATGAATCATCTGTCATTAAAAAAGTCAGATTTCAAGCCAAGGCATGATCACTTGCGAATTTGAACTAAATACTATCAATTTCAGACACTTTATGGCTGAAAATGAGACGGACAAGTCGCAAGTGGAATTCGAGATGTTTCTCCAAAAAGAAATGCAACGGTGCAATTATCCCATCAAAATTCCCCTCTCCTCCATTGCCACGTCATCAAGGAAAAATCGGAAACGAGGAGGAGAAGAGGAAGAAGAAGAAGACGTGAGATTTTTATTTAGATTTATTTTCAAAAAACCGCCTGGAATTTCCAATTTCAGCTGGACGACTCTCAGCCGGACGAGGAGGAGGAGTGCATGATTCTGGACAGTGTGGCGTCTAGAAAACGACGCATTTCCAACAATTCGGCCGATTTTGGAACCATGAAAAGACGGCCGAGAAGTGGAGAGAATTTGAGGTAGGCGTTTTTTAAATTTTATTTTCAAAATTTTCGATATTTCAAAAAATGCCTCCTAGAAATCAAAAAAAAAACAATATTTCTGAAATTTTGGCGATTTTTTTATGCAACGTTCAAAGTAGCAGGAATGAATCCAAAACATTGATATTTTGGTTTTTCTCCAAAAAATGATGCAGCTCAACGTTTGTTACCGTAACCCTTATTCTGACAATAGGGAAAAATCAATAGAAGCAATGAAAAAATTTTAGCACAAAAAATTTCTGGAAAATCGGACGAAATCGATTTTTCCTGGCCAGTTGAAATTTTGAAATTTTTTCTACAGTAACCCGCGGGGCCTAGAAACCGCCGCTGACCTAGAAATCCATTAGCTCTTCCACACTGCCACTGTTGGAGAAGAATATAGTATTTATGTAACAATGTACAGGAAAAAAGGAAATTTAAAATTGTATCAAAATTGTAATTTTTTTCACCCGCTCAAACAAGTTGTTCCTTGTCGGTTGCCGGCTCATTTTATTTGAAATTTTGATTTGCCTCGAGAGAAAATATTTTTGGAACGTCGGGTACTTCTCGTGATACAATTTTCCTATATTTAAAAAATCGCCAAAAATTCAGGAATATTTTTTTGTTTTTTTAGAAATTCGGGGTTTTTGTAGATGTGATATACGAACGCAGGCGCAACTTTTTCTCATGAGCCCCTTTTTTCAAAAAATTTTGAAAAAAGTCTCTTGTTTCTCTGTTCAAAGTGCCAAAATTGAAAATGGCTTCAAAGTTTTCCGCAAAAATTACACTTTCAGACAATCATCTTAAAAATCCTGCCAAGCATTCAGATATTGACTGTGTTGGCAAGCTTACTTGTTTTCCAGAAAAATATTATAATAGAGAGGTGGCGGATTACTGTAAAAAAAAATTAAAAATTTCAACTGACCAGGAAACATCGATCGATTTTCCAGAAATTTTTGGTGTTTTCGTTTAAAAAAAAGTCGCACGAAAAACAGTCGCAAACTGTGTTTTCAGAGTGAAAAAATGTTGGAAAAATTTTTCTGAAGTATCAAAATCGAATTTTCCAAAAGATTAAAAAAAACGTTAATTCAAATTTTAATATTAAATTAAAAATTATTTATTTGAAAACTTAAAAATTATACATATTCAGAATTTTTAAAAATTGCAAAACTTGATTTATCTTTGAATTTTAATATTGAATTCTGAGAATTAAAAAATTCTCCGAAATTTCAAAATTTTTTAAATCAGAAATTTGGGAAAAAAGTATTTTTTAAAAATATTTTTTTTAAGTTTGAATTTTTAAAAATATCATCTGCAGACCAGTGATTCCCATCCGCAAACGGCCCCATCCTCCATCCTCCTCCTCGTCAGCCCGTCGATCCATCTCCCCACTTCCATCATCGTCATCCTCCTCATTCCAACGACACTCCGTCTCACCCGCCAGCAGACAGTCCATGTCGCCCACAATGACCATCCGATCGGCGCCGTCCGTCATCCATTCCAAAAACCAAGACGACGATATTCAAATTGTGGGAGTCAAGAGGAACTTGTTGAGGTTAGTAGTCATTGGTTCTCATTGGAATTTTGAGAAAAAGTGACAATTATTACAAAAATTTAATTTTGAAAAAAAAACATTTTTTTTTTTAAATTTTGTTTTTCCTGGAATTTTCCCGCTTTTTCCTGTAAAAAACATTAAAAAACAATTTGAAACGCCCGCCACGATATCTCGCAACGAAGAACAATTTGTGAGCGCCGGAACGTGCTGCGTCTTTAAAACGGCGATACGGTAGTTTCGCAATCATTAATTTCCGTCTTTTTCCAATCGATTTCACCAATTTCAGCCGTTTTTTCGGTAAAAAAGCACACAAAAGTGTATTTTTCGTGAAAAACAGCTGAAATTGAGTGAATCGAGTGTAAAAATACGAAATTAATTTTTGCCCAACTACCGTATCGCCGCTTTAAAGGCGCAGCACATTTCGTTTTAATGTTTTCGTGGCGAGACCCGATGTCCTCCCACGCTCTGCTCATCACTGTCCTGAAAATAAAAAATTCTGTGGGAGAAAAACTTTTTCTATGTTTCAGATTTTCTACTTTTACTAAATTTCCAGAAAACAACGTTTTATGGATGGAAAATAACATTTTATTTTATTTAGATTTGTAAATATTTCCATGTACAAATCGGAATTCGTGAAAATTTTCGAGAAAAAAAACACTTATTCTTAAAATTTTGATTTTTCAAAAATGTTTAGCCTCATTGCAAACTCGCTCCGCTGATATTTTCGGGTCTCGCCACGACCTTTCGTGTACTTCTCGTGGAGGAGCGAGAAATGAATTTTTTCAAAAAAAAAACCGCTTCAGAACTATCAATTGCGAATAAAATAATGAAAAAAACTTTCTCAAAAATTCAAAAAATCATTTCGCACCTCCACGAGAAGTACACGTCAACTCGCTCAAAATAAATATTTTATTTGGAAAAATATACGAAAAACCGACAAAATTAGAAAAAATTGTGTTCAACAAGTTTTTTGAAAAATTATCTCGCTTCTCCACGAGAAGTACACGAGAGT
This sequence comes from Caenorhabditis macrosperma, assembly GCA_963932285.1. Taxonomy (NCBI): domain Eukaryota; kingdom Metazoa; phylum Nematoda; class Chromadorea; order Rhabditida; family Rhabditidae; genus Caenorhabditis; species Caenorhabditis macrosperma. The sequence continues at coordinate 13,010,421 of OZ010622.1, forward strand.
GAGAGAGTCGTGGCAAATCTATAACTTCTTATCAATCCTTTATTATTTTTAAATTTCAGAACACACAAATCAATATCGCCACGCGTGCCACCACCGGTTCCCTCGACACCAACACCATCACGTAACTCCCCCCGTGGATCAATCGCACCTCCTCCCGCCCTTCCCCCGCCCCCATCGTCGCCACAAAACGACACTATCGCCGTCAAGTGCTCTTTCGAACTGCCGGCCGGATGCAAAGACAAAATACACCCCGTCATGTTGCCAATGCCACGGTCAGTTATTTTTCGAAATATACGGAAAAATTTTGAAATCAAAAAAAGATTTCAAAAATAAACAAAAAAAATTATTTTTTTTGTATTTAATAAATCTTTGAAACCTGCGAGCAAACGCGCTCCGCTAGATTGTCTCTGTCTCGTGCATTCTACGAGAGACGCAGACAAAAGTCGGGGCGAGACCAACACGAGTCCAGCGGAGCGCGTTTGCTCGCAGGTTCCAAGATTTTTGAAATATGTAATAGTAACTTCCAAATTCTCCGATTTCAAAATCACAAAAAGGTCAAAACGATAACTACAATATTCAAAATTTTCTGTGAATATTTTAAGGCAGCTCTCTGAAAGTGTAATTTTGGCAACATTTGCGAATTTGTGTTTTTTTTTCCAAATCCAGAGCATCGTTCTCTGAAATAATTTCCAAAACCGAATTATTTAAAAACAAAAAAATGTTACTATCGAATGCATCCGAAATGAATATTTTGACGAGGAAAAAGCTTTGGCGGCCGCCGGCAGGTCTCGCAACGAACGAGACACAGCTCAACGTTAGTTACCGTAACCCTTGGTCTAAAAAGACGGTATTCGGGCGGTTTTCATTCGGATTTCTTCATAAAACAAATTAGGCATGATAAGATAATGGATTGTCACGAAAAACACCCGAAAACGGCTAAAATTGAATTTTCCTGACTATTTGAAATTTTCGAAACTTTTCCACAGTATATCGCGCCGGCGGGAAACTGTCGGTGGCCTAGAGAACTCTTTCTCGCGAAAACTCGTCAAAACCTTCGTCTCGGATACATCCGATAGTAAATTTAGCCAGAAAATAGTATTTTTTTGAAAAAAAAAACTGAAAAACAATTCATCGCCCCAATTTCCAGAACGCTCACCATCGGCGAGACGAAGACGCGTGTGCTGTCGCATCTGAAATCATCGGAATTTAAGAAGATGTCCGTGTGGAAACAAGACGACGTCGAGAAGTGCCTCCTCGACGACGAACTCTCGCTTTCGCTCCTACCCGACAGAGATTTGGCACTCGTCTTCCAACTCATCGCCCCCACCGCCTACGAGGTTTATCAGGAGACTAAAGGTGCGTTCGCTTATTTTTTATTTATTTATTTATTTTTATTTTAATATTTTTAAATTTCAAAAACATCGAATTTGAATTTTTTATTTTAAATTTCAATTTTTTCCGAAAATACTCGAATTCTTGGAATATTTCGAAAAACTCGAAGTTGAAGGATTCTTCTAAAAATTTTATTTAAAAAATATTTAAAAAATCCCAAAAACATCGGATTTGAATTTTTTTTTAAGTATTTCAATTTTTTTCAAAAATACTCGAATTCTTGGAATATTTCGAAAAAGTCGAAAATGAAGGATTCTTCTGAAAAATGTTTATTTTAAATATTTTTTTTAAATTCTTAAATAGAAAATTTTTAAAAAATTGGAAAAAATCAGTACTAAAGGTGCGTGCAAATTATTTATTTATTTATTTTAATATTTTAAAATCCAAAATGCTCGAATTTGAATTTTTTTCAATTTTAATCCAAAAATACTGGAATTTTTGGAAAATTTCGAAAAACTCGAAATTGAAGGATTCTCCTTAAAAGTTTTTTTTTTCAAATTTTTTTCAATTAGAAACACAATTTTCAAAATTACAAAACGTCGACATAAACTGTTTATTTGCGTTGAATAAGGAATAAAAAATGAAAAAATTCACGAAAAATCCGAAAAAATCAGTACTTATCGTAGTAGTTTTGAGTGGAGTGGTAGTCTGAAAAATTGGAAAATTTGGGAAAAATCATTTTTTTTTATCGATTTTTTTTTCTCAGGTTACCTTGTTAAAATAGTTTTACCAATAATGTGATTCAATTTCCAAAACCCTTCGAGTGATGAGAGAAACGGGAATTCTCAGAAAAATTGAAATTTCGGAATTTTGAAAAAAAAAATTCCGTTTCAAATTTTCACTATCCGTCGGTTAATTTTTGCAGTCACGTTTTTAAAGTAGTTTTTAAAGTTTTTTAAACGGAAAACAACAGAAAATCAAATGTTTCGCGAGAATTTGCATTAGAGCGCACTTCCACTCACCGTTGTACTTTGGCTGCTCATTATAGTAGGCACTACCGTAATACGGCTGATGAGACGGCTGATAGGAGGAGTAGTAGTCGTTTCCGTGTGCGGCCTCGTGTCCTCCGTACTTTGGCTCGTACGAGTCGTGGTAATACGTCGGTTGGTAGTGACCATCTGAGAAAATACAGTAATCCCCCATTTTTTAGCAATTTTTTAAAAATAAAATTTTCTTGTTTTTAGAAAATTTAATTTTCAAATTCTGGTCGAATTTCTCATTCGGTGGATTATTTTTTTTTTAATTTTTTTTTTTTTTAATTTTTTAAAAATTTAAAAATTTCTAGATCTAGCTAAAAAATAGTTATATAAAAATATTTATGTTCAAAAGGTTTTCGATTTTTCCAGTTTTTTTTTCCTTAAAAAATATACCGTTTTTAGAAAATAATAAATATTTGCTGCCTCCGAAAAAATCGATGAAAATTTTTTGAGCAAAATTTTCTCATTCGGTCCATATTGGTCTGATTGGCATTGTTTTTTTTTGTTGGATTCTCTAGAATTTTCTAGAAATTCTAGATCTAGTTCAATTTTTGAACGATTTTCAATTTTTTCGAATTAAAAAAAATATATATTAATTTTTTATTGAATTTTCTAGAAATTTCTTGATCTAGCTGAAAATAGTGTAATATTAATTCTTAGACGATTTTCAGTTTTTCCCGATTTTTCTGGATTTTTTTAAAACCACAGTATTTTTGAAAAAAAATTAATTATTTACTGCTTCCGAAAAATTCGATTATTAATTTTCAAGCCAAATTTTCTCATTCGGCTCTTCATTCACGTTAAAATTCAGAAGATTCCGTATTTTTAATTAATTTAATCGTACAATAGATTTTTGAAAGTGATATATTTATTTATTTCGGAATTTTCAATTTTTAACACTTTTGAAAATCAAGTTTTTTTTTTAAATATTGAAATTTCAATCTCGCGGCTGATTTTTTTTTCTAACAAATTCTGTAAACACCGTCACGTCAAAATGCACACTATCGTGAGATGATCAAGTTACATTTGATAATCAGTATAAGCAGGCAAATTCAGCATTTGGCTCCCAAAAAATAGTTTTGTTTTCTATTTTTCTATTTTTTTCCATTGTTTTCCAAGCTCTGACGGCAAAAAAATATTTAAAAATATTTGTTTAAAAAAACAAAAAAAAAAGGAGTTTTTTGCCAATTCTCGTCCATGAGAAAATATTTCTCTGTTTCGCAAACATCCAAAAATTCAGCTAATTTTCCTAAAAATCTGATCCGGTAGGAGTTCCAGACCCCCGTCTCCTCCTCCACTACACCTGGCTAGATTTGAAATTTTTTGAAATTTCGCCTTACGGAATAGGAAATTTGATCAATTTAGGTACTGTAGAAGAACAAAAAAAAACAGAAATGATAATGTTTTTCGAAATTTATAACAGTAAAATGAAAGAAAACAGCTGAAAACCGGTGGTTTACACCTGCTATTCGCCTAAATCCTCGTTCTCCTCCGTAAATTACGAATTTTCGCGTTTTTAGTTCCCAGTCAGGTGTTCTCGTTGAAAACTTGATTAACATGTGCTTTTTATTTTTTTGAGGGGTTTGTCGATAATTTTTTGAAATTCTGTTCCATCAGCTTTTTTTCTTACGCAGAGAGCTTTCTTTTGAGACCTCAACCAAGTGAAAATGTCCAATTTTCGTGGAGAAATTCACAGTTTTCGAAAATGCTTCGTTTAGGCCAGAAAGTCGATAATGTATGTTCTTTTTTAGAAATTATTAACTTTTTCACGAAATTTCGTTTCAAAAATGCCTATTTTGTCAATTTGACATTTAATTTTTCGCGAAATTCAATCTCAGACGTGCCACACAAACTTCGCGCCCAGTATGCCACTGACGCTTTTCAGGACGCTCACGGGCTGTCGGAGCGAACCGAATCGAAAACGCGCTCTACTGGACAGGCGCGTTGCGGCACGCGTCGCGGTAAATTTTTTGAAAATTACCCGCGAAAATTCGGCCAAATTGCCGGAATTCTACGCCAGTGGCCTAGGAATTATGCGGCCGCGGCCATTTTAAAGGCTGCGTATCATTTTAACGTTACGCAGTAAGATATGCATTCGATTACTGTAGCGAAGCGAGAATTTAAACATAGGTACGCTCCAACAGCCCGTGGACGCTGCCTTGGCGCATTTCGAGACGAGGGTGTGTCCTCTGTCTCACTACTACTCACCCTTCTCATGATCATCATACTTTCCGTAAGACTCGTACTTTGAACCGTACGGGTTCAAATACACCGGCTTGAATCCGTGAGAAGAGCCGTATTTTGGTCCGTGGTCTGAAAAATAAGTGTTGGATTACTGTAGATTTGTGTTAGTTCAAACAAATATATGTTTCTGACTGATAATTGTCTTTCTTTTTCTCCTCTATCTATTTTTCCGAAAACTACAAATAATTGTGGTTAGTTTCTGATTTTCGAGAGATTTTCGTAGATTTTTTTTCCTTTTCATAATACAAAATAGATCAGAAGAAATACCGTAATCTTTATGAAAAAAAATATTTTTGAGTTTTAGAAAGTTTTAGCGCATATTTTGTTTTTTAGATTTTCAAAATAAAAAAAAATTTTGGGATTTTTTCTCTTAAAATTTTTTTAAATTTTTTAATAATTAAAAATTGGCAGAATATTTTTCCAAGTATTAGAAATAACAAACTGCCGATAGAAAGTGATCTGGAACTTTTTGGATTTTTCGAAACGGAAATTTTATTATTTTTCACTGAAATTCTCATTCCACTCGATTTATTTTTTTTTCCAATTTTAAATGACAGGTGGTTTTTTTTGTTAATTTTCGAGCAGAGCGCACTATTTTGAGCACAAAACTACGCAATTGGGCTCTGGCTCCGTCAGAATTCGAAAAATAAAAATATTGGCTCCAAAAATAAAAAAAAAACAATCGCATTAAACATTCCAGACGCTCAGACTTTGTTCTGCACATCGTGGGAGTTTTTTTTTGGATTTTTGAAAAAAATCCATTCTTTAAAATAATTTCGCCGATAAATTTTATTTCTAGGCCTAGGCCACCGCGCGTTAAAATAAATGTAATTTTTCAATAATTTCAAAAAATCAAGCCTGGAAAACAGCCGAAAATTGTCAATTTTATTGGAAAAAAAAATTATCCATGTTTCAGAAATTTTTTTTTAATTTTAGGAATTTTTTTATAAGGTTATTAGGTTTTTATAAGGTTTTCGCCTGTGTCATTTTTAGAATGAGCGTAATTAATTATTTTCTGAAACTCACCGAACATGGCACAAGAGCCGCCGAAAAGAGCCACAAGCAGAAGGGTGGTTTGGAGGGTGTTCATGCTGAAAATTGAGAGGAAACTGACGAAAATTTAGAAAAAAATTGAGATATTTGGAAAAAATTGAAAAATAGACGGAATTTTTTTAAATTTTATTTTTCTCATTTTATTTTTTGAATTCTGAATTTATTAAAGAAAAAAAAACGCCTGGGACTTTGGAATTTCGAAAACGTAAAAATTAAAAAGTAAAGAAAAAAAAGAAAACTGATTTTTAGGAAAAAAAACTAGCAAATGAGCAATTTTTGAAAATAAAGATTTTTTAAATGTTTTTTGAATTTTTATTTTTTAAAGGGCAGAAATTGAATTCCGAAATCTAGAAAAATCTGAAAATTAGAAAATTTTTTTAGAATTTTTCGGAAAAATTGAAAAATTTTCCTAATTTTCTGAAAACTATGAGAAGCTCTGAAACTCTATGTAAACAGGAGAAGAGATGTCTCTTGATGCTTCCACACTTCTCAGTCTCCGCAGTTTTATACCCCTCCCTGACTCCGCCCCTTTCCTTTCTCTTTCTCTTTTCCTCCTCTTTTCCTCCTCTTTTCTTTCTTTTTTTCTTTTTTTTCGCATTCTCCTCCTGTCAATCGGAAGACAACCAGTAGTAGTACTAGTGGTGGCAATAGTGATGTGAAGAAGAAAGAAGAATTAGTACTATGAGGTGCCCACACAAATTACATAATTCAAGGGGAAACGGGGGAAAAAGTGGAATGGGCTTCTTTTCTTATTGGATTTGATGGGTTGGGAGAATAAGAAAGGGAAAATGATTTGTTTTTTCAAATTGTGAGCTGCTGATTGATATCTAGAAAAATTGGGAAAAACTGGAAAGATTTTTTTTAACGTTTAAAAATATTTTTTTTCAAAAATTTCTAGCATTTTTTAATAATTTTCTTTTTTCCTATTTTAGCAATTAGAAAAATAGTATAACAAATTTCCAGCGTTTCATTTTAAAATATCGAGAAGAAATGGAAACAAAAATTTTATTTTAATAAAAATAATTTTTTCACAAAACTCTCCAGAATTTTTTAAAAAATTCATTTTTCCTATTTTTATTATCAGAAAAATGGTATAACAACTTTCCAGTGTGTTATTTTCTTGAATTTCCTAATTTTTCAAATTTCAACCAGAAATTAAATTAAATTTGAGATGCTCTGAAAAAATTGAAAAAAAAAATTGAAAAATAATATTGAAAATGAAAAAAAATCATTTTTCAAAAATACGGATTTTTGGAAATTTTCCAACTTATTTCGAAAATCCGGTAATCTCGATTTTTTGATTTCGAAAAATTTATAATAAAATAGAATGTTTCAAAGCTTCCGAATTACTACATTTTTTTTGCTTTTGGGATCTTTTATATTTTTGGCATTTTTATTTTTTATAGCAAGTTTTGTAAAAAAATTGTTAACAAAGCTTCAAAAATTCATTTTCTCGATTTTCAGTTTGGATTTGGCCAATTATTGCATATTTATCTATCCAATTAGTCTTCCAGACACCCTCCCCCCAATTTCCGCCTGGGATCTTCGGAATTTCGAAAATCCTCCTAATGACGTGGCAACACCACCAGAAACCAAACATCGTCTCCATCCCACAGGAGGTCCATAAAATGGGGAAAAGCACTAATTATAGACCTTATGGAAATGTTTGTGTACACGGGAATTATAGGAGACGGAGGGATGAAGATTAATTGCCATCCGACAGAATTTGGTCCTTTTCTTAGTATCTTGTTACTATTCTGACGCAAATGACGTGTTTTTTGAAGTTTTAGGGGGAAATTTGGAAGAATTAGAGGGCCAGCTGATTTTTTTGAAAAAAGTTTTTTTCCGAAATTTTACAGTTTCAAAGAATTTTTAATTTAAAAAAAAAATTATCATCAATATTCCATTTGGGGTGATTTACATTTTTAAATTTCGAAAACTATGTACTTAGAAAAAAAAAATTTTTTTTGAAGCTAAGTTTCAAAACGGTTACTACAAGAATTTTTGAATTTTTTTAACATTTTCAAATAATAGTATTTAATACAAATTATATTGAGGGGAGAAAATTTGTTTTTTTCAAAAATCCGGTGCAATATTTTTTGGATTTTTAATTTTAAAAAAAAATTCTCATCATTATTCATATGGGGTGATTTACGGCTGTAATTTCTAATTTCAAAAACTACTTATTAAAAAAAAAATATTTTGAAATTTATTTTAAAAATCATTAATTTTTCCAAATAATAGTCATTAAAAAAATTTTACAGTTTCAGTGGATTTTTTATTTTAAAAAAAATTTATCATCATTGATATTTGAGAGCAATATTATCCGTCCTACAAAAGTTGGAACTTTTGCGCCGACCGCGACGCAGACGCGTCGCGCTGGTTCTCACCCCGACAGCCTGTGTACTTCTCGTGGACAGCCGAAATCCTGAAGAGTTTTTCGTAATTTTCAGGCCATTTGTCTCGTCTATCATTGTTTTTTCCGTTTTTTTGTAATTTCTGCTTTGAAAAAATATTCCAGCGCGATAATAACGATGATAAACGCAAAAAATAGCCTGAAAATTACGAAAAACTCTTTAGGATTTCGGCTGTCCACGAGAAGTACACAGGTTGTCGGGGTGAGAACCAGCGCGACGCGTCTGCGTCGCGGTCGGCCCAAAAGTTCCAACTTTTGTAGGACGGATAATAGGTGACTATATTTTTTCGGATTTTCGAAAAATTTTCTGAATTTTGCAAGTAATTCGATGGATTTTAATGTTATTTTTGTGATTGTCCAAAATTTTTGTGCATTTTTATTTTAAATTTAAAAAATAATTCCAGCAATTCTCTGGACTCTTCGAACAGTTTTCTGAAAAATAAAAAAAAAAGATTTTTTTCGAATTTTTTTATTTTTTTTTGTTGGCACTAAAATTTGAAAATTCTGATTCATTTTTTCCCAATTTTCAGTTTCAATGAATTTTGAAAAAATCAGTTCTTTGTCATCAATATTTTGATTTCGAATTTGACAGTATTATATATTTCAAAAATAAATTTCTGTTTTCGGAAAATTTTCTGAATTCAAGGAGCTATTCGAATTTTAATTTTTTTTTCCAATTTCTTTTTGGAATTTTTTATTTCTAAAAAATTAAAATTCAACGATCTCGATGAATTGAACTTTTTTTTGAAGCCCAGTTTTAAAACAATGATTATAACAATTTTTGATTTAAAAAATTTTTTTAAATAATATTCATGAAAAAAATGTTGAGAAGAGAAAAATTTATTTTTTCGAAAACTTTATTTATTTTTTATCTTTTTTTAAAAAATATTTTTGATGCAATTCACGAAGTCATCATAAATTTCATAAGAATTAGGAGACAAGTTTTTTTTAAATTTAAATCAATTTTTGTGAAATTTTACAGTTTCAGTGGATTTTTATTTTAAAAAAAAATTCTTATCAATACTCATATCGCTGAATTTACAGGTGTAATTTTAAATTTCAAAAACTATTTACTTTAAAAAATTTAAAACGGTTATTATAACAATTTTTTGAATTTTTTTTTTGAATTTTTAAAATAATAGTCATTAAAAAATGTTGAAGGGATAAAATTTGATTTTTTCAAAAATCCTATGTAATATTTTGTACGAAATCAACAAAGTCACTATAAATTTGATAAAAACGAAAACATTACTGATTACTTTGAAACAGAAAAAAAAATGGAATTTTGAGTTTTCCACTCTGAAAAATAAGCAAAACACTCCAAATCACCGATAAAAAAATTTATTTTTTTTAATGGAAAATTGAAAATTTAAAAATCATACAAAGCGGTTACATATTGAATTGGGAATTTTCGAAAAAAAGAGCATTTTCCGCATTTTTTTACTTGTGCATATCAAAGTGGTGTCCTCCGTGGTATTCTGAAAAATTAAGGCATTTTTGAGTTGATACAGTAATCCAAGGCTACAGTAACCCACAAGTACAGATACAGTAATCCAAGGCTACAGTAACCCACAAGTACAGTAACCGCTTACCATCGTGCTTCGGCTGCTCGTAATAGTGTCCTCCTGCGTGCTGAGACGATCCATAGTACGGTGTGTACTGGTTGTACTTGGAATAGTAGTCATTGTTGCCTCCGTGATACTTTGGCATGTACGAGTGATAGTAGGAAGCGGCGATGGGGTTGTAGTAGGACGGCTCGTAGTGCGAGTCCTTTCCGTTGTTTCCGTGCTCGTCGTACTTTCCGTACGACTCCGTATTGTAGTACTTTGAGCCGTAGGTGTGCATTTGATAGGGGCTGTAGTAGGAGGACGAGTGGCCGCCCGGGTAGTACGAGTTGTGCTCTGAAAGATGTCCCACTAGATTATGTTCTAACAGTACCACGTCATCTAGACTATTTTCTGATAGTTCCACGTTATCTAGACTATGTTTAGATAGTGCCACGTCATCTAGACTATATTCTGATGATACCACGTCAGCTAGACCATATTCTGTGAGTTCCATGTCATCTAGACTATGTTCTGATGGTGCCACGTCATCTAGACTATATTCTGATAATTCTATGTCATCTAGACTATATTCTGATAATTCTATGTCATCTAGACTATGTTCTAACGGTGCCACGTCATCTAGAAAGTGTTCTGATGATATTATATATTTCAAAAATCTTGGAACCTGCGCAAACGCGCTCCGCTAGACCCGTGTTGGTCTCGCCACGACTCTTGTCTGCGTCTCTCGTGGAATACACGAGACAGAGACAATAGTCGTGGCAAGACCAACACGAATCCAGCGGAGCGCGTTTGCGCAGGTTCCAAGTTTTTTGAAATATATAATACCACGTTATCTAGACTATGTTCTGTGAGTTCTATGTCATCTAGACTATATTCTGAAAGTGCCACGTCACGAATAGAACTACAGACTTCTACTAGACTGTCTTGCCACGTCATCTAGGATATGATAGGTTCCTTATCAAGTCAGCTAGCTAAATTCTAAATGCACCGACTTCTCATGGCTTCTGAACCCACTTCTAGTGATGCCACGTCATCTAGAGGCCCCATTGAAATTCTGTGGATTGCCACGTCATCATTTAAATCTAGAGGGTTACCGTATTTCTTCGGATAGAGCGGCACCTCTGCCGGAGATATATCTTGAAATTGATAAGAGATATCAAAAAATTGTCAACTGGAAACTTGTAGTCCTAGTTTTGATCTACAAGTTTGAATTCAATCTCGAGATATAATGATTCTCCCGAGATGCGTTTTTTTAAAGGTTTTCGGAAATTGAAAACCCCTATGAATTGTGAATTTTTTCCTGATCTACCCCCCTTGAACTCACCCATCACAGCCAGCACACCGCTGAGAGCACACACGGAAATGACGAGAATAGAGGAGAAGGAAGCCATTTTTCGATGGATTCACAATCCGAACCGCCCGTTTTATACTCCCCCCGCCTCCCCCCTCGTTTTCCGGTTACTAGTAATAGTACAAGGGGAGGGAAAAGAAGAGACAATTCATAGTCGGCTGCCAATTCATTGTCACTTTCTCTCTTATTCTCTTCTTATTCTTATTCTTTTCTTTCCGTTTGATAGTATTATTATTATGTCATCCGGATGGACGGAATTCAGAAATATGAACAAGAATTGGTAGAGAAACAAAGAGAACATGGTAACTAGAATTTGGGGATTTATCTGGAATTTTTGGATGGAATATGAAGGAGGAGAAAAAAAAATAAAAATTTTTTTTCCCGGTCAATTTTTTTTTGGCTGAAGCAAAGAATTTTTATTGAATGTATGTAAAGCTTTACCTTTTTTATCAGTTAGATTGAAAATTAGGCTTTAAAGAAATAATATTAAAATAAATTAATTACTGTAATAAAAAATCAAAAAAAAAATATTCAAAATTTTGGAATAACTGTACCTACTGTCCTAAAAAATATTGAAAATTCCAGATCTCTATGTAAAAACACTCTCCCTCCCTCTATTATCCATCCTTCTCATTTTGCAGACGCCCTCCCGGAAGTGGCCGAACGTCTGCGTCAATTCTCCGTCGACGGCCTCCATTTGGATCTATCGCGTCTCTATCTCGACGACACGGACCTTTTGCAGATGACACGGGCGGTCCGGAAATGCGAACGACCGGCTGCCGGATTCCGGATGGATGTTGGCGGTTGTGGTGAGTTTTTTTTCTTGATTTTTGAGAAATTTGGAAAATTTCAACATTTACCGTAAAAACTCTATTTTAACGGCATGCCGTTAAATTGTTCAACCTCATTTTTAAAAGTGCCGTTTACTATTTTTTCGACTGATTTTTTCGGTGTCACTGGACATTTTTCACAGGAAATGAGTAAATCTCAAAGAATGTGTATCAACACTCCGAGGAAACATGCGAAATGTGACAAAATTCTAAAAATTTCTTGAAATTCTAAAATCTCAAAATTCTAAAATTATATTCTTTTGAGAAATTTGGAAAAATTGAAAAATTATATTCTTTTTTTCTCTGTAGACACATGCTCCAGAGCGATTTTAAAAACTGAAAAATTAAATTTAAATTTCAAAAAGAAATTTTTTTGCTTTTTAATTTTAAATTTTGGAGATTTTTTTAAAAATAATAGAACACTTTTGGATTTATTTCAAAACTATCGAAAACGCCAAAAACGCTCTAAAAATTTTTTCATTACAAAAATTTTCGAAAAAAAAATTTCTCAATATTTCATTCCGTTAAAAATCGACAAAACTTGAAACTATTCCAGCTCGGAAAATATTTTGAAAATCGTAATTTTTAAGAAATCTATTCGAACCGAGTTTGAATTTCGCAAATTTTTGATAAAATTCGAAATAAATTTTTGTTTTGATTTTTTATTTTGAAAAATTTTGGAAATTTTTTTAAATAAAATAATCGAACATTTAATAAACTTTAATAATTTTTTTTGGATTTCATTAAAAAATTATCGAAAACACCAAAAAATGCTCAAATCTTGAGTGATTACTTTGAAAATACTTTGAAAATCGAAATTTTTCGAAATCTATTCGAACCGAATTTGAATTTTGCGAATTTTTCACAAGATTCGAAAATTTTTTTTTTTTTTTTTTTGAGATTTACTCTAATCTCCCAACGATAAAAATTGCTTGAACACTTATTTTTGTATTTTTCGAAACCGCAAAAAAAAATGGATATCATTCCAGAATTATCGATCGAAGACGAATCGAATCTGCGATCAATCCTGCCCGAATGCCGTCACCTGACCATCACCAACACCTCATCGCGTACCGCATTCTGGGAATTATTCGAAAAATCCGAAACTGGAAATCTGGAAATTCTGGAAATGGTGGGCGTCGAGATGAAGGACGAGACGCAAATTGTTCGGATTCTCGAGAAATGCACCCAATTGAAAACGCTGAAATTGGCGGGAATTCAAATTTCGAATTGCAACGACGAGCAGAAGGCGCATTCGTTGATTCCGCAGGCTATTCGCGGTTGGTTTCGGAATTTTCTGAAATTTTATTTCCGGAACCGGAAATCAATTCGAACCCCATTTTCTAGGCCTTCTTCACCTGAAACAGCTGGATTTGAGCTTCAACGAGTGGATCTCTGGCGAGAATTGGCGTCGGATTCTGGGAGGAATGGATGCTTTGGAGGAGCTGACCATCAACGAGATTAGGAACGATTTGCTGTTTCAGGTGCGTTTTTTACAGAAAAGATTGAAAAAAATGAGATGGTGTTTTTAATCAAAGAGCTCTGCTCCGGATAATCATTGTATCTCGAGATTGATAAGAGATATCAAAAAGTTGTCAATTGAAAACTTGTAGATCAAAACTAGGACTACAAGTTCACAGTTGATAACTTTTTGATATCTCTTATCAATCTCGAGATATAATCATTGTCCCGAAGGGGTACCGCCTTTTTGCGAGAAAACACGGTATTTTAATAATTCCCGGTTTTTGAAAAAAAAAGTCTCTTTTATGAAAATTGACTAGAATTTTAAAATCAAATTTTCCCTTCTTCTTTTCTTGAAAATTGTTGGCTTTTAGAGTTAAAAATTTTTTTTAAAACATGAAAAATTATATTTGAAAAAACTTTATTTTTAATTTCCACTTCTCATTTTTACGGAATTTTTTTAAAATTTTCAGTTTTTCCTCGATATTGATAAGAGATATCTAAAAGTTATCAACAGCAAACCTGTAGATCATAATTAGGACTAGAAGTTTGCCATTGACAACTTTTTGATATCTCTTATCAATTTCGAGATATGATGATTCTCCGGCAGAGCTCTCATCCGATAGTAAATATTATTTTTTGAAGAAATTTTTTTTTCGGAAATAATTATCAGGATGGAAATGCGGGAATTCCTATCAGTTTTCAAGAACCTTATTGAATTGTGCTCTTTGAAAATTATAACAGACAAGAACGTATGCGTAACAAGTTATGTGTGTTTTTTTTTTATTTTAAGAAAATCTAGAAACTGAAAAAAAAACAAAAAAAGATGTATTTCTCAGAGTCTTTGGTTCAACTTAAAAAAAAGAAAACTAAGGGAACTTAATTTTTAGTTATTCAAAAATAAATGTTAAAATAAAATAAATTTTTAAATTTTTTTTTCGAAACTCACCGAATTTTAATTTTTGAAAAAAATGCAGAATTTTAATTAAAATTCTATAAATTTCGGAATAAAAAAAATTAAATTCTGAAATTTTTTAAAAGTGATTATTCTATAAATTTCAAGAAATCAGAAAAAACTCTGTGAATTTTTCAACTTTGAATAAAAATAATTAAGGAAATTTTAAAAAAAAAGGAAAATATGAGAATTTTGGAATTTAATTTTTAAAATTCTGGAAAATAAAGTATTTCCAGTCCGACTGGCTGCCGAGCCTTCGAACATTCACCGCCCGCGGATCAGTGCTCCACTGGGACTCTGTGTGCGAAATGCTCTCCATCCTCGAGAACATCCACAAAATCGACGTCCGCTACACGAACATTGACGGAAATCTTGTGGAACTCCTCAAAAACGGAACCCTCGAAATATTGGCGTGATTTGCTCATTTTTTACGATTTTTTTGAAATTTTTACTGAATTTTTACCCTCTTGCAATATGTACTTGTAAAAAAAAAAACTCTTTTGACATGAATTTTACTTAATTTTCATCTAAATCCGAATTCGATATTCAATATTAATCGACAAATAGTTAACCGTGGAGAATTGTCAAGTACTGCAATCATAATTTCAAAAAAAAAAAAATTTTCTGGAAAAAAATTTTTTTTTCAAAATTTTACGGTGATTAAATGAAATATTGGAAGCTATTAATAAAAATGTAAAGATGGTGGGGGAGGGGGATTTAAATTTAAAAATTGAAATCCTATAGAAAATGGAAAATTTAAAAAAAAAAATTTTTTTGCTGTTTCAATTATTTTTGAAAAATTTCCTTTAGCCATTCAAATAATATTGCAACGTTAACTTCAGAAGAGAAAACAGCTAAGGGATAATAATTGAAAACAAAAAAAACCTGAAATTCACTATTTTAAATTTTTTGATTTTTTTCAAATATTTTTTAAAAAATTAACATGAGAAATTATCGATTCTTTTCCCAATTTTCAAAATTAGACTTATTGTTTTTCAGTTTTTTAATTTAAATTAATTTTTTTTTATTTGTTACGTCATCAGGCTCAGATATTTTTTAAAAAATTAACTTGAGAAATATCGATTTTTTTGCAATTTTGCAAATAAAATTAATTTAAGAAATTAATGAAATTTTTGAATTTACAAACGTAAAAAAAAAAAAATTTAATCAGGGAATTCCAGAAAAACTTTTTTTTTTAATTTTTAAACATTTTTCGTGAATTTTTACCTTTTGCAAAATGTACTTGTAAAAAAAATACTCTTTTGACAAAAAAATTTACTTAAATTTTTGAAAAACATTTTTTATCTAAATCCAAATTCAATATTCAATATTAATCGACAAATAGTTAACCGTAGAGAATTGTCAAAAACTGATTTCAAAAAAAAAAATTAAATTAAAAATTAAATTAATTGCTCCTCCGGCGGTGGACACATCCGGCAAATGGCGGTTATCCGGTTTTCGAATACCGGAATAATCTCATCGTCATGGAACAGAAGCGTCCATTGGTACTGCGCACTACCGTCTTCGCAAGTGGATTTGAAGAAAAATCTGAAAACTTTGAATTAAAAAAAAAATTTTTTTGAAAAAAAAAATCGAAAAATTAGAAATAAAATTTTTTTTAAATTTTAATTTTAGAGTAATAAACAAAATTTTTAAAATCATTAAGAATGTGAAAAAAGGGGATTAATATTAAAATCCAATAGAAATTGTAAAATCGGAGAAATTATGAAAAATTTGGATTTTTTGGGTGATTTTTTAAATTTTTTTTTTTGAAAAAAATCGAGAAAATATTATAGAAAAAAAATTGTTTTTTGATTTTTAGGATAATTAAATATAATATTTAAAACTATTAAAAATGTGAATAAGGGTGTTTTTTTCTAAATTTAACATTTGAATCCAATAGAAATTGAAAAATCGAAAAAAAAATGAAGAATTTGGATTAAAAAAAAATTTTTTTTGAAAAAAACAATCGAAAAAATAGAAAACTTTTTTTGGATTTTTAGGGTAATTAGGGTAAACTATGAAAAATGTGAAAATGGGGGGTGGGTTCGAATTTGAATCCAATAGAAATTGAAAAATCAGAGAAAAGTGAAAAATTTGAAAAAATTAATTGTTTTTGCTGTTCCAATTTTTTTCGAAAATTCCCATTAGCTATTCAAAAAATATTGACACTAAAGCACAAGAGCAGCTAAGGGAAATAATTGAAAATATAAAAACCTGAAATTCACTATTTTTAATTTTTTCAAAAATTTTTTTAAAAATTAACATGAGAAATTATCCTTTTTTTTGCAAATTAGCAAAATTGCAAATTTAATTGATAAATAAAAAATCAATAAAATTTGTGAATTCAAACAATTAACACGAACATTTTTTGACAATTTAAAAAAAACAGGGATTTTTCCCGATTTTTTGCATCAATCGATATCTCGAAAACCGTGATAGCTATCAAAAAGTGATCAACTAGAAAAATGATCTACACATGATTTCCTATCGATTGATACCCTTTCATAGGTCAATAATCCCACTTGGAGTCCACTTTTGCCCCCTCAAAGTCTTGTAATTTTCGAATAACGCAAACCTGCAATTGTCGACGTAATGCACCCCGAAAAGGTGTCGGAAGTACTTGAAAGTGACCATTTGTCCGGCGGGCAGCTTTGCGACCATCGGAACATCGTCCTCGTACCTCAGTTCCACCGTCATCTTTTGCACTTCTCCACTTCTCTTCCGACTTCTAAATGGTCGAAAATTCAGGCGGCAATTCAAATTTCCCGTTTTCCACTCACGGCTGCAACGTCGAAAAGCCGTTATTACTGCCCGGAAACAGTCGATTCGGACGCTCGAGGGTCCCGTGATTTGATCTACCGTAACCTGAATGAGTGGATTACTATAGGCGGGGTTACTGTAGACTCACTCCAGAAATCACTGGCATTACTGCCGAATCCACTCGAATCCGACGTTGCCGGCACGTGTTGGCGGTGCTTTTTTCTGGAATTGAGACCGATGGCTACAGTAGGACGAATCGTGGTGAGACCCACTACAGTAACCCATAGTGACTCTGCGGGAGAATCATTATATCTGGAGATTGATAAGAGATATCAAAAAGTTGTCAATGGCAAACTTATAGTCCTAGTTGTGATCGACAAGTGTGCAGTTGACAACTTTTTGATATCTCTTATCAATCTCGAGATATAATGATTCTCCCGCAGCATTGCATCTCTTCTCGAGGAGATACGGTATTTCCCATGCTCCAGTATCCCAGAGCTATACTATCGGCTGCCAGCGAAATGGCCCCGCAACCGAGAAAAAGCCGCTCGCTTCGTTTGGCGGGTCTTGCAGCGGAAAAATGCACAGCTGAAATGAATGTTACAGTAATCTCGTGTTTATTTTTGAATTTTTTTGCCTTTTCGTAAAAATGTTGCGTTTAACCAATTTTCGTCGGATTTTTTTTGCATTTTTCACAGAAATATCATCGAAATGTACCATCTTCTTGGTAAAACGCGCCATTTTTCACGAAAAAGCAAAAAAATTCAAAAATAAACACAAGATTACTGTAACATTCATTTCAGCTGTGCATTTTTCCGCTGCAAGACCCGTCAAGCGAAGCGAGCGGCTTTTTCTCGGTTGCGGGGCCATTTCGGTGGCATCCGATAGTAGTTCCATCTACAGTAACCCTCAAAATCACTTCGAGACCTCACCACGTTTTCCAGTGTTTTTTTACACTACAGTAATCCATGTATAGTTTCAAGACCGCTCTACAGTATCCCAGGGCTTTTGTTCAGCTACAGTAACCCCAATTTTCGCTCTGAGACCAATTCCTCTCCCTAGAGTATCCCTAGACGTTTCTCCACCTACAGTAACCCTCAAAATCGCCTAACGACCTAATTTCACTCCCTACAGTATCCCAGGGCTATTTTCGCTCCGATACCCAATTCCATCCACTACAGTATCCCCTAGACTATATTTCTAAATACAGTAATCCATATTTCGCTTCGAGACCTCACCAGTATCCCAGGGCTTTCGTTCAGCTACAGTAACCCTGACTTTCGCTTCAAGACCAATTTCTCTCACTACAGTATCCCGTACAGTACCCCACCAAACTCACTTGTACAACGACTCGAACCGCTTCGGCAGATTCCTGACCAACGTGGTCTGCGGGGGCGGGGCGAAGGCGTCCGTTCCGTAGGGAGTCATCATCCGCCGATTGGCCCTCGTAGACAAAGTGTTCGTCGTCTTCTCACTCCTCGACACCTCTGCCGACTCTTCCGATGTGCTCCTCTGCTCTTTTTTCTCTTTGAAACTGCAAAAACACCGAATTTGACGCGCAAATCCGAGAGAACATGATATCCCACGCGAAAGTGCACAGAAACGATATAGCTACAGTAATTGGGTACTCTACGACAAAGCGCAGAATGCAGATTATTACGTAGCTACAGTAACCTAGGTGTTAGGTACTTCTAAAGCACCAGAGCTTACGACAAATTGCACAGCCTTAAACATGTAATTTCTCTAGACACCAGATTTGACGACAAAATGCAGAAAATCGTAGCTACAGTAATCTAGGTGTTAAAGCACTAGAACTGACGACAAAATGCGCATTACAGTAACCGCAAAAATGCGATTTGCAGAAACTACAGTAACCTCGGCTTTTTAGACACCGGAATTCACGGGAAAATGCAGAATATCGTAGCTACAGTAACCAAGGTGTTAAAGCACCAGAACTTACGACAAATTGCACAGGCACAGTAACCTTAAACATGCGATTTCTCTAGATACAAGATTTTACGAAAAAATGCAGAATATCTTAGCTACAGTAACCTAGTTGGTATGTCCCTCTAAGCACCTGAACTGACGACAAAATGAAGAGGTACAGTAACCCAACTACAGTAACCCAACTTACTGTAGCGAGTTCAATCGGTTGCAGACCGCATTGAAGAACGCGAATCGATCGTCCTCCGACTCGTGGGTTACTGTACCCTGCTGACCGATTTCATGTCTAGACGACCTATCCATCGCCTCCTCATTGAACCTGCCAAAAAGTACAGTAACCCTCACGAACTACAGTAATCCCTACCAAATAGTGGCTTCTTTGTTGGAAGAAGACGTCGAGGAGGTGTCTTCCCACTGGAAATTTCGGAATTTAGGGTCTCGAAGGGAAAACTTTCAATCTTGGATTACTGTAGTATTCACGTCGGCCGTAGTCGTCGAGAACTCGGTGTGCATCGAGCGGAGGTGCTTGAACAGCGGCTGCTTCAGCGGCTCGAACAGCTCTGGATACGGTGGTTTTCCGTCGAGAACCTGCAAAGGGTACTGTAGCAGATGGATGGTCCGCAAACACCGAGAACGCCTTGGCAGCACTACAGTAGCAGTCGCAAGGGTTCCTAGCAGCACCAGATGCCTGTTGACAGTACTAGGAGTGCCCCAGCAACACGAAACGATCCTAGCAGCACCAAATGTGTCTTGGCAGCACTAGTAGCCTATCTGCAGTACTACGGGCTCCTAGCAGCACCAGAAGCCTTTTGGAAGTCGTAGGAGTGCCCCAGCAACAGGAGACGATTCTAGCAGCACCAAATGTGTCTTAGCAGCACAAAGAGCATCCTGGCAGCACCAGAAGCCTCTTGGCAGCACTAAAAATGCCATGGCAGCACCAGCAGCTCAGCAGCTGTACAAAGGACTCCTAGCAGCACCGAGATCCCCCTAGCAGTACTACGGGCTCCCAGCATGACCAGAAAAGCCCTGGCAGCACCAAAAGTGTCTTGGAAGCACTACCCGCGTCTTGGCAGTACCAAAGAATCCTGGCAGCATCATAAGAGCCCTGGAGGCGCTAGGAGCTCACCAGCAGCACTAAGGGCTCCTAGCAGCACCAAAAATGCCCTGGCAGTACTAGAAGTTCCCCAACCACACAGATAGTGTTTCAGCAGCAACAGAAGAGTTCTGGCAGCACCAGGAGCTCAGCAGCAGTACTAAGGACTCCTGGCAGCACCAAGATCCCCCTAGCAGTACTAAGGACTCCTAGCAGCACCAGTAGTCTCTTGGCAGTACCAAGGGGCTGATTAAGTACTATTTTCAGCTTGACTGGTTTCAGTTTTTTTATAAGCGGAAATAACTAAATTTTCAAAAATATGTCCTGTTTCAAGAAATTTCAAAAAAAAATGTGAAAGCGGTTTAATTTCAGTTAGAGTTCTCCTTATCATTCGCTAGTTTTGAAAAAAATATTTAAAAAATTTTTTTTTAAATTTTTCCAAAAATACATTTTTTTTTTCCAAAATATTTTCCGTTATTATTTTTTTCCGAATTAATTAATTTTTTAATTGTTTTCAAGAAAAATAGGAACGCTTAGGAAAATTTTTTTAATTAGAAAAGTTTCGATTTAAATTTTTTTTTATTTATGAAAAATTCAAAAACGCAATTTTTCGGCTTCTATAATTTTTTTTGAATGTTCTTAAAAATTGAACAAATCATTTTTCCAATGATAAAAAAACAATGAATTTTGAAATTTTGAAAATTTTTTTCTAAAAATTTTCAAAAAAATTTCAATTTTCAAAATTTTCGAAAATTTTTTTTTCAAAATTCCCTAAAATGGACACTTACAAACATGTTATCATAATTATCGAGTGATAACATTGTACGTGGCATAGTGTCCAGAGGGGGGGGGGGTGTCTAAATAGTTGTGAACAAGAAGAAGAAGAGTGCCAATTGGGGGGAGGGCTCTTGACAATTGTTGACCAACACTCTCTTTCTGGAGCCACCCCTCTGACGTCACGGCTCAGCAGCACCACTGTCTCTCTCTCGAGATGTTACCTCGTGTACTCTCGTCGAAATCCTCGTTCTCGTGACGTCATCGATGACGTGGCAAGTGCCAGTGTTCAACGAGACGTACTTGCGGTGGATGTGACGGGCCAGTTTCAGCAGGGACAGCGGCGGGGACACTTGGGACACGGGAAACTTGCCCTCGAACTCCGCTATCGAGGAGCACAGGGCGAGCGAATCGGCGTTTCGCGATTCTTCCTGAAATTTGGGAGAAGAATTAGATGGTGGTGCTGCTGAGGCGATTTTGGTACTGCTGAGTGCAGAAGAGGCGCTTTTAGTACTGCCAGGGACGCTTCTAGGACTCATGGGATTCTCATAGTACTGCTGAGGCGCTTTGGTATTGCTGAGGGCACACGAGGCTCATGGTGCTGCCAGGGGAGCGACTAGGACTGCTGGGGCGTGATGGGTCGCTGATAGTACTGCCAAGAGCCCCTAGTACTCCTGAGGCGCCCTTAGTGCTGCCAGGGCCTTTTTGGTATTGCTGCGACGCTATTTGTACTATCAGAGTGATTCGGGTAAGCATAGTACTGCCAGGGGCGCTTCTGGTGTTGCTGGAATGCTAATTGGACGGCCAAGAGCCCCTGGTACTGCTGAGGTGCATCTAGCGCTGCCGAAGCGCACAAAAAGCTTCTGGACTGCTTATAGTGCTGCTGGAAACTCCTGGTGCGACTAGTACTGCTAAGGCGCTTTTGGTATTGCTGAGGGTACAGGAGACTCATAGTACTGCCAGACGTAGTATTGCTGGCGCCCTTCTGGTGCTGCTGGAACATTTTACTGTCAGAGTGACTCCGGGATGCATTGTACTGCCAGGGATGTCTTATAGTACTGCTAACACGCCTTTGGTGTTGCTAAGAGATCAAGAACGCATAGTACTGCTAAGGGGCGCGCATAGCACTCCTCAGCTGACCTTTGTGCTGATGAGATGGTAATCGGGCTGCTCGGATGCTCAAAAGACTTCTAGACTGTGCATAGTACTGCCAAGGCGTTTTTGGTGTTGCTGGGAACAACAGGAAGCGCATAGCACTGCAGAAAACGGGGAATCGGCTGCTGAAGTGCTTTTAGTACTGCTGGAGCGTTTTTGGTGTTGCTGGGGCGCGCACGAGCTTCTTGAATGCCAATAGTGCTGCCAGGGACCCCTTAGAACTGCTAGGGCGACACAAGACAGCTGAAATGCTAATAGTACTGCCAGCTGGCCCATGGTGCTGCCAGGACGCATCTAGTACTGCCGGCCGACCCATCAACCCACCTTTTGACACCATTTGATAAACGCGTTATCATTGATGATACGATCAATCGAACTGTCGGTTGATTGCCTTCGAAGTGTCATCGTTTCTCCGATTTCATACTGAAAATCGAAAGGGGATTACTGTAAGAGGAATGGTTTTCGTGGTAAGACCCAACGACCTTAAAGGCGCTTCGTGTCGAGACCCACAAGGCAGAAAAGCTTGTCCAGGCGGGGGGAACGAGTGCGAAAAGCGGCCGAAAATTGAAGAGGATAGTGTCAAACGGCCGAGAAAATCCCCCCACGAACAGAGAGAGAGGGAGAGGGATGTTGGCAAACACTCTCGCTCAGCAGACACATTTCCTCACGGAGCACAGACACTAATGTTGACTAGGCGCCGAGGAAAAGAGCCCTGAATGAGCACAAGATACGCTCGGATTGGCATCTTCTTGCCCCTAGTACTGCTGACGCGGATTCTGGTGCTGCTGCGCACCCCTAGTACTGCTGAGTGGATTCTGGTGCTGCTGAGACGAATCTGGTGCTGCTGAGATGAATCTGGTGCTGCTGAGATGAATCTGGTGCTGCTGCGAACCCCTAGTACTGCTGAGTGGATTCTGTTGCTGCTGAGACGAATCTGGTGCTGCTGAGATGAATCTGGTGCTGCTGCGCACCCCTAGTACTGCTGAGTGGATCCTGGTGCTGCTGAGATGAATCTGGTGCTGCTGAGTGGATTCTGGTGCTGCTGGGACGCTCTTCGTATTCTCGGAGTGATTCCGAGATTCATAGTACTGCTGGCGCCTTTTCGGGGTTGCTAGGATGATAATCGGACTTCCAAGAGGCCCTGGTACTGCGAATCACCTTTTTTGTGCTGCCAGACGTTCTAGCAGCTCCAAATAGTTTCAAAGCTTCAGATTGCCTTGTGAAGGCACTACAGCGTGTTCTTAGTACTGCTGGTGTCTTTTTGGTACTACTGGGATGCTAACCAGTCTGTCAAAGTGCATCTAATGTTGTCAGGGCGTTTCTGGTACTGCTGGTGCATTTTTGAGGTTGCTGGAGCGCTAATCGAACTGTCGGAGTGATTCTGCGATGCATAGTACTGCCGGGGTGTTTCTAGTA
This sequence comes from Caenorhabditis macrosperma, assembly GCA_963932285.1. Taxonomy (NCBI): domain Eukaryota; kingdom Metazoa; phylum Nematoda; class Chromadorea; order Rhabditida; family Rhabditidae; genus Caenorhabditis; species Caenorhabditis macrosperma. The sequence continues at coordinate 13,033,813 of OZ010622.1, forward strand.
GTGCTGGCGCCCTTCTGGTGCTGCTGATATGCTAATCCGGACTTCCAAGAACCCCTGGTACTGCTGAGACACATCTAGTGCTGCTGGAAACTCCTGATGCTACGGACGCGCATCTAGTACTGCTAAGGCGCTTCTGGTGTTGCTGAGAGTACAGGAGGCTCGTAGTACTGCCAGGGATGCATCTGGTGCTGTGAAGATCCTGTTGGAACTGCTGAGACGCTATTCGTACTGCCGAAGTGCTTCAGGAGAGCTTAGTACTGCCAGAAAGGATATTAGTGCTGCCAGACGTTCTAGAAGTTTCAAAGATTCAAAATTCCTTGTGAAGGTACTACAACGTGTTCTTAGTACTGCTGGTGTCTTTTTGGTGTTGCTGAGGTGCTCTTCATATTTACAAACGCTTCTAGTGTTGCTGAGGTGCATTTGGTGTTGCCAGAGCGCGGATAGTACTGCTGAGGCGCTTTTGGTGTAGCTGGGGTGCCATGTACTGCCGCAGTGCTTCAGATTCGAGTAGTACTCCTAGTGTTGCTGAGATGCTTCTGGTACTGCTGAGACGTTAATCTGACTGTCAGGGTTCTCTCTAGTGTTGCCAGGCGCTCCTAGTCTGTACACCCAGATGGGTTCTAGTACTGCTGAGGTACTTATGGTGTTGCGGAGGCCTGTTTTGTTCCTAAGGCTTCTAGTGCTGCCACAAACCTCAAATAAGCAAAAATCTGCTCTGAATACTCGAATTGGGCGAAAATTCAGACTGGAATTACTTTTCAAAGCACAAACAACTTTAATTTCAAAATTCTCGAGAGATTATGCAAAGGCAGTTCAAAACCATTATCCAAACACTTTCGACGTGTTGATTTTGATAGTTTTTGTGCGTAGACTGATCAGCAACACGCTCTGTTTGCTTTGGGGTGTCTGGGCACTTTTTGATCGGAGTTTGATAATTGGCCACTAAAATTGAAGGTGTCACTTTGAAATGTGTGAATACGGAAGTTTTGATGGCAAGAATGGCGTTGGGGAGCTCTTGGCAGCACTAAAAGCGCTTCCGCAGCACCAAAAGCGCCTCAGCAGCACCAGGAGCGCATCAGCAGCACTAGAAGCGCCTCGGCAGCACCAATAGCACCTCGGCAGCACTAGAAGCGCCTCGGCAGCACCAAAAGCGCCTCGGCAGCACTAGAAGCGCCTCGGCAGCACCAAAAGCGCCTCGGCAGCACTAGAAGCGCCTCGGCAGCACCAAAAGCGCCTCGGCAGCACTAGAAGCGCCTCGGCAGCACCAAAAGCGCCTCGGCAGCACTAGAAGCGCCTCGGCAGCACCAAAAGCGCCTCGGCAGCACTATAAGCGCCTCAGCAGCACTAGAAGCGCCTCAGCAGCACTAGAAGCGCCTCGGCAACACCAAAAGCGCCTCGGCAGCACGAACCATCATTTTTCTGCGAAAAACATCAAAAAATATCACAAACATGCGGGGAAAATCGCGAAAAATAGGGGGAAACTGGGAAAATGAAGGGAAAACGGATTTCGAAATGCTGCACACAACCTCCGATTCGTCCATAAATCAGCCGGACACCCTCAAAGACGAAATGACCTTCAACTGGTCGAATAAGTGACAGATGTCCCGCCGACAGCTGCCACTTCATCATTTTCGGTGAAATTCGCAAGATTTTCGGGATTTGAAAGTGAAAATGAATAAATTAAATTAATAGAGAAAAAAACTTTTTTTTTCGGGACTTTTTTGAAGAAAAATTTTATTTTTGTATTTCTTTATTTTTGTATTTTTTTTTACTTTTCGAAAATACTGAAAATCGCTGAAAATCTATGAAAATTGCGTCATTACACGGCAGGAAAAAAAGAAACTATCGTTCAAACGCGCGCGCAAAACCACCTGCACATCTAACTCTCGCTAAACAACAGGTTGGTGGAAGAACGGAGTGTCGTACTGACTCGAATTTTTTGAAAAAATTGCGAAAATTCGGAAAAAAAAGACGAAAATGCGAAATTTTGGAAGCGAAAAAATATTATTATGCACAAAGCACATAATAATGAAAGCAGGTGCAGTTTTTATTCATAAATTTCAGAATTAGACAATTAATTCGTTGGCCTAAGCATTGGTGCAAAGCGCGCTCCGTTGATACTCTATTTCTCTGCGTCTCGTTGGCGCGGGAAAAATTGCCGTTTGAACGAAAGAACGGGAGAGTGCCTCGATTTTCACGCCGTGTCATTTTCATTTTTGAAATTCGAGCGAGAGAGCGTGCTTTTTGTGGAGACGCCAGACAAATGGCCTAGCAAACGCCATTTGCATTTCCTCGGCCACACGATTTTTGTCCTCGTGGACAAGGATTTTAATAATTTTTTAATTTTAATTGGCCTATTTTCTGCGATTTTTTGCGATTTTATTCCAATTTTCAGCAAAATCTAATTGAAAATTTGTTTTTTTCAGGTCTCAAAAGCTCCTGGACACTTGGACACTCAAAATCTTTGAAAATCCCGGAAAATCGTCGAAAAATTGAAAAAAAAAAGAAAAATTAAAAAATTCTCAAAAATTTCGCGGAATTTCTGCATTTAAAACTGCATAGATATTTTAAAATTATCAAATCATGTTGCGTTTTTCTTTTTTTACGAGAAAATTCAAGTGATTATCATAAAATTGCATAATTCCAAGAGGTCACGCTGAAAACGTGGCCCGACCTTTTCTTATCTATCAATCAATCTCCCGACGTACCGCCCAACTCCCCCACCGCCCGTTTCAGTATTGGAGTTCCTTACGCAAATTCCAATTGCATTTTATCAAGAACTTCTCAATTTGCTGCTGCGTTTTTTACGAAAATGTGAGTTATTCGTTTGTTTTCTTAATTTAACCAGGCCAACTCTCTGCCTGGGCTCCGCAGTTTTGCCTGTTGTCTTTTTTTAGAAATGCTTAAGCATGCTTCAAAAAGATTTTGTTAACACGTCTAAATTCGAAAATTTTTTTCCTGGTTAAAAATATCACGATTTCTCGCAAAAATGAAGACGGAAAGTCAAGCCAAAAAGGCAGAAAATGTGCTTCAGAAGGCGTCAATCTTCTCCGATCGCTTAGAAAATTCTTGTGCATCATCGGGCCAACATTTCTGACCCGTCTGTCCAAAAACGGTCCAAATCGGTCCAGTAGGCGCTGAGAACACAGAATTTGTCCTTTAATAATAGTAAATGATGATTATTCAGGTATTCTATAAGAAAAGCAAGAGGAAATGAACGAAATGTGAAGAAGACGACAAGAAAGAAGCTGCGAACACCCACAGAAGTCGAAAAAGGAGCTGGTTGGCTCGGCGGAGTTGCCGGCAGGCGGTGTGATTCCCGTCCTGCAAACATCGCTTGGAAAGCGGCGTGGGAACTCTCTGACGACGTAAGTTTCTAATTTTTTGATAATTTTCATTTCATTTATTCTTTCCAGAGAGCCCACGCGAAGAAGAAGAGCAAGAAGCGGTATTGATGCACCGCCGAAGCCGAAGAATCCGCTGGAAAAAAAGAAAAGAAAAAATTCGAAGAAGAAGAATCTACTATTTTTGCCTATTTTCCATGAATAAAGCGCGGAAATTTTTTTTTCCAGAATTTTTGCAGATTTTTTTTTCAATAATGCTATAGTTTCTTCTTCAAATTCCCCCTTTTTCCTGGTTTTCTGGTGATATTTTCCGGAAAAATGGGAAAATTCGTTGCCTGCCGCGTGGCCGAGTTTTGGTGGCCGTCGACGGATTCCTAGGCCGCCGCGAATTTTCGAAAATCGAATTGGTTTTTTCCAACTGTTTTTTGTCATTCTTTCTCGATTTTCTCATTCTTTTTCTCGGAAATTGTGTTTTACATTGAACAATTACACGATTTCTCACTATTTTAAACATATTTTCACCAAAAAATCGATTGAAATGATAGAAATTTAGGCAGGGAAGTATTTTTTTCCAATTTTTCGTGTTTCCTTACCTTTTCCCTGGTTTCTATTAGTTTTCCATTGATTTTACTCCAAATTTTCTGTGATTCTTCATTTTTACGTCACTATTTCGTGTTTTCTATCTTTTTTTAAAAAAGAAATACAAAAAATTCGCAAAATGCATTGAAACTGCTTTTTTTCTAAAAACTCGCGGTTTTCTAATTTTCTCGCTCTTTTCTTGTTGTGTTCGAAAACTTGTTCATTCCTTCACAATTAACAATAAAAACAACTATTTTGAAAAAAAAATGAATTTCGAAAATTTTTTTCTCCAAAATTTTTAAAATTAAATTTTTTTTCTCTCTTTCTCTGCTTATTCTCGCTCATTTTTTCTAGATTCTCTTCAATTTCCACTCAAAGAAACCGATTTTTCAGTGAAAAAGCCAAAAATGGTGCGAGTTATCATCAAAGGAGGTGTTTGGAAGAACACAGAGGTAAAAAGACGAAACCTATTGGAAAAAATCGATAAATTGTCCATTTTTCAGGATGAGATCCTCAAAGCGGCCATCATGAAGTACGGAAAGAACCAGTGGAGTCGAATCGCTTCGCTTCTTCACAGAAAATCGGCGAAACAGTGCAAGGTTCGGGAAAAAATCGATAATTCTTCTGAAAATCGAGTTTGCAGGCTCGCTGGTTCGAGTGGTTGGACCCCGGAATCAAAAAGACGGAATGGTCGCGCGAGGAGGACGAGAAGCTGCTGCATCTGGCGAAACTGATGCCGACGCAGTGGAGAACGATCGCTCCGATCGTCGGAAGAACGTCGGCGCAGTGTCTCGAGCGATACGAGCATCTGCTGGACGAGGCGCAACGCAAAGCCGAAGGTCTCGACGAGGAGGCGACCGAGGCGAGAAAGCTGAAACCCGGCGAGATCGATCCGACGCCCGAGACGAAGCCCGCTCGTCCGGATCCGATCGATATGGACGACGATGAGTTGGAGATGCTGTCGGAGGCTCGTGCCAGACTGGCCAACACTCAGGGAAAGAAGGCGAAGAGAAAGGCGCGCGAGCGGCAGCTCTCGGACGCCCGACGACTCGCTTCGCTGCAGAAACGACGAGAGATGCGCGCCGCTGGTCTGGCGTTCGCGAGAAAGTTCAAACCGAAGAGGAATCAGATTGATTACAGTGAAGAGGTGTGTTTCCTGAACATTTTCATTATTTTCTATCGTTTTCACACCTTGCTGGTAAGAGTCGGAGAAAAAAAAGCGAAAATTCGTAAGGATAGATTTACGGAAAAAAAACATGTTTTTTTAAAGCGCAGACCACTAGCGAAAAGAAGTTCAGGTAAATAGCAATGTAAACATCCGGGTTTTAACTGCATTCTGTCAATTTATAGTTTGAAACTTCAAAAAAATATATTATTGTCGTAAAAATACTGTAATTATTACAGAATTAAAAAAAGTATCCCTAATTTGATCAATTTTTCGATTTCGTAAAGTAAAATTCAGAAAATTTCAAAACTACGTTTTCGTAATGGTCGGATCCCACTTATCTAGCCAGGTGTGATTATTTTCAGAAATTTTTTTCCGAAATTTCTGAATCTTTGCAAAAAAATTTCAAACGCGCTCCGCTAATATTTTGGGTCCCGCCACGATTCGAGAATTTGTTGCGGAGGTGCAAATTAATTTTTTAAAATTCGAAAACAATTTTCTTATTTGTTTGGAGTGAAGAGGTGCGTTTCCTGAATTTTCGACATTTTCTATCGTTTTCGGAAAATTTTTTCCGAAATATCTGAAACTTTGCGAAAAAATTGCAAACGCACTCCGCTAATTTTTTGGGTCCCGCCACGACTCGAGCACTTGTTGTGGAGGTGCGAGTTAATTTTTAAAAATTAGGAAGCAATTGTTTCAAAAATCATTCTAGCGACGATAAAATTATTTTTTTAATGGTGAAAATCGTGAAAATCCAAGAAGTTATCCAAGAATTGTCCAAATTGAATTATTTTGCGACCAAACCCGAAATTTCAGCAGAGCTGTTTTTACTGGCCATTTATTTTTTAAATTACACTATCTTTTTTTCAGATTCCATTCGAGAAGCACGTTCCGGCCGGATTCCACAACCCGGCCGAAGACAAGTACGTCGTCGAGGACGCCAACCAACGAGCCATCGATGATCATCAGAAGCCGCGTGGGCGCGAGATCGAGATGGAGAAGCGACGCGAGGATCGTGACAAACTGAAGAAGCGCAAGGAGCAGGGAGAGGCGGACGCCGTGTTCAACATCAAGGAGAAGAAGCGCTCGAAGCTCGTGCTCCCCGAGCCGCAAATCTCCGACCGTGAGCTGGAGCAGATTGTGAAGATCGGACACGCTTCGGACAGTGTTCGTCAGTACATCGACGGAACGGCCACATCTGGCCTGCTCACCGACTATACAGAATCGGCGCGTGCGAATGCGGTCGCCGCGCGGACGATGCGCACGCCGATGCCGAAGGACACGATTCAGATGGAAATCGAGAACATTATGGCTCTCCAGAACACGGAATCCGTGCTCAAAGGCGGTCTGAACACGCCACTTCACGAGTCGGAACTCGGAAAAGGCGTGCTGCCAACACCGAAAGTCGCCGCCACCCCGAACACTGTCCTTCACGCGATCGCAGCCACCCCGAGCACCCAATCGCAGGCGCCCGGAGCCACTCCGGGAGGTTTCGTGACTCCGGCAGCCACGCCGTTCCGCGATCAGATGCGCATTAACGAAGACGTCGCCGGATCGGTGTTCGAGCAGAAGGCCAACTTGAAACGCGCTCTTGCCAGTCTTCCAGCGCCGAAGAATGATTTTGAGATTGTCGGACCCGAGGATGAAGAGGGAGAGAGTGCTGGAAAGGAAGAGGAGGACGATGAGATGATGGAAGAGGAGGGGTGGGTGGAGGACGCCTCGGAGAGAGCCGAGCAGCAGGCGAAGCGAAATGCCGAGAAGCGAATCAAAAATCTGAAATTGCGATCGCAAGTCGTCCAGAGAGGACTTCCGAAGCCGTCGAAGATCAACGACGCGGCGACTCGCGCGACAAACGCCTCGGGAGACGTCGGAAGGGCTGACGACGCGGTGAAGCACGAGATGGCTCGACTTCTCGCGTGGGACGTCGACAACAAGGCGCCAGAAGTGATCTACTCTCGCGAGGAGCTCGACGCTGCCGCCGAGCTCATCAAGGAAGAGGCCGGCGGACAGGGACCCGAACTCAACCCGCTGATGTGGAAGGTGGTGGAGCAGTGCACGTCGGAGATGATTCTGAGCAAGGAGAAGTTCGCGCGTGTCGCGATTCTCGGAAGAGAGGAGCAGATGAAGGCGTTGAACGACGAGTTCCAGATGTACCGCGGGTGGATGAATCAGCGTGCGAAGCGGGCGGCGAAGATCGAGAAGAAGCTCAGAGTCAAATTGGGCGGTTATCAGGTGAGCGTTTTGCACTGAAAACTTTGAAAATGAGAAGCGATTCTGGAAAATACTACAAGAGTTTAGCCTTCAGCTTTCCGAAAATGCAAAAAAAATTTCCCGGTTTTTTAAATCCTAGATTTTCTTTTTCAAATTCTTCATTTTTAATGTTCCGTGCACACAATCATGAAATTTCAAAAAAAATGGTTTCAATTGGAAAAACAGTCAAATTGAACGAAATTTCGAAAATACATGACTTTTTGGAATAACCAAAATTATCCTGGATCTCACGGTGTGCTCAAAAAGCTCTGAATCGGAAAAACAATCGGAAAAGGTAAAAATATGCCGGTTTACCGCATTCCGGTCCGGTACATTGCATTTTTTCTATCTTTGACATCTCAACATTGAATACCCTTGTTCTGATTGAATTCTTACCGACAATTCGGGAGACTGTAGAATTTTTAAGAATTTAGTATTGATAATTTGCAACAGTATCATTTTTCCGGATGCTTAGGGCTCGAAAGCTCTGGAGAGTTTTTTTTTGTAATTTCTTCCTTTTTCTACCACAGTAAACCGTGATGATACTAATTTTTTGAAAATCAGGAAATGTATTATAGGAATCCAGTTTTGGCTCGAAATTAAAATTCTGTAATCTGAATTTCGACATTTTTGTTCAGTTCATTTCAATATTCTGTTAGATCAGCTCTTTTTTACTATCGAATGCCATCGAAATGGCCCCTCCCTCAACCGAGGAGAACTCCGGAGGATAATCTTCATATCTCGAGATTGATAAGAGATATCAAAAAGTTTTTAGCAGCAAACTTGTAGATCATAACTAGGAGTACAAGATTGCAGTTGACAACTTTTTGATATCACTTATCAGTCTCGAGATATAATGGTTCTTCGGCAGAGCTCTCATCGGTTGCGGGGCCATTTCAAAAGCATCCGATAGTAGAAGATGAACCCATTTTGAGTAGAATTGCGGTGCAGGCTTCCGGCTGGTCCCCTCTTCCCGAAGATCCCTTCCTAGACGCCTCCGAATTCGGGTGGATCCTTTTGTAAATTAGTTCTTGTCCTCCTCCTCCTCCTCCGCCTGTGTCCATTTGTTTGACTTTCCCATGCCCTCTCGCAAACCGCAACGTTCAGAACAAAACGATGTCCCGCCCGTTTTTATGGTCATCTTGACGCCGCCAGGCCACGGACCGCCTGTTGTTGGTTCTTTCAATTCACACACACACACGCTCTGTTTTATTTGACCACACCACATCAATTAATTCAAATATATCTCCTCTCTCGGGGTCCCCCGCGGCGTGTTGAAATGGGCGAAAGGAGTGGTGAAAATGGGGAAAAGGAAGAGAAGGAGAGGAGGAAGAAGAAGAAGAGAAAACGGGAGGAGGCACACACATTACAGTAATTTATTGCTTCGGAGGAAAACGACCGTGGAGACAGCCCCCTCTCTTCTTTTTGTTCGAATTAGGAGAAGGAGGGGAGAAAGTGCTTCTGGAATAAATTAGGAGCCGTTTCGAGAAACGGCAGAGCCGGAGAAAAAACGACGGCTCGAGTTGAAATTGAATTGGAAATGAGAGAGCATTGGAAAAGAAACGGACGGACGGCATTAGGCAGAGAAATGGGAGGATGCTTGAAGTTTTGATGGTTTTGTACGGATCATTTTTATTTTTTTTTCTGAAAAAAAGATTTTTTTTTTCGTTTTTTTTCAATCTTCGAAAACAAATGTGTTCTGTGATGTTAGATATCTTGAAAAATAATTTTAGTTTTGATATCAAGAAAAAAATAGATTTTCGGCAATTTTTGAGTTTATAAATCATTCTAGTTTTTTGAATGATTTTCTAGAAAATGTACGGGTTTTTTTTTCCGATTTTTGGAAAAATCAATTTTTTGAAAACAAGCAATAAAAATCACATTTTCGCGAAATTGGTTGAAAATTAAATCCACACTTTTAAATTTCGGCATGAACAAATTGAGGAAAATCTAAATCGCTGCGAAAAAAACAGGAATTTGAGGAAAAAAATTTGACGGCCGCCGGCGGGTCTCGCAACGAACGAGACACAGCTCAACGTTAGCTACCGTAACCCTTGGTCTAAAAAGACGGTATTCGGCCAGTTTTCATCCGAATTCTTCGATAAAACGAATTGAGCATGATAAGATAATGGATTGACACGAAAACACCCGGAAAACGGTTGAAATTGAATTTTCCTGGCCAATTGAAATTTTCGAAACTTTTCCACAGTATATCGCGCCGGCGCGAAACTGTCTTTTTCGCGAAATCTCGTCAAAATTTCCATTTTGGATGTATCCGATAGTAGTGACTATTTGAGATAGAGTTGGTTTTTCGATTTTCAGATATTTCTGACTCACTTCAATTCTCAAAGGGCCTTCTAAAAATTTCCCGTTTTCTCAATTTTTGAACCGAAAGAAAAACATTCAGAAGAGCTCATCCAGCAGTATTTGGAGAAAATTTGAAGCCTCTAACTCCCACTTTTCGAGATTACGGTAGTTTTGCCACGTACTTTGTTTCGTGAAAACATGCTAATTTTCGGAAAGAGCGGGCGGGGGCGTATTATGATAATGAGGTGAGTAATAATGGGTGTGTATTGCAGGCGATTCACGACAAGTTGTGCAAGAAGTATCAAGAGGTCACCAATGACGTCGAGATGGCCAACATTGAGAAGAAGACTTTCGAGTATGTCGTGGTTTCATGGAAGCTTCGGAGATGTCGTCGAACTGCAATTTTTTGAATTTGGCTGCGCGCGGCGTCGCCTGAGTATTCAACGCTTGACACGCTTTAACGTTGAATACTCAGGCAACGGCGTCGCAGCCAAATTTCAAAAATTTGCAGTTCGGCAGTGCGGGAATTCAAACCGCGCACATCTCCGAAGCTCCCGTGCGGTTTCCCCGGAAAACCCGTTCGAATCCTCAAACTAATTTACAGACGCCTCGGAGAGCACGAGTTGAAGGCGATCAGCAAACGCGTCGGACGTCTTCAACAGGAGGTCTCCACGCAGGAGTCGCGCGAGAAGGAGCTTCAGAAGATGTACTCCAAACTGTCAGGTGAGGAGGATAGGAGAGAAATTGGGAAAATAATCGAATAATCCGTAGATGATCGAATTTTTTTAAACGTTTTCAAAGCAATTCATAGTTTTTCGCACGTTTTTCACAGATTGTTCGTCAAAAATTAATTTTTGAAAAATGGATTTTTGACAAAATTGCTTTAAAATAAGTAAAATATTACAGTAATTTGTTTACTTCGGGGCGATGGTTTTGATAATATTTTTTCGAAAACCCCGGAAAAAAAATTCAAAATACCCTACATTTACTTGTTGAACCCTTTCAAATGCCAATTTTCGATGTTCTCAATTTGAAAAAGAGGGGTTTGGATCCAATTTTTCGGAAAATTCATCCGTATTTCAAACTTGAAGCTCATTGAGACATTAGAAACATTTTGTTTTAAAATTGCATTTTGTAATCTAAATTTCTGGAAAATCCGCTCGAATTTTATCGAAAAAAGCTCAAACTTGGAACGTATGTACCAAGTTACGCTAGGGAATTCTTTGGAAAATCTAATAAGGGAAGTGTTTTTGCTATGAATTCTTATTTGCAGAATTTGCAGAATGTGACACTTTCTAACACTTGTAGTAGGGGTTACCGGCGCAAACTGCTAGGTTTTCTGAGATAATTTGACGCAAAGTGCCCAATTATGTTTTTTTTCACGAAATCTGCCGTTTTCGAGCACTTTGAGACAAAATATGGCGAAAATTAGAAGTTTGTCCATGTAGCCACTATGCGGGATCAATTACCAGTATGGGAAAGTGTTATTCTACGGATTTATATCAAAATCTGAAAGATTGTCTCTCAAAACACTTCCCACGGGCTGTTGGAGCGTACCAATGTTTAAATTCTCTCTTCGCTACAGTAATGACCTGCATCTCTTACTGCGTAACGTTAAAATGATACGCAGCCTTAAAAATGGCCGGGGCCGCATAATTCCTAGGCCACTGGCCTAGCATTCCGGCAACTTGGCCGAATTTTCGCAGGTAATTTTCAAAAAAATTTACCGCGACGCGTGCCGCAACGCGCCTGTCCAGTAGAGCGCGTTTTCGATTCGGTACGCTCCGACAGCCCGTGACTTCCCTTGTAATGGAGCTGTGCATGGGTGTGAAATTAACCGAATTCGGTTAATTTTCCCAATTTTCTCGGGAAATTATCCGAGTATTGTCGAAAACTCAACGAATTTCGACAGTTGAAAAAGCCGATCGCTACGAAATACTTCCTGTGAATAACCACATGCGCCTTTAATTCACACTGAAAAAAAGTTCGGATCTTAAAGGCGCATGTGGTTATTCACAGGAAATATCTCGTAGCGATCGTCTTTTTCAACTGTCGAAATTCGTCGAGCTTTCGAAAAAAAAACTCGGATAATTTTTCGAGAAAATTGGGAAAATTAACCGAATCTGGTTAATTTTACACCCTTGCATAACTCCATAAGAGTTTTCAATAGAAAAGGTGTTTTTTTTGGTTCAATTTTCCCGAAGCCACCTGTGACGATCCGTCTCGAGTACGGTCCCCCGAGCGAGCTTCCCCCCATAAAATGGTAGTGACCCGTTGCATCAGACCGTTAAACTGCCATCACACACACACACACCACGCATCATGCCTCTCGGACGATATCTGACACGACGGATTAGTGCGCGCGGCTCTTTCTCTCTCCGGGTGCGCCGTCCGTTTCTTTTGAGTGTTTTGTCATTCAAATTGACACTTGACTGAATTGGCACAATACAGTCCCCGTCCCACGAACCCCCCACCGTCTCATCCCTCTTCCTTAGAATAGCAGCAACCAGTGGGTGGCGTGAGAGAAGAAGGGTGTCACCTGCTTTGATTTATCGATGACACCCCCCACCCCGCCACCCCGCCACGACCGTTTTATGGGCATACAAACGGCGTGGAATTGGCTCGGATGGAATTGAATGGAATGGCGGAGGAATTATGGGGTTTTTCAAAGAAGAGTTGAGCACTGTCCGATTTTCAGCTGTTTTTTGGGTTTTTTGAATTTTTTGCAAATGAAAAGGAGACGATCGAAATAAAGAGGAGCAGTTTGTTTTGAGAACTTTTAGAAACAGAAATGTTACATTTTCAAAAAAATTGCCACAAAATGTTTGAAAATTGGTAAATGAGCTCTTTTTTTTCTTGAGAGTCGGAATTTTTATATTCAAAAAACGGCGGAATAGCGGATTTGACACACCTGTACGAAAAATTTAGCTTTTTTTTTTTGAAAAAAATGTCTAGACTATGGCTAAAAAGGGCAAAACTTTCAAAAATTTTTGGCTAATTTTTGAAATTTCGTAAGTCTAAACAGGTGTTGGATTTGAAGTTCGGGAATTTTTATTTGCATTTTTTAGGCCCAATTTTTGAGAGAAAAATCATGGAAAAAAAATGAAAAACGTGCGAAAAACGCACACCTGTTTGGACTTGCAGAATTTCTGGACTAGCCAAAAATTTTTGAAAATGTGTCAATTTTTCCCCCTTTTCTTGGCCTGGCCATTTTTTCCAAAAAAAAAGCAAAATTTTTCGTACAGGTATCGAAAAACGATCTACTATTATAATTTTGATAATAATGGGAAATTTAAAAATTCATTTCTGCAGACAAACAATGGAAACTGTCACAAATCGAGATTCGCGACAATGCGTCGACGGCGGCGGCTCCGGTCACTTATTAATCTAAAAAACTCTTTTCACTGTGTGAAAAATCTGAAATTCAAATTTTTCCCACTCCCCTATCGGAAATTCCCCTCTCCCTTATATCGTTTTTATTTCTCTCTCTCTTTTTCTCTTAATTTTATTACATCCTTCACACAAATCCGCCCCCCTTCCGTTCCTTTTGTCTCTTTGAACTGTTTTTTTTCGGCTAAACAAATGAATCGGCGGATATCGGGCAGCAAAAGGGCGATGATACTATGGAAACGCGCCGCCGACAAGACCGGATTTGGACGACGTGTTGCGCAATTGGGGAATCAGAAGGCGATGGACGGAGGAGGAGGAGGAGGACATATAAATTGCATTATACATTTGTGTCCCCTTGGTCTAGAGGAATGTTGCCATTTTATGTGGTCTCCTGGGGAGGAGGAGGGATTACGGTAGATTTTGTGTTTACGGAGAGAGGTACGCGCCCCGCGCATTATGAATATAAATGAGTTGTTGGGGGAAGAGGTGTGAAATTGAGGAGGAGAAGCCTGATCAAACATTCATGGATGGCTCCGAGGAGGGGGGATTACGGTAGGTGAGAGGAGGGGGTACCTGGGGGTGTAACATTAGGGATTTATGGGAATTAGAAAATAGCCAGCCACAAAATTGGTTTAACATTTGAAAAATTTTGAAAAAGTTCTGAAAATTTAAAATTTACTAGTTTTTGGGGATTTTGGAATGAAATTTGGAAAATTTTTGTGAAAATTCAAAAAAAAAATTTTTTTTTTTGGAAAATTCTGAAAAATTGTGAAAAATTCCTAGACACTCAAATCGGCAATTTTCAATGTTGCGGAAAAATTTGGAACATTTTAATTTTTTTTTGGAATTTTCAAAAATCCGGGAAATTCAAAATTTGAAATTTCGGATCTGCCTAACCTTTTGGAACATTTTTCTCTCTTTTTTTGACAAATTTTTAGAATTTTTCAATATTATAAGAATTTTACAACTTTCTGAAATTTGAGATTTTTGAATTTTTTTTTTTTTATAATTTTCAAAAAAAATCTTTAAAATTGATAAAAAAAACTCCGCCAATAGTCAGGATTTTTTAAAAAATTTATAGAAATATCTAAAAATCTGCAAAAATGCTCAAATACATTTTTATAATTTCTAGTATTTTTGAACATTTTCTGCAAATTTTCCAAATTTTTTGAGAATTAAAAAAAAATGACTTTAAAGACCAAAGTCTTTGAAATATCGAAAAACAGCTGTAAAGTGAAGAAAAAAATGGCCAAAATTCTGGAAAAATGTCCAAATAGTTTGAGAAGCTTTCCTATATTTTCTAGAATTTTTAGAGATTTTTAGAAAATTTTTCAGATTTTTTGAAACATTTTGAAAATTTTCGATTTTTGAAAATGTTCAAAAATTTCTAAAAAATTCCAAAAAAATCACAGATTTTTCTTAATTGAAACCTTATCATTTCCAGTAATCTCCGATATATTAGAAATTTTTTGGGATTTTTAGAAATTTTAGAAAATTTTAGTGATTTTTTGAAAATTTTCAATTTTTGAAAAATGTTCAAAAATTTCTAAAAAAATCCAAAAAATCCCCAAAAAAAATCCAAAAAATCCCCAACCACCCGGATACCATTCCCCATGTGCTTCGCCCCCTCAGAATCCCCCCAAGTGGAAAAAAGGGGGGAAGTGTTGCGTAACCGCCCCATTGGGCGCGTCGCGCAACGTTTGATTTCGCGCGCGCCCTCGATTTTTGGCAACTTTACGACCGTCTTGGACAATGTCCCCGTGTCCCCGCGCATGTCCCCGCTCCCAAAAGGAGGAGGAAAAATGGAAATGAGCCCCTCATTCCAGTGGAGATGATGAGTGATGAGTGTGTCTAACAGACAGATGTTACGGTAGATCAAAATAGTGTAAGGGGGGGGGGCATGGAAGGGGCAGGTGTCCCCGCCGGGGGGAGAGTGATGAAATGTGATCCAAATGATTGATTTCGATGAAATACGACAGTTTTGGCTCCTTTTCCGGATGTGACCTAGATTCCGCTTCCGGAAGGTTCCGGAACCTTCCGGAAAACGGATAGTTGATTTCCGGAAGGATTCGGGGGACGAATTCTGGAATTTTTTTTTTTGAAATTTTTCAAAAAAAAAAATTTTTTTTAATTTTCAAAAATTTTTTTTTTGGATTTTCGATTTTTTTTCACATTTTTTTTTATTTTTCGAAAATTTTACAAATAACCAAAATTTATGAATAACTCAGTTTCTTCCCCTTCTATTTTTCCTAAATATTGAAAAAAAAAACTTTTTTTTCAATATTTAATTTTTTGGAAAAATTGATTTTTAATTTTTTAAAATTTTTTTTCAAATTCTAAAACTACGAAAATAGAGATTTCCAGGTTTTCAAGAATTTTTGCGATTTTTTTTTGAATTTAAAATAGTATTCAAAATTTCTAAAATATTGATGAAAATGAATTTTTGAAAAAAATTCAATTTTTTTTTGAAAATTTTGAAAAATTCTAAAAATTTGAAAAACACGATGAAAAAATTGTTAAAATTTTCAGAAATAATTCTAAAATTTTTTTTTTGAAAAATTTGAAAAAAAAATTCTAAAATAAAATTTATTGGTCTCGAGAAAAAGCAAAAAAAAAAAAATAAAAAAAATGGAAAAATGATAAGAATTTCAGTAAAATTACCCATTTTAGAGTGATGAGGATGAGAAAAAACAGAGGAAAATGGAGGAGGGAAAATGAAAAAAAAAATTGAAAAAAAAAAAAATTTTTTCCAAAATTTTCAAAAAAAAAAAATTCAAGTTTAGTCCAAAAACCGGCAATTTGAGGAGGAATGGGGGGAATCTACAGTAATCCTACAGTAATCGGCTACTGTGACAACGAGGGACTCTGTTGGGTGTAGTGATTGACAACGGCCTGATAGGGGAACAGATCGGCACTCATCGGGTAGCCGGCCGGTCCCAGCGACATCGGGTGCGGCGGAGCGTCGTACTGGTTCGGCGCGATCCGTTTCTCTTTCTGACGGCGGTTGCAGAACCACACACGCACCACCTGCAAGATTTTTTACTATTTTCACTTTTTACCGG
This sequence comes from Caenorhabditis macrosperma, assembly GCA_963932285.1. Lineage (NCBI taxonomy): Eukaryota > Metazoa > Nematoda > Chromadorea > Rhabditida > Rhabditidae > Caenorhabditis > Caenorhabditis macrosperma. The sequence continues at coordinate 13,049,910 of OZ010622.1, forward strand.
GTTACTGTAGCTTCGAAAGTGTGCAAACACCATGTAGTTGTGTTTGGAGACATCTACGAATACCGTAACCTAGTTTTTCTTATAAAATTCGAAAATTCACCGGTTACGGTAGCTACGAAAGTCTGCAAACACCACGGGGCTTCTTTTTGCGCACATTTCCATTTCTAGTTGAATTCTGGGTTACTGTAGCTTCGAAAGTGTGCAAACACCATGCAGTTGTGTTCGCAGGCACTTTAAAGAACCGTAACCCGGTTTTTTTTCTGAAATTTGCAAATTTTCCGGGTTACGGTAGCTACAAAAGTCTGCAAACACCACGGGGCTCATATTCTGGGTTACGGTAACTTGAAAATTGTGCAAAAAGACTTTCAGAGCTACATCCCAGGTTACTGTAACTTTGAAAGTCTGTAAACACCATGAAGTTGTGATTGCAAAGCTACAGTAACCCGAAAACCCAGAATTCCAAATTTTTTTCAGAAATTCAAGGTTACGGTAGCTCCAAAAGTCTGCAAACATCTAATTCTGAGGGATTACGGTAGCACGTTCGAAGTTGCAGACTTTCAGAGCTACAGTAACCCGAAAAACACACAAATTCTGATTTTCTAGGTTACGGTAGGTCTGAAAGTGTGCAAACAGAGTGTTTGCACACTTTCCAAAGTACAGTAATCCTCACCTCCTTCTCCAATTGCAATTCCATCGCCACTTGGGCAATCTCCTGAGCATTCGGCTTCTGATTCGCTTGAAAATGGAATTCCAGACGAGATTTCACGTTTACCTGTAATGATACGTGATAAGGAATTGATAAGAAATGAAAATCAGAGTGGTTGGGATTTTTGGGAATTTTTTGGGATTTTTTGAAAAAGTGGAAATTTTGAAAAAAAAAAATAAAAAAAATTTTTTTTTTGGCAATTAAAATTTTTTTTAATTTTATAAATTAATTTCTATAGCAACCTAATATGTTTTTTTCAAATGCTTTTTATTTTTTAAAATATAAATTGAGTTTTTTTTTTTAATTTTTAATTTTTTTTTTAAATGCCACAAAGTGGTGAAAAATTGAAAAATTGAAAATTTGAAGAAAACTTTTTTAAAAAAATTTATAAAAATATCTAGAAAACTGGAAAAATGTCCGAATACATTTTTATAATTTCTAGTATTTTTGAACATTTTCTGAAAATTTTCCAGATTTTTTGAGAATTTTAAAAAATGATTTTAAAGACCAAAGTCTTTGAAATATCGAAAAATAGCTGTAAATTGAAAAGAAAAAAATTGCTAAAATTCTGGAAAAATGCTTAAACAATTTGGGACAGATTCCCATGTTTTCTAGAAATTTTCGAGATTTTTAGAAAATTTTTCAGATTTTTAGAGAATTTTCGAAAATTTTCGATTTTCGAAAAATGTTCAAAAATTTCTAAAAATTTCTAAAAATCAAAAAAAAATCCTAAAAATTCAAAAATAAATCCTAGATTTTTCTTTATTCAATTCTTATCATTTCCAGTAATTTCCGATAAAATAAAATTTTTTTGTGATTTTTCCAGATTTTTGAGAATTTTTGAAAACGTTCGATTTTTCAAAAATTTCCAAAAAATCCCAAAAATTTCCAAAAACTTCCAAAAAATTCCAAAAAATCCCAAAAAAATCCCAGATCATCCCCAATCCAATCCATATCATTTCCAGTCATTTATCCACCACCTCACCTCAATACTGGTCCTCTTCTTGCGTTTCCGTCCCGCCTGTCCGGTCATTTTCTCAAAAGTCGAGTTGGGCGAGCTAGACGTCGAGTCGGCTTCTTCGAGCCATTTGAATAGAAGGGGTTTCAGTTTGCACATGTTCTGCAAGGGAAAAAGTACAGTAATCCAATCCTAGGTCAATTTCTACAGTGTTTCCTCGAAAAGAGCGGCACCCCTTGCCGGAGAATCAATATATCTCGAGATTGATAAGAGATATCAAAAAATTGTCAATTGCAAACTTGTAGTTCTAGTTGTGATCTACAAGTTTGCAGTTGACAACTTGTTGATATCTCTTATCAATCTCGAGATATATTGTTTCTCCCGCAGGGGTGTCGCTTTGAGAAGAGCTCTGCCGGAGAATCAATATATCTCGAGATTGATAAGAAATATCAAAAAGTTGTCAACTGCAAACTTGTAGATCATAACTAGGACTACAAGTTTGCAGTTGACAACTTTTTGATATCACTTATCAATCTCGAGATATATTGATTCTCCGGCAGCGTATCAATCTTGAACCCCTTGGGGGCCCCCTGGGGGTCCCAAGGGGGATCCCAAGGGGAAAATCAGAATCAAACAGACCTTGAAAGACAGCTGAAGCGCTTCGAATCGACAAATCGTCGTCTGGGAGAACACATTCCCGTAGAGGGTTCCGAGTGCCACTCCGACGTCCGCTTGGGTGTAGCTGCAAAGTGTGTGCGTTTTTGCGTCGCGTGTTTGCGGACATTTTAAGGTACAGTAATCCTAATCCTAAGTCGTTGCGGAGTTTGCAGAGAACTCTATAGCTGCAGTAACCCTAGATTGGCTAACGGTGTTTGCACTAACAATAAAGTCTAGCTACCGTAATCCTCGAAAAGTCCGCAATTTGTCGTATCGGTGTTCACACAAATTTCTAGCTACAGTAACCTTAACTTCCGCAATTTTTCGTAGTGGTGTCCACACAGATTACTAGCTACAGTAACCTTCCGCAACTATACGTCTCGGTGTTCACGTACAATTCTAGCTACAGTAACCCTAACTTCCGCAATTTGCGGTCTTGGTGTTTGCAGAACATTCTAGCTACAGTAATCTTAACTACAGAAACCCTATGAACGCTAGAAGTCCGCAATTTGTCGTCTAGGTGTTCACACAATGTGCTAACTACAGTAACCTTCCAAAGTCCGCAATTTGTCGTCTAGGTGTTCACACAGATTGCTAGCTACAGTAACCTTGGTGTTCACGTACAATTCAAGCTACAGTAACCCTACCCTAACTTCCAAAGTCCGCAATTTGCGGTCTTGGTGTTTGCACTCATTTCTAGCCACAGTAATCTTAGCAACAGAAATCCCAGATACGCTAGAAGTCCGCAACTTTCCGTCTCGGTGTTCACGTACAATTCTAGCTACAGTAACCCCCTCAGAGACTCACCCCAACTTGATCCTTCGCTGTTTGAACTGCTTCGCGAACTCCTCCAAATTGTCGGGACACGTCTGCTCGCTATCATCCGAGATATCACTCAACGACTGCTGATTGGCCGCCGAGCCGCCCGTATCATCGCACTGGAACTGATAAGGGGCCGGGGCGGGGGGCCACGGGGGCATCAGCCGCTGGATGATCTCCGGCCGTTCGATGATCTCCTTCTGCTGCTGCTGGCCGCCCGTCTGCTGGACTACGGTAGCCTGCGGGATTACTGTAGACTGCGTGGCGATGGTGGTGGTGGTGGTGAGGGTGTGCGGGAGGGCGGTGGGCGCCAAGTGAGAATACGTCCACTCGTGATGGGGATGGAGCATGAACTGGAACTGCGGCTGCTGGTACATTGGCCCTGTCGGCCACTCTTGAAACGCCTCGCATGTTGGCTTTATCACCTGCAATCAATATCCAATTTTTGGGGATTTTTTTTTTTGGAAAAAAATTTTTTTTTTGAAATTTTTTTTTGAAATTTTTTTTTTCATCTCTGGAAGGTTCTGGAATTTTTGGATTTTTTCTCTATGCTTTTGACCAACTTGGTTAACCTTATAGAATAGAGAAAAATTCAAAAAATTCTCTAGACCAATTACGAATTTTTTGGGATTTTTTAAAAATTTTCGAAAATTTTTTTTTTTTTTTGAATTTTTCAAAAAAATTCTCGAAATTTTTTTGGAATTTCTGAAAAAAGGTTCTGAGAAACCTAGTTGATTCAAAAATTGAGAAAAAAGCTGAAAAAATGGCCAAGAACGGTTTAGACACTTTTAGAAAAAAAATGGGAATTTTTTTTGGTTTTTTTTGAAAAATTTTCAAAATTTTTGAAAAACATTTCTAAAGTGACGATACCATTTTTGTAAATGCTTTATAATGTTTTTAGCTTGTGAAGTTTTTTTTTGAATTTCCTAAAAATTTTAAGGAATTTTTTCAGATTTTTTGAGAATTTTTGAAATTTTTCGATTTTTCAAAATTTCTAAAAATCCCGAAAAAAATCCCAGGTCTTCTCCAATCCAATTATTATCATTCCCAGTAATTTCAGATATTTCAAAAATGCCAAGAGAATTTTTCAAATTTTTTTTTTCAAATTAAAAAATTTTTTTTGGAAATTTCCGATTTTTCAAAAATTTCCAAAAAATTCCAAAAAAAAACCCAGACCCTCCCCAATCCAATTCTCATCATTTCCAATGCTGTAGATCAAAAAATCCTCTAACTAATCCTCCAAAAGTCGAAAATGGCTCAAATTGCTCCCAATCGTCTCATAGAGCTTCCAGGAGGCCCAGAATTCTAGAAAATGCTCCAAATGACCTCCAGAACCGTCCAGCGGGCTCTAAATTCCTCTAAATTGCTCAAAAAGCGCATTAAATCCATCCGACGACCATCCGAAAGAAGCCAATTGTCGAAAGAAGGGAAAAATGGACACGATCAATCTTAATCCAGTGTTCTCCTGCCCATCTGTCGCCCCCTTGGAGTCCCCCTCGGCCGAAGGGGGGAATGGACGGCGCACAGTTCCCACACCCCCCTCCCGAAGCGTTTCTATTCAATTTCAGCCGGGGCGAACTTTGATCGGAGGATTACTGTAGTTAGTCACTTGACGTATATAGACTGGAATTCGGTCGTCATCATGATGATACGAGTGATAAGCGGATTAGGTGCGGGATTACGGTAGAGAGTACTCTTTGAACACCACTTGCCTATATTTAGCGCTTTTTAGCAATTTGAGGGTTTGCGGGGACATGTTGGGACATTGTGGGACAACTTGGGACAATTTGGGAACTGATAGAACCCGAAAACAGTGAGCTACGAAGAAATGAGAGGGAAATTGAATTTGATGTTGCTAGAGTGTTGGGTGGGACACTTTGGGACATGTTGGGGACAATTTGGGACATTCTGGGACACCCTGGAACTGCTAGAACCCCGAAACAGCCAAAAACAGTGAGTTACAAAAAAAAATTTTTTTTTGAAATTTTTCAAAAAATTTTCGAAAATTTTTTCAAAAATTTTTCGAAAATTTTCGAAAATTTTCAAAAATTCCAAAAAAATCCCAGGTCTTTTGCAATCTAATCCTTATCATTTCCAATCATTTGTCCACTCCCTCACGTCTAAAATGGCTCAAAATGGCTCCAAGATGTCCAGAACTCGCACCTATGGCTTCCAGGAGCCCCAGGAAGCCTATAGTTCTAGAAAAGAGATTGAATGTTGGGTGGGACACTCTGGGGACATCTTGGGACATTGTGGGACATACTGGGACATCCTAGAATCTGAGAAATAGGAAATTACGATGAAATGAGATGAAGTGGGTTTTGGAGCGATTTGGAGGCGCATAACTCAGAGAAATGTGTTTGGGGGACATCTTGGGACATTGTGGGACATACTGGGACATTCTGGGACATTCTACGGGACACTAGAAGCCATGAATTGAAAACCAATGAGAGAAAGTGCTGTGGAGCACTTTGGACTATAGGGGACAATCTGGGACATTGTAGGGGACACTTTGGGACACAACGGGACAAATGTGGACTGCTGTGAGCTAGAAAAGCCGCATAATCCTAGAGAAGTATGCAAGAGAAGTACCTTGATGACATGGCAGTACCATTTCACTTTGAACAGATAGGTGTATCTCGAGAGTGATACGAGATATCAAAAAGGTGTCAAGGGCAAACTTGTAGATCAAAACAAGGGCTACAAGATTGCAGTTGACAACTTTTTGATATCTCTTATCAATCTCGAGATATAATGATTCTCCCGCAGGAGTGCCGGGAGTACCGCCTTGAGGAGAGCTCTGTCGGAGAATCAATATATCTTGAGACTGATACGAGATATCAAAAAGTTGTCAACAGCAAATTTGTAGATCAAAACAAGGGCTACAAGATTGCAGTTGACAACTTTTTCATATCTCTTATCAATCTTCAGATATCAGGGTTCTCCAGAAGAGCACTCTTGATGGCATGGCAACACCATGTCAGAGTGAATGGGAAGGGGAAAAATGGAAAAAATGGGGGAAAAAATGGAAATTCGTAAGAAGGAGGAGACTCTGGAGCGGGGGGGGGTTCTTATTGGCATAAAATTGAAATTCAAATCATCGCGACGTGCCCCTTCCCTGCCCCCCCCCCAATTTCGAGTCGTGGTGCTGTATGAATAATGGAAAAGAAGTGGGGGACGAACCTGCGCATAATTGGCCGCTTCCATGGCGCCCGGATGGTTCAGATGGTGGTAGATGTTCTGGTCTTGCGGCGGAGCCAGTGGTAGATCAGAAGATCCAGATGTTGATGACGTGGCAATTTGGGAGGAAGTGCTCGAGGGGGAGATGATCATCAGGGGTGGGGGACCCGGGAGCACACACAACACGCCCGGTAGCCACTACTGCTAGTGAATAAGCGCTCCGGCGGCCCCATGGGCGGTCTCTTCGTCGTGTCTGCGTCTCTCTCTCTCTCGCGGGGGCACCGTAGCCCCCCGGCGAGGGGAGGGGGCCTATTGGACGAGGGAGACTCCGCCCACTTTTTGCTGTAGGCTCCGCCCCCCTCCCCCCTTCCCCTCGCCCCATCCCTATTTTGGAAGGGGTCGGTTTGGAAGGGGTTGGGGGATATGATACCCCCCCTGGAAGAAGGGGGATGGGTTAGTGATAGGGAAAGTGATTAGGTGATAAGAAGAAGAAACAGTGATTCGGGGGAATTTGAGGGAATTTTTTGAGATCTTTCAAAAAAAAAATTTTTTTTTTGACATTTATTATTTTTTTCTAAAAAAATTTGGAAGGGGTCGGTGTTTTTGGGGGGATATGATAGCCCTGGAAGAAGGGGGATATGGGATATGTGATAAGGGAAGTGATTAGGTGATAAGAAGAAGGGACAGTGATTCGGGGGAATTTGGGGGAATTTGGGGGAATTTTTTGGGATTTTTCAAAAAAAAAAATTTTTTTTCAAATTTTTACACATTTTTTAAAAATATTTTCTTAAGGGCATGATAGTGATAAGGAAAGTGATTTGGGGATAAGGAAAAGAGAACGTGATACGGGGAATTTAAGGGAATTTGGGGAAATTTTTTGGAATTTTTCAGAAAAAATTTTTTTTTTTGAAAATTTGAAAGAATAAGAAGAAGGGGGATGTGTTAGTGATAAGGGAAGTGTTTAGGTGATAAGAAAAAAAGAAAGTGATATAGGGAAGTTGTAGGAGGTTCTAGGAATTTTTCATTTATTATTTTTTTTCTAAAAAAATTTGGAAGGTTCGCTGTTTCTGGGGAAATATGATACCTGGAAGTAAAGGGATGAGTTAGTGATACGGGAAATGATAAGGAAATTAGACGGAGGGAAAGTGATACGGAGAATTTAAGGGAATTTGAATGGGATTTTTAGAAAATTTACAAAAAATAAGAAAAACATTTTTTGAAAGGGGTCCGTGTTTTTGGAGGGGGATATGACACCTGGAACGGATGTTTTAGTGATAAGGAAAGTGATTATTAGGTGATAAGGAAAAAGGGGAGCAAAGTGGGGAATTTGAGGGGGTCTTTTGGGATTTTTTTGAAATTTTGTCTGAAAAAATTATTTTTGACAATTTTTTTTCATAATTATAAATCATACGATAACTGGATACGAATAGTGATGAATGATAAGGGATAAAGGATAATTTTGATGATGAGGAAGAGTTTGAATTTTTGATTTTTGAAAATATTATAATTTAAAGTTTTTAATTTTTTTTCAATTTTTTTTTCTCAGTCAATTAGGCTTCAAAATAAAAAGGGATTTGATAAGGATTGATGAAAAAATGATAAGAAAAGTTTCGAATTTTTTTGGAAAATTTGAAATTCTGGGGTTTTCCAATATTTTTCCAGATTTTTCAGATTTTAGCAATAGTTCAGGTTGCCAGGGACTGATACAGAGATAAAAATAATAAAAAGGTGATATGGTGATTATTCAGAATTTTTTGGATTTTTTTTTGTATTTTTTGGAAATTTTGAAAAAAATTTTTTTTTTTGGTTTTTCAAATTTTTTAATTTATTTTTTCAGAAATTTTTGATGAATTAGTGATAACAGATAACAGTGATTACAATAAAAATGGAAAATTGATAAATACCGATTTATTTTTGAATTTTTGAGAAAAAAAAATTTTTTCCAAAATTTTTTTTCAGAAATTTTCAAAAAAATGAATTTTAAATAATACACTGATAAGAATCAACAGTGATAACAAGAAAAAAACAATTTAGATAGATTTTAGAATTTTTTAAATTTTTGAGAAAAAAATTTTTTTTTTTACCTGTTTCAAAATTAAAAAAAAAAAAAATTTTCATAAATTTTTTTAATTTACTCCAAAAATAAATAGATCACTAACAAAAAACATTATAAGAATGATGAGGAAGAAGAAGAACAAAGTTTTGAAAAAAAATAAATTTTTCAAAAATCAAAAATTTTCAAAAAAAAAATCTGAAAATCTGAAATTTTCAGAAAACCCGAAGAATCGAAGAAAATGGTGGTGCTGGCTGGTCGGGGGAAGGGGGGAATGGAAGAATGGTTGGGCGGGGGGCACGGGAGGGGGAGACACACGGCATAAGATTTGCATGAGCAATGAATTCCCTTCGCCCCCCCCCCCCCCCTGGCCAACTCTTCTGCCCATTCTTGCTTTAATTTCCCCCCTTCGCCCCCCGAATTTTCCCATTCTCTGTAAATATTCTCTTCGGTACCCCGCTAACCCCCCTCACCCCCTCACGATTCTTCTCAACTTCACACAAGTTCGCCCTTTCCCCGCCTTGCTGCTGGAATCGGAATCCCCTGCCTCCTCGAAATTTCCAATTCAAATCGTCGAGGGGCGGGGCGCGCTCGCCTCCTCATCCATTGCAAACAATCTACAACAAGTCCGCCACCGAGTGGAGTCGAACCGGCGACCCACAAAACGACGAGGAGCGGGCGCGCTACCGCCTGCGCCATACAGTACACTGAATGCGGCGAGGGTGGAGGGCGGTGATATGAGCGCTGCCGGCGGTGCCGCGCCGCCTTGGGACCTCGCGAACCAAAAAAGTCGCTCTGAATGGATTTTTCCGCATTTTCAGTCAATTTCCGTGTTTCTGAATGTTTCCGAATGATTTTTAAAAGGAAAATCATCAAATCAGCCCTTCAAACTGCCAATTCGCCATTTTCCAAGAGAATTTGAAGCCCCCTCCGTTTTTTCTGCTATTTCTAGCTCATTTTTCAATTTTTTTCCAATTTTTCTGATTATTGCGAGTTTTTTCCAAGAGTTTTCCAAGATTTTTCCAAGATTTTTCCAAAATTTTTCTTTTTTCCCAATCACTATCGAAAAATGTCGCTTTCTCCGCCTCTTGCACTCCGATCGCTCTCATTCTCGGCAGAGATCTAATTAAGACTCCTTCGAACATGTCCCCTTGGTTTCGGAGTGATACGATCACCCAGGGATCATCCAGCGTTCGATCGATTTCGACGACGCGCGCGCCGGGTCGCCATGGCGACCGCGCGCTCATTACCGCCCCGCACACCATGCTGCTTCAACGGCGCGCGTGGCGCAACTGGGAACGCGCCCTGCAGTGATTCCGTTTTGGGGTCAAGTCGCTGGTTCGATTCCTTCGGAGCGTAAATGTGTTTAGCGTGCCTTCTTTCGCCCTCCACTAATCCTCCATCCAATTCCGCCGGCACACACGCACACACAAATCTGCCTTCGCTTCCCACTCGATAAATCTTGAATTTCTTCTTCTTCATCTGCTCTTTCTTCCAATTTCCGCTTTTGGCGAGGGATGAAGAGACGGAGAAAGGAAGAGAGGGGATTGCACTTGTAGGGAGAATAGAGAAGAGTTGTTATCGATAAGCCCCATTTTCAGATAAAGTTCTGAAACGAAGCGTTTTCAGCGGAGATAAATACGCTCATTTGAAATTAAAGTATTAGGCTCGGGAATTTAGATAGAGCTCCAAATTTTTGGGAGTACATTTTTGAATGTTTGGACAATTTTTTAGTCCAAAAACGAGTTCAAACGGAGCTTTTAGAGCTGAGTTATACTCTTTTGAAGTTTCCCTTGCTTTTCAGGTTCTTCCTCTGACTTCCAGATGAGGTATCTAGCTCAATTATCAAGATAGGGCTCCAAAATTTCAGGAGCATATTCTCAACCCGCTTGACTATTTTTTAGTCCAAAAACGAGCTGAAACGGATCATTTAGAGCCATTTTATGCGGTTTGCAGTGAAAGACACCTATTGAGCCATATAAAAATATAAATTTCCAAAATTTTTTTTTTTTTTAAATCAGAAGATTTTTTCCAGAAGATTTCAGCCATAGCTCCAAACTGTCCAGAAACCCCTCAACCACCTCCTGAAGCTCTCATTGAGCCCCCAATCAGTGCTCATTTGCCCATGGCCGTCCAATATTACCCAACTGTCCCGTGACGGGATGTCATGTGTGTACTCTTGTTTTTGTTTGCCCAAACTGTCGTAACGCATCCAATAAACCCGACGAAATTAACACCTGGCCACCGATTGGCGACACTGTTTGCTCAGATGCGTCCTGGAGCTGCTCAATAGCTGTCTTTCACTGCAAACCGCATAAAATGGCTCTAAATGCTCCGTTTCAGCTCGTTTTTGGACTAAAAAATAGTCAAGTGGTTTGAGAATATGCTCCTGAAAATTTGGAGCTCTAGCTCTATTTCAGGATGAGATATTTTATATCAAAGTTAGGGAAACTTCAAATGAGTATATCTCTGCTCTAAATGCTTTATTTCAGCTCGTTTTTGGACTAAAAAAGAGGAAAGGGGCTCGAAAATGTGCACCTGAAAATTTGGAGCTTTAGCCCAAATTCTGAGTTAAATACATCATCTGAAACTTGGGTCAAAAACTCAAAATCAACGGAAACTTCAAATGAGTATATCTCGGCTCTAAATGCTCCATTTCAGCTCGTTTTTGGACTAAAAAATTAGTGAATAATTCAAATATTTGCTCCTAAAAATTTGAACTTTTAACTTAATAACTGAGCTAGATACCTCATCTGGAAGTCAGAGGAAAAACATGAAAATAGTGGGTAACTTCAAATGAGTATATCTCGGCTCTAAATGCTCCGTTTCAGCTCGTTCTTGGACTAAAAAATAGTCGAGGAATGCAAAAATATGCTCCTGAAAATTTGGAAGCCTAACTTGAAAATCGAGCTAGATACCTCATCTGGAAGTCAGAGGAAAAACATGAAAATAGTGGGAAACTTCAAAAGAGTATATCTCGGCTCTAAATGCTCCATTTGAACTCGTTCTTGGACTAAAAAAGAGGGAAGGGACTCGAAAATGTGCTCCAAAAGTAATGGAGCTCTACAAAAATTTCTAAACCAGAAACATAGACTGAAAGTGAAAGTTAGATTTAAAAAACTCGAAAATGAAGAGAAACTTCAAATGAGTTGTTCTCAGCTCTAAATGCTCCGTTTGAGCTCAAAAATTTCTTCAAAAGACTCCCATGACACTGTTGAAGAGGTCTGTGTTAACTATATACGGTTACACCCCTTAATCCCCCCTTCTCCCCCTTCTCCCCTCACACCGACCCAAAACAGTGTCTAGTGGGGGTGTAATCCCCCTGGTCAAGGACCATAAGCCACTGTGTACTGGTTGCTGGGACACCGACACGTCCACAACAACTTGTTGAGATCTAGTACACTGGGAACCTGGAATTAGGGCCTCATGACGTCATGGGAACCACTTTGGGCCGGAAATGGTCTATGGACTGGTTGTGAATGTCCCTGAGCTCTGAATTGCTTATTTCGGGACTATTTCAGTCTAAATATGAACTCGAACGGAGGATTTTGAGCGGAGAAACGCTCATTTGAAGATTTTTTAAATTTCGAGTTTTTTCGCCAACTTCCAGTAGATCTACCTGGCTCAGAAAATGAGGTGAGCTTCTGAATTTTTAGAAGCACATTTTTGAATTATTCACCAATTTTTTAGTCCAAAAACGAGTTCAAATGGAGTGTTTAGAGCCGAGATATGCGCATTTGAAGTTTCCCTTGATTTTCAGGTTTTTCCTTCGACTTCCAGGTGAGGTATCTAGCTCAATTATTAAGTTAGGGCTCCAAATTTTCAGGAACATAATTTTGAATTATTCAGCAATTTCTTAGTCCAAAAACGAGCTCAATTGGAGCATTTTGAGCTGAAAAATTCTCATTCGAAGTTTCCCTTAATTTCGACATTTTGCCTCCACTTCCAGATGAGGTATCTAGCTCAATAATAAAGTCAAGACTTTAAATTTTTGGGACCACATTTTTGGAAAATTTAGCAATTTTTTAGTCCAAGAACGAGTTCAATTGGAGTGTTTAGAGCTGAGATATGCTCATTTGAAGTTTCCCTTGATTTCGAGTTTTTGACCCAAGTTTCAGATGATGTGTCTAACTCAGAATTTTGGGTAAAGCTCCAAATTTTCAGGTGCAAAATGTTGAATTATTCACCAATTTTTTAGTCCAAAAACGATCTGAAATGGAGCATTTAGAGCTGAGATATGATTTTTTGAAAAAAATCCAACATTCTCCCAATTGTCTGCTCCTCATGGGGCCCTTATCAATCTCTTATCACTTATCACTAATGTCATTTTGCAGTCGGCACCAGGTACCGCCACGAGAGAGAGAGATTCCCACACTTAATGTATTCATTTCTCTATTGATAAACTGATAAGTGGGGCATACTGTACTTTTCTAATGAATATTCAATTATCAACTAATCAGTATATCATTATCACTTGACTCTACTGATTTTTTGAATTCTCAACTGCAACATGGAAAATGAGGGATGATTACAGTAATCCTCCCGAAAAAAATGGAAAAATCAAACTACAGTAATCCAATTCTCAAAATCTGCATTTTTCCGTAGATTCGCGGCAGGCGGTGATTGCACACATTCGAAACTACAGTAATCTCCTTATCTCACTTAGAGACTCTGGCAAACTACAGTAATCCGTTTCTACCGTAACCCTGTGATGTTGTGGTGTTTGCACACTATCCCAACCTACAGTAATCCTGGGTCTCGACACGAAAATGCTAAAATTCGATGTTTGCAGACTTTTCCAAAACTACAGTAATCCTCGTCCCTCTCTGAACATCTGATTGCACAGTTTGCTCCATTACAGTAATCCTCGACGGGGTCCAATGATTCGGTGTTTGCACACTATCCCAAACTACAGTAACCTCAACTCTCGAGAACTCTGCAAATTGTCGTCGGGTGTTTGCACACTATCCCAACCTACAGTAATCCTGGGTCTCGCAACGAAAAGTGCTGCCATGTCACGAAAACAGTACCTGGCGGTGCATGGCTCCATTTGAACGTGTCTCTATGTGTGTATGTGTACCTGATTCCCACACTTGACATTTATCATATCAATATCATATCAATAGACTCGGGCAAACAAAGGGCGCGAAGGGGGCATTCGAAAACTGTCTCTCTCTCTGTTTCCACCCGTTTCTCGGGGGGCCCATCCGGTTTTCCGGTGTTAGTCTCTCCGGAATTCCGGATGCCTGTCAACTGGTACCAATTGTCCGGAAAGTTTCCGGAAGGTAGATCAATTGACTAAAAAAATATTTTTTTCTGAAAAATAGGGTGCTTATCACTTTATCAATGATAACTCAAAAACTATGAGAGATATCTAAAAGTGATCTACTAGAAAAATGATCAGCATTCAATTTCCTATCGATTCAATATTTTTTCGAATTTTTTCAGATTTTTCGAGAATTTTTTTAAGCCTCTCAAAAGTGATCTACCTTTAATCACTGATAACTCGAAAACCGTGTTAGCTATCAAAAAATGATCAACTAGAAAAATGATCAGTATCGAATTCTCTATCGATTCTCTTTAAATTCAGATTTTTCAAAAATTTCTGAAATTATGAAAATTGTCTTAAAATTTTTTCTATGGAATTTTCTAAAATAAAACATTTTCCAGTGACCTCATCCGGAATTCCGGACGACCATGATCATTCTCTTCTTGTTGATTTTCAAAAAACCATCCCCCCCTCGCCTCCCTCACACCGCCAAAGGGGGGATAATCCCCCTTTGGCTTCGCCTCTCCCCTTGCCAGCCGGCTTGTCTCAAGTGGAAAATAACCATAGGGTGTGAGGGGGAAGAGGGGGCGGCTGAAAGGTCAATTACGGATTTGATTCCGATGCTCCTTCGGTTTGGAAAATCAAAAGAAATGCGAAATTGGGGGGACTCTCAAAAGTGATCTACCTTTAATCATTGATAACACAAAAACTATGAGAGATATCAAAAAGTGATCAACTAGAAAACAGATCAGCATTGAATTTCCTATCGATCTATTATTTTTTCAGATTTTCAAAAAAAAATTTCAACAACTTTTCTGGCTTTTCAAAAGTGATCTACCTTTAATCACTGATAACTCAAAAACCATGCGTCCTATCGAAAAGGGGTCAACTAGAAAACTGATGAGCATTGAATTTCCTATCGATCCAATTTTTTTCAGATTTTTCAAAAAATTTTGAATGCTGTTTATAATCTCTCAAAAGTGATCTACCTTTAGTCACTGATAACTCAAAAACTATGAGTCCTATCAAAAAGTGATCAACTAGAAAAATGATCAGCATTGAATTTCCTATCGATTCAATATTTTTTCAGATTTTCAAAAAAAATTGTTAATAACTTTTCTCGCTTTTGAAAAGTGATCTATCTTCAATCACTGATATCTCGAAAACCACTGATCCTATCAAAAAGTTATCAACTAGAAAAATAATCAGCATCAAACTTCCTATCGACTCATTATTTTTTCAGATTTTTCAGAAAATCTTTCATCAACTTTTCTCGCTTTTCAAAAGTGATCTACCTTTAATCTCGAAAACCATGAGTCCTATCAAAAAGTGGTCAACTAGAAAAATGATCAGAATTCAATTCTCTATCGATATGCTTTAATTTCACATTTTTAAAAAATTTCCGAATACATGAAAAATCTGTATTGCAAATGCAAGAGGGTTGCAAGAACACGGCGCGGGGGGAAAATAATCAAATTCGTTGGAAACGAGGGAAAATAAAAGTAACAGCATTTCGACGATGACCTGCTGCTCCGCGAGCTCCAATGGGGATTACGGTAGTCGGAGGAAATGACGAGTGATGGAAGAAGAGGCCCCCACCGACAAAACTACCATAAGGAAGGCCGAGGGGGGCCCAATTTGATTAGATTTCAATGGGGGCATGAAAGGGGCGCGTTTAGTATTCAGGGCACGTTCTTGGCAGAGAAAATGTCAAAGATGCACGAAAATTGGGGGAAAAGTGAGGGGTCTTCAACGGGGACTTGGTTTATCAGTGATATCAGTTCTTTATCACCAGGGAGATTAGTATGAATCGATAGAGAATTGAATTCTGATCATTTTTCCAGTTGGAAACTTTTTGATAGGATCAATGGTTTTCGAGATATCTGTGATTAAAGGTAGATCACTTTTGATTAGAAATAAACATTTCGGGAAAAAAATTGCAAAATTGAAAAAGTACACGAATCGATAGAGAATTTGATGCTGATTATATTTGCAGTTGATAACTTTTTGATATCTCTGATAGTTTTTGAGATATCAGTGAAAAACCAACTGATAAGAGATTTCCCAGAAGTGCAACTTTTTTTAAATCACTGATAACACAAAAACTATGAGAGATATCAAAAAGTTATCAATTGCAAAAATGATCAGTATCAAATTCTCTATCGATGCATGTTTTTATCTGATTTTTGAAAAATTTTTCAAATTTAATAAAAGTCTTCAAAAATGTTAGAAGTTTAATCTCTGATATCTCGAAAACCATTGATCCTATCAAAAAGTGATCAACTAGAAAAATGATCAGAATTCAATTCTCTATCGATTCATGATCTTACCTCAATGATAAAAAGCTGATAAGACTGATATCCGACCAATTTTCCAAGTGACACTTCAAATTTTTTCAAATTTTCTCAAATTTTCTCAAATTTCTCAACAGAGCGCACTTCCAACTTGCAACAACAGAACAAAATCGAGTTTCGCGCACTAATTGCGTGTTTATTTCGTTTCCTCTGGCTTAATCTCTGTCCCCTCCCCAATCTGTCGTCTAAGGTAATCCGTAAAGTGTGTGCCCCGAGACAGATGGACCCCCCTCTTCGTGTCTGCGTCTCTTCCCTTCGCACACTCTCTCGCGCGAGGTGACAGAATGTGCTAAAATACACAGTTTAGAGAGGGGGAAGAGCAACAAGAAGAGAACCCATCAATTATATCAAGCACGGCGTTACGGGCGGGACAAAACATTCAAAGGGGGTAATCAGGCTCAATTGGTGCGCGATTGGAGTTTCGAGGGGTCCCGGGGGTCCCGGGGGTCGAGGGGGTATCCGGAATTCCGGTCCGGAACCCAAAAGTTTCGGTTTTCCATGGATACAGTGACTTTTTTATTTCCAGGCGTTAACCGCGCTCTAGCGCTAAATTCTAACGATTTTGGGATTTTGCGCGTCAAGTTTGATGTCACCTACGTGAATTGTCGTCGGGTTGAGTGTGAGTGTGAGTGTGTTGTTGTTGGAGTTGGAGGGGAATTTGAATTTTTTTAATAATTTTTTGAACTGACATGATACGCGACGCCAACTTTGCAAAATCGTAACTTATTTCAAATTTGAGTAGATCAGTTGGTTAAAAAACTAAATTGTAGCTTAAGTGGTGTAGTTTTTGGGAAAAATAAGAGAAATTACAAAATAATCACTCCAGACGAAAAAAAAATTGTTTTTTTGCATTTAAGAAAGTGCCAATTTCAGATTGCTATCGACCACTTTTTAGGTATCATTTTTACAGTTGATCGTTTTTCGATTTTTTCAAACATATTTTTCCCGAAAACTAGACCACTAGAGCTACATTTTCAATTTTTAACAGAATCGCAAATTTGAATTTGAAATTAGTTATGAATTTTCAAAAATTGACAAAAAAAGTGAATTTTTCAAAAAAAAATCTCCGGATCAAAAAAAAAAAAAAAGAAAAAAGGGCAAATTCTTAGAAAAAAAGAGACTCACCTCAAGAAGAACCACAAATCAGACGGCGGCGGGGACAGGGGACAGAATAAAGTGCGCGGGGACAATGAGCGAAATGGATGGGAAAAATCGATAATATCGTCTCGTTGTTCCTTCCCGGAAGACCTGTGCCTCTGGGAAAAGGCCATCTAATGAGAACACATTATAGTCAGAAAACGCGCTCTACTGAACATCAACTGAATTACCCCATAATATGCCTCTGGGACACTACCGACCGTATTTCCTCGAATAGAGATGCAATTCTGTCTTTGGATCATTATATCTCGAGATTGATAAGAGATATCAAAATGTTGTCAACTGTGAACTTGTAGATCAAAACTAGGACTACAAGTTTGCTGTTGATAACTTTTTGATATCGCTTATCAATCTCGAGATATAATCATTTTCCCGAAGGGTGCCGCTCTTTTCGAGAAAATACGCCATATTTCAGGGATCGGTCTGAAAATTCTAAAAATTAAAATGTAAATTTTTACCAAAAATTTAGTAAAACCTCAATGAACTAGAAAACAGAGATCCCGTTTTTATAAAGGTTTCTGGTAAAACAGAAAATTTTTAAAGAAATTTTTGATAAAAAATTTTTTTTTTAAATTTTTTAATAACTTTTAAAATTATGCAATATTTTTAAAAATAACAAAAACAAACATTTTTTCAATATTTAAAATGAATAATAGAAAAATGTGAAAAATTTTTTAACACTAACTCTCCAAAATGATTTTTTCAAAAAATGGTTGAAAAGTTCAAAAAATATAATTTCGACATTTTTAAAAATTTCTCAAAATTAAAGAAATTTATCTTTTCAAGAATTTCTCCAAAAAAACTGAAAATTATTTTCAAAATTTTTAACATCCAATATTTAAATATTTTGAAAAAATTATTCCAAATTCAAAATTTAACAAAAATTTCTATATTTATTGATTGTTTGAAATCTTTTTTTTTTAAACGATTCAAATTTCTTTAAGAAAATCAAAAATTAAAAAAAAAATATTGTTTCAAAATTTTTTTAAAAATTTCAAAAATTCGAAAAATTGTTGAAGTAGTTTAGAAATTGATAAAAATTGAAATTTTTAGAAAATTCATCAAGTTCATGTATTATCGTTTTCTCGCAAAGTGGCAGTGAGGACGAAGAAAAGCGTGAGTGGGCGAAACGCCGGTCTCGAAACGAACGACACAGCGCAAGGTTTTGTTACCGTAACCCTTGCTCTGAAAATAGGGTTTCTGATATTTTTTTCGTGCGGATTTTTGAACGAAAAATCAATAGAAGCAATAAAAAAATTTTAGCACAAAAAATTTCTGGAAAATCGGACGAAATCGATTTTTCCTGGCCAGTTGAAATTTTGAAATGTTTTTACAGTAACCCGCGGGGCCTAGAAACCTCCGCTGGCCTAGAAATCTCCTAGCTCTTCCACACTGCCATTGTTGGAGAAAAATATAATAATGTATTTTAAAAAATTTTGAATTTTTAAAAATTCGGAAAACAAGTTTAAGAACCAAAATTAACATTTTTAAAAATTGTGAAAATTTTGTAAATTAATAAAAAGCGTTTAAAAAAAATCTAAAAACAATTGAAATTTGGCAATAACTTGAATTTTTAAATTTTTAATTTTTAAAAATTTCCAAAAATTTCAAAAAAAAAATCCAAAAAAGTAGTCTATCATGTTATTTCTAAAAAAAAATTTCAAAATTTCAAAAATTCTAAAATCTTCTAAGAACATTTCTAAAAATATAAAAATTGCAAAAATTATTGTTATTTTCCAAAAATGTGAAAAATTTTCAAAATTCTTCCAAATCCGCCTTAAATTTTGAAAATTGTTTTTTTTTAACTCTTTAAAAAATCTCAAAAACAATTGAAATTTTGTTGAAAAAATTTTTCCAAAAATTTGTTTTAATTCGAAAAAAAAAATTTTAGAACCAAATTCAATTTTTTTAAAAATTTCCAAAAATTTTCGAAAAATTCTCCCGAATCCGCCTAATAACATCCAAGATGTCCTCCTGCTGCTCTCTTTCCTTCCCGACCAGGCTTGGTCGGAAATTTTTTTCCGAAAAAAAATTTCCGAAAAAAAGTCGGAAATTTTCGGAAATTTCGGAAATTCCGAAAATGAGCCAAAACTGTGTCAAACTGTTGAAAATATTACAAATTATTCGGTTTTTCAGTCCTTCAAGTCGAAAAAACCACAGAATCAACACATTTTTGTTGAAATAATCATTCGCAAATCGTTTTTTATCACTTCTCGGAGCTAACTTTTTCTGTTGAGAATATGAGGTTTTCCGTAAATTCCGGAACAATTTCCGAAAATCAAGTCGGAAAAATAATTTCCGACGGAAATAATTTCCGAAAAATGAGTTCGGAAAAATTTCCGAAAATGGTCGGAAATTTCGGAAATTTCGGTAGTTCCGTTTCCGGTTCCGACCAAGCCTGTTCCCGACCAATCAGCAATGTGATGACACCGATTACGCAACATGTCTCCATTTCTGGGGGGGGGGGGGTGTCTGGACCACCACCACCTGCTCTTTTCCTTTATTTGACTTCTTCTCGCCATCCCAAACACACACAGCCAACAACTGTCAGTTTGAGGAGGAGGAGCTGTGCTTCGAAACGTGCTGCGCCTTTAAAGTGGCGATACGGTAGTTGCGCAATGATTAATTTCGTATGTTTACTGAATTTCAGCGATTTTTCAACCGTTTTTCACGCTTTTCCTGTAAAAAAAAGCACAAAAAGTGTATTTGTCGTGAAAAACCGCTGAAAAACAAGAAATTAATTATCACGCAACTACCGTATCGCGACTTTAAAGGCGCAGCACGTTTCGGCGCTCACAAATTGTTCTTCACTGCGAGATATCGTGGCGCGCGTTTGAAATTGTTTATTGTCGATTAGAGATTCGAAAAAATCACGTTTCGCGATGAAAGTACTAGAATCAAATGCTAGTATTACATGTTTCAAAAATCTTGGAACCTCCATTTTTCACGTGAACTGATGAGCTTGATGGTCTCGTCATGAATAAAAGGGGTCACCCATTCATATGAAATCCACGTACCCTCTATTCATGACGAGACCAACAAGCTCTTCAGTTCACGTGAAAATGGAGGTTCCAAGATTTTTGAAATATATAATATGTGGAAAATCACAGTAATTTTTCGATTCTTCCCAGAAATTTCCCTAAAATCCCATTTTTAAGCGAAGAATCGCTTTCGACGATGCGGTGGCGCCCGCCAAACGCGTCTTGAACCCGATTTTGTATTGGCGTACTCCTGGTGTGCACAAGTATTCAAATTTCCCCCCTTTGCCCCCAGAAAGTGATGACATCTGTTGATTCCCCTCTCTCTCTCCGGAAGGGAGGGGGCAATGTGAGAAGGAGTCAAACAAAAGGAAATCTGGCTCCGTCACGGAGGACACACGGCTCCTCAATTTCCTGTGGATTGTATTATGTGTTTTAGGGGCAGATTGGGAGGGGATGAACAAGATGCTCACTCCTTATAAATTTGGGGGATTTTCTACATTTAACAAAAACACTACAGTATGACCTTCTGTTCTACCTTCTTCCATTTGGCTCCGCAGGCTCACCACACCTAAATAACCCATCATCATCATTTCTCTCTCCATCATATCCATAAATAGAGTGTCGAAATTAGCATATACGCGCATCGCGGTGAAGGTGTCATGGCGAATTTCTGAATACGTAACGAGTCACTCAGAGAGAGAAAGAGAGAGAGAGAGAGAGCTGAAGAAGAGCTACATGTCCATCAACAATAGTAATTAGGGAGGAGGGGAAAGTGGAATATTTAATATTTACATTACTTTCAAAGGAAAAAGAAGAAGAGAAAAACGAGGGAAGAGACAAGTGAAAATGGATCGGAACGAACGGAGAGGGGTCGAGGGACCGGCGGGTGGTGGTGGCACAGCGAATTTCGAGGATTTATCGGAAAAAAACGAATATTGATACAAATATTGAAAATTTTAAATTGTAAAATTTTGAAGAAAGAAGAAAAAAAACAGTATTTAAAAAAAATTTCAATTCGAATATTCGATTTTTTAAAATTTGTATTTACAAAATTTAGAAAAAAATTAAATATTCATTCGAATTATTCAAATATTCAAATTGAAAATTTTTTTTAAATACTGTATTTTTTTCTTTTTTTCAAAATTTTACAATTTAAAATTTTCAATATTTGTATCAATTTTTGTTTTTTCAATTTTGTTTTTCCGCCCTGATTGAATCGAGTTTTTACAAAAATCGAAATTTTGAACTGTAAATTTTTTTTAGAAAAAAAAGAATTTCGATTTTTAGAAAATTCAGAAAAAAATTTTAAAACTCTTCAAAAAAATACAATAAAATTCAGATGAGAATCTCTCAATTTTCGAAATAAATTCCTGAATTAAAAATTTAAAAAAAAAATCAATTTCACGGCGAAAAATGAAATTTTGAAAAAAAAAATTTCCAAAAATTGAAAATTCCAAATTCCAAATTTTTGCAAAAATTTCGAATTTTTGTTTTGAAAAAATTCCAAAAATCAATTATACTTTTCGAATTACAGGAATTCGAGTGGAAAATTGACTATTTATCGCATTTTTCACTTTTTTTCAAATTCCAAAAAAAATTCCAAAAAAAAATTCCTCCAACACCCGCCGTTCTAAGAAAACTCGAGAAAAAAGCCAATGTAATAGAGGGGGATTAATTGGCAACGAAAAGACCAGAAAACCATACGAACACCAAGCTGATCAGCGAGACGATGAGGAGGAATTCGGAGAGGGGCTGTGGTTGCGGGTAGGGCACGCGATGGAGTTGCATCGTTTTGTCGGCGGCCAGCGTCACGACGGCCGTCTGGAATCCAGAAGACACGCCCGGCGTCTCCCCTTTCGTGTCTTCGCAAATCGACGGCGTCGTTCTCGACACGAACTCGATGCCCGTCACGAAGAGTCCGTGCGATTCGGGCGCGTAGTGCAGACGGCGGCATTCGTGCGTGTCGAACACGGCCACTCCGCCCGACATGGTGCCGACGGCGGTGAAGTTGCCGCACTCGGAGACGGTCAGCGACGAGATACTCTGCAACGAGAGAGAGACAATTCAGTGCGGGCGCCCCGGCGCGACAGCTGCAGCGGGCGCGCTCATATCTACACTCGCCGCCTTGCCGCTACTCGTGGGCCTCCTTAGCTCAGTTGGTAGAGCGTGAGACTTTTAATCTTAAGGTCAGGGGTTCGAGTCCCCTAGGTGGCTTGATGTTTTGCATTTTGCGAGACGTGTTCCCCTTACCTGTCCTTTGGCCATTAGTTTGGTGACAATCGGTCGTGCGACTTTGCGCTCGGCGTTGAACGCCCAAAGTGTCAAATAGGAGGCTTGGTCTTTGGAACCGCGCGAGATCGAGTTGTAGGCGGCGACGAAGACGGTGTTGTTCGAAACGTTTCCGAGTGGCGTGCAACGGACGGAACGCATCTGGAAATTGGTTTTTTCTCTTTAAATAAATAGTTGTTCGGGATGAAATTAAATGAAAAAAAACATAAAGGTTTTGATGGTTTCTTGGTGAAACTGGGAATTTAATATATTTTTGAAAAATTAACATTATGAAATAAAAAAAAATTTCTGAAAGGGTCTGGATTTTTGCTTTTTTGAAGGTACTACTTATCTCTTCAAAAAATAACGTATAGTTGAATTTTTTTTTTGTTCACGAAAATTCAATTTCGAAATTTTTAAAAATCATTTTTATTAATTTTAACGTTATGTCCATCAAAAATTGCATTTATTCACATTATTTTTTATTAACCTTTTAGCGAAACTGTATTTTTTTATAAAATGAGAAAATATTATTGGAATTTTGAAAACATTCTAAAAAATTCAAATTTTTAATAAAAAAATAATAAAATTTCCTTCATTTTTTTCGGGGGGGGGGGGGCAATTTCTAATTATTGCAAACAATCTTCTTTTTTTTTTAATTTATGGAATATTGGAAATAATTCAAAAAATTCAAATTTTCAAATAAAAAGTTATAGAGGGTCAATTTCCAATTAATGCAGACAATTTTTTTTTTTTTGAAATTTATGGAATTTTGGAAATATTCTGAAAATTTCAAATTTTCCAAGAAAAAAAAAATAATAGACGGGTCAATTTCCAATTGTTGCAAATGAAATACCTTGAATCCTCTAGCGATTTCAATCGGAAACTGCAGATCCATGAGTCGTTCTCCGGTTTGTGTGCTCCAAATGAATGCTCCTTCGGCTCCCACAGAGCTAGAAAAACGGGGAAATTCGGGGGAGAACTGGGGGAACGGAAGACACCCCTGGCTGGAAAGAGTCGGAAAACAAAAAAAAACGAAAAATCGTAAGAGTAGATTTACGGGAATAAAAACATGTTTTTTAAGGCGGAATCCCAAAAGTTTAAAAATGGTTGCTCCCATGTGAACTTTCAGATTTTACGAGTCCCTCCGAGGGAAAGATGACTTACATGAGCGATTTCGAGTCACTCGAAAAATCCACGTCATCAACGTCGGCTTTGTGCGCATGGATGGTGAGCATCGGTTGGGCGGTGTCGTTCTGGAATTGGGAATTCAGCTAAGCGCCGCCGGATATTTTTTTTATTAGTATTTATAATTGTTAAGAAAATCAATTGATTGAAAGTTTAAATTTGCTTAATTTGTTGAAAAACTTTATTTTAATTTTTTTTTATATTTTTATTCTGAAAAATGCGATTTGACAATTTTAATTTTAGAAAAAAAAATTGTAAAAAAGCAATAATGAAAAATCCCGATTTTTTCAGAATGCTTATAAAAATCTCACCTCCGATCGGAAAACCACCTGCGCATCCCATATCCGAATATGTCCGTCTGCACCGCCCGTCGCGAAAATCTTCCCCCGCGAGTTTCGATCGAATCGGACGCATTTCTGAAAATTCAAAATTTATGAAAATTTGAAAATAAATACCATTATTTCTCCAAAAACCAAAAATCCGGAAAGCAAGTTCTTCCGAATTGCCACAAATTTGAAAATTTTTTTTTTTGAAATTTTGAAAACGACAAATGTCGATCCGGTTTTTCGGATCCCGGTATTTGTTTAAAAATTTAATTTTTTATAATTCCCTAGTTAGTTGATTTTTTCAAAAATACCTCCAGAATAAGAGTTGGGCGGCATAAAAAATTGGAAAAAAAACATTGGAAATTTATGAAAATTGAATTAGAAATTTGAAAATAAATAAAAAGTATTTTTAAATAATTTTGAAATTACATTTTTTGAAACTTAATTATTTTTATCCGGTTTTTTGGGATCCCGGTATTTGTTTAAAAATTTAATTTTTTATAATTCCCTAGTTAGTTGATTTTTTTAAAAATACCTCCAGAATAAGAGTAGGGCGGCTCAAAAAATTGGAAAAAAATTGGAAATTTATGAAAATTGAATTTGAAAAAGAAAAGTATTTTCCCTACTTTTTTACATTTTTAAAAACATAATTTTAAAAAATTATTTTTTTGAAATTTTGAAAATGCAACATCCGAAAACGACAAATTTTGTTCCAGTTTTTGGTATCACGGTATTTGTAGAAACATTTGATTTTTTCACGATTCTCAGTTAGCTCATCATTTTTGATACCCCTCCAGAATAAGAGTTGGGCGGTATAAAAAATTTATTCCGAAGTCCAGAATCCAGAATCCGGAAAACGGAATGGAAGAAAACGGCTAAAACGGAAACAATGCAATCTTCACAATTTGGGGGGGGGGGGGGGTGACATCTTCTGACATCTCCACAAGTCCCGAGGACACCTGAGAGGGGTGAGGTGGAGAAGATGTGCTCGGGGGGGGGGGGGACCTGTCCAAGACAAGACACCCCCCCCCCCCCCCCTATTCCAACCTCAAATACTCCTGTACCGCTGCTCGGGGGGCTGAAAATGGTCGGCCACCAGCGGTACAATAAAGAGTATCGGGCGAGCAAGAAGAGCCATCAGATGGCGATTCAAGCGCTTCATGTAAGTTTTTTCCTCTAATTTTCCAAATTTTTCATTCAAATTTTCAGGCACAGCGCGAGAACGCCACGCCGGACGAGCGTCGGCTCATCGGCGAGGCGATCGACGACGCGGTGATCGAGTGGAACACGACGTGTCCACTCGAAGACCGCTACTTCGATCTGCACGGAATGACGCCGCGAGGCGCCGTGCAGTTCGCGAGGACCATCGTCGGCGGTGCTCTCGGACAAAGTGAGTTGGCTTTTTTATTTACATTTTTAAAATAATTTTTTCATTTTTTTGCAGAAATAAAGTTCGAGACGGGCCGCGGGAAGCACTCGAAGAACGGAGTGCCCGCGATCCGCAACGCGCTGCTGAACGAGTTCAGCGGCTGCGTTGAGGTCGACGCCCGCAATCAGGGTGTCCTCGTCGTGTCGGTCGAACCGACGGGGCACTCTTGAAGATGGACACGGGACAAATGGAGGAAGCGATCTACCGTCGACGATCAAGCCCCGACAATGCAAGGAACAACGAGGAACTGCGAGGAGGAAGCCGTCGTCAGCCCTAATTACTTTTTTAATTACTTTTGTTTCTAATAAAATAGTTCTATTTTTACTAACGGCTTCTATCTTTCTTATCAAACCCCTCTGCAACGACTTCTCACTTTTGGAAGGTGGCGGAATCGTGCTGCACAGTCAATTTGCCTGTTGTGCAGCCCTTTCCTCCACCGACCATCTCGATCTCGAGTCTGGCGAGGGGGTTTTGAGTGATACACATTTTTGCTTATTTCTTGTCCACGGGTTCCTAGATTGGAAGTGGGAAATCACGCGTTGTGTCTGGTGTCTCTCGGCAAAAATACTCTCTCGTCGCCTTAAAAATTAGAGAGTCTCTTTTGGCCAATTTTCGGTCATTTTTTGACAATTTTACGAAAAACCGAACGGGAATATTCAGAGGAAGGTACAAAACACTACATTTTCAGAGAAAAAATTATTCCCTTCGCAAAATGAATCATTAATAATCCTCTAAAGATGTTGTTTAATGCAAGGTAGAAAAAATGTATCTCCTCACTCAATTTTCAACTTTTTCTGATGTTTGACAGCTCAAAATGTGCGCATGAGTGTGCTCCATAAAATTCCTATCCGAACGAATGGCTACGGTTGTTCAGTCTTCTGGTATATTCCGGAAACTGCTTAAATTGGGATTTTCATGTTGAAACTTTGGGAGCTATCTCCTTCGCGAATACTTGACTAAATTGAACGTTTCAAAAACCATTCGATGCAGAATGTTATTCTCTACAAAATATAGGTGTCTGTTTTTGCGACAAAACTTTGAGCCGAAAACTGGAATTTGTTACATTTGGACGAGTGAGAGAGTGTGGATGGAGGAGAGACGCAGACACACGAGAAACGCGCCAGTCAAAAATGGCTAGAAATAGTTGGATTTATGGAATTTTGAATATATTTCAAACATTTAAACAGAAATTGAGATCAATGTGAAATTTGCTTTTAGTTGGAAAAATAGCCAAAAATTTCAGAAATTTTCTCTGATTCAATTGATTTTTTTTCGATTTTCGCTTTTTTCTTATTTTTTAATTTTCAATTCGGTTTCTTGAAATAACATTTAAAAAAAATTTGAGATATTTTTTTTGCTTCCCGAATTTCGAAAATTAAAATTTTTATTGAGCTTTTCGTATTTTCTCTTTTCATATAAAAAAAATTAAGCAAAATTTTCTATTATTTTTCTAAAAATTCCAGAATTGTCAAACACTGGAAAAATTGTTGGGTGTTCATTTTTATGAAATTTTCAATTTTTAAAAAATAATTTTTAAGGAGAAACAGTCGAAAACGAAAATTTATATTTTTTAAAAATTAATTTAATTTTCATCCGCTTTTTCGGATTTTGGTATTTTTTAAGAATAATATTTAAAATTTTAATTTTTTATTATTTTCTCGTTTACATTTTTCAATTTTCGAAGCTATTTTTTTAATTTCATGTTAAAAAATTCTCCAATAATTTTTCGCTTTTTATTTAACATATTTTTTAAAATCAAGATTTTTATATCTCGCTGAACGCTCCGTATAGATAGTGTATAAAAAACGAACTTTTCGTGTTTTTTTCTATAAAAAAAATTTTTTTTGCGAAATTTTTAATTTTTTTTTTGTTTTTTCAAAATCGCCACAAACCTGATAAGAGTTGTTGGGGTGCTGATCCGATTGGATTCTGCTCACTTTCTTGATATCAAACGCCAATTGATTGTTCTCGAGCTCATTCAGCTTGTAGCCACGTGTCATGTACAGGGAGCAGTACTAGAAATCAATAATTGAAGATTTTCCAGAAGATATCTGATATTTTTACATTTTCCTGTCCGGCAGCGATCACATATCTTGCCGACGACTCATCCAACGCACACGCAACGTCCATATTCATCGTGGCCATGGTTTCCGTGTCGAACTGGAATATTTTCAGTTTTTCGTACGAATTCTTGAATTCCAAATGAAAATACCTTATCCACACACTCAGACCTGATTCCAACATCCGCACTTGCCAATTCTGTCGTCAATATATGGGTCTGAAAGGAATTTTCTATTGATTTTCCATTTTTTCCAATTTTTCGCGAATTTTTTCATTTTTTCACTGATTTTTCCCCAATTTCCCACCTGAATCTCATTATTGACACCCGTCTTCGATGCTCCGCCACCTCCAGCTATCAAAATGTGCCGGGAGCCGATCTTCTTCAAGCAGTACGCCGGAATTCCGCTGTCGCCGATCAACGGCGCCTTTTTCGGCTGACCGCCACCGAAAATCGTCATTTCTGCAATGGAATTATTGATTTTTTCGTCTTTTCTTTTCATTTTTTACGAAAAATCCAAGAAAAATAATGAAAAAACGTGAGGAAACGCGAGAAAATACACGTGTTCGGGGCCGCCGTAAATCCTACGAGAACCGAATTTCTAGGCCACGCGGAGAAAACTCGGCCACGGCCGTGGGCGGGAAATCGCAATTTTTGAGCGGAGAATTCCGAAAATCTAGATCAGATATCTTGATTTTTTCTGGAAAAATTCGATTTTCCTGCTAAAGCTTTAACAAATGTAAAAAGCAAAAACAATTTTTATCTAAAATTAATAAGAAAAATGCAAAAAAAAGCAAAGAAAATCTGGAATTTTTGTTAGGCGATTTTTAAAATTTAAAAATTAAATAATAAAATCAGTGTCTACATTTCCACCGCACAGTATGACGAGCGGATTTTTGATGTGAGCTGGTTTGTGGTAGAGAACGCCGGCGAACGCCAATGCGGCTGTTGGTTCGACGCGTTGCTGGAAAAAATTATTTTTTTTAAATTTTAAATATTATTTAATAGTTGAATTTTTAAATAATAGTTTAATTTCAATTCGTCTATTTACCTTCAACCTGGTCCACACCAATTTCAGCGCCTCTTTGATTTCCGATTCTTTCTGAAAAAAAGAAAAAATGGAAATGCGCTCAACTGCACAAACAAACCACACTGATCACTTTTTTCGTGCAATATTTCTTGATAATCGGCTCACAAATCGATCCGACACGGGCGACACGCACGCCGTCGGCGATCGTCGTCAAAGTGTCCGTTGGGCACGGAATGTCGTGCTCCAGAAGCTTCGACAGCTCTTTTTGCTCCGGTTCGACGAGATAGACTGGGAAAGAAATGATTAAATAAAATAAAGACAATTTGGTTCTTCAAATTTGAATTTTTGAAAATTAAAAAAATTTTGAATTGAATTTTTAAAAAATTTTTAATTTTTTTTCTCGCATTTCAAAATCAAATTCTTTTCTAAATTGTTTTTCATCTCTGACCCAATAAAGTGTACAAAAAATACAAATACAAATACAATTGAAAAATTGGAAAAATAAGGAAACATTTTTTTCTTCGATTTTTAAATTTTCTAATTTTGTTGTTGAAAAAAAACAATTGTTTCCAAAATTCCAAAATAACGTGGACAGTTCTGCAACTTAAAATCAAATGGAAAAGACATGTCTAGACAAATTCTGCTTTGGAATGATGAAAAATTTCAATTTTTGTCTGAAAATTTTGAATTTTTTTTCGGTTTTCAAATTTTTTTGTATTTTCAAAGCAAAAAAAGCTATAATTTAAAATCCGAACCTTCAATATCCGGACGTAAATTGCCAATGGCAAACGCGACGGCCGAAGATAATCCTCCTCCGCCAACTGATAAGAACACCGAATCAATCTTATCACCCACTTGTTCGATTATTTCCATAGCGATGGACGCCTGAAAAAGTCAATAATTTTATATTTAACATTAAAAACTTTGTTCCCAAAATGTTCGCGCCGAAGAGACGCAGAGAAATAGAGTATCAACGTAGCGCGCTTTGCACCAAAGTTTAGGCCAACAAATTAACTGTCTAATCCTGAAATTTATGAATAAAAAGTGCGTCTTCTTTCACGGGAGCTTCGGAGATGTGCGGTTTGAATTCCCGCGCTGCCGGACTGCAAATTTTCAAAATTTGGCTGCGACGCCGTTGCCTGAGTATTCAACGCTTAAACATATGCGCTCTCGTAAATCGACACGAATCACACGTTTTAAACGCTCGCAGCCAAATTCGAGAAATTTGCAGTCCGGGAGCGCGGGAATTCAAACAGCACATCTCCGAAGCTCCCGTGTCTTTCATTATTATGTGTTTTGTGCATAATTATCTTTTTTCGCTTCCAAAATTTCGCATTTTTCTCCTTTTTTTTTCGAAATTTTGCAATTTTTTCAAAAAATTCGAGTCAGTACGACACTCCGTTCTTCCATCAAACAGAGTTAGATGTGTAGGGGTTTTGTGCGCGCGTTTGAACGTTCCGAATATTTAAAAAAAATCGTACATGTCCATTGACCATCGGAACACAATTGAACGGCTCAACGGGCGAAAACATGAGGTCGAGAGCGTATTTCGCACAAACTTTCTCTCTGAAATTCTATTTTTATTGATTTTTCTCAATTTCCAAATAAACCTATCCTGAACCGTCGGTTTGCACATTTCAATTATCGCCTCATAGGCTTCCATTCCTTCGATTTTCGATTTTGGCGCATTCTCCGGCACCACAATGAAACAGGGCAGCCCGATTTGTTTAGCGGCCCACGCGAGCGCTTGGCCATGATTTCCGGACGAGTGGGCGATCTGAAAATAAGATTACGGTAGCACGTATTCCTCCCGCAAACACCATGATCAAATTCACACTAGAGGCATTTTAATTCACGGGCAAAACAATTTCTGGCTGGAAAATTTAGTTTTTGATGAATTTAACTATTTTCTTGCTATCAGGATAGTTTTTGCTTGTACAATTATTTTTTTAAAGCAGAATTAATACTTCTTAGGCTTGAAAACTCGTTTAATTGAATTTTGCTAGTTTCCCGGCTTCCCGGATGCTGTTTTCTTGTAAACTTGATTTATTTAAACATATTCTTATATTTTACAACTCAAATCTTCTAATTCCACCCACCACTCCTCTCGCACCCTTCTCCTTTGCCAGAATCGCCGAATTCAGGGCTCCGCGTGCTTTGAAACTCCCAGTTTTTTGCAGATGTTCACATTTGAATCGCAATCTCGTCCCATCGCCAACCAGAGCGTCAATGCACTCACTTGTCATGATCGGAGTCACGTGCAAAAGATGGGCGGTCCGTTCGCGAGCCGCCCGCATTTCTTCCAGAGAAATTTCAGTCGCCATTTCTGGAAAATGATGCGGAAATTTGAAAACTCGAAGTAAAAGTTAATTCGAGAACAATTCAGAGAGAGATCAAAAAGTTGTTCTTATCTTATCATTGTTATCATCGACGATTCGCGTGGTTATTGTACAAAGCGTGTTTATCGATTTTTTTCACATTCAATAAAAATATACAATTTCTATGTGATTTTCGAGGGAGCGGTAAAAATGTGAATATGGAGTAAAATTAATACATTTACAAATCAAAATTTCCCATCGTTAAGTCAGAAGAGATTGATGGGAAATTAGGATCAGAAAAATCTCAATCAATTGTGGAAAATTAGAAATTAGTGGGTTTTGGTGGTGTTGGTGTTGACAATCAAAAGAAAATCCCGTAATTGAGCGAAATTTGGAGGGGAAAGGAGGGTGAAAAATGTGAAATGACGCAATAGAAATGAACAGGATCACAATTTCAGGCGATAGAGAGACTTTTGAGAATGGAAGGAGGGAAACGTGTGAATTAGTGCAAAATTAGTGGTAAAACGAGAGGGGGGAAACAATAAATAAAACGGTTTGTGGAGCGCTTCAATATGGAGCATTGGCTGGTGAGAAAGTTAGTAGATTTGTTTGTTTTTTTTAGGAATGGGGTGAGAATTGGTAGTAATTACAAGTTGACACGGCGGAGAACCTTCCGTAGTGGCGGTCGGGATGGTGATCCGATGGGGAACGAGTCCTTTCTGTAACTTTCGGAGGCGGTGATTGCGGACTTTTAGGAATATCCAAAATTTAACCCTTTTTTTAATAGTTGCACATTTTAAATGGAAATTGAGTTATAATTTTGAAAAAAAAACAATTAAGCAGCAGAAATTTCGGTAATTTCAATTTGAAACATTCTCAAAATTAAAAAAAAATGCACGTACCACGCATTGGCAGAGACGTTTTTCGGGTATTTGCCGTAGAGGATCTCCTTCATTTCCTTCATTCGTCGCTTCGCCAGAGCCGACGATCCGACGGGGCGCAGTTGCACACTCGGCGCCGAGGCGATCGCTTTGAACGTCTGCTCGAGAGCCACCTGAGACTGGTTTTTATGGTTATCGGGGTTTATCTTTTTTCTATTATTTATTATTTAGGGGTTTGATTATTAAACTACAGCTTGTTGCATTTGTGGTATTTAGAAAATTTCTAGATTTACGGTATTTAGGGAATTATTCAAGTTTCACTGATTCTAGAAATAATTTTTTGATTTCGGAATATTTATGTTTCTGCTCAAAATCACCTAAATACCCAAAACACGTATATCAAATGTCGTGACTTATTGAAAGCGCCGGGGCTTTCCGGAAAACGGAATTCCGTCCAACACTCTGCCCAACACAACGCACCTTGACACTGTTCATGTCCAAATTGTCGTGCTCCTCCTTGATCGGCCGATCCGGCAGCGCCTCCTTCTGTCGCATCCACTTGTGCTGCAACGCCTGTTTCGCCGTCACGCGCCGGTTCGGATCCACGTCGAGCATCCGCCGCACCAAGTCCTTCGCGTCGTCGGAAATCGTCTCCCACACCGGTTGACTCATCGAGATCTTCCCGTCGCCGACTCGTTGCAGTATCTGGTCCGGAGTGTCGTTGGGACCCATTGCGAACGGCGTGAAGCCGGTGAGCATCGTGTGAAGAAGCACTCCAAGGGACCAGACGTCGCACGAACGGTCGTAGCCCTGTTTTCGAAGCACTTCCGGCGCAACCTGCAATGAAAGAGAATATTTAAAACTCAAAACAAAATGCAGACTGACAAACTGAGCCGTGTAGCAGGGCGTCATGAGCATTCCGTTCTCGGCTCTCGACTGCTTCGCAAATCCGAAATCGACGATTCGCAACGAGTTCGGATCGCCGTCCTTCGTGGCGAAGAGGATGTTGGCGGCGGTGAGATCGCGATGAGCCACCTGTTGCGAGTGAAGGTACTGCACCGCGTACAGAAGATTCGCCATTATGGCAGCCACTTCCTTCTCACTGCCAAGAGCCTTCTTGTTCATCAGTCTGCAAAATGGAAGGTGGTTCAGAAATTGAGTTTCGAAAATTGTTCCGAACTAGAAATTCAGTGGAATTTTTCGCAAATTCCAGAAATTAAAAAACTTTAATTAAGAAAATAGTGTGGTTTTTCGACAAAATCCCCGAACCTGTCAAGAAGTTCTCCTCCCTCGCACAGCTCCTCGACCATATAGATGGCCGTCTCGTCCTCATACACATCGAACAGTTTGACGATGAACTGAAGGTGCGAGTGTCTCAGCAGAATGTCCACCTCTTCCGTCGCATCGAACACCGCCTTCTTGACGATTTTCACCGCGTACTTCCGACGCGTCGCCTTCATTAGACACTTGTGAACAACCGAGTGGGCGCCGTTTCCGATTTGCTGCAAAACTCGCGGTTTTCTCACATGATTGTGTCAGAAGTGTCTAAAATTGTTGGTCCGACAACTCAAAAATACGTTTTACACTTTCTTGTGCACGTATTCTGTCTTTTCCGGAATTTCAGATAGTTTTCCAGCGTCTCACCTCTTGAATATCATAGTCATCGGTGAAGGGGTGTGTCTTGGCAGTTGGCACCGACCTCACCGGCTTCTCGATCTTCTTCCGCTCCTCCATCACGGCGTTCGAGACGAACGAGAAGCCGCGAAAGATCTCGTGACCGTTGGCCGAGGCTGGAAGTGCCGGCGAATCTGGAAATGATCGCACATTTTAGAAGATATCGAAACTGCTCTACCTTTCGGAGTCCGTTTCGTGAACTCGGGATCGAAATAGGAGGTGCTGTCGACAGTGGAGAGGGCCGGTTTGAACGGCGGATCGATCTCCTTGTTGAGCAGTTTGACAAAGTCGATTTTCGCGAAAAACGGGTGCTTCTTGATCTCCTCGACGCCTTCCGCACCGGCGCCGAGACGATTCTGCGAGTTTCTCTTGAAGAGCGCACGAAGGAGCGATTGAGCCTCTTGCGTCAGGAAGTGCGGCATTGAGAGTTTGGCTCTGCAAGAGAAATGTGTGAATAATTGGGGAGAAAACTCAGATAACTCACTTCAAAATCTGCGTCATCGTGTCGTTGCGGTCTCTTCCCTGGAACGGCAAGTGGCCAGTGAGCATTTCAAACTGAAAACATCATCTCTACAGTAACCTCATCTCTAATCCTCCTACCATCAACACTCCAAGAGACCAGAAATCGGCGGCCATCGAGTGTCCGCGACGGTTGATGACTTCGGGAGCCATGTACTCGACGGTTCCGCAGAACGAGTACGTCTTCTTCTCGCTGTCTATCGCCTCTTTGCTCAATCCAAAATCCGTCACTTTGATGTGACCGTCGGCGTCGAGGAGGATGCTGGAAAAAAAGGCGGAATGCTAGATTGAAATTTACATATGATTTTCCCCATTTGCGAGACTACTACAAATTGTTTATGATAGGAGATTTTTCTCGATTACCAATCTCTGAAACAGTAGAGCAAAAACCCACTTCTCCGGCTTCAAATCCCTGTAGACGATGCCCAGACTGTGGAGGTGCTCGAGAGCAAGAGTGAGCTCTGCGAGATAGAACTTCACGTCGTCCTCGGTGAACATGACCTCCTTCGAGAGCCGTGTGAACAAGTCGCCGCCTCGCAGGAAATCCAGAATCAGATAGAGCTTTCCTTCGGTTTGGAACGCTGAAATTAGAAATTGCCGTTTTCACAAGGAATCGAAACTTAGTGGTGCCAGAAGGGATTTCAAACACCTACCGTAGTGCAACTTGACGATGAACGGGTGGGAGATGTGTGCGAGAATGTTCCTCTCGAGTTTCGTCCTTTGTCTGTCGCGAACCTTCAGCGTCGCCTTTTTGAGCACCTTCATCGCGTACACGTGTCCAGAGTCGCGACCGCGCACTTTACGCACCAGAAACACCTGAAACCCGTTAGTTTAGCTTTGTTTTTGAAGAGGGAAATCGGAAAATTGCAATTTTGCTAGATTTATTAGAAATTAGAGATTTGAAATATCAATTGAGAAGCCAAGTCAAAAAATAGCCAATATTCAGCTCGAACTGTGGAAAAGACGAATTTTTGTGAAAATTTTGAAAATGAGAAATATGGATTTTTAGCGGAATTTCAAAAGTAATCCACTATTACAGTTTCATAACCACAAAAAACTTCTCAAAAGTTCCAAGAAATAATTCAAATTTTGAGCCCTAGACGCCTATTTTGAGATTATTCCTAAAAATTGACTACCGTCTTACCTTTCCGAAAGAGCCCTGTCCGAGCACTTTGAGCAGCTCAAACTGCCGCGGATCGGCCTTCTCGCCGCACTTTCGCACATCGCCAATGTCGATTTCGGTCTCCGGAGCGCTGGCGTCCGTCTGAAAGAAAATGTCAAATAGTCTCAGATTTTTAGAATTATCAATTTGTGCTTTTTACCATCAATTCTTGCTTTTCAAAAACCGCCCAGGTCTCAGAGTTTTAGGGGAAATAGGGGGTGTAGTTCAGAAAAGAAATGAGACAAATAAAAAGAGAGAAAGGGAACATTGGAATCGGGTAACCATGGAAACTTTCCATTTTTATGTCCCCAGGAGTGAACAAAAACAAGTGATTGATGGATTCCTGCAAACGACTCAAAGGGGCACGTGCTTCAGAGCATTCTGAACTTGAGGGCAAAGATTTCACTATTCGCAGAAATCTATCCTAGAACAGGCAAAACATACGAAATCATAGAAAAAAACCGGGGAAAGAACATGAGAAACTGCTGAAACAGGTATTCAACGTTTTCTAGATCTAGATCGACTGAGCTATGGAAAAAATTGACAGATTTTGAAAAAATAGGAAAAAACAAAGAATTAATAAAATCACAAGACGAATATGTCTCGAATAATGCCTATTACATCGAAAACTGTTTTACCCACTATAAGCAGACAGTCATTGAAAAAAATGAATTTCGATAAGATTTTCTTATATTTTTAAAAAAATGTGCTCCTTGAGCTGCAAAATTAAAACATCCCCCCTCCCCGGTTGCAACCGACGTTTCACGTGTTTCGTCAGTTGTCGTCTGATTCATGATTCGCAAAAAAGTTCGTGTTCTGGTGTTGGGTGGTTTTTGATCTACCTAGAATTCAGACGTTTTCTATTTTTATTTTAGCAAATCACCTGAATAGTAGAAACGTCGCATTTATGATAGTTTTTGATTTTTGAAAAAAAAAGTTCTTATAAATTTCACGAAAAGGGCTGGAAAACCCCGAAAATTCAAGTCACAAAAATGAAAAACAGGAAAATGCCTGGGAAATTTTAACTTAGAACGAAAATTATTTGCTTCCAACAACTCCAAGCTTGAAAAATTCGGAACTAATTCCGCCCATGTGAACCTTGTATTACTTTTCTGTTTTTTGACATTATCATAAGACAAAAATCGACGAAAACTCCAGTTAACACTGAATATAACTTTTTTGTTGGACTTTGACATGAAAAGGCTATTTGAAATCGCCTTGTTGGAATACTGTACTTTGACCATTTGAAGGTCAGCTCGAAGGTTCCAAGAGCTCCTCGTTCCTGGAGGAAGAGGCTCTTCGAACTCTTAGAAAACAAATCGGACGCGTTCGAATCGTTGGAACTTATAAAACATTCACGAGCATTTCGAGTTGAGAGGAAAAATAAGGAGATGAAGAACTTGGAAAACAATTTTTAAAAAAAGAAAAGAACAATTACCTCATCCTCGACACTTTTCTCATTATCTTCCTCCTCCTCCTCCGCCTCCTCTTCTCCATCACTGTTATCACCATTCGTGTCGGTTTCGAAAGAAATTCGCATGCGCAGGGCGAGAATAGGGCGAGAGGCGCGTAAAGAAGGCAAAAGGTTTCACGACCCTCCGAGACGGGCGCTCATCGGGCGGCGGTCGGGCGAGCGAGGAGAAGAAACGCGAAACTTTCGAGTAAAATGAGGAAAAAGTCAGCAGATGATGAGAAAATGAGAGAGAGAGAGAGAGAGAGAGAGAGAGAGAGAGAGAGAGAGAGAGAGAGAGGAGGAAGAGGAAAGAGATGAGAAGAACGGGCCAAAGAGCATCAGGTGTCGGGTTTTTTTTTGGCGGCGGCGGCGGGCAGCGAAAGAGAGCTCTATCAATTGGAGGGGAGCAATTTCAAAATTTGAGGACATCCTTGGAAAATTGAAAAATGGAAATGGATCGTATAGCCGATTTTCTAGATTCCTGGGGATTTTGGTGGATTTTTAAATAGAAATTGAGCAAAAATAAGGAACAATGAAGAACTTATCAAAAAAAGTGTTGAAAAGCAGCGATTTGTTTTATTTATTTTTAATATTTTAACTGTGCTATTCCTATTCAGACGTCCACATGGAATTTCTGGACTAGCCAAACATTTTCAACAATTTCTGGCCTTACCAAACCCCAGCCAAACATTTTCCCCCCTTTTCCTGGCCTAGCCATTTTTTTTTCAAAAAAAAGCGTAATTTTTCGTACAAGCTTGATTTCACTACTCGAGGGGTTAAATTTTGATTTTCCATTAATCTAGAATAAATCGGATAGGCAGGAGCTATAGAAATCTCTAAATTCTTAGAGTTCCTTCCGGAAATACACTGGAATTCCAGGCATGAATAATTGAAAATCAAGTAACAATTTTAGTGATCAATCGTGAAATGTCTACACCTATTTCAGAAATTCCACAATTTCTTCCAATTTTTTTTCAAAAATAATGCCCCATACCGCGAAAGTTCTACAGTAATCTCTGAATCTCCACTGTTTTTCTCTCCGGAAAGATTCCGGAGTTCCGGAAGTAAACCATGCAATATCTACGCTACCCTATTTATCATTCCACAAACAGTCACATTCGCTGCAATAATTACCTTGTCGAGTAGTCCATGAATGCTGGCCGTCGTGTTGTTGCTCGCACTGCTGCTCAGAATCGTGTTCGTCGCGTCGCTCGAGCAGTCGGCGTCGGATCGCATCGACACCTGAAACAAATCGGGAGCATGATGATGATGGTGATGGTGGTGGTGATGTCTCTCGCGTAGATGACGACGTTGTGCGTAATGACACGTGGCAGCCGTCAAACACAACAACAAGAGCACACACAGTGGCTCATGCTCACAACATCGATAGTAGTAATAGGGAAAGAAGAAGAAGGGGACACAAAATGAAAATGAAAAACAGAAATCGAGAATTCTGTTCGTCTCCTCCTTCTCGGGTCTTCGGGGAGCTCCAAGAACAAGACGACGACGACGACACAATTAGTGTGGGAACAGGGTGAATTTATGATATCACCTATCATCATCAGATTTCTGAGAGGACTAGAACTAGATACATCTATTCCCTTGCGGTTTCAGAGATTTTTGATGTTTTTCATCAAAATCTTCATTCTATTAAGACATGGAACTTGGTAGGGAAATTTTTTAGTAAATAGACAAAATCAGTTTAATTTTCGTAAAAATAATGAAATTTCGAGAATTTATTTTAATCCGATAAGAATAGGAATCTTCTAGAAACCAAGACAATTGAATTTTCAAAAATTTACTAAATTTCGAGAAATCAGGTTTATCAGTTATCCAAAAAGAATTGTTGCTGAACAGACAATTTCTCACATTTTTGTGAATTTTTCTTTTTTTTTGTTTTCAAAATTTCAAAATTTCCAGTGAAAACGGAAAGCCGTTTGAATTTTCGAAAATATTTCAATGATAATCAGGATTTTTCAGAAAAAACAAATTTTTTGTTTTTGTTTTTTTTTTTGAAAAATCTTTTTTTTTGTAAAATAATTTCTTAAAGTTTTGAGAATTTTTCGTTTTTTTGGTTTCAAAATTTCAAAATTTCAATAAATAATTTTTTTTTCAAAAATAATCGTCTTTAGAGAATTCGGATTTTTTTCACCAATTTTTGAAATTTGAAATTTTTCAATAAATCCGAAAAATAATTTATCCTCAGTTTCAGAAGTTCCCAAAAAAAGCCAAATAACATTTTGAAACTAATGGATCGGTCATCTTTATTGATTCAAAAATTTTTTTTAAAAATTTAAAAAAATTTACCATTTGACAAAGAGTGGCGGGATTCAGTAGATAAACCAAATTATTGGATATCACTTCGAAAATAGCGAGTTTCGGGTGCATTTTCCGGGGAACTAACCAGGAATAACCAAAAAGTTGGTTATTAGCGCTTGTTTGTATTGAATTGCGGCATAGCCGGAAAAACCAGTTACGACCGGCTATTTCCGGATGAACAGGAGGAGGAGAATCAGCTGATGATCCAATTTTAGAGAAAAGAGACCTACCATAATCTTTTTCGCTTCGAGAAAATTGCGAAACGGCAGTTCGAAATCAAAAGTCATTTTCAGCAGGAACCAATAGTAGAAGAGAAGGGGGAAATGGAATTAAAATGGGGGGCGGCGCCTGTCGAAATGCCCAAATTCGGTGAGAATAGGGGGCAAACAGGAGGATAATGTGCACACAGATGGCACTTGGGCAAACATTCGGGGGATTTTTGGGAGCAAAACGTGTGTGCTCACACGTGTGGTGCCAATGATTTCGGATGGATTTGGAGCGGGGAAGAGGCCAGAAATAGAGAGAGAGAGAGAAACGGCCTTTGTTTCGAATAGAAACTTTATTCGAACAGTTGCTGGGGATAAAAATAGAAATTGATGCAAGAAGGAACATGAGTACTGCTGCAAAGCGGGAATCACACCTGACTAGATAAGTGGGATCCTACCATTACAAAAACGAATTTTTGAATTTCCCTCTACGAAATCAGAAATTTTTATCAAATTACAGGTACTTTAGAAAAAATTATCGTCGCTAGTGATATGCGCATTCAAAGAATAATATGTTTTTTTTCCCGTAAATCTACCCTTACGGCTTACGGATTTTCGTTTTTTTTTCTCCGACTCTTCTCAGCCAGGTGTGCCGGAAATCCGTGAACCAGGAAAAAGGGTTAGCGCTCCATAAACTACCATAAACCATGACGACAGTCTTCATATTTTTCAAAAATACAGAAAACATGGTTTTTTTTAATCGAAAATCGAATTGATGGGAACGCCGGTATTTTTTCCCGGTGCGCATTTTTGCTGGTTCTCCGGAGTTCTCAAGGAACATAAGTTCACTGTTTCAAACTTTTCTCTAAATTCCAACTTGCTACGTTTTACCCGCTAATCCTCGTTTTTCAATTATAGGATTCTCGCAACGTGGGGCAGTGAGGACGAATAAAAGCGCGAGTGGGTCTCGAAACGAACGACACAGCTCAACGTTTTGCTACCCGTAACCCTTTTTTGAAAAGAGGGTTTCCGATTTTTTTTTCGTGCGGATTTTCAAACGAACATTTAATAGAAGCAATTAGCACTAAAAATTTCTGGAAAATCGGGCGAAATCGATTTTTCCTGGTCAGTTGAAATGTTGAAATTTTTTACAGTAACCCGCGGGGCTTAGAAACCGCACAGTTCGTCTTCACTACCCCTGTTGGTTTTAAAATGTGTAAAAAATAAAAAATAATAAAAATTCGTTCATTGTTTCGATTTTGTTAATTTTGTATTATACATTTCAAAAATCTTGGAACCTCCATTTTTCACGTGAACTGAAGAGCTTGTTGGTCTCGTCATGAATAGAGGGTACGTGGATTCTGTATGAACGGGTGACCCCTTTTATTCACGGAGAGACCAGCAAGATCATCAGTTTACGTGAAAAATGGAGGTTCCAAGATTTTTGAAATATATAATATTTAAAATTCAATTTTTTCTTTGAGATGAAAAAATATCGTAATCATATCTTTTTTCAATTACGAATCAGAATTTTTGATAGCTACTTAATTTTTTTTCAAAATTATTCAAGAACTTTGAAAAATTACAGAATGTTTTTTTTACAAAAAATAATTTAAAAATAAAAAAACATTTCTGTCATTTCAAAATTGGAAAAATAAGATTATTGACACTAATTCTAGATTTCCAATTTTTCAAAGAAAAATATCAATTATTCAGAAATCGAAAAGAAATAAGAGATTGACGATCATTTTTAAATTCGTCAATTTTTTATAGAAATTGAGTTGAAACAGGGAAAATTGAATCGCTTAAACATCCCCGACAACTGGAAAAACGGCGAAAACCGTATGAAAATTTTTTTTAAAGTTAATTTTTAAAAACTTCGAAATTCCCCCCGCTTCTTACAAGGGAAGTGTTTTTACTCAAAGATCTGGAATTGTCCTTGAATTCAATTGTACACCCTTTGATACTGGTAATCGATCCCACATAGTGGCCACATGCGCAAACGTCCAGTTTTCCAGATATCTTGTCTCAAAGTTCGTAAAATTTCGTTTTTTCTACCTAATCGAGAGTTTCTGGGCACTTTGAGACGAA
This sequence comes from Caenorhabditis macrosperma, assembly GCA_963932285.1. NCBI lineage: Eukaryota > Metazoa > Nematoda > Chromadorea > Rhabditida > Rhabditidae > Caenorhabditis > Caenorhabditis macrosperma. The sequence goes on from OZ010622.1 coordinate 13,090,968, forward strand.
ATATCTGGAAAACTAGAAGTTTCCGCAGGTAGCCACAATGTGGGATCGATTACCAGTATCAAAAAGTGTACCCTTGCAAATTTATAGAAAATTCCAGAACATTGTAAAAAAAAACTCACATCAACTCTGGCGGCGTCCTTGCACTGATCGGGTCCCGGCGAAACGTTCTCGATGGTGGCGGGCGTGATGCCGAACGGCTCGCCCAGTTGCGCCAACGGCATTCCTCTCTGCAATCCCATTTGAGCGACGACGAATAATAGAAGTAGGAGGAGGAGAGGACGATTTTCAGAAGAAGAAGAAGAATATTCAGATGACGTGGGGGGGGGGGGGGTGTTGTTGCCTTCGGGGGGAAAAGAGCAGAGAGAGTGAGAGAGAGAGAGAGAAAAAGACAAGAGACGCCTTATTGCCAAGTGCCGGAAGGGGGCCGGGAAGGGGCGCGAGAAGTGACGTGGGCTGAGGGGTCCTCGGCACAATGTTAGAGGGCAAGACGACGAGCAGATGACGCTATTTTTGGAGCCCAGGGGCTTTTCACGGCTTACTTCGTTCTTCTCTGATGGTTTCCTCTGGTTTGTGTCTTTTGTTGGCTCGGAACCAAATTTTCTTTGATCTCCCCAATTTTTGGGGAATTTTTCGGGGATTTTCTGTTAGTTTTTGATTTAATTTTGGTCAAAATCGAAATCGAATTGAAGAAAACGCTGATTTTTCAGAAAATTTTTCAAAAAAAAAATTGAATTTTCAGAAAATTTTCAGATTTCGAGAGCAAATTCAAAAAAAAATGTAAATGTTTTAAAACTGGCCTAATTTTATAAAATTATCCCAAGCAATGTTCGAATTTTCCACCTAATTTCAGATTTTCTCAAAAAATTAATCTTAAAAAATAGCTTGAAATTTTTTCAAAAAAAAGTTTTTCGAAATTTCAGAAAATTTTCATTTTTTCAAATTTTTTAAAATTAAAACACCCTTGTGTAATCATTGTAATCATTAAAAACCCGGTGAAAAAATTGAATTTTTTAAATTCGGAAAATTATTTTTTTTTGAAAATTACAAAAAAAATAGTTTATTAAAATGCAGTAAAATTTTAATTTTTAAAGTTTTAAATTGAATAATTTTTGAAAATTCAATTTTTAAAAATTAAATTTTTTTTTAATTCGGAAAAATGATATCATGAAAATTTTGAAAAAAAAATAAAAAGAATTTTACCATTCTTTAAAAATATCTCCAATGTTTCCAAAAGTAATGAAAAAAAAAGAAGATTTTTCTCAATTTTCAGAATCATCAACTGAAGCCCCATAATTAGATAAAACTGCACAATTTCCAGATTTAGACTTGTAGATCAAAAATCCGGAAAATCAAGGGAAAAATAAATGATGCTAAATAAAACCGGGGGAAAAGGAGAGCTCAAAGATTATCCACCCGTCGCCCGTCTTGGCCCATAAAAAATGTGTTTTCATTCGCGGAAAAAAATAAAATAAAATAAAAACACCATCACGTCATTTTATGTCTGTGATAGATGTATTTCAGACGATGAAGGAAAATTTGGGTAAAAGGGGATTTTTTTTGGAAAAAAATTTTTTTTTGAAAAAATTATCAAATTTGGAACATTTTTCAATGCTACTTAGCATTTGAAAATTGTTTTTTTCCAGTAATTTTAAATTTCCAGAAGAAATGGAAATTTTCTCAAACTTTTCAAAATTTTTATTTTTTCAATATTTTAAAACATTTTAAGATTTAGATATTTTGAAATTATGAATTATTCTAAATTTCCAGAAAAAGTGGAAATTTGCTCAAAATTAAAAAAAAAATTATTTTCAAAAATTTAAAAATTTTAGGTTTTTTGAAATTATGGATTATTCTTAATTTCCAGAAAATTCCTTTTTAATTTTTAATTTTAAAAAATTAAAAAATTTAGATTTTTTGAAATTACGAATTATTCTAAATTTCCAGAAAAAATGGAAATTTTCTCAAAATTTCGAAAAATTTTATTTTCAAAAATTTAAATATTTTAAAATTTAGATTTTTTGAAATTATGAATTATTCTAAATTTCCAAAAAAACTGGAAATTTTCTCAAAGCTTTTAAAATTTTAATTTTTTAAAAATTAGACTTTTTTTTTGAAATTACGAATTATTCTAAATTCCCAAAAAATCTGCCGAAAAAAAAATGAACACGGAAGGGGTTATTTTGAACCTTTTTCTCTCCGGAGCAGCAGGTGTTTGCACACCTGCCGCTCCCCGTGTTTTCGACATTTTCGGCGAGGCAAAAGTGGAGAAAACATAAATATTTTAGCCATTTTCACGTCTGGAGAGGGGCCAGGAAATGCGTGTGAAAGGACTGCAAAATGAGGAAAACAAAGAGAGAGAACGGTGAGAAGAGAGCAAGGAAATTGAACATTTTGGCGCGGGTAGATCAAAAAAAAAAAAAAAAAAATTTTTTTGTCAAATCCACTAGAATTATAAGGTTTCTCGGTTTCGAATTTTTAAAAACTGATTAAAAAAATATAAATTCATGAAGAATGATGGAAAAGAGGGTAGATCAAAAAAATTGTTTTCTCTTGGTTTAAATTTTAATTTGAAAAATCAATTGGATAATAGAGAAATTCGTCTGGAAGAAAGTGGGAAAATGAAGAAACGAGTTTTCTCGTAGATCAAAACTTTATTTTTACAATTTTCGGTCAAAATCAAAAATCAACAGAATTAAAAATTTTCTTGTTTTCTAGGCGTTTAAAAAGTTGAAAAAAATCAAAAAATCGCCAAATTTTCCGATTGGAACGTGGGTTTTTAGGTTTGTGAAGGAAAGGTAAATATTGAAACATTCTGAATTCTAACCAGAAAAAAAGACAAACTTTGTGGTCTGTGATCTACCCTTTCCAATGGATTTGTGTCTAGACTGCTGGGTTCAAAAAATGTTTCATGTTTCATGAAAATAAAAAAATAAAAACAAAATGAGAGAGAAACGTTGAAGTACGGATAAGAATCGGAAAATTAATGAATATTGGAAACTCATAATTTTTTGATTTTTTAAAAATTTTAATGTGGCAATTCAGTCTACAATTTTGGTTTATTCGAAACAAAAAAATCGGGATTTTCTAGATTTTTAAAATATCAGAAAACTGGAAAATAATTAATTTAAAAAAAAAGGAAAGTTGTATTATTTTTTTAGTTCTCAGAAATTGTTCTCATTTTTCCGATATTCTATAGGATTTTAAGGGAAAGAATTCATGAAAAACAGAAATTAGTGATAAAAAAAATAATTTAAAAATTTTTTAAAAATAAAAAATTGATTTTTAAAAAATTCTTTGAAAAATTGAAAATTTTCATTTGAATTTCGATTTTTTTCAGAAAAAAGAAAAAAATAAAGGAGCCGTTACTTTTAAAAATCAGACATTTTCAGAAATTGATATCAAAAAATTAGTGATCTGGAAAAATTGAAAAACTTTTCAAAATTTCAAAAATTGACCACTTCAAAAAGAGAAAGGGTCAGGAAGGAATATTTCAAAAATTTTTCGAAAAATTGTAAAATTCCACATGAATTCTAAATTTTTTTCTAGAAAAGAGAGGAAGATAATGGAGGAATTACTTTTAAAAAACTTTTAAAACTTACTTATAAAAATCAGGAGACTGGAAAAAAAAATCAATTTTCAAACTAAGGAAAGTTGTATTCTCTTTTTTCACATTTTCGGAAATGTTTTTCAAAAAAATTAAAAGTTTCCAAAATTCCAAAAATTGACCACTTCAAAGAGAGAAAGAGAGAACGGGCCAGGAATGAATTTTTCAAAATTTGTCGAAAAATTTTTAAAAATTCCATTTGAATTCTAAATTTTTTCAGAAAAAAAAGAAAAAGATAAAGGAGTCTCACTAAAAATTCTTCGAAAAATAAAAAAATGAGCCATTCCAGAGCCATTCTGCAGCCATCAGCTTCTCAGAAACAGGAGAAAAAGGAGGAAAAGCACTCTTCGCGGCCCATTTGGTGCTCATCCTCCTCTTCTCTCTCTCTCTTCTCTCCAACAACGCCTCCATTTTTCAAATAATTCATGTGAAAACGGAAAATGAAGAGGAGGAGAAGAGGTCCTCTCTCTTATTATTCTGACTCGTTTCCCCCGGTGAGAAAGAAGAAATCGGCGAGAGGAAAATTCCGAAAATTCCCGAAAAATACAAACAACACATACAATTTTTCAAGAGAGCCAGTCGAGACGGACGGGTACAAAAAATAAGTGGGAAAGCGACGAAATTCACACGAAATCCAATTTGTCTCGATATAGTCAGAAAAGCAGAAAAGCAGAAAAAGAACGGGGAAATTTGAAAATTTTGAAAAGAGGGAAGTTTTAAGAGAGACTCTTCGTAAATGGTCGAGAAGCCATTTCACAGGCGCCGAAAGTATTTTTGATTGGGCTGATATTTTGCATAGGGGTACCTTGGGGGCCCCTAAGTCCAAAATGACCACTTTTGGATTTTTTGCTCACCGGCTCGCAGAGCCCCGGAGCAAAAACGGACTCGGAAAAAAGTTATCCAATAATTCTGAAACTTTTTTCCCGGGGTTTTTTTGGGTCGTAGAATATTAAAATCACAACGAAAAGTATTGAAAAAATTTTCAAAAAATAGTCATAGTGCAAAAAAATCGAAATTTTTCAGTTTTTTCGACCTCCTGAAAATTTTAGTACTCAGCCCTTTTGAGATTTTTCTATTTTTGAGTAACACAACCATAGATACACAACATATCAAAAAATCTCAAAAAATTAGGGGGACCCACTTTGGGAAATATGACCATTTATGAAATTTTAGTACTGGAGACGACCTATTTTCGGCCGTAGTGAAAAATTTTGAACTGAATTTTTCAAAGTGAGTATTGTATTCGAAATCTACGTCCCAAAATACGTCGGATTAGCTTTTGAAAACAATTCTTGAGGGGGCTCTACCCGACCAAAAATCGACCTGAAAGTTGAAAAGTGAGGTCATCACATTTTGATTTTTTTCGGGTATAGTCTCAACTGGACCTATATTATTTTATATTTTTATTTTGTAACTTAAATACATACCCATTTATTAAAATTAACTCCCAGACTCGGCAGACACTTTTCAATTTTTTATGATTTTTTGAATTTTTTTCGACCTATTTTCAAAATGGCTTCATGTATAGGGATACGTTCGAAAAAAGGTCGAAAAATCGAAAATTCAAAAAAATTCCAAATAATGTTTTCTGGTCTATTCTGACCTAATTATGGTATTTTATCATACTTTGGAAAAATTTGAAATTTTTTTCTCATTTTCGACTTTTCCCATGTATAGGTATACGTTCGAAAAAAATGAAAAAATCGGTAATTCAAAAAAATTCAAAATGTGGCTTTTTGATGTTTACAAGCTTATTTATGGCAAACTCTGAAAAAATTTTAAATTTTACGTCTTTTGAAAAAATTATCTTTAAAAAATTGTTGGAGAAAATTATGGTAAATGAACCTGTGCCATAATTTGGCTAGAAAACATCAAAAAGCCACATTTTGAATTTTTTTGAATTACCGATTTTTTCATTTTTTTCGAACGTATACCTATACATGGGAAAAGTCGAAAATGAGAAAAAAATTTCAAATTTTTCCAAAGTGTGATAAAATACCATAAATAGGTTAAATAAGTACAAAAAACACTATTTAGAATTTTTTTGAATTTTCGATTTTTCGACCTTTTTTCGAACGTATTCCTATACATGAAGCCATTTTGAAAATAGGTCGAAAAAAATTCAAAAAATCATAAAAAATTGAAAAGTGTCTTCCGAGTCTGGGAGTTAATTTTAATAAATGGGTATGTATTTAAGTTACAAAATAAAAATATAAAATAATATAGGTCCAGTTGAGACTATACCCGAAAAAAATCAAAATGTGATGACCTCACTTTTCAACTTTCAGGTCGATTTTTGGTCGGGTAGAGCCCCCTCAAGAATTGTTTTCAAAAGCTAATCCGACGTATTTTGGGACGTAGATTTCGAATACAATACTCACTTTGAAAAATTCAGTTCAAAATTTTTCACTACGGCCGAAAATAGGTCGTCTCCAGTACTAAAATTTCATAAATGGTCATATTTCCCAAAGTGGGTCCCCCTAATTTTTTGAGATTTTTTGATATGTTGTGTATCTATGGTTGTGTTACTCAAAAATAGAAAAATCTCAAAAGGGCTGAGTACTAAAATTTTCAGGAGGTCGAAAAAACTGAAAAATTTCGATTTTTTGCACTATGACTATTTTTTGAAAATTTTTTCAATACTTTTCGTTGTGATTTTAGTATTCTACGACCCAAAAAAACCCCGGGAAAAAAGTTTCAGAATTATTGGATAACTTTTTTCCGAGTCCGTTTTTGCTCCGGGGCTCTGCGAGCCGGTGAGCAAAAAATCCAAAAGTGGTCATTTTGGACTTAGGGGCCCCCAAGGTACCCCTATGCAAAATATCAGCCCAATCAAAAATACTTTCGGCGCCTGTGAAATGGCCTAGTGGCCATTGTTGAGTAGTTACAAATAGTGTCTCTTAAAAATTTCATTTCAGAAAAATTTCTCAGATTTTTGCTATTTTTTAAAATATTCGAAATAGTGAAAAAAACATTTTTTTTTTTCTAGAACTTCATTTATTCAAAGATAACAAAAATTGCGCGAACTTCGAATTTTTAGAAATTATTAGATTTTTAAGTAAAATTTTTTGAAAATAGATAAAAATTGTTTTTTTTTATGAATTTTCAATTTTTTTTCTAGATGTGCGAAAACCCGTGTATCGGTTACCCTTCACTACTATTACCCTTTACTTAATTATTATATATTTCAAAAATCTTGGAACCTGCGCAAGCGCGCTCGGCTAGACCCGTGTTGGTCTCGCCACGACTCTTGTCTGCGTCTCTCGTGGAACACACGAGACAGCGACAATAGTCGTGACGAGACCAACATGGGTCTAGCGGAGCGCGCTTGCGCAGGTTCCAAGATTTCTGAAATATATAATACTTTAAAAAATTGTTTTCCGAGAAAATTTATCAGATTTTTGCATTTTTAAAAAAATGTTTCAATAAGTAAACAAATAATTTTTAGATAGAATTTCTAGAATTTTTAAAAATTATTAGATTCACAAGAAAAATGTTCCAAAAAATCGTAAAATTGAGAATCCTGTACTTCCAGGATTCTCAATTTTTTATCATTAAAAAAATCTGGAAATTTTGAATTTTTTTTTGAATTTCTAATTTTTTTTCTAGATGTGCAAAAAAAGAACAGGGAAATTTGGAAAATTTTGAAAAAGAGAATTTTTTTTAAAAATTGCTTTCAGAAAAAATTTATCAGATTTTTCCGTTTTTAAAAATTTTTTTAATTAGTGAGAAAAAATTTTTTTCTAGAATTTCATTGATTTTCTAGAAAATTATTCGAAAATTTTTAAGAAAAAGGTGAGAATCCTAAACTTCCAGGGATTTTTGAGAAGAAAATCCTGGAAATTTTCCTATTTTTTTTTCGAAATGTGCGAAATACCGTGTACTGGTTGGTTACTGTATTTTGAAAAAGTCCGCAAATACAATTTCTCCAAAAATCACGAAAAAATACGCAAAAAATTCTCCAAAAATTCAGAGAAAACCGCATCGAGAAAATCAAAAACAAACACTTTTCGGCGATTCGTTTCGCACTTTTTCCTCCATTTTCTCCGTTTTATTTCTTTATTTTTCTCCAATAAAACGCCTCCAAAATCGGCAATTTTTCAGAGTGAAAAATGGCGAAAAAAGCGGAAAGAGTGCGTAGGAAGTGAAATATGGCCGGAAATTCGGACGAATCGATTTCCGGATGAATTTATAATTTTTTCCTACTGCTGCTGATGAATTTATGCAATTTATGCGATTTCTCTCGTGAAATGTTATGGGAATTTGTGGTTTCCCAGAAGTTTTCGCTTTTTGCGCGGGAAAATAGAAAATAAATAAAATATTGAATTTTCAAAATTTTTTGAAAATTACTACACAAAAATAATTTTTGAATCCAGACATAAGAAAAATGAATTTTTTCAAATTTCAAATTTTAATTTTTTTCCAAGCATTTCCAATTTTTTGAACGTCCGAATCAACGTAAAAACACTAAAAATTATTGGAATACAATTTTAAAATGATAATTTTTGGGAAATTGTAGAATAGCTGAAAAGTCCAGAAACTCTGGAAAAGTCTAAAAAATTTTTTTTAATTCGAAAAATTAAAAAAAAAATTTTCTTGCAATTTGTAAATGAGAAGTTGTATTTTGAAAATTACTAAATTACAAAGTAAAAACGCTAAAAATTATTAAAATACATTTTACAAACGAGAATTTCTGAAAAATAAGTGAAATTTTTTTTTTTGAAAAATTCGAAAAATTGAAAAAAAAATTTTTTTTTCGGAAAATCGCAAAAATTATTTTGAATTTCTATAATTTCTCAAAGTTCCAATTTTATAACATAATTTTTAATTCCCTTAAAATTACGAGAAAAGTTTTAAAAAATGCTCAAAAATCACATGCAAACATACAATTCCTGGCGTTTTTCTTCAAAATCAGTGAGCCGAAGAGGGCGAAATATAAATGGATTGGAAACGTTTTCCCCTCCCCCCGGAGAAGGAAAAAGACGGGCGGGGACACAGCCGGGGTAATGGATAAACACGATTAATTCTGGTCTCCTGGCGCCCCAATGCTTCGAGAAATCAACCGACGGACGACGATTCGCGGAATTTATAACGGGGGAGTTTTATGGGAATTCATAGGATTTACAGTGTTTTTTATCTTGAAAACAAAATAAAATCGAATTATAGAGAAAAATTGAAACTGGCAAAATTTTAATTTTTCAAAAATTTATAAAAATTTTTTTTTTTTGAATTTGGAATTTATAAGGGGGAGTTTTCTGGAAATTCAAGAGATTTGAATTTTACAGAATTTTTTTTATTTCGAAAAATAAGAGGTGTTTATCACTTCGAAATAGTACTACAATTTTTTAATTAAATAAGTTTTATAACAAAATTGAAACTGAAAAAAAAAATAATTTTTCGAATTTTTCAAAAATTCACAAAAAAATTTTTTTTGTTTTTGAATTTGGAATTTATAAGGGAGAGTATTATGGGAATTTATGAAAAAAGCAGTGTTTTTTTCATTTCAAAAAACAAGAGGTGTTGATAAATACGGAATACAACTGAAGTTTTTTTAATTAAAAAAGTTTTTATAACAAAATTGAAACTGAAAAGAATAATTTTTCGAATTTGTCAAAAATTCACAACAAAATGGGTTTTCTGGAAATTCATAGGATTTACAGTATTTTTATTTCGAAAAACAAAATAAAATCGAATTATAGAGAAAAATTGAAACGTTTCGAAAAAAAAATTTTCTTTTAATTTTTCAAAAATTCAGGAAAAAAAATTCGAAATGCTCAATAATTTATTCAAATATTGGTTCTTTATTCATTTTCTAAGTATTATATGTTTCAAAAATCTTGGAACCTCCATTTTTCACGTGAACTGAAGAGCTTGCTGGTCTCTCCGTGAATAAAAGGGGTCACCCGTTCAAATCGAATCCACGTACCCTCTATTCATGACGAGACCAACAAGCTCTTCAGTTCACGTGAAAAATGGAGGTTCCAAGATTTTTGAAATACATAATATTTTATCTCAAAGTTTGAAGAATAGGCTTGCATTTAACAGTCGAAAACACGAAATTCAGTAACAAATCAAGAATTTTTCAATTTTCTTCAGAAAAACCGGAAAAATCTGAAAATTTACCGGAAAACCCGGTTAATCTCTAGTTTGTTATCATTTCTCTACACTTAAATCGTACTATTCATCACAAAAATCCACCAAAAAAACGGTAAAGATCGTAAAATCACGAATTTTTCAATTTTCTTCGAAAAAGTCGAAAAAATCTGAAAAATTACCAGAAAAACCCGATAAATTCCACTTTTCTACCTCGTCTCCAGACTAAAATCGTAGTATTCATTACAAAAACCAGCGGAAAACACGAGAACTTCCGTAAAAACAGAGAAAAGCCAAAAACCAACAACAATCGGCAAAAAATCAGAATTTCAACGCTAATCTCTAATTAACGCAGCTGAAAAACACGAAAACATGCGTTTTTTGCTCCGTGAAATGGTGAAAATCAACAAAAACCGCCGAAATTGGAGGGAAAATGCAAAAATGGCGCGAAAAAATCGAAATTAATCGAAAAAATGGCGGAAAAAAAAGTTTCGTTTCGAGACCCACTCTACAAATTGTGTGCTGCGTCTTTCGTCCTACAGTAAGATTTTTTTCGAAAATTTATTTCAATTTCGCCTATTTTTCCTATTTTTCACGTTTTTCCTTGTTTTTCTTCGAATTTTCACTTCATTCCTGCTTTCAAATAAATAAATATCTGTTTTAAACGTTTAAAAAAACAAAAACGCTTCAAAAATCGTCAAAATCCGGCGAAAAACGCGTTTTTTCCGCGACACCATTCGAAAGTCACCGAAAACGGCCCTAATCGACGGATAAAAAGCGTAACAGCGTGAGAAGACGTGAAATCGCATCGATCCTCGGCCAGGAAGCCGTCGTCGGCCGGTGAGAAGAGAAAAGAGCTCTGAAACGGACGAGAGGCAGCCGGACGGGCGTCGAGACGCAGAGAAGCGAGCCGAAACGTGAAGAGGAGGATAAAAAGCGACGGCGACGGCGGAAAAATGAGAAGACGTCGTCGTTGCGGAGCCTCCCGGCAGAGCTCAAAAGAGCCCCCCACTCTCTTCTGCCTCCTCCTTTTCTGACGAAAAACCAATTTAGTAATGTTTCTCGGCGAGATGTGTGTATGTATTTTTCCTCGAGAAATGACGTTGTTGTGGCGGCAAAATTTACTAGTAAAGCGAAAAATATGGGGGAAAATCCATCGAAGAATGATTTACACAGGTGATTATGCGTTTCAGGGGAATTTTGACTAGGTCATTTTCGATAATGCTAGTAGTTAGTGGGTGGGTGAGAAATAAAGCCAACTTATACACAAAATAAGCACGAAGACTATAGAAAGAATGGCACAAACACACAAACTAGGAATGTAAGTGCGCTCCAGTGAACTGTGAGGGAGATGCTCAGTGGAGCGGACTCGCTATATCAGTAGTAGGAATTCTTCTATCACATGTTCAGAGATTAGGAATTGAGGGGAAGGGGGAGGGGTGTGAACTATGTAGCAGCTGCAAGTTAAAGAGAAAAGGTTGGATGGGGACGAATATCAGGGTAATAAAACATTGAAGGTTATAATTAGAAACGGCGCTCCACTGACAAAGAACTACGTTCTCGACGAGCAGAGTCGCGGCGGGGCTCCCATACACAGCAGCACACTCTCGATCCAGTGCATCGGGCTGTGGAGGTGCGCTTGGAACCAGACGGGCGAGCGGAGTACGGTAGAGCGACGATAGTGCTCTCCCCATCCCTTGCAGAACGAGATTCGGATGGAGCACATTCGCGAGAGGGCGTAGACATCTGGAAAAGTAGAGAACTCAGTGATAATCGAAAAAAAGACAGTATTTTAGAGCATTTCCCAAAAAAAATTTAAAATCATGAAAAATCGTTGAAACATGTTCAAATTAATTTCTGTCTTCAAACTTCAACCTCGCAATTATCAATAGAGCACACTTCCTCCTCACCATTATAAGTCTTCTCAGCGGCGGCGGCGAGTTGTTTCGCAAACTGTCGCATGTCGAACACCTTCATCGTCGAATAGGGCGGCAACTTGGACACAGTGTTCAATTGGAAGCCGTTCTTCATATTCGCCGAGATGGACTGCACAAAGACCGGAATCGAGCACAGATTCTCAATGTAGACCTCTCCGCCAATCAGGTACAACCGGACGCCTTTTCCGATGAGCGACCGGACGTCGGACGAGATTTGCGCGCGTTTCGGGTTCGTGTAGAAGCCGACGGAGAATCTGCAGAATAAGTGAAATGAGCCTTCGAGGAATCTGTTCTGTTAGAGACAGAGCCGTACGACCGCTAACAAAATATCCGGAATCTTCCCGAAGTTCCGTGAAGTTTCCCCACGTACCTAGTCCCAGTGTCATCCGACGACGTGTATCCGTCGATGAGACAGTGTTGTCGGGTAAATTCCTTAATCTCGCCCACTTGGACCGCCTCCTCGTAGTAGATCAAACTGAGCCAATTCGCTTGTTCGCTGTACTCCACACACTCGTACGTCGCCGCCGCTTTACGGGCAAGTTCCGCTGAAACAAATAATATTGCGTTTGGGGGAGGGGAACTGAAGGTTAGCAATGGAGCGCGTTTCGGGGTGCCCTTTTCAAACACTCGAAAAATGTTTTGAAAATTTGTAAAATTGGTAAATATTTTGTCTTGATTTTTCCCATTTTTAGTCAATTTCCTACTATCGTATGCATATCCGAAATGAAGATTTTGACGAGGAAAAGGCTTTGGCGGCCGCCGGCGGGTCTCGCAACGAACGAGACACAGCTCAATGTTTCTAACTGTAACCCTTGATCTAAAAAGACGGTATTCGGCCGGTTTTCATTCGGATTTCTCAATAAAACAAATTAAGCATGATAATAGAATGAATTGACACAAAAAAATCTGAAAAAAACGGCTGAAATTGAATTTTCCTGGCCATTTGAAATTTTCAAAATTTTTCCACAATAATTCGCGCCGGCGCGAAACTGTCGGTGGCCTAGAATACTCTTTCTCGCAAAAACTCGTCAAAATCTTCATCTCGGATGCATCCGATAGTAAATTTGCAAAATATTTCGATTTTAACTGACCCAATTCCGACGGTGACGATCTGAACAATGGTCGCCGCTCGGACGGCGTCATCGGCCGTCCATCCGGATGCGTCGGCCGCTTTCTCTTCGGCGTCTCTCCGGTCTCGTCCTCGTCGCCCTCCTCCATCTTCTCATCCTCCTCCTCCAAATGCTTCTCATCCTCAAACGGCTCATCGGGCTCCTCGCCCTGCTCCATCGCCTCTCCTTCCGTCTTCGTGTCCACCGATTGAATGGGCGTCAGTTCTGCCGGAATCGACTCGAACTCTTCCGCCGCCTTCTGCTCTTCCGCCGAGACGACGGCCACTTGCGGCGGCGCTCTTCCCGAGTCACACTCCATCGCTTCTCCTCCGTTCGCCGTCGACGCCTTCTCCTTCCGCCGATTCCTCAACGAAAACAGATCGACGCGCTCCGGCATGAACACTGCCGGAGAGTAGCCGGAGTCGCTGGACGGCGAAGAGAGCCCCGAATGCGAGGAGGAGGAGGAGCCTTGATTGCGTCGCAATTCGGGCGTCGTGTCCGGATCCTCAAACGGAACGAGCGCACCACCGTAGACAGAGATGGGAACCGTGTAGCCGATAGGGGCGGAGGAGGTCGACGGGCCGAAACCGTTCATACTTGTGATGCCGAGGGCCAGATTCGATTGGATATCCGTCGGTGAGGGCAGCGGAAAGTCGGCGAGAGGATCGCGAGGATCGAACTCGCTTTCGGCAATGTATCGCTCGTAGAGACACTGAAAATGGTTAATTATCCAATTTTAATCGCAATTTTTATTGAAAAAGCCATTTTTGACAGGGAACTTCTAATAAATATGAAAATATCAAAAAACGCGTTTTTCACATTTTTTTATGAAAGCTTTTTTTTTGAGATAAGTATTTTTCTTATGGACCTAAGCTCGAATTTTCGCTATGTTTTGCCGTCTAGAAAGCTTTGGAAAACAATGCGACAAAAAATAGAAAAAAAAAACTATTTTTGCCGACCAGCTTAGGTCCATTATTTATTTTTTACTAAAAATTTGATGTTTTCAAAAATTTCTCTCGAAACCTGCAACTTTTATGGGTATCGCCACGATTCTCTGGAAATTCGGAGACAATTTTCCTAAAAATCGGCAAACAAATCGATTTTTTGAGAAAATACTTGAAAAACAATAAAATTTGGAAAAAAACAATTTCGCGCGTTTTTAGAACTTTTTAAAGATTAATCTATTGAAAATGAACAAGAAACGATTCCGATCCATAAAATAACCAATTTTTGCAAAAAAAAAAATGCAAAAATTCCCAGACACCTCCAACGATAACAGCGGAATTAGATCGATGAATCGGATCCATTTTTGCAAACAAATTTTTTGGGAAAATCGCAATTCTTTCTTTTTCTGTTTTTTTCCAGACACCTCTCCCCACCTTAATCTCATCGCCCTTCATCGTGACATTGGGAATGGTGTAGGATTCGATTCTCTCCTCATCGCTAATCTTGAGCAACTCCTCCTCCTCATTAGGCCGCTTCGGCGGCTCCCCATAGTCGGCGTTCTTGTTCACAACGATCGCCGGGACGGGAACGCGCGGGATCTCGAGCCGAAGATAGTGCCACGGGTTGAGACACGCCTGCCGGTTGTTCGGCTTGTTGTTCGGAAAGCGGCAGCCGCGCGTCGACCGCGTCTGCATGTCGAACCGCAGCCACGGGAACCGGAACAGCTTCAGAATGAACATGTTGGTGCGGCCGAAAGTGCCCGGCTGCTTGTCATTGCGTGCCGGACAGCACGGAGACGTCAGGCTCTCCGTCATCACTGCCTCGTAGAATTGATCGAAACAGCGGTACTTTTTCGTCGTCTTCACAATTATTTGAACCGCCCGAATCGCCCATTCTTGAGATCTCTGGAAAGAAGAAAATGTTGAAATCCCTCAAAAATAACCTCTGGCGCGTGCTCTCGAGCGCTCTCGGCGGGGCTAATGCACTTTTTAATCCGCGCCTTCCTCCAATTTTTCATCTTTCACAACGGATTAATTCTATATTTTGCCGCGCTTCTGACTCTGTTGACGATGATGTTGATGAGAAATGATAAATAATTCAATGTGACTCATCCAGTCAGAAGAGGTCACATGATTGCGTTTTTCATATTTATTTCCGAGAACAATTTTTGAGATGGAAAAAAAAAGTACAAAAAATACGGAAATGTGGAAGAGAGATGATTAAATTGATGCGAATTCCATTATTACCCGCATAATTTATAAATGTCGTTCTTTTTAATAAAGAAAAAGTGCATTTTTCGCTAGAAATTCGGAAAATTGCACGAATAGGAGAACTGCAGCGAACCGGGAAAAAAACTCGAATCAGGAACGACTGAATCAGGAAACAGCGAACCGGGAAAAAAAGCTAGTGAACCAGGAATAACGAAACCGGTCATTTTTGAGCCAATTCGGGAGTTAGACTAAATTTCCATATGTCTCGTAATAATATGCTGGAGAATATCTGCGAACTAGTTAAAGAATGCTGAAAAAATTCTCTAACTGGCTCAAAAACTCTCAAACAGGCTCAAAAATGACCGGTTTCGTTATTCCTGGTTCACTAGCTTTTTTCCCGGTTCGCTGTTTCCTGATTCAGTCGTTCCTGATTCGAGTTTTTTTCCCGGTTCGCTGCAGTTCTCCACGAATAGATTACTGTAGCGCGTCAGCTATCATGCAATCCACCAAACACCGTGCATCACATCTTACGCGCAAAACAAATTTTTGGCTAGAAAATCCTAAATTTCAGCATTTTCAGACGTTTTCAAGGAATATTTGAACAAATCATGCACTAATAAATAGTGAAAAGTGGAAAAGTGCATTTTCCACAGGAATTATCTATATATTCGTATGTTTTTTCTTTTTTCCCAGTATTTCCAAATGCTCTCCCTATTTCTTTGTTTTTCGCCTGCTCCCACGCAGAACGTGGCGAGGAAAACAACACGAAATTGGTAGAAAAATAGGAAATTCATCTCTCGTACCCATTTTCCTCGAAAAAGTCCCCGCCCTAGTTTCCAAAAACTTCTCGATATTACATTTTCTCGGAACTTTGATTTTGAGAAAACGACAAGAAAAATCAGACGTCGGTCGGTCGTCTAGACATGTTTTGTATGCCATTTCGCGTGTATGTCAAAGAAAAATCCAATCAAATCGACAATTTTTCGCCAGAATTCAAATTCAAATTCAAATTCACCACAGAAATTCAGAGTCAGAAGGCAGAAGCACAAGACGATACAATATTCTCTCCCCTTCTCTTGTTTTTCCCTGCCAAAACTCACGTCTCCGTCGACGAGAAGCGTCTCGAAGCACACCTTCTTCGCCATTTCGCCGATTTTTCGCTCTTCGGCCTGTTCGGCCGTCTCCTGCGGTTGAGAACTTCGAGAGAGCGAAAGGTGCTTCTTCAGCGAATGCTTCCATCCTTTTCCCATTTTTTTCGATATCAACGGTGGCCAATTTAAAAGAAAGAGGCTGAAAAATAGAAATTTTCACGGTGAGAAAACAATTTTTTTCGAAATTCGAATATATTCCAGTTTCACAAAAAAATTTAAAAAATTCAAAGTGTCCATTATTTCACTAACTCGATCAGTTGGTTAGCAAATTTTGCAAAAAAAATATTTAAAAATGCAATTAAAGTTTCAAATTCTAACCGTAAAAGTGTCGACCAACTGAAAAGTTGAAAACACAAAACACACGCACACAAAAAAAAGTTCAACCTCAACCCGAACGGCTATTTTGCTGCTGTGAGGGGGGAAAAAGTGGAAAAATAAGGGGTGGAGGGGGCACGCGAAGGTTGTTTACGGGTAGAAAACTGGGAACGAGAGGGGCGACTGCAACACTCGGAGAGCGCGGGAGAAAACAGAAAAAAAAAATGAACGAGGAAGAAAAAAAACAGAGTGAGGGAGGAGGAAAAGGGAGAAAATTGAGCGAGCTCTTGTGAAATTTTGGGATTTTTTAATAAAATTTTCACTTAAAATTTTAAAGCGTTTATTTATTTTTAATATTTAGAAAATAATTTCAAATTTATATTTAATTTATTTCCAAAAAAAAAACGCGAACAAAACGAAAAAGAGCACCAAAGTGGCAACTAGGCAAGAGACCACGTGTGTCTTTGTGCCCGCGCGCGTGAGAGAATGTAGCAAAGTGGGCGTGGTCAGTGGGGGTTTCTCAATGGAAGAGAGTGGGCGGGGCGAGAAGGAGCATAGGGAAAGTGCGCTCCAGCGAACTTTTCGAGTAAACGAGAAGTACCCCAGAGCGCATTTACAGCTCAGGTTCTTTTTAACCAGGAAATTGATCGAATTGAAGAATCGCAACAAAATGTGTTGACAACACTTACAAATTGACCATTTTGCGCCGAAATTGGTCAACACTGATAACTGATAAGAAGGCAACTGTTTAGAGAATGATAAGAGGGAGTGGGGTGGCTGGGGAAAACACACAAAGTGCACTAGAAACGCGTCAAGAAAGCGCACGAAAAATGCGCCACGGAAATTTCCTGAAAATAAATAATATTAAAAAAAAAAATTTTTTTTCGAAAATTTAATTTTTTAAATAGATTTGAGAGATTTCCGATCTTCAGTCAATTCTTCATATTCAAATAGAAATCTGCACGTACTGCCCTCGAAATCCTCCCACTTATCCGCCTCCCCGAAGCGAAAAAAAGCGGATTTCTTTCTTTAATCAGTTTCTAGGAATATGGAGATTTGACTTATCCTAAAGGATTTTCTAATCATTTGACTTTTTATCCATAAATTATTTCTAGAAATAAATACGAGGAGGAAGTGGGAAAAAGAGAAGTTGGCTACGGTCGAAAAGCAATTCGCCTTTTGTTAGTTTTTACTGGAAAACTACGATTCCGTGACACAAATTCATGGAAAACCGGAAACTAGACATTTTTATAGCATAAGTACCAACTTCTCGACATTTTTCTTCCTTAGACACCAATGAAACACGCGAAAATTCCCATTTTCGCGGGAAAAATAAAAAATAAATTAAAGGCGCATGACGCTAAATGTTCATGGGGTCTCGACACGAAAGTCTCAGACTACTGTAATTAAATTGAAAAAATTAATGTTTTTCCTATTTTTCGCGTTTTCTTGCGATTTTTAGATATTTTTTGTCACTTTTGATGTCGAAATATTGAAATAAAAAGGAAAATAATATTTTCCGAAAAAATAAATGCACAAAAGTCGTGCAAAAACGCATAAAAATCAGCATAAACTTACAAAAGCGCAGTTTCTCGAGAGCTTTCGAATTTTCGCTCAGACACTATAATAAATGGGCTCCGCGAGCTCTCGACGAGGGCCTTCTGTTCACCTAGGCGACGGAAAGCTTCAATTAGCGGGAGGAAATCGAAAATTCTCGATTTTCCCACGAATGACGTCAGCGGAAGGGGGATTTCTAGCTTTTCCAATCATCCCGTTTCAAAAAAGGACAACGGATTAGCGATTTCAATTAAAAATAACAAAAAGGTGAATTTTGTTCGGGAAATTGCGCGAAATTGCAGAAAATTCAATACTGCTGGAAAAAAAACAGCGATAGAATAGAAAAAAAGGCGCATTCAATCTTTGTTATTTTCAGTGTTTTCAGCAAAAATCGTCCGTGACGTCGGGCGCTGGAAATGTGTCAAAACAAGAGGCGGTAGAGAAAGAGAGGAGAAGTGGAAGATTTTTGCCAATTTTTTTCCGATTTTCAGAGCAAAACGAGCACGAAATGGACGATAACAGACGGGAAGGCTGGAGAGAAAAAATGAAGGGAATCGAGGAAAACTCAGAAATTCTGCGGTTTTTTGCGGTTATCCACGGTCTTCCGGCGGTTTCTCGCCCCCTTCTCTCCTCCGGGCTCATAAATAGAAGAAGCGACGAGAGAGCGCGTGTTCGACGAGACGCAGGCTGTCAGAGTCCCTCCTCTCGCCCGGCGACACTGCGACACACGAATTGCGTGTGTCGAGGGGGCGAACGCGGCGCCTAGTCGTGTTGGTGTTGCAAACGCGCTCCACCGCACACCGCTACAAATTTCACCCGCGCACCGCCAATTTGCAGCTTTTTTGGGCTCTTCGCCCATTTCTTTTTCGAATTTTGACGAAAATCTATGAAAAACACGATCTAGCGCAGGCTGCTGTTGTTTTCAGTCAAAAATTCCAGTTGGAATTCGGCGAAAACGGGAGAAAAGTGAAATTTTAGGTTTTCGATTTTATTTCGAAATTTGCGGCCGCGAAATGATTGATTTTTCGTTGGTTTCTTCTCGAAGTTTTCGCTGTGTTGCTAGAGAAAGGCGCGAAAAGCGCGAATTTCGGCGCGCTGACTCACAATTTTCGCTCCATTGCGTTGGCGCTTCTCGAAAAATTGTTTCCGCTCCAACTATCACTTATCTGTTCAGAACTCGTCAATTTTCCGCTCAACGCTTCTAATAAGATGATTCATTTCGCGATTTTTCAGGGATGACCTTCAACCCGGACTACGAGAGCGTCGCCAACGCGTTCATCCAGCACTACTACTCAAAGTTCGACGTTGGAGATGGAATGACTCGGGCTCAAGGTGAATTTTGACTTTTTCCAGGAATTCTTGCTGAAATAATGTATTTTTTTCAGGTCTCTCGGATTTGTACGACCCAGAGAACTCGTACATGACCTTCGAGGGTCAACAAGCCAAGGGAAGAGAAGGAATCCTCCAGAAATTCACTGTAAGTCCTCAATAATCGCTCTCGAATGGCAAAGACGCATTTTCTGATTTTCAGACGCTCGGATTCACAAAAATCCAACGAGCAATCACTGTCATCGACTCGCAGCCGCTCTACGACGGATCCATCCAAGTGATGGTGCTCGGACAGTTGAAGGTGAGTGAATGAGTGCTTCCGAACATAACTAAACACAAATTACCTTCCAGACCGATGAGGACCCGATCAATCCGTTCTCGCAAGTGTTCATCCTTCGCCCCAACAACCAGGGCTCATTCTTCATCGGAAACGAGATCTTCCGACTCGACCTGCACAACAACTAGACGCCAATTCGCCGCCCGAAAGGAAAAAAAATCGCCCGCCCTCCCAACGAACCGCCCGTATTCCTCTATCACAATTTCCGTTCTCTCTAAAAATTCGGTTCCTCTTTTCTCGTGTTTTGCTTCACATTTTCCATCCCGATTACTTCTGTTAAATACGTTTTTATTCCCCACCTTCTCCCATTATCTCCAGCTTCCCTAACTGTTTCGGAGCGAGATATGAAGTTTTGCAGCTTTTCACCGCTTCTTCTTCTTCTCCCAAAACAAAATTGGTTGATATTCCATGACTTTCGTCATTTTTTTTTGCTCCCTGTTTTTTTTTTTATATTTGATGTTTCTTATTCTTCCCGCACTTCCAGATGGTGAAACAAGCGACAAAGGGGCAAAAGGACATTTATGAGGAGAATCAGTTGACGGTGACCACTTATAGTGCGGCCAGCGCTGTCAGCACGGTAAGAATAGGGTGTAAAACAATTTTTTGTCGATTTTTGCCGGAGTTCACGTCCGTGGCCTCCCGGTTAAAAATGCTGACACAAGCATCCGGAAAAACAACCGGAAGCCACGTAAATTCCTGCTCATTCCCAGGCAATCTACTACTCGTCGTGTCTGTTTCTCAGCGAATGCTCCTCCACTGACTACGTCTTCTTCGCCATCTCGGCCATCGTTCAAATCCTGGCCATTTTCTTCATGAAATCGCTTGCGAGTAAGCGAAATGGCCATTTCCCAATAATAATACGTACAATTATTGTTAGAAGCGCGCGTTGACGAGAAGGGACACGTGCTGGACGCCGGTGCCGATTTGAACGATCCCGAGGCGTTTGGCGAGTACTGCAAAGACGCCATCATCCTGTCGGTTATCACTCAGGTTTGTGGAGAATATTTCGGATTACTATCGGATGCATCCGAGATGAAAATTTTGACGAGTTTTCTAGGCCACCGCCAGTTTCGCGCCGGCGCGAATTACTGTGGAAAAGTTTTGAAAATTTCAAATGGCCAGGAAAATTCAATTTCAGCCGTTTTTCCGGGTGTTTTTCGTGTCAATCCATTATTTTATTATGCTTAATTCGTTTTATAGAGAAATCCGAGTAAAAACCGCCAAATACTGTCCTTTTGGAACAAGGGTTACGGTTACAAATGTTGAGGTGTTTCTCGTTCGTTGCGAGACCCGCCGGCGGCAGGCACAGCTTTTTTCTCGTCAAAATATTCATTTCGGATATGCATCCGATAGTATTTTGCTTCGAAAACCCGCATTTTTTCCATTTCTCTTTTTATTTATCTGAAAATTCATTCAAAAAATCCAATTAAAATTATGGGTTTTATGTTTTCGAAGATTCAGCTCTAAATGAGAAATTTCAGACAGTTTTCTAGTTTTTTGCTTGGAAATTTCGGATTTTTCCCATTTTTCTTTAGATTTTCAAAAAAATTGACAAAAAACATTTGTTTTTCTGCGTTTTTTCTATTTTTTTGCCGCCAGAGCTTTGGGAAAACAATCGACAAAAAAAAATTTCAAAAATGGAAAAAAAAACATTTTTGCCGACCGCGCACGGTCCATGAAATAATTACTTTTCTTTATTTTAACTTGAAGTTTCTGTATTTTTCTGAAAAAAAGCGTGAAAATCACTGAAATTTTCATATTTAACGATATTTTCTATTATTTTTAGTGTAAAAAATTAAATATTAAAAAAATTTCGAGGAGGAAATTGAAAATGACGTGATCTTTTCCTAACGTAATTAAATAGATTGGGATTTATGGACCATCGCGTGGGTTATTTGTTTCTGTAATCATCGACCAATTCAAATTTTCCGGGCTTTTTTGTTTTGGTGAATAAATCCTTAAATAATAGCAAACTAATGTATGTATATTTCAGGTGATCTCGCTCTACACGACATACGGTTTCCTGCTGCTGCTCGCCTACCCGCTCACGGCCATCTACAAGTTCGTCACGATGTTCCTGCTGCCGTGGCTCACGGCCGGATCGGATTCGGAAGACGTTGACGAGAAGAAGATGAAGAAAATGGACAGAAAGCGGGAGAAGGTGGTGTACAGACGCTGAGAGGCCCTCTAGTCGGATTCGCCATTGCAAACGATATTTATTTTATTGAATTAATTACTCTAATTTTTTCTGAATTTTAACGGTAATTTAAATTATTATTATTATTATAAATCAAATGGATGCATGTTTTGTTGGATTTGTTTTCTGGATTTTTTTTTGATTTTTAGAGAAGTTGTCTATGGTCTTCCCTTTATATCTCTATTATCATTATCATTTAGACGCCCCGCCCCCTTTTTTCCAGAATGTTCCACCGGCAGACGCCACCGCCGCCGCCCACGTCATCAGCAGCAGCCGACACGACGATCCAGTCGAACGATGTGATTGCCATTTGTCGGGAAATCAGCTCCACCGGAATGGCGACTGAGAAAAATGTCCCACTGGCCAGGATTATCATCAATGTATGGGGGGAATTTAGATGGAATTTTGAAAATTGATTAAAAATTGAATTTATTCCGAAAAAGAATTTTTTGAGAAAATGATTTTAAAATTTAGGAAAAAAATTGGAATTTTATGATATTTTTTTTTTAAGATTTTGGTTAAAAATTTTTTTTAATTATTCCAAAAATTTGTTTTCCAATAGTATTTAGTACTTTTTACGAATAGACGACTCTAAATTTTTTTTATAAATTTAAAAATAATAGAAAACAGGCAGAAAGTTTGTAGATGAATTTCCAAATTTTTTGTAAATTTTTTACTGTTTCGGAATTTCTTGAACTAGTGCTGAAATTTTAGAAATTGTTTTGAACACGTTAATCATAGTCAGAAAAGCGTCCTTTAAAAAAGTTGGAATAAAAAAAAGAAATTCAATTTCAAATTTCCTATTAAATCAATTTTGCCATAAAAAGCTGTTTCTCCTGATCTACAACTGTCTTAAGAACGTAAATACTATCGGATGCCATCGAAATGGCCTCTCACCCGAGGAGAACCCTGGAGGAAAATCATTATATCTTGAGATTGATAAGAGATATCAAAAAGTTGTCAGCAAACTTGTAGATCATAATTAGGACTACAAGTTTGCTGTTGACGACATTTTGATATCTCTTATCAATCTTGAGATATAATGATTCCCCGGCAGAGCTCTCGTCGGTTGCGGGGCCATTTCGATGGCATCCGATAGTATTTACGTCCTCAAAAAAGAGTAGACCAAGAGAAACAGCTTTTTACGGCTAAATTGATTTAATATGTAACTTGAAATGGAATTTCTTTTCTAATTCCATCTTTTCGTAAAGGCTAACTATTAAATCAATTTTGCCATAAAGCGCTGTTTCTCTTGGTCTACACTGTCTTAAGGACGTAAATTGCAGAAAATCTTCAAAAACACGCACATTGACATGTGCGCCATCCTGCCGCCACTGCTCCAACAACACTACAACGACTCGCCCTACCGACACCTCCACTCGTTGATTCACTCGCAGTCGCCGTTCTTCGAGACGATCCTCGAGGACGATCAGTTGTGCTCCGAACTGTGGGACGGCATCCTCCAACAGTGCGAGATGTCTGTTGCGGTGAGAGAGAGAGAGATTTTTGGATTTAAATATTTGAATTGACTTGAAAAGTTGGGGATATGACAAGATCTGGGGGAACGGTTAGAGATAAGAGAGTGCAGACAAGTAAACGTTTCCTTAAAGTTTTTATGTCTTTCGAGGCAGAATTTTCGGAAAAAACCATAGAAATGTCTTGTTTTGTGGTAAATTTGTGTGAAATTATCTGAAAAATCAGCTCAAAACTCATTTATCGACAGAATTGTGACTCAGTGTCTGCGCTCTCTTATCTCTAACCGTTCCTCAGAATTCCCAGATTTTTAGGTTTTCCCAGATTATGTCATATCCTTGAAAAATTCGCATCCCTGTCTCAAAACGAATTTTGCAATTTTCTTGATTTTTATACGGAATCCGGAAACTGAAAAAAAAAATCTGGAATCAGGAATGGCCGGAATTCCGAAACACGAAATGCAGATTTATCCAAAATCCTGAATATGATACGTTTTTCTGGAATCAAAGCCGTTGATCTTCTCGTCAGAGGTCTGAATGATTTTTTTGAAAATTTAGAGACAATTATTCCCAAATTTTTGAGCTGTCGTTGGAAATTGAGTCCTTGAGCTATGATTTAGTCAATTTTTGATATACCGTCACAATTCTATTTCAACGACACCCCTAGTAAAATAACGGAAATACAAAAAATAGAATAGGAAATTTTGGAAAGCTGTGATCCGCGCCACTTTT
This sequence comes from Caenorhabditis macrosperma, assembly GCA_963932285.1. Taxonomy (NCBI): domain Eukaryota; kingdom Metazoa; phylum Nematoda; class Chromadorea; order Rhabditida; family Rhabditidae; genus Caenorhabditis; species Caenorhabditis macrosperma. The sequence continues at coordinate 13,114,957 of OZ010622.1, forward strand.
CAAATGATCATCGACTTGTTCTCATTTTCAGCCGACAGATCCAGCCAAAGAATCGATACTATTCGTTGTGATATCGCAGTACGTGACTCGAATCCTTCCCTGCGACGAGACGCCTGTCAACACGAACATTCAAATGACGCGCACTCCGAAAACGACACAACAGACGATTCGGACGCCTCTTCAACTCTTCAGACCCTCCTCTCCGCTCATCAACCGGATTAGCATCGGTACGTTTTTTCGGAGATTATTCTCTTTTAAAAGTTGCCCCCCAACGCCCCGCTAGCTTCAGAAGAACGCAGTCACATGATGTCGGCGACGACCGTCTGCTTCCAGCCGCGTCTCGTGCAGAACTTTTGCGATTTCGTCGCCAAAGCGTGCACCACCGCACAGTTCACCAACACCAACAAGCTGCTGCTCATCCGCTACCTCCTCAAACAATTCCACGTCTTCTGCCAATTCAACACCGGCGATCCGGATGTGGACGTGTGGAAGATGGATCTGATGGCGGCGGCGCCGTTCAAACGGCAGCTCTACGACTTCTTCAAGAGCTCCATCAGTCAAGTGCCAACTGTGACGGTTTTCAAGGATATTACGAGTGAGTTTAGACGATTTTTTGGTCTCGAAACGAACGCTACCGTAACCCTTCGTCAGAAAATATGGTATTCGGCCGACTTTTAAGCTGGTTTTTGATAAAAGAAATTAAGCATAGCAGAAGAGAAGATTGACACGAAAACACCCGGAAAAACGGCTAAAATTGATTTCTTCCGGGTAATTACGAATTTTTGCAACATTTCCACAGTAACCCGAAACTGTCGGTGGCCTAAATCTTGTGGTTCCTATGTAAGAAACAGTACCAGAACCATCCTAGACATACCAGATGTATCCAGATGTGGTTCCTATGTAAGGAACAGTACCAGAACCATCCTAGACATACCAGATGTATCCAGATGTGGTTCCTATGTAAGGAACAGTACCAGAACCATCCTAGACATACCAGATGTATCCAGATGTGGTTCCTATGTAAGGAACAGTACCAGAACCATCCTAGACATACCAGATGCATCCAGATGTGGTTCCTATGTAAGGAACAGTACCAGAACCATCCTAGACATACCAGATGCATCCAGATGTGGTTCCTATGTAAGGAACAGTACCAGAACCATCCTAGACATACCAGATGCATCCAGATGTGGTTCCTGTGTAAGGAACAGTACCAGAACCATCCTAGACATACCAGATGCATCCAGATGTGGTTCCTGTGTAAGAAACAGTACCAGAACCATCCTAGACATACCAGATGCATCCAGATGTGGTTCCTGTGTAAGAAACAGTACCAGAACCATCCTAGACATACCAGATGCATCCAGATGTGGTTCCTATGTAAGAAACAGTACCAGAACCATCCTAGACACACCAGATGCATCCAGATGTGGTTCCTGTGTAAGAAACAGTACCAGAACCATCCTAGACATACCAGATGCATCCAGATGTGGTTCCTATGTAAGGAACAGTACCAGAACCATCCTAGACATACCAGATGCATCCAGATGTGGTTCCTATGTAAGGAACAGTACCAGAACCATCCTAGACATACCAGATGCATCCAGATGTGGTTCCTATGTAAGGAACAGTACCAGAACCATCCTAGACATACCAGATGCATCCAGATGTGGTTCCTGTGTAAGGAACAGTACCAGAACCATCCTAGACATACCAGATGCATCCAGATGTGGTTCCTGTGTAAGAAACAGTACCAGAACCATCCTAGACATACCAGATGCATCCAGATGTGGTTCCTGTGTAAGAAACAGTACCAGAACCATCCTAGACACACCAGATGCATCCAGATGTGGTTCCTGTGTAAGAAACAGTACCAGAACCATCCTAGACAAAGGGTTACGAAAAAAAAATGTTGAGCTGTGTCGTTCGTTTCGAGACCACTCGCGCTTTTCTTCGTCTTCACTGCCACTTTGCGAGAAAACGATAATAAACATCAGATAGTACTTACATTGCTGGAAAATCCAATAATGGCCGTTTTCAGTGTGCTGGCTGACGTACTGCCGTCCGTGGCGCTACCATAACATGGCGAACGCGATGGACTACGCGCAGGCGCCCAAATACCACGCGTTCTTCGACAAAAACTTTGAGTTCTACGAAGTGGTCCTCGGCAAGATCATCAAACGATTCGCGGCGTTCGAGATGTGCGAGGAGCTCATCGGAAGCATGCGAGCCATCGTCGAGTTCGCGTGGAAAGAGCCGCAGACGCAGCTCCTTCGATACGTGCATCTGGATGTTCAGCTACACGCGCACGAGCTTCTGAAGCAGATGCAGACGGTGGTTCGGATGCATAGAGAGGTCGTTCGAAAGGAGACGGAGGTTGCGTTTTTTTAAATGAATTTTGAAAATTTTGATTTTAAAATAATTCAAAAAATTCATTAAATTTTTTTATACCATCGGATAGGTCCCTAGACCACCACCAGGTTTAGTGCGCGGGTTTTGGAATTTAAAAATATTTTTTAGCTGTTCTGTTTTGCTACTTTCGCTAGAAAATTTCCCTAAAATCCAATTTTTTAAAATAAAAACTGTTTGTCGCAAAAAATTTTTTCAAAAATTTGTTAAGCCTTTTTTCCGCCGAAATGAACATTTTTCAATTTCCAGGAAAACTCTGGCTTCTGGACGTCGCTCTTCTCCGCTGGTGATACACCGAAAATGGCGTCAAGCAAGAAATTGATAAGTGAACTGTTATCAATGATGAAGGACAGCGACTCGTACATTGGCACCCATTTGATGGACGACGTCGAGGAAACTGCTCCGGGAACGTCAAATCAGACGATTTATGCAGGAGATCGGTGAGGAAGACGTGCCTTTTTCCGAATTAAATCTCATTTTCAGACTGTGCACCTCCTTCAACGAAACGCCGAAGTCGGGTCTGGGAATACCGGACTATTACGTCGATGTGCAGTCGAATCACATGCTCCTGACGCCAGTTGGACAGCGACAAGTGCTCAATCGGGAGAGGTTGGTTTTCTTTTTTAAAATGCCCCAAATTCCAATCGAATCCAGACGCTTCGACTACTCCAAATGTGCTCGGGACAATGCGCAAGCGCCTCCTCGAAAGAACGAACTCGGATTCGCTGTCCGCCTCGCCACGCTGCTCGCCAAAAAGCTCAACGAGGTTCCGCCGATTCGACACGTCGCCAACAGCTATTCGCAGAGATCTTGTGGGTTTTCATCCGAGAATTCATCGCTTATAAGAGTTTTTGAAATTTGGAATCTTTAATCTTCAAAATTCACTTAAAATCTGCAGAAATCGCGGGAAAAATAGAAGATAATACATGAATTTTCGGAAATTTTCAAAATACCTAATAAACACTGGAGCACGGAGTCTTCCTATCACCACTTTGACACATTTTTCCAGTGACCGGTCTTCTCGCGCGCACCGTCATGTACCCACCGGTGCCAAATCTCGATCCGAACGCCACCGTGCCGGCGTACGCGGCTAGAATCCATCGAACGCCGCCTTTGTTGAGATTGAGGGTGAGTTGTTATTTATTTTTGAATATTTACGATCAGGCTTGGTCGGAAATGACCTGTCGGAATTTTTTTTCCGAAAAAAATTCGGAAATTTTCGGAGATTCCGAAAATGAGCCGAAACTGGGCCAAACTGTTGAAAATAATGCAAACTATTCGGTTTTTCAGTCCTTCAAGTCGAAAAAACCACAGAATCAACACATTTTTGTTGAAATAATCATTCGCAAATCGTTTTCTATCACTTCTCGGAACTAACTTTTTTCTGTTGAGAAAATGAGGTTTTCCGTAATTTTGGGAACAATTTCCGAAAATCAAGTCGGAAAAAAAGTTCAGACTGAAGAGATTTCTTAAAATGGTCGGAAATTTCGGTAGTTCCGACCAAGCCTGTTCGGAACCTGGAATCCGAGATCCGCAGCTCTTATCCTTTATCCTTATCCTAAATTTATAACTACATCTCGAAAGTGGATATAAACCAGAAGATCATATAATTTCCCCAATTTTTGCAGTACTTTGCCAGCTACCAATCGATAATGCTGACGGTGTGGCTCGTGTTCGCCCTCAAATACGGGCTCGTCTTCACGATCGTCTCTCTCGCCGTCATCTCCCTCCTCTTCTTCGCAGTGTTTCTCATCGACGTCGACTGCTCGCCTGGCGCATATTAATTATCGATTTCCCCAAAGGACACCCCCCTACGGATCACAATCCGATCGTTTTCATCTCTCAATCCAAATTGGTTTTATGCAAATTTCAAAATTTTCGATGATTTTTATTTAATAAATTATTAATTTGTCCAAGACTTTTGAGTATTTCATTCTTTTACTTGGTTTTTTTTGTATTTTTCAATATTAAATTATCTGTAATTCAAATAGTAGAAGGGATTTCAAGAATAATCGATATTTCAGCGAAACAATGGGAAAGCTGGAAGAGGTGGAGGCCGAGAAGAAGGTGTGGGAGAGCGACGACGCGTGGGAACTCCGCAAAGCATTCATGTTGGCTCATTTCGACGATTATCCACGGTTTGTTCAATTTCTTTTATTTATTTTTCTTGAATTAGACATTTTACGGTTTTCTAGAAAAATGAGGGCTTTTTGGAATTTTTTTTTTGAAATTAAAAAAAAAACAATTATTGGAAAAAACATTGAAAATCCAATGTCAAAAATTGCCCAAAACTTGTGAATTTTATGAAAAAATTGGAAAATAGGGTTTTGAGGATTTTAGATTTTTACGAAACAATTTTTTAAAAATTTTGAACTGAAACAATCACGCAAAATCAAAGTTTGGCGATTATCCGAAATTTGTGCGATTTCTTCTTTTTTTAATTGGGAGTTTTACGGTTTTCTAGAAAAAAAATGGTTCGGAGGGTTTTTCTGAAATTTGTTTGAGGATTTTTGAATTTTTCAAAAAAAAACTATTTTGAAGAAAAAACTACGCAAAAAAATCAAATTTTTTTTCGTGTTGAAGAGGATTTTGGATTTTTGCAAATCAGAAAAATAGTGAAACTTGATCTGTGTCTGTTTTATCAACTGATATTGATTATTGAAAATTTCGAAAAATATTTTCCAAACTCAGACTTTTTTAAAAGGAAAATTGAAATAGCGATTGGAGAGAATTTTTTTTAATTTTCAGAATTTTTTTTTCAACGAAAAAATGATTTCCAAAAAAACATGTTAACAAGTGAGGATTCATAATTATTTCCTAAATTTTTTTACAAAGAACCAACTGAATGAGCGAATTTGACCAATCAGTGAATTTTTAATAACCATATCACGAAACGGAGAATAAATTGTGAATCAATCTATCAGAATCCAACTGCAATGCCTCTCGCAACTGTTCATCAACGTCACTCTCCTCGGATGCGAGTACTCCGAGTCTCTGATGCAGAAGATTCGCACGATGGGCCATGGAATCAGTGCCAATCGGGTATTTTTCACTTTCCCCACTTTCCCCTAATCTTCCGGATTCTTCAGGACCGCACAAAAACCGGAAACTATGTGAAGGCGTCGGCGGCGAAGAAACGGCAAGCGGTGAAAACGTCGGATTTGGAAGGCGCTGGAGATGCGGAGAAGTGAGGCTTTTTGAAATTTCAAGATTTTGATGGGCGGTTTTCGGATTTTTTAATGAAAACAAATAAAGCATTAAAAAAAAAACAATAAATTGGCACGAAAAACACCCGAAAAAACGAGTGAAATTGATTTTTCCTGAATAGTGGAAAATAAATTTAAAATTTAAAAATCAACATATTCCAAAAAAACAAAAATCATCAAACTCAAAAATTTCAATTTTTATGCTCAATTTTTAAAAATTAAATGTGCTATATTTTTATTTTTGAACAATTTTTAAATTAACCGCAAAAAGCATTAAGTTCAAAATTTTTAATTCTAAGATATTATTTATTTCAAAAATTTTGGAACCTGCTCAAGAAATTCATTAAACGCTCTCGAATTCCAGACGCTCCAAAAAATCGCCCACCCCCGAAACACCCTCCAACGACGCGTTTAACGAACGTCTCGTCGGTCTCAAGTCGGCTCTCTCATTGGTAATTTTTTAATTTTTTTCTGAAAATCAAGAGAACTGTTTTCCCAGACACCCCACCACCTGACCGGAGAGCAAATGCTCAAAAGTGCCACTGGCTGCTGCCAAATGAAGTGGTTCGTGAAGAAGACGAATCAGAAGATTGAGATCTTCATCGATCGATTCGTCGCTTTTAGACATACGTGAGTTTTTTTTAGGAAATTCTCAAATCCTGTGGAAAATAAGCATTTATATAAGTTTAACCAATTTATTTTAAAAAAAAGTGAAAGAGTAATTAAATTAAATTTTTTTTAAATTTTCAAGGATAATTTTTAACAGTAAAAAAATCAAATTTTATAAAAACAGCAAATTGTTTTTTGAAAAGTTCCGGAATTCCTTCACCAACACACCTGTACAAAAAATTTGTGCTTTTTTTGAAAAAAAAATGACTAGGCCAAAAAAGGGGGAAAAATTGTTTGGCTGTGGTGAGTGATAAGTGGCAAAATTTCTGAAAATTTTTGGCTAGTCTAGAAAATCCGTAAGTCGTGATCACAAATCATAGCCCATGCGCAGATTCTCTCAATACTGCGTCGATGCGAACGACTCGGCGATCAACGCACTCATCGAGAGCATTCTGACGTGTGAGGCGGCTCTGAACGACGACGGAGACGAGATCCGATTCGACGGACACCCGGCGGAGCAGTGCTACGCGGCATCTGTCAAGAGAAGACTCGCAAAGATGAAATCCGCTGTGGCGCAAGGACAACCCACTGTTAAAGGTAGACTGATAAGGAAGAAATATTATTTACAGTTTCAGAAAAAACAATTTTAAATGGATTGAATCAACGAGAAATCGTTTGTCAATGAGCTTACAGTTTTACCTTCCCTCCACCAAACCACCGAAATGTTAATGTTTGTGGGGTTTGGGGCGTAAATAAAACTTTGCAGGGGGGGGGGGGTTAATTGTTTGTAGCACAGGTGGGGGGGGGGGGGTCTCATTTCCGTCCCGGAGCTGTTTATGGAACGTTAAAAGTGCCTGGAGTCGCTTTTCAGAGTCGACCTGGTGGCGTTCAAAGTGCGCGTTTCGGTCGTCCAGATTTTCGCTGTCGACAGTAATCCTCAAAAATTCCAAAATGTACTCAGTCTGCAATCACGCGCAAAACATATTTCAACACAGATGCCGGTCTCTGCAGACTCAGTGCATTTTGGAATTTTCGAGGATTACTGTCGACAGCGAAAATCTGGAACATCTGGACGACCACGGGGGGCCAAAAGCGACGTGAAAAATCAAAATTTGAATTTCGCACGCTTCTTTATTCGCTGCGTAGCGACTCAAATGATACGGAGTCATTAGCTTTTTTTGGATTTCGCGGGACATTTTCCGTAGGACTGTGCAAACACGGTCACGTCAAACTACACAGAATCGTAGGATTAAGCATTTTGGAATTTCCGCGTGACATTTGATACTCAGTTACAGCAGCCAATTTGGCGATTCTCAAAAGAGCACGATTGATTTCACGTCGCTATTGGCCCCCGTCGACGACGAAACGCGCACTTTGAATGCAACCAAGACGACCCAGAAAAGCGACTCTAGGCACTTTTTTTTTGGCAAATTTGCTAACTTTATCGTCTTGACCGGATTCGTCTAGAAAGCCGGCTCATTATGTGTCGTTGCAGGTCTCTCGACTGCCCTCGAAGCCGTCAACATGTCTCTTCTCCAAAATACGAAAAAACTCGAGGGATGGTCCCAACAACTGGACCTCGTCGCGTCGGATCTGCTCCTCGGCTCGCGGATCCTCTCGAGCACCGAATGCACCAAACCCGCCATGGCCACTATCGCTGATCAGATGGCCGCGAAAGTGTGCCAACTGATTACCACTGATAAGACGGACGTCTCTAATGTGCTCAAATCGCACAGCTCTCTGGAATTCCAGTAGAGCGCACTTGCATTATACTATTTTTGGTCTCTTCTATATTTATGTCTTCTGGACGATCTTTATTTTGAAATCCTGTTTTCTTTTTTTCACTCGCTTACTAGTTCCCTTACTCAATTGTTTTTTGATCCAATAAAAATGGAGGTTTTTCAAAAAACAAATTTTTTTTTAATTTTCAAATTTTGCAAAAATGTTTTCAAAAACATTTTCTATATTTCAAAATGATTTTTAAAGTAATTTTTTAGAACGTTCAATATGCAAATCTTTAAAATTAATATTTTTTAAAATATTAGTATCGATTTTTTCGAATTGAAATTTTTTTTAATTTTCAAAAAAACTCTTTAAATTTATTTTTTAGCTCAACATTTTGAAATTTAAGAAATGCAACTATTTTTTAAATAATAATACTTAGTTATCGATTTTTTTTAATTTCGGGAAAATTCACTTTTTTAGATAAAAATAAATTTTTTAAGAACAATTTCCATATTTAAAAAACAATTATTTTCACTGTATTTATGATAGCCAGAATTTTAAAATTCATAGTTTTGAAAATTATTAAAATTTTTCGAATTTTTTTAAAAAATTTAATTTCGAAAATTTCCAATTTTCCAGATGTCCCAGGCGTTCAAAACCCTTCTATTCGGCATCAAACAATCGAAAAAACCGCAAAAATCGGGAGAAAATGAGCAAAAGAAGGAGTTGTCGACGATTTCGAGAGAGGCACTTCGGAAATTCGACGAATTACGAGAGAAAATGATTGGAAAAGTGGAGACGAAAAAAGAGAAAACGACGACGAAGAAGGGCATGAAGAAGGGTGCGTTTTCGGGAGAAACGGCCACGAAAAATTAATCTAAAAAAATTTTTTTTTAATTAAAAATAAAAATAACAAATTTTATCATATTTCTCATGGTAAAATTTGAATATTTGGAAAAGTAAAAAAAAATTATTTTTTTTCGGAAAAAAGAATGACATTTTTTTTTAATTAAAAATAAAAATAACAAATTTTTATCAGATTTCCCATGGTAAAATTTGAAAATATGAAAAAAACATTTTCTTGTTCTCGGGTTTCCGGAAAAAAGCGAGATTATTGATTTATTCGGTTCCTGTTTTTCCGCCGATTTTTTGTTGTTAATGAATTTTTTATTAGAGCAAAACTATTTTTTTTTATTTTGATACTTCATGAAAAAATAAATAAGGATCAAGAAAAATTATTATTTTTCTTTACAAAATTTTTGCATGGAATACGGCTATGAAAGATTAATTTCAAAATTTTTTCCGAAAAAAACAATATTTAATAAAAAATAAAAAATTGAAATTTTAAATTTGAAAATTCGGAAAAACAATCGATTTACTTATGAAAATAAAATGTTTTTTTCTTATTTTCCGGTTTCCAGAAAAAAAATCGAGATTATTAATTTTTGTTATCAATCTATTTTTATTTAGAGATGAAACGAAACATATTCTCATTTTATTTTTTTAAATTCAATTTTTGAAGTATTTTTTTCAAAAAAGTGTTTTCTCAAAGAATCACAACGATTTTGCATGGAATTTCTAATTTTGGCCAACTTCAAAAAATAGATTTTTTTCCAGTTTTCCGGCTCCTGGTATCGAAAAATGCAAAATTACAAATCGGCCGGTCCTTAACTCTATAAAAATGTTTTTGAAAATCCATATATCTCGAGATTGATAAGAGATAAGGAAAAATTGTCAATTGAAAACTTGTAGATCACAACTAGGACTACAAGTTTGCTGTTGACAACTTTTTGATATCTCTTATCAGTTTCGCATAAATGAAAACAACATTTGTCACATTGAACTTCCAGTATTTTGTTTGCTAACTGAAACAGTTATTCCAGCATCCATCCAAATGTTCACTTCCTCCCGTAAACGTGCACACAATGAGGAATCGGAGGAGGATTCAGATGAGGAGAAGGAGGAAACGATTGGCGAAGTGGAGAAGCGAATGCAGAAATTGGTAAGGGATTTTTGGATTTTTTCAAAAATTTTTTAAAATTAAAAAAAAAAAAGATTTTTGTAGATTATTTTTAAAAATGTTAATTTTTTTTGGTAACGTTATTCTGATGACTTTTGATGATTTTGAAGATTCATCTACTAAATAAAACAGTATCAATCAATAGGAAATCATTTGTAGATTATTTTTGTTAATTTTAATTTTAATTTTTTTTTGATAACAATCTTTTGATCGCAACGTTCCAAAAAAGTAACTACGCGAACAGTAAACTTTAAATTTTTGAAGTAATCTGAAACACAAATATGATATACCTTACGGCGGATCGATTTTCTTGATTTTTAACTTTTTTTTTCGAAAAAAAAAATCAAATTCGAAAAAAGTTAGAATATCTAGAAATATTTAGAAAAGTCACCAAAAAACCAAAAAAAAAACCTTCCAGCTCGACGAAATCCGCCGCACAAACCGTATCTTCACTTGGGGCGACGCCCTGCCCGAGATCATCCTCCGATTCGCCGACGCCTCACTTTCTGATCTACTCCTCTCCCGGCTCGCGGAGCAATTGATCCGTCAGCCATCGCCCATTCAAATGCAATCGATTCCTTTCATGATGAAGCGGAGAAATGTGCTCGCAAGTGCTCCCACTGGTCGGTTTTTTGGACTCTCTAAAAAAAATCTCCAGGAGTCCGAATTCTGGATTCTTCATTCCAAACTCATGATCAGAAAATAATAATTATTATTGTTTCAAAAAAAATTGAAAAATTGCAAAAAATCGCTTAAAAAATAATATAATCATTGTTCCAGGATCGGGAAAAACGCTGGCATTCGCTCTTCCGGTCATCGACGAGATCCTCGGATTGAAGCCACGTGCCGAATTCACAAACACTTCCAAACTGCTGACTATCGTCTTGGAGCCGACTAGGGAACTCGCGAATCAGGTGAGATTTTCAAAAAAAAAACACTTTTTTTAACTGGAAAAAATTGATTATAAATAAGTTCTAGATGGATTAAGAATAAATCACACCTGTTTGTTACTAACTGAATTTCTGGACTAGTCAAAAAAAAATTTCAAAAAATTGTGTTTTTACCACTCACACCAGCCAAACAATTTTTCGCTTTTTTTCAACCTAGCCATTTTTTTTTTCGAAAAAAAGCACAATTTTTTGTACAGGTGTGTTTGTGGTGGAATTCCGAAACATTTTCAAAAAAAAATCACTGTTTTTATAAAAATTGATTTTGATCAAAATCTTTGTAAAAACAATGAATTGGATTATTCGGACGGTTATCTGTTTTTGTATAAATAGGGTTTTCGAGAAAACCAAACTTTTTTTAAATTTTTTTAACTAGAAAAAAATCGATTTAATGCGAAAACAACAAGAGACATCTTGCAGACGTACTCGGAATTCGTCAAGTACTGCGACGGCACCAACATCTCGGTGGCCAACTTCAGCGGCGAAGAGACCGACATCGAACACGCCGACATCCTCGTCTCGACGCCCAACCGAATCGTCTTCCATTTGGACAAAATTGACACCAGTGCTCTCAGGTGAGCATTCTAGAAGAAATTTATATATTTTTTAATTGATTCAATTTTTGAATTTGTGGGGGGGGGGGGCACAAAATTTTTTTTTTGAGTTTTCGTTTAATTTTTCAGATTCTTAATAATATTTTCTTGTCTGGAAACTTGGAACCTCATCCCAATGCGCTCCGTTGATCTAATGATCTCATCAGAGGCCCGAAAAATTTTAATATAAATTTAATAAAATTTAAATTTAAAGATTAAAATTTAAAATCTTAAAATTTATATTAGAACACCATTGCAAACTTTAAGATTTCGAACATGCTGCATGGAAAAATCATAAAAAGGCCATTCTGTGCTATATTTGGATCGATTGATCTGAAAGTCTCAAGCTAACGTTCTAATTTATGGACCTATGCACGCATTGAATTTTTCTATATATTTTTTCCGTTTTTCGAACTATTTTTTGCGGAAACTCGATCGTACCGAGACTTATTCGCCGTTTTTAAGAATGCGCCTTTAATTTCTTTGCGGATTCTCAGTAATAGTTCAGAACGGTCATTTTCTTAAGTGTTTCCACGGTTTTCCGAATTTTAGAGCTGGTTATTCCGGAAAAAAAGTAGAAAGTCTGAATGAATTTTTAAAGGAGCGGATATTTGGGTCTCGCAACGAGCGATTTTTGTAGCAATTTTCTGTCATTTTTTTGTCATTTTTTACTGCAAAAAAATAGTTCGAAAAAAGGAGAAAAATGCAAGAAAATGCAATTAACGGTTCTGGAATTTTTAAAAATGCGGAAACCCGGATTCCGGCTTGTATTTTGATATATTCGGGATTGTTGCAGATGGCTGGTCGTCGACGAATCGGATCGTCTGTTCGAAGTGGTCGAGGGACAGGAGAAGTGCTTCCGCAACCAACTGGCGACCATCTACAAGGCATGCGACGCCAAATGCACTCGAGTCGCCTTCTTCAGTGCCACTTTCTCGCATGAGGTCGAAAAATGGTGAGACAATTGAATTCTCCTTCTTTTTTTGAAATTTTGAAAACTTACTTACTTACTTACATAGTAAGTAAGTTTGTTTTAAAAAAATTTCTGACTGTACGAAATTTTAGAAAAAAAATAAATAAAAAATCTTCAAAATTGTCTCTAAATTCATTTTTTTAAAAATTTATTTTTGGAATGAAATGAGCCACGAGAAGTAACGGAATTATTTGCAATATTTTAATTGTTTATTTTCAAAAATCCAAAAAAATTCGCTATTTTGAAAATTAACCTTGATTTTTGAAAAAAAAAAAATTATAAAAAATCAGCACAATTGTCTCTAAATTTAAAAAAATGAAAAATAATAATAATAAATCTCAAAAAGTCAAAGCAATAATTGGCAATATTTTTCGAAAATTTATTTTAAAAAATTGAAAACGAAATTTTATTTTTATTTCAAAAAAAAAATAATGAAAAACCATTTCTTCTCCAGGTGCAAAGAGAACATTGAAAACATTGGAATGGTGTGCGTCGGCGAGAGAAACTCGTCGAACACCAGCGTCAAACAGGAATTGACCTACTGCGGAACGGAGGACGGAAAGAAGATCGCCATTCGAAACCTGCTGCGGACCTCCTTCCGTCCGCCAGCCCTAGTCTTCGTCCAGAGCAAAGATCGCGCCGTTCAACTCGTCAAACTGCTCTCCGCCATCGATTCCACACTCAAAGTCGACTCTATCAACAGTGGAAAGAGTGATAAGGAGGTACTGTATCTAACAAGTTCGGTGCAATTTCTCGTTAAATACAGCGCCGAATTGAAATTTTTTGAACTATCTCGGGAGAGTGCCAAAATCTGGCGAAAAATGCCAAAATCTTAATGGACTTATTCAAGTTGCATTTCGATGCTATAATAGTCGCGAAATAGCATTGCTATTTCGCGACGTTTCGCGACGTATTTTTCCAATTCAAACGACGTCGCGAAACGTCGCGAAACGACGCGAAACTCGAGTTTCACGACGTTTCACAACAGTGCTAAATAGTTTTGCGACTGTGGGTCTCGCAGCGATCGCTCGTAAATCTACCCAAAGGCGTTTTTGCACTGTTGTGAAACGTCGCGAAACGTCGTGAAACTCGAGTTTCGCGTCGTTTCGCGACGTTTCGCGACGTCATTTGAATTGGAAAAATACGTCGCGAAATAGCATCGAAATGCAACTTGAATAAGTCCATAATGAAATTTCATACAAGTACTGACGTTACGGACATATGATAGTGCACACACCGTCACTCAGTAAAATCTCGGCGAACGATCGGCGAGCTCGCCGAGGTTCGGCGAAGCATCGGCGAACTCGCCGTGATTGGCGAACTAACGGCAATTCGCCGATTTTTTGGCGAACCATCGGCGAATTTGCCGAGAGAAATCGGCCATTCGCCAATCGTTCGCCGATTCGCAGGCGGCGAACCATCGGCGAATTCGCCGTCTAGTCAAAGTACGACGGTTGGCGGAACCCGCGAGATGTCGGCTGCGCAACTACTAGAGGTGCGATGCCCCGACACCCGAAGTCCGAATAGTATTGCCAGCTCGTTCTGAGCTTTTCAGTAAGGTTATGAGACCGAACTGCCATTTTTGGACGCTGTTATCCGATTCAATCGGTCAGCGCATATGCTTCCCTGAAGCTGTGTTCTTTCAATTAAAAAAAAACAAAACGGCGAACTAACGGCGAATTCGCCGATCAAAACGGCGAACTAACGGCGAATTCGCCAATTCGAGCGGCGAACTAACGGCGAGTTCGCCTTGCAAATCGGCTAGCTCGCCGCGAGCGCGCGGCGAGCTAGCCGATTTGGGCGGCAAATTCGCCGTTAGTTCGCCGAAAACGTACTGAGCACATCAAAATGCACAGAAGCATCCGATTTGACGACAAAAATTAAATGCTGAATAAAATAAACTAATCGTTTGATATGTCGTCAAATCGGGTGCTTCTGTGCATTTTGACGTGGCGGTGTATGCACTATTCTTGTCCGGACGTCAGTACTAATATGAAATTTCATGAAAAATTAAATTTCATCGAAAAAAGATTTTGGCCATTTTCGCCAGAATCGTGTACTTCTCGTGAAGGTGCGGGAATAATTTTTAACAGATTTTCAAAAATTTAGAGAATTTTTTAAAAATTATTTCTCTCGAGCCTATTATTCACACCGGTTTACTGTAGTGGGCGCGTCGGAAGTCTGCTTATCGAGAATCAGTGCAGAGAAACACGGAAAAACTAGTGAGTTTTATGAAAAACTAAAAAGATATTCGGAATCAGCGTATTTTTTACTAGGGAAATGGATTGTTTTCAGCAAAAAAAAATTTTGCAAAAAAAAAATTATTTTTTGATTACATTTTGATTCATTTTGTGGTTGCTCGACTCGAAAAAAATCGCTGATTTCAAATATGTATCGAACTCTCCAAATGATTCGCTAGTTTTTCCGTATTTCAAAGAGTGAAATTTCACCGGTTTTTAGCGACTGGAACACACCTGGCTGGGAAGAGTCGGAGAAAAAGAAGCGAAATTTCGTAAGGGTAGATTTACGGGGAAAACATGTTTTTTCTTAAGGCATATTCCACTAGCGAAGAGAAATTTAGGTAAATTGCAGTATAAACAACCGAGTTTTAGCTATTTATTTTAATTTATTGTTATAAACTTCAAAAAATATGTTATTTATGTAAAAAATTTGATGTCTTCAGCTTTCTAAAGTTCTCCCAACTTGATCAAATTTTCGATTTCAGTAAGCTAAACTCCAAAAATTTCAAAACTACGTTTTCGTAATGGTAGGATTCCACTTATCCAGCCAGGTGTGGACTGGAATGCGCATTCTGTTATTTCTTGGTTGCTTGCATGCAAAGTGTGGTTGCTTAGGTCGAAAAAATTCACTGATTACGAATTTATGATAATTTTCTTATGAAACTTCCTAGTTAGTCCGTATTTCGATTATTTTGATTATTTTCGGCGTTTCGATTTTTCAAAAAACTACTGTGGAAAATTAATGTGTGCAATCACCAACGCACATTTGTGCAAAATGTCAGCGCTGTGTATGCGTACCTGTCGACCGTACCTCTAGAAGCAAACTTCCGACTGCAAACAGGTGTGTATTTTTGTAATTTTTTGAACAGTTTGTTTGAAGCTTTGATCTACCTCATTCAGCTATTTTCAGCGCGACGAAACGATGGCCAGATTCCGAAACGGAGAGATTTGGGTTCTCGTGTGCACTGAACTCCTTGGACGGGGTCTGGACCTGTCTGATGTCGGATTGGTCATCAATTATGATCTACCCACCTCCATTGTCAGCTATATTCATCGTGTTGGTTAGTTTTCAAAAAGAAACGATTTTTTTATTAATATTTTCAAAATTAAAATCATTTGGGCTCAATGGTCGGTTTTTTTTTCTATAATTGCAAAATTTAAATGAAAATTTAATTTCGGAGAAAAAAATAAATTAAGATTTAACAGTAATTTTTTCATAATTAGATTAATAACAGTCAAACGAGCGATTAGAAAAAAAATATTTTTCTGCATTTTTTTTTTGAAAAATCACGATTTTTCAAAATTTTCCATTTTTTGGAAAGTTTTTTGGAAATTACTGTCTAATTTGACTTAATTTTTTAAAATCTGATTTTTTACAGTAGAAAGCTATTTTTAAAATAGAATTTGCCAAAATGAAGATGGGGAAGATCGATAAATCGTGGAAAATTTCTTTTTTTGGAACTATTTTGAAACACAAAAAATTTAATTTTTTTAAAAATTATTTGAGCTATATTCTATATTCATCGTGTTGGTTAGCTTTAAAAAAACGATTTTTTGAAAATAAAATCACATTTTAGAAAATTTTGGGGACTAGGGCTCAAGGGTCGGTTTTTTTCTACAATTGCGAAATTTAACTTCGGAGAAAAAAAACAATAATACGCTAAAAAATAAATTAAGATTTAACAGTAATTTTTTTAATAATTATCATTTACAATAATAGATCAATAACAGTCAAACGAGCAATTAAAAAAAAAATATTCGAAACAGAAAATAAAAATATTTTTCTGAATTTTCGTGAAATTACTGTCTAATTTGATTTCATTTTTTTTACTGTCGAAAGCTTTTTTTTAGAATTTGAGGAAGATATTACATATTTCAAAAACCTTGGAACCTGCGCAAACGCGCTCCGCTAGATTTTGTTGGTCTCGGCACGGCTCTTGTCTGCGTCTTTCGTGGAATACACGAGACACACGGCATTTTTTGCAAGAGTGCCGCACGCGATTTTTGAAATCTGATTTTTTCGACGAGTATCGATTTTTTGCAGTTGAATTTGTCAGATAAAACGACGAAATCTCATCAGAAAAAGAGAAATTCACGCACAAATTATTATTCTAGAAAAATCATATAATTTTTAATACAAATTGACAAAAAAAAATTTTTTTTAGTCACACATAAAAATATTAATTTTGCGAAATTTTACTGAGTAAACTGGAAGAATATGCTTATGCAAGACCTTAAATACTTTTGAATTTCATTTCTAAGTTTTTGAAGTGCTATTTTCGTATTTCTATTATTCTTAAAAAAATTTTCGCTCCCTTGGAAGAGGAGGGAAAAATTCGGCCACCACGCTGATTGGCCTCTGCAACCAATCAGCAAGCCTGGATCCGCCCCATCGATACGAGACCAACGGGGGACTAGGTTTGGATTTCTCTTCCAAGTGAGCGAAAATAATTTTAAGAATAATAGCACTGTTTGAAATTTTATGAAAACTTTAATCCATAATAACTCATTTCGTTTTCATTTTCTCGCGGAGATCGGAGTATATTTGGATTCCTCGCCAAATTTTGAGCAAGATAGTAAGAGTACATTTTTGAAAAATGTTTTTTTAAGCGTTTCCGATGACCAAAACCCCAGACTTTCTAGAACTCCAGTACATTTTGGTGGCCGTGGCCTAGCTTTCCCAAAAGTGGGCGGAGACAGATTTTCGAAAATGGCCGAAGTTTCGCCAGCCACTGCAGCGAAAAAAATGCCGTGGACAGGGACAATAGTCGTGGCGAGACCAACGAAATCTAGCGGAGCGCGCTTGCGCAGGTTCCAAGATTTTTGAAATATGGAATAGGATACGGTGAAATCGGTACTTTGTGGAAAATTTCTTTATTTGGAACTTTTTTGAAACACGAAAAAAAAATTTTTTCTAAAAATTCTTTGAATCAAAATTCAATTTTTTTTCATTCTGAACGTTTTCTATTCTTCAGAAAAAAATCAATAACCAATTTCCGGAATTTTTCAGGAAGAACCGGTCGTGCCGGAAAATCGGGTCACGCAGTGACATATTTCACGGACACCGACATGAAGTACATCAAATCCATCGCTACAGTAATCCGACAGTCTGGATTCGAAGTTCCCGAGTATTTGATGGAAATGAAGAAGGTGTCGAGGTGGGAAATTGAATTTTTAAAAAATTAAAAAAATAAATTAAAATTTGTTTTTGTAGAGATCGCAAAAAAGAGATGCTGAAACACGCGCCGAAACGCCATCAAATCGCAATGGTCAAAGAGCAAGTGGAAAAACGGAAAAAGATGTTGGCGAAGAGGAAAGCGGAGGAAAATAAGGAGAAGAAGGAGAAACAAGCGGAAATTTCGAAAAAGGAACAGAAAATTGGAAAAACTGCGAAAAAAACCGCTGGAGAAAAGCCAAAGAAGAAGAAAAAGAAGATTAGCGCCTAATTTTCGAGATTTTTTTTTGTTTTTGTTGATTTTATGATTTCTTGTTGATTTTACCTAATTTTTTGAATTTTTGTTGACAAATTTCAAGAAAATGTGTTTTTTTCTGCGAATTTGAACGTTTTTCATTATTTTTCAGCATTTTTTCGCGAAAATTGGATTTTTTCGGTTCAAAAAAACAACTTTCCCGACATGGCACTCAGCAAGTGCGCTCCATCGCACTCTTGAATTATCGATGATTTTTTGACGAAACTCTTCTCATTTTCTGTCATTTCCTCGCGTTTTCGATGGGTTTTCGGTGTTTTTCGGGTTTTCGCGTGTTTTCTTTGTGTTTTTCTCGGAAAATTGATCAGGAAAGTGTTGATTTATGCTCTGGAACTTTTTTTAAAATGGGGTTTCCGTTAATATTGAAAATTCCCGTTTTAACGTTGTTGTTTTTGCGATTATCCCTGCGTAACATTGGGTTTTTATCGACTAGAAATGAGCATAATTGATTTAGACATGTGAGAATTCATGCTGTGTTGCCTGAAAATCAGGAATTCTGAGTGAATATCAAGAATTTCGGTTTTTGCGAAACTCAACTTTTTTTCCCATTTTCAATAGATTTATGGTGGTTTTTTGTGTTTTACGGGTAAGATTGATGTAAAAAGTGTTCATTTTTGCTCTGGAACCTTTAGTTTATGGATTTTCCCGTGGAAATTGGAAGATCCCGCTCTGACGCCGTTTTTTAAAACGATTTTTCGCGAATTATTGTGCATTCTTTTTTTTTTCTTTGAAAAGAAAGAATTTTTGAGTTTGAGCGATTTTTTTCTAAATTTTTTGATTGAAAATAGGATTTAACCAAATTTTTGCAAAATTAATTTTTTTAAAAATCAATAACTTCCGATTTTTTCCGTACCTCTTCCTAATTGAATTTCTCTATTTTCTCATTCAAAAAATGTCCATTTTCCAGCCCAACTCCGCCAAAAATGGGCCGTGATCGCAGCCGCAGTCGTGACCGAAAACGACGATCCAGATCGCGTTCCGTCGAGAGAAGACGTGACAGAAGTAGAAGTCGTGAGAAGGAGAGAGATAGCAGAAGAGGTGGCGACGGAGGACGGAAGCATCGGGAGGAGAAGGAGCGACGCAGCAGTCGAAGCAGAAGTCCGCGCGATCGACGCGGCGATCGGAGCCGTTCGCCCAGAGATCGCAAGGATCGCGACCGCGAACGACAGAAGAAGGAGCGGAAGGCGGAGAAGAAGGAGAAACAGGGTGCGTAGAGCAGGCTTTGCTGAAACTGGGCCAAACTGTTGAAAATATTACAAATTATTCGGTTTTTCAGTCCTTCAAGTCGAAAAAACCACCGAATCAACACATTAATGTTGAAATTGTCATTCGGAAATCGTTTTCTATCACTTCTCGGAGCTAACATTTTTCTGTTGAGAAAATGAGGTTCTCGGTAACTTTCGGAACATTTTCCGAAAATCAAGTCGGAAAAATTTCCGAAAAATGAGTTCGGAAAAATATCCGACGGAAAAAAGTTCCGAAAATGGTCGGAAATTTCGGTAGTTTCGTTGCCGGTTCCGACCAAGCCTGGTTGAGAGGTGACATCATTGATTCCCCCCTCCCGGAGATCACATCTCGGCAAAAGTTTGGCGGATCCGCCGCAGCAAATCGGCAAAATCGCCGCGGAATGCGGCGGATCCGCCGATTTGTTGCGGCGGAACCGCCGATTCCTTGCGGCGGAACCGCCGAGCGAGGTTAACAGCAACCAAAAAAGAGGAATGGTGTCTTCGGTCGAGTATATTGAAAAGGTAATTGCAAGAATATAATGCTTCACCTGGCGTAGCAACGTCTGTGGGAAGCGGAACCAAACTATATACAGTTCTTCGGCTTTCTCTTTCGAGAGGCCTGAACTTGAGTGTGTTTCGAGATGGAGGTAGAGACAACTGCCAGAGGTCACCTTTCGCATGGCCCGACATCTCGCGGGTTCCGCCCGTCGCCGTACTTTCTACAAGCTCTTGCCGCGGATCCGCCGATTTTCTGCGTCGATCCCGCCGATTTGTACTCTTCTCTGTGTCTCATCGAATTGCGCATCTTTCTGCTAAACCCCGCCCACTTTTGCCGCGGATCCGCCGATTTGCTGCGGCAAATCCGCCAAACTTTTGCCGAGCAGGGATATTCAAATTCTGAGTGAGAGAAAAAATTACAAAAAAACGACTGTTCAGATTTTGTTTTAAAAATTTGCAGAATTTTTCCTTTTTTTTTCTTTTTGTCGAACTATTTTTCGCAAAAACTCGATCGTACCGAGACTCATTTGCCGTTTTCAAGAATGCGCCTTTAATTTCTTTGCGGATTCTCACTAATAGTTCAGAACGGCCCTTTCTCGAGCGCTTCCACGGTTTCCCGAATTTTAGAGCTGGTTATTTCGGAAAAATTATTTAAAAAAAAGTAGAAAGCCTGAGAAAAATTTTAAAGGAGCGGATATTTGGGTCTCGCGGCGAGCGATTTTTGTAGGAAATTTTTGACATTTTTTGCCTTTTTTTACAACAAAAAAATAGTTCGAAAAAAAACGGACTTTTCAGATTTTGTTAAAAATTTGCAGAATAACACTTCCCCATACTCAAAATCGATCCCGCATAGTGGATGTCTGCACAAACTTCTAGTTTTTCAGATATTTTGTCTCAAAGTGCTCAAAATTGCGTTTTTCTCACGAAATCGGGCGTTTTTGAGCACTTTGAGACAAAATATCCGGGAAACTAGAAGTTTGTGCAAGAAGCCACTATGTGGGATCGATTTCCAGCATGGGAAAGTGTTATTCTACGGATTTATAGCAAAATAGAAGAAAAAATGGGAATTTCTCATTTTTGTTGTGGCAAAAATGAAGATTTTAAAAATGAAGCTTAATGAGACCGACGGCAGCCCCGTTTTTTGTCAAATACGCCACTTTCGGCGATTTTGACAATAATTTTTTCGAAAAACAGTGTCAAGAACCCATTTCTGACCATTGACGACGCAAAACCTGTCTAGTCCTTCATTTTCCCAATGATTTCGCAATTTCCAGGTTAAATCGATACATTTTCGACTTTTGTACAGAATTTGGTTAAGATTTTGTTGGAATTAGAAGTTTTCTCATTTTTAAAAAGACAATTTCCAAATAAGACGGAAACGTATCGATTTTGGATAAAACCAGCGAAATTCATGAGAAAATATTTTTTAAAAATTGGTTTTGAAGACTTCGGAGGATTTTTCATGGATTTTTATGCGAATAATTTAATTTTTTTTCTCTAAATTTGGAATTTGAATTTCGTTAAAAAAAAACAAAAATTAAAAAAAAAATTGTTTTTTTGTAGAAGAAATCAGTCTGGAATCGTTCCAAAACGGCGCCGACGAGGAGGCGATGATGGCGGCGATGGGTTTCGGTGGCTTTGAGACCACCAAAAATAAACAGGTAAATTATTTTATTTCTCTATCCAAAATGTGCTCAAAATCCCCGCTTTTCCAGGTCAACGACAACGTGGAAGGCTGTGTGAATATCAAAAAACCGCGACGATACCGTCAATACATGAACCGAAAGGGTGGATTCAACAGGCCGCTCGATTTTATGGGATAAATTCAATTTTTTGGCTAAAAATGATCTCTTCTGATGAGGAGGAGAAATTAAATTAAATTTTCGATTTTTATAAATTTTTCCTCGAATTTTAATTCATTTCTTTCTTTTTTTTCTATCGGAGGTTTTTTCCTTGTTCATTCATACCTTCCAATGATTTTTTTTTCAATTATTATTTTTTAAATTTAAGTTCAAATTTTTATTTAATTATTCAATTTATTATTGAATTATTCCAAAAATTTAGCACACTTTCTCTCGATTAACGCCCACCATGGACGACAAACACATTGGAAGTGTCATTTCGGCGGACACCGTCGACGGGAGTGTCTATCAGGGCAAATTGACGACACTGGACCAGCACAGTTCCAGTGTCACCATGGCCAATGTTATAAAGTGAGCAATTGGTCGGAAATATCATTTTTAAAAATGAAATTGTGAATTTTTAGAGAAAATTGCAATTTTTTTTGAAAAAAAAACAACAATTTTAATCAAAATAAAATCGTAAATATTGCACGAATTAATTTTTTTTCTAAATTAAAAAATTAATAATACCCATAGGGAAAATTTGGAATTTAAAAATGGCAGGATTAAAAAATCAGTTCAATTCAAAATTTAATAAATACTTTTTCTCCCAAAGTATAAGGTAAGCGGACCATTTTCTGCTGAAAATATTATTTTGCAAAAAATCTTTTTTTTTTCATATTTTTTAACTTTTGATTTTTAAAAAACTTACGCGGAAAATCTGCTTTCTGTGAATGAATGTATTTTATTTTTTTATTTTTTTTTAAACAAGTTGGGTTTTTAAATGAATACTGCGAGAAAAACCATGAAAAACGGGCAAACAACGATTTTTTGGGGAAAAAAAATTAAAAATCATTTCGTTATCAGTTTCGCAATTGTTGTTCCAAAGCGGAAATAAAAATAATTTTTAAAAAAATTCAGCTGAAAATGTGATTGCTATACTAGTAATTTGCCGGAAAATCGATTTAAATTTTTTTAAATTATAATCTTTTTTAAGCTCTGACCCACTCTAGCCATTTTTAGAAAATTTATCAACTTATCCTGCTCTAAAACCGATTTTTAGCTGTTTTTTTCAATTTACTGTCATTTATAAATTTGAAAAATATAAGAAAAATATTTACCTGAAAAAAATGTAATTTTTTCAGTTTTTTTTTTTCAAAAACATCCTCAATTTGATCAAATGTTCGATTTCGTAGAGCAAAATTTTAAAACTACGTCTTCGTAATGGTAGGATCCCACTTATCCAGCCAGGTGTGTCCTGCTCACACAGAATAATAGGGGATTCCCTAATTTTCAAAACCCCTCAGAATCTGTCTTTCAGAGACGGACTTCCACTGCACCGCTGTGTGACGCTCAGCTCCAAAGACATTGTGACTCTGAAAGTGATCCGAATGCCCGGAGCCACCACTTCCCACCCATCCGGACCACACTTCTCCACCTCCAATTCGAAACCGCCGCCCCCCACCACGACGGTCTCCTCCTCATCCTCCTCCTCCCAAGCCCATAAAAACCAACGACCACTCAAAAAACCGTCATCCACCGAATCCCCGTCGTCGCCGTCTCTCACCGCCTCTTCCGGCTCTTCTCGTGCCCCACAAACGACCAATTCCACTGCGAACTCCACCCGCTCCACTGTTTTGCCCCCGAAATCCAAAGGAGGACGCACGCCGGCGAAGAAGTGTGAGTGGCGCGATTTTTAGGGGGAAATTCGGCGAAAAAGACCGAAAAGCGTCCAAAACCCTCACAAGGGAAGTATTTTCAGACGAACTTTCAGGTTTTCCTATAAATTTGCAGAATGGCACTTTCTGATGCTGAAAATTGATCCCACATCGTGCCTACCTTCACAAACTTCTAGTTTTCCAGATATTTTGTCTTAAAGTTCCCAAAAACGCTCGATTTTGTGAAAAATCGAAATTTTGAGCACTTTGGGACAAAATATCTGAAAAACTAGAAGTTTGTGCAGACAGCTACTAAGCGGGATCGATTCCCAGTATGGTCGTTTAAATATCTGCTCTTTTATTTTTTTTTCAAGTTCTGCATATTTTTTACGAAATCTATGAAAACGAGCTCAAAAGTTAAAGAAAACGGTTTTCGTGACGCTCTGCAAAAAATCGGTCTAAAAATTGAAAATTGTAAAAAAATTCCCGCAAAACTCCCATTTTCCAGTTGCATCAACCGTCGAGAAGCTGTTCGAAGCGCACGCCGCGAAGACTGCGCCGAAATCGACGGCTTCTAAAGGGTAAGTACCCAGAAATCCCTGAAAATTCATTTACTTCTATGAAATCTCAGAAGTTCCCGCTCGAAAGCCACTCGTCAATCGCCGGAAAAGAACGGATTCACTCATGTAGGCCTCAATTATTTTTTTTCAAAAAATTTTTCATAGATTTTTTAATCTCTGAAAATCTTACTTTTTTGAAAACGTTTTCAATCATATTTTTCTCAAAAATCAACGAATTTTCAGATAGAGATATTTACTATCGGATGCCAACAAAATGGCCCTCGCAGCCGAGGAGAGCTCTATCGGAAAATCATTATATCCTGAGATTGATAAGAGATATCAAAAAGTTATCAACTGCAAACTTGTATTCCTAATTATGATCTACAAGTTTCCCGTTGATAACTTTTTGATATCTCTTATCAATCTCGAGATATAACAATTCTCCGGCAGAGCTCTCCTCGGCTGCGAGGGCCATATCGATGGCATCCTAGAGTATTATGATAAAAATCGAAAAAATTCCAGGTGACTGAAGAGATTTCGGCGACGCCTCTTTTCAAGAACTTCGAGCCGCAAGTGCGACAGCCGAAAGTGCTCACCAACATTCTCGCGAGCAACTCGAACGGAAAGAGCGGGTGCTCGAAGAAGCAAGGTCCCTCCGGAAATCCGGTCCTCGACGCTCTCAACCACTACCAGGGCATCGGCCGTCGCAACAAGAACGATCTCTCGGAGCCGATCGATTTCGATTTGGACTCGGATTTCGATTTTGCTGAAAATCTGAAACTGTTCGAGAAGGACGTGGAGGACGACGAGTACTATGAGAATGTGGAGAAGCTGAAGGTCTCGCAGAACTTTGCCCACTACGAGAACATCATTGAGGACGAGAACAGAGTCACCTCGTGGACCAACCTGAACGCTCGTAACAAGGCCAATGCGCAGAAGGCGTCGAATAATACTGAGTGAGTTTTTTTTTTTTTTTGAAAAATATTATATATTTCCTTGGAACTGGCGCGATAGCAGAGCGTGGGAGAAATCGGGTCTCGCCACGAGAACATCAATTTTTTTGAAAATTGACATGCGCCTTTGAACTTTGAGGTACTGTCTATTTTTCAAAAAAGTTTCAATGTTCTCGTGGCGAGACCCGATTCCTCCCACGCTCTGCTATCGCGCCAGTTCCAAGGAAATATATAATAGTATCAGTTTATCTGGAATCCCGGAACCTCGTTCAAACCCGCCCCGTTATTCTGTTGATCTCGTCAGAAGCGCGAATAGTTTGTTTTTTTTTTAATTTGAGAGCAATTTTTCCGATTTTTCATCAAATTTCTTGAAAATCCGAAAAATTAGCTACAAATTGGAAATCGCGACGAGACCAACAATATCTCAGTGGAGCGCGTTTGATGAGGTTCCAAGACTCGAGAAACGGATAATATTTGAAATTTCTCACTGAATCTCACTGGATTCCAGAAAAAAGGCAAACTTCCGTATCAACGCGGTGACGTACGAGAAAACGATGGACGGGCATCCGATACCGGCAATCAGTGCGCAAGAGAAGAAGGAGTTCCTCAAGGTTTGTAAACGATTTTGACGAGAAACTTTTTTTTTCTGGCCATTCATGAATAAAAACAATAAATTGACACAAAAAACACCCGGAAAACTCATCGAAACCGATTTTTCCTGGCCAGTTGAAAACTTTTTCTCGTGAAATCTCATCAAAATATTAATTACAGATGCATCCCATAGTATAATAGTTGTTTTTATTTATTTTCAGTTGTTTTCCAATATCTCGAATATTTCTAGGAATGCAAATCGTCGTTGGGAGAGCACGTCCTCGACACCATCATCGCCGACCGCACCTTCCAATGGGTCTCCGAGATACAAGTCTCGCACGGCGACGCCCATGGAACCGTCGTGCTGCTCGCCTCGGCCGCCAACTCGGTCCGTTCCGTCCGTCGCCTCCTGACGCTCTTCGACAATCGCCGCTACAACTGTCACCTTTTCGGAAAATTCCCCGGCGAGATCTTCGACCATGTGAACGTCGTTGAAGACGTCAAGTCACTTCCAAAACAAGTCCCTGTGAGTTTTGGATTTTTGAAAAATTACCTTCAACACGTCCCTCCAGATCATCTGCATCCTCTCTCAAGAGATCAACGAGGACGTCGAGAGCTGGCTCCGTGCGCAAGAGGCCCACTCGCCGCACTACGTGTGCGTTGAGACGGTCCCCGCGTGCCTCGAGCCCTCGCGCTGCCACTTGCTCCAGTTCGGATGCGCCACCAACGGACTGCGCCACGTCGAGCGGAAACTTCCGAAAGGCGGAATCACCTTCGAGCGGTTGTGCCAGGCGAAACCCATGATGGCGGAGGAGACGAGCACCGTCGCAGTTGGTTAGTGACCAGAATCTGAATGTTTAAAATTGGAAACATGTCAAGTGCGCTGTAAAATAGAGCTAGAGCGCGCTGTTCGAACAACAAAACGACAGAATTAATATGATCTACGCGGATTTCCCGGGAATTTTTTTTGATCTACTATTTCTTGACTCATCTGGCGCGCGCAAAAAATGTTTTGACTGCGGTAATGATTTTTCCTATTTTCCATTTTTGGTGCCTTGACAGTAAAAAATTTCAAATTTTACTGTTTCTAGCAGCTTTTATTGTCTTTAGAAATTTTTAACACTGGTGGAGGATCATACGACTCTCCAGATTTTTTCCCTCAAAGAGCCCAAAATCGTCATTTTCTACGATATTTGGGCGGTTTTTGAGAACTTTGACGCGAAATTCCTCGAAAGACTATGTGAGATCACTTACCAGTATTTATAACAAAAAATCTGGATTTCTGAATCTAATGAAAGCCCAGAAAACTTTGTAGACAGCGCGATCGCGGACCTCGGCTCGCCGAACAGCTGGTTCGACGACCTGTCGGCCAAATTCATTGCCACCGCCTTCGCGACCACCTTCCTCGTCAGACTGTCGCAATCGAATCAGTGAGTAGATCAAAATTCTCTCTCCCCCATAATTTTAATAGAATTATTCATGTCCAACTTCTTCTTCTTCTTTTAAATTTTTTATTTATTTATATTCATTCCCGTTGACCCTTTGAAAATCGCCCCCGGCTTCTCCCCCATTTCATGTATGCATCGAGTGATTTCTTTCTTTTTCGAAACCAAACCAATCTGAAATTCGTGTAGTTTTTCTAGCATCTTTTGTTGATTTCCTCGCTAATCTTTCTCTCTCCTCCGTCTCTGAATCTCTCCTCCTCTCATTTCCCCCTTTTTCTCCTCCTTCAAAAATGGCATTATTATTTTTTCGGAAATTTTTGATTTTTAGATTTTTATTTCGTTTTTTTTTCTCTTGAAATTCGAGTCTGTTTTGCCCTTCTGAATTTGCAGCACTGATTTTTTGTGATTTTTGATTTTTCCCGGAATTTTTAGAATTTTTTAAAATTTGATTGTATCAGAATCAGTACATTTCTCCCACACACAGACCCGTATCACCCACGATATTCAATCAATAAAAAACACGAGAGATTGAGTGAGATTTGATTTTTTTTTTTGGATTCTTTCAAAATTCGGTTTTTAGCCGGTCATTTTGAATATTTTAAAATTTTTTTTGGAAAAATTAAAAGTTTGAAATAAATAGTTTAGAAATGGACAGGAGGTGAGCACCTCGAGACGACGAAATGGTAACTGCTCAAGAGGAAAGGGAGATATTGTCGCTTTTCGAAATCGCCGGACGCAAGGAGAATGTGACTGATGGCAGGTTGGTTTTGGACGGTATTCAGCGATTTTTTGAATTTTTTTTCAAAATTATTGATTTTGAATTATTCGAGATTTTCATTTTTTTTTCGCACTCATTTTCGAGGGTTTTCGAATTTTAAAAATTATTTAAATTAAAAACTACATACTTAGTGCGGTTTTTAAAATATTTTAAAAATTCAAAATATGTGGAAATTTAAAATTCAATGTTTTTTTTAAATCTGAAATTCTTTTCAGATTATAATTTATTTTTTTATTTTTTAAATTAAAAATTTGTAAATTTAAAAAAAAAATTATTATTTGAATTAAAATTTCAATGATAAAATAATGTTTAAAAAATTTAAAATTTAAAAAGTGCATGGCGCGGTTTTTAAAAAAATTTTTAATCAAAAATATATGGAAATTTAAAAATCAAAAATTTTTCTAAAATCTGATGTGCTCTTCAGATTATAATTTATTTTTTTCATTGAAAATTTGTAAACAAGATCGTCTTTTGAAAAAATTTATTTTTTTTGCAATCAAAAATTGGAATTTTCATAAAATTGACCATTTCTTCTGAAGATTTCTGGAATTTTCCGTGGGTGTTAAAGTTTTTGATGTAAAAAAAGCGGAAAAAAACAATTTTTAAGATTAAATTCCTTCTCGTCGCATCGCTCGCTCGCTCTGTCGACATTTCTTCTCTCATTCATTCTCGAAAAAAAGCGAAAATTTCGATTTCCAGCACGTACTCCATCGCCGGCGCCCTTCTGTTATCCGGAAAATGGATGAACGATTGGTGGGAGATCAGTCTGAGCATCTTCCTCTGGATGACCGTCTCGTTCATGGTGAGTGGCTTCCGGAAACGCCTTCCGGAACCGGTTCTTCATGGCATATTACCTCGAATAGAGCGGCACTCCTGCCGGAGAATCAATATATCTCGAGATTGATAAGAGATATCTAAAAGTTATCAACTGTGAACTTGTAGTCCTAGTTTTGATCTACAAGTATGCAGTTTACATTTTTTTGATATCTCTTATCAATCTCGAGATATATTCGAAGAAATGCTAAGTGTTTTTCCAAAAATTTTTTCCGTTTCACTTGTTTTTCGAAAAATGGATACAAATGAATTTGATAGTTACACATATTTTCAAGATTTCCACAAAGAAATATGGTTTTTTCAATTCACAATTTATCTAAAATGTAAAGAAAAATTATTATAATTACTTGGATTTTTTCTAAAAAAGTTTTTTTTAAAAATTCAGTCTTTTCAGTATTTTTCTAATTTTCTTCTTAATTAATACATTTTTTGATAAATCGTTCTTATTTTCGTCTCAAAATTTAAAAAATTGATTTCAAAATTTTAATTTTTCTCCAGAATTAAAAAAAAATGTTTTTCGTATTTTTAATGTTTTCTGAAAAATTTATTTTTCTTCCAGAATTCAAAAAAATGTGAATTTTCAAATTTTCAAAATTTAAAGAAACATAGTTGCAATCAGAAATTACTTCCGATTGTGTCCACGGGGTAAAAGAGAAGAAAACAAGCGATTTAGAGGTGTATCACGGTTTATTAGCTGCGACAGCTAACTTACACAAGAGAAAACTAACAAAAATGACTAAAACGAGTCTTGAGTCCGAGAGACTGTCGGATCAACCGTCAGCACTGCTCCTCAAACTAGACTAAATCAAAACGAGATTTGAGGCGCTTTCGCGCCACACGCTAAACAGCGTGCTTGTGGAGTGTCGTTACCGAGAGAGCGCGGCGCAGCAGAGACGCAGGCAGGCGAGGGTCGCGGGAACCGAAGACCCGAAACTACATTTTTTTTCAAACACTTCGATAACTATCAATTTTCCGCCTCATCCCTCTTCCATTCTTGCAGATAATAAGCCTCGGCGCCTCCCTCCTCTCGCTCATCACTCTCCGCAAACACCCCTACGTCTGCTTTATTCCAATTCCATTCATTAGTAAGTTCTCCAAAGGGTCCCACCACGAAATGGTTCCTACTGTAACTCGCTCCTCTTCCAGTCATGATGCTCATCATTCCCTTCGTCTTCGGTGCGCCCACTTCAATGGTCCTTGCGTTCGCAATGTATGCTTCTAAAAATGTAAGTCAATTGGAAACGCGCTCCATTGAAAATTTATCAATGGAGCGCATTTTCCTCTAATCGTTCTAATTTATGTTTTTCAGCCAGTCAGCACGTGGTATTGTGCAGTGATGGGCATTATTCAAACGATATTGATTTTTGTAACGTCGGTGACTCGCATCCATGCGACACTTTGATTTTTCGTCTTCTTCTTCTTGTTCTTCCTGTGATTCGATACCCTCTGCCTATGATATATATATACATAAATTATACAATAGAGATAGTAAAATTTGTAAAGATTTCACTGAAATTCTTTGAAAAACGGGTCAATCGAATTCGAGAGGGGGTTTTATGCGCGGGATGGTAAATCGGAGAAAATCGATTATTCAAAGGGAAGGGTAAAGCGATAAATGGGCGGGAACAGAGAGAATCTATACAAAAAGTCGAGGGGGAACAGCAGAAAAAAATGTTGAAAATTGTCATTTTCAGTCAATTTACTAATTTTTAACTTTGACATCTAAAATCCTGGGGGGAAAATCCGAAAGAACAAAAAAAAAGAAAATGGGAGGTTGATAGTATTTATGTGGACATTTGAGTTCGATTCGTCTACTCGAGGTCCTTCACACGAGAGCAAACGTCGGCGGTGAAAGAAGAGCACGTTCCGCTACCTCCGAGATCTCCGGTCTTGGCACGTCCGTCGGCGATCGCGTCGAAGACGGCCTTCTCGATGCGAGACGCGTGTTGTGGCAGGTTCTGGAAGACACGAATTCAGAGGGTATCCCGGATCAGGAGGGGGTCACTCACCATGTACCGGAGCATCATGACGGCGGAGAGGAGAAGAGCAGTCGGGTTGGCCTTGTCTTGTCCGGCGATATCTGGGGCGGTTCCGTGGACGGACCTAGAAAACGAAATGATAATTCGAGAAAAGCAGCAGAGAACAAGCGGAAGGGGGCGAAGAACGACACTCTTGTTTACACACTCTGATCAGAGTACGTTTCGCGGCGCAACTCAATGTTTTACTGGTCGATAGGGGGAATTCTCATTAATTCCAACAGAAAACTCACTCAAACACGGCGGCTTCCTTTCCAATGTTTCCGGAAGGCGTGACTCCGAGTCCTCCGACGAGTCCAGCGCACAGATCGGAGAGAATATCTCCGTAGAGGTTGGGCATGACGAGCACGTCGTATTGCGACGGATCCTGGACCATGTTCAAGCAGACGGTATCCAAGTAGGCCTCCTGAAATTGAATTGTTGTTTTCAAAGTGGAAGGTGAAGGGAATTTCGCACCTTGAACTTAATGTCTGGGTAGAGGGCGGCCTGTTCGCGGCAGATGGAAAGGAACAATCCGTCGGACATTCTCATGATGTTGGCTGCAAAATTAGAGGGAAATTAGATGGTTTTATCGTCTAAATTACCCTTGTGAACGGCGGTGACACATTTGCGTCCGTTCTGACGAGCGTACTCGAAAGCGAAGCTAGCAACGTTGCGGGAAGCGGTCTCAGTGATCAGCTTGATGGATTGCACGACTCCCGAGACGATCTGAACACGAACATTGGATTTCAGGAGAAAAATTCTGAAATAACGTACCTCGTGCTCAATTCCAGAGTACTCTCCCTCGGTGTTCTCACGAATCGTGACCACATCGACATTGTCGTACAATGTCTTGTGTCCTTCGAGAGAACGGCACGGACGAACGTTGGCGTAGAGGTTGAACTCCTTGCGGACAGCCAAGTTCAAAGATCTGTGTCCCTTTCCGATCGGCGTCTCCAGTGGACCCTTGAGTCCGACTTTGTTCTGGAGAAAAGAGTAAATTTGGAAGAGATTCGCTGAAGAATGAGGGTACCTGGTGCATAAGCTCGATGCATCGGCTAGGAATGCGGAAAATTCCGTCACGTCCCTTGACTGGAGTCACATCGACCGGATCCCAAGCGATCGGGGCGTTGGCAGCCTGGAAATTAGGATTTCAAGCTGAAAATCGAAATTTGTCCCTCACCTCGAAAATCTTCTGCACAGAGGCGGAGATCTCTGGTCCGATACCATCTCCTGGGATCAGGGTGACACGGCGGACCTGAAAAATGGGATATTTCAGATATTCGGCCGAATTGGTAACGCCTACATCGCCAGAGCTGAATCGAACCGATTGTCCGATGGTCGACAGCGACGACGCCTTCTTGATGCACTTTCCGAGCATGGTGAACCCTGAAATTGCGGAAAATCAAGTGAAATGTAGAGGAAATGCGAAAAGAATGAGAATTTGCGGGGAAGCAAGCGAGAAAACGGGGTAAATTGGGAGAACATCGAGCTTGGCAACATTTTTCACACACCACACACAAAAACTGGTGAAAAACTCACAATCTTGAAGGGAAACGTTCTTCATGAACGAAAATTGGTGGGAAATGTCAAAAAATCGGCCAAAAACTAGTCGAGCCAAAAATAAGGGCGGTAGCGGACGAGAAGTGTTCAGTAGAGCGCGATTTATCGATCATTGGGCGGCCGGGGAGAGGCAGGCAAACGGCGCGGAGGGCGCGAGACGAGCAGAGCAACATTCCCTCTCGTTTCTTTCGCTTCTCCACCCCCTCATTCCCCCCTCCCCGCTTTCTTCCGGATTCAACGCGCCAACGTGGAAACTGGCCAGATATCATCTCTTTCCACCTGCCGCCGCCGCCGCGCCCAACGCGGATTACGTGGATGGGAGGATTTTATTGATTTTTTAGAGTGGAACTTGGACTTTTTCCTTTTCCTCTTTGTGATTTTGATAGAGTGGAATTTATGGGAAACTGGTTTTTTTTATTGTACTGATAGCGGAACACACAGGTGTGCGCGCAAACTTTCACTTGATAGTGTATAGTTTAGTTGACGAGAATCATACGAACTTCCTTGATTTTTCAAGATTTTCTGCAATTTAATCAATTTAACCTAATTAGCTTCAGTTTGGGATAATTTAAACTTCGATTTAAAAAAATTTTAATCAAAAAATATTCCAAAAATATTTTTTCTAGTTTCTGAACGGTTTTTCTATTTACATACCTGTTTTTCCATGATTTCAACAAATAACGCCTGAAAAAAAAGCCTGGAAAATTGAATTATCACCTGCTTCTCAAAACACTCAGTTTTCGTTTTTTTTCGAACGATTTTCAAAAATCACTACGAAAACAGCGTTCAGCAAGCAGCTCATTTTCTTATTTTCAATATGAATTTTTCAATAAATAAATTGAAAATTCATGAAACATCAAAATTCGGAAAACCTGCTTTCTCTCTTCTATTCTTTTTTCCTTCCATTATTTCGTGAGCTCGTATGCATAAACAATGCTGAAAAGAACAATTGGAACAATTAGAATAGGGAAAAATAGGAAAAATGGACAATTTCAACAAAGAAATATTTTTCACTGGAACTTTCTGATAGAACTGGATTATTAGCGAATTTTGGTACTTCAAAACCTGAAAACGCATTAAAATAACGAAAAACGCAACAAAAACAACAAAAATAGAGATCTCCAACAAAGAAACATTTTCCAACCAAAAAAACCTAGATTTTCACGATTTTTCACTTTATTTTAGTTATAATATTGAATTATTAATGGTTTTTAACACCTTAAAACCTGAAAATTGATCAAAAATAGCGAAAAACGAGGAAAATGAAATAAAAATGCAAAAATCCGAAATTTCCGCTCGAAATTGGGCGGCGCCCCGTAAATCCACACCCAGATCGTGGCGAGACCCATCGCTCTGCGTCTCTTCATTTCTCACACTCTCTCGTCAAATTTTGGCGAATTCTTTTGAAAAATTATTCAATTTTGCCGAATTTTTTATTTTTCTATAAATTTCAAGTTTTTCAGCCGCAAAACCGATGGCGATGCAGGAAGGCAGCTCCGTGGAGCAATTTGCGATGAGAAGTCGGGCGGTACGGACGTCTTCCAGCGAAGGATTCCAAAATGACGCCCCAACATACAAAGACATTGTTATAATCGAGCGGAAGGTCAAAAATGGAGACACACTCAACAAATTGGCAATCAAATATCAAGTTAATGTGAGTTTT
Source organism: Caenorhabditis macrosperma (assembly GCA_963932285.1). Classification (NCBI taxonomy): domain Eukaryota; kingdom Metazoa; phylum Nematoda; class Chromadorea; order Rhabditida; family Rhabditidae; genus Caenorhabditis; species Caenorhabditis macrosperma. The sequence continues at coordinate 13,148,792 of OZ010622.1, forward strand.
TGCAAGTTTAAGCAGCAATTAAACATATAAATTGAAAATTGAAAGGTTTAGGTCGCCGAAATCAAAAGAGTGAATAATATGGTGTCGGAGCAGGACTTCTTGGCTCTTTCGAAAGTCAAAATACCCGTGAGCCGAATGCGAATGGCTCTAGGAGTTCAGACAGTCTCCAGTCAGGATGAGGATGAAAACGAGGATAATGTGCTGATAGGTGAGCTATTTTCGATGGGAATAGTGTCTTTTTACTCTGAAAACCGTCAATTTTCTTAGACATTGACGATCGAACCGCCCTTCTCCGAGACGCAGACCGTAGTTCCCGTGATCCGAGCGTCGAGGACATTTTTCATAAAACTGACAGTAATATTGGTGAGTTATTGATTTTTTCAAGTTCCAACATCTAATTCTCCTTCTTTACAGCACAAGTACGAGAAGCGCTACCAGAAGACGGCCATGGATCCGCCGGATTCCATTTTGTGACCGCACGGGCCCCAAGTTCACCCACCGTCTCCGTTTGGATGGTTCTTTTAGGTTGGCTTAGATACTACTTGAAAAAATAAAAAAATTTAAAAAATAGCTTCAGTAAAAAAAAGCAAAACAAGTCGAAATTCAAGTTCGGCGCCAACATTAAACGCCTTTAAAAAATTTGTTTTTTAAAATCGCGCGAAAAAAGAGATCAAAATTTTTTCCGCGCGAAAAAAAAGACAATCTTTAGATATTTTAGCGCCAAAAATAAGGTCTACAGGCTCAGGAATGTATAAATAATTTTCGAAAAAAAATAAAATCGGTGATATTTACTATTTTTGCATTTTTTCCATTGAAAATATTTTTAAGAAAACTTTCAAAAATTAAGAAAAATTCAGCATTTTTTTTAAATTTGTAATATCCTTTGAACGCCCGTACATCTGATTTTTTTTTAAAGTGACGAAAAATGCAAATTCGCCAAGAAAAACTTCTACAAAAATAATTTTTATTCAATTGTTTTTTTTTGGATTTTTAAATATTTACAATTATTTTCGGAAAATCAAAATTAGGAAAAATTGATTCTTGGAATTTGGTGAAAAAATCAATTTTTATGAAATCTATGATTTTTTCTTCCCAAATAATTTTTTAAAAAAATTTCTTCATTGAAAATATTTTCAGAAAATTTTCAAAAATTAAATTGTATTATCATTTGAAAGCCCTCACATCTGGATTTTTAAATGTTTACAATTATTTTCGGAAAATCAAAATTAGGAAAAATTGATTCTTGGAATTTGGTGAAAAAATCAATTTTTATGAAATCTATGATTTTTTCTTCCCAAATAATTTTTTAAAAAAATTTCTTCATTGAAAATATTTTCAGAAAATTTTCAAAAATTAAATTGTATTATCATTTGAAAGCCCTCACATCTGGATTTTTAAATGTTTACAATTATTTTCGGAAAATCAAAATCAGCAAAAATTGATTCTTGGAATTTGGTGAAAAAATCAATTTTTTTGAAATCTATGATTTTTCCTTCCCAAATTATTAAAAATTAAATTTTTTGCAGGTGTCCTCTTCATATTCTGCGTTTTACCCCTCGTTTTGACATTCTACGAAGAGCACGAGGAATCCGTTCATCAAGCACACAAAACTACCCACGCCGCATAGCATTTTGTTTCGAAAATTAAAAAAAAAATTTTTTTTTTCAAAAAGTCGAAACTCTTTTATCAATTTCATTTAATTAGTTCCCATCGCTTCTTATATTTATTTTATTCGTTGTTTTCCCCCCTAATATTTCCATATCTGTGCTCCCCCCGTCCCTAGTGATAACTGATAACTGGCCATTTCCAGCATTTCCATGTATTTTTTCTACTCGTAAATTTCGAAAATTTACGTCTATTGGGTGATTTTTAAAAAATCGAGAAAAAAAATCTAGAAATTAGCGCATAATTTCCGAAAACACATAAAAAACAAAAAAATGAAAATAAAATTCAAATTTATGAAACACACAACAAAACACGTTTAAGGGGAAGAAAACGACACAAATGAACAATAAACTTGGATGGAATGCGAGGAAATTTGTGCTTTCTTTGGAAACCAAACTTTGGGATAATTTGACATATTAAAGAGAAAGAAACACGAGAAAATTTTGAATATCCCATTTTGAATTGATTATTATTGATTTATTGATTATTGCTGGATGGCATCGCTCTCGTTGCACGCCAAACGGCACAGTTGCTCCAAATGGTCGGTGACCGGAATGCTCATTGTGGGGTCCAGCCTGAAAAAATTATAAATTTTGTTTTTGGAGGATTTCAAACAGAAATTCATTTTTTTTTCCAATAAAATTTTTTTTTCAAATTTCAACAAAAAAAATTATTAAAAATTAATTTTTTCATATTATTCTTAAAAAAATTTTCGCTCCCTTGGAAGAGGACGGAAAAATTCGGCCACCACGCTGATTGGCCTCTGCAACCAATCAGCAAGCCTGGATCCGCCCCATCGATACGAGACCAACGGGGGACTAGGTTTGGATTTCTCTTCCAAGTGAGCGAAAAAAATTTTAAGAATAATAAATTATTTCAAAATTATGTCTAAAGTTTTTAGTTTTACCATTATCCGTAATTTTTAGTTTTTTTTTTCAAATAAATATCAAAAATTAATAATACTGAAAAAAACATTTTTTTTTTCGAAAAATGAGAATCTTTTTTTTCTATTGGAAAATTTTTTCGAATTAAAAAAAATCGAGCATATTTTTTTTTCGAAAAAGTTTCAATTTAATGGTGAAAATTTGAAACCTAGGAATCAAAAAACATTTTATAAAGCAATTTTGATTTTTTAAAATTTTGCGTTTCAGACAAAATGTTTCAATAAAGAACATTTTTGTGATGACGATAGAATTCGAACTAAATTTTAAATAAATCATTTTCTTCAAAAAAAAAAACAACCGAATTTTGAAATTTTCGATTTTAAAAAATATATATAATTTTTTTGAAAAAACTCGAAAAAATTCAAAATTGCGGAAAAAATTTGAATACCGTAAAATTTAACGGCATGCCGTTAAATTGTTCAACCTCATTTTTTAAAGTGTCGTTCACTATTTATTCGACTGATTTTTTCGATGTCACTGGGAATTTTTCCCGGGAAATGAGTAAACCTCAGAGAATGTGTCTTAACACCCCGAGGCAACATGCAAAATATGACGAAATTTTGTTTTTTCAATGAGAAACGACAATATGGAGGGTGCCGTTAAATAAGGGGTGCCGTTCATTTAGGGGTGCCTTTAAAATAGAGTTTTTACGGTATGCCAAAATATTACATTTCGTGTAAAAAAATATCATTAATTTTTTCAAAAAATATTCCAAACTAACCCCAAAACACGATTGTTCTTCTTCTGATAGAACGCCTCCTTCGCCGTCTCCAAATCCACATTTTTCCATTCGGCATAGCAGTTGATGAGCAAATCGGGAACAATCACCGAAGACGCAATGTTGATCGAGACGAGCAGCGACGGGGGCGGTGATTGGGCGCGGATGAGCGAGATGACACGTTCGAAGAGGGTCTCGTAGTCGGGTTCTGCGTTCGAGAGAAAGTTGTCATTTAATTTAGAATAATAATAATAATAATAATACAATTTTTGATTTTCCAAAAAAAACCATATTATATATTTCCCTGGATGTGGCGCGATAGCGGAGGAATTTCAATATTTTTCAGCTAGCTTCACAAATTTAAAAAAAAACCGTAAAATTCGAAACATTCTGATTTTCCTATTTCTCAGGAATATTTTATAATTTCGGAATTTAAAATCCTAATTTCCCACCCAACCACAAAAATGGATTTTTTTTTTGGAAATTTACAAGACTCTGAAATGGCAAAAATATGAAAATTCCCAAAAATGGGTGTTTTTTCAAATTTTTTAAAATCCGCTAATAAATTGAGCATTATTTTGAAATTATTATATATTTCCATCGAGGTGGCGCGATAGCAGAGCGTGGAAGGAATTGGGTCTCGCCACGAGAACAACTTTTTGAAAAATCAATATGCGCCTTTAAACTTTGAGCTACTGTCTACCATAGTTTCTTTAAAGGCGCATGTCGGTTTTCGAAAATTTTTATGTTCTCGTGGCGAGACCGTATATTATCGGATTTATCCGAAATGAAAATTTTGACGAGAAAGAGTTTTCTAGGCCACCGGCAGTTTCTGGCTACTTTGGAAAAAATTTAAAAATTTCAAATGACCAGGAAGAATCAATTTCGGCTGTTATTTCGGGTGTTTTTTGTGTCAATCGATTCCTTTATCATGCAAAATTTGTTTTATTTAGAAATCTCAATGGAAAATTGGCCGAATACAGTATTTTTCAAGTCTCATTCGTTGCGAGACCCGCCGGCGGCCGGTAATTATAATTCTCGTCCAAAACGTTATTTCGGACGAATATTGCAGATTTGTGATTTAAGGAAAATTTGCGAATTGAAAAAAAAACTCACTCGTCAAAAATTGATCGTTTCTCAGTTGGAGCTTCAGCTCGCCCTTCATCTCCTCCACTTTGCACTTTTTCACAGTATCGCTGTTCCAGATTTTGTCGAAAATCGTTTTCAGACGCGTGTCTATCTGAAAATCGCTTGTCATTGATATTTTTCTGTAAAAAATTAGTGAGAATGCACTTTTTCACGATGGATTTTTTAAAATTTAATTTGAAATTTATATTTTCCGACACATTTTTTTTAAAACAATAAAATTGAATTTCGTGCCTATTTTTTCGGATTTTAAACTAAGAAAAAAATTCCAAAAAGTTTTAAATAAAATCTCTAATTTCTAATCCGGAATCCGGAAAATACGCAAAAAATAGAAAATGGCAATAACGACGGACAAACTTCTTTTTCGACTAACTTTTTGCTAAAATTAATGTTCCGGTTCCGGAAAATGACAAAAAGTCCCCGGAAACTAATGTTCAGTTGAAAATTGCTATTTTTAGAAAAAAAAACCTCCCGGTACTCACCAATCCCATCATTTCCTTCGAGTGCTCCTCATTGATGATAACAACTGGCGGTTGGGCTCTCGAAGGACTCGGCGAGTCCGATGACGACGATGCCGATGCGCATTTTTTGGGCGCTGTAAGAGAAATTTGAAAATTTTTTTTTGAAATTAATTTTTTCATCGAATTGATTTTTTTTTTGATAAAACTGAGAAACAGAAATTGAGAAACAGAAAAAAAAAAATCTAAACGTTTTTTTTTCGGCCAAAAAAAAATTTAGAAAAAATTCAAGAACCTCATTTTAAATGAAAAAATTTAAAAACCCACTTGTAGAAAAAAAATTCGAAAATCTCATTTTTAATCAAAAAAAATTTGAAACCTTATTTTTAGAAAAAAAAATTCGAAAACCTCATTTTTAAATGAAAAAATTTCAAAACCCACTTGTAGAAAAAAAATTCAAAAACCCCATTTTTAGAAAAAATAAATCGAAAAACTCATTGTTAAATGAAAAAATTTAAAAATCCACTTCTGGAAAAAACTTCGAAAACCTCAATTTTGAACAAAAAAAATTCGAAAATCCCATTTTTAATCAAAAAAAAAAAGAAAAGAGTGTCTCTTACGCGGCTGCTCATCCAATGGCTCCTGCTTGACTTCTCTCAACTCGAACAAATCGAACAATCCCTCCTGCGGCGGCGGATCGTCGTACTGATCGTCGTAGTCCGTCCGCTCGCTCATCCTCCGCTTCGATCCTCCTCCGCCGCCGCCGAGACGTCTCTTACTCTCCACAAACTCTCCGTTCGCCTCCTCTCTCGCTTCCGCTTCGTCTATCGACTCAATGTCCGCTCCGCGCGCCTTTCCCATCGAATTCAGGTACGACGAGGCGGCACGGAATGCGGCGATCAACTTGGCGTCGGCTTCTTTCGGAAGCGTTTCCGACGGAATCAACGCGTAGGTTAGCTGCAAATTTTCTAGTCTTGTCATGAAATTTATGGAATTTTTCACAATTTTTAATCAAATTTATGGAGTTTTTCACAATTTTTAATGAAAATTTCTGGCTGTTTTCGCAATATTTAATGAAACTTTCTGGATTTTTTCACAATTTTTTTGACAATTGGATTTTCGGCGGATTCTGTCATCCATTTCAAAACCCAATTTCTTTTGTGGAATTTTGTTTTTTGCTACTCCGAAAATTTTCGTAGATTTTACATCGATCTTTCTGAATTTTTTTCCTGTGATTTCGGATTTCCAGTCATTTTTTTCAGAATTCGCTTTCAGAAATGCCCAATGACATCTAAATAAACAGTAGAAAACACTCATTTACAGCCTTCAATTAATTTTGGGAATTTTCGAAAAATATAAAGTTGTTCACGAAATCGATATCTTTTCAGACATCGAATTTTCAGTTAGAAATTTTTTTTCAAAAATGGCTTTTTTTTAATTTGAAGAAAATTAAGAAAGCTAATAAAGCTCAGAAAATTAGAAAACAAATTGTTTTTTTTTCTTTTTTTTTCAAAATCACCAAAATTAATTATTATTATTATTATTATTAATTTTACGTGGTATTTTTCTTAATACACACTCACTTTTGGTGAACAACTGAATCGATTTTTGCGCATCTCTTTCTCACTTGGCAGTGGGAAGAAGCAGTAGGTGACCTTTTTCGGGTACACACTTTGGACCTGAAAAATGGGAATTTTCAATAAATATTAAAATATAGAAAAAAGTTTTTTCTGAAACCACTCACCAACGCCGGCCACAGCGGATCTCGTCTGTACGGCACCCAGATCACATCTCCTTTTTCGAGCTTATCTGCAAATTATTAAATTTTATTTTTTAATTTAATAAAGTTTTATTTGATTGTTTAGTATGATATTGATAAGAGAAGAAATTTTTAAAATAAAAAAAAAATTATTTAACTTTTTTGTTGAATTTGCAAAAAAAAAAGTGAATTGCAATTTTTTTTTTAAATTTTACTTGAACTTTATTTTCATTTCTATTTGAAAATATTCCAAATAAAAAATTATTCGATAAAATATTTAGAATATTTGAAAAAAAATCAAATTCCGGATTTTATTTTATTTCTTGAATTTAGAAAAATTTTTTGAAAACTCTATTTTCGTATTTTTGAAATTTTTTTTAATTACAAGAAAAATCCTAAACTTAAATTTGGAATAATTTAATTTAAAAAAAAATTTTTGAATGAAAAATCAATTAAATTTTTGAAAAAATCTGTTAATTTAATTTAAATCACATTTTTCAAAATTGTTTCGAAAAACTCACGTGTAGTAGTATTATTGTTAGGCATTGTGTATGTAATTTGTTCTGAAATTTCTGAAAATCTAAAAATTACAAAAAAAAATATTATCAATAAGATATATAAAAATCCGGGATATTGAATACCTGGAAAATCGATTAATAAATTAATAAAAAAATTTAAAAAATAAAATAAAATCTGTAAATTTTTTATAAATCTGAAATTAAAATTGAGCAGTAGTTGAAGACTCGGGGGGCGAAAGGAATTTGGCGGGGACGAAGGAAAACTGTCACTGGCACTTGGAAAATAGAAAAAAAAAGTAGGAAAAATCAAAGAAAAAAATCCGAAAAAAAACAACAAACTATCCTTATTTACAATGTTTGGTATGATTTTGGATAAAAAAATTCGCAGAAATTCGTGCTGAAAAAAATCTGAAAATCATCGCTAAACGGGCTAGTGTTAGATCTATATATCACCTAGAGGAGTGGAGAAAAAAAAGAAAAAAAAAGAAAAAAATGCAGAAAATCGATAATTTCTTTCAATTGAGAAAATTTGAGAAAATTCCTGATGAGAATTCCTGATGAGATGGATGAGAAGAGGACGACTATCGACTCAAATGACCCATTAGTTCCAGAACCTGAACAATTATTTTGTTTTCCAAAAAAAAATCGATTCATCTATAAAATCAATGTTCGGGAAAAATCAATTTTGCCATCAAAAATAAATTTTTTTAATGCTAAAATTAATTTTGTCGCAATAAAATTAATTTAAATTTTTTTTTTGAAAATTATTGAATTTAAAAAAATATTTTTATTGAAGCTAACAGGGGGACATGCTATTATGAAAATCGGCAATTTGGCTGCTGTAACTGAGTATCAAATGTCCCCTAAACCTTTCATCCTATGATAATGTGTATTTTGACGTGAGTGTGTTTGCACAATCCTACGAAAATTGTCACGCGAAATCCAAAAAGAACATAATGACTCCGTATCATTTGAGTCGCTACGCAGTGAATACGAAAGCGTGCGAAATTCAAATTTCAAATCTTTACGTCGCGTTTAAAAATTAAAGAATTTCTTTGCATTTAATATTATTTTTTAAAAAATCAAAAAAACTTACTTTTTCATAAGTCGTGAACGAGACGCCGACTGCGATGGGTCCTTTGAGCCAGTTCATGCTCAGTCCTTTGTACAATCCACGTTTCAGACCCTCTGCAAAATTAGGAACAATTTTTAGAAAAATATTAAAATAAATTTCAAAAATTCTATTTGCACTTGTAAAAATGTCCATACACGATGAATTTAAAATTTTCTAGGCCACCAATAGTTCTAAAAATTTCAATTGGCCAGGAAAATTGAATTACAGCTGTTTTTCTGGGTGTTTTTGTGAAAACCCGGTTTTTAAAAATCATTCATGTAATTTGTTTCATCAAAAAAAAACCGCATGAAAATCGGTACGCTGTGCATTTTTTTATTTTTTCAAACTATAAAATTGGCAAAAAATGTCAGAAAATTCCTACAAAAATCGCTCGTTGCGAGACCCTTCCGCCATTTAAATATCCGCTCCTTTAGAACGTTTGCTTTGATTTTTTTCCGGAATAACAAGCTCAAAAAATTACGATCTAGTTTTCGCAAAAAATCGTCCAAAAAAAGGAAAAAAAACATAGAAAAATGCAATGCGCCCATATTATCCGTCCTGCAAAAGTTGCAACTTCTGTGCCAAACCGCGACGCAGCCGCGACGCGGCCGAATATGCGTTGTCTCGCCACGAAAACGGCTGTTTCGACGAAAAGTACGGTAGAAAAGGCGCGTCGCGGTCAGCGCAGAAATTTCAACTTCTGCAGGACGGATAATAGGTCCATAATAGTATCTCCAAAAAAAAACGGGCAACTAACCAGTCTGATAAATGTGCACAATGGCTCGAAGGGGACTCCAACCGCTCGGGATGCGGCCAGTTTGCATTCGCCGTCGTACAATGTCCAGCGGGTACGATGACGATTGGCCAATGAGGCCGGCGAGCATTCCGGACAGCATCCGGAACATGGAGCTTTCCTGGAAAATAGAAAAAAGAAAATCGAGAAAAAAAGAGAGATGTGCAGTGAGCAGGAAAAAAAATTCGAGTATGTAGCTGGAAAATCCGAAAAAACAACTTTTTTAAAAATAGAGGAAACTTCCAAATAAATTGATGGTGCGTACATGTAAACAATGCATGGCTGTTCTTTCATTCACGAATTTTCAGACAATTTCGAGCTATTCTCGATTTTTAGAACTGTTTTTCTTATTTCCTACTCGCTAGCTTCCTACTCGTTGCACATCTCTGAAAAAAATCAATAAAATTCGTGTCGGCTTCCAAAAAACATCGACTGTCAACTTTTCGACATGATTTTTCCGTTTTTCAATCGGTAATCCATCAAACACTTACAACTTCTCCCGTCTGATCGCGATACATGATTTTGAGCGTTTCGTACGTGTAGAACGACGATCCGGCGTAGGGTATTACTCCTGGAAACGGAAAAACATAAATGTACTAGTGGAAATTCGGTGAATTTTACGAAAAATAATAATTTCGAAATTCGGGGAAAATTTTTTTTTCATTTTTTTAAAATTCAATTTTTTGTTGTGAAAGGTGGTTTTTCTTTGATCAAAACATACATTGGAAAATCGCTGTTCTAAGAAAATAGCTAAATTCCCGGAAAAAAAACAATAAAAAACATGCCGAAACCGATTTTTCTTGAAAATTTCAATTGATTAGCACCAAATTGATGTGTAATTTTATGTTTTCAAATAATCAACAAGAAAAAACAAAAGGGAATGACAAAATCTGCGAGAAAACTGTAAAAATCCGCAGAATTTCGGAAAAAAAATCTGCGAAAACAGTTCAAATTTAGGAACGATTAGAGATGAGAGAGCGCAGAGAAGCAGACTTTTTTTCGAATTTTTCTCGTTTTTTTTCGAGAAAAAATGCAAAAAATGCGTAGTTTCAAAGACTGGTCAGCAAAATTAAAGCGGATGTGCTCGAAAAAAAAAATTTTTTTTTTCGTTTTTTTTTTCGACTTACAGTTTCCAAATTATTTTAAATTTTATTTTCAAAAAATTTTATCGATAGTCTACAGGTTGTTTGTGGATTTTCTCGATATACCGGATTTTGCGAGATTTCCCAAATTTACCATATTCCAGATTTTTCTTTTTCCAATTTTGATAGTTTTTTCGAAATTCATAACTTCTCAGATTTTATCAATATTTTAGAATTTGTGTTTTCTAAAATGCATTCTAACTTTAAAAATAGCTAAAATTCACCATTTCTCAGATTTCCCAGTTTTTCCAATTTACCGAATTTTGCGGGTGTCCCAAATTTTCTAGTTTCTTCCAAATTTTTAAAGATTTTTTTTAGGATTTACAATTTTCCCAAGTTTCCAAATTTGTAGGTTTTCGTAAAATTTCAGAATTTTTTTTTTTCAAAATACACAATTTTCAAATTTTTCCATAATTTATGAAAAAAATTGATCCAGAAAATGAATTTTTTTAAAATCGCCAAAAAAAAAGAAAAAAAAGAGGTGCTCACCAAGAATAGTGGGATAAATGCCCCTGTAGAGCAATCGAATGCCTCCCTCGTTGTACGTTTTGACGAAAACCGACATCAGCGACGAGTACTGTAACTTGGAGGACACCGAAAGACGCGCCTTCGCCGTGTCCAGTGGATATGTGACCATTGTGGCCGTCGTCGCTGCTAGCGACCCCGTCATGTAGCGTTTCACCGGTGTTCGCACTCTGGAATTCAAATATTTTCAGGTTTTCTTTGGGATTTCCTTTAAAAAAGCGCAAATTTAGTGAAAAATCCTTTAAAATGTCCTTCCATTTGCAATTTTTGTGCATTTTTTTAAAAAATCGGAAAATTTTCGAAAGTCAGAAGAAAATTGGAGCTTTGAAAAATTAATTCAAAAAAAATGTAATTTATAAATTTAAATTTTAGTGATTTTTCGCAGTCCGTTCTAAAATTGGAATTTATTAAATTCGAATATTCGAAAAATCCCAAATTAAAATTTCTAGCGGATTCTCGAATCCGGAAGCACGTTCTGGACCAGACATGGTTGGAACTATCGGAGATAATTTTTTTTCCGAAAAAAAAGTCGAAAACCGAAAATGTTCGGAACTTTCGGAAACTCCGGTTCCGCTTCCGACCGAGCCTGTTCTGGACGTTCCAGAATACCCGATTTTATATGAAAATTGGAATCCGGTGTTCGCATTCTGAAATTCAAACATTTTCAGGTTTTCTTCGGAACTAATTCTATTATTCTCTGTAATTTCCCTAATTTCCCAAAAAAAAGCGCAAAATTAGTGAAAATTTCTTAAAAATGTGCTTGAATTTGCATTTTTTGTGAATTTTATTAAAAATCCGAAAATTTTTCGAAAAAAAATGTGTTGATTCTGTGGTTTTTTTCGACTTGAAGGACAGAGAAAAACCGACTAGTTTGTAATATTTTGGACAGTTTGACCTTGTTTCGGCTCTTTTTCGGGAAAAAAAGTTGGAACTTTTTTTTCGGAAAAAAATTGAAATTTGGTGAAATTTTGTGAAACTTGAGCAAATCAACATCTCCTTGTTAGACTCACCCATTCTCATCGACTCTCAACAACTTCTTGTACTGCTCGAAGGCGGCGAATTGCATCGAGGCGTACGGAACGACACGGGCCATCGTCGCCGAATTGCCCCGATAGAGGGCCCAGAATCCGTTCTCTCGATAGGTGAGTTTGATGAATTTAATCGCCGACCGGAATGAGTAGCCGCGCGTGCTTGACACTGAAACACGGGGGTTTTTTTCGAATTTACAGTAAAATAAATTTTTTAAAATTGGCAGTTTTTTTTAAAATTAATGGACCAAAGCTGGTCGGCAAAAAATAGAAAAAACTTTTTAAAAAAACTTTTTTTAAAAATTTCTTTGCCGATTCGTGCTTAGGCCCATAAGTAGCTGAATTTCGAAAATTGTAAATTTCGTGTAATTTTCAAATTTTTTTAACTAAACACGGCACCCTGCGTTTGAAATAGAAAAATCGCTATCAATAGAGCGCGCTTGCTGCAAACCCAGCCAAAAATGAATATACCGCTGTTTTCGGCGAGAAAAAAATATTTTTCGAAGTTTTTGAACCTGAAATGGATGAAGAGAAACATTTGAAACATTTTGAGACCATCGGCCACTAAAATGGTCCATTTTTCACGGAGGAGATCCATTTTGAAATTTCAACGGTAAAATCGTGTTTTTTGCACATTCCCGGATATTACGGAAAAGTGAGCTTTAGGATATGTCATCTCGAACCTGTTTCCGATGCAGAATTTTATTGTGCACATTTTGAGCACAAAAACAAGCGAAAATGTCAAAAATTGAGAGAGGAGACGCATTTTGAAATTTTCAATGCCGTCCAAAGCCGTCAGAAAATTATTTTTTCACAAAATTGTTATTGAAAAAGGTCGATTGGTCTGTTTTCTTTCCTTTTTCACTCGAAAATAATTTTTCCCGTTCGAAACGGTCCGGAATTCGGTCACCGGAGCTACCGTGTTTTTTCGAAATCGAAAGAGTGTGGCGCGACGAGAGACGCAGAGAATCGCGCTATTTCAAGCGCAGGGTGCCGTGCTAAATAATTTAAATTTCCAACCGATTCTCGTTTTTTTACTATGAGTTGATCGGCGAACTTGCTATTTTCCGATTCGAAATGACCATGAAAAATTAGCGATTTTTGGTTGAATTTTGTTTTTCATTAAATTGTCCTTTTTCGGAAAAAGCAAAAAATCCGGTTTTCTTTTGTCATTTTTAAGCAAAAATTACGCATTTCGAAGCATTTTGAACAAGTGAAAAAATAGGGAAAAAATATATAAAATTGCGATTTTTCGAAAATTCGAATTTTCGCGGAAAATTTGGAAATCAGCGAATCCGAACATTTCTTTAACTGAAAGAGACTATTTTTTTAGGTTCTTAACAGAAAAATCGTACATTTTTGGTATTTTTCAATAATTATTGACTTTTTTGAGTTTGGATACGAAAACGGGCGGTTGTCAAGGTTTCTGACAGAAAATCGAATTTTTATATTATTTCTGAATACTAATTGTCGAATTAACTAGTTCTTAACCTAGAATTTCTATTTTTCGATTATTTTCAAGATTTGAAGGGATTTTTTACAATTTTTGCATTTTTTCTAATGAATAGAGTAAAAAATAAATATATAAAATTGCTATTTTCGAAATTTCAACTGGAAAATGGGAAACAAGCTACTCTGGAATTCAAAGTTTTCTTCCATTTTTCTGTGAAAATCGCCAATTTGTCGAATTTCGAAGCGAAATCCGGGGAACTTCCTCCTTTTTATCGATTAAATCCGTTTCCTACCTTGAAAATAGATCTTCGTTCGATCCAACGGCGCAATAGTCGTTTTGGCGAGCGCTCCGGCGACGGCGCCGGCCGAAAGCGACAAAATGACACTGGGTCTTTGTTTTTTCTGTTTTTAAGATTAATTTACATTGAAAATCCATGAATTTACCTCATTTTTATCTTGCGTCATTCAAAAAACCCGACGTTGATGTGATCCAAAGCGACTATTGTCTCGATTCTCCCGAAATCGAGGCGTTTTTCTACAAAAATCGTCGATTTTCACACGTTTTACATAACAATCGAATGGCAATCAACACGGGCAAACGTTTATTATGTCTGTTTTTTGTTGAGAACACGGCGAAAATACGGAAAAAAATACAAAGAGTGATCTGTGATCATTTTCTCTGCCGTCTCTCGCTCACTTTGTGTTTACACTTAAAATGTGACACTGGCGGCCCGTTATCAGTCGTGTGTTCTTTGACGTCTGCGTGTCCCCGCCTCTCGTTGATTTGCACCTGATCGCGGAAAATTAGAAATGAATTCGAAATTTTTCCACGATTTTTACGTCGAAATGTGGAATTTTATCCGGAAAAAATGTTTGACGAGTTGGGGGACTAGTTTTTGCAATGCAAGTGCGCTCTGTTGATTTGGGATTTTAGGCCATCGAATAATTTTTGAATTAATTTTCGATAATTTTCACCGTTTTCGAACCTTAAAAACGATTTTTTGTTTATTTCCACTCATTTTTCTTGATTTTTAACTGGTATGTTAGGTAAATATTGATTTTAGCAACAATTTAACAACAAAAATACGTAAAATCTCGCTAAAAATTGGCAAAACATGGTTTCTACGGAATTTCAAAAATTTCAGCACAAAATGGAAGACGCATGGCCGACGATCGAGCGAACTACGATACCCGCGTCGGTGCCGGAGACGCCGGCGAACTTCGACGAGAAGCCGCCGTTCAACAGGGCGATCAACGTCTACCCGCTGACCAACTACACGTTTGGAACGAAAGACGCGCAAGCGGAGAAGGACAAGTCGGTTCCGGAGAGGTTCAAGCGGATGAAGGACGAGTATGAAGTGGTGAGTAGTTGAAAAGCGCAATTAAATAATGATTTTGCTGATTTTCAGGTGGGAATGCGGCGATCGGTCGAAGCAGTGCTCATTGTCCACGAGCACTCCCTCCCGCACATACTCCTGCTCCAGATTGGAACCACATTCTATAAATTGTAAGTAGAATCTTGAAAAAGGCCTCGGGAATCCGATTTTTACAGGCCAGGAGGCGAGCTGGACAGCGGAGAGGACGAGATCTCTGGAGTGAAGCGGCTGCTGAACGAGACGCTCGGACGAACAGACGGCGAGCCAAACGAGTGGACCATCGAGGACGAAATCGGCAACTGGTGGCGTCCGAACTTTGACCCGCCCCGCTATCCGTACATCCCGGCGCACGTGACGAAACCCAAAGAGCACACCAAGCTGCTTCTGGTGCAACTGCCGTCCAACTGTGAGTGACGTGTCGGTGATTAGAAAACCAATAAATTCGCTTGTTTCAGCAACATTCTGCGTCCCGAAGAACTTCAAGCTGGTCGCCGCGCCTCTTTTCGAGCTCTACGACAACGCGGCCGCCTACGGACCACTCATCTCATCTCTCCCGACAACTCTTTCAAGATTTAACTTCATTTTCAACGAGTCCAATTGATTAATCACTTTGCTAATAATAAATTATTTTTTTCGGACTGCCTGATTAACCAAGAGCAAACGAAACAAGGTCGGGATCGACATTATTCGAATCAATCGCTTTTAGAGAAGTTCGTTTCATTTGGCTCGCTTACAACACCAACTTGGCGTACTCCTTCGTAAAATTAGTGTGATGTTCCTTTGGGCAGGTTCGTCTGTTGCACCATCGCTTTGCTCTTCTTCTCAAACTGAATCTGCCAAAAATCGATAATTTTGGTGTGAGTTTTTCCAATTTCTATCCAAAAAAGAACCGAAAATGTTCCGGCTGTCTCCGGAAACGATCCTGTTATCGATTTTTTAGCGAATTTTGATGGGAAATCGATAAAATATTGGGAACTGCGTAGAAATTGATAAATAGGGAAATGGACCATGACTAGACAAACGATAATCGTTGTCTGCGTCTCTTGTTCTCTCCACGACGGTATTTTTTACCGTATAATTTCACAAATATTGAATTCTAAAAGCGAAAAATCGAATCGTTCAAAACTTCGAGTTTTTCTTTCAGATCACTCCTCAAACAGATCTCTCCTGAATTAAATTCAACTGAACTGGTATTTAAATAGTTGTTTCCACCTGATCTCTTACGATTTCCGAATTTTAAATACTTGAACAATAAATTAAATAAATATTTATCAAACATTTTTGCATTTTCAATCGACAAGAAAACCGGGAAAAAAGGATGATCATCATCGATGATAGAGTTTCAGATGAAACGGAGGATCTGAAATTTGCAGATACCACTTTCCCGTCCTCTGGGCTCATTTCTGGAGCTCTTGATTAGAAAATAAATTAAAAAAAAAACTTGCATACACACTCGCGTGACCTAGTGATATCAGACCCACACAATCAAATGTTTTCTTGGGAAAAAAAGGGAAATTTGACCTGCGATTTTGATCCCGTTATGTGACCGGCCGATCTGAGAACGGCGCGCGCGATGGACTGTACGGAAAGGGTATAAAAGGACAGAATCGGTCAGTACCTCTCTCCTCTACTCACTGTTTTACACAAAAAATGGCCTTGAACCGATACGGCCTGAGAATTCGGGATTATGTGAATGCGGAAACTTTGGATTTGGAGAAGAAACTCGAGGGAGATGGGGTAGCGGCAGAGGACACGTCTGCAAGCGCAACGATCGAGGGCTGGCTAGAGCACAAGAAGTTCAACAAACGATTCGAAATTGGATCGGAGCATCCGTTCGTCTCACTCAAAATCGGCCGATGCACGCGCTTGTGAGTTGGCATCAATTTATATTTCAAAAAAAAAATTTTTTAAAGGTTCGTCGACATTGTGCGTCGAATGGGAAATGTTTCTGTGGAGCCATTCTTCGATGACGTCGACAAGAGATCGCCGCTACATCGTTGGTCGATTTCATGCATCATCAGTCACGGACAAGCGTCGGAAGTGGTGTATCTCGATTCGAAGCAGGAGACGGTGTCCGGCGTACGCCATTGTGCCGAGTTCGACTTCTTCGATCTCAATCTGCCGGTTGTGTTTCACGTTCGAGGAACGAAATATTTGGTGGATAAGACAAAGAGCGCAAAGAAGGTAGGTTCCGGGGGACGGAAGAGTTGCGAGTTGATCTCGCAGGACAGATAATTCGTAATATTGTAATTTTACAACTTTTCGCCGAAAATTGAGAACGCGAGCGCTCTTGAAACCAGCGATTCTGGATCTTTTTATTGATACGCGGGTTGAAAAACGTGAATTTTAATTACTGTTTAGTAAATTTCACAGAAATAGACGGATTTCAAGGTTTCTGTCAGAAAATGGCATTTTTGAAATTATTTCTGATTAAAAATTGTGGGATTAGCTAGTCTTCTCATTCAGAATTTTGATTTTTCTAATTATTTCGGATTTTTCAAGCAATTTTTGACAGTTTTTCTTGAAATTCAAATTTTTTTCCATTTTTCTGTGAAAATCGTCAACTGGTCGAATTTCGAAGCGAAATCCGGGGAAATTCCTTTTTTTTATCGATGTTTCCTACCTTGAAAAAATTTGTTTCCTACCTTGAAAATAGATTTTCGTTCGATCCAACGGCGCAATAGTCGTTTTGGCAAGCGCTCCGGCGACGGCGCTTTGTGTTTACACTTAAAATGTGACACTGGCGGCCCGTTATCAGTCGTGTGTTCTTTGATTTAACTTCATTTTCAACGAGTCCAATTGAATCATTGTTCCTTATGGTATATTGTGGTACTGATAAATCGTCTTCGGAAGTTCGTTTCATTTCGCTTACAACGCCAACTTGGCGTACTCCTTCGTAAAATTAGTGTGATGTTCCTTTGGGCATTCTTTGGGCAGGTTCGTCTGTTGCACCTTCGCTTTGCTCTTCTTCTCAAACTGAAACTGCGGAAAATCGATAATTTTGGTGTGAGTTTTTCCAATTTCTATCCAAAAAAGGACCGAAAATGTTCCGGCTGTCTCAGGAAACAATCCTGTTATCGATTTTTTAGCGAATTTGTATAAGAAATCGATAAAATATTGGAAACTGCGTAGAAATTGATAAATAGGGAAATGGACCATGACTAGACAAACGATAATCGTTGTCTGCGTCTCTTGTTCTCTCCACGACGGTATCGCGAATTATTCGCAAATTATCACGATTTTTTATATTTTTTTCAGATGAAATACAAAAAAGGAGTGAATGACAAAGAGGAAAGAAGAAAAAATCGAATTTGGCGAGAGAAACAGGTAAAAAATGATGGAAAATGATCAAATATGTTGGAAATACATATGTTTGTTCCAGATCGACGGAAAACAAAACAGGAAGGTGATGCGTGCGAGGAAGTCGAGAGAATTTTTGGTTTTGGTAATTTTTTCCTGTATTTTGTTCCGAAAAATATGAAATCCCCATTTGTAAGGACTGTTGTTTCAGAGACGACGGCGTCTGCAAAGGAAAAACTTCGTGTGGTCGCGTGACCAGGTAATTCTTTCATTTTTTTTGTTTTTTTTTTCAGTTCTCCGTCGAATCGGCAACTACGCGGTAGCGATCGACAAGCAATCGAAGCGGCCGAATGACCTGGTAAATTCATGTTTCTTAGTGTTTTAAAAATTCCATGTTTGTTTAGAGAAATCGGAAGCCTAGCAGGGAACGCGAAGTGAGAACCTCCGATGGGGAATTTCGGCGATAAGAGTCCAAAGGGTCCAAATGACGAGTGAGCTCTTCTTTACTTTCACCGAAAGGAAGGAGCCACTGCGGCGCGGCCACTCCAGGCCTAGAACTGCCAATATCACGTGCGGATCGGTTCGGAGCCTCCCGAAAACTTCCCTCGTCTCTGATGAAAGCTCTTTTTCTCTGAATGGATCCTCCGGAAAAACCTTCACTGAGTCCGGTGTAATCGTTGGTATTCGGGTTGATTCTATTGAATGGAAGGATGCTGAGACGTTCTGCAAAAACTATGCTTACGGATTACTGTAGGCGAGACCAAATTCGAGGAGACATGTACCAGGGACCACAATCGGCTTAACTCAGCAAAATTGTGGTAGCTTCCACTAGAATGGGTCAAAATGGCTCATTTGAGCCCATCTCTAGTCTGGAAATAAGTTGATAAGGGGTCTTAGAAACAAGATCCCACAGTTTCAGAGCAAAATATAAAAATTGAGCAGCGCCACGTCATCTGAAGCTGAGCACAGAGTGAAAAAACGTACTGGCTAACTTCCAGATGACGTGACGCCTTCAGAATAAATCCAAGAGCCCTGAGACTGTGTCGGAGGGGTTTTTAGACCCCGTGACTACTTTCAGTCTAAATTCCATCTCGAACGGAGCATTTTGAGCAAAGTTCTCGGCATTTCATAGAAAACTTATTCCACAAGTTGCAAAACTTATTCCCAACCTTTGAGGTGTTGACAAAATGTTGGAAAAATGCAATGTAACTGTGACCAAAATGTCATGTTCCAAAATGTTACGAAAATGACCATAATGTAATTTTTTTTGTGACCAAAATGTACCTTTTTTCTACGCGCTCGGAACAAATATTTTTTGCATCGGATACATAATTGACGATATTTTGTACTGGTATTCAACAGATTTTTCTATTGGAAGCTCCAAATTTAGCGTAAATTTGACTTTCTGAAATAAACGAAACATGTTCCTCAAAACGTTTTAGTGTGTGACTATGTTTTCCAGTTTTTCTCATGATGTTTCAAAAAAGAATCTGTTGAATACCAGTACAAAATATCGTCAATTATGTATCCGATGCAAAAAATATTTGTTCCGAGCGCGTAGAAAAAAGGTACATTTTGGTCACAAAAAAATTACATTATGGTCATTTTCGTAACATTTTGGAACATGACATTTTGGTCACAGTTACATTGCATTTTTCCAACATTTTGTCAACACCTCCAACCTTTGTGTCAAATCAAGAAATGCGCAAGCAAACGTTGCTGACGCACAGTTTGCTATTGGCGCGTTTATCGATTTATTTTTTATCCTAATTACTATCAAAGTTGCACAAAGTGGCGTGGCGGAAGGGAGAAACGCGAGTGGGCGGGACTTTGAGTCTCGCCGCGAAGAGTTGTCGATTTACGGCAGTGGCGCCGCGGCAGCTTTAAAAATTTTCGGTCATTTCCGAAAATTGCGCAATTCTTTCATTTTTATCGGGTTTTTCCCATTTTTTTGCATGAAAGTTGTTGAAACAAGTGTTCGCAACGTTTATCGATGTCTTCTCACCCATTTCTCACATTATTACCAGCATAATCGAATGTTTCAGGCAGAAAACCACGAAAAGGCGGCAAAACGGACGAACAACATGCACAAACTAATAAAAAAGGGAAACAAATGGACAGATGAGTTATGTTATTGGTAGTTATCGTGTTTAAGCAAAGATTTTCCACAAAAATCGAACATTTCGTCGGAAATCAGTCGGAGAATCGAGTGGCGTGTGGCGGCGACGCATGAAAATTCGATGAATACCTGTAAAACGGATTGAAACAGTGAGTATTGCATGTTTCCGACTGATAATTTCGTTCATTATTTCAGGAAAAGCGAAAACCCACTGTTTCAATCCGTTTTCCAGATATTCATCGAATTTTCATGCGTCGCCGCCACTCGCCACTCGATTCTCCGACTGATTTCCGACGAAATGTTCGATTTTTGTGGAAAATCTTTGCTTAAACACGATAACTACCAATAACATAACTCATCTGTCCATTTATTTCCCTTTTTTATTAGTTTGTGCATGTTGTTCATCCGTTTTGCCGCCTTTTCGTGGTTTTCTGCCTGAAACGTTCGATTATGCTGGTAATAATGTGAGAAATGGGTGAGAAGACATCGATAAACGTTGCGAACACTTGTTTTAACAACTTTCATGCAAAAAAATGGGAAAAAACCGATAAAATTGAAAGAATTGCGCAATTTTCGGAAATCGCCGAAAATTTTTTTAAAGCTGCCGCGGCACCACTGCCGTAAATCGACAACTCTTCGCGGCGAGACTCAAAGTCCCGCCCACTCGCGTTTCTCCCTTCCGCCACGCCACTTTGTGCAATTTCGATAGTATTATTTTCTATTTTTGCTCGTTTTCGTTCGTTTTTTCGCTTTCTCATTGGTTTTTTGTCATTAAAAATTCGAGTTAGACATCTAAAACTCGAAAAAGTAAAATTCGCTTAAAAAGTGTGCAAAATTTGTCACTGAAACCTTGTTTTAGGGACACTCTTGAAATTTTTCTCATGTTCTGCATTTGAGGGTAATTTTTCAGACAAGGGACATGTCAAGACGACTCGCCGATAGCAGAAACAAGGACAATTGGGAGTGTCGGGAAGAAAAAGAGCAGAACCGTTGAGGTTCATTGCTCGAAATGGTAATTCGCTTTGTTTTCAGATGAAAAATGTCCAACATGCCTATTTTTAGCGCAATCGCAAAGTGAAGGATCGGGAATTTGGTCAACAATAACGGATTCAATGCTGATTTCAAGTACGAAAAAGCCAATTTTGTAATACACAAAACAACCGTATTCTTTCAGAGTTCAAACTGATCAGTCGACGGAGCTCAACATTCCAAACGCCACCGACTGTCGAGTCAGACGGCCGCTTCAACTCGAGTAACTTGATAAATAATTTGTTCTGTTTTCATTTTATTAGCCCAGTTAATTGTCAATTTACTATATGTATCCCTGGCCTAGTTGTCATATACGTTTATTGTACCCTTTTATTTTTATTTTGAAAAAATAAATGTTATTTGTTCCTATTTTACTAAAATGGTCAAGAACAGGGCGTAATTAGCTGTCAAAAAGTGGGAAATCCTAACTTTTTCCCGAGTTTGCAAAACTTATTCCACATGTTGCATAACTTATTCCACAAGTTGCATAACTTTTTTGAGAGGTTGAGTAAAAGTTTTGCAACCTGTGGAATAAGTTTTCTATGAAATGCCGAGTTGTGCTCTTTTCAAGTTGGAATGGGGTTCAATCCACTAAAATGTGCAAAACTCGGCTCAAAATGCTCCGTGTGAGCCCATCTTTGGATATTATCTATCCAAGGGGTCTAGGTACTTGTTATTGAACCATCTGTCTCATTATCATTAAATTCAGAAGACGTGACGTCATAAGTGCTCAAAGTGCTCAACACACCCCTAAAAACGAGTGAAAAGAGGAATTTCGATTCCATATCTCCGCCCATCCGCTGCTCCATTATCAATTTGAGCGTGAGATGTTCGAGTGATTGGACCACATTCTTCTCCGGTTCCTTGTCCATATTCCTAAGTATCGTCCATCCAATCCGCCGCTCTTTCTCTCCCTCAAAACACTTTTTCACCACTCTCTCCATCACTACGTCCATTTTCGAGAAGAACACGTCTCTGAAACTAAAGGAATTATGCTTCCGGAAAACCGGAAAGAATCGGGAAAAAGTAATCTTCTTGGTACTTTGAGTTGGAAAATGAGCCAAACGGAAAGCATCCAGCCTTCTATGCGCGCACTCTCGCTGCCTGCGTCTTCCTCTTCCGCCTTCTCTCTCCCTCTCCACGGCGAACCAGCGGCGGCGTCTAGTAGTAAATTTTTGCAGCATTTTTCCAGGTTAGGCCACCAATCAGCAATTCTGAAACGTGGGCCACGCCCCTTTCGCAACCGCCGCGTGAAATTTTGCAACTTTGCCGCACGCAGGTCCGATTGGCGGAGTCCTCCTACAAACACCATTTGAACGTCATCGTCCCCGCGTTTTTCGGGGCAATGGTCTTAAATTTCGGGCATGTTTTTTTTTAAATCGTTCGAAAATTAATCTTGAAGTTTTTGTATAAAAAAAGTTGAAACTTTAAAGAAGTTTTTCGAGAAAAATGCGAAAAACCCCTCGGGGACTAGGAAACGATGTCAGGAGGCGGAGATTCAAAACGCAAATATGGCCTGGATTTTCCTCTAACACGTCGCTTCTGGTTCGCCGTGCTCTCGTTAGACTCGAAGCACTACTAGGCTAAAGTTTGGCGGATTTGCCGTAGCAAATCGGCGGATCCGCGGCAAAAGTGGGCGGAGTTTAGGAGAAAGATGCGGAATTCGATGAGACACAGAGAAGAGTGTTGCGAATCCCGGGCCAGCGGAGCTGCCCCTGCTCGCAACCTACAATCAGAAGAAACCTCGTCCAATTGAACTCAACAAGAATCGACTATAATCCTGCCCGACCATCAACGCACGCTACCCGATCTGTATACGAGCTTCAACAACGTGCCGGAGGTCGCCACGCCATTGATTCTACTCGCCGTCTCATTGCATCCATTCGCCGTCTCATTCTACTCGCCGTGGACTGGCCCCGACCTCGCCCCGACCTCGTCCTCATTCCCTGAGGTCAATGAAGCACCCACCATAATTGAACTGTCATTACTCCTTCTACATCGAACTCGTCTACCGCATCTTCTCTGGTTAGTACACCTCCTCAACTGCGTACTTCCGGCCCCTTCGGGGGCCCAATAAATGGTCTACTCTCTTATGGTTTGTTTGTGTGTCTCCCCGCGCTCTCTCTCTCTCACTCGCGCGCTACTCTCTCGCTCTAGTTCGCGTTTCGTCTACTTCTGAACCCTACCTTTGCGACAAAGAGTACAAATCGGCGGATCCGCGGCAAGAACTTGTAGAAAGTACGACGACGGGCGGAACCCGCGAGATGTCGGGCCATGCGAAAGGTGACCTCTGGCAGTTGCCTCTACCTCCATCTCGAAACACACTCAAGTTCAGGCCTCTCGAAAGAGAAAGCCGAAGAACTGTATATAGTTTGGTTCCGCTTCCCACAGACGTTGCTACGCCAGGTGAAGCATTATATTCTTGCAATTACCTTTTCAATATACTCGACCGAAGACACCATTCCTCTTTTTTGGTTGCTGTTAACCTCGCTCGGCGGATCCGCCAAACTTTTGCCGAGTAGAGAGCTCTCTTCTATCGATTTTCTCTGGGCTTTCGTTGAATATGAAACTAGGATTTCGACTGGGAAAAATAGGAAAAAAACATCATTTATTGATATCTAACCAGAGGACGTCCCCAATAAAAGGACTCCTCACAGATTTGCTTATATTCCGAGATTGCGAGATATTGCACCCGAACCGTCGGAAGATCTCCAGTCATTTTCCCGCTCTTTTTAGAGTAAACAGATCGTCCGTTCTTGTTCTCAATGGCCGCCTTCCATCCCTCCGCTGGTATCACTCTCTCAAACTTGTCAATGAGCTCTCGGTTCGTGTAATCCATCAATTCGTCCCGACTCATCTCTCCTTGTCCTGAAAACAACGAAGAATCGGAGAAAAAAGAAATAGCTGTGTATAGGCACCCGCAGATGGTGCTCATCCGCTCTCCCTACTGAGCCACACACCCATGTGCGCGCTGTCGGTCGTCTCTGCCTACCGTTGATACAGATTGTAATGCAGCGAACTTCGTACGAGAACGCCAGCCTGATGAACCTCTCCGCCCAATATGTATCGTATTCCACGTTCTCTCGATGGGGAATTTCGGCGCAACAAGTCCAACAGGCGCTAATGAAGAGTGAGGTCTTCGTCACGGATATAGTGATGTGATCGATCTCTGATATGGACATCTTGTGCGCTATCACTGCCAACATCACGTGCGCATCGGTTCGAAGCCTTCCGAACACCTCTCAAAAATGCTTATATTCAGCCGTATAACTATTCATTTTTCCAACCTCCACTCTCCGCGGAATCAGCATAGTATCGGTTGTCGGAGGAGAATCGGTAGATGTCGATGCGTTCTGCAAAAACAATGCTTACGGAATACTGTAAGCGAGACGAATTTCGACATTCTCCGGAAATGGACACAACTCGGCTGGAAATTGTGGTAGCTTCCACTAGAATGAGCATAAGTTGGCTCAAAATGGCTCATTTGAGCCCATCTCTTGTCTGGAAGTTGATAAGGGGTCTGGAAGCAAGATCCCCCAGTTTCAGAGCGGAATCTCGAAATTGAGAAGCACCACGTCATTTGATACTGAGCACAGTGAAAAAAAAACGTACTGGCTAACTTCCAGATGACGTGACGCCTTCAGAATAAATCCAAGAGCCCTGAGACTGTGTCGGAGGGGTTTTTAGACCCCGTGACTACTTTCAGTCTAAATTCCATCTCGAACGGAGCATTTTGAGCAAAGTTGTGTTCTTTTCAAGTTGGAATCAACTCACCCCTGAAAACGAGTGATAAGAGGAATTTCGATTCCATATCTCCGCCCATCCGCTTCTCCATTATCGATTTGAGCGTGAGATGTTCGAGTGATTGGACCACATTCTTCTCCGGTTCCTTGTCCATATTCCTAAGTATCGTCCATCCAATCCGCCGCTCTTTCTCTCCCTCAAAACACTTTTTCACCACTCTCTCCATCACTACGTCCATTTTCGAGAAGAACACGTCTCTGAAACTCTGAAGGAATTGTGCTTCCGGAAAACCGGAAACCGGAAAAAACGGGGAAAAAGTAAACTTCGTGGTACTTTGAGTTGGAAAATGAGCCAAACGGACCGCATCCAGCCTTCCCTCCGCGCACTCTCACTGTCTGCGTCTCCCTCTCCCGACTTCTCTCTCCCTCTCGTTACACTCAAAGCACTGGAGAGCTCTCTTCTATTGATTTTCGCATTCAGTACACAGCCCCCACCCCGCACTTCTATCCACACAGCCACTCACATTCGCAGAGGCATTAAACGAGACACCTGAACAGGTGGTAAACTGCACGGGATGTATTGTACAAGCTCATGTATTGTACTTCAGCGAGTCCCGCCCACACGGGGTGCTGCGGGCGACGTGGTCAGCAAGTGTGCTCCACTAAAGGTATACGGTACCTCGTTTTGAGAGGTCCTAAACGGCTTTGAAACACGGTTTAGCGGACAATTTTTTCAAATTTCGGCTGTTCTTATTTAAAATTGCCCTCCGACGATTACTTTGCGAAAATGAAATATGACTGGAGATCTTTCGACGGTTCAGGTGCAATATCTCGAAATCTTGGAATACAAGCAAATCTGTGAGGAGTCCTTTTATTGGGGACGTCCTTTGGTTAGATATCAATAAATGATGTTTTTTTTCTGTTCTTCCAGTCGAAATCCTGGTTTCATATTCAACGAGAGCTCAGAGAAAATCAATAGAAGAGAGCTCTCCAGTGCTTCGAGTGTAACGAGAGGGAGACGCAGACAGCGAGAGTGCGCGGAGAGAAGGACGGATGCTGTCCGTTTGGCTCATTTTCCAACTCAAAGTACCAAGAAGATTACTTTTTCCCGATTCTTTCCGGTTTTCCGGAAGCACAATTCCTTCAGAGTTTCAGACGTGTTCTTCTCGAAAATGGACGCAGTAATGGAGAGAGTGGTGAAAAAGTGTTTTGAGGGAGAGAAAGAGCGGCGGATTGGATGGACGATACTTAGGAATATGGACAAGGAACCGGAGAAGAATGTGGTCCAATCACTCGAACATCTCACGCTCAAATCGATAATGGAGCAGCGGATGGGCGGAGATATGGAATCGAAATTCCTCTTTTCACTCGTTTTTAGGGGTGTGTTGAGCACTTTGAGCACTTATGACGTCACGTCTTCTGAATTTAATGATAATGAGACAGATGGTTCAATAACAAGTACCTAGACCCCTTGGATAGATAATATCCGAAGATGGGCTCACACAGAGCATTTTGAGCCGAGTTATGCACATTTTAGTGCATTGAACCCCATTCCAACTTGAAAAGAGCACAACTTTGCTCAAAATGCTCCGTTCGAGATGGGACTTGGACTGAAAATAGTGAAGAGGTCTAGAAACACGCCGACACAGTTTCAGAACTATTGAATTTATTCTGAATGCGTCACGTCATCTGGAAGTTAGCCATAACGCTCTTTTCACTCTGTGTTCAGTATCAGATGACGTGGTGCTTCTCAATTTTGAGATTCCATTCTGAAACTGTGGGATCTTGCTTCCAGACCCCTTATCAATTTCCAGACAAGAGACGGGCTCAAATGAGCTCGGGTACCACGCCAACGTTTCGGTTGTCCGTCTATCATCTTCTCCTCTCGCCGTGTGGCCTGCTCCGCCGTTTCGCGATCTGTTTCGCGATCACGCTATCCACGGTTAGCTAGAGTCAGCAGGTAGCTTACTGACTACAGCTGGGCGAAATTCCGACTTCCGTTCTCCGCGATTTTTCGCGCTTCCGACTTCCGACTTCCGAATTCCGGATTCTCAAAATCGCACTCCCGCCCAGCTCTGTTACTGACACGATTTTCGACAGTCTGGGGCGAATTTCGTGATTCTGATTCAGAAGTTGAAGCACACCTGGGCAAAAAAGGGCGAACATTGTAGAAGACGATCCATGTTCGCATAGTAATCGTCGGAGGGAAATTTAAGAGAAGAACAGCCGAAATTTGAGAAATCGTCCGCTAAACCGTGCTTTCCGAACCGTTTAGGACCCCCAAAATGAGGTACCATATACATTTAGTGGAGCGCACTTGCTGACCACGTCGCACCCCGTGGAAGAAGGAAAACCGCACTTGCTGACCACGTCGCACCCCGTGGAAGAAGGAAAACCAAGCCTTAAAAGCATAAGACGTGCTCCAGAAGCCGTCAAAGTTGACGGATCGCTTAGAAAGTTTACTTACATTATCGGGTCAACATTTCTGAACAGTCTGCCAAGAAACCGGCAAAATCGGTCCAGTAGGCGCCGAGAAAAGGGTGCGGACGGGCAAACGGACAGACAGACACGAAATTGATCGTTTAAATGTAATAAAGACTACATGACTGCTTACAGTATTCCGTAAGAATTGTTTTTGCAGAGCAGATCAGCACCTTCCCATTCAATACAATCAACCCGAATACCAACGATTACACCGGACTCAGTGAAGGTTTTTTCGGAGGATCCATTCAGAGAAAACGAGTATTTTACCAGAGACGAGGGAGGTTTTCGGGAGGCTCCGAACCGATCCGCACGTGATATTGGCAGTTCTGAGCCTAGAGTGGCCGCGCCGCAGTGGCTCCTTCCTTTCGGTGAAAGTAAAGAAGAGCTCACTCGTCATTTGGACCCTTTGGACTCTTATCGCCGAAATTCCCCATCGAGAGAACGTGGAATACGACTTGTATTGGGCGGACAAGTTCGCAAAGTTGGCTTTCTCGCTGGAACTCTCCTCGATTACGATTGAAGTCTATGGTAGGAATCTTTTCACCGCCGCATCATTGCGCTTCACAGCTTGTGTTGCAAGTGCGCAGAATGCTGAACAAAACCTCATTTGAATTTTCACTTTCCGCGGGCGAATTCGAAAAACTTACTTTTGGCATCCCGTGCACTTAGTCTAAGCTTCCCGCGCTTTACCTGTGTGGCTCGATGTCCCGACAGAGCAGTTTCTTTTTTCTCCGATTCTTCGTTGTTTTCAGGACAAGGAGAGATGAGCCGGGACGAATTGATGGATTACACGCACCGAGAGCTCATTGACAAGTTTGAGAGGGTGATACCAGCGGAGGGATGGAAGGCGGCGATCGAGAACAAGAACGGACGGATTGTTTACTCTAAAACGAGCGGAAATATGACTGGAGATCTTCCGACGGTTCGGGTGCAATTCTGCAAGATGTATCCGTGCTATCCAATCCATGAGAGGTACTATTGGGGACGTCCTTTGATTCGAATTCAATAAATTTGTTAATTTCACACTTTCCAACGACACTCGGCGTTTGCGCCTGATCGTTACTTATATTGAGGGAAAAATTCGGTGTGTTTGTGTGTTTGATTGCACAGCGTCCTAGATCGGAAATAGGAAAATCCCGCGAAAACCATGCGCCTTCACTGACGCGTTTCGCGTGTGTCTGCGTCTCTTCTCTCCACACACTCTCTCGCCGCCCGATTATGTGTGCTTTCCCTGTTTGAGGGGAGAAAGCTCTTTTTCAAAAAAAGTCTTCTGACATTTGTAAAGCATGAAATTCTACGCCGATTGGTTTTTAGAACGCGAAATTTGGTCGCGTACTCGCAGAGTTGATGACTCTCAAAGTTTCAACGGGAAGCAACCGATTTCGGCAGTTTCTGAGAAATTCCAAGAAGCCGGGCCACTTTCGTCACTTTTTGGTGTCTACGGATTATAAAAGGTT
The DNA here is from genome assembly GCA_963932285.1 of Caenorhabditis macrosperma. Lineage (NCBI taxonomy): Eukaryota > Metazoa > Nematoda > Chromadorea > Rhabditida > Rhabditidae > Caenorhabditis > Caenorhabditis macrosperma. The sequence continues at coordinate 13,177,562 of OZ010622.1, forward strand.
CTCTTGCGCACATTTTAAGCTACCGAACGTCCCGAAAAGTTGAAAACCGACAGAATTGATGCAGTTTTTATAAATTGTTGTTTTTAGAAATCGCTCAAAACGTGTGAATACGTAATTTCACAAAAATTTTTTAGTAAAATCGAGCATTCAGTTCTTTTTTCTACAAGTATTTATTCGATTTTCCACATTTAATATGGAAAATCGCCGGAAATCTTCAAAAGAAATTTTAGAAATTTTTTAGGCGGCGAGAGAGTATTTCGACCGAGAGACGCCAGACGAAAGCGCGAAATCCTATTTCCGATCTAGGACGCTGTGGATTGTCCACAGTCATTTCTCAGCCCCCACTGGTCCGTTTTGACCCGTTTTTGGCACAGGGGTCAGTAGTATTGACCGCAAGGTGCTCGTGAATTTAAAAAGGGACATCTTTACTATTACTAATTGAGAAAGGATGTCTGTCTGTCTGTCTGTCTGTGTGTTTCTTTGTCCGCAGCCGTTTCTCAGCTCCTACTGGACCGATTCGGCCCGTTTTTGGCAGAATAAACACATGTCGACACGTCGAATTTAGACGTGTGAAAGAAAAATGATTGAAGCATTTCTAAAAAAAGACGACAGGCGAAACTGCGGAGCCCAGGCCAAGAGGCGGCGTTACCGGAAACGCTAACTACCGAAGTTATCGACGGAAATTTTACCTTTAAAATTTATTGGGAGAACGATTTCTTACTGTAGTTTTAAAGGCGCAGAACGAGATTGTGCGAAATGGGTCTTGGGCGGAAGTTGTGAAACTGTCAATTGATAATTTTTTCATATATTGTCCGTTCATTTTTTTCGTTTTCTAGTTTGGTTTGTCTCGTTTTTCAAATGTTTTTCTTCTCTTTTCCCTAGTTTTCATTGGCCTGCAAATGAGAACGGCTTTAGAGAGAAATTCTAGAATTATTACCACCAATCAGTAATCCTGAAACGTGGGCCACGCCCCTTTTGCAACCGCTGCGTGAAAATTTGCAACTTTGCCGCACGCAGGTCCGATTGGCGGAGTCCTCCCAAAAACGCCATTTGAACGCCATCGTCCCCGCTGTTTTCGAGGCAATGGTCTTGAATTTCGAGCATGAATTTTTTCAAAAATCGTTCGAAAATTAAAAAAATTTGCAACTTTAAGGAAGTTTTTGTTTTTCGAGAAAAATGCGAAAAACCCTCGGGGACTAGGAAACGGTGTCAGAAGGCGGAGTTTCAAAACGCAAATATGGCCTGGATTTTCCTCACGTCGCTCGTGGCACGGTCTCCACGGTTAGCTATGTGTCAGCAGGTTGCTTACTGGCACAACTCTCGGCACAATGGCGCACTTTGCGACGAGCGCGAATTTCGTGAATCTGATTTAGAAGTTGAAAAAATAGACAGATCCGAGAAAACGCATAAAATTATTGCTTACAATCACATATCGGTCATTTTGAACACTCGAGCACCTCTTAAAGTTGCAAAATGGCTGAGATATCGAAAATTTCGTAAAGTTCCACTTGTTTCTCTATCGGAAAATGCTCATATGCAAAATATACACGTTTCAGCGCTTAAAAATAACACGTTTCAGCGAAAATAACACGTTTCAGCGCTTAAAATGACCGCCAGGATCTTGTTCATAATTTGTCCAGACGGATTTTTGAAAGAAAAATTGGTTCTCGAGAATTAAATTTTGTTAATTTTCAAGCCAACACACACACAAGCCAAAACAACACACTTAAATAACTTTGCGAATATCGAACCGTTTGGGCCCGTCGAGCATTCAAAAATTGCGCCGTGCACTTGCGAACACTTCTATCAGAGAAAATTTCGGAAAAAGGTTCCTCCTTGCTGAAAAATCAACAATCTCCCAATTTCAGTGCTAAATTTTTATTAATTTTCAAATTTTGCGGGCTATTTTGCAGATGCGCTCCCGTGCACTCTCTTTTTTCGAATTGGAAGCTGTGGAGAGCGTGCGTGGTTCGCCGTGTGCGTGGTGTTTTTTACTCAGTTTTTCTTGTTTTCAGACTTGTTTTGTGATTGTTTTTTGTTTTTTACCGCATACTGAGGTTCCGTAGGGCTGTGAGAAGCACTTTTCACCGTTTTTTTTTCATAATTTTGAATAACGACATTGCTCGCTCTTAATTTCTCCTTCATTTTTAAACTTTCATCTTACTATCCAGCTCACAGCGTCCTATATCGGAAATAGGATTTCGCGCTTTCGTCTGGCGTCTCTCGGTCGAAATACTCTCTCGCCGCCTAAAAAATTTCTAAAATTTCTTTTGAAGATTTCCGGCGATTTTCCATATTAAATGTGGAAAATCGAATAAATACTCGTAGAAAAAAGAACTGAATGCTCGATTTTACTAAAAAATTTTTGTGAAATTACGTATTCACACGTTTTGAGCGATTTCTAAAAACAACAATTTATAAAAACTGCATCAATTCTGTCGGTTTTCAACTTTTCGGGACGTTCGGTAGCTTAAAATGTGCGCAAGAGAACCTTTTATAATCCGTAGACACCAAAAAGTGACGAAAGTGGCCCGGCTTCTTGGAATTTCTCAGAAACTGCCGAAATCGGTTGCTTCCCGTTGAAACTTTGAGAGTCATCAACTCCGCGAATACGCGACCAAATTTCGCGTTCTAAAAACCAATCGACGTAGAATTTCATGCTTTACAAATGTCAGAAGACTTTTTTTTGAAAAAGAGCTTTCTCCCCTCAAACAGGGAAAGCACACATAATCGGGCGGCGAGAGAGTGTGTGGAGAGAAGAGACGCAGACACACGCGAAACGCGTCAGTGAAGGCGCATGGTTTTCGCGGGATTTTCCTATTTCCGATCTAGGACGCTGTGTCCAGTGCTGTTTTCAGGTAAAATGATTTGGACAATGGCGGGAGCGCCTATAGGAATATTAACCGCATACGTAAGATTGTTCTAAAAAAAATAGAAAAACAAGGTTCGTTCAGGACACCTACCGCATCGAAATCTCTTCTCGTTTGGGATTGAAATAAAAAAAAAGAGATTCGCAAGCAGCTGCGGACATGTGGCGACGCTTGTGATGAATCAGCCGAAGCAGGCTTGGTCGGAACCGACCTGTCGGAACATTCGGAACTAATTTTTTTTTCCGAAAAAAAAAGTCGGAAAAATTAGTTCCGAGTTTTTTTTCCGAAAAAAAAAGTCGGAAAAATTGGTTCCGAGTTTTTTTTTCCGAAAAAAAAATCGGAAAAACCGGAACTTTTCGGAACTTTTCGGAACTGTCGGGATTTTTGAAATATTTAATAATTTTTAACCAAAATAACAAAAAATATCTAAAATTCAACAATAAACGAGTGGAAAGCAATAAAATTTTCAGTTAGCTTTCGAAAAACCAATTAGGGGATCATTTTTTTTTTAAAAATTGGTTCTCGAGAAAAATTAAAATTTGTGAAATTTCAAGCCAGAACAACACACTTAAATAACTTTGCGAATATCGAACCGTTTGGGCCTGTCGAGCATTCAAAAGTTGCGCCGTTCACTTGCGAACACTTCTTGCAGAGAAATTTTCGGAAAAAAGGTTCCTCCTTGCTGAAAAATGAACAAATTCTCATTTTCAGTGCTAAATTTCTATTCATTTTCAAATTTCGTGGGCTATTTTGCAGACTTTTTTCTTTTCGTTGAAAGTTCCGGAATTTCCGACAATTTTCGGAAAAGGTCCCGTCGGAAAAAAGTTCCGAAAAAAAAATTCGGAAAAAGTTCCGTCGGAAAAAAGTTCCGAAAAATAAATTCGGAAAAAGTTCCGTCGGAAAAAAGTTCCGAAATTTTACGGAAATTTCGGAACTTTCGGAAATTCCGGTTCCGGTTCCGACCAAGCCTGAGCCGAAGGAATCGTCTGAATGGGCCGGTGTGTTGCAGGAGATTCGCGAAGAAGCGACAAAATGGAAGCCGAAAACGGTGAACATGAAAAAAGGACTCGTGATCGTCACGCCGGATACGAAAATCAGAGGACCATTTCAAAAGACGTGGTTTTTTAAAAGATTCATCGACGTCGAGCGCAGAATGTCGTCGATCATTCTCACCCCACTCTTTGAAAAAAAAAGTAACAAAACTTGCATATTATATTTTTCTCCAACAATGGCAGTGTGGACGAGCTAGGAAATTTCTAGGCCAGCGGAGGTTTCTAGGCCCCGCGGGTTACTGTAAAAACATTTCAAAATTTCAACTGGCCAGGAAAAATCGATTTCGTCCGATTTTCCAGAAATTTTTTGTGCTAAAATTTTTTTATTGCTTCTATTGATTTTTCGTACAAAAATCCGCACGAAAGAAATATCAGAAACCCTATTTTCAGAGCAAGGGTTACGGTAACAAAACCTTGCGCTGTGTCGTTCGTTTCGAGACCGGCGTTTCGCCCACTCGCGCTTTTCTTCGTCCTCACTGCCATTTTGCGAGAAAACGATAATACATACTCGCGTGGCCTAGTGATATTAAACCCCCATAATCAAATGCTTTCTTGGGAAAAAAAGGGAAATTTGACGCGTTTGATCATCGAGACGTGACCCTCCGACCTGAGAACAACGTGGATGGACTGTACGGAGAGGGTATGGAAGGACCGAGTCTGTCAGTACCTCTCACTATGGACGACTCATCTCTTCTCTCCCAACTACTCTTTCAAGATTTAACTTCATTTTCAACGAGTCCAATTGAATCATTGTTCCTTATGGTATATTGTGGTACTGATAAATCGTCTTCGGAAGTTCGTTTCATTTGGCTCGCTTACAACGCCAACTTGGCGTACTCCTTCGTAAAATTAGTGTGATGTTCCTTTGGGCATTCTTTGGGCAGGTTCGTCTGTTGCACCTTCGCTTTGCTCTTCTTCTCAAACTGAAACTGCGGAAAATCGATAATTTTGGTGTGAGTTTTTCCAATTTCTATCCAAAAAAGGACCGAAAATGTTCCGGCTGTCTCAGGAAACAATCCTGTTATCGATTTTTTAGCGAATTTGTATAAGAAATCGATAAAATATTGGAAACTGCGTAGAAATTGATAAATAGGGAAATGGACCATGACTAGACAAACGATAATCGTTGTCTGCGTCTCTTGTTCTCTCCACGACGGTATCGCGAATTATTCGCAAATTATCACGATTTTTTATATTTTTTTCAGATGAAATACAAAAAAGGAGTGAATGACAAAAAGGAAAGAAGAAAAAATCGAATTTGGCGAGAGAAACAGGTAAAAAATGATGGAAAATGATCAAATATGTTGGAAATACATATGTTTGTTCCAGATCGACGGAAAACAAAACAGGAAGGTGATGCGTGCGAGGAAGTCGAGAGAATTTTTGGTTTTGGTAATTTTTTCCTGTATTTTGTTCCGAAAAATATGAAATCCCCATTTGTAAGGACTGTTGTTTCAGAGACGACGGCGTCTGCAAAGGAAAAACTTCGTGTGGTCGCGTGACCAGGTAATTCTTTCATTTTTTTTGTTTTTTTTTTCAGTTCTCCGTCGAATCGGCAACTACGCGGTAGCGATCGACAAGCAATCGAAGCGGCCGAATGACCTGGTAAATTCATGTTTCTTAGTGTTTTAAAAATTCCATGTTTGTTTAGAGAAATCGGAAGCCTAGCAGGGAACGCGAAGTGAGAACCTCCGATGGGGAATTTCGGCGATAAGAGTCCAAAGGGTCCAAATGACGAGTGAGCTCTTCTTTACTTTCACCGAAAGGAAGGAGCCACTGCGGCGCGGCCACTCCAGGCCTAGAACTGCCAATATCACGTGCGGATCGGTTCGGAGCCTCCCGAAAACTTCCCTCGTCTCTGATGAAAGCTCTTTTTCTCTGAATGGATCCTCCGGAAAAACCTTCACTGAGTCCGGTGTAATCGTTGGTATTCGGGTTGATTCTATTGAATGGAAGGATGCTGAGACGTTCTGCAAAAACTATGCTTACGGATTACTGTAGGCGAGACCAAATTCGAGGAGACATGTACCAGGGACCACAATCGGCTTAACTCAGCAAAATTGTGGTAGCTTCCACTAGAATGGGTCAAAATGGCTCATTTGAGCCCATCTCTAGTCTGGAAATAAGTTGATAAGGGGTCTTAGAAACAAGATCCCACAGTTTCAGAGCAAAATATAAAAATTGAGCAGCGCCACGTCATCTGAAGCTGAGCACAGAGTGAAAAAACGTACTGGCTAACTTCCAGATGACGTGACGCCTTCAGAATAAATCCAAGAGCCCTGAGACTGTGTCGGAGGGGTTTTTAGACCCCGTGACTACTTTCAGTCTAAATTCCATCTCGAACGGAGCATTTTGAGCAAAGTTCTCGGCATTTCATAGAAAACTTATTCCACAAGTTGCAAAACTTATTCCCAACCTTTGAGGTGTTGACAAAATGTTGGAAAAATGCAATGTAACTGTGACCAAAATGTCATGTTCCAAAATGTTACGAAAATGACCATAATGTAATTTTTTTTGTGACCAAAATGTACCTTTTTTCTACGCGCTCGGAACAAATATTTTTTGCATCGGATACATAATTGACGATATTTTGTACTGGTATTCAACAGATTTTTCTATTGGAAGCTCCAAATTTAGCGTAAATTTGACTTTCTGAAATAAACGAAACATGTTCCTCAAAACGTTTTAGTGTGTGACTATGTTTTCCAGTTTTTCTCATGATGTTTCAAAAAAGAATCTGTTGAATACCAGTACAAAATATCGTCAATTATGTATCCGATGCAAAAAATATTTGTTCCGAGCGCGTAGAAAAAAGGTACATTTTGGTCACAAAAAAATTACATTATGGTCATTTTCGTAACATTTTGGAACATGACATTTTGGTCACAGTTACATTGCATTTTTCCAACATTTTGTCAACACCTCCAACCTTTGTGTCAAATCAAGAAATGCGCAAGCAAACGTTGCTGACGCACAGTTTGCTATTGGCGCGTTTATCGATTTATTTTTTATCCTAATTACTATCAAAGTTGCACAAAGTGGCGTGGCGGAAGGGAGAAACGCGAGTGGGCGGGACTTTGAGTCTCGCCGCGAAGAGTTGTCGATTTACGGCAGTGGCGCCGCGGCAGCTTTAAAAATTTTCGGTCATTTCCGAAAATTGCGCAATTCTTTCATTTTTATCGGGTTTTTCCCATTTTTTTGCATGAAAGTTGTTGAAACAAGTGTTCGCAACGTTTATCGATGTCTTCTCACCCATTTCTCACATTATTACCAGCATAATCGAATGTTTCAGGCAGAAAACCACGAAAAGGCGGCAAAACGGACGAACAACATGCACAAACTAATAAAAAAGGGAAACAAATGGACAGATGAGTTATGTTATTGGTAGTTATCGTGTTTAAGCAAAGATTTTCCACAAAAATCGAACATTTCGTCGGAAATCAGTCGGAGAATCGAGTGGCGTGTGGCGGCGACGCATGAAAATTCGATGAATACCTGTAAAACGGATTGAAACAGTGAGTATTGCATGTTTCCGACTGATAATTTCGTTCATTATTTCAGGAAAAGCGAAAACCCACTGTTTCAATCCGTTTTCCAGATATTCATCGAATTTTCATGCGTCGCCGCCACTCGCCACTCGATTCTCCGACTGATTTCCGACGAAATGTTCGATTTTTGTGGAAAATCTTTGCTTAAACACGATAACTACCAATAACATAACTCATCTGTCCATTTATTTCCCTTTTTTATTAGTTTGTGCATGTTGTTCATCCGTTTTGCCGCCTTTTCGTGGTTTTCTGCCTGAAACGTTCGATTATGCTGGTAATAATGTGAGAAATGGGTGAGAAGACATCGATAAACGTTGCGAACACTTGTTTTAACAACTTTCATGCAAAAAAATGGGAAAAAACCGATAAAATTGAAAGAATTGCGCAATTTTCGGAAATCGCCGAAAATTTTTTTAAAGCTGCCGCGGCACCACTGCCGTAAATCGACAACTCTTCGCGGCGAGACTCAAAGTCCCGCCCACTCGCGTTTCTCCCTTCCGCCACGCCACTTTGTGCAATTTCGATAGTATTATTTTCTATTTTTGCTCGTTTTCGTTCGTTTTTTCGCTTTCTCATTGGTTTTTTGTCATTAAAAATTCGAGTTAGACATCTAAAACTCGAAAAAGTAAAATTCGCTTAAAAAGTGTGCAAAATTTGTCACTGAAACCTTGTTTTAGGGACACTCTTGAAATTTTTCTCATGTTCTGCATTTGAGGGTAATTTTTCAGACAAGGGACATGTCAAGACGACTCGCCGATAGCAGAAACAAGGACAATTGGGAGTGTCGGGAAGAAAAAGAGCAGAACCGTTGAGGTTCATTGCTCGAAATGGTAATTCGCTTTGTTTTCAGATGAAAAATGTCCAACATGCCTATTTTTAGCGCAATCGCAAAGTGAAGGATCGGGAATTTGGTCAACAATAACGGATTCAATGCTGATTTCAAGTACGAAAAAGCCAATTTTGTAATACACAAAACAACCGTATTCTTTCAGAGTTCAAACTGATCAGTCGACGGAGCTCAACATTCCAAACGCCACCGACTGTCGAGTCAGACGGCCGCTTCAACTCGAGTAACTTGATAAATAATTTGTTCTGTTTTCATTTTATTAGCCCAGTTAATTGTCAATTTACTATATGTATCCCTGGCCTAGTTGTCATATACGTTTATTGTACCCTTTTATTTTTATTTTGAAAAAATAAATGTTATTTGTTCCTATTTTACTAAAATGGTCAAGAACAGGGCGTAATTAGCTGTCAAAAAGTGGGAAATCCTAACTTTTTCCCGAGTTTGCAAAACTTATTCCACATGTTGCATAACTTATTCCACAAGTTGCATAACTTTTTTGAGAGGTTGAGTAAAAGTTTTGCAACCTGTGGAATAAGTTTTCTATGAAATGCCGAGTTGTGCTCTTTTCAAGTTGGAATGGGGTTCAATCCACTAAAATGTGCAAAACTCGGCTCAAAATGCTCCGTGTGAGCCCATCTTTGGATATTATCTATCCAAGGGGTCTAGGTACTTGTTATTGAACCATCTGTCTCATTATCATTAAATTCAGAAGACGTGACGTCATAAGTGCTCAAAGTGCTCAACACACCCCTAAAAACGAGTGAAAAGAGGAATTTCGATTCCATATCTCCGCCCATCCGCTGCTCCATTATCAATTTGAGCGTGAGATGTTCGAGTGATTGGACCACATTCTTCTCCGGTTCCTTGTCCATATTCCTAAGTATCGTCCATCCAATCCGCCGCTCTTTCTCTCCCTCAAAACACTTTTTCACCACTCTCTCCATCACTACGTCCATTTTCGAGAAGAACACGTCTCTGAAACTAAAGGAATTATGCTTCCGGAAAACCGGAAAGAATCGGGAAAAAGTAATCTTCTTGGTACTTTGAGTTGGAAAATGAGCCAAACGGAAAGCATCCAGCCTTCTATGCGCGCACTCTCGCTGCCTGCGTCTTCCTCTTCCGCCTTCTCTCTCCCTCTCCACGGCGAACCAGCGGCGGCGTCTAGTAGTAAATTTTTGCAGCATTTTTCCAGGTTAGGCCACCAATCAGCAATTCTGAAACGTGGGCCACGCCCCTTTCGCAACCGCCGCGTGAAATTTTGCAACTTTGCCGCACGCAGGTCCGATTGGCGGAGTCCTCCTACAAACACCATTTGAACGTCATCGTCCCCGCGTTTTTCGGGGCAATGGTCTTAAATTTCGGGCATGTTTTTTTTTAAATCGTTCGAAAATTAATCTTGAAGTTTTTGTATAAAAAAAGTTGAAACTTTAAAGAAGTTTTTCGAGAAAAATGCGAAAAACCCCTCGGGGACTAGGAAACGATGTCAGGAGGCGGAGATTCAAAACGCAAATATGGCCTGGATTTTCCTCTAACACGTCGCTTCTGGTTCGCCGTGCTCTCGTTAGACTCGAAGCACTACTAGGCTAAAGTTTGGCGGATTTGCCGTAGCAAATCGGCGGATCCGCGGCAAAAGTGGGCGGAGTTTAGGAGAAAGATGCGGAATTCGATGAGACACAGAGAAGAGTGTTGCGAATCCCGGGCCAGCGGAGCTGCCCCTGCTCGCAACCTACAATCAGAAGAAACCTCGTCCAATTGAACTCAACAAGAATCGACTATAATCCTGCCCGACCATCAACGCACGCTACCCGATCTGTATACGAGCTTCAACAACGTGCCGGAGGTCGCCACGCCATTGATTCTACTCGCCGTCTCATTGCATCCATTCGCCGTCTCATTCTACTCGCCGTGGACTGGCCCCGACCTCGCCCCGACCTCGTCCTCATTCCCTGAGGTCAATGAAGCACCCACCATAATTGAACTGTCATTACTCCTTCTACATCGAACTCGTCTACCGCATCTTCTCTGGTTAGTACACCTCCTCAACTGCGTACTTCCGGCCCCTTCGGGGGCCCAATAAATGGTCTACTCTCTTATGGTTTGTTTGTGTGTCTCCCCGCGCTCTCTCTCTCTCACTCGCGCGCTACTCTCTCGCTCTAGTTCGCGTTTCGTCTACTTCTGAACCCTACCTTTGCGACAAAGAGTACAAATCGGCGGATCCGCGGCAAGAACTTGTAGAAAGTACGACGACGGGCGGAACCCGCGAGATGTCGGGCCATGCGAAAGGTGACCTCTGGCAGTTGCCTCTACCTCCATCTCGAAACACACTCAAGTTCAGGCCTCTCGAAAGAGAAAGCCGAAGAACTGTATATAGTTTGGTTCCGCTTCCCACAGACGTTGCTACGCCAGGTGAAGCATTATATTCTTGCAATTACCTTTTCAATATACTCGACCGAAGACACCATTCCTCTTTTTTGGTTGCTGTTAACCTCGCTCGGCGGATCCGCCAAACTTTTGCCGAGTAGAGAGCTCTCTTCTATCGATTTTCTCTGGGCTTTCGTTGAATATGAAACTAGGATTTCGACTGGGAAAAATAGGAAAAAAACATCATTTATTGATATCTAACCAGAGGACGTCCCCAATAAAAGGACTCCTCACAGATTTGCTTATATTCCCAGATTGCGAGATATTGCACCCGAACCGTCGGAAGATCTCCAGTCATTTTCCCGCTCTTTTTAGAGTAAACAGTTCGTCCGTTCTTGTTCTCAATGGCCGCCTTCCATCCCTCCGCTGGTATCACCCTCTCAAACTTGTCAATGAGCTCTCGGTTCGTGTAATCCATCAATTCGTCCCGACTCATCTCTCCTTGTCCTGAAAACAACGAAGAATCGGAGAAAAAAGAAATAGCTGTGTATAGGCACCCGCAGATGGTGCTCATCCGCTCTCCCTACTGAGCCACACACCCATGTGCGCGCTGTCGGTCGTCTCTGCCTACCGTTGATACAGATTGTAATGCAGCGAACTTCGTACGAGAACGCCAGCCTGATGAACCTCTCCGCCCAATATGTATCGTATTCCACGTTCTCTCGATGGGGAATTTCGGCGCAACAAGTCCAACAGGCGCTAATGAAGAGTGAGGTCTTCGTCACGGATATAGTGATGTGATCGATCTCTGATATGGACATCTTGTGCGCTATCACTGCCAACATCACGTGCGCATCGGTTCGAAGCCTTCCGAACACCTCTCAAAAATGCTTATATTCAGCCGTATAACTATTCATTTTTCCAACCTCCACTCTCCGCGGAATCAGCATAGTATCGGTTGTCGGAGGAGAATCGGTAGATGTCGATGCGTTCTGCAAAAACAATGCTTACGGAATACTGTAAGCGAGACGAATTTCGACATTCTACGGAAATGGACACAACTCGGCTGGAAATTGTGGTAGCTTCCACTAGAATGAGCATAAGTTGGCTCAAAATGGCTCATTTGAGCCCATCTCTTGTCTGGAAGTTGATAAGGGGTCTGGAAGCAAGATCCCCCAGTTTCAGAGCGGAATCTCGAAATTGAGAAGCACCACGTCATTTGATACTGAGCACAGTGAAAAAAAAAACGTACTGGCTAACTTCCAGATGACGTGACGCCTTCAGAATAAATCCAAGAGCCCTGAGACTGTGTCGGAGGGGTTTTTAGACCCCGTGACTACTTTCAGTCTAAATTCCATCTCGAACGGAGCATTTTGAGCAAAGTTGTGTTCTTTTCAAGTTGGAATCAACTCACCCCTGAAAACGAGTGATAAGAGGAATTTCGATTCCATATCTCCGCCCATCCGCTGCTCCATTATCGATTTGAGCGTGAGACATTCGAGTGATTGGACCACATTCTTCTCCGGTTCCTTGTCCATATTCCTAAGTATCGTCCATCCAATCCGCCGCTCTTTCTCTCCCTCAAAACACTTTTTCACCACTCTCTCCATCACTACGTCCATTTTCGAGAAGAACACGTCTGAAACTAAAGGAATTGTGCTTCCGGAAAACCGGAAACCGGAAAAAACGGGGAAAAAGTAAACTTCGTGGTACTTTGAGTTGGAAAATGAGCCAAACGGACCGCATCCAGCCTTCCCTCCGCGCACTCTCACTGTCTGCGTCTCCCTCTCCCGACTTCTCTCTCCCTCTCGTTACACTCAAAGCACTGGAGAGCTCTCTTCTATTGATTTTCGCATTCAGTACACAGCCCCCACCCCGCACTTCTATCCACGCAGCCACTCACATTCGCAGAGGCATTAAACGAGACACCTGAACAGGTGGTAAACTGCACGGGATGTATTGTACAAGCTCATGTATTGTACTTCAGCGAGTCCCGCCCACACGGGGTGCTGCGGGCGACGTGGTCAGCAAGTGTGCTCCACTAAAGGTATACGGTACCTCGTTTTGAGAGGTCCTAAACGGCTTTGAAACACGGTTTAGCGGACAATTTTTTCAAATTTCGGCTGTTCTTATTTAAAATTGCCCTCCGACGATTACTTTGCGAAAATGAAATATGACTGGAGATCTTTCGACGGTTCAGGTGCAATATCTCGAAATCTTGGAATACAAGCAAATCTGTGAGGAGTCCTTTTATTGGGGACGTCCTTTGGTTAGATATCAATAAATGATGTTTTTTTTTCTGTTCTTCCAGTCGAAATCCTGGTTTCATATTCAACGAGAGCTCAGAGAAAATCAATAGAAGAGAGCTCTCCAGTGCTTCGAGTGTAACGAGAGGGAGACGCAGACAGCGAGAGTGCGCGGAGAGAAGGACGGATGCTGTCCGTTTGGCTCATTTTCCAACTCAAAGTACCACGAAGTTTACTTTTCCCCTATTCTTTCCGGTTTTCCGGAAGCACAATTCCTTTAATTTCAGACGTGTTCTTCTCGAAAATGGACGTAGTGATGGAGAGAGTGGTGAAAAAGTGTTTTGAGGGAGAGAAAGAGCGGCGGATTGGATGGACGATACTTAGGAATATGGACAAGGAACCGGAGAAGAATGTGGTCCAATCACTCGAATGTCTCACGCTCAAATCGATAATGGAGCAGCGGATGGGCGGAGATATGGAATCGAAATTCCTCTTATCACTCGTTTTTAGGGGTGAGTTGAGCACTTTGAGCACTTATGACGTCACGTCTTCTGAATTTAATGATAATGAGACAGATGGTTCAATAACAAGTACCTAGACCCCTTGGATAGATAATATCCGAAGATGGGCTCACACAGAGCATTTTGAGCCGAGTTATGCACATTTTAGTGCATTGAACCCCATTCCAACTTGAAAAGAGCACAACTTTGCTCAAAATGCTCCGTTCGAGATGGGACTTGGACTGAAAATAGTGAAGAGGTCTAGAAACACGCCGACACAGTTTCAGAACTATTGAATTTATTCTGAATGCGTCACGTCATCTGGAAGTTAGCCATAACGCTCTTTTCACTCTGTGTTCAGTATCAGATGACGTGGTGCTTCTCAATTTTGAGATTCCATTCTGAAACTGTGGGATCTTGCTTTCAGACCCCTTATCAATTTCCAGACAAGAGACGGGCTCAAATGAGCTCGGGTACCACGCCAACGTTTCGGTTGTCCGTCTATCATCTTCTCCTCTCGCCGTGTGGCCTGCTCCGCCGTTTCGCGATCTGTTTCGCGATCACGCTATCCACGGTTAGCTAGAGTCAGCAGGTAGCTTACTGACTACAGCTGGGCGAAATTCCGACTTCCGTTCTCCGCGATTTTTCGCGCTTCCGACTTCCGACTTCCGAATTCCGGATTCTCAAAATCGCACTCCCGCCCAGCTCTGTTACTGACACGATTTTCGACAGTCTGGGGCGAATTTCGTGATTCTGATTCAGAAGTTGAAGCACACCTGGGCAAAAAAGGGCGAACATTGTAGAAGACGATCCATGTTCGCATAGTAATCGTCGGAGGGAAATTTAAGAGAAGAACAGCCGAAATTTGAGAAATCGTCCGCTAAACCGTGCTTTCCGAACCGTTTAGGACCCCCAAAATGAGGTACCATATACATTTAGTGGAGCGCACTTGCTGACCACGTCGCACCCCGTGGAAGAAGGAAAACCGCACTTGCTGACCACGTCGCACCCCGTGGAAGAAGGAAAACCAAGCCTTAAAAGCATAAGACGTGCTCCAGAAGCCGTCAAAGTTGACGGATCGCTTAGAAAGTTTACTTACATTATCGGGTCAACATTTCTGAACAGTCTGCCAAGAAACCGGCAAAATCGGTCCAGTAGGCGCCGAGAAAAGGGTGCGGACGGGCAAACGGACAGACAGACACGAAATTGATCGTTTAAATGTAATAAAGACTACATGACTGCTTACAGTATTCCGTAAGAATTGTTTTTGCAGAGCAGATCAGCACCTTCCCATTCAATACAATCAACCCGAATACCAACGATTACACCGGACTCAGTGAAGGTTTTTTCGGAGGATCCATTCAGAGAAAACGAGTATTTTACCAGAGACGAGGGAGGTTTTCGGGAGGCTCCGAACCGATCCGCACGTGATATTGGCAGTTCTGAGCCTAGAGTGGCCGCGCCGCAGTGGCTCCTTCCTTTCGGTGAAAGTAAAGAAGAGCTCACTCGTCATTTGGACCCTTTGGACTCTTATCGCCGAAATTCCCCATCGAGAGAACGTGGAATACGACTTGTATTGGGCGGACAAGTTCGCAAAGTTGGCTTTCTCGCTGGAACTCTCCTCGATTACGATTGAAGTCTATGGTAGGAATCTTTTCACCGCCGCATCATTGCGCTTCACAGCTTGTGTTGCAAGTGCGCAGAATGCTGAACAAAACCTCATTTGAATTTTCACTTTCCGCGGGCGAATTCGAAAAACTTACTTTTGGCATCCCGTGCACTTAGTCTAAGCTTCCCGCGCTTTACCTGTGTGGCTCGATGTCCCGACAGAGCAGTTTCTTTTTTCTCCGATTCTTCGTTGTTTTCAGGACAAGGAGAGATGAGCCGGGACGAATTGATGGATTACACGCACCGAGAGCTCATTGACAAGTTTGAGAGGGTGATACCAGCGGAGGGATGGAAGGCGGCGATCGAGAACAAGAACGGACGGATTGTTTACTCTAAAACGAGCGGAAATATGACTGGAGATCTTCCGACGGTTCGGGTGCAATTCTGCAAGATGTATCCGTGCTATCCAATCCATGAGAGGTACTATTGGGGACGTCCTTTGATTCGAATTCAATAAATTTGTTAATTTCACACTTTCCAACGACACTCGGCGTTTGCGCCTGATCGTTACTTATATTGAGGGAAAAATTCGGTGTGTTTGTGTGTTTGATTGCACAGCGTCCTAGATCGGAAATAGGAAAATCCCGCGAAAACCATGCGCCTTCACTGACGCGTTTCGCGTGTGTCTGCGTCTCTTCTCTCCACACACTCTCTCGCCGCCCGATTATGTGTGCTTTCCCTGTTTGAGGGGAGAAAGCTCTTTTTCAAAAAAAGTCTTCTGACATTTGTAAAGCATGAAATTCTACGCCGATTGGTTTTTAGAACGCGAAATTTGGTCGCGTACTCGCAGAGTTGATGACTCTCAAAGTTTCAACGGGAAGCAACCGATTTCGGCAGTTTCTGAGAAATTCCAAGAAGCCGGGCCACTTTCGTCACTTTTTGGTGTCTACGGATTATAAAAGGTTCTCTTGCGCACATTTTAAGCTACCGAACGTCCCGAAAAGTTGAAAACCGACAGAATTGATGCAGTTTTTATAAATTGTTGTTTTTAGAAATCGCTCAAAACGTGTGAATACGTAATTTCACAAAAATTTTTTAGTAAAATCGAGCATTCAGTTCTTTTTTCTACAAGTATTTATTCGATTTTCCACATTTAATATGGAAAATCGCCGGAAATCTTCAAAAGAAATTTTAGAAATTTTTTAGGCGGCGAGAGAGTATTTCGACCGAGAGACGCCAGACGAAAGCGCGAAATCCTATTTCCGATCTAGGACGCTGTGGATTGTCCACAGTCATTTCTCAGCCCCCACTGGTCCGTTTTGACCCGTTTTTGGCACAGGGGTCAGTAGTATTGACCGCAAGGTGCTCGTGAATTTAAAAAGGGACATCTTTACTATTACTAATTGAGAAAGGATGTCTGTCTGTCTGTCTGTCTGTGTGTTTCTTTGTCCGCAGCCGTTTCTCAGCTCCTACTGGACCGATTCGGCCCGTTTTTGGCAGAATAAACACATGTCGACACGTCGAATTTAGACGTGTGAAAGAAAAATGATTGAAGCATTTCTAAAAAAAGACGACAGGCGAAACTGCGGAGCCCAGGCCAAGAGGCGGCGTTACCGGAAACGCTAACTACCGAAGTTATCGACGGAAATTTTACCTTTAAAATTTATTGGGAGAACGATTTCTTACTGTAGTTTTAAAGGCGCAGAACGAGATTGTGCGAAATGGGTCTTGGGCGGAAGTTGTGAAACTGTCAATTGATAATTTTTTCATATATTGTCCGTTCATTTTTTTCGTTTTCTAGTTTGGTTTGTCTCGTTTTTCAAATGTTTTTCTTCTCTTTTCCCTAGTTTTCATTGGCCTGCAAATGAGAACGGCTTTAGAGAGAAATTCTAGAATTATTACCACCAATCAGTAATCCTGAAACGTGGGCCACGCCCCTTTTGCAACCGCTGCGTGAAAATTTGCAACTTTGCCGCACGCAGGTCCGATTGGCGGAGTCCTCCCAAAAACGCCATTTGAACGCCATCGTCCCCGCTGTTTTCGAGGCAATGGTCTTGAATTTCGAGCATGAATTTTTTCAAAAATCGTTCGAAAATTAAAAAAATTTGCAACTTTAAGGAAGTTTTTGTTTTTCGAGAAAAATGCGAAAAACCCTCGGGGACTAGGAAACGGTGTCAGAAGGCGGAGTTTCAAAACGCAAATATGGCCTGGATTTTCCTCACGTCGCTCGTGGCACGGTCTCCACGGTTAGCTATGTGTCAGCAGGTTGCTTACTGGCACAACTCTCGGCACAATGGCGCACTTTGCGACGAGCGCGAATTTCGTGAATCTGATTTAGAAGTTGAAAAAATAGACAGATCCGAGAAAACGCATAAAATTATTGCTTACAATCACATATCGGTCATTTTGAACACTCGAGCACCTCTTAAAGTTGCAAAATGGCTGAGATATCGAAAATTTCGTAAAGTTCCACTTGTTTCTCTATCGGAAAATGCTCATATGCAAAATATACACGTTTCAGCGCTTAAAAATAACACGTTTCAGCGAAAATAACACGTTTCAGCGCTTAAAATGACCGCCAGGATCTTGTTCATAATTTGTCCAGACGGATTTTTGAAAGAAAAATTGGTTCTCGAGAATTAAATTTTGTTAATTTTCAAGCCAACACACACACAAGCCAAAACAACACACTTAAATAACTTTGCGAATATCGAACCGTTTGGGCCCGTCGAGCATTCAAAAATTGCGCCGTGCACTTGCGAACACTTCTATCAGAGAAAATTTCGGAAAAAGGTTCCTCCTTGCTGAAAAATCAACAATCTCCCAATTTCAGTGCTAAATTTTTATTAATTTTCAAATTTTGCGGGCTATTTTGCAGATGCGCTCCCGTGCACTCTCTTTTTTCGAATTGGAAGCTGTGGAGAGCGTGCGTGGTTCGCCGTGTGCGTGGTGTTTTTTACTCAGTTTTTCTTGTTTTCAGACTTGTTTTGTGATTGTTTTTTGTTTTTTACCGCATACTGAGGTTCCGTAGGGCTGTGAGAAGCACTTTTCACCGTTTTTTTTTCATAATTTTGAATAACGACATTGCTCGCTCTTAATTTCTCCTTCATTTTTAAACTTTCATCTTACTATCCAGCTCACAGCGTCCTATATCGGAAATAGGATTTCGCGCTTTCGTCTGGCGTCTCTCGGTCGAAATACTCTCTCGCCGCCTAAAAAATTTCTAAAATTTCTTTTGAAGATTTCCGGCGATTTTCCATATTAAATGTGGAAAATCGAATAAATACTCGTAGAAAAAAGAACTGAATGCTCGATTTTACTAAAAAATTTTTGTGAAATTACGTATTCACACGTTTTGAGCGATTTCTAAAAACAACAATTTATAAAAACTGCATCAATTCTGTCGGTTTTCAACTTTTCGGGACGTTCGGTAGCTTAAAATGTGCGCAAGAGAACCTTTTATAATCCGTAGACACCAAAAAGTGACGAAAGTGGCCCGGCTTCTTGGAATTTCTCAGAAACTGCCGAAATCGGTTGCTTCCCGTTGAAACTTTGAGAGTCATCAACTCCGCGAATACGCGACCAAATTTCGCGTTCTAAAAACCAATCGACGTAGAATTTCATGCTTTACAAATGTCAGAAGACTTTTTTTTGAAAAAGAGCTTTCTCCCCTCAAACAGGGAAAGCACACATAATCGGGCGGCGAGAGAGTGTGTGGAGAGAAGAGACGCAGACACACGCGAAACGCGTCAGTGAAGGCGCATGGTTTTCGCGGGATTTTCCTATTTCCGATCTAGGACGCTGTGTCCAGTGCTGTTTTCAGGTAAAATGATTTGGACAATGGCGGGAGCGCCTATAGGAATATTAACCGCATACGTAAGATTGTTCTAAAAAAAATAGAAAAACAAGGTTCGTTCAGGACACCTACCGCATCGAAATCTCTTCTCGTTTGGGATTGAAATAAAAAAAAAGAGATTCGCAAGCAGCTGCGGACATGTGGCGACGCTTGTGATGAATCAGCCGAAGCAGGCTTGGTCGGAACCGACCTGTCGGAACATTCGGAACTAATTTTTTTTTCCGAAAAAAAAAGTCGGAAAAATTAGTTCCGAGTTTTTTTTCCGAAAAAAAAAGTCGGAAAAATTGGTTCCGAGTTTTTTTTTCCGAAAAAAAAATCGGAAAAACCGGAACTTTTCGGAACTTTTCGGAACTGTCGGGATTTTTGAAATATTTAATAATTTTTAACCAAAATAACAAAAAATATCTAAAATTCAACAATAAACGAGTGGAAAGCAATAAAATTTTCAGTTAGCTTTCGAAAAACCAATTAGGGGATCATTTTTTTTTTAAAAATTGGTTCTCGAGAAAAATTAAAATTTGTGAAATTTCAAGCCAGAACAACACACTTAAATAACTTTGCGAATATCGAACCGTTTGGGCCTGTCGAGCATTCAAAAGTTGCGCCGTTCACTTGCGAACACTTCTTGCAGAGAAATTTTCGGAAAAAAGGTTCCTCCTTGCTGAAAAATGAACAAATTCTCATTTTCAGTGCTAAATTTCTATTCATTTTCAAATTTCGTGGGCTATTTTGCAGACTTTTTTCTTTTCGTTGAAAGTTCCGGAATTTCCGACAATTTTCGGAAAAGGTCCCGTCGGAAAAAAGTTCCGAAAAAAAAATTCGGAAAAAGTTCCGTCGGAAAAAAGTTCCGAAAAATAAATTCGGAAAAAGTTCCGTCGGAAAAAAGTTCCGAAATTTTACGGAAATTTCGGAACTTTCGGAAATTCCGGTTCCGGTTCCGACCAAGCCTGAGCCGAAGGAATCGTCTGAATGGGCCGGTGTGTTGCAGGAGATTCGCGAAGAAGCGACAAAATGGAAGCCGAAAACGGTGAACATGAAAAAAGGACTCGTGATCGTCACGCCGGATACGAAAATCAGAGGACCATTTCAAAAGACGTGGTTTTTTAAAAGATTCATCGACGTCGAGCGCAGAATGTCGTCGATCATTCTCACCCCACTCTTTGAAAAAAAAAGTAACAAAACTTGCATATTATATTTTTCTCCAACAATGGCAGTGTGGACGAGCTAGGAAATTTCTAGGCCAGCGGAGGTTTCTAGGCCCCGCGGGTTACTGTAAAAACATTTCAAAATTTCAACTGGCCAGGAAAAATCGATTTCGTCCGATTTTCCAGAAATTTTTTGTGCTAAAATTTTTTTATTGCTTCTATTGATTTTTCGTACAAAAATCCGCACGAAAGAAATATCAGAAACCCTATTTTCAGAGCAAGGGTTACGGTAACAAAACCTTGCGCTGTGTCGTTCGTTTCGAGACCGGCGTTTCGCCCACTCGCGCTTTTCTTCGTCCTCACTGCCATTTTGCGAGAAAACGATAATACATACTCGCGTGGCCTAGTGATATTAAACCCCCATAATCAAATGCTTTCTTGGGAAAAAAAGGGAAATTTGACGCGTTTGATCATCGAGACGTGACCCTCCGACCTGAGAACAACGTGGATGGACTGTACGGAGAGGGTATGGAAGGACCGAGTCTGTCAGTACCTCTCACTTTTCATTGCAACTACCACAATCCTCTCGTCCACATCATCAGCCGTCTCCAACCATGAGCTCGAGATATACCTCAAAGATGCGCGACTACACAGAGGCACGTCTCGTACGCGATGAACATCCCGAAGGGCCTGTGATGGGTCCCGGAGCTGAGCAAGAAGTGGACGCCGGAAGAGTCCAAGTCCGTGCGGCACCTCCAGGATGGAAGTTCAGTCGCAGAATTGAACGCTCGTTCGCGGTGCCCTCGTTTTCGTCCTTTGTCTATTGCCGTATAGGAAAATCGGCGTGTGTGTGAGTTGGCTTCAGTTTATATTTCAAAAAATGTGGTTTTTTAGAAGATTCATCGACGTGGAGCGCAGAATGTCGTCCATCATGTTCACCCCACTCTTTGACGACGTCGACGAAAATTCTCCAATACACCGTTTCTTGCTCACGTGCCACATATCATTTGGAAACACTCACGACTTCATTGAAATGGATTCCAAGGAGGTCCCGGATCCCGATCGAGTGCCGAAAACGAGTGCGGCCTTCACATTGCTCTCCAACAATCCGAACCAATTCGCCATCCGCATATGTGGAATGAAGCTTTCTCATGATTGACTGCGGTTTAAAATAAAATATTTAGATTTTTTAAAAATTTGCTCGTTAGTTTTGGGGAGGTTCCTCGGGTGTCTGTCTCTTCGGATCAACAAGAACGTCGATTTTGGCGAAAGTTGAATCCGGAAGTTCATAACAATTCTCGACAGTTACTGACTATTGGTTTTCAGAACTTGCAAGAAATGTCTTCACCTACTCCTGCCTTCAACACTTTTGGCTGTCATCAAGTGAGGAACAAGTCAGGAATTGGACAAAACAGACAACTTCCAAGGACAGTCCGAAACTCGAGACGGCTGATGATAAATTGTGTATTTTTCCCAAAATAAAGCAGATGAATTATAATTTTTGTTGTTCTATTTTATTATTCTTAAAAAAATTGTCGCTCCCTTGGAAGAGGAGGGGAAAATTCGGCCACCACGCTAATTGGCCTCTGCAACCAATCAGCAAGGCTGGATCCGCCCCATCGATACGAGACCAACGGGGGACTAGGTTTGGATTTCTCTTCCAAGTGAGCGAAAAAAATTTTAAGAATAATAATTGGAACGAATGGGAAGAGAGGGAGCGGGGCGCGTGGGTAGAGGCACGCCGGAGGCATATGGGTAGGGCTGCGCGTGGGTCCATTATGGACCCACAATGAGCGTTGTTTCCTGTCCGCGTAGCATACCGCGCTTTTCAGTTACGAGGCACATATGTAGGCACCGCAACGAAAGGGGGCGTGGCCGGCGAATTCTTCTGACCATTCCGTTTTTGGGGTTTTGCGGACCTGTAGCGCGGCCATTTTATAGTCGACCACTATAGAAACGACCAAAGTATACGTATTCGACCACGTAGAATCGAATGGCGTTATCAGTTTTATAAGAAAATTTCTAGTTTTTTTTTCGAAAAATTCAGATCTGTGACATATTCTATGAATTCTCAGCCCCCGGGACACTGTGAATGGGAGGGTCTGTGTGGATAGAAGTGCGGGGTGGGGGCTGTGTACTGAATGTGAAAATCAATAGAAGAGAGCTCTCCAGTGCTTTGAGTGTAACGAGAGGGAGAGAGAAGGCGGGAGAGCGAGACGCAGACAGCGAGAGTGCGCGGAGAGAAGGACGGATGCTGTCAGTTTGGCTCATTTTCCAACTCAAAGTACCACGAAGATTACTTTTCCCCTATTCTTTCCGGTTTTCCGGAAGCACAATTCCTTCAGAGTTTCAGACGTGTTCTTCTCGAAAATGGACGTAGTGATGGAGAGAGTGGTGAAAAAGTGTTTTGAGGGAGAGAAAGAGCGGCGGATTGGATGGACGATACTTAGGAATATGGACAAGGAACCGGAGAAGAATGTGGTCCAATCACTCGAACATCTCACGCTCAAATCGATAATGGAGAAGCGGATGGGCGGAGATATGGAATCGAAATTCCTCTTATCACTCGTTTTTAGGGGTGAGTTGAGCAGTTTGAGCACTTATGACGTCACGTCTTCTGAATTAGAAGACAATGAGACAAATCAATTAGAGCATTTTGAGCAGAGTTATGCACATTTTAGTGCATTGAACCCCATTCCGACTTCAAAAGAGCACAACTCGGCTCAAAATGCTCCATTCGAGATGGGACTTGGACTGAAAACAGTAAAGAGGTCTAGAAATACGCCGACACAGTTTCAGGGCTCTTGTATTTATTCTGAAGGCGTCACGTCATCTGGAAGTTAGTCATTACGCTTTTTTCACTCTGTGCTCAGTTTCAGATGACGTGGTGCTTCTCAATTTTGATATTTTGCTCTGAAACTGTGGGATCTTGCTTCTAGACACCTTCCCAACTTCCAGACAAGAGATGGGCTCAAATGAGCCATTTTGGGCCAACTTATGCTCATTCTAGTGAAAGCTACCACAATTTCGAGCCGAGTTGTGCCCATTTACGTAAAATATCGAAATTCGTCTCGCCTACAGTAATTTGTAAGCATTGTTTTTGCAGAACGCATCGACATCTACCGATTCTCCTTCGGCAACCAATACTATGCTGATTCTGCGGAGAGTGGAGGTTGGAAAAATGAATAGTTGTTTGGCTGAAAATGAGCATTTTTGAGAGGTGTTCGGAAGGCTTCGAACCGATGCGCACGTGATGTTGGCAGTGATAGCGCACAAGATGTCCATATCAGAGATCGATCACATCACTATATCCGTGACGAAGACCTCACTCTTCATTCGCGCCTGTTGGACTTGTTGCGCCGAAATTCCCCATCGAGAGAACGTGGAATACGATACATATTGGGCGGAGAGGTTCATCAGGCTGGCGTTCTCGTACGAAGTTCGCTGCATTACAATCTGTATCAACGGTAGGCAGAGACGACCGACAGCACGCACATCATTGCGCTTCACAACCTCTGACGGCAGTGGTGTGTGGCTCAGTAGGGAGAGCGCATGAGCGCCATCTTCGGGTGCCTGGTTCGATGCCTCTCCATTGCATTTCCTTTTTTCTCCGATTCTTCGTTGTTTTCAGGACAAGGAGAGATGAGTCGGGACGAATTGATGGATTACACGAACCGAGAGCTCATTGACAAGTTTGAGAGGGTGATACCAGCGGAGGGATGGAAGGCGGCCATTGAGAACAAGAACGGGCGATTTGTTTACTCTAGAAAGAGCGTAAACACGATTGGAGATCTTCCGACGGTTCAGGTGCAATATCTCGCAATCTGGGAATATAAGCAAATCTATGAGGAGTCCTTTTATTGGGGACGTCCTTCGGTTCGATATCAATAAAGTTGTTCATTTCAATTTGACACGTTTCGCAATAGAGCGTACACACTGACTTGAAGAACGTGACATCGTTGTTCCACGTGGATTCGAACAAAAACGGATCAATATTGTTGTTTAAAGTGGCAAAAATGAGCACGTGAACCAATAATTAGAATGGAAAAAGGTCGTGGCGCAGTCGAAAACATCGACCATTATTATTACCTCACAACAGTTTTATCAGTATCGACGACTTTCGAAGCAATAAGAAGAAAAGGCGCGATGGCACGATCAGCAAATCAAAAAAGTGAGTGGGGGCGTCTATCCACGCAGCCACCTCCATTCTCAGTGTGCCGTGTGGCTGAGTGCGAAGAGGCGGCGATGCGGGGCGAGCACTTGTTGGTTCGGTTCCTGTTGGTGCTCGTTCCCTTTTGTTTTCCACTTTCTTTCGTTTCAGGAGGAGCCCGGTCTAAAGCGAAGTCAACAAGGCCGCCGTCGCAAACATCTCGGGAGACGGTGCGCACCAGGGAGGACGCGAGTCAGAAGACGGTCGTCGCCGACGAGGGAACCACTGTCGAGCGCAAGTTGCAACGCAAATTGGTGATTTTCAATGAGAAAATGTTCAGAAAATAGCTCAAACGGCGCAGTTTAGTGCACTTTGAGCCGAGTTGTGCTCAATTTACTGTGAAATACCCCTCAAAGAGCACTCCAAACTTCAAATGAGCACAACTTTGCTCAAAATGATCCCATTGAGCTGGGACTTGGACTGAAAACAGTTAAAGGGTCTAGAAACATGCCGCCAAAGTTACAGAAGCATACGTGAAAATTCAGAAGCGGTACATCTTCTGAAAGTGAGCACAGAGCAAAAAAACGTAGTGGTTGATATTCAGATGACGTGACGCCTTCAGAATACATCCAATGACTCTGAAACTTGTTCAGTGTGTTTTTAGACTCTTTGACTGTTTCCAGTCCAAAAGTGGGCTCAAACGGAGCATTTTGGACAAAGTTATGCTCTTTTGAAGTTGTGATGGGGTATCCTCCACTTAAATTATCATAACTCGGCTCAAAATGGCCCGTTTGAGCTGGGATTTGGACTAGAAATAGTCAAGGGGTCTAGAAACAAGCCACAAAAATTTTGGAGCAATATCTGAAAATCTGGATGCTCCACGTTATCTGAAAGTCAGGTTTCCTGCAAAAATGATGCTAGGCTTTATTCCAGATGACGTGGATCTCCTGAAACTTCATCTTGGCGTCTTAAATTTTGGGAACTTGTTTCTAGACCTCTTGGCTATAACCAGTCCAAGTCCCAGCTCAAACGGACCATTTTCAGACGAGTTATAGCAATTTTCGTGGAGAGGACACTGGAAAACGGCCTATTCGAAATTCAAATGAGCATAACTCGGCTCAAAATGGTCCGTTTAAGCCCGTCTTTGGATATTTTCCAGTCAAGGAGTCTAGAAACATGCTTCCAAAATTTGGGTAGAGGTATCTGAAAATTCAGAAGCGCCACGTCATCTGGAACTAAGCCTAGACGTTTGGAGCAGTTTTCAGACTTCCAGATGACGTGGAGCCTTCAGAATTTTTCCTTTGATTTTAGAATTTTACCAGTATGTTTTTAAACCTCTTGACTGAAAAATTTCCAAGTCCCAGCTCAATCGGAGCATTTTGAGCCGAGTTATGACAATTTCAGTGGAGGATACCCCAAAAAGAGCCCAACTCTGCTCAAAATGCTCCGTTCGAGTCCATCTTTGGACCAAAACCACACAAATTGCTCTCAGATTCTGAATTTTGTCCGTTCAACGCTGGAGAAGGGCGCGCAGGGCCTCCGCACCGAGTTCACCGCCATGAAGCGCTTCAACGATTTCGAGAAGATGAAGGCGTTCAAAGAGGCGCAGGAGTTCGGCAAGAACCGCTACAAAGACGTCGGGTGTCTGGACAACAACCGCGTCAAACTGGGCGCGCCGTGGCCGCACGAGTACATTCACGCGAACTACGTGTCGACGCACTCGAACGCGAAGCGCTTCATTTGCACGCAGGCGCCGATGGAGAAGACGTGCGCCGACTTCTGGTTCATGTGCCTGCAGGATCGCGTCGAGACCATCTTCATGTTGTGCAATTTCACTGAGAAGGGCGCCAAGAAGTGCTTCGAGTACTTTCCGAGCAAGGAGAAGACGATGGAGTTTGAGGAGAAGGGGCACCGGATCAGCGTCAAGTTTGAGTCGTCTTGCAAGGTTCGCTTTCTTCCGGAATTTCGGATTTCACTAGTTCCGGAAGGTTGATTTCCTGTGTGGACCTCAAACACAGCCATTCTGGATGAAGTTTTCCGGATTTGGTGGCTCTTAGACAACCTTACTTTAGCGACATCCAAAACGCTGCCGGAGAATCAATATATCTCGATATTGATAAGAGATATCAAAAAGTTGTTAACTGCAAACTTGTAGTCCTAGTTATGATCTACAAGTTTGCTGTTGACAACTTTTTGATATCTCTTATCAATCTGGAGATATATTGATTCTTCGGTAGAGCTCTCCTCGAAGCGGCACTTCTGCGGAAGAACCATTATATCTCGAGATTGATAAGAGATATCAAAAAGTTGTCAACAAAAAACTTGTAGATCAAAACTAGGATTACAAGTTTGCTGTTGGCATCTTTTCGATATCTCTTATCAATCCCGAGATGTAATGATTCTCTCGAGCAGCATTGCCGCTCTATCCGATAAGACCTGATTTTTGGATTTTTTTTCCAGAAATTTTTTTAAAAAATGGATCCGCTATTTTAATGGATCTGGAACACCAATATTCAGGTCGTTTTGCAAGTTTTTGTGATATCCGGAATTTTCCGGATCCGATTTTCCGGTTCCGGTTTTATCCGGAAATTGTTCTCCGGAATTTCGGAAATGTTTTGAATCTGACTCGTGAATTGTGTTTCCGGAGAAAACCGGAACATTTTCGGTCATTTTTGGAAGAAAAAACTGAAAAAAAAATCATACCGAAATTATCGATTTTTTACAGTTATTCTTACGGCAAAAGTTAAAAAACTTTTGCGCCGACCGCGACGCAGCCGCGACGCGGCCGAATATGTGTTTTTCTCGCCACGAAAACGGCTTTTTCGACGAAAAGTACGATAGAAAAGCCGCGTCGCGGCTGCGTCGCGGTCGGCGCAAAAGTTTCAACTTTTGCAGGACGAATAACTGTAAAAAATCGATAATTTCAGTGGAAGTTTTTTTTAGTTTTTTCTTTTAAAAACCCACACCGAAATTATCGATTTTTTGCAGTTTGAGTTTGAGAAGAAGAGCAAGGCGAAGGTGCAACAGACGAATCTGCTCGTCGAGGGACCCAATGGACAACAACTGAAAACCACGCACTATCACTGGATCGATTGGCCCGACCGCGGTGTCCCCGCCGCCGACGGGGCCATCCTCGAGCTGTTGGCCAAGGCGCGCGTCTCGTCCGGACCCATCGCCATCCACTGCTCGGCCGGCATCGGAAGAACCGGATCGGTGGTGATGATTGAGTACATAATGGACCAGGTGCTCTCTGGACAGCAAGTCGAGGACGGCGATAAGATACTGCAAAAGATTCGCGACCAACGCAACAATTCGATCCAAACTGACCAACAGTACCTGTTCGTTCATCAGATCATCTTGAACTTTTTCGAGTCGAAGAACCTGCTTGAGGGCGAAATCAAGGAGCATCACACTAATTTTACGAAGGAGTACGCCAAGTTGGTGTTGTGAGCGAGTCGAATGAAATGAACTTCTCTAAATGCGATTAATTCCAAGAATAAAGTCGATTCCAACAGTTCATTATCTTTCCAGAACATTTCCAAATCCTTATGTCTTAGAGTCTTTAGAGTTTGTGCCACTTCGAGTCTTTGACACCTCGTTAATGCTGCCGGAGATCAAATCAACGCAGTACTGTCCCCCGAGCACGGCACCCTGGGACCTCACACCTGTTCAAGTGCGGAAATTAGTAAATGCAGTACGGTATGCGAATCCGCAAACACCGTGCACAATTGTCACATCTACAGTAGCCCATTTTACCTGCAGGAAGCTAAAGTAGCAGAAAACGGGAAAAGTCGCGGTTTTTGTGAAAATTCAAGTCCATATTTGGAATCAGCGATTTTTTTGCCACCAAGCAACCAGAACGTGCATACAAATTTCTGCAAAATGAGAAAGTTAAAAAAAAAATGGCACGATTCGTCGCCGAGAAAGTCATTTTCTGAGTTTCGGGAAAACTATCGAATCATTTGGAGAGTTCGGTTTATATTCGTAACCAGCGCTTCTCGAACTACAAGGCAGACACAAAATGAATCCAAATGTAATCGAAATATTTCACAGAGAAAAAATTTCGTAATACTGGCAAAAAATTGAAAACATTTTTTTTGCATTATTATTCGTTCAAAATACTCCATTCCCTCAGTAAAAAGGTCGCTGATTCCAAATATCACATTGGTTTTTGACGGGGGCCGTCGGTATTCTCGCGTTTCGTTCCGCAAATTTCGGTTATTGCGAAATTACTCGCTTCCGCATTTTCCACTACGGTAAGCAGGCGTACCGGTGCACCAATCAGCTATTCTGAAACGTGAACCACGCCGGTTCACGGGAGCTTCGGAGATGTGCGCGGTTTGAATTCCCGCGCTGCCGAACTGCAAACTTTTTGAATTTGGCTGCGAGCGTTGCCTGAGTATTCAATGCTCAATCATATGCGCTCTCGTAAA
Source organism: Caenorhabditis macrosperma (assembly GCA_963932285.1). Taxonomy (NCBI): domain Eukaryota; kingdom Metazoa; phylum Nematoda; class Chromadorea; order Rhabditida; family Rhabditidae; genus Caenorhabditis; species Caenorhabditis macrosperma. The sequence goes on from OZ010622.1 coordinate 13,206,178, forward strand.
TCGACACAACGAACACGCTTTAACGTTGAATACTCTCGGAAAACCTGAGTAAGTCTTCCTGCGGAGTTGGGTTTTGCGCCAAGAAATCACTATTGGCGCGTGTTTCGTGCTTGCGCATATCTTGATCGAGACATTTCATTTTTCAAACCGAATTGTTTTTGAGCGTTTTTTCTAGTTTTTTTCACGATTTTATGTCCATTTTTAAATTTTTCGTGCATGAAATGAAAATTAGAAATCAATAAATAGCGAATTTTTTTCGTACAAAATATCAACAAAAAAAATTTGGTTGACATTTTTGCGATATTTTCTCAATTAAAATTCAGTCCGAACTTGAACAATTCCAGTCGAGTTTTTCGAACCATTTTTATCACATTTTTGTTTACCTTTTTGGAAAATATTAATAATAATCAGTGTGGGTCCCGAAAAACGTGTCTACCGCGTGTCCACCGGTAGACTTCCCAACTCCGCATGCAGACTTACCCAGGTTTTCCGAGCTCAGGCGACGCGGCCAAATTTTGAAATTTTGCAGTCCGGCAGCGCGGGAATTCAAACCGCACATCTCCGAAGCTCATTTGCAAAATTGGAGGACAGATTCGGACGCCCCGTGTCGAAATCTATCGGAGGGTGTGGGTTCCGTTTCGAAATCCCCCGGGCACTTCCCACACTTCCCTTGTGAGACTTGGACTGGAAACAGTCGATGGATTTAGAAACATAAATGGCCCAGTGACTCGAACAATCGAATATTTATTCAGCATGAAACCACAAATTGTCCTCCGAATTTGATAATCGTCACGTCACGTGCCCCGCCGACGTGAGAACAACGCGGGATGGACTGTACGGAGAGGGTATAAAAGGACCGAATTTGTCAGTAGTTGTCACTATTCCATCTACACCTATTCCAACTATCACCAACAACCACTCCGACATGTCGATGACTGACGACGGCGACGGAAAGGTGCTTACGGGCAACGCTGCAAATGTATACGTCGACGGCCGAACAATTGATCCTCCCGATGGAGTTTGGGACGTTGGAGAGATCCCCGCTGGATGTTCATTGAAAAAAGCCATTCGCTATAACTCGCGTGTTTCAGCGATTCATAACTTCTTCAAGGCCAAAGCCGGGAATGAGTGAGTTGGTACCAGCTCTATTTCAAATCAAAATCTTGCTTTTCAGGCTTGTAGAAGTGTCGCATTCGCTCAGCGGCTTTGAGGTAAAGCTCAAAATCCCGTTGGTTATGCAGAAGAACCCCGCAGAAAGATGGTCTCTCAAGGTCAGGTTCACGCATGATAAACAAACCAAAAGCACCGATCTCGATTCGAAGGAGAACCCAGTCAAAGTGCTCAAGTTCGACGATTACTATCCGGGAAAGTTCTACGAAGTGTTCATCTACGGGGTCAAGGCAATAATCGCAAAAATGGTTGGTTGATTGATTTATTGAGGAAAGTGTCGTGAATAAACTATCCTGCCTTCACATGGTTTTGAGTTGAAGAGAAAAGTGAGAGCTACTGACAGACTCGGTCCTTTTATACGGAATATCGGTATTCTGGTAAGCGGAATCCATAATTTTCATCACAGCGTCCTACATCGGAAATAGGAAAATCCCGCGAAAACCATGCGCCTTCACTGACGCGTCTCGCGTGTGTCTGCGTCTCTTCTCTCCACACACTCTCTCGCCGCCTGATTATGTGTGCTTTCCCAGTTTGAGGGAAGAAAGCTCTTTTTCGAAAAAAATGTTTTTTTAGAACGCGAAATTTGGTCGCGTATTCGCGGAGTTGATGACTCGCAAAGTTTCAACAGGAAGCAACCGATTTCGGCAGTTTCTGAGAAATTCCAAGAAGCCGGGCCACTTTAGTCAGTTTTTGGTGTCCACGGATTATAGAGGGTTCTCTTGCGCACATTTTAAGCTACCGAACGTCCCGAAAAGTTGAAAACCGACAGAGTTGATGCAGTTTTTATAAATTGTCCTTTTTAGACGTGTGAATACGCAATTTTTTAAAAATATTTTCCACGGCACCCTGCGTTTGAAATAGAAAAATTGATATCAATAGAGCGCGCTTGCTGCAAACCCAGCCAAAAATGAATATACCGCTGTTTTCGACGAGAAAAAAATATTTTTCGAAGTTTTTGAACCTGAAATGGATGTAGAGAAACATTTGAAACATTTTGAGACCATCGGCCACTAAAATGGTCCATTTTTCACGGAGGACACCCATTTTGAAATTTCAACGGTAAAATCGTGTTTTTTGCACATTCCCGGATATTACGGAAAAGTGAGCTTTAGGATATGTCATCTCGAACCTGTTTCCGATGCAGAATTTTATTGTGCACATTTTGAGCACAAAAACAAGCGAAAATGTCAAAAATTGAGAGAGGAGACGCATTTTGAAATTTTCAATGCCGTCCAAAGCCGTCAGAAAATTATTTTTTCAAAAAATTGTTATTGAAAAAGGTCGATTGGTCTGTTTTCTTTCCTTTTTCACTCGAAAATAATTTTTCCCGTTCGAAACGGTCCGGAATTCGGTCACCGGAGCTACCGTGTGTTTTCGAAATCGAAAGAGTGTGGCGCAACGAGAGACGCAGAGAATCGCGCTATTTCAAGCGCAGGGTGCCGTGTTTTCAAGTTTATTTTTAAAATTGTATTTACCGTCATGAAAGAACAAGAGATGCAGACAGCCGTTATCGATTTTCTTTTCCACTTCCCAATATTTTATCAAATTCCCATCGGAATTTGCTAAAAAATCGATAATCGGCCTCTTTCAGTGACGCGCTGCGAAAGAAGAGAGAGGGCGAGAGAGTGTGCGGTCGCCGGAGACGCAGACGACGAGAGAGCGCCAGAGGGCAGAGAAGGACGCCGTGCCACGCGTTCGGCGGTGTTTTTCTTGAAAACTATTCTGTTAAAGAATTATTGTGTGATTATCGACGAAAATTGCTGATGTCGGGTCTCGAAACGACCAAATTGTTATATTAACATTTTTAGCTTTTAATTTTTACGCAATTTTCTCTTTTCCACTTGCAAAATCGATTTTAACAGTTTTTTCGGTTAAAAGCGTTCAAAAAATGGGAAAAAAACACTATGAAAAACTGGAGCGAAAAATTGAAAAGGTAAATAAATAATTCACAATTTTTTTTTTAATTTTTAAAATTTTTTTTGTTAAATTTCGAAAAAAAAGGATAATTTTTCTTTGGAACTTATTTTCTTTTTATTTTTTAATGTTTCCGGAATCAAATCTATCCGTTTTTTCCGGGATTATCCGGAAAAAACACGAAATGAGAGCTAAATGCACCTCGTCGTCGAATAATGCAAATGCGCTCTATCGCACCTCAAAACTTTATCCTCTCCCCCTATTTGTCACCTTTCCTTCCGATGTTCCGGTCCGGTTTTTAAGAAAAATGGATTTAAAAAAAAAATTTAAATTTTCATTTCTCCAATTTTTCAATATTTCGAAAAAAAAATTTTGAAATTAAAATTTTAATTTTCAATAATTTTGCGGAATTATTGAAAATGTCCAGAATTCCTGATACATCCGGAAAAATGAAAATTCTTTTCCGGATTAGAAAAAAAACAAATTTTCATCGGAAAATGTGTAATTTTTCGGTGACTGCCGCAAATGCGCTCTATCGCACCTGCTTCTTTTCCGTATTCTTTCCGGTCCGGTTTTCCGGTTTTCCGGACGTCTTAATCCGTGAACTTCAGAAGTGTTCTCGAAAATGGACGTAGTCGTCGAAAGAGTGGTGAAGATGTGTGTCGAAGGGGAAAAAGAGCGGCGGATTGCGTGGACGATACTAATGGACGAGGATCCGAAGAAGAACACAGTCCCATCACTCGGCTATCTGGCGATCAAATCATTGATTGATAAGCTGTTGGACGGAGGAGACATCGAGTCGAATCTCATTCTATCGCTCATTAATAAGGGTGAGTTGAGTAATCGACTTTCGGATGACGTCACGTCTTCTGAATCAAAAGAAGATGGGACGGAAGACATGGCGATTGATACCTAGACCCCTTGGCTAGGAAATATCCAAAGACGAGCTCAAACGAAGCATTTTGAGCAAAGTTGTGCTCATTTCAAGTTGGGAATGCTCTTTTTGGGGTGTCCTCCACGAAAATCGCTATAACTCGGTTAAAAATGCTCCGTTTAAGCTCATATTAGGACATTTTCCAGTCAAGGGGTCTAGAAACATACCGGTAGAAGTCTACAATCCAAGAAAAAATTTTGAAGGCTCCACGTCATCTGGAAGTCTGAATTGAACTGAAAAACGCCTAGACTTAGTTCCAGATGACGTGGCGCTTCTGAATTTTTAGATACCACTATGAAATGTTAGGACAATGTTCTTAGACCCCTTCACTTGAAAATATCCAAAGACGAGCTCAAACGGAGCATTTTGAGCAAAGTTGTGCTCATTTGAATTCCGAAAAGGCGATTTTCCACTGTCCTCTCCACAAAAATCGCTATAACTCGGCTCAAAATGCTCCGTTTGAGCTGGGACTTGGTCTGGTTCTAGTTAAGGAGTCTAGAAACAAGTTCCCAAAGTTTCATGTTGATAACTGAAAATTCAGAAGCGCGACGTCTTCTGAAACTAAGCCAAAAAGTTTTTCAGTTCAATTCCGACTTTCAGATGACGTGTGGCCTTCAGAATTTTTTCTTTGACTCTAGAATTTTACCAGCATGTTCCTAGTCCCCTTGACTAAAAAATATCCAAAGACGAGCTCAAACGGACCATTTTGAGCCGAGTTATAGCGATTTTAGTGGAGGATACCCCGAAAAGAGCCCAACTCGGCTCAAAATGCTCCGTTTGATCTCGTTTTTGGACTGAATCACTCTGAAAATCGATTTTCCATTACAGAACCAGTCAGTTTGTATCAATTCAAAGTGCAGCACATGTTCAGCAGTGTCCAATACTCGGAACAGTATTTGAGTGGGGTTTTTTTTCGAAAAGTTCAATCTGAAATGGACCGCTTTCAGAGGATAGAGCAACAATGGCGAAACTGCGAGCCGATCCGTACTTTATGTTCGCAGTCATGCAGCAGGATCAGCAGTTTCGCGAGTTCATGGAGATCATTGTGACGAAGAAGACGTTGATCATCCGCAAGACGTTCTTCGCCGAGGTGGCCGAGATTCCGCATCGCGAGAACATTGATTACGACACGTACTGGGCGACGAGATTCGCGCAGCTCTCGTTCGCCCTCAAGTACACATCGATTTCGGTGAAAGTGCGAGGTAAGCCGGGCGCCCGCGCGCATATCATCGCCCTGACACCCAAGCGCACTCCATGTGCGGTGTGGCGCAGTGGGCAACGTGTTCGCTTGACAGTCTCACCTTGCTGGCTCGACTCCGGCTCGTTGCAATTGGTTTTTGTCTTTCAGGAGAGGAAGGAGACAACTTGCGAGATCACTTCAATCGCGCGGCAGTGATCGCTCGCAGCATCAATCGAGTGATTCCGGAGGAGGGATGGCAAGTGGCGATTGAGAGGAACGAACGCGAGGGGGGAGCGAAGCGACCGGTCTACGCGACAATGTCTGGGAAGTCCGAGTTGTACACGGCCGTCATTCATTTCTATTCCGTTGTAATATACAGTTCACGCGATGTTAAGAAGTATTTCGGATATTATGCTTAATTGTTTATTTTTGGTTTGGTTTAATAAAGGAAATGGTGATAAGTTCTGTGTCCAGTCCAAGTCCCAGATAAAACAGAGCTTTTTGAGCAAAGTTGTGCTCTTTTTTGGGTATCCTCCACTAAAAAGAGCATAACTCGGCTCAAAATGCTCCGTTTGAGCCCATCTTTGGATATTTCCTAGTCAAGGGGTCTAGGAACATGCTTCTGAAATTTCATAGTGATAGCTGAAAATTCAGAAGCGCCACGTCATCTGGAACTGAGCCTAGACGCTCTTGGCAGTATTCTGACTTCCAGATGACGTGGACCCTTCAGAATTTTTTCTTGAGCTCCAGGATTTTACCAGTATGTTTTCAAGCTCCTTGACTAAAAAATATCCAAAGACGAGCTCAAACGGACCATTTTGAGCCGAGTTATTGCAATTTCCGTGGAGGACAGTGGAAAATCGGCTATTCGAAATTCAAATGAGCACAACTTTGCTCAAAATGCTCCGTTTGAGCTCATCTTTGGATATTTTGTAGTCAAGGGGTCAAAAAACATGCTGGTAAGATTCTAGAGCCCAACAAACAATTCTGAGGCTCCAGGTCATCTGGAAACTTTCGAAACTCGACTGGCGCTCAAAGAAATAACCCATTGTGTGACTTCTAGATGACGTGACGCCTTCAGAATGTATCCGATAGTTCTGACATTCCAGGGTTATGTGTTTAGAGCCCTTGACTGTTTCCAGTCCAAGTCCCAGCTCAAACGGAGCATTTTGAGCCGAGTTGTGCTCTTTGAGGGGTATCCTTCACTAAAAAGAGCATAACTCAGCTAAAAATGCTCCGTTTGAGCTGGGACTTGGACTGAGAATAGTCAAGGGGTCTAAGAACATGCTCCTAAAATTTCATAACGAAATCTAAAAAAGCAGAAGCACCACGTCATCTGGAAGTTGAGATACACTAAAAAATCCATTAATCCACCAAAATGAGCATAACTCAGCTAAAAATGGTCCGTTTGAGCCCATCTTTGGATATTTCCTAGTCAAGGGGTCCAGGAACAAGTTCTCGAAATTTCGGAGTCCCAGGTGAAAATTCAAAAGCACCACGTCATCTGGAAAATGGGCAAAGTTCCGGGGATCCGAAGAGCCGTAGATTTTTAGGGAAAAAAATCCTGAAAAAAATCCAAAGAACCAATAATAATCAGTGATTTCAGTATAATATCAATGTAATTTTCAAAAAAAAAAAAGTACCCTAGAAATCCCTAAAAACCATCAAGTTTCAATGTTGAATCCAGAGAATGAATGGGAAAGAAAAAGTGGGCGGAGCTTCGGCTCGGCGAGCTCTAAAGAGAGAGAGAGGGCAGGAGAGGGGCGAGAGAGGGGCACGCGAGCTCTTCTTCTTCTGACGTCCGTCCATTTGCTGCTCCGCGAGCACACAGCCACGTCTCCTAGCAAAAATGGACCTTCCGCACCTGCTCCTCCTATTCTCCATTCTACAGTCGTCGGCGCACTCGTTGAAGTGAGTGTGTCCCCGCGCACATGTCCCCTCCATGTCCCCTCAATGTCCCCTAGTGTCCCCGCGCGTGAGGGGACAACAACAACAATCAGAAGGCGACGACGACGAGAGAAAAGACACTGAGAGCGATAATCCGGCCGTGATTGGCGCTATTCATCACATTGAAATCTCCCCTTCTGTCTGCGTCTCTGCGTCTCTCATCCCCTCTAGACACCCGAAAATGAGCCGGGTATCCGGAATTCCGGATCCGGAAAGTTTCCGGAAAGTTTTCGGAAAAGTTCCATTTTGTAGAGTTCATAGTTCTAGGGGTCCAGTTTTACGTGACTTTCAGTGTGGATTTGGGTTTTTCCGGAATTCCGGATCCGGAAAATCAAAAATTCCGGAATTCCGGATAATGGAGCTCTTTATCCGGAAATTTCCGGATACATGTGTCCGGAAGGTCTCCGGAATTCCGGATATCAAATTTCGGATTCCGGACCCCCAGTTTCCGGAAAATGCTCACTTCCGGAACGGTTTCCGGATCCGGTTTTCCGGAAATAAAATTCCAAAGTTACCCCAAAAAACCAAAAAATCCCAATTCTCCCTTTTTTCTCCGGCTTGGGTTTTTTCCGGATCCGGTTGTCATCCGGTTTTCCGGTTATCTTCCGGAAGATTCCGGATTGGCCAAATTCGCCAATTGTTCTCAAAAACCCTTCTCAAAGCGACAAGTTCCCCCTCTTCCGGATCCAGTTGCCGTCCGGTTGCTTTCCGGAATTCCGGAATTCCGGAAGACTCCCAACCCATCCAAAAACAGAAAAAGAGACATGAAACCCATTTGTATTAGGGGGGTGTCTTGGCCAAATCCGAAGAATACCCCTGTGTGTGTGTGAGTAGAGCAAAAGAGGTCCGTCCACTCCTTTTGCCGGACAATTCGATTAGGAGCCATCCCATTGTACCTGAGGGACTTGTCCGTGATTCAATCCCTCGTCGGAAGAGCCCCCGGAGATATGTTTTCGAAGGAGAAGAGGGAAGATTGGTACGGGTGGGAGGGAGGGATGACTTTCAGATGACGTCGCGCTTCTGAATCTTCAGTTACGGTTCTGCAATTTTGGGACATTGTTCCTAGACCTCTTGACTAGGAAATATCCAAAGACGGGCTTAAACGGAGGATTTTGAGTCGAGTTATAATAATTTTAGTGAAAGATAGCCATTTTTCCACACATCTCAACTTTCAGATGACGTCGCGCTTTTGAATCTTCAGTTGGGGTTCTGGAATTTTGGGGACTTGTTTCTAGACCCCTTGACTAGAAAATATCCAAAGACGGGCTTAAACGAAGCATTTTGAGCCGAGTTATAATAGTTTTTAGTGGGAGCTACATACCCTAGGATTTTTCCATATATCTAAACTTTCAGATGACGTGGCGCTTCTGAATCTTCAGATATTAAGATAGAATTTTAGAGGCTTATTTCTAGACCTCTTGGCTATTTCCAGTCCAAGTCCCAGATCAAAAGGAGCATTTTGAGCCGAGTTGTGCTCTATTGAAGGTGGGAATGCTCTTTTTCGGGTACCCTTCACTAACAATAGCATAAGTTGACTCAAAATGCTCCGTTTGAGCCCGTCTTTGGATATTTCTTAGTCAAGAGGTCTAGGAACATGGTCCTGAAAATTCATAGTTATATCTGAAAATTCAGAAGCACCACGCCATCTGGAAGTTGAGATAAGTGGTAAAAGTGCCTATCTTCCACTAAAAATATCATAAATCGGCTCAAAATGGTCTGTTTGATCTGGAACTTGGACTGGTGCTAGTCAAGTGGTCTAGAAACCGATTATCAGAACCTCAGAACTATCGAATTCATTTTGAAGGCGTCACGTCATCTGAAAGTGAGAAAATGAGTCAACACTTTTTTTAAAAAGTGCAAGTTCAACTTTCAGATGACGTGGTGCATCGGAATTTCCAGATATCAGCATGAAACTTCGGGAACATGTTCCTAGACCCCTTGACTGTCCCCAGTCCAAGTGCCAGCTCAAACGGAGCATTTTGAGCCAACTTGTGCTCTTTTCAGTGGAAGGTACCCTTGGAAGGGACAAAAAGTCTCAAAATGTTTCCCCGAAACTCCATTATACCCTGAAATTGTGTTCTTTCCGGAAGTTTGAGCGTGTTATTGCCTCATTGTCGCCTTCTAAATTGAGATATATATAAACATTTTTTTGTTTATATAGAAATTCCCCTTCCACCCCCTCCCGGAAGGGGGGAAGAGGCCAAGGGGACAAGTGTCTAAGTGGGGGGAAAGTGTTTGGGAAACTAAGAAACTATTCAATTTCACCCATCAATTGCGCGAGAGAAACCGAGATTAGTGCACTTTCGAGCACAAATGTTGATCTTTTTGGAAAGGACCAACTTTCAGATGACGTGACGCCTTCAGAAAAAATCCACTGACTCTGAAATTTTGCCGGTGTGTTTCTAGACCCTTTGACTAGTTCCAGTCTGAATCCCAGCTCAAACGGAGCATACTGAGCCCAGTTATGCTCATTATAGTGGAAGATACCCAAAAAAAGAGCATTTCCAACTTCAAAAGAGCACAACTTTGCTCAAAATGGTCCGTTTGAGCTCGTCTTTGGATATTTTTTAGTCAAGAAGTCTAAAAACATACTGGTAATATTCTAGAGTCAAAGAAAAAATTCTGAAGGCCACACGTCACCTGAAAGTCAGAATTTAACTGAAAAACGTCTGGGCTTAGTTTCAGAAGACGTCACGCTTCTGAATTTCTAGATATCACTATGAAATTTTAGGCGCATGTTCCTAGACCCCTTGACTGGAAAATATCCAAAGACGGGGTTAAACGGACTATTTTGAGCCGAGTTATGCTCATTTTAGTGAAGGATACCCTAAAAAGAGCATAACTCAGCTCAAAATGCTCCGTTTGAGCCCATCTTTGGACATTTTCTAGTTAAATGGTCTAGAAACATAATCCCAAAGTTTCAGAAGCGCCACATCATCTGGATGAAACAAAAATAACCATTTCCAGATGCTATTCGTGCGCCTCGTTCGAGTATCGAATTCTATTCGACAAGGACACATCGTTGTCGCGCAAAGTTCGGTTAGTGGGGGAAGTGCGCTCCATTGAGAAATCTAGCAACTGGTTTTCTCATTGGAGCGCATTTGCAACAAAATCTTCAGATAATTTTCAATTTTTTTAGAGTTCCGAAATTCGACAGGCTGTGCGATTTGGAGAACATGGTCCAAGGTTTCGCACCGGTGGAATCGTGCCAATCCACGTGTGTCACAATATTCGAACCACAGTATTTCGGAGGTGAGCACGCCGTCAGATGACGTCACGTCTTCAGAAGACGGGAGCTTCGGAGATGCGCGCGGTTTGAATTCCCGCGCTGCCTTTTCAAAATTTGGCTGCGAGAGCCGTTGCCTGAGTATTCAACGCTTAACACGCTTTAACGTTGAATACTCAGGCAACAGCGTCGCAGCCAAATTTGAAAAATTTGCTGTCTGGTAGCGCCGGAATTCAAACCGGACATCTCCGAAGCTCCCGTGGCCTTCTGAAGACGTGACGGCTCGAGAATGAGCTGGGGCTTAGACTGGAAATAGTCAAAGGGGTCTAGAAACACGCTGGCGAAGTTCTAAAGCGATATCTAACAATTCCGATGCTCCACGTCATCTTTCAGATGACGTCGGGCATCTGAATGTTCAGATATTGCTCCAGACGCCCCACCCGCTGTTGCAGGCCTTCAATCGCTCCAACGGCCGTTTCTCTACATCCGCGGCTGCGCCGACAACATCTTCTCGGCGATGAAAGACCGGCCGATCGAAGTGGAATTCTTGCACCGCTCGCCAATTTGTGTCAAACTTCAACTCTCTCAAATCTATCCACAGGTACAGGCGAACGAGATTGTGCAAGTGTGCTCGTGTGACAAGGACGGGTGCAATTTCGATTCGATTAACTCGACGACTAGTTTCAAATTTTTTAGTCTTGTCCTTTCTCTTATTTGTCTTTCTTGGCGATTTTTTTAATGAAGGTTTTTATTTTTGGAAAAACCAATTTTTTTTCAAATTTTTATCAAAAGCAGTTTTTTTAGATAAACAAATTTCGAATTGAAAAAAATGATAGAATTTTTTTCTTTATAACTTTCTGAACCGAACACTTTTGCCAAAAACTGATTTTTAAAAATAATTCCCGAGAAACAGGAAAAAATTAAATTTCAATTTTTTTTTTCAAAGAATTCACAAAAAATTAGGAGAAATGCAAAATCTATTAATTTTCTAGGTTTTCTGCGTTTTGAAATTAAAAAAAATTCATAGATAAAACATTTTTCGCATTGAAAACAATGATAGAAAAATGTTTTTTTTTCTAAATAATTCCCGAGAAACTGGAAAAAATTAAATTTCAATTTATTGTTGTTTCAAAATTTTTTTGTCTTAGGAAATCCGCAAAAAATTGGGGAAATGCAAAACCGAAACTGATTAATTTTCTAGATTTTGCGTTTTGAAAATGTTCCATAAATGTTCACTGCAAAAATTGAAAAATTCAATAATTTAGAAATGTTTTCAGTTTTCCAACGCTTGTTTTAAAAACTTTTTCTTTTTCTACTAATTAGCAACGATTTAGCAGTGAAAATCGGAAAATTTTCGAAAAAATTAGTTTTTTTTTCGGAAAAATGTCCAAAAAATAGATGAAACATTTTTCGCATTGAAAAAAAATGATAGAAAAAATGTTTTATTGGTGACTCAACAAACACTTTTACCAAAAACTGATTTTCAAAATTAATTCCCGAGAAACAGGAAAAAAATTCAATTTCAATTTTTTGTTGTTTCGAAATTTTTTTTAAAATCGTGTAGATTAGAAATGTCTTGGTTTTCAAACGCATATTTTACAAACATTTTCTACTAATTAGCAACGATTTACCAGTGGAAATCGGAAACTTTTCGAAAAAAACCGGTTTTTTTTTGAAAAATTTCCAAATAATCACCTAAAAAATCCAAAAATCCATATCAAACAATGTATACTTCCTCGAGATATTGCGAAAAGGGTATCGCGGGCGGGATGAAACACTTCGCCGCCCTTGCCCCCAATAATTTCACTTCTTTATCGCATCGGAGACAGCGACTGAAGGGAGAGAACGTCCCGCTGCTGTCCCGCTGACCTGACTCCGCCCACTTTTCGGCCGCCGCCGCGGTCACCAATTGCGTCGGAAAACAATGTTTTCCAGAAATTCAGGTAATTGACCTGATTGTCCTTTTAAATCGGTTCGAAATCCACACTTTCACTTGAATTGATTTTTTTCTTCTTTAATTATCCTGATTTTTTTTTGTTCAGTGAGGCGTGAAACATATTATTTTGACTTCTAAGCCTGAAAAACCACATTTTGAAATAAAAAATCATTGAATTTCCCTGAAAAAATCCTGAAAAATAGTCGATTTTCCTGAAAATAGGCTGAAAAATGCTTTCGAAAATAAAAAAATTTCCTAGATACCGTACTACTTGGTTTAAAGGCGCATAACGGTTTTTGCTTGGGTCTCGAAACGATGTCCCTTTAAATTGTTTTAAAATTAATTTTCGATTGATTTTTCTCCTATTTTTCTCAATTTTTCGAATTTTTTGAATTGCGATTGATGAAAAATGATCGGAAATTGTAATTTTCTTGAATAAACCGCCAGAAAAACCCATTTCCGTTAGGTATAGGCCATTTCTAACGTGTAATTCGGTGGCTTCTGTTGAAAAAATGTGAAAAAAACATTGAACACTATTACTTCACACCGAACCGTATCTTTCGAATCAAAGACGCATATCATCTCGCGCCGGGGTCTTGAGGCGATTGACCTCTCCACGCCGCGGTAGGCAGCCGCCCGCCATCGCGTCCTTACCGATAGCCAGCACCACTAGATCGCGTTTTTTTCTCCCGAATTCCATCGCCTTCCCGTCGATATATTCGTCACTTGTGTCGTCGATCAATGTTGAAATATATGTAACAATTAGGCCAAATACTCCGAATTACAAGCGGGAACATTGTTCCGTTGGTCTTCTTTGACGTCATGAGCTTTTCCGTTGAAAACCAAAATGAATCGTAATAAATTGCTTTCAGAGAGGGGAAGTGCAATGTGGTGGCTGTGGCTCCACGTTGTTCTGGCGTGTATCACATTTATATCAGCGAAAGATGTCGTCTGCCCCAAAATTCCTCCGAGTTGCACTTGCAAGGTAAGTTTCCGTTTTTGGACTCTTTCAGCTAATTCCTCCTAATTTTCAGCTCTCCAAGAGTTTAGTCGTTGTCAATTGCACCGGAGTTGATATCCAATCACTAGCCAAAACCGTTGGCGGCGGGCGAATCGACGAGTTGTTGATTTCGAACGGAACGGATCTCAAAATCGAATCCCTCCCTTTTCCCGGCCTCCGCAGTGTCACTATAACCCAGTCGTCTGTAGAAAATATCTCTTCCACGGTGAGAACCCATAGCTTTGACAATCATTGAAAAGTAGAAGGCATTAGCAAGCGACCGCGGTGAAAGTGAAAAGTAGGTCACTGTTTCGAAAGCGACGTATATTGCGGGCGGGCGTAGTCGTCGTCTCCCTTCCTCCCCCCTCCCTCACTCCGTTCTGGTCGGAAAGAGAAAGTGGAATGAGTAATTTGACCGACGGATGCCATTTTTTACAGGCTTGGCGACATGTTGGCGAGACTATCGAGCATATTACAATCAGCGACTGCCGACTAAAAAGCGTGCCAGTGTTGGGGAACATGTCTTCGATTTTATCAGTGAATTTCAATCGAAACCGGATCTCGTCGATTCCGGAGAACGCGTTTTCCGGTTTGACGGCGCTGACTCAACTCCGACTCGAGGACAACCACATCTGCGAGATCCCCAGCAAATTCCTCGACGCCGCCAAGAAAACGCTGGTTTTGTTCGATATTAGTGGCAATTGTCTCGGCGCCGTGCCGGCGCAAGTTCTCCGCAATGCGGCGAATCTAATGTATCTGGATCTGGGCAGCAATAACATCAGCGAGGTTTGTCGGGATCGAATTTTACACGAGATTAATCGTTTTTTTCTTATTTGTAGATCAACAACTTCGAGTTGATGAATTTGCCGTTTCTGCGAGAGTTCCGCATTCAAAACAACACGCTGCGCAGAATTCACCCAATGGCGTTTATGAACGTCCCGCAGTTGCAATACATTTACCTTCAAGACAATATGATATCCACTCTCGACGGGAATCGATTGCAAGCCTTCAAAAGTCTTGAAGTGCTCAATGTGAGCAACAACGTGCTCTATTCACTACCTTCTCTAAAAGACCTGCCGAACCTGAAGCAAGTGTTTGTCGATGGGAATTTGATTTCGAAAATTGACACGCTCGCGTTCTCCAACAATCCAAAGCTGCAACTTATCAGTGTGCAGAACAATAATATCGCTCAAATTGCGAGAAATGCGTTCGATTCGCTCGACCAGCTGGTTGTTCTGCTGATCGGCAATAATTCACTGCCGAAAATTGGTAATTTAAAAACGAAATTATTATTTTCACAAAATTGACATTCCAGAGCGCGGAACCTTCGATGGAATGCGTAATTTGCAACAGCTCAGCGTTCGAAACAATTCTTTGACGGCTTTGGACCATTTTTCTTTCCCGCAACTTATTCATCTCACCACTCTTGATTTGGGGTATAATCAAATTTCGAAAGTGGAAGAAGTATGTGAAAAATGGCTTGAGTCCTCTAATTTTTGATTTTAGGGAACATTTGACCGAATCGCAAAGTTGTTCTGGCTCGATTTGTCGAATAACAGGATTTCTGGTTTCGCACCGAATACGTTCCGAAAGAAAGTCGCAAATATTCTTCTCGATGGCAATCCGTTGATTTGTGACGAGTCGTTCAACGATTTCCTCACCTATCTGGTCACCAACAAAGTCCGAACGTTCCTTCCGTTCCAACAGGAGATCCAGTGTTCCGGTCCGGAAAAGTACGCCGGCGTGCGGCTGAAGGATTTGATGTTGAAGAAGGCGAACGAGACGATTAGTGAGGGCACGCGGCTCATGGGCATCTCGCAGCAAAATGTTCCGTCCTCGTTGATTTCCTCTTTCCTTCCCTCTTTTCAACCAATCGGAGGGATGGGTGGTGGTGCCGGGCAGATTCCTACGTTGCCTCTTGTGAACACTATCACGAATGTGAGTTTGATTTTAGATAGCATGATTTATCTTTGAATTTCAGACGATTCCCGCACTTCGATCAATACCTGGATTCGGAGGAGGTCCTATGACTGCTGGTCAAGCGGCTTCTGTCCCTAACAAGCATTTGAATGATGCTATTGAAAAGTTCACTGGCCCACTTGTCAGATTCGCCACTGGAGGCCAACCGGTCGCCAGTGACATTGATCAGTTGATTCGATCGATTCCGAACATGGTTGTCAATGTTCCTGGCTTTGGCGATGTGGATTTGAGCAAGATGGACCCGAACTTTTTGCAATACGTTGTGAACGGCGGTCAAATTCCGGGAATCGATAAGGCGACTCTGGACAATATTGTCAAGCAGACGATGCGGAAGATGCACACTGCTGCGTCGGCGAATCTTGCCGGAAATCCGGTCGAAGGTCAAGATAAGGTGTTGCCGCCGCTTGAGAAGCTGCCGTCGGAGCTTGTGACGCAGGTGATGTCCGGCGAGCCGTTGCCCGGACTCGACGTGAACCAAACTCGGACCATCATGGAGTTCTACACTCATCAGATGCCGGGAGTCGACGGAGTTCCGGCGCAACCGATTCCCGCTCAAACGCCAGGCAACGGGACCAATATGATGTTCAGTCCGGCGATGTTCGATCTGCTCAAAATGCTGCCACCCGGATACAATCTGAGCAAGATACCGATGGAGGTGATACAGTCGGTGACGCGCGGAGAGGTTCCAGACATGCGTCTGCTGCCGCAGGATCTTCTCGACCACTTTAGAGCGCACACTTCGTCGTTGACCTCGATGTTTGCGGGAGCGACGGCCAAGAACATCTCGATCGAGGAGATCCTCCGCAAATTGCCAGTTTTCGCTCGCCCCGAGTTGTCGACGTTTGTGCCGTACGATATCAATGAGCTGACGAGTGAGATGATTCTGGAGAAGGAGGTCAACGAGCGACATCGTAACATTCGCCTTATCACTGCAATCGCGCTCGCCTTCGTCGGCGCTATCACGGTCTTTGTGCTCATTTTCTTTGTGAGCTACACGAAGAAGCAGAGGAATGCGAGAAAGAAGTAAGCCTCTTTTGTGAACTAAACCACAACTTGTTTGTTTGTTTTGCAGTTTGGTAAGCCGCACTTCGCCCGACTTGGCGTCTCCGGTCAATGAGAGCACAATTCGATCTCCCGGCTCGCCGTCGCCAAGGTGTCCGCCGCTGATGTCGATCCCGAAGACGCCGATCAATCGAACGCTGGAGAGCACGTTCGGCCAACCGCAGTTCTGCTCCACACTCATCGACACGCCGCAAGTGGGAGGCAGAGGAAGCCGCAGCGTGAAGAACATGTAGAAAATTTGATGTAACGCTTGTAGAATTTGAGTATAGATTTTTAATCGTTTTCCTTCTTTTTCTTCTTATTCTTCTTCTTCTTGTCAAATAGTCTATACCCACTCACTCACTTCTAACTTATCTTCTTGAGAAAAACGGGTTTCAAACGAGGTAGAGAACAATGATAACACACACTTGAAATGATTATTCGCCCATTCCACCCCACCACAAAATTGATATTGCTCCCCCATTTTGCATCCGGTTGTACCATATCATTATTATCATCATCATCCCCCCAGATTGTGTCTGTTTATATTGCCAACGTGTGTTTCGCACTGTGAATAAAGTGTCATGCATGATCATTTTATTCATTCATAAATGTTTTCATTGTTTTTTCGCATAATTTATCTATTTTTTTTCTCAATTTTCCTCTTTTTTCTTCAATTTTACTGCTCCCCTCAACACTTCCGGCGCCAAACATGACCTGCTTGCGCACTTTTCGTGTTGCATCTTCAACTTTGTTTTATCTTTTCCCTTTCCCCTCTAAAACATTTCCAATGATAACGATTGATTGATTAAAGTGTTATCACATGGAGCTCGATGTCGAAAGCAGCAGTGTTGAGAAGCTGCGCAATCACTGCGAGTCGTGTTTTCCTCTGAACGAGGAGAATGTGCCGTTGCGCGGCAAATATGTGGATTTGTTGGAATTCTCGAATGTAAGATTTTTTTTGAAAAAAGAAAAAATGATTTAAAAATAAAAAAAATCAAATTTGCAGTTCAATGGAATTCCGTATCCGGTCACAAATCCGGCGAATAAGCCGAGACGGTTTTTGGCGGATTTTAGGTAATTTTTGTTCTTTATTCAATTAATTAAATAATTTGAAGGTTTTTGAAATAGACGTAGACACCTTTAATTGAAAAATCGATTTTTCACAAATGATTTTCGAAAAACTTTGAAACTGAAAAAAAATTATAAGAATGCTTAATCGATTAATTTTTTAAATAACGGATTCATTAAATTGGGGAATTTTCACAATTTTTTTTCTAATTTTGTTAAAATTCAAATTTTTTGAAAAATAAAAAAACAGTGATTTTTGAAAAAAAAATTATTCTTTTTTTCAAATTAAAAATTAAATTATACCTATGAAAAATCAAGATTCGAATAATTTTTAGAAATTATTTCCAACAGAATTTGGATTTCGCTATTTACTAACTATTAAAAAATAAATATTAAAGTTTTATATTTTTTAAATACTTTTTTTCGAATTCGAAATCAATAATTATATTTTTTCAAATTGATTTATTTCAACTAATTTAAAAATATAAGTATTAAAGTATTCAATTTTAGTTTTTATTAATTTAATAATTAAAAAAAATGCAATTTTTTGAACTTTGGAAGCATTTCACCGCAAACTGTAATTAAAGGTGACAGTAAAGCATCGATTTTATCTAAAATCTAAAAAAACTATTTTGAAACTGAAAACAAAATTTAAACAATTTTTCAGGTGGAATTTTAATTTAAAAACTATTTTTCTTATAATTTTTAGAAACAAGTTATGAGATTTATGTCCATAAAAACAAACGGACAAATTAAGAATGAACAATTTTAAATAAGTCTGAAATTATTTTATCAAAAAAAAACGGAATTTTACCGGCAATTTTTGAAAAAAATAATTAATAAAAAAAATGATTTACCGATTTTTCAATTTTAAATGAAGTGTTTTTACATAGGATTTTTATTTTTTTAAAAGTTGATATTAAAATTCACAAATGGTTCGTATTTTCCAAATCTCAGATACTCATGGTCTGTGCCGCTGATCCACGACTATCCATTCGTCGAATCCGAAGTTCTCTCATCGTCTCGCGTCCAAAGTGCCATCTCGAAATTGGCGAAAATCGACGGAAAACCGGACAAACTTCACCATCGGGCGATTGATTTTCTGACGGAAATCCGCTCGCGGCTCTCGAAATGGATCTGCAAGTGCTGCTCGTACATTCTGTACAAAGTGTTTCGGCGGCTGATGGAGAAGTTGTTGGTGTGTCCGGACGAGATGAAACAGTTGCAGAAGGCGGAGAAAGTGAGTTTTTATGGACAACATCAAGGAGAAGCACTGTTTTCAAACGTGAAACATTCGGGAAAACCTGTTCCTGAAACCGAGAAAAACACCATTTTTTTTCTAGAAAAAATTATGAATTTTTACTAATTTTTGAAAAAAAAATGGTTAGGAAACTAGAAAACCCAGAAAAATATGGCTGAAAACTGACATTGTCACATTTCTGTGAAAATCAGATACAATTTCCGTAGATCACATTAGACCACAAAAACCAAAAAAATAGTAAACTTGCAGGAAATCCGGATTCTAAACAAAGGAGAAGCAGTATAAAAACCCGGAAATAAAATTTTGAACTCTCTATTATCGGATGCCACCGAAATGGCCCCGAAACCGAGAAAAAGCCGCTCGCTTCGCTTGACGGGTCTTGCAGCGGAAAAATACACAGCTGCAATGAATGTTACAGTAATCTCGTGTTTATTTTTTGAATTTTTTTTTGCTTTTTCGTAAAAAAATGGCGCGTTTAACCAATTTTCGTCGGATTTTTTGCATTTTTCACGAAAATATCATCGAAACGTACCATCTTATTGATAAAACGCGTCATTTTTCATGAAAAAGCAAAAAAATTCAAAAAATAAACACGAGATTACTGTAACATTCATTGCAGCTGTGTATTTTTCCGCTGCAAGACCCGCCAAGCGAAGCGAGCGGCTTTTTCTCGGTTTCGGGGCCATTTCGGTGGCATCCGATAGTATTCTGAAACTGAAAAAATAAAAATTCAAAAAATATAGATTTCCGACTAACATGACGGAAAATCAGTCAGCGCAACGAAAAATGTACAAAATCCGAAATTCCGGGCTAATTAATCAATTTCCGGAATTCAAAGTATTATTTATTAAAAAATCCCGAGTTAGTGCTCCGGAAAACCGAATGGCTAAATAATAAGATGAAAATACATTTTTTAAAATTATGACGGAAGTTAATAATCCGATTAACAAAAAAAAACAATTTTTGAGTTTATTAAATAAAATCCGAACGAAATTGAACAAAAAAACCCGGAATTCCGGATGATTTTCCATTTTTTCGAAATCAGTAAGGTATCGTCCGGAATTCCCCTAAAAATTCAAAATGTTCAAAAATAAGATAATTGCAATTATTGTTGAAAACGTTCAAAAAACAGTCTTCAATTTTTTCAAACAAAACAAATATTACGAGCTAAAAATTCGAGTTTTGAAATTATCCTCCAGGACACCCTCTATTCCCCTATTTTGCCTCTTCAGACAGGAATTCCACTGGTCTACCTGCCGTTGCATCGGAGCCATCTCGACTATTTGCTCATCACTTGGTGCAATTGGCATTTCGGAATAAAACTGCCGCACATTGCGTCTGGAGACAATTTGAATTTGTGCGGATTGGGGTGAGCCTTTTTTTAAAAATTTTCCATAATGGACCTATGCACGTATTGAATTTTTCTTTATTTTTTCCTTTTTTCGAACCATGTTTTGCTAAAACTCGATCGTACCGAGACCAATTCGCCGTTTTTAAGAATGCGCCTTTAATTTCTTTGCGGATTCTCACTAATAGTTCAGAACGGACCTTTGTCGAGCGCTTCCACGGTTTTCCGAATTTTAGAGCTTGTCATTCCGGAAAAAAAGTTGAAATTCTGAGCAAACTTTTAAAGGAGCGAATATTTGGGTCTCGCAACGAGCGATTTTTGTAGGAATTTTCTGACATTTTTTGTAATTTTTTGCTGCGAAAAAAAAGTTCGAAAAAAGGAAAAAAATGCAAGAAAATGCACTGCGTATGTCCATAAATTCCTGTGTTTTCAGATGGCTTCTCCGCGCGACCGGCGCATTTTTCATCCGCCGCCGCGTCGATCCGGACGACGTTCGAGGCAAAGATCAGCTGTACAGAGCCATCCTGCACTCGTACATTGAGCACATTCTCAGCAAGAACATGCCGATCGAGTTCTTTTTGGAGGGCACTCGGAGCCGATTCGGCAAGGTGCTCACGCCGAAGAACGGCCTCATTTCGAACGTCGTCGAAGCCGTTCAGCATGGTGCGTTTTTTTGTTCAATATCGCGGTACGTATTAAACAAATCAGCTTGTTTCCCACAAAAAACCACATGGAAACAGGGATTTTTTGAAATTTCGGAAAAAATTTTTTTCATGAAAAGTTTTTTTTTAAAGCTGGCGTTTTCTTTACTTACCAATAGAAAAATGTTAAAGTTTGAAAATTGATTTTAAATTAATTTTTTCGTTTTTTGGAAATTAGTTTAAAATTCAATGTTTAAAAACTTTTCACGAAAAGCCGCTCGACTGGAATTTTTTTAATTCAAAAAAAGCTGGTAAATATTCGAAAAAATTGAATTTCTTTGATACTCTATGAATTTTTTTTGGAATTTTTTTTTCATTTTGAATTAATTTTTTTCTGGAAAATTTTTTCAAAATTATTTTAAAATTCATTATTTCAAAAAAATTTCCAGGAAAAGCCGCTCGGCTAACTTGTAAATTTTCTCTAGTAAATATATGAAAAACATTTCTGGATTTTTTGAAAAAAAATTTCCACGATAAGCAACCCTGACAAAAAATAGTAATTTTGTAAATAATTAAATAGATTGGCTATTGAATCCGAGGTTCGATCGAAATTTTTATAAAAATTCACCAAAAAAACCAATTCGGCAACAGTAAATTTAAAGAACTTTTCTAACTTTTTTTTTTGAAAAATGGGCGAAAAATAGAGAAAAAGTATATAAAACGAGCCTAACGCCGTCTTGTCAGGCTGAATTGGCCTCTGGGACGGTGGTCGGAAGGGTGTTCCGGCAACACTTTGCCTCTGGGAAAAGTGCGGACCAGAGTTGTGCGGAAGTGGTATTTTGAAAATCCGGAAAACGGAAGTCGGAAGTTGAAACTAAAAATGTCTTTTTCGGAATCCGGAAGTCGTAAGTTCCAAAAATGTCCGAAATCAGGAAAGCGGAAGTTGGAATTCCGCACAACTCTGGTGCGGACCAAATTAACAAATGACAATCATCTTCTCATCTCAGGATTCATCCGCGACTGCTACCTCGTTCCCGTCTCCTACACCTATGACGCCGTCGTCGAGGGCGTCTTCCTCAATGAGCTGATGGGCGTGCCGAAGGTTCGAGAGTCCGTGTTCGGCGTCTTCAAGGGGCTCCTCACCGGATTCAGCCGATCCAAACAGTGTGGAGTGGTTCGGATGCACTACGGGCGGCCGATTTTGTTAACGGTTTGGAGAGCAATCCGGAAAAAAATTGGTGGATCATTTTAGGAGTACCTGTCAACTATGACAGCATCCCTGGTGACACAAAGCTCGCGTCCGGTTCGAATGACAAAACTGCCCACTTCGTTCTCGTATCGAGAGCTCGTTCCGTGGCATCGGAGCCATTCGGAGACTGTTGACGACCGGTCGATGATCAGAGCCATCGGGTTTCATATTGTCTATGGTCAGTTGGATATTTTCAAAAATTAAGCATCAGGATGTAAGGAACAGTACCAGAACCATCCTAGACATACCAGGTGTATCCAGATGTGGTTCCTATGTAAGAAACAGTACCAGAACCATTCTAGACATACCAGGTGTATCCAGATGTGGTTCCTATGTAAGGAACAGTACCAGAACCATCCTAGACATACCAGATGCATCCAGATGTGGCTCCTATGTAAGGAACAGTACCAGAACCATCCTAGACATACCAGATGCATCTAGATGTGGTTCCTATGTAAGGAACAGTACCAGAACCATTCTAGACATACCAGGTGTATCCAGATGTGGTTCCTATGTAAGGAACAGTACCAGAACCATCCTAGACATACCAGATGCATCCAGATGTGGCTCCTATGTAAGGAACAGTACCAGAACCATTCTAGACATACCAGATGCATCTAGATGTGGTTCCTATGTAAGGAACAGTACCAGAACCATTCTAGACATACCAGGTGTATCCAGATGTGGTTCCTATGTAAGGAACAGTACCAGAACCATCCTAGACATACCAGATGCATCTAGATGTGGTTCCTATGTAAGGAACAGTACCAGAACCATTCTAGACATACCAGATGCATCTAGATGTGGTTCCTATGTAAGGAACAGTACCAGAACCATCCTAGACATACCAGATGCATCCAGATGTGGTTCCTATGTAAGAAACAGTACCAGAACCATCCTAGACATACCAGATGCATCTAGATGTGGTTCCTATGTAAGGAACAGTACCAGAACCATCCTAGACACACCAGATGTATCCAGATGTGGTTCCTATGTAAGGAACAGTACCAGAACCATCCTAGACACACCAGATGTATCCAGATGTGGTTCCTATGTAAGGAACAGTACCAGAACCATCCTAGACATACCAGATGCATCCAGATGTGGTTCCTATGTAAGGAACAGTACCAGAACCATCCTAGACACACCAGATGCATCCAGATGTGGTTCCTATGTAAGGAACAGTACCAGAACCATCCTAGACATACCAGATGCATCCAGATGTGGTTCCTGTGTAAGGAACAGTACCAGAACCATCCTAGACATACCAGATGCATCCAGATGTGGTTCCTATGTAAGGAACAGTACCAGAACCATCCTAGACACACCAGATGCATCCAGATGTGGTTCCTATGTAAGGAACAGTACCAGAACCATCCTAGACATACCAGATGCATCCAGATGTGGTTCCTATGTAAGGAACAGTACCAGAACCATCCTAGACACACCAGATGCATCCAGATGTGGTTCCTATGTAAGGAACAGTACCAGAACCATCCTAGACACACCAGATGCATCCAGATGTGGTTCCTATGTAAGGAACAGTACCAGAACCATCCTAGACATACCAGATGCATCCAGATGTGGTTCCTATGTAAGGAACAGTACCAGAACCATCCTAGACACACCAGATGCATCCAGATGTGGTTCCTATGTAAGGAACAGTACCAGAACCATCCTAGACATACCAGATGCATCCAGATGTGGTTCCTATGTAAGGAACAGTACCAGAACCATCCTAGACACACCAGATGCATCCAGATGTGGTTCCTATGTAAGGAACAGTACCAGAACCATCCTAGACACACCAGATGCATCCAGATGTGGTTCCTATGTAAGGAACAGTACCAGAACCATCCTAGACACACCAGATGCATCCAGATGTGGTTCCTATGTAAGGAACAGTACCAGAACCATCCTAGACACACCAGATGTATCCAGATGTGGTTCCTATGTAAGGAACAGTACCAGAACCATCCTAGACATACCAGATGCATCCAGATGTGGTTCCTATGTAAGGAACAGTACCAGAACCATCCTAGACATACCAGATGCATCCAGATGTGGTTCCTATGTAAGGAACAGTACCAGAACCATCCTAGACATACCAGATGCATCCAGATGTGGTTCCTGTGTAAGGAACAGTACCAGAACCATCCTAGACATACCAGATGCATCCAGATGTGGTTCCTATGTAAGGAACAGTACCAGAACCATCCTAGACACACCAGATGCATCCAGATGTGGTTCCTATGTAAGGAACAGTACCAGAACCATCCTAGACATACCAGATGCATCCAGATGTGGTTCCTATGTAAGGAACAGTACCAGAACCATCCTAGACACACCAGATGCATCCAGATGTGGTTCCTATGTAAGGAACAGTACCAGAACCATCCTAGACACACCAGATGCATCCAGATGTGGTTCCTATGTAAGGAACAGTACCAGAACCATCCTAGACACACCAGATGTATCCAGATGTGGTTCCTATGTAAGGAACAGTACCAGAACCATCCTAGACATACCAGATGCATCCAGATGTGGTTCCTATGTAAGGAACAGTACCAGAACCATCCTAGACATACCAGATGCATCCAGATGTGGTTCCTATGTAAGGAACAGTACCAGAACCATCCTAGACATACCAGATGCATCCAGATGTGGTTCCTATGTAAGGAACAGTACCAGAACCATCCTAGACACACCAGATGCATCCAGATGTGGTTCCTATGTAAGGAACAGTACCAGAACCATCCTAGACATACCAGATGCATCCAGATGTGGTTCCTATGTAAGGAACAGTACCAGAACCATCCTAGACATACCAGATGCATCCAGATGTGGTTCCTATGTAAGGAACAGTACCAGAACCATCCTAGACATACCAGATGCATCCAGATGTGGTTCCTATGTAAGGAACAGTACCAGAACCATCCTAGACACACCAGATGCATCCAGATGTGGTTCCTATGTAAGGAACAGTACCAGAACCATCCTAGACATACCAGATGCATCCAGATGTGGTTCCTATGTAAGAAACAGTACCAGAACCATCCTAGACATACCAGATGCATCCAGATGTGGTTCCTATGTAAGGAACAGTACCAGAACCATCCTAGACATACCAGATGCATCCAGATGTGGTTCCTATGTAAGGAACAGTACCAGAACCATCCTAGACATACCAGATGCATCCAGATGTGGTTCCTATGTAAGAAACAGTACCAGAACCATCCTAGACATACCAGATGCATCCAGATGTGGTTCCTATGTAAGAAACAGTACCAGAACCATCCTAGACATACCAGATGCATCCAGATGTGGTTCCTATGTAAGGAACAGTACCAGAACCATCCTAGACATACCAGATGCATCCAGATGTGGTTCCTATGTAAGAAACAGTACCAGAACCATCCTAGACATACCAGATGCATCCAGATGTGGTTCCTATGTAAGAAACAGTACCAGAACCATCCTAGACATACCAGATGCATCCAGATGTGGTTCCTATGTAAGAAACAGTACCAGAACCATCCTAGACATACCAGATGCATCCAGATGTGGTTCCTATGTAAGAAACAGTACCAGAACCATCCTAGACATACCAGATGCATCCAGATGTGGTTCCTATGTAAGGAACAGTACCAGAACCATCCTAGACATACCAGATGCATCCAGATGTGGTTCCTATGTAAGAAACAGTACCAGAACCATCCTAGACATACCAGATGCATCCAGATGTGGTTCCTATGTAAGAAACAGTACCAGAACCATCCTAGACATACCAGATGCATCCAGATGTGGTTCCTATGTAAGAAACAGTACCAGAACCATCCTAGACATACCAGATGCATCCAGATGTGGTTCCTATGTAAGAAACAGTACCAGAACCATCCTAGACATACCAGATGCATCCAGATGTGGTTCCTATGTAAGAAACAGTACCAGAACCATCCTAGACATACCAGATGCATCCAGATGTGGTTCCTATGTAAGGAACAGTACCAGAACCATCCTAGACATACCAGATGCATCCAGATGTGGTTCCTATGTAAGAAACAGTACCAGAACCATCCTAGACATACCAGATGCATCCAGATGTGGTTCCTATGTAAGAAACAGTACCAGAACCATCCTAGACATACCAGATGCATCCAGATGTGGTTCCTATGTAAGGAACAGTACCTGAACCATCCTAGACATACCAGATGCATCCAGATGTGGTTCCTATGTAAGGAACAGTACCTGAACCATCCTAGACATACCAGATGCATCCAGATGTGGTTCCTATGTAAGGAACAGTACCTGAACCATCCTAGACATACCAGATGCATCCAGATGTGGTTCCTATGTAAGGAACAGTACCAGAACCATCCTAGACATACCAGATGCATCCAGATGTGGTTCCTATGTAAGAAACAGTACCAGAACCATCCTAGACATACCAGATGCATCCAGATGTGGTTCCTATGTAAGGAACAGTACCAGAACCATCCTAGACATACCAGATGCATCCAGATGTGGTTCCTATGTAAGGAACAGTACCAGAACCATCCTAGACATACCAGATGCATCCAGATGTGGTTCCTATGTAAGGAACAGTACCAGAACCATCCTAGACATACCAGATGCATCCAGATGTGGTTCCTATGTAAGGAACAGTACCAGAACCATCCTAGACATACCAGATGCATCCAGATCAGGGATGCACGGAATTCCGTTTCCGTCTTCCGTCTTCCGTCTTCCGCCCATTTTGGCACTTCCGTTTCCGTATCCGTTTTCCGTTTAAAATTTAGTCGGTTCCGTTTCCGTTTCCGTTTTCCGTTAAAAAAAGTTTTCATTCCGTTTCCGTTTCCGTTTTCCGTTTAAAAATTTAGTGTGTTCCGTGCAACAGGGGTTTTTTCTATCAGTTGCGATTTCAGCTGTCAAGCGTAGTCTAGTTTTCTCACTTTATTTTCAGAGAGAAGTTTGATGAATAGAAAACTATTATCTGTCCTGCAAAAGTTGAAACTTCTGCGCCCACCGCGACCCATCCGCCCACGCGCTCTCTTGCCACGAAAACAGTTTTTTCGATGAAAAGTACGGTAGAAAAAGCTTTTTCTTCGCGTGTTCGCGGCGAGGGAATGCGTCGCGGCTGCGTCGCGGTCGGCGCAGAAGTTTCAACTTTTCCGGGAAGATAATACGAGAGCTGTCTGCCAAAAATGGGCTTAAACGGTCCACTGGAGCACTTTTCCGCGCAATCCACGTCTTCGGAATCCGAGAGCTTGTTCAATGTAGCCGGCGCCATCTGCTCATCCTTGCGCCATCTCTTATCAACGTACTGGGTGCTGACGGAAACCTAATTTGATATTTCATTTTTCGCGGGCCAATTCAAAATATGCGGGTCTAACTGAATTTTCTCCGAGATTGTTCGGGGTACATAGAAGATACGACGATTCATGTTCGCATAGTAATTGTCAAAAGGAAATTTTAAGAACAGTCGAAACTTGAAAAATCGCCCGTCAAACCGTTTTCAAAGCTGTTTAGGACCTCTCAAAACCAGGTACCGTATACCTTTAGTAGAGCGCACTTGCTGACTACGTCGGCCGCAGCACCCCGTGTCAATGGAGTGCGTCGACAAACTCATCTTTTGCAATTAGAATCTCAAAGTCAACGGTTTTTCGTGAATTTCAAGCCATTCGTTTTTTTCTATTAATCTAACTTGTTGCCGCACCATTTTCAAAAAACCGTTCTCCTAGCTTTCTTTTCCGTTTCCGTCTTCCGTCTTCCGTCTTCCGCACATTTTTGGCTTTCCGTTTCCGTTTCCGTCTTCCGGAAAAAATCTAAGCCGTTCCGTTTCCGTTTCCGTTTTCCGTTAGAAAAAATTTGCATTCCGTTTCCGTTTCCGTTTTCCGTATAGGAAAAATTTCACTTCCGTGCATCCCTGATCCAGATGTGGTTCCTATGTAAGGAACAGTACCTGAACCATCCTAGACATACCAGATGCATCCAGATGTGGTTCCTATGTAAGGAACAGTACCAGAACCATCCTAGACATACCAGATGCATCCAGATGTGGTTCCTATGTAAGGAACAGTACCAGAACCATCCTAGACACACCAGATGCATCCAGATGTGGTTCCTATGTAAGGAACAGTACCAGAACCATCCTAGACATACCAGATGCATCCAGATGTGGTTCCTATGTAAGAAACAGTACCAGAACCATCCTAGACATACCAGATGCATCCAGATGTGGTTCCTATGTAAGGAACAGTACCAGAACCATCCTAGACATACCAGATGCATCCAGATGTGGTTCCTATGTAAGAAACAGTACCAGAACCATCCTAGACATACCAGATGCATCCAGATGTGGTTCCTATGTAAGAAACAGTACCAGAACCATCCTAGACATACCAGATGCATCCAGATGTGGTTCCTATGTAAGGAACAGTACCTGAACCATCCTAGACATACCAGATGCATCCAGATGTGGTTCCTATGTAAGGAACAGTACCTGAACCATCCTAGACATACCAGATGCATCCAGATGTGGTTCCTATGTAAGGAACAGTACCTGAACCATCCTAGACATACCAGATGCATCCAGATGTGGTTCCTATGTAAGGAACAGTACCAGAACCATCCTAGACATACCAGATGCATCCAGATGTGGTTCCTATGTAAGAAACAGTACCAGAACCATCCTAGACATACCAGATGCATCCAGATGTGGTTCCTATGTAAGAAACAGTACCAGAACCATCCTAGACATACCAGATGCATCCAGATGTGGTTCCTATGTAAGGAACAGTACCAGAACCATCCTAGACATACCAGATGCATCCAGATGTGGTTCCTATGTAAGAAACAGTACCAGAACCATCCTAGACATACCAGATGCATCCAGATGTGGTTCCTATGTAAGAAACAGTACCAGAACCATCCTAGACATACCAGATGCATCCAGATGTGGTTCCTATGTAAGGAACAGTACCTGAACCATCCTAGACATACCAGATGCATCCAGATGTGGTTCCTATGTAAGGAACAGTACCTGAACCATCCTAGACATACCAGATGCATCCAGATGTGGTTCCTATGTAAGAAACAGTACCAGAACCATCCTAGACATACCAGATGCATCCAGATGTGGTTCCTATGTAAGGAACAGTACCTGAACCATCCTAGACATACCAGATGCATCCAGATGTGGTTCCTATGTAAGGAACAGTACCTGAACCATCCTAGACATACCAGATGCATCCAGATGTGGTTCCTATGTAAGGAACAGTACCAGAACCATCCTAGACATACCAGATGCATCCAGATGTGGTTCCTATGTAAGAAACAGTACCAGAACCATCCTAGACATACCAGATGCATCCAGATGTGGTTCCTATGTAAGAAACAGTACCAGAACCATCCTAGACATACCAGATGCATCCAGATGTGGTTCCTATGTAAGGAACAGTACCTGAACCATCCTAGACATACCAGATGCATCCAGATGTGGTTCCTATGTAAGGAACAGTACCTGAACCATCCTAGACATACCAGATGCATCCAGATGTGGTTCCTATGTAAGGAACAGTACCAGAACCATCCTAGACATACCAGATGTATCCAGATGTGGTTCCTATGTAAGGAACAGTACCTGAACCATCCTAGACATACCAGATGCATCCAGATGTGGTTCCTATGTAAGAAACAGTACCAGAACCATCCTAGACATACCAGATGCATCCAGATGTGGTTCCTATGTAAGAAACAGTACCAGAACCATCCTAGACACACCAGATGCATCCAGATGTGGTTCCTATGTAAGGAACAGTACCAGAACCATCCTAGACATACCAGATGCATCCAGATGTGGTTCCTATGTAAGGAACAGTACCAGAACCATCCTAGACATACCAGATGTATCCAGATGTGGTTCCTATGTAAGGAACAGTACCAGAACCATCCTAGACATACCAGATGCATCCAGATGTGGTTCCTATGTAAGGAACAGTACCAGAACCATCCTAGACATACCAGATGCATCCAGATGTGGTTCCTATGTAAGGAACAGTACCTGAACCATCCTAGACATACCAGATGTGTTCAGTGTGTCTGGGATAGTCCTGGTAGCATAACTATAATGACAAACACCTCTTAACACTATCCGGAGTTCAAATTTTGTCATTTTCAGAAGCCCAAATGATGTGCTCCGTGTCCCCAGTCGCCGTGGTCTCGTGCCTAATCCTTGCCAAGTGGAGGGAGAAAATCTCTAGGGAAGTGTTTGAAAACGATTGCGAATGGCTCTGTGAGCAGATAATCGCCGAAGGCGGAGACGTCGTCGGATACCAATCGAAGTCCACTCCCGGGGCACACATCGCTCGATACGCCTTCAAAATGCTCCAGAATTGCGTGGACGTCGACGAGGAGACGGTGGCTCCGAGGCTCAACCACAGCTCTTTCATCCAATTGGCCTACAACAAGAACTCGGTGATCTGCAGATTCTCCATCAAATCCGTCGTCGCCATCTCGATCATTTCGAGATCAATGGACGAGGCGTTGCTGTTCAATGACATTGTCGAAGACACCCTCTCGCTCTGCGATTGGCTCCAATTCGAGTTCTTGTTCTGTAGAGTGAGTTTAGCTGAATTCTTCCCCGGTTAGTAGTGAATTTTGTCGATTTTCAGCCTTGCGAAGACCTCCGTCACCTCATCCAGACTGTCATCCGCGACTGGACGACGCCGATTCACGGACTGCTCACGATGGACGACGAAGATCTCACTTTCGCCGACTCTGGCGATTTTGTCACTCCGCAAACGGTTCAGGTGGGGGATTTTTGATAAAAAGAACTGAAAAACTCTATAAAATTCTGTAAATGTTTGGTGAAAACCGCAGAATTGGGATCTTTGATCTCCACGAGTAGAAGAGCTGGTAGATCAAAAGCTTCTGAGCAAACGGTTCAGTTGGGGGATTTTTGATAGAAAGAACCGAAAAACTCTATAATTCTGTAAACGTTTGGTAAAAACAGCAGAATTGGGATCTTTGAACTCCGCGAGTAGAAGAGCAAGTGTGAGCTTTCAGCTTCTCAAATTTGGTAGATCAAACATTTCTGAGCTCATTTCTAGCTTCAACCTGAACTTTGAGTTTTAATGGGCCTTCTCATGGCTCATTTTTCAGCATTTTCAGCCCCCGTAACTCTGAAAATCAATCACAAAATTTGGCAGATCCGCGACAACAAATCGCAAGAAATCCTCATGTTCTACTCGAATCTCGTCCGTCCATTCGTCCAATCGCTCTACCTCTTGTGCCATTTCCTCGCCGCTCAGCAGACGGATTCCAATTATAAAAATGGTGAGTCAGCCATTTTTCGGAAAATGTTTGAACTGGATAACAGAAAATAAAGAAGAAATGTTTGTCTTCAGAAGTACTGGAAATTTTAAATTCAAATAGACATAAATTATTTTTAAAAAATTTCGCTACTAAATTTTGAGAGAAATCGAATATTTCCGAAAAGTTGAAAAATTAATTAATTTCGAAAAATTGAAAAATCAATTAATTTCTAAAAATTGAAAAATCAATTAATTCCGAAAAATTGAAAAATCGAATATTTCCGAAAATTTGAATAATCAAT
Source organism: Caenorhabditis macrosperma (assembly GCA_963932285.1). Taxonomy (NCBI): domain Eukaryota; kingdom Metazoa; phylum Nematoda; class Chromadorea; order Rhabditida; family Rhabditidae; genus Caenorhabditis; species Caenorhabditis macrosperma. The sequence goes on from OZ010622.1 coordinate 13,237,692, forward strand.
TAGTTTCTAAAAATTGAAAAATCGAATATTTCCGAAAAATTGAATAATCAATTAATTCCGAAAAATAAAAAAAAATCAAGTATTTCCGAAAAATCGAAATTTCCAGAATTTGAAAAAACAAAACAAATAAGTTCCCTTTTTCCAGACAATCACCTCATCCGAGCTCTCTGCCATGACGCCCTCGCCGGCGACGTCGACATTCCGTTCTCACCGCTCCGTAAGCCTCTTTCCTCACTCAAATCCACCCGAAAACCCCCCGTTTTCCAGTGGAGAGCATCAATTCGGATTCGTTCAAAAACGGACTCCGCGTGCTCAAAGACAAAATGCTCGTTCGCGAGAACGGCTCGCAATCTGTGCTCCGAAGCAACGGCGGCCAAGTACGGGACCTCATGAAGAATCTGGAACGAGTGCTGAAAGTGCCAAAGTTTAGTTTCAAGAAGTAGCATTTTTATAGTTTTTTCTAAAGTGTAATAAGTTATGATAATAGTTCTTCTTTTTTCGTTTCCATTTTTCAGAGAGAGACCATAAATTTATTAGAATGGTAAGAAGTTACGACGATTGGCTATACAAATGGCAAACGATGACTTTCACGGGGGGGGGGGGGGGGGGCAAAAAACACATGGGTGACTGTGAGTTTCGGATTGGAGGAGGGGGGCGGGGGTGGGTGCAGATTGGTGTCTGTGGAGGGGGTGTAAATCTCGAAAACCGGAAGATGAGATAAAACAGATCTAGAAAATGTTGAAATGGAATGTGACCAATTAAATAGGGATTTGGGGGGTGGGGAGGGGTCGGGATCGGTGGATCCCTAAGAAACAAAGAAAAAAAAAGGGAAACGTTTCGTTTTTGCTCTCCTTCGCCCCGGCACACAAGTTTCTGCAATTCTCGACATTTAATGTTCCAGAAACCGGTTCAAGAGAGAAAGAGAGCGTGAGCGCGCACCTGATACACATGAAATCAACCCGCATGGCGACAAAGAAAACTATTATGCGTCCACCACAAGTCTAGAAGGGGAAGAAGGAGGAGGCTAACAAATCATGGTTTTTCGAAAAAGAAAAAATATATAAAACGTGGTGGTGATCGCAGGGTGGATAAAAAATATGGGTGGACAAGATAGAGGGTTGGGAACATTTTTCAAAAAATATGAAAAAAAGAAAACATTATGCAAACTCTTCGCCAAAGTCGGGAATTTCGACTTCTTTGTAACCGCGTAACCAATACGTCGTCTGCATTCCTTTGCCTTTCATTTCGACTGATCCCCGTAGTTCGAGACGGAATCCCGCTTCCAGCATTAGTATGTCGTACGTTTGTTGTGAGACGTGGATTTTGAGAGCTGCAAAGAAAAATGATGGAGTTCCAAAATTTTTGGAAATTTTTTTGCTGATCAAGCTAAGTAGAATCGATTTCGTCCATTTTTCGGGAAAATTTTCGTGCCGAACTGCTTCTACTCTTTTTTCGTCAAAAAAAAACAGCCGAGAACCGTCCTTTTCAAATAAGGGTTACGGTAGCAATGGTTCACTGCGGATCTCGCCGGGGTTACTGTACCACTCATTTTAGCTGTGTCGCATTCTTCCGAGTTTGCGATAATTCTCATTTTCCGGGGTTAGTTATAAATTTTGATAATTAATCTTTAATTTTTTCCAAAAAAAAAAATGAAAAACCAGGAAAAAATTCGGCACAGCTGAAAGGGCCATCCTCACCGGGCCATTACCCCAAATTACTGGAAATACATAATTTAATAAGAAAAACTCACGAAGACCGTTGCTTTCCATTCGACTCGACGTGTTGACAGTGTCTCCGAAGAGGCAGTATCTGGGCATTTTCGATCCGACGACTCCGGCGACGACTGATCCTGCAAGTCCTCTATTCAGAATCCACGACGTCTTCTCAATTCACGCTCACCTGAATGCATTCCAATGCGCAGTTTCAGCTGCTCGTGAGGTCGGTGTCGAATGACAAAGTTCTTCACTTTGTGCAGCAGCGACAGCGACATTTGTGCGATTTGGTTCGCGTGGTCGTCTCGTCGTTCCGGAAGTCCCGATACCACCATGTACGCGTCGCCTGGAATAGGGAATGGGTTTCAAAGGGAAATTCTCTTTCTCTTTTTCTCTCACCAATCGTCTCCACTTTGTAAACTTTGAAATTGTCAACAACGCCGTCGAAGGCGAGATAAAGATCGTTGAGCAGAGTGACGACTTGCATCGGTGTCGATTGGGAGGAGAGCGACGTGAAGCCGACAATGTCGGAGAAGTATATCGTGACGCAGTCGTACGATTCGGCTTGAACCGCTCGACCCGAGATGAGCTGATCGGCTACGGATGGTGGAAGCAGTTGGTGGAGGAGGTCTTCGACCTGGAAATTGCGACGGTTTGGAGCGAAATCTTCATCGTTTTCAGCTATTTTATGTATTTTCTAGGTTGAACTAGTGCTTCCCAGCGGCACATTTACCGATTCTTGTGAAAAACGTCTTGAATTTGTAAACATTTTCCGTTCAAATCGCCTCCTATCGAAATTATATATATTTTGGAACGGAACAGACTTGAAAATTTCGATTTCGAGCTAAATCTTCGAAATTCACAATTTCCAGATGTTTCTTAAAGGAAATTTGTACATGGAGGTTTCGTGTTTTATCGGCCAATGAGAATTTGAAAAATCAACACTAAAAATAATTAGAGCCAAATCACAGAAAACTGGGGGATTTTCGCTGTTTTCGCGGTCACCCGCCACAATAACCCCAGTTGATCTACCTTGCCTTCAGTTGATCTACCTACCCGCCAACATGTAGCGCCTCTCGAATCGTCTCCATATCTGCGTCCTCTCCTTCCCCCACACTCTCTCGCTTCCCTACGTCTTATGGATCGATTAATCCCTATCTTTTCTTCCTCAAAACACGTAATCATTCTGGAAGTCATTTCCCCTCACCGCTCCCTTATTCACTATCTGCAAGTACTCGTAAAGTGTCTCCCCCGCCTCTCGTCCACTCACGGACTCGACATTGGTATAATGTTTGAGAAATTGATCTCCTGGTTTCAGGGTTAAGCGATTTTTCTAACAACGCGTTTAGTTTCGCAAAAAAATGCGAAAATTGGTGTAAAATCGGCAATTTCTCGGCAAGTCTCATTCCTTTTAATTCTGATTGAAGTTGTGTCAAAAACAAGACGAGACACTAATTCGAGAAGCAAAAACGCCAAACCTTCTTCTTCTCCGCCAAATACTCTTGTGTTCGCTCTTCGACGAGTCCTTCGAGATTGTTCGCGTACTGTTCCATTCTTTTGAGCAGATTGTCGACGAGGTTCGATGTCTCGTTGTCTCTGAAAAAAAATGGAGACGTTGCGGAAGGAGAGACTGCGAAATACTCACTTGTTCAAACTTCGCACCGCTTTCCGAACGTGCGACACTTCGGGCCGTTCGTGAGGATCCTCCGACCAGCACGTGACCATCAGCGACAGAAGCGTATCGTTCAACGCGTCGTCTCTCTCGCCGTCATCCGGAACCCACGGCCTCAGCGGCTCCTGATCGTCCGACTCGATCGGTTTTTTGACCCTTTGCACGATTTCTAAAAAAAACGGATTCGATTTTTTTGAGTCAAATGCTCTGCAATTCGGTGCTTACCCATCGGCGAAAGATCCTCATTCTCGAGTGCGAATACTCCTTTTCGGAACATCATCTCGTGCAAGATGATCGCGAACGAGTAAATGTCTCCTTTCTGCGAGCCCATTGGTGGCGGGTTCGAGTCCCTGAGCAGCTCGGGAGCCGTCCACAGCATTTCTGCAACGATTCAGCTCATTTTTTCGAGTTTTTCTCCGAATTGCGCTCCAAGACTTTCGAGAACTTCTCGTGGAGGCGCAGAAAAAGTGTTTTTAAATTTCCTTACTAATTCCTTAATTTTTGCATATTTTTTTCCGGAAATCGACTTATCGTCTCTTGTGGAGATGTGAAATACTTTTTTGAAATTTCCAAAATGTTTTCTCGATTTTTATCATTTTAAACGACACCTGTTGAAAATTCGATTTTTGTGAAAAAAAATAAAAGAAAATCGAGAAAATCGCATTTCCAAGTTGAAAAGGTAAATTTTGCGGTCAAACTTTTTCAAAAAATCGAAAAAAACTCACTTTTATAATAGGCGTGCTCTCCAATCTCCTCTAAATTGATCTCTTCCAAACAGTGCAATTTGTGCAGTCCAAAGTCGGTGACTTTGAGCACGAATCGACTGTCGACGACGCAATTCGACGACTTCAACCGTCCGTGCGATCGTATTTCGCTGTTGTGGAGGAAGAATAGGCCCTAGAAAAAAAAGGAAAGGAATGCGTCTTTCTGTTAGAAAAACCCTACCTTAACCAAATCATGGAGCAACGAGTACTTCATCATTTTATCCAGCTCAATCTTCTCATTCTCCAGTATATCCTCGAGCGATCCTTTCGGACAGTACTCCGTCACGACGCAATAGTGCGGGAAGTCGATACAAGCGCCGGTGAACCTAGAAAAACCGTCCGAATTGAGAAAGAACTAAACGGGGCGCGCTCACCTCGTAATATGATCATGTTGCAGGTCTTTCATCTTTTTGAGCTCCATGAGTTGTGCTCTCGACAAATCGAGCCGCGGGTACTTTTTCGGGTCAATGTTGAGCTTTTTGATGGCCACGAGGACACCTTTGAATATCGCCGTCTTCGTGTATATTTGCGTGTTGTTCTGCGCTATCGTTTCCACAGATCCGCCGCTTCCGCTCTAAAATTCAAAATTATAAATAGCCGCGTTATTTTCTAAAAATTATGAAATCACCTTGAACGAGACCATTCCAAAGCTGAGCTTCCGATTCTTCAAACTCAACGACTTTTTGGCGCAGTTGTCCGGATCCTCCTCGTTGCTCGTCTTCTTCTTCACATTGCTGTCTGACGTCGGCGAGGATACCCTCCGATCGTTGAGTGGCAACCGGAATTGCACTTCGTTCAGCGGCGAGCAATCTCCGTTTTCGGCTTTTTGGAGCGAGTTGGGCGTGAGTCCTCCGTTCCTCTGCGACGCCTCCGACGGCGGTGAGCTCTTTTTGCGCGTGAAGATGCTCAATTTCCGATCGATCATCGCCGAGATTTTGCGTGTGGCTCCAGAGCTCGAGGATCTCTGAAAAACGGAGAAAATTGTCAATTTGTGTGTGTTATTCGAGAAAGCGCAAAGAAAATAGGAAACACGTTGGAAGCTTGAAGCTGTTGGTTATTCTCCGAATCAGGACGCCTTCTAGGTGAATGTGTACGTGTGATTACAAGCTAATCAATTCCGCCATGGCATCTAGGAACGAGCGCAAGGAACTACCGAGAAAAACGAGAGAGAAAGATGGAGAGAGAGAGCAGTACATTTGGGCAGCAGGTATGAATATACAATATGCAACTAAATAAGAGGGGTTTGGGGAGGGTTTTGTGTGCATTTCTTTTTTCAAATCGCCGCCTCATTTTGGAAGCTCGCTCTATTGCTAAAAACTGAAGAAACCAGTTGTTGGGGTTCATTGGGCTTGGACAGGAACCGCTAAAAATTCAAACGTCCATAATTTTTTTTTTCAGAATTTCGAGTCCATCGGCAAAAGACAGATAACAGATTTTCGAGCGTTTGTGTTGAAAATATTTAAAAAAAAAATTTTACTGCTCGTTTCGAAATATCTTGCCTCAGATCTGTTTTTTTTTTAAATTTCGACGATTTTTAAAAAATCCAATTTTTAGCAACAGAGCGCGTTCCAATGAGGCAACACAATATATTCCTTGTTTTAGTAGTAGTGCGTGCACATTGAGCTAACATAAAAACAAACCAGGCGGATTCTTATCGGAACCAGACTGTCCTCGTCGAACTGTAAATTTTCTCTCTTGCTCCGATGTTCCCTCATCGTGTGCCCAATTTTTTCTATACTATTTATTTACTAAAACGCTGACAGGAAGGAGCGCCCCCGTCTCCCTCCGCTTGTCGTCGTTTGTCATTCACATTCAGTCCTTGCTGATTCAATTAGGACGAGATTTTTTTCTTCTCCGTTTTCCTTTTTCCGAATGATGTCAGAATTTTCCAAAAAAAAGAAACACTCACCTTATCCGAATTAACCGACGATCTAGATGTCGACCTGAGGAGCGGATCCGATTCGGGGAAGTAGGCGTCGTGGTTCTTGCGCTTCTTCGTCTTCTTCTTCTCCTTCTTCTGACTCTCCTCGCCGTCCAGCTCCTCCCAGCGGATCTTCCAACTCATCGCCGCCAGCTCTTGCTCGAGTTTGTAGCGTCGCCAGAAGAAGATGAAGAGGCAGACGAGGACGAGAATCAGGAAGAAGGAGCCCATGAGCAGGTAGACGTGCAGTGGGTATCCCTGCTAGAGGAGATAAGTGAGAGGGTTGGGGGCGCGAGAAGGCGTTGCGCACTTACCGGACACTTGCTCTTGTCGTATCCACATATCGGCAGGTCGGTTGGCGGTTTTCCACCGACCCAGTGAAGATCTCCGACGGTTTTGAGCTGGTTCGACGCTCCACTGTAGTAGGCGACTTCCTGAAAGAGACTCTGATTCCAATTTCGGTCTTTTGGCTCCGAGAAGAAGACGTCATCAAGTTTGAATTATGCAGCTGCCAGAATGTGCCAAAAAGTGTCATATTTCCTTCCAAACACACATAAAATAGGCTCTCCAGGGAGGGAGCGAAGCCTAAGCTCAAAAAACCGACAAGCTCACCACAAATCGGTTCTGAACCGGATCCAGATCCAGCAGCGAGTAGTCCGAGTATCGATCGCCGTTGTGATCGATCGACACGTTGCCCGTGATTCCGACGAACGTCCGTCCCCACATTCGCGACGTGATGTTGTGTCCGTTTCGCGGATCGAGACCCGCTTGAATCGTCTCGTTGAGGGCGATGGCGTAGAGGAGGACGGCGTCGTAGAACGCCGAAATGAAGTTGTTCATCTGCAAGAGGAAGGTAGAGGTTTGAAAGAAAACGATCATTGAGATGGCACAAACCCGCCGTCTCCCCCATTTCTCAATAGAGCGCATTTCCTCCGACTCACCTCATAATCTTTGCCAGTGATGTTCGTGTAGTTGTACTTTTGCTCGGCGCGCTCTTTGACTCGCAACTCGAAATTCTTGTACTCCTCCAAGTCGGATCGTCGCAACGAGATCGTCTTCAACGCTCGATACGCCTCTTTCGCCTTCTCGTTCTCCTCGTTGTTCGTGTCGTTGGCGCGAATCCACGGCTGCTCGGCGTGCGAACTGCAAGGGAAAAAAGGGGATGTTTGCACGTTTAAGCTCGTTTGTTTAGCTGTTCTGCTGCTGCTTGTCGATGCGGGGGGCCGATTACATGTGTAAGCCATCGTGTGGCATTTGAGCTCTTTTAGATCCTATTTTTCCTCTTTCTCTGTTGCAAATTTCCCCCTCCGAGGCCCATGGCACCTAGTGCTTCGTGTACTTCTCGTGGAAGCGTCGGAATAATTTTTTCAAAATTTTAAGACAAATTTCTCAAAAATCGACAATATCTCGTTGCCGGAGCGCGTTTGCAACGATGAAAAACGCCAGGCGAATTCCTAGGCCATCGGAGGTTTCTCGGCCGTCGCGCGAAAAATATTTGAAATTCCGAGAAGCGATTTTCCCGATTTTTTATCATATTTTCTACAAGAATTGTGGCGGGACCAAAAATCGTGTTTTATCACAGCAAAATTTTCAAAAAAAAACATAAATCTTACCCTGTCGAGACGTCGATATTGATGAAAACGTACTCGCCACTCGTCGCCATGCCCAAATCGTGCGCGGCGAGCATTATCTCTCGAACAGTGTCGGGCGAGGCGCATAGTATTATAACTGAAAATAATTGATGGTTTTATATAAAAGATTCAGTGCTGCTAGAGGCTCTGGCTGGTTTTCCGTTTCTTCTTCTTCTCTTCCTCTCCAATTAAATGGAGCATGTATATGTATGGGCGCAAGTGCTCTCAAACCCCATGATTTTCGTTTTTCCCCGTATTTTCCCCGTTTTTGCTCTCAAGTCAGAGAGGAAAACACACACACGAGCATTCGTTTTCCGCCTAGGGCAAGAAAGGACTCTCACATTTGACAGAGATAAAATAATTGCTGTAAAAAGTTACTCCTCCTCCTCCTCCTCTTTTGCCCCTTCTTGCCCACCCTTCTATCCAATTTTCTGCTCCTCGGCTCCTCGGCTCCCCGAGCCATCGAGAGTTGTTGGAGCAAAAGCAAAGTCAAAAGAAGACGACAAGTTTAGCAGATCGTTTCGTTGTCCTTCCCCCGGGGGAAACACATAAAATAGAGCAAAAACAAGCGGAAAATGGAGAGAGAGGGGGGGGGATACTTGAAAACTCACGATTGCTCACCACTGACGCCCCGCGCAGAAGCTTCCGGAACTGCTCGCGGTCCGCCTCGTACTCGCTGAACATTTTCACGTCCCACGTCGACGTCTTGTTCTTCATCACCAGATTCTTGATGGCCGACAGCGAGAAGTAGCACTCGGATCGTCCCTTATTGTAGCGACTGACCACCTCGTCGTTGAACATGAAGAAGTAGTGGTGCCACTCGAAGCGTTCGGCGATGCGGGTGACGAGTCGGCCGAGCGACTTGTAGCTGCCCATCATTCGCGTCAGCAGCGGGAATTCGGTTCGATCGCCGAGCTCGTCGGCGAGCGCGGTCGTCGTGAACACCGGCACGCCTTGTCCCCAGAATTTCGAGAACCTGGCGATCGGCGCAAGCGCGTAGACGTAGGGCAGTCCCATGATCGCGTCGACGGTCCGGTTGCAGTAGTGCTCGATCATTTTCTGCGGCCCGATCGAGTCGGAGAGTTGCGTGTTCTCGAAGGCGATTTGAAGGGCGCCGCGGCGAAGGATCGCGTAGCCGTACACATCCTCGAGCGCCACATCGAAGACGGGCCGCGATTTGGCCAACGTCAACAGGTAGGGGTTCTTGTCGCGATCGCCTTCCTCGCTCGGCAGTCCGACGACGATGTCGATGGGGAAGAAGTGGTGGAGGGGCGCGGTGCGACCGATCATCAGCGAGATGAGGAGGATGTCGCTGAGAATCATCGGCGCCCGCGTCGTACCATTCCCGGCGTGACGTCTTCTGGAGAGAGACTTGAAGGAGGGGCGGGGGGAGTGGTGGGGAGAATGTTTTAAGAAAGAAACCAGAAGGCGGGTTGGCTAGTCGACGGAGAAAAAGACGACGACGACGACGACGAAGAAGAAGGCGGGGTATTTGCAACGCTACGGATGACGACGGCGACGGCGACGACGACGACGACTAAGAAGACGTGGAGGAGAGGACGAGACAACAAGAAGAAGAAGAAGCGGCTGCGACGGACGCAACGCGATGCTGCTGCTGCTGCGAAGGCAAGAAGAAGAAGAAGAAAAAAGAACGAACAACGCCCGCGACCCCGCCCACTTCACTCACAGGCGCCGAGAGAAAGAGACCGCCACGGCGGCGGCGCGTTTTCTCGCACTATTTGCCTTGTTAGAAACGGACCACGATGCAAGAAGAGCCCCCCGGAGAGAGCACGAGCGGGGCGAGGAGAGAGAGAGAGAGAGAGATTCAAATCTAGTGCCCCGAGAATTGAAGGGGGGAGTGTGAAGAGGCGAAAAGTGCGTGAGCAACGACGACGACGACGACGACGACGCCCAGGGGATTCTCACTCTTCCTCTCCTCCGGAATTCGCCGAGAGCCTCTATGTATATAAAAAAAGTTCTTTCTCTCTCTCTCCTTTATCCATGCCTAAACGTGGGAAGTCGAGAGGCGCGCCCGCCGAAAATCGGCCCTTTTAGTAAAGGCGCGCTTTTCTCTTCTTTTCACCCGCCGGTTTTCTTCTCTTCAAAATATAAAATATATATCAATGCTTCCGGTATTTCCGGAAAACCTCGACTTTTGAGGAATGCCTTCCGGTTGGCTTTCCGGAACGGCGCCCCTATTCCTATTTTTTGCTATTTTTTTTTCGAATCGAAGAGAAAATAACAACCGGAAGTGCTCTTTTTGAATAGAACCCTCACGACCCTTCCGGAATGGCTCAGCTGTCGCGTTTAGCGTGGGGAATTGCCATTTTTCCAAAAAAAAAAAGAAGAAGAAAGCTCGAGAAAAAATTCAGTGCACTTTTTGAAAAGAAACTCAATTTTTGACTTGTAAGGGCCAGTATTTCCGGTCTTTCCGGTTCACTAGCCACAATACTTTTGGTTTTTGAGAAAAGACGACATAGTTGTTACATTTTTCATATATGAGCCTTTTGAGCTTTCTGAGCTTCCCAAGCTATCCAAATTCCAAATAAACGCGGTTTTTTTTTGAAATTCTGTAAAAATCAACTTTCTAAAAAATGTCGAAAAAAAAGAAGTAAGCTATCCGAGTCGGCTCTTTCCGGCAAAAAATTCAAAGAAAAAAAAGAAAAAAACCAGGGAAACTTCACAAAACATTCTTCTCTTGCTTGCAGAATGCAAATAATCCGAAAATAATTGTCAAAGAGAGAAAGAAAAAAAATCAATTCTCCTTGTGAATCTAGTTTTTCATCAACCAACCAAATTGCAAATAATCGCCCAGGCCCTCCCTAAATACCATGATTCGATGTGCGCCTCTTGGCAGCCGGCCCCCGAGAAACTAGTTTCGTACATAGAGAGACCTTCCTGCTCAACATTTACTATTTTTCCTTTCCTCCTCCATTTGTTTGTTCGTTTCAGTCAGTCCCATTCAATTTTTGATCGAATTAGTGGAAATTTCCCTTCACAACCGCCCGGCTTCCTTTTAAGAAACCTTCAGTCCCTCCCCTCCCTTTTGCATTTTTTTTCTTCTTTTTTTCAATTTTTACGAAAAACTTTGCCCAAAACTTAATCATTTTTTTTCCAATTTAAAACAGGTGGAAAAGGAGGCAGGTGTGTTTTAGAAGCTTTTGCGCCAAGTTCTCCAACCACCACAAAAACCAATCGATAACTGGGAAATACTCACCGTTGGATTGAAGCGAGATGTCTCTGAGCCACTGCTTGAACGTCTCTCTTCCGATCGCGAGATCCTCGTCGAACGGGAATTGCGGCGTGTTGAGGGCCCACTCGCGTTTGAACGTCTTGCTCTTCTCGGTGAAGTAACGTTTGATGGCGTACAATGAGAAGTAGCAGTGGGACGATGTCGCGCCGGTCTCTTGGCTCTCGTCGGGCGTCACTTGCCGATTGACGGCTCGCCGCTTGTCGTGGTAGAAGAAGATGAGGTTGAGGTAGTTGAGCGACGAGTTCGACTTTGACTCGGATCCCTCGTCGTGGTAGGCGATCAGCTGGTACATGGAGTCGGCGAGCAGCCGGTAGCTGCCTTGCATTCGCGTCAGGAACGGGTACTCTTTTTTCGAGTTGAGCAGCGACGGCATTCCCGACGTCGTCAGAATCGGAATGCCGCCGTTCAGTCCGGCCGTCACTTTTGTCACCGTCGCCAGTCCGTAGTTGTCGGCGAAGCCGAGAATCGCGTCGAGACGATGCTCACAATAGGCCTGGATGACGCCGACGGTCGCGTGTCGTTCGGCGAGCAGAATGTCCTCGTAGAGCCGCGAGTCCCAGTAGGTCAAATTGATCCATCCGGGCGGCATCTTGCCAGTTCGCACGACCTCCTGAACGGCGATGTCGATGACGGGCTTCGCCTTCTGCAGCGTCATCCCGAAATTGTCATAGATCGACTCGCGATTCGGCAAAATGACAATCACGTTGAACGGAAACGGCGGCGTCTGATTGCGAACCGACGTCGTCAGCTCGTCGATGTCGTCCATCTGCGTCGTCGTCGTCGTCGTCGTCGTCGTCGCGGCGGCCGCCGCCGTCAGTACAACTGCCATTAGAGCGACCCATTTGAGCATAGCCTCATAGGTACATTCACACAGTCTGGCGCACAGAAAAACACTGAAAATAGAGTGGCGATGGTGGGTTGAATATTAATATCGATTCACGATGGCAAGAAGGAGAAGAAGAAAGAGAAGAACTGAACGATCACATCGTCATCACAACCGTCAAATGGTAGAAAAAAAGAGATAGAGAGAGATGCAGAGAGATAGAGAAAGGAAAAAATGAAAAACGGAAGGTTGGACACTGGCTGCTGCTGCTGCTGGGTGCTGCTGCTGCTGCCTGCTGCAGATGAAAACACGCACAACTTTCGTCTCTCGCGCGTCTTTCTCGGCCTACGTCTCGCCGCCTCTCGCCGCGCTTTCGCATCTCTTCGCCTCTCCTCCTCACCAGCCCCAACCAACACCACATACATACACAGAAACAAAATATGTTAGAGATAGAGGAGAGAGAGCGCACGCGCGAGCGCGATAAGAAGAGGTGAGACGACGGGGCGGCGGCAGCGGCGGGGCGGCCGTGCCCCGCCGTTCTCTCCGACTCTCACGCTCTCTTCAGAATCGTATAGTCTTTCTTCGTCGTCTCGTCTCAAAACGATCTCGGCGTTTCCCCATCTGCACCAGCAGCCGCAGCAACAGCAGCATCAGCAGACCAAGAAGAAATTGACTCTTTCTCTCTCTCTCTCTCTCTATTTCTCATTCGCTTTTTAAGAAAAAAAAAAACGACAGTAGACGACGAGACGCTGCAGCCGCTGCCCCTCCCAACCACCTCTTGCTGTAAATTTCTTTCGCTCTCACTCTTTCTCTTTCTCTTTCTCTTCTGAACGCTGAAAAAAAATAAATTTTAAAAAATAGAGAGCGAGAAAAAATTTTGTGTCCGCGTTCCATTGCCTCTGCAGAGCTTTTTGATAAATAATGATGGCAAAAATGTCAATAATTCTCATTCGCTCGCCTTTCACTCTCTCTCTCGCTCCTTCTCACACATTTTTTTTGCACACGGACATAAAATTTGCAAAACCAAAACCAAATTTCCCGTCTTTTTTTGGAATATTTATAAGGGGGCGAGCGAGAGGCGGGCGCGACTAGTCGGCTTTTTTTTTCGAAAAAAAAAACAACTTTTCTCGCTGTTTTCTGCACATGTTTTTCAATGTTCCGTTCAAAAAGATGCGGAGAAATGCGGAAAAAAATTTGGGGGAGAAAAAAAAAGGATATTTTCCATTTTCCAAAAGCAAAAAAGCCCGGGAAAAAAAGAAGGGCGGCTTAGAGGACGTACACGTAGAACCCGAATTCTCGAAATTTTTTTCTTTTTGAACGTGGAAAAGCGACGGGGCGGCGGAAAAAAATGAGCAGCAGGAGCAGGAGCACAGGAGCGATGAGGAGAGGGGCGGTGGGAGCCGGGGCGTTGAAAAACGAGCAATCTTGGGGAAAACATGTTCCGTCTCGGGAGAAGGAGATGGATGGAGACAACAACAACGAATGAACGACGGCGACGGCGACAGCTACGGCGACGACGACGACGACGACGATACGGAAGGAGAAATGAGGAGAATGCGAGAAAGGCACACAACGCCTTATTTGGGTTGTTTTCTCTAGATTTACACATTATATTTTTCATGCAATTCACACGTTTTTTTGAGGTTAAGAATGATTTTTTGAAAATTAAATCAAAAATCCAAAAAAAAAATCAAAAACAATTTCACAAGAATTTGGTCGGAAGAGAAAAATCTGCAAACACCGTTTTCACACACACAAATTTTCAAACATTTCCCCAAACACCTGCTCCTTTTCACACCGTTTTCCAGATTTTTAAAATTTTTAACCAGTCGGGTTAATTCGATTTGCGCTGCGCTGCACCGCCGGAAACGACCGATTTTTATTGTTCGAGACCGGTTTCGACCGGAAAATGCAGATTTTTACCGTCGGCGACCGATTTTTTCCGCAATTGACTGGTTCCGAAGGGAAATTCCGATTTTTATGAGGGTCACTTTTGACCGGCGATTGGTTTGGACCAAAATTGGCCAGTGTCGAACCGATTTAACCTTGCGAACCCAATAAAAAGCAATTTAGGATGATTTTTGCGAAACTTACCTATTTTAAATCTTCCGAAACCCATTTTTAACGATATTTTGTGATTTTTGAACCGGAAAACGAGAAAAAAAAACGAAAACCAGCCGTCCTCGCGCCGAAACAAAAACACCGAGAGAGAGAGAGAAAAACCTGCCTTTCGCTATAAAACTACTCGATTTGAGGAACGTCCGAAACTGATTCTGACGACTTTCCCATGTCGTATTCTGGCCGGATTCCTCGTTGAACGTGAAGAAGTTGTGCTGCATTTCGATTATCTGGAAATTGAAGAGAACGGTGCCGGCGGGGATTCCGGAGAGGTGTCTACGTTTCTCAGCGGGTGCTGTAGACTGGCCATTAGCAGAAAGCACTCGCCGACGGCGACCGTCGGACTTTTGGCGTGGTGGAACATGAAGATGTGGCGTTTCCAGTTGTAGGTCTTGAACAGTGTCGAGACCGCACTCGACACGACTTTGTAGGGGCTGTTGATGCGCGTCATCAGCTGATACTCCTTCTTGTCGTCGAGACTCATCGTCAGGCCGATTGGTGTGATGACGGGGATGCCGTTCTTCCAGTAGGGCGACATTCGGGCGACGGGCGCCAGTGCGTAGCCGTACGCGTAGCCAATGATGCAGTCGATTTTTTTCTGGAAACAAAAGCAAATTTAAAAATAGCGGGAAAGCGTCCTTTTTTGAAAAAATCGAAAAACCCTAATTTTCAGATTTTTTCAATTTTTTTTTGTTGAAAATTGTATTCATTACTGAAATTCCAGAAAATAAAATAATTTTTTTTGTGCCGAAAAATCGAAAATTTCTCAATTTTTATTTAATTTTTCCATACCACATTTTTTGGTTAGAATTGACTGGAATTTTAGAATGAACAATGATTTTTTTTTCAAAAAAAAAACAAAAAAAATTTAAAATTTTAGGAAAAAATGTTTGTTTTTTATTTTTTTCGAATTTTTGAATTTTCTCAGAAATTTTTATTGATCAATTTTTTATAGTTTTTTGGAAAATAGATAGTATTGTACAGCCAAGAATGAGTTTTTCTCCTTTTCTTTCGAAAAATGAAGAAAAAAAAATTAAAAATCTTGGAAAAAAAATTTTTCGCATTTTTTTTTTAATTTTTGAATTTCCAAAGTGATATTTTGAATCAAATTTCCGTAGTTTTCTGGAATAATAGAGTGTATTGGACAGCCAGAAAATTAAAATAATGGGAATTTTTTTTTTTAAATCGAAATTTTTGATTTTTTGAATTTTCAAAATTTTTCCGAATTTATGAATTTTTGCAAAATTTTGTGGTAAAGACGCTAGCTAAAATTCTCAAATTTAATTTTTGCTAATTCTATTGTTTTTCGCGCATTTTCCGTGTTTTTCCTTTTTTTCAGCACTTTTCGAATTTTTGGGTCTCGAAGCGACTTTTCAATCAATCACACCTGTAGAAGCTGCTCAACAGCGACATTCGGACCGATGGCGTCGGAGAGCATCGAGTTGCGGTAGATCAAATTGACCGAGTTGTTCGGCAGAATGCCCTCTCTGTAAACGCGCTCCAACGCCAAATCCGCCAACGGCTTCACTTTGTGCGATGAGAACAGAAACGGGTTTTTGCCGTTATTGAAATCGTCGCTGTCGGGCAGAGGAACGACCAGATGGATCGGGTGCTCGATGGAGATCTGGAATTTTGGAAAATATTGATTTTTTTTGTTCGGAAATTCGAAAAACCTCCTCATATTGTTGCCTATGAGTGCCGCCGAGCGAGACGAATGCGATGAGGTTAAGTATAATGTGCTGCGGTCTGTCAATCCACATTTCGCACTCATCTCACCATGCCATATTGTGTATAAAGAGATCGTGGAGGGGAGTGGTTTTCTGGAGAATCTGCAACTTTATTAGGCGATTGAATGTGGGAAGATAGGATAATCGGAAGAAAGAAAACCGAAAAAATGCGTGTTTTTTTCAAAAAAAAATTCATTGAAAATCATCCACGAGGAGTACACGAGCAGGTGGCCTAGGAAA
This sequence comes from Caenorhabditis macrosperma, assembly GCA_963932285.1. Taxonomy (NCBI): domain Eukaryota; kingdom Metazoa; phylum Nematoda; class Chromadorea; order Rhabditida; family Rhabditidae; genus Caenorhabditis; species Caenorhabditis macrosperma. The sequence continues at coordinate 13,253,553 of OZ010622.1, forward strand.
CGAGTGGGAGAGATTTTTAAAATTTTCAGCCTATTTTTTACTTTATCAAAACTAAACATCCCAGAATAACAGCGAGAATTTCGGAAAAACAAAAGAACTTTAAAAAATCGCTAAAAACTTCGTCCTCGAGGAGTACACGGCTAGGTGGCCTAGGAACCGACAAATTTTTCTTCGAAATTTTCCACGTTTTTTAGCTAATTTTTGTAATTTTTTTTTCAGTTTTTCAGGTGAAATCAGCATTTTTTCACTGATTTCGGCGGAAAAAGATGATAATTGTTTTCAAAATTATGGCAGGAAACTGTGGATTGGGAAGAAAATCAGTTTTTCAAATTTAATTTTTCAAAAACATTTTTTTCAGATAATTATCAATTTTAATGGAGCGTTGTTTTTTACAAATTTTGCACAAAAAGTGTCTTCAGATCTACGATAATCGCAGATAAAATTGTCAACAAAATTTTAGTTTTTTTTCAAAAAAAATTTTGGTTTTTTCGGTTTTCAGATAAATTCGGCGTTTTCATCGATCATCTCGAATTCAATCTACAAAATAGACGAAAATCGCTTGCGAAAGTGGAAAAATCTTGGAAAATCGTCCGAAAACTGTAAATAGGGAAAGTATTGAAGGAATTCTAAAAAAAATTTAAAAATTTAAAAAAAAGGGAAAAATCTCCCAGAAATTTGCAGAAATTGTCGGTTTTCTCTATTTTTCTCTAGTTTTTCCCAATTTTCATCGAAAAAAAAGCCGCAAAAAGCAAAAATGAAAGAAAAACGGAAAGTTTCTAGGAGAAAAGTAGCCAAAAAAAAGAAAAATTTGATCATCCCCTTCTCGGTTTTCAGTCGAATGCTCCTCCGTGTTTCCTAATAGGATGTATAAGATTGAGAGTAGAGCCTCTAATGAGAAATTTATGCCGACTCGGTGGATATGCGAGGCTCAAATGGCTCAAATGTTAATTGCCACAGCCAATGGCCAAAATCTCAAATGACAAATGACATGTCACAAGCGCAATTTTCAAAGAAATCTATCGGTTTTTCTATATTATTATATCATAAATAATACGAATATAATACATAATATCGCGTGGCAATAAACGTTTACTAGTTCGCAGAAATAACAATAAAAACGCGCGGCCCCCGCCGGCCGGCTCTCTTGCCATTTTGCACATAATCCATGTTCGTCAGCCGGGGAGGAAGAGGGACAAAATCGCATAAAACATAAACATGTTGCTTTTGCATATGTGCTCTGCGGGTGCTCCTGCTCCAAACAGTCCAAAATGCGGCGGCGGTGGTGCGAAAACAAAGTAATTTTTCTTGTCTTTGTTTCGCAAAATTTCACAGCTAAATAAAAATGTTGTTTATCGAAAATTTCAAAAAATGAATAAAATTTTTCCGATCGCTTCGAGACCCTCCCGCCGTTTTGATAGCTGCTCCTTTGAAATTTTACTCAAAATTCCCATTTTTGACGAAATTTTTAAAGTATCTAGAAAAGGAAAGATGAACAGCTTTAAATTAAAAAAATTTTTAGAGAAAAACGCGCAAATTTGAAAGAATCTGATTTTTTGGAAATTCCAAAAAAATCAAATCAAAAAAAAGTTGAAAATTTAATTTGTTAAGAAAACAGAAATAAGCGAGAACCTGCTTTAAATTTAAAATCGTCTCTAAAATTTTTGGAAATTTCAAAAAATCAGTTTTAAATTTCTCAAAAACAACTGATTCGTTTTTTTTTTTAATTTTAATAAATCGCAAAAGGAAATATGCATATTCTTGGTTATTTCCATGTGCACAATTTTTTCGAAAACTATTTTTATTTATATTTCAAAAATTGTTTCATTGCTGGAAATAACCAAAGAAATAACCAAGAATATATATATTTGCATATTTCCTTTTGCGATTTATTAAAACTGAAAAAAAACGAATCAGTTTTTTTTGATAATTTTTTAACTAACTTTTAAATTTTTTTTTTCAGATTAAAAAAAAAAATTTTCGAAATTTCCAAAAATTTTAGAGACGATTCTAAATTTGCGTTTTTAAAAAGTGTTTCTTTAACGAATTAAATTTGAAAAATGAGACGGTTGTTTTTGAGAATTTTTGAACTAATTTTTAAATTTTCAAATTTAAAAAAAAATGAGTTTTTTGCGAAAAAAAAATCAAGCAAAAAATCTCTCCAAATCAAGTTTGCGAGTGCGCGTGCCAGAAAGACTCGCAAAAGATTATATGCGAGATGCATACACATATATGATATATATAATCAATTTAATCACATGAGGTGAGGTGGAAGGGCTTCTGGGGGAGGCTGCTGAATGGGATGGGGGATTAGGAGGGGCAGCGCACCGAGGGTTTCCGCTATCACTGATAGCGTTATCACTGATAACGAAACTCGCGCAGCACAAAAGAGCTCGAGATGTGCTGTGCTGCTGCGGAGGAGGAGGAGGATATTATTTAGCGACGAGTTTACTGGACTTGGCTCTGAGCAAATATTGCAAGGATGTGCGCAGAAAACTTACAGAACGTCAATAAATAAGAAAACGAGCGACAAATTGGACGATTATCATTGATTTCGATATTGAAACCATTTTTAGCCAAAAATAATTAAAACATTTTTTTTTGAAAAATTGAACATTCTTCATTTTCCAAAAATCCATTGTTTTTGGAAACAAATTAAGTTAAATTAGGAAAAAATGCTCAATTTTCGTTTTTTTTTGAATTGCTTCAAGCTTTAAAAAATCTCTTTCGAAAAAAAAACCAGAAACAAATTTTTTTTTTTGAAAAATTGAAAAAAAAATTTTTTTCCAAAAATCCTTTTTTTTTTTTAAAGAAATTAATTTAAATTAAGAAAAAAAAATCTCGCATTTTGCTTTAATGCTTCAAGCTTTGAAAAATCTTTTTCGAAAAATAAAAAAAAACCAGAAAAAAATTTTTTTTTTTGGAGAAATCGAAAAATTTCCATTCGCGAAAAATCCATTGTTTTTGGAAATAAATTATTTTGAATGAAGGAAAAAATCTCGATTTTTGCTTTAATGCTTCAAGCTTTTAAAAAAATATTTTTCGGAAAAAAAAATTCAAAAAGCACTTGACATTTTTTTTCAAAGAATTTGGCTATAATCCTATAGTCAGAAATATTTTCTGAAAAAATGGGATGAACCCCCATTAAAAAATTTTTATTGCTATTTTTGAATTTCCACATGGAATTCATCGAAAAACAGCCGAAGATGAGCAAAATGGCAAATTTCCGGTTTTAGTCGGTCGGTCGCGCTTCCGGTCCGGTTTTCCGGTTTCCGGTGCATTTTCCCGACTAGACGACGAAATTTCACGTTCAAATCCTCAAAAACTTGCTCAAAAGCGAGCAAGAGAACTGGAAAGGGGGGGGGGGGGGAGAAAAACGTGTGACGAAGAAAAAAAAAGCGAAAAAAAAAGAAAACAAGATCTCCGAAAGAGGAGAAGAAAAATGCAGAATCCTTTTACTTACACTGCGTTCCATTTTTTTTTCCGGGGCAGGTTTTCGGGTTAGACCAGAAAAGCTTATAAATTTGAATAATTTTCGAATAAAAATTACCTTTCCGACCCGAGCTCGGGGGTTTTTCGAATGCAAATTTTCTTTTTTTGTTCGAATTTTGTAAGCTTGTCGGGAATTTTCATTTTTTGAGCAAAAAAAAATATGCAAATTTGAATAATTTTCGAATAAAAATTACCTTTCCGGAATTCCGACTCGGGGCGTTTTTCGAGTAAAAATTCAAAAATATTGATCTGGGAAAAAGAAAATGGTGGTTGGGTGCGGGAAATCCGAAACGGCCTTCCTTCCTTCCGCTTCACACATCTATTCGGCAAATCTAGCGCGAGAATGAGAGACAGAGAGAGAATTCATTAGCATCATGTTTTTTTCATTAAACATTTTTGCTCTCCGCGGGGCAAAGACAAAATGAATTCCGGAGGCGCAAAGTGCAATTGGCTATGCGGCCGCGAGAGAGGTAAAAATCATCGGCGAAATGAGGGATATACGCGCTAAAAATTCGCGCAGCACAACAGCCTTCACCTCTTCCTGATGAGAGAGACGCAGACTTGAAGAAGAATGGCGGAAAGGGGGCGTGTCCGGGGGGCGGAGGGACACGAGAAATGCACGCGGGGCGCATAAATTGGCATTTTTCGGAAGCATTTGTGTGTCAAAGGTTTCCGGAAATTTCCGGACAGGAAAGAAAGATGAATGAATGGCAACACTGGGCGGGGAGCAAAAAAAAAGAACTCTCGAGTATCAGTTTGTTTACCTGACACTGCCAAGAGGGATAAGGGGAAAAAGAGAGAGAGAGAGGTGGGAGGGGGGGGGGGGGGGGGGGGGGAGGACGCGCGCTAAGTAAGCATGAGAGTGAACAATGGACCTGCGAGTAAAAAGAAAAATCCATAAAAAATGCTTCTATTCGGGAAACCAGGAAAACACGCTTGGTGATGTCTTTGACAATATTTCCAAAGAAAAAACAACAATAAAATTTTTTTTTAAGGGGAATATTTTTGAAAATCGGCAGATGGTCTCGCCACGTTTTTCGCCGATTTCGAATTTCAGTTTTCTCGAAAAATCAAAAACAATGAAATGTTTACGCTAGAAGGCTAGAACAGCTAGATAGAAAGAAAGAAAAATCAACAACAAGAGAAATTATTTATAAGCGGCTGCACTTCGCAGAATACGACGGCGGGTGAGTCCGGCGGCGTGTCGCTCCTTCTCGAACCTCTGAATCTCACTCTGCACCGCCGCCTCGTTGTCTGTCGTCGACGCGTTTCGGTAGGTGGCGATCAGATCGTACTTCTCGTAGTCGTTGACGAGCGTTCGTGACAACTTTCTCTTGAACCAGGGTGTCGCTTGGGTCCACGAGTCTTCGATTCCTCGGTAGTCGAGCACTTCCCAGCGGCGAGTCCATGGAGGGTTGCGCAGTTTCACTTTCGTCTCGTTGACCGGAATCGGGGTGCCGGCTGGATGCGCTTGCGACTCCATATGGAAATCGAAGGTGGAGTACTCTGGAAGAGCGTCCACAAGGTAGCTGAGATCAGTGTCCAATCGCTTCTCCAACTTTAGCGTTTCGATTTTCTTGATCGTCGGGTTATACAAATCGTAGAGCACTTCGACGCCAATGTTCTCAATGGTATTTCTTAGTGTGAATTGATGAAGGAGACCTTGTTTCTCGCGGCGAATGCAAATTCCCACGAATCGATGGTCTTTCGAGCCCAAGTTGCGGTCGGACGACGTGACGGCGACAATTGAACCTGGAGGAACACGAGTTAGAGGTGAAAATGATTTCAGACTACTCACCAACGTAAAACTCTGGAATATCAATGTTCATTCGCCTCTCGAGCATGTCTTGTCGCTCGAGCTCCTCTTTCAGTGCGTTTCGGCGATTCCAGACAGGCGATTGCAGGAAATCCGGGTAGATTTCTCTGAAAAAGCATTAAAAATCAATGAAATTTCAATATTTCCGTTAAAAACTCACGCAAAAGCCGGCAAAAGCTCATTTTCCGTCTTTTTCGGTGTTTTTTCCGCGCCCGGCTTGAAGGCGACCGAACGGACCGATGTCGCTGTGAGTCTTCCTAAAGAAGATCGCAGCATTGTTGGGAACCTTAAAATAAATGAATTAGTGAAGAAAAAAGACTGGAAAATTGACTTGATAAAGTTTAAAAATTAAATAAAAACAAAGAAAAAATCCCGGCGATTTCTCGGCCAGTGGTTTCTAGGCCACCGATTTCTAGGCCACCAAAATTTTCAAATTAAAAAATTACTTTTTATCAATCTTTATTCAATTCTTAGCCGTAAATTGTGACACCTATTGTGAATGGCTCGTAAATAAATTTCAATATGACGAGAGATCGATGGAGACAATAAAAAATGGCCGCAAAATATATTTATATACATAAAATTGTCGGAAAAAATGTGAATTTTGAAAAAAAAAATCCACATTCATTGATCATCGGCAATGGTGAGTTCCGACGCCACACTCGAATCGCTGTCATACTCATCGCTGCAAAAAAAATTTTAATTCCGAAATAATAATAATAATAAATTGTTACTTGTCAACGAGAAGCGGCCACATGTCTCGGGCCCCGTGAATTCGTTGCTCGTCGCGATTTCGCGCGGTTCGTTCCGTTCGGAATCCGAAGATGTCGTCCCAGTCGAAGACGTCGTTTTCGTGGTTTCGTGGGAGTGGCGGTGGTGGTGGTTGGGGGTGTTGCAGCGGCTCCTGGGGAGAAAAATCGTATTTCTCTCGAAATTTTTTTTTTGAAAACTGCCAAAAATTTTATTTTCTTCAGTTTTTTTTGGTTTAAATTACTTTTCGAAACGTCTAAGCACCCGTAGTCACGCTATTCAAATATATTTCCGTCTTTATGCCTCTGGACACTATATTTCAGGCAGAGACCCATAATTACACACCTAGACACTCCACAACTCTCTATTCTGGCCTAGATACCTCCAAACACCCCTAGCTTGTCCTGGACACCAGAATTGGGCGGAATTCCCTTTTCCGCAAATGTTGGGCTTTCCGTTTTCCGGAGTTGGAAATTTTTTTTCCGATTTCCCTTTTCAGCTCGAAATTTTCATTCCGCCCAACTCTGCTAGACACCCCCAGAACCCCAACTCACATTCACCCGATTGTTCTCTCTCGTCTCCGTCGGCGCCTCTCTCGGCGTCGTCATCGTCATCGTCGTCGGCTGCGTGGTCCTCGTCTCGCTGACCAGATCCTCCTCCTTCATCTCCGAATAGCACAGCGGGCAGACCATTTTGACGGCGAGCCATTTGCGGAGACACGGTCCGTGGAAGTAGTGCTTGCACGGCGTGATTCGCGCCTCCTCCTTCATTTCGATGAAGCAGATCGCGCAGAGGTCTTCGCGTTCTGGAAAAAAAATTATTTTTAGTATTTAGATATTTATAAAAAATTGCGAAAAAAAATGCTCACCACGAAGTTGGACAACGTCGGCTTTCGACAATCGATTGATGTTCTTGACGGCGGCGTTGCGGCTTCGAATAAAGTTCATCGTGTTCTCCATTCGCTTATAAATGTTGACGACGACGTGGAAGAGGAGGATGGCGAATGTGGCGAAGCTGAAGCCGATCTTCACCACTTGCATGCATCCGAAGATCATGACGGCCTTCGCGGCGACGAGTTCCATTCCGCGGTTGGCACAGTCGATGTAGAATATCAAATCGTCGCTTCCTTCCCACGGCTCTTCGGATTTCGCCTGCAAAAATGGGAATTTTTTTAAAGTTTTCTCAAATTTTGAAAAAAAATTTTATTTTCAAAATTTCGAATAATTCTCCGAAAAAAAATTAAATTTCTCGATTTTTATCATATTTTTCTCAAAAATCCGGAACCCCGAAATTTGGAAAAAGGTTTTTTTTTAGTCAGGGATCCGATTGATAAAAAATCGATTTTGATTGTTTTCATAGCAAAAATAGCATAAAAACGACAAAAAATTGTCAATTTTTATGAAAAAAAAATTTACAATTGCGTTCGCGGTTTTTTTTTTGAGTCCGTATTGTACTTTCCTCGAATAGCGCGGCACTCGAAACGCTGCCGGAGAATCTTTATATCTCGAGATTGATAAGAGATATCAAAAAGTTGTCAACAGCAAACTTGTAGATCAAAACTAGGACTACAAGTTTGCAGTTGACAACTTTTTGATATCTTTTATCAATCTCGAGATATAATGATTTTCCGGCAGGGGTGCCGCTCTATTCGATGAAAGTAGGGTAAATGAGCATTTTTGAACGCCGATTTTTTGATTTTTGTGCAAATTTCCAATTCTCATGTTTTACCTCAACCATCAGCACCATATACTTGAGTAGGACGCCGATTGCGTGCCCTATCACTGTCACGTTGTTCGCAATAATGATCGCTGTCCATATATCGATCGGAAGCAGCGCGAGCATGGTCTTCGTGGTGATGAAGGGCGTGATGACGAGGAGGACGGCGATGACGAGGCATCTGACGTGACGACTTCTGGTGGCCGTCGGCGAGGAGGGAAGATTCAGAAGGACGACTTCGATGATTTCGAATAGCGATTGAAGGAGCGCCGAGATGACAATGTAGAGGACGAGGCCGAGGAGGAGCGTCTTCTGTTCCACTTGCATTCCCAGATAGCCGGTTTGAATGCAGAGGATCAGCACGGAGAACGCTTCGGTGTACCTGGAAAAAATTTTGCTAACTTTTTCAAAAAAAAAAAATTTTTTTTTTAAATTTTTTTCAAAATTCCAAAAAATTCCACAAAGATTACCCGGAATGCGCCAAGACGTGTCCGTGGCTTCTGGTGCCGCCGGTGACGAATTTCGTGAAATCGGCCACCCATTTGCAGACGTACGAGACGGAGATGGCGAGCGCGAGCAGGGTGATCGGCGTGTTGGTGGTTTCGGCGACACCGGAGAGCAGAATACGGCCCACTTCCGACCATGTTCGGCCCTGAAATCACTCATGTTTCTTTTCTTTTTTTTCGTGCGCTCTAGAAGCTCTTTTTCCAAAAAATTTATCGATTAAAAAATTTGATCTCAATTTTCAATTTTCAAGCGCGATTTTCTAATTCTCACTTCAAATGGAATCTGAAACGCGCCAAAATTGTAGCGGAAACACTATTTTCTCCAAAATTCAACAATTTTTTTTCTTTTTTCGAAAAAATTTTCGCGTGATTTTTTTTTCAAACTTATTTTGCTTAATTTTTTCTGCGAATTTTCCAGAAATCCGTTTGATTTCTATTTCCCATCGGGATTCTCCATTTTTCACACCGAAAAGAAACTCAAAAGCGCAAAAAATTGTAGCGGAAATTCTGTTTTTCGAAAAATCCTTCATTTTCCTTTTTTTTCGAGCTTGTTCTTTTTTATAGGGTTCTAATTTTATTTTTATTCTTGAAAACTATCAAAAAACCAGGATTTTCTTCCATTTTTCCCAAAAATAAATTTCGAAAAATCCCAAAGTTGACTACCGTAACTTAAAGGCGCATGGGCCAATTTCGTCAATGGGTCTCGTCACGAACAAATTATTTTTCAGTTTTTAGGGCGTTTTGAAAGTTTTTAAATTATTTTTCCGCGTTTTCTTCAGACTTGAGTCTCACTTTATCAATGAGTTCCACATAAAGGACCATGGAGAACATTGTGATCCATGTAAAAGTCATTAACTCGACGATTCGAAGTCTTCTCCAAACAACAACTGCTCCTGGAATTTTCGAAAATAAAAACACAACATTTCCCGAAAAAAAGCAAACCATCCGCCAATCCGTGCACCATAAAAACCGCTTTGATTTGTCGCAGAGCGGTTTTTGTGGATTTGATGAGTGCCGGTGCTCTGTAGAGGATGTAGGTGGCGATGAAGATCATGGTTCCGGTGCACGCGTAGTTGTGCGCATTCTTCAGTTTCTCCTGCGGACATCCGCACATTCTGGCGACAATTGGCAGTGCGAACACTGGAAGAGCCACTCTCCACGGCTCCACGTCCATTTCCAGAAGAAGGGATTGCAGAACGGCCAGCAACATTTGCGACAGAAAATGGAATCCGTGTCTTTCGAGTTTGATCAATCCATCTAATTTCAGCTCTTCTTCCTTGCTCTCGAGCTCCAAATCCACGTAGATCGCCGAGAGTTTATAGGCGACTCCGAAGAGGAAAAGGGACATGAAGTGCGAGTACATTCGCAGCAAACGGTTCAGTGGCAGCGTCAGGAACATCAAACTGATGAATATCACTGCAAAATTAGAATAGTGTTAAATATGGTTTTTGGATTTTGCGATTTTATTTTTTTAATTCAAATTTTCCAGAATTTCGGAATTTCAAATTTTTGTTTTTATAGAGGTTTTCAGCGATTTTCCAGCTAGAAAAAGGGTGACTTCATAGATTTTGAAATTTTTTATATATTTTTTTATATCGCACAAAAATATGGAAAACCTGTAAAAATGTGAAAAACGGACAAATTTATATTTTCGCGAAATTCGATGTAAAAAAATTGTTTCTTAATTTTTCGGATTTTTATCAGTTTTCAAATAAGCTCGAATTTTTGTGATAAAAACAGTTCAAAGCTTATCAATATAGCTAAAAATCGCGAAAATGGACAATCTTTTCGAAATTTAATTTTTTTTAAAATTCTTTTCTTTCTTTAATTTAACAGTGTTCAGAATGGTCCTTTCTTAAACGCGTCCACGGTTTTCCGAGTTTTAGAGCTTGTCATTCCGGAAAAAAAAGTAGAAAGTCTGAGTACACTTTTTAAAGAAGCGGATATTTGGGTCTCGCAACGAGCTGTTTTTGTAGGAATTTTCTGACATTTTTTGCAACAAAAAAAAAGTTCGATAAAAGGAAAAAAATGCACTGCGTGCATAGGTACATTACCAAAAAAGCTAAAAATCACGAAAAGCGAAATTCTTCTCGAAATTTAATTTTTTAAGAAATATTTTTCTTTCTTTAATTTCACAATGAAAAACCCACCAAAATAGCTCAAAATCACGGCGGCATGATGATCGAAGTTGCGTCGATGAACGAAGTCGAGCATAGTGGGAATATCGAAATAGGACAAGGGCGCCTGGTTGATCATTCCGTCGGGGATGTCATCGAACGACAGTCCCTGATATCTCCACAACAGCTCCAGGAACAAGAGTCCGGGCAGGCGAAGGGCGGTCTCGAGGACGGCGATCGACACCTCCTTCAGCTTCTTGAAGCCGTTGTCCATTTGTGCGACGCCCAATCGCACTGACTCCTCGGTTCGCTCGGTGATGCTGGCCTGCCGGCGTCGGAGGTTCTCCAGCAACACCTCCATCCGCCCGTTCACATTTCCAATCATTTCGTCCATTGCGAGACGCTGCTGCAAATATTAATGTCCACTTGGAAAATTTTTCTTCATTGTGGAAAAAAAAATTTTGTTGAAAATCCGAAAAATCGCAATTTCTGCAGAATTCTGGGGAAAACGCAAAAATATAAAATACACAATTTTTTTCAAAAATTCGAAAGTTTTCTAATAGCAAAAATGAGGAAATTCAGCATTTTTAATGTGAAAAAGACAAAATTTTGGGAAATTTGGAAAAAAAAACGACGAAAAATGCGCGAAAATCGACATTTCCCACAATTTGACCAGTTTCCACGGCTTATCACTTGCAATTCTTATCAGTTTATCTAGAATCAGTCAATCAGGTCAGAAAATGGCGAGTTTTTATTGTGGGAAATTGGGAAAATTGTGAAATTTCGAATTTCGAGATTTTGCGAATTTTTTTAAAATAAAAATTATCTGTTTTTCTTTTCATGAGATAATTTAAATCTCTTATTTGTAGAATTCCAGTTATTTTAATTGTAAGCCAAATTTGTGAATTTTGGAAAAAAAATCTATCTGGAAATTTGAAAATTTGAAAAATCGAGATTTTCCGATTTTTTGGAAATTTATGGATTTTTCCCAAATATCCAAATATTTTTTATTTTATAAATAAACATATTGTGATTTTAAAAAATCTGAAATCCCAGTAATTCCCAGCGAAAGCCAAAATCGCAAAAAAAATTATCGATTTTCTAATCACTTCTAAATACACATTTTTTCAATTTCAATGGATCATTATGTTGGTGTCGAAATGCCAATAAACTCCAAAAAGAACGGCGAAAAATGCGAAAACGTTAAAAAACTATTTATTGTTGTGTTTTCTGTTCCATCTTGTAAAATTCCAAAGAAGAAAAAGAAAAGAGAAAAAAATGAATGAGGGAGGAAAAGGAAAAGAAAAATTATATTAAAAATATTATTTAAAACAAAGGCGCAATCTTTTTCCCCGGGGGAGGGGGGGGACATTTTTATTTTTCGGCGAAAAGGAATAGGAGGAAGAGAGAGGAGGCGCAGAGAGAGAGAGAGAATCTGAGATTTTGAGTGTTCCGATGAGGGGAGAGAGAGGGAGAGAAAGAGCGCGTTCGGTCATTTCCCAACCCGTAGTTCCCTATTCACTGTTTTCAAAGAGTTAAAGCCGGGGTTGGGTGGTTTTTTTTTAGATTTTTGAATGAATAAATAAATAATAGCAAGCGAAAAAAAATCCGAAAAAAAATCCAAAAAAAATTCAAGAAAAAAAAAGAAAAAAAACACAGAGAGAGAGACAGCAGGCAGGCAGGGAAAGAAAGGGTATTATTGTTAGTAGACGTTATCATACTCAAACGCCGTCATCATTTCCATTTGATTCGTCATCGACACCGTGTTCTCGTCTTCGCGCTCTCTCGCCCGCTTCGCCTCCAATCGCATTCGTTGAATTCGCGCCTCCTCGTTTTCGCCGTCCTGCAAACACTGTTATCGTTTTATCAGTGCGGTGGCTGCTTATCATTTCCGTGTAAATGAACCAACTACACTGGAGCGCGCTTGTGGAGACAGGGTTCAATAATTTCGATAGTTTCGAAATAATGCTTAATTTAGCGGAATTTTTTAAAAAATTAGAAAAAAACTCATTTTTTGGGAATTTTCATATTTTTGCAATTTCAGAGAAGTGTAAATTTCCAAAAACAAAATTTGTGGTTTTGCGGGAAATTAGAATTTCTTAATTCCAAAATTAGAACATTTAATGAGAAAATCAGAAATGCTCGACCTTCCCGGTACATTTTAAAATAATTCGGGAAAAAAATCATAAGATTAAAAAATTTTTCGAATTTTCCCATTTTTTTGAAATTCATGAATTTTGCTTAAAATGACTGGAATGAGTGGAAAATCGGGAAAAATTTTAGAAAAATTCGAAAAAATTTTTACCGATTTTTTAAAAGAATCATGAATTTTATTTTTTTGGAAATTCTAATTTCCGACAGAATTGTCTCGATGTGTAAATGCGCTCCATAGGAACAATTCAGGTTGCTTTGAATCGCTTCGAGACCATCCTTATGTTTGAAAAATGGCAAAAATGTAATTTTCTTTGGAAAACCAGGGGCAAATTTGAACCAGGTTGCAAATGGGCTCTTAATTTTTTAAAAAAATCGATTCTTTATTCCGAAAAGCGGTGTTCCGACCATTCTCTGTGTCGATTTTGGATTTTTGACAAAAATCGATAGAAGCAGTGAAAACAATTTTTTAAAAAATAATTTTTTTCTGGTCAGTTGAATTTTTTAAATTTTTCTAAAGTACTCTCCGCGGGGGGACGGTCTAGAAGAGAAAAACTGGAAAAAGTACCTCTGTCGTTCCGCTGCTCTGCTTCGCCGACGACGTTCCTGCTCCTGTCGTTGGTGACGTCGAGCTGCCGCCAGCTCCATCGTCAACGCCGCCGCCGCTCAGTGACGATGTTCCCGGTGCGCACTGCAATCAATCCATCTCTACTGATCTACTCCTCCTCCTCCTATACCTGCGACGATCCAAACGAGTCGGGGAGCAGTGTGTCGAGGATGCTCTTCCCAGCGGCCACCTCGGCGCGTTTCGCCACCTTCTCCGAGCTTTTTCCCGACGTCGCCGTGTTCGATTTGTCGCTCGTCTTCGCCATTTTCGCTATTTTTGCCGGAGGTTCTATAAACAATGGAAACAATTTCTTTCTTTCTCCAATAAAAGGGTCCATTTGTCCGATTTCTTTTTTGAAGGATAAATTTTGCAAAAAAAAAACCTAGAGGGGGAGAGAGAGGAGAGGGGGACGGGAGGGAAAACAAAGAACAGTGTGCATTATAATAGAATACGTGATTTATTGTCTTTCTTCTTCTTTTTTCTTTGACAGAGAGAGATAGAGATAGAGATGGAGAGAGTGGTTCTTATAGTAGTCATTATACATAATTCCGATTATCACCACCACAACGACGACGATGAGAACGAATAAGTTAAATTAGTGAGTGGTAGTAGAAGTTGTAGTTATTGTAGTGGTAGTAGTGAATGACGAGTTTGGTGGGGTGGTAGCGCCAGAGAGAGAAAAAAAAACAAAAAGAGAAAGAGAGAAGGAGGAGAACTCACAAGAGAAGTATTTTCAGACGAACTTTCAGATTTTTCTATAAATTTGCAAAATGGCACTTTCTCATACTGGAAATCGATCTCGCATAGTGGCTCCCTGCACGAACGTCTAGTTTTCCAGATATTTTGTCTCAAAGTTCTCAAATTTGGTATTTTTTGGGCACTTTGGGACAAAATATCTGGAAAACTAGACGTTTGTGCAGGGAGTCACAATGCTAGATCGATTTCCAGAATGAGAAAGTGCCATTCTGCAAATTTATAGCAAAATCTGAAAGTTCGCCTGAAAACACTCTCCTTGTCAGTCTGTTTTACCAGTAGTTTTTCGGAGGGCGAGGGAAATCGGACAAATGGAGGGGAGGTGGGTGGCGGGGGGAGAGGAAGGGTGGAATATTCACAGGAATCAATCGATAGGTATCATAGTATCATCATCATTATCGGTGTGGGTGGGTGGAGGACGGGGTGGGCGGGGAGGGTTTAGCAAAACGACAAAGGCTCACGATTAGGCACCGCTTTCCCCATAGCGTTATGCGGCGGTGGGACGCGAGCCATCGGCGGTTGACCGCCCATTCCGGCGAGACGCGGTGGCGGCGCCGCAGCCGCACCACCACCCTGGTTCCATTCGCGCGACGTCGACGGCGGCTGTCCGGATTTGCGCGGAATATCTGCACATTTTTCAGTTACACACAAACGCTAAATGAGCCCATGACTCTCTCACTTTTCACATCATCGTCCGAATCGTCGTCGCTGGACGACGAGCTCTCCGACTCGCTGCTATCCTTCTTCCGACGCTTCTTGCTGTTCGACGTCTCGTCATCTGAAGACTCCGACATGTTGAAGCTCTTCTCTGCAATTTCTACCAAACTAGGGGGGGAGGGGGGTCGCCCACAAAACTCACTCTTCTTCTCCTTCTCCTCTTTGGCTTCTGCTGGAGGTGCTGCTGCTGCTGGAGCCGCCACTGACGGAGCGACGATCTTGTTCTCCTCTGCCACGTGTACTTCTAGTTTTGGAAGCTTTTGTTCGGCAGTTTCCGGCTTTTTGGCAGCCAAAATAGACTTGACGAACGCCTCCATCTCGCGAAGGCACATATCGCCAAGTGACTCGAAATCAATCTCAATCTCACTATCCGCCACTTGCTGTCGGTCGATCTGGAATTCGAAAGTTGAGAAATCCCGCGCCATCCTTCCACCACTTACAGCATTGTTCTCCCGTCGCTGAATGATGGATATGATGGTGCTCAAGTGGCTCGGCGGCAGTTTGTTGATCATCATGCTCAAACCGCGCTTGTCCTCGTACGTCATCAACCTCTTGCTCTCCTCGTCGTCCGAATCGAATGTGTAGCCGAGTGGCTTTCGTACTCCTTTGCCTTTTCCGTTCTGAAAATTCATTTTTCATTTTCGAATGAAATTACTTGCATTAAATTACTAAAATAAAAATAATAAAATTACTACAGCATTTTGAGACAAATTATTTTTAAAAATGTCGGGAAAATCGACGTTTTCAATTATTCATGACAATGCGAAAAAACTTCCATCCCACAAACCTTATAAGCCGAAATGCCAGCGATGGGAACCGCCGAGGATTGTGCGGTGCAAATGCTTCTGGCGTCGGTGATCAACTGATCCGGGAACGGCTCGAGGGGGTTCTGCTCGCGGCGGCCCTTCACACTGATCAACTTGTCCTTGAGACTCGTGACGGTTTCGAGCTCACCGCGCAGCTTCTCCTCGCGCTCGCGGATCATGTTCAACGCGTTGTTCAGCTGCATCAGATCCTCCGATCTCGAGCCGTTGTTCATCTCCGTCGCCTTGTGCACCAACTCCTTTTTTGGCTCTTTGACGGCTGATGGTTTAGGAGCTCTTGGAGTGGCGACGATTGGCGGCGCGACCATCGGAGCGACACTCGGCGCCACCGACGACGCGCGAGACGTCGAACCGTTCATTTCCGCCCATTTCCGCTCGAACGTCTCCAAGAACTGGTGTCCTATCTTGTTGATCGGATCGCCGGCCGGGTTGTACAGAAAGCAGTTGTTGAGCATTAGTTTGATGTCGCGCTCGAACTCGCTGGGCTCTTTGTACACGCCAGTCTCCAATTTTTTCTTGATCGTCCTCATGTCCATCGGCTCCTTGACAATTGTGTGATAATCGTGCAGACGGAGACCATCGGCGTCGACTGGCTCGTGGAATGGCCACGTGAGATCCTGGAAAAATAACAAAACGTTTGGAATCTTTTTGAAAATAGAAATAAATAACAAAGGCCCCGTGAACCATCGACTTACATGGTTTTTCTTGTGGTAAAACTCGTTGATCATCTTCAAACACGGCTTCATGATCGGCAACATGGCGTGTTGCGTCTCCTTTTTGACGATCGTCGCCTCACGCTTCACACGCTGCGGCTCGGGCTTCTCCTCCTCATCCGACTCGGCTTTCCGCTTTGCCGCCTTTTTTCCAGAGACCCGCTTCTCCGCCTTCTCCACGTTGCTCGCTTCGCTTCCGCACTCTGACGGCGGCTCCGACGGTCCACGAAGGTCCTTCTTCCTCTCGGCGCCGGCGGGTAGCCGCGAGTCGCCGGACTTGCCCTTTTTCTTGTTCTTCCCCCAGTACACCTCCATGTCGTGCTCCTCGCGCGGCGCGTTCTCCAGAGACTTCTTGATCACTTCGTGCACATTTTGAGCCATAATTGTGACATCGTCCTCTTTCCCGTTGAATATGTAGCAGTTGTTGAACACTTGCTCAATGTCCTGAAAAAAAAAACCATTTAATTCAAAGTTTTCTTTTTTTTCTAAACTCACATCTATGCACTCTTGCGCGCAGGTGTAATAGGTGCTTTTCAGGCGGTTTTCGATGGTTTTCAAGTCCATTGGCCGAACGACCTTCTCGTGGTAGAGCTGGGAAAAATTATAATATTTTTAAATTAGAAAAAAAAATACCGGAATCATCAGCGAAACCGCATCGACTGGTTTTTGAAACGGCCAAACGTGTTTGTGTTTGGACGCCTCTTTGAGGACTGTGGTCATGATATAATCAAGCTTGTTAGTATGACGGGTGGGTTTTCCGAACGGCGGGAGTACTCTCGGCTGCACGATTCCTTTGACGGGTTGCTAGAAGAAAATCGATTGTTTTAAAGGAAAAAATAAAATTAAAAAATCAAAATACCTGACGAGGGCTAGCCCATGGCCGTTGTTGTTGTTGGTGGTCCCCAACCGCACTGCTTTCGGACATCTGTAAAACTATTTGCATTTGTTTTAGATTCAATTTAAATTATATTATTCAAAAAATAACACGAAATGAGAACGCGCGTTAGGCGAGGTGCGAGCGAGCGAAATTCAAATTCGAATGGCGTCATAACCTTGGGCACACATCGCGGCGGGACTATTTGCGCAAATTGGCCCCTGCGCCTTTAAGATTGGTAGGTAAATTCATATTATTTGAATTTGAATCATTTTTTGAACGAAATTGAGCCGGAAATTATATTTAAATTAAAGAAATCCCAGAAAATAAACGGAGAAATGGGAATTTTCGGTGGAAAATGACTACCATTTTAAAGGCGCATGGGCTGATTTTCTAAAATGGTCTCGCAACGATTTAATTTTTACTGTAGTAAATTTGAATTTAAAACAGTTTTTTCCACTAAATTTCAGCGAAATCCAGGAATTTTGAAGTTTTCGACTATCAAAACATGTGAAATTTTGTTTCCTGCAGGTGAAAAAATAAGGAACTTTCGGAAAATGCTAAATATTAGCTGTGAAACCTGAAAAATTTAATTTAAAACGTGTGTGTTCAAAAATTTTTAAATTTCTTTCGAAGCCCCCCAAAACCGCGCGATCTTATCGTTGTTGCTGTCGCGCGGGCGCCAGCGTAAACATAGGAAAACTTCAATTTCCAGCCGCGCGAAATAATTTTCCACCTGCCAGTGTTCGCGAGAAATTTCGAAAAATCCGGCGCGCGAGAGAGCTTTTTGAAGCGAAACGACGTGCGATAAAAATTGTTTTAGTTGTGTTGTTGTGTTATGCGCCCGCGCGCGCGTATATAGGTTTTCAATTTCCCATTGGTCATATGGCGACCATGGAAACGGCGAAGCTTCTAGCACACGCGCGGATTAATTTCCGTCGCGCAATATGGGGGCGGAGCAGCAGCGAAAGAGGTGCGAGCGTGCGTCGTTTTAGCGTATTTGGCGCGAAGAAACGACAATTATCGATTTTTGTCGATTTAAGCGCAGCGCGCGCGTTTTGTACATCTCTCCCTCTCCCTCGCCCTCTTGCCCTCTCGCCGACGACGAGAGAGTGCGGTGAGGGGAGAGACGCCGACGACCAGACGGCGAGTGTCACGCGAAATAGTGCGGCGAGCGAGGAGACGCCCGCGTGAGGAAGCATGTCGGGTGGCGAAAAGGCCAATGCGACGCTTTGCAGAATCGGCAGGAAGAATGTTTTATTGTGGAGACACGGAAAAGAGAGACGAAATTGAAAAAAGTCGATTGAAAAATGAACAGCGCAAAAATCCGAAAAATTCGAAAAATCAACATTTTAAATCGGAAAAATGCGAAAAATTTCTTTTATTTCTGAGAAAAAGAGACCATTAGGAATTTAAAGTGAATTGGAAATGAAAATTTTCAAATAAAAAAAATCAAATTTAATAACATTTCTCTGCTCAAAACAAAACCGCCAACAAGAGCGGCAACAAGCAAAACATGATTCTCTTCCCCGGGGAACTCTTGGCTCGCACCGAAATGTGCTCATGCACAATGTGCAGCTCGCCGCGAATCGACAGCCAGAACTCGTCGTGATTGTGCACTTCGTGAATCAGAATGCTCGTTTTGTAGCAGTAGGGCACGGTGGCCATCGGCTCGCTGAGCACTTTGAGCACTTTTCGAGGGGTTAGCGAGGCGACGGCGAACCGAGAAGAGGGGTGTTCGGGCGAGAGAATGCCGTCGGCGGTGTGCCAGAAGACTTCCGGTCGCGGGTTGGCGCACACCTGGAATAGCGGTTTTAAAGAATTTAATCGGTGAAAAAAATGAAAATTTAAAAATTTCGAAAAATCAAAAAAATTTTAATTTTTTGAATTTTTTCGAAAATTTCAATATTTCCATTTTTTTTTAAATTGTTCTTATTTTCGCGAGTCGTATCAGCAGAACACAGTTTCCCTAGAAAATGGTTTTTTTTTCATGGATTTTATTTGGGAAAATGAGCTGTGAAAAGTTGATTTTTTTTTCTGAAATTTCGAAAAAAAAATTTTTTTTTTCTGAAATTTCCATTGTTTCTTCTGGTTTCTGAACTGTGTCGGTTTAACGGAACGGACAGAATTCATTGGAAAAAAAACGAAAGTTACCGAGAAATAAAGAGAAAAATTAAAAAAAAACGAAATTTTCGAAATGTCGAAAAAAAAAATTTTTTTTCAATTTTTTTGAAATATTTTCACGTGAAGTTTTCCGATTTTTCGGACAAACGTGCGAAAAATTTGGTGAATTTTAACTTTTTTTTCTCGAAAAATTGATATTTCGAAAATTTCTTTTTTTTTTCTTTTGGTTTTTGTTCATGCCGATTCAGTAGAACATAGTTTACCGGGAAGAAAAACAGCAGAATTTGTCTGAAAACTATCGGAAATTACCGGAGAATCACCAAATTTTCGAAAAAACATTTTTTGAAATAAAACTTTTTTTTTCAAAAAAATATCGAAATTCCCTGCTCTATTTCTGGTCTTTGATTTTGCAGACCGGTTAAGTATAACGGAACGGACAAGACTCACCGGAATAACGGAAATTAAATATTTAATAACGGGGGAAAATAATTTTTTTTTCGAAAAACAGATATTTCGCAATTTCGGTTTTTTTTTGTATTTCGGGTTCGTTTCGACAGGGGTATTTTTCACTCACCTCCAGACTAATTTCTCCCGATTTGCCGAGTGGCATCCGGCTCGAGATCACTTTCACCGGTTCGATGCCGACGACGTTGATGGGGAATTCGGAGCTGTAGGCCCTGTAGCGGGGCTCCTGGAGGTTGGCAATACTCGCCGCGCACTTGTACGTGCCGCTCATTTTCAGCGAAGTGGTTCGGATTTCACAGTTCGATTCCACGATTATTTCCTCTTTTCTGCAAATATGGAAGTTGACGGAAGTGCGCTCTACGGACAATTCAATGGAGCGCAGCAAACGCGCTCCATTGAGAATCCCAGTGTAGGAGCGCATTTCCTTGAGTCCAAAAAGTTGGAAATGCGCTCCATAGACAATTTTTCGTCTATCACAAGGTTTATCAATAGAGCGCACTTGCTCCAATACACTCGGTGCTGAAGATGCGCTCCATTGAGAATCCCAGTGAAGTTCAGCCACCAATCAAATTAACAATAGAGCGCAGTTCCTTGAATCCAAAAATGTTGGAAGTGCGCTCTATGAACAATTTTGCGAAAGTTCGGCCATCACAAGGTTTATCAATAGAGCGCACTTCCCTGGGCACAAAGGTGAAGGATATGCGCTCTATGGGCAATGTTGACTAACTTATACATTCTGTGCTGAAGATGCGCTCCATTGAGAATCCCAGTAAGAGAAGTTCAGCGACCAATCAAATTGCCAATGGAGCGCACTTCCTTGAATCCAAAAATGTTGGATATGCGCTCTATAGACAACGTTAACTAAGAGGTGTTGCAAATGCGCTCCATTGAGAATCCCCCTATCGAATTTGTCATTAGAGCGCAAATACTCACTGGCAATTCTTGTGCTCCTCTTTTTTGGCGCACGGAAACTCGCGCCACTGCGAATTGACGCTGTCCGACGGGCGGAACATCCACTGGATTTGGACCGGTTCCGGCAGAGAAGCGAACGAACACTGCAACTTGGCCACTCCGCTGTTCAGCTGGAAATTTGAACATTTTCAGACAATTTCAGAGTTTCAACTCACTGCATACGTTCCCAACGTTGTCAGCCGTGTCTCGTTTTTCAGCCAAACACCACATGGAAGAGGATATCCGTCCTGAATGTTTAACGGCTGTTTTTAGGGTTTAGAACTGTTTTAAATTGACAAGTAAGGGTGGCAATCGATCGGAAATCATCTGTAGATCATTTTCCTAGTTGATCACTTTTTGAAAAAAATTGTGGTTTTCGAGATATCGATTGATAAGTCAAGTGTGCTTTTGAATTATTTCAATGATTTTCAACAGAGTTTTAATCACCTTATCAATGATAACAAATTGCAAGTAAGGGTATCAATCGATAGAAAATCATCTGTAGACCATTTCTCTAGTTGATTACTTTTCGATATCAATCACGGTTCGTCAGATATCGATTGATTTGTAACGTGTGTCGCAGAAATTCAAATTTTCAGAAATTCCCTGATATCTCGAAAACCGTAATCACTATCAAAAAGTGATCAACTGCAAAAATGATCTAGAGACAATTTCCTATCGATTGATATTCTTATTTGTTGATTTTTACTGACAAAAAGTTAAGATATCCCCGTTTGAAAATCATGAATATTCAAAAGTCAAAAACTCACCGATGAACATGATCCTTTACATGACGGATCTGCCAAAATGGTACTAAATAAGTACAAAGCACATAAAATAATTTGTAGAAATGCCGAGAAAGACCTCATGTTGAGAAAACCTGAAAATTCTGAAATTACCATAGGAATGTGTATCCCCAATGAAAAATGTCATAACTCGGGGGAAAATGGTCCGTTTGGTTTGGGATTTGGGCTGGAAATAGTCAAGGGGTCTGGAAAACATTCCTCAAAGTTATAGCCAAACAGCTAAATAGGAACTTGTCTGAAAATCCAGCGGAAATCGATGAATTTCCGAAAAAATTCAAAAATCGAAAAAATTATTTTTCAGACAATTTCCAGACAAATAGTTTTCAAGTTAGAGCTCTAAAATTTTAAGAGCATGTTTATAAACCCTTTGACTTTCTGGAATTCAATTTTTAGCGAGAACGGACCATTTTCAGCCAATTTATAATAGTTTGACTGGAAGGTACAAAAATTGAAAAAAAAAGAAATTTTTTGAAATTTTTTTAAAAACTTTTTTAAAAATCAATAAAAAATCGTACAGATTTACAGACAGTTGGACCGGTCAGGAATGATACTAAGGATGGTACTTTTGGGCTACTAAAGAAGGAAAAGGGCGCGGATGGGGCAAACAAAAAACAATTCTCTTTCCCTCCACTTGTACACATATGTATAGTAACAACTAAACATTCTCCTCCCTCTCTTTCTTTTCCCTCTCTCACTCTCTATTCCTTATCACTGTTTAATTGATAACTCTTGGTTTCTCCCTCGTGTGCTCTAAGAAGTGTACTGATGGAAATGGAATTTTGTTGATTAGTGCAAACGCGCTCTATTGATAATCAGCTCAAATTTTTGTCGGAGAGCTTGATATTGATAACCAGGAAATGGAAAATGTTGAGAGAATCCTCATTTTCATCATTGAAATGGTTTTGAAAAATCCGTAAAATTTAGTTGCAGATATTGTGGTTAATTAAAACGATAATTTGACAAGTAAGATGTGCAATCGATGGGAAATCATCTGTAGATCATTTCTCTAGTTGATCACTTTTTGATAGCACCGATAGTTTTTGAGATATCAATCGATTAGTGAAAAGCGCTTTTATTCAACCTGAAAAAATATTTTGCTGTTCAAACTTCTATTGTCAAGCTTATCATTGATAAAAATTGACAAGTAAGGGTACCAATCGATAGGAAATCATCCCAAGATCATTTCCTCAGTAGATCACTTTTTGATACTCCTCACAGTTTTCGAGATATCGATTGATTAACAGGGTGCACATTTATTGCCGGATGAATTGAATTTGGTGCATTCATGAGAAGTGGGGGAAATGAGATAGCCAAGTGTTAAATTAAGACAATGATTTGGTCAGAAGAGAGAGAGAGAGACGGAGACGGAGACAGACAGCTAAAAAGGGACGTTTCGGAAGTGGGGGCGGGGCGGGAGGGATGGCCTAGTATTCGTTGTCATCGGCCATCTCCAAATCGCTTCGTTTTCCGAATCGCATCCATTTGGCGCTCGGCGACCGCTTTCCGAATCTAGAAAACACAAAAAATCGATATTATGATTAAAAATTTCAAATTCGCGCGCGCAATTATCGATTTTTTACGATTTTTCTGTGTTTTTATCGTCGAATATCTCAAAATCAGAGTTCACAATGAAAATTTCAAATGCGTGCGCAATCGCCAGTACCGAAACGTGCTGCGCCTTTAAAGCGGCGATACGGTAGTTGCGCAATAGTCAATTTCAGCGGTTTTACCGGTAAAGAAGCACAAAAAGTGTATTTTTCGTGTTTCGCATGCATATTTTCCAGTTTTTCCCGATTTTGAAGTCAAATTTGCGGAAAAAACGGCAAAAATGACAGTTTTTTCGGAAAAAAGCAAGAAAAACCGTTTTTCCTGAAAATTTGAGTGTAGAATTGGAAAAATACATGAAAAATACACTTTTTGTGTTTTTTTACGGTTTTCCGGCTGTGCGACGGCATTTTCCTTGCTTTTTGCCGAAAAATTGTCATTTTTGCTGTTTTTCATGAAAATTCGATTTCAGAAACGGGAAAAATGAAAACATAGGTAAAAATGCAAGCGAAACACGAAAAATACACGTTTTGTGTGTTTTTTACCGGAAAAAGCGCGAAAAACCGCTGAAAAATATGAAATTAATTATTACGCAACTACCGTATCGCCGCTTTAAAGGCGCAGCACGTTTCGGTGCTGACGAGTGCGCGCGCGTTTGAAATTTTCATTGTGAACTCTGATTTTTCGAGATATTCGACGATAAAAACACAGAAAAATCGTAAAAAATCGATAGAGTGTGCAACGACGAGAGACGCAGAGACTTTTGCAAAAAAAATCGATAATGGCGTTTTGGCGCGCGCTCGCTGTTAATTAACGTTAATTTCTCTCATGTTTTGACATTTTTTTTCCTGAATTATCAATGGAGCGCACTTGCTCACCTCATCCATTTGGCCGACGGCGATCGCTTTCCGAAGCGCATCCATTTGGCGGACGGCGAGCGTTTCGCCGGCTCGATGAGTCCGTCGGCGACGATGGCGAGGTCCGGATCGTAGATGGCTTGTTGTTGCGCCGTCACCACACTCATCACGAGCATCAGCGTCACGAAGAGAAGGCTCTTGTTCATTGTCTGCAAGTGCGCTCTATTGATAACGAGACGAGAGGGGGGCGCGCGCGGAGAGCAAACCGGAGAGCAACCGGAAGACGACTCGGTGGCCTAGGGAACCACCGATGAGAAAGCTAGGCCACCACTGATGGTGGCCTTAGTTTCTTGTCAATAGAGCGCATTTGCGATCCGGAATGAAAATGCGCTCCAAGGACAAAATCTTCAAAACCCCAAGTGATATTGTCAAGGGAGCGCACTTTCACACTTTTTGAAAAACGGATGGAATTTGGGTCCGGAAAACCGGAAGCCCATTTTCCGGAACTTTCAGGATCCGGAATTTGCTCCGGAATTTTCCGGAAAGTCTCCAAAATGGTCGAATATTGCATTTTAGACGTGTCAAAACTTGTAGGACTTTCCGGAATTTTCCGGAAACCACTAAAACTAAAAATAGGGATTTTCCAGAAAACCCCCTCCCGAGGCTCTTGGAGGCCCCTCCTCAAAGAATTTTCCAGAAAACGCAAAACGTAACGAAGGAGGGGAGGAGAGATTGTTCGGGGGGTGGGTAACAATTGGATTTTCGTCGTTGGTGACGAGTGGGCGTGAGATGGGCGCGAGAGGGGCGCGCGAGAGACACGGATTCAATTTCCCGTGTTGCCATCACCCGAATCGGAGAAAAACCGTGATTTTGTTATTTTTCCCCCCTCCCCCACTTCAAACCGCTATTAATAAATCCCCCGTAGGTAACCCACTAATTTCGCGGAAAATCCCCTCTCCCCCTCTTGTTTTCGAATATTTTCTCGTTTCTCTCCTCGATTTTGTAGGTGTTTTGTGTAAATATATACGATTTTCAGCTGCTCAACTGCTCAAAAGCTGAAAATTCGCGTTTTTTAAGCCGATTTTTGCGGGAGAAACTAGCGAAAATCGCGAAAAATCGAAAAAAAATCGGAAGTCGCTGCGAAACCCGATGGACAAATTGTGGCGTGCGCCTTTAAACTGTGGGTTACGGTAGCAATTTTTTTGCTTTCGAGTTTTTGGGATTTTTCGCTTTTTTTCTCGTTTTTTTCTGGTTTTTTAAAGAAAAATATAACAATTTTCAGCCTGAAATTGTTTTCAGCTGCTCTGAATTCATTTTGCGTGAAAATTATCGTCAAAATGCAAAAAAATCGAGAAAACGAGTACTTTGGCACATTTCTCGTTTTTTCGCCGATTTCTGTGCGATTTCAGCACTGAATACGATTTTCAGCTGCTTTTCGGTCTATTTTTTGTCGAGAATTACTCGAAAAACACGAGAAAACGCGCAAAAATCAAACTTTTTCTGCGAATTTCCACTTTTCCAAAGGTTTTTCTCAAATTTCTTCGCTGGACACGATTTTTCACCGAAAAATTGTAGCGAAATCCCCGAAAAAGTGGCAGAATCGGCGTGAGACCCAATGTGCAAATTGTAGGCGTGCGCCTTTAAAGTGGTACGGTAGCTCGTTTTCTCTTTCATTTTTGCGCATTTTCATCGCATTTTCAGTGTTTTTCTCTCGTAATTTAAGTGGTTTCTTTGTTGAAATGTGGCTGAAAGTGAGAGAAAAGTGAGTAAGTGTCTAAATAAGAATGATGGGGGGAGGAAAGGGAATGTAATTGAAAAATGGTGTTGGTGGTGGTGGCAAAAGTGGTTTTGCTCTGGAAACAGAAAAGAGCGAGAGGGGAGGCCGAAGAAAGCCATTTTGCAATGAGGAGCCGACTGAAAGAGGAGCTTATGTGGTTGGTGGTGAAAGGGGGCGGAGCCAGGGGGGCTGCTGCTCGCGTCGCGTCGAAGCCACGCCCCCTCTGGTGACGACGATGATGTTCTTGAAGCCTTATGGGGGAAGGGGAGAGGAATCAGAACACAATCAGGAAACAACGACGACTCTAGGAGATTCGAGGGAATCAGGGGAGGGGATTACCCGGAAAACTTTCCGGACGACGTCATTTTACGGAAATCCCCCGCAATTTGGCTCTCTCCTCGGTTTCTGCAAGGCGACTACGTTTTTTCGGGCAGGGATTCCGGGGAAAACCACTTTTGCAAAACGGGTTTCCGGAAAACCGGATCTGTAGAAAGTTCGGTAGAGCGCATTTACATCAATCGTTCTATCGGTGGCCTAACATTCTCCAGTTCTCGACCATTTAGTGGTGTCGTCCATTAGAACGCATATAGCAGTGTTTGGAGTTCTCAGCATGATTGTCAGTAGAGCGCACTTGCTGCAAATCAATATTCGGTCAGTAGAGCGCACTAAAACCGGGAGGTCCCGAAAGTTCGGTCATTCCGCAGTGTTCTCAATAGAGCGCATTTGCTTCAAAGCAGTGTTGTCCATAGAGCGCAAATACTGAGCAGCTGGAACATCAGATATCTGGACGCATTGGTGGTCTTCACATTCCCAATCATTGTCGTCCGTTAGAGCGCACATACTGACAAGTTCAATATGATGTGTTTCTACTGTCTTCCAAGGCCTCTAGCATAATTGCCCACAGAGCGCATATACTGAGCAGCTCGAATCATCTAGACGCGTTGGTGGTCTTCACATCCCCAAGCAGTGTTGTCCGTCCAGTAGAGCGCATTTGCTTCAAATGTACGGGAGATCCAGACTGCTATGTCACGGTCAGTGCGCAGTGTTCTCAATGGAGCGCATTTACTTCAAAGCGTTAGTGTCCATTAGAGCGCACATACTGACAAGTTCGATATGCTGTATTTTCGCACAGCCTCTATCATAATTGTCAATAGGGCGCATATCCTTCTCAACTTCCGCCGTTGTTGTCCATTAGAGCGCATGTACCAATTGCCCTCTTCTTCTTCCTCATCCTTCCCCTTCCAAAAACAATACTATCCTGCTCCTCTTCATACGTCACCCCGCCACTCCCGAAACCCGCCACAAGCATGCCCCTTGTGTGCCTTTTCGACGCCTTAAAGAGCCCCATTGAGATGCTCATTTCGTTTCGCTCCTCTTGTAAAGACGACGTGCCCCTTGCCTGCCCCTTCGTCGCCGTCTAATTGTACCCCTTCTCATTTTCGAAAGAAGGAGCAGCCAGCAGCCCCCCAATCACCACCCCTCCTCATTGCGTGACACCAACCGGAGAGAAGGGGCACGAAGGGGGCGCGAAATGGGGCACCTACATGCAAACACACGAAAAATGACCCTTTTGATGGGATATGATATGATATCATTTCATTTTGCAAATTTGGGTTCAAGTTTGCACGTTCGAGGAAAAGTGCAGTGGAGCGCACTTGCTTGTGCCATAGAGCGCATTTGCCTACTTGAGAGATGATATACTCAGTTTGCAATAGAGCGCACTTGCATAGCGAAGCATTTCAGGGTTTTTAGGTCACTGCGATGGAGCGCATTTGCATTGGGCTCTGAAGTTTCTAGGCCATCTGCCATAGAGCGCACTTGAATTCCTTGGCTCATGTGCAGTGGGGCGCACTTTCGTCTCGTGGCGTCTCATGGCCCTAGATGGAGTAGTATCAGGATTTTCAATAGAGCGCACTTGCATAGCAAAGCATTTGGGTTTTCGGGAGTGTGCGGTGGAGCGCGATTGCATTGTTACGTCATCATGTTGCTCTTGTCCCTTTTGTACAGTAGAGCGCGCTTGCATCTCGTGGTCTAGAATGATAGAGCTTCCAGGACACTGTACGATGTAGCGCACTTGCACTGATGCCGAACTTTGGTTTTTTGAACCTTTAAGAACCTTTAAGGAAATGCGATAGAGCGCACTTGCAACCCTAGCCTGATGACGTCACATCCAATTACAGTACCCTCTTCTTCTCTCAATCGCCTTCTCATTATTCAAAAAGAAAAGCCACGCGCTTTTTGGAAAATGAGCAAGCGCGCGCGAAAAGAAATGGATGGTGGATCCATTTGAAAAATGACCGAAATTATTCACACAATCCCATCCCATCTCCTGTGACGACACGTTTTGATGAATCGCGCGGCCCCGCTTTTCGTTTCGAAATTGAGGGGATTCTCTACGATTTTGGTGGAGAGTTCCATAGAGCGCACTTGCATTCTCCCAAGTTCCGAAACTCTTGCCGCCACCGCGCTCATAAGCTCTCGCGAAACACTTGTTCCCGTTGGTGTCGGATGGCTCAGTGGTAGTGGGCTCGTCTATGAATCGAAGGGGGCCGGGATCGATTCCTTCTGGGTGAATGTGTTTTTGCACCGATTTCTAGGGGTTTCTAGAGGTATCTAGAGATGATTCTCGCCAGAATCTGTTAGTCGTCAGCGCGAAAGAGCACAAAGAGGCGCGCAACGTAATCGAATCGCGCACCGATTCTTCT
Organism: Caenorhabditis macrosperma; assembly: GCA_963932285.1. Lineage (NCBI taxonomy): Eukaryota > Metazoa > Nematoda > Chromadorea > Rhabditida > Rhabditidae > Caenorhabditis > Caenorhabditis macrosperma. Next base: position 13,281,816 of record OZ010622.1, read on the forward strand.
TCTTCACCAGTCTCAAAAGGGAACAAAACGAGGCGGCGGCACGGCGAAAAACCGAAACTTCATCAAGTATTTATGCCTTCAGAGAGGGACGGAGCGAATGTTCCGCGTTGTAGAGAGCCCGGGGGAAACGGGAAGGGGCCCGTGATTTTATAATTCCACCCCACACCGCCGGTCGTTCGGGGTGACACGATAATTATATGCCGAAAAAGAGCCGAGAGGGGGTGCCAATCAGGGCGTTTCTCTAGAGAGCACGGGGGCTCCGGGGGCTTCACAATGGGAGGAGAAGAAGCCGACTGACATCATGAAGACATAATAATAATAATAATAATAAATATTGGTGGGAGCACTCTGATTTGATGAGAATCCGGCGGTGGAGAGGGTTTTCCGGATGAGTCGCTCTCTTTCCGGAAGAAATTCCGGAAGGCTTATCCCGCTGTTTCTGTTTTAGATGGGGGCTTCCGGATGGCATCCCTCCGGAAAATCCTTCCGGAAGGCTCACGAAAGGAGTCTTCCTCCAATAGAGCATAATGCTGCGGGAGAATCAGTATATCTCGAGATTGATAAGAGATATCAAAAAGTTATCAACTGCAAACTTGTAGTCCTAGTTGTGATCTACAAGTTTGCAGTTGACAACTTTTTGATACCTCTTATCAATCGCGAGATATATTGCTTCTCCGGCAGGGATGTCAATCTTGACTAGAAACCCGGAATTCCAAGCCTTCCGGAAAACGCTATTCTCGTCCGGAAACTCGAAAGAATGACGAATTCTCCCGTGTTATTCGAGTTTCCGAAGACTCTGGATCGCCCGACAAATTGAGCGTTAAATCCGGAAATTGTTTCTAGAAACGGGTTGATTTCCGGAGGGAAACAAGGGATTCAGAGGGAAGGGCTCTTAACCAAAGTTCGATAGAGCGCACTTGCAGAGTGTCCTGATACATAGCAAGTTCAATGGAGCATGTTTGCATAGTTCAATAGAGCGCGTTTTCAGTGTTTCGAAAAACGCGTATGGGCAGTCTGATAGAGCGCGTTTTCAAAGTACAGTAGAGCGTTGTTGCAGAGCTGAATAGAGCACGTTAGAAGAGTTCAATAGAGCGCGTTTTCAGTGTTTCGAAAAACGCGTATGGGCAGTCTGATAGAGCGCGTTTTCAAAGTACAGTAGAGCGTTGTTGCAGAGCTTAATAGAGCACGTTAGAAGAGTTCAATAGAGCGCGTTTTCAGTGTTTCGCAAAACGCGTATGGGCAGTCTGATAGAGCGCGTTTTCAAAGTACAGTAGAGCGTTGTTGCGGAGCTTAACAGATCATATTAGAAGAGTTCAATAGAGCGCACTTTCAATGTCGGGAAGAATGGAATTGGAATGTGCCATAGAGCACGTTTACATTGTTCCAGTAGAGCGCACTTTCACAGTCCAATAGAGCGCACTTGCAGCACAAACACCCACAAAGCATGTGATCCATTGCACTCACACCCTCCAGTCGAATGTGTTACCATGGTTTTGGGTGTTTTTCCTCAATCCTCCGTTTCCCACGGATTTCTTGTGTCCTCGTGGAAACGGATTTGGATTCGGATACAAATTCGAGTGCGTGTGCACAAAAAATAGGGGGAAATTGAGAGAGCGGGCATGAAACGACAAAAAATGGAATGAACGAAGTCTGAAAAGATAGAAGGGGACAACTGGGGGATTTGCCTGCGGTGGCCGTGGCCTAGTTTTCTTGAGAGGGGGTTTTTAGGTCATTCACATGTAAGGTGTTTTTCAAACGGTGATATCTCGAGTTGGAAGCTGGAAAATTGCACAAGTAAGATGTGGAATTGATTGGAAATTAGGTGTAGATCACTTTTGTAGTTGACAACTTTTTGATAGGAATCATAGTTTTCGAGATATCAAGTGATTAGTTAGATGTGTTTTGGAAAATTTTGAAAATTTACATGATGTTCAGAAGTGCGTTTTGAAGCTTGTCACTGATAAAAATTCTCAAGTAAGGGTATCAATGGATAGGAAACCATGTGTAGATCATTTTCCTAATTGATCACTTTTTGATAGGAGCAACGGATTGTGAGATATCGATTGATTAAAGAGTTGAGTTTTCGAAAAACAATAACAGTTTTTTCAGGCATTTTTTGAAGCTTATCAGTGATAAAAATTATCAAGTAAGGGTATCAATGGATAGGAAATCATCTCTAGATCATTTTCCTAATTGACCGCGTTTCGATATCAATCACGGTTCCCGAGATATCGATTGATTAATGAGTTGAGTTTTCGAAAAGCCATGGAAAGCGGGTCAAACCAAAACGAAATTGAGCTGAATCCGTCTAATCCAGCAAACATGCTCTAATGACAATAAGGGTCAGAATAACACTTGAAAAATGCGTTCGGGAGAAAATAACAAGACAAAACGTCCATTGTGTCGAGAATCCAAAGACAAAGACACCTGGAATAGCTGAGTAGTTCGCAGGAAAGTTCACCGGTAAACCTTCTGAACCTGACTCTTGAACACTTAAACCAACTGAAAACCTTCGAAAATAGCGTATTCCGGTGGGTTGAAACGCCTCATAAACCTGGAAAACCTTCAATTTTCTAAAGTGTACCCCTGGGTGGCCTCTTCTATACTACTTCATAGGTATTGGTCCATTTTGAGCATATGTCTGAGTTTTAGGGCTCCAGGGCTCTTCAGGCTCCAGGATTTCAGATTCGATAGGCTCCAGGACGATTTCAGAGGGGTTTTCCAGATTTCAAACTTCCAGAACCCCCTTCCTTCCCTTGTTTTTCAGATTTTCAGCTAGTCACCTGCGTACATTGACACCTTTGGCCTTCAACTATCACCTGTCCAAGTGCCAGCTGAAACGGAGCATTTTGAGCCGAGTTGTGATGCTTTGAAAATGGCGACTTTTCGCTCAAAAACACGCGTTTGGAATCAATCGATATCTTTGCAACCGTGATTGATATCGAAACGCGGTCTATTGGGAAAATGATCTAGGGATGATTTCCTATCGATTGATACCCTTACTTGTGAAATTTTATCACTGATAGGCTAGACGGATCTTTGTTGAACATCAGGAAATTTTTCGAAAAAAATCCTCTTTTTGAAATCGTTTGATATCTCTAAAACAGTAATCACCGTCAACATTTGATCTACCAGAAAAAATGATCTACAGATGATTTCCTATCAATTGGTATTTCTATGTACTGGATGGGTGAGAGGGATATAATAATGGGTATTAGGGGTGCTAACGAGTCCTATGTGACGATAGTGTCTGCACGTGACGACTAGGGGATTCTTGGCCTTCGGCCCGAATCCCCTAGCCCTGCGGGGCTCAGGGAGCTGACGCTACCTCCGCAGCTAACGCTGCGGCGGTAGCTCATGCTCCCTGCTTCAGGCCGCTTCGCGGCCTGTTACCACGTCGAATAAGTATCTTCATTCCTAAGAAAAAAAACATTTGTCACGCTGTGACCACGAACTTCGGACCTAAAAAACCAAAAGGAAGCACGCTACCACTGCGCCACAGGGTCGACAGATTGCGCTGACCTGGTCGACGGTCATATCCTCGCTGTTTCGCAACATTAGGAACACCTTGGTTCGCTCGTGGTGCGCCTCTGGGGAAGTTTGCCTCTGGGAAGATCGAGTCGACGCACATTCCCAGAGGCACAAATAACAGGCCAAAAACACAAAAAGAAGTCCAGAAGCCGTAAAAGTTGACGGATCGCTTAGAAAATTGACGTGCATCATGCGGTCATCCTTTCTGACCCCTGTGCCAAAATTGGGCAAAATCGGTTCAGTGGGAGTTGAGATAATCGCTGTCACATACGCACATTTTTTTTTGACATGCCACGCCCCCAAACGCGCACGCTCGGGCAATCGCGATATAATAGAGGAGGCAGATGAGCGGAAATAGACCAGGTTCTCAGAGATCAAATCATACAAGTAAGGGGAGCAATCGATAAGAAATTGGATGTAGATCATTTTTCTAGTTGATCAATTTTTGATAGGAGTTATGGTTTTCGAGGTATCGATTAATTTTCGAGACGTGTTTTTGAAAAATTGAACATTTTAGTGATATTCAACTGAGGTTTGATCAGCTTATCAGTGATAAAATTTCACAAGTAAGAGTATCAATCGATAGGAAATCATCTGTAGATCACTTTTTTAGTTGATCACTTAGCGATATCAGTTATGGTTTTCGGGATATCGATTGATTCCCAAGACGTGTTTTTAAAAACTCAACTATTTAATCAATCGATATTTCGCAATCCGTTACTCCTATCAAAAAGTGATCAATTAGGAAAATGATCTAGAGATGATTTTCTGTCGATTGATAGTCTTACTTGAGAATTTATATCAGTGACAAGCTTCAAAACGCACTTCTGAACATCATGCAAATTTTGAAAATTTTCCAAAACACATCTCACTAATCACTTGATATCTCGAAAACAATGATTCCTAGCAAAAAGTTGTCAACTACAAAAGTGATCTACACCTAATTTCCAATCGATTCCACATCTTACTTATGCAATTATCCAATTTCCAACTCTAGATATCACCGTTTGAAAAATACCTCAAATGTGAATGGCCTAAAACCCCCCTCTCAAGAAAACTAGGCCACGGCCACTGCGCAGACCAATTTGTGGCAAATCTCCAAAATACGAACGTCTTGTGTGTTGTTCGAAGGCCATTTTTATCGAGTTACAAAGTGTTCCCCCCACTCAAATCCCTCTTTCTCTCTCCGCCCGCGGTTCCCCCGTCCCGTGGCCTAACAAACTCAAAAATAACAAGGTTAGGAGGGGCGGCGAGCCGTTTTTCTTCTTATTCGGCGACGGAGGCAGCAGCTGAAAAGAGAGAGAGTTGATATATAAGTTATATAACATATTCCCATATTTTTTTCCATTTATTTTCCTGACGCGATTTGGAGCCATTTGCCATCGAATCATTCTGATAAAGTGATAAGGATATGTGTGTCTTCCGGTTGGTTGTCCGTCCGGAAAAAACAAGATTTGATGCTCGGGAGCTGTGCTGGAAAAGGATCCCTAGTTGAATCTGGTTTTTTGGTGGCTTTCCGGAGGCTTTCCGGAGGCTTTCCGGATAACTAGAGGCCTCTATTTCTTCTGGTTTTATTCCGAGAGTTTTCCGGAAAATTTTCCGGAAATTTTCCGGAGACATTCCGGACGATTTCCGGATGATTTACGGATAGCTGAACGTCTCATTTTTGTCAATTTGTATTCCGGAGACATTCCGGAGAAATTTCCGAACGCGTTTTCCGGAAACTAACCTGTTATTTTCCGGTTGCTTTCCGGAAGTTTTCCGGAAGTTTTCCGGGTTACAAGATATCTGAATTGCACTATTCCTTAACAACTTCCAAACGAGCCTCTTTGTCTTCCGGTTCTTCTGGTTCTATTCTGGGAGCTTTCCGGAAAATTTTCCGGAGACATTCCGGATGATTTCCGGACTCTTTCCGAGCGCTTTTTCCGGATAACTAGACGTCCTTATATCTCTTAATTCTTTTCCGGTTGCTTTCCGGAAGCTTTCCGGAAACATTCCGGAATCCATATCTCTCACATCTTTTAATGGAAATTGAACTTTTTTTTCCGGAAAACCAGTCCGGAAATCAATTCCGGACATTCCGAAAACAACCGGACCCCTTTATCTATCATTGGAATCTGTGTGTTTTATGCTCAAAATGCTCCAAATCCCCCTCTCTGCACCAGAGATCAGTTCCCCCTTCCCCCGTTCTGAGTCACTCTCTCCTCCTGTTTTCTTAGAATACTTCCGTTTTTCTTTTCATTCGAATTGAATTGGGCGCCAGTTCCCCTTCCCCCCCCCCCTCAAATCATGTCTGCATCCGCGCTCCATTGGACTCTCCAATTGCCGTATTTCCTATACGCTTCCGGGGAATCAATATATCTCGAGATTGATAAGAGATATCAAAAAGTTGTCAACTGCAAACTTGTAGATCAAAACTAGGACTACAAGTTTGCCATTGACAACTTTTTGATATCTCGTATCAATCTCGAGATATATTGATTCTCCCGCAGCGTTTTATATCCCAAAGATCCATACCGTGTTCGCTAGAGGGTTGGTCTGCAATCGCGCTCTACCTGGAATTCTCGAACGATGCAATCGTGGTCTACTGAATTTGCCGAATCTCATTGTCCAGTGGAGCGCACTTTCTAGAACTCCCTATCTGCAATCGCGCTCCACCGCACACTTCCTTGGGCTTCCCGTTCACTTCGAAAAGGTTCGCTAGAGCGCACTTGCATAACCAGTAGTTTTGGTGTAGGGATCTCTTGAATTGTGTCCAATAGAGCGCACTTACATTCTAATTCCCGGAGTGCACTCGCGCTCCACCGCACTCCCCCGGACTTTTCAGTAGAGCGCACTTGGATCACACCGAATCGCACTGTCTAGTGGAGCGCAACTGCATTACAGTATGCAACCGCGCTCCACCGCACTTCCTTGAGCTTCCCAATGACCCCAACCAGCGATGTTCAGTGGAACGCGTTTCCCTTCCCCACAGTATCCATGATCTCCGAGGGGACTTCCAAAAAGGTTCGCTAGAGCGCACTCGCATAACCAGTAGTTTTGGACATTGAATTGTGCCAATAGAGCGCACTTCCCTCCATGAGTTCGGTAGAGCGCCCTTGCATAACACCAGGTGATTCCAAAGTACCCTAAATCTCATTGTTCAGTGGAGCGCACTTGCTCTAGAACTCCAGAATTGCGCTTCCCAATGAGCCTAACCAGCAATGTTCTGTAGAGCGCACTTCCCTCCATGAGTTCGGTAGAGCGCACTTATATCACCCCAGGTGATTCCCATTGGTCCTAACCAGCAATGTTCGGTAGAGCGCACTTGCTCTAGAACTCTAGAGTCGGGCTTCCCAATGATCCCAAAACCTGCAATGTTCGGTAGAGCGCACTTCCCTCCATGAGTTCGGTAGAGCGCACTTGCACAACACGAGTAGTATCCCTCGAAAGAAAACTTGCATGATTCGATGAAAGTGATGATGAAGATGATGCCAAACACACACTCGTTTTTTAATCCACTTTGAGTCCCTCCCCTCCAGAGCAATTTATCGTTATACACACACACATTTCATCTCATCCCTCCCCTTCCCATCCCCTTCCCCTGCCCCCCTCCCTTTTCCAGTGTGCCATTTCTATAGAGAGAGAGAGAGAAGGAGAGCGGGTCCGGGGCGGGGAGGGGGCACGCGCGCGCGCAGTAAGCCTGCGCGAGGCGCCGCGAAGAAAGAGCAAAAGAAGACGACGACTCTCTGCGTCTCTCTGGGCTAGAGAGAGGGAGAGAGAGAGACGTCGTGCGGTTTTTGCGTTTTTGCTACACATACATACACACACACAACGCCTACATATATATCTTCGAGGAGCCATCTTTCCTCTCTCTCTATCTTTTTCTCTCTCTCTCCCTCTCTATTCACGGCGAACCACGATCGACGTGTTAGAGGAAAATCTAGGCCATATTTGCGTTTTGAATCTCCGCCTCCAGACACCGTTTCCTAGTCCCCGAGGGTTTTTCGCATTTTTCTCGAAAAACTTCTTTAAAGTTGCAAATTTTTTTTATACAAAACCATCAAAATTAATTTTCCAACGATTTAAAAAAAAATTCATGCCATAAATTTAAGACCTTGCCCTGAAAAATAGGGGGAAGAGGGCGTTCAAAATGCGTTTTTGGGAGGACTCCGCCAATCGGACCTGCGTGCGGCGGAGTTGCAAAATTTCACGCGTCGGTTGCGAAAGCGGCGTGGCCCACGTTTCAGGATTGCTGATTGGTGGCCGAACCCGGAAAAATGCTGCAAAAATTTACTACTAGACGTCGCCGCTGGTTCGCCGTGCTATTATGGTACCTATTCCCCCGAAAACCTTCGAGAAACGCATTGTCCCACTCGGTACAATGAGCAAAAATCATTTCCGGGAAGCCGGTGTCGAACCCGCGTCCAGCCGATTGCCGACGGAGCGTGTTACCACTCTACCAAAGGTGCGAAGCAAGCTAGCATGGCACCGGCGCCCTTATATGCTCGGTGTGGCGCGCGCGATCTTCGACGATTGTCATTGTAAAATTCTGTTTTAAACTGATCTAAACCGGAAAAAAACGTCCCCCAATAGGAAAAAAACGCGGGAGGGGGAAATCAGAGAAGAAGAAGAAGAAGAAGACGGGGGGCCGTCCGCGTTTTCTTCCTTATATATATCGAGTTACACCTCCTCCTCGCCTTTTCCGTTTCATTTTTGGTTCTGGCTGGTCCTTTTTTCTTCTTTTTCCTCTTTTTTTGTGGAGCAAAAGGAGCAGGATATGGGCCCTCTTCCCCATAGATGATGTCTCTGCGTCTCTCACTCTTGCCCACTATTTCTCTCTCTCTCTCTCTCTCTCTCTCTCTCTATCTCACCCATAAATGGACAATTCATTCCATTTTTTTTGTTAGCAACTTTTTTCCGGAAATATTCCGGAATTTCCGAAAACTTGCTTGCTAAAAAATTCATGGATTTTCAGTTTTCCGGAAAAAATTTTTTTTTGAATTTTTTTTGAATTTCCGGTTTTTCTCCGGAATTTTCCGGAAATGTCATTTTTGAGTTCTCGGTTTCCGGTTTTTTTCGGAAATGTCCTTTTTTTGAAATTGGCTTTCCGGAAAATTTTTTTTTTTATTTTGTGAAATTTTGTGAATTTTCGATTTTTCTCCGGAAATTTTCCGGAATTTTTTTTTGAACTTCCGGTTTTCTCCGGAATTTTCCGGAAATGTCCTTTTTTTGAAAATTGGTTTTCCGAAAAAAATGTTTTTTAATTTTTCGGAAAAAAAACAATTTTTTGATTTTTTTTTGAATTTTCAGTTTTCCGGGAAATTTTTTTTTTAAACAAATTTTTTTAATTTCCGGTTTTTTTCCGGAAATTTTCCGGAAATGTCATTTTTGAGTGCTCAGTTTTCCAGTTTTTTTTTCCGGAAATGTCATTTTTTTGAAAATTGGTTTTCCGAAAAAAATGTTTTTTAATTTTGTGAAATTTTGTGAATTTCCGGTTTTTTTTCCGGAAATTTTCTGGAAACCAAACTTTCCTCCTAAAATTTCGTTCTTTGAAGTTCCTCGGTCCCCCAATCCCCTCATTTTCTCAAAAATTTCGGAGTTCAACATCTAGGTAACAACGGGTAAGCTCCGTCCTTGTTTAGTTAAAGGATCAGACACTTGAAAAACACGAAGCCGCCGACGACCACTAACAAAAAACCTTTGACCCCAACAAGGAACCGAACTTCGAACACCACTTCCGACAGCCAAGAGCTCTATCCACTACACCAACTGCTCGCCTGCCGACGCTCGCGCCAAAGGTTAATGATATTAGCGCGCCCGCGCGAGACGGAAAAATAGGTGGAGCGTGTAAAAAAGTTATTTTTTTTTCTTTCGAGCGAGTTTCCGGAGTTGTTGTGTATGTATGTATGTGTGTGCTGCTGCTGCCGGAGGAGGAGAGTGGAACAATCCATTGGGATAGGGGGGAAAAAGGCTGTCGCGCACACACACACACACTCAAGTTCTTTCAATAACCCCCCGTCTTCTTTTTCTTCTTTTTCCCTTTTCTGACAACTTACGTCTTTAACTCGTCTCATTTTTCTTCATTTTTCACCTGTCCTACTCGCCGAAAACAGTGGAAAAACAGTGGACAAAACAGAAGCGAAAATAGAAATTTTTTTTGCGTTTCTCGTGTCAAACAATTTTTTTTCCTTTCTTTTTCTTCTTTTTCTTCTTTTTCTCCTTTTTTTCCCCCTTTCCTCCACATCACACCGATCTATTTGTCTAATCGGCCGCCCCGCGCTTTTCCCCTGCCCAATTCGGGCCCCCCCCCCCGTTTCCCTCTCGTCGTCTGCGCTCTCCGCGTTTCGCGCACTCTCTCGCCGCTCGCCCCGCACCGCTCTCCCACACCGCGCTCGCGCACAGGTGTTGGAATTATCGATTGATTCGAAGATTTTTTCGCTACAGGACACCCTGCCGGACATGGAAAGAAAGACACGAGTGGTGAGAAGAAGTTGAGAAGAACGACACGAGATGGACAGGGCTAAAAAGAAGTTTGTCGTTGGAGAGAAAAAAAAATTGAAAATTGACGAAAAATTTGCAGATTCGCCTCGGCAATCGACGGACTCCGATCGTTTCACACGCGAACCGAGCTCAACGTCGACGAGAAAGTCGCCGCCGAGCACTGCTGTTTCACCAAAGTGAGTAGGCGGTTTTTCGCGAAAAAAAAATTTTTTCGAAAAAAATCTTGAAAAAAATCCGCAAAACCGCTCTGTTGAGAAGAGGCGGTTCGAAATTTTGCATTGAAAATGAAGAAAAAACATGATTTTTGCGGGTTTTTGGCGAAAATGCATCATTCCAATGAAAAATGCAAATGCGCTCTATTGAAAGATAATTTTCGGCACTTCTAACGCGACAAAACCCATTCTTTTGATTTTTTGACAAAAATCGATAAAGTTTTCTTGAAAAATAGCCAAAACCTGCGGAAAAGATGAAAAACGCAAACACGCTCTATTTTTTCGAGAAATTTCTCGAATTTCGTAGTTCAATAGAGCGCATTTTACACGAGGCAACAAATTTTTTCAAAAACTGGTTAACTAGCGAAAAAAAGCAAAAAAAGGTGTCCGTTCGGCTGGCGAAAAGAGGAAAAAGAAAAAGTGAAGTGAGAAAAGGAGGCGCCGCGACGAGGCGGCCATGTTTTTGCACGGCGAACCAGCGGCGACGTCTAGTAGTAAATTTTTGCAGCATTTTTCCGGGTTCGGCCACCAATCAGCAATCCTGAAACGTGGGCCACGCCGCTTTCGCAACCGACGCGTGAAATTTTGCAACTCCGCCGCACGCAGGTCCGATTGGCGGAGTCCTCCCAAAAACGCATTTTGAACGCCCTCTTCCCCCTATTTTTCAGGGCAAGGTCTTAAATTTATGGCATGAATTTTTTTTTTAATCGTTGGAAAATTAATTTTGATGGTTTTGTATAAAAAAAATTTGCAACTTTAAAGAAGTTTTTCGAGAAAAATGCGAAAAACCCTCGGGGACTAGGAAACGGTGTCTGGAGGCGGAGATTCAAAACGCAAATATGGCCTAGATTTTCCTCTAACACGTCGATCGTGGTTCGCCGTGTTTTGTATGACTCATGGATTCGAAACAACATTTTCAAAAAAAAACATTTATTGTCCGTTTTGGACGGAAAATGTGAAAATTGTTCTGGAAAAAAGGAAAAAAATCCGAGCGTTTCATGAAAATTTTTGATTTTCGATTTTCGGTTTTCGGAAATTTAAATTTTATTTTTTAGAAATTCTACTATTTTCAAACCCCGAATTTTCACCATCTACGTCTCTTCGTTTGTACGATATTTCGGCGACGAAGGAATTTGACCAATTCATTCGAATTTATCGATTTTTTCGCGAATTTTTCAGAAAATCGATTAATTCGGATTTCTCTTCCAACGAAATGAACTTTTAATCCAACTTCTGGAACTTTTAATCCAAAACGCGGAAAAAAACCGTTTTTCTGGATTTTTTTCGAAAAAATTCGCGAAAATTCGTAAAAAAAACACCCGAAAGATTCGGAAGAGCGCATTCGACACGAAAAAAAAATTTTTTTCTTCGAAAACACCAAAAAAATCGCTAAAATTTGCAGGTAGTTCGACATGGGCTTCCGGAAGATCCGCGATCGATCGCCTACGACCCCGTCCAAAAACTGATCGCCATCGGCACCGGCCGCGGTCATATTCGGATATTCGGCGACGCCGGCGTCGATTATCTTCTGAAACACGAATCCGGCGAACCGGTCCTCCATATGCAGTTCCTTGTCAACGAGGGAGGACTCATCACTTCGTGTGGCACTGATTCGGTCCATTTGTGGAATTATCGACAGAAGGTTCTATTTTAAATTCATTGAAAACACCCTTAGAAGCAAAAAAACTTAAATTTAAATTTTTTTTTACTTTCACTGTATCAAAAAATAGGGAAAACTTGCCATTATAAATACTTATGATAAATTCCAAAAAAATTTCAATTTCAATACTTAGCAGCAATAAATTTTCCGGTTATTTGAATAATATATTTAACAATAGAGCGCAAGTGCTTCAAGTCAAAAATCGATTCGGAAAATTCAAATTTCCCCTCGCCAATGGAGCGCATTTGCAGACGGCCGAAATAGTGCACTCGGTGCAGTTGAGCAAAGAAGCGGTGACGGCGATCCATCTGCCGATCGCCGGCAAATGGCTCTACATCGGCACCGACAAGGGAAACGTCTACTTCCTCTGCCTCAACAGCTTCCTCCTCAGCCCCTACGTCATCAATTGGAATAAGGCCATCGATTTGTGAGTCGCCCCCCGGAAAAAACGGAAAATTCCCCGTAGCATTTCTCCATTTTTTTCCCGCAAATTTCTTCGCGGATTCTCACTATATCTGAAAATCGGAGCTTTTTTCAAACACGCGCCACGATATCTCGCAGCGAAAAACAATTTTTCAGCGCCGAAACGTGCTGCGCCTTTAAAATGGCGATACGATAGTTGCGCAATGATTAATTTCCGTCTTTTTCCGCTCGATTTCCTCAATTTCAACGGGTTTTCACTTTCTGTGCTTTTTTTACGGGAAAAAGCCCAAAAACCGCTGAAATTGAGGAAATCTAGAGATTGCGCAACTACCGTATTGCCGCTTTAAAGGCACAGCACGTTTCGGCCGAATTCGGCGCTGATGAGTGCGCGCGCTTTTAAAATTTGTTATGTGAACTCTGATTTTGAGATATTCAACGATAAAAACACAAATTTTTTTGGAAAATCATAAGAAATCGATTTTTTCTGGTCTATTGCGAAATAGAGTGTGCAACGACGAGAGACGCAGAGATTTTTTTTTAAATCGATAATGGCGCTTTGAAGGCGCAACAAACGTTTTCGTTGCGCGCAATTGCGAGATATCGAAAAATTTGAAATTTTCATAAAAGCAGCAATTTTGAGAAAAATTTCAAAAACGAAAAAATAGTTCAAAAAAAGAGAAAAAAAACTTTTCCCAGATCGTGCCGAGTACATCCGGGTCCTGTCCGCCAACTGGCCATATCGCCGTCGGAGAACACAAAACTCCTTATCACGTACGATAAGGGCGTGCTGGTGCAGTGGAACTTGACGACGCGGGAAGTCGACCGATTTCCGTTGGATCCGCCCATCAAGAGCATCAATTGGCACTATGACGGCCGTCAGATTTTGACCGGAAACGTCGACGGATCGATATCGTTGTTCAACAACCGCAAGTGTCAGGATTCGCTGCAAAGGACCACTCCCCACGGAACGGGTCCGTGTCGGCCGATTCAGCAGATCGAGTGGAAGCACATGTCGGAGAACGAGAGCATTATCATGTTCTCCGGCGGAATGCCCACTGACGACGGGCTCCCGCTGCCCGCGCTCACCATCCTGAAGGGCGGCAAGTCGGCGACTGTCCTCGAGATGGATTGGCCCATTATTCAGTTCATACCCATTCCGCAGGTACGTTGGGTTGCTCCGTCTCCTGCAGAAATTCTATTTCTTCCAGAACATTTGGAACTCGGTTCCGCAAGGACCGCAGTCTGTAGCGGTGCTTCTGAAGCACGACTTCATGATGCTCGATCTGGTTCAGCAAGGCCATCCCGTCATCGAGTCGCCGCACGCGATGAATATTCATGAGAGCCCGGTGACGTGCGTCTCCTACTTCTCCGATTGCCCCCTTGACTTGATTGGAGCGCTGACGTTGGTCGGCACCAAGCAGCGCAACAAGGAGTTTAGTCAGAGGGTAAGACATCGGTGGCGATCACATTTATCAGGGGAGACAAAACAACAAGAAAAACCAGGATTGTTATTAAATAAATTAAAAACGACGCGGTCGGGTTCGAAAGGCGCATCCCGACGAGAACCACTAACTCATTCCGACTTGACTTTGTCTCCGGCCAAAGCGCGAAGAACTCGGTTTCCGGCGACGAAGGTAGCGAAACCGAAGAATGCGAGATACTTGAGAGTTTCGAACATATCGAGCTGAATCCAGAAAAGGAAATAGAGACCGAAGATTGCTGCGAGGCCAATATGGAAGATAGGAGCCCACAGGGAAGCTGGCAGCTTCTCGAAGTTGATTCCGATTTGAGACCACTGAAAATACGTCAAATTGACGAGAGAACAACTCGAAAACACTTACCAATCCGATAAGCAAGACGAGGGGAGAGAGACAGACAATTGTGAAGAGATCAGAGATCGCCGCTGGTGGTCGTTTCTCGGGTTGACGGAAAACGTGTGTAATTTCCTTTCGTGGCTCATACTGCACTTGTTGCGATTTTGGAACGGACTCTGGCTGCGCTGGGATGTTGGCTTCGAAATCCATCTGCAAATTTCAAAATAAAATGTGAACTTGGAGAATTGAACGACTCACGAAATACCAGTTCACTGGAGTTTTGATAGTAGCGCCGCCGACAAGAATGCTTGCCTTCAGCTTTCCGTTGAGATTGCGGAGGAGCTTGGAAGAGGCACGGAGGGTCTGAAACTTGATACTTTTATAGAAAAAAAAGGCAGAATAAAGCATACCGAGTCATGAACATAGAGTCCATCGGCGTTAGGACTAATCACAATAACGGCATCCTCTCCGTTGGCACCTTCAAAGCGAAGGAACACTTGTTGTGGCTGCAGTTTCGAGTTGTCCGACTTTTTCGTAATAGCGAACGAGATGTAGAGGCGCTGAGAGGAGTCTGCTTTCAATCCGCTTGGAAGCTTCGAGAACACCGCCAAACTAAAAATTGTTAAATTTAGAGTAAAATTGCGAAATTCCCACGTACCTCTTCAAATTCTCGGCTCCCGGTTGTTGGTCTTTCACCAAAACGCCAACTTTGAAATCCGAAATCGCCACATCGTCGAGAGCGGCGGCGGCGAATGCGATGAGCACGCTTAACACGAAGAGTGGCTTCATTAGACCTACGAAAAAATGCATTTATTGAATGGCAGAAAACGCGAGCGAAAGAAGAAAAACGTGTCGTAAGCAGAGAAAAAGAGGCCGATCGATTAAACGCGTGCGAGAGTCGAGGCGACAGAGAAAAAGAGCGGGGAGGGGGGAAAGAGTGGCGGCCGGGGAGGACGAAAAACATAAACACGGCTATTCGTACATATTTTCCCGGCTTTTCCGGGCAAAAAAGTGAAAGAAAGGGCTCCGAGTAGGGCGAGTGGAAAACACATTTACGCCGACGGGGGCAAGCCACGTCGGGTGGGCTCCGCAAGCGAGCGCAACACAAACGACGCGAACGTGCACACCGTGCACCACATGTGACGCGCAATCGGATTTTTTCGCTGGCGACTAACGAAAATTAGTGGGAAAATGGGATTTTTGATGGGAAATTGCATGGGAAAAATGGGAAAAATGAGGAAATAGAAAAATGACCCATTCAAAGGAGTTAATATTCCAGGCATGGCCCATAACTGGCGGATTAGGCCGAGAATGCGCCACAGGCCATCAGGAACTTGTCGTCACGGGGTAACCAAAATTTCGTGGAACCAAACGCAAAGAAAAATGGAACATTTTCAGCCACAAAGACGGAACGCTGAAATTCTGGCAAGAAACCGGCGAACACCTTCAGATCCTCTACAAAATGAAGTCCTCCTCGCACTTTGAGCGGTTGGAAGAGATGGAGGCGTCGGATAAAGTGTCGCACGCTGTCAAATTCATTGAATTGTGTTTGGAGGTGAAATTGAATTTTTTAAATTTAAATTAAAAAAAAAAACCCCCACCATTTTCCAGTCCCGCCAACTTCTCGTCGCCGGATTATCCGGTCAAATCACACTTTTCCGGTTTACGAAGCAAGAACTGTGCAGCACGATCGCCGTCGTCAATATTCCGCTGCTGGGCAGTTGGCCTTCTACGACGCCGTATGACTTTGAAAAATCGCCGGTGCCGAGTGCGCAGTCCGGAAAAGAGATCCGCCGGCAGAAGAAGGTATAGAAGAGCGTAGAAATAGAGGCACCGGAGTTGGGCGGAGCGGAATTTCCGGAGAATTGAAAAAATGACACGAATTGCATTTTTTCGTCTATTTTTAAAAATAATTTTCTGTTATATCAGTTATTCGACGTTTTTCGGCATATTTCGCAAACAAAAACTAGGAGAATTACAAAGAAAAATTAGAAATTTCAAGAAGAAAACGAAGAAAAAATTCTCCATTCTCTACGATACGTGTATTTTGACGTGGCGGTGTTTGCACCGTCCTACATCAAATAATACGCGCAATCCCTGTTTTTGCTCGAAAACTGAAATTTTTGCTTGGAAATTCGTATTTTTGACTGATTCCACTCTGAAAAATGCGAATTTTATAAAAAAGTGTGAAAATAAAACAATTAAAACTGAAATTTTAAATTTTTTTTCACAATTTTTCAAAAACAAGCCGGAATTCCGGATCAATCCGTCCAACTCTCTCCGGTGTTCAAAAAACGTGTCATATCTCTCGTGAATAACTGTGAAGCGGCCCGCGCCATAACAAAACGCTGCACAGCGCGGAAGAATTGGTAAAGCCACGCCCATTTTACACGCATTTGATGCAGAAGCGCGGAACCCGCGAGGTGTCGGCTGCTTGGATTCGTGGCGTCGGGCGGTGGCGGAGCTCCGCCTCCAGAAAAATGGGCGTGGCTTAGTGAAGCCAATTTTGCCGTCGATAAATAACGCTATCCTACTAATCAAAGCATCATTGTTCTCGTGATCGGCTCCTCGTTTATCGATTTTCTTAGTAAGCCGCTGTTTTTCAGAAGCCCAAACTCTACCAAATCGGACGCCGGCAGTTATCCTATCAGCTGTTGCCGACACAGTTTGTAGGCGAAAATATTGATTTTTTTTTTCAAAAAATGCGGCGAACTGCGCTCTAATGACAATTCCAAGAGCAACTTGATAACTTTCCAATTGCAGGTGGTATCCCGTGAATCGACCAACTCGCTGGACACGTCGGATTCCGGCGACGAGCGCATCGTACCGTTCAAAGTTCGAGGAGCCCCTGTGAAAAGACCCGCTGGATTTGTGGTAGATCAAAAAATTGTTTTTTCTCCCTCACCAAAATCCCCCATTTTCCAGCCGGAACTGGCGTGCTTCGTTCCATGGCCGTCACAGTCGAAAGTCAATCAAATCACAACCATCTCCCTCAACTCGTCCTATGGTGTCGTGGCGATCGGTAAGTGCGCTCTATTGATAGCTAGGGATAGGAAATTTCGTGTAGATCATTTTTCTAGTTTATCACTTTTTGATAGGAACTACGGTTTTCGAAATATCAAAAGATTTCGAAAGTGGAGCAAAAATTGCTGGTTTTTGAATCGAGTTCAAACTAGCTTATCAGTGATAAAAATTAACAAGTAAAAGTATCAATCGATAGGAAATCTTCTGTAGATCACTTTTCTAGTTGAACAAATTTTAGTAGCGATAACGGTTTTCGAGATATCAAATAATTAGTGAGTCGAGTTTTTTGAAAAAAAAAGGTAATTTTCAACTGAGTTTTGAGTAACTTATCACTGATAAAAATCAACAGGTAAGAGTATCAATCGATAGGAATTCATCTGTAGATCATTTTTGCAATAGGTCAATTTTCGATGTCTCCGACAGTTTCCAAGATATCGATTGATTTCCAAAGTCCAGGCACCTCCACCGGTCTCGCACTCGTCGACACCATCCAATGCGCACTGATCTACGCGTGGACCACCTCAGAGCTCTACGGCTCCGACCCGACGCCCGCCATCCAGCTGAGCATGCAGATGAGCGACGCGGCGAGCCCAGTCGAGGTGAGCCGAGAAAATGAGCATTCTTTTGTTTTTTCTTTTCGTTTGCCGGATTCTTGTTCTTTTTACTTTTTCTTCCTAATTTCCATTCGTGGCATGTCTTTCTAACAGTTGCGCCTGCCTGCCTGCCAATGTGTCAGTGTCGTTCGGTGATCCGTGTCTCGTTCTTTCAGTTGCTCGGCGAGCTCGAAAACGACGATGTGCTCATTTACAATCCGGAAAACGGACAGTACTCGTACCGGTCCGTGCCGAATCCTCCGGAGAACAACCACCACCTGCTGAACCCGCACGAGATGCCGTCTCGCCCGAAGTCCGCCAATCCGCCGCCCAAATCCTCGTCGGGAATGATGGGACTGTTCCGGCGGAACACCGCCGAGCTGGCGGCGACGATTCGCGAACGATACCAAGGCCATCGTTCCGAATCGGCCACCGCCCACACGACGGATCGGCCGGACGCCGAGCAGCGCGGCGAAACGCCGCCTCCCACGCCCAACGAGGGGAACGCTGTTCAGCAGCAGCAAAAGACGAACCGATCGCATTCGGTGAAGGGCAGCTTCATTCGACGATTCGCCAAAGCGACGAGCGCCAAAGAGAAGAAGGAGCAGTTGGCTGCTCCGACGACGACGGCGACGGGCATCGAACGATCGCGAAGCTTCCACTCGCACATTTCGGAGGAAGGTGAGATTTATTGTTGTGTTGGTGTGTGTTGGAGAGGGTTCGGTGTGTCTGTGTGGGTTTTCTATCGGCTGTTGATTTTTTTTTCGAATTGAAGGAGTTTTTGGAATTTTAGAATTTAAAACATTTTTAAAAACATTTTTTGGAAAGAAAAGGGAAGAAAAACTGTTTTTTCTCATTTATTCTCGCTTAAAAAGTACTTTTTTTTCAATACACACAGCTAATACTAAACCTAAACATTTATAAAGTAATTGCAAATATTTCTGATAAATTGAAAAAAAAATTTATTTTCTGATTTTTAAAAAAAAATTTTAAAATTTAATTTTCTGAATCTCAGCAAATTATCATAGAAAATACTCAAAGTTCCAAGAAATTTTTTTTTTGAAAAACCGAGCAAATATTTCTGATAATTAAAAAAATTTGAATTGAAAAAAAAAAAAATTTTCTGATTAAAAATTTTTTTTTTAAACCTAATTCTCTGAATATTCAGCAAATTATCATAGAAAATACTCAAATTTCCAGAAAAAAAATAAAAAAACCGAGCAAATATTTGTGATAATTAAAAAAAATTTGAATTAAAAAAAAATTTCAGATAAAAAAAAATATTTTTAAAACTTAATTTTCTGAATCTTCAGCAAATTATCATAGAAAAAACTCGAATTTCCAACAGATTGAAAAACCAATTTTCGAAAACAGTTCTGGAAAAATTTTGAACTTTTCCAAAAATTGCTAAAAATTGAAGATTTCGAAAAAATTCCCAAAAATACCAAAATTTTTCCAACACACTTCCAGCTCTTCCAGCAATTCCCATGATTTCCAGCCGATTTAAAAACCAAAACACCCATAAACCCCTCCTCCACACACACACAAACACACACACAGTCGATCAATCGATATATGTATCGCTTTAAATAGAGCCTCCCCCGCGAACGTTCTTTTGATCTACCTGTCGATATTTTCAGTTGATCCGTGTCTGAAACATGAATGCTTGCCGGTCTCTTCTAGGGAGCATCCCCCTAGCGCACGCCCGCCCAGAGTCTGCCCTTGGTTGATGCTGCTTGTTGCATTTCTTTAGTTCTCTCGTTCTCTATGTCTATATCTATCCATCTTGCCCTCTTCTAATCTGTCACATCATCCCGTATTTGTAGTCGCCGATCAGTCTGGAAGCGCCGAAGCGAATGAACGTCGAGCAGAAGCAGCGATCGTTCGACGCGCGACGCCCACAACTGTTTAAAACGCAGTCGGTCGTTGAGAATGGATCACTACTAGCCAGAGGTTTTCCATGTTATTCTAGAGGCACACCCACACACACCCCCTCCTCCTGCCGCACAGGTTTCGAGACTGGAAAATGGGAAAATTGCAACAGAAAAAAATAAAATTGCGAAAATCGATAATGGGGTCGGCGCACAAGTTTCGGCTGAGGAAATTTCGAAACCGCATGAAAATTTCAGAGAAAAACGCTTTTATCATCGGATATCTGTCATTTTTCTCGGAGTTTTTTTATAGAATAACACGATATTATTGTTGTCAGAACTATTTTCAGAAGATTTTGTAGGCAAAATAATCTTCAAAGAGCTAAACTTCTTCGGGAAACCGTGGAAAAAGGACTGTTCTGAACTATTAATCTAGGAAAAACACGAAATTAGTAAGACACCGCAAAGAAATTGAAGGCGCATTCTTAAAAACGGAGAATAGGTCTCGGTACGATCGATTTTTCGGAAAAAATAGAAAAATACAATGCGTGCATCGATTTCTTTAAAAAATCATCGAGAAAAAATGTCGAAAACGTGCAAAAATCGATAAATTGCGAAAAAAAATGAAAATGTTACTAGCGAGCGCCGAGAACTGCAGCGAACCAGAAAAGAGTCTAGAAATTGTCTAGACAGGTAGAGAACTCACTTTTCTTTTTTTTTTCTGGGAAAAAAAAAAATATTTTTTTTCAAACATTTTCGAAGAGAACGCCGGAATTATTTTTCTGCTTCGCTGCAGTTCTCGCAAGCACTGATAGCTAATTTTGATAGAAATTATTAGAAAACAGTTTATGAACATTTATTAGAAGCGAAACAATCAAAAAAACGACAGAAAACAAGGAACTCTGCAGTTGTGCGTCACCTGCGGTGCATGCACACAAGGCGCCAAACCATACGACATACAGTACTCCCAGCGAGAGAAAAACATATTTTTTGGGTGGTTAACCGGTTTTGAGCATAAAAAGAGTTGGAATCTTCGAAAAGTACTCTTTTTTTTAATTTTCGCGAATTTAGTCGAAAATTAATCTAAAAATGTGATTTTCTGATCATTACCAGTCTGGAAACCTGTGGACCCCTCTTCCCCCTCCCAGCCCCCTCCAAGTGAGAAAAAGTGCGTTGAAACACAACAAGTGACAAGTGAATTGGCCGCGAAACATGATGATCTGCTCTCTCCGCCGCCGCCGCCCATTCGTTCTCCTTTCCATTCTCCGTGACCGTGCCGTTTGGTTATTCAGGAGACTCTCAACGCGAATCGCCGCTCTCCGGACGCCAACTCAACACCTCCTCCTCGCCGTCGACGTCTTCGCAATCGTTGGAACGGACCAACTCGACGCAGCCGCAAGAGGCCATCACTTCGTTGACTTTTATCCATTCGCACTCGAAACGAAATGGTCAGTCTTGGGTTGGAATCGACTCGCGAGTCGATGTAGATCATTTTTGTAATTGACCATTTTTTGATTGGAGTTTGGGTTTTTGAGATATCGATTGATTTTTGAAAATTTTTTACACAGAGTTTTAATCACCTTATCAGTGATCAAAATTTACGGATAAGGGTATCAATCGATAGAAAATCATCTGTAGATCACTTTTCCAATTGATCTTTTTTTGATAGCGATTATAGTTTTCGAGATATCGATTGATTTCAAAAGTGCATTTTTCATTATTTTTTTTTTCGAAAAATTTGCTGATTTTCAAAAAAGTTCCGTCTAGCTTATCAGTGATATAATTTTGCAAGTAAGGGTATCAATCGATAGCAAATCATGTGTAGATCACTTTTCCTATTGATCATTTTTTGATAGCGATTATAGTTTTCGAGATATCGATTGATTTCAAAAGTGCATTTTTCGTTTTTTTTTTCGAAAAATTTGCTGATTTTCAACAAAGCTCCGTCTACCTTATCGGTGATATAAATTTGCAAGTAAGGGTATCAATCAATGAAAAATCATGTGTAGATCACTTTTCCAATTGATCATTTTCTGATATCAGTTACGGTTTTCGAGATATCTATTGATTTCGAAAGTGGATTTTTCATTTTTTCGAAAATTTTCGCTCAAAGTTCAAATTATCATAACCTGGCTCAAAATGCACCGTTCAAGCTGGAATTTGAACTGAAAATAGTTGAAAAGCCTAAAAACATGGCCACCATCTAAAAATTGAAATTTGAGAATAGAAGGGGTGTCTGGAAGAGGGCTGAAAATCGAGAATGCTCAAAACACTCCATTGCAGACCCGAAAATGTCCCCGTGCCTGTGGGTCGGCACCTCCGCCGGGACATCGCTGGCCCTCAACCTAATCCTGCCCGAAGACCGCTTCTCGTCGACAGTAGTGGTCGCCCCATCTGGTAAGTGCTGGAAAATCTGAAAATTTGTCTGAAAT
The DNA here is from genome assembly GCA_963932285.1 of Caenorhabditis macrosperma. Lineage (NCBI taxonomy): Eukaryota > Metazoa > Nematoda > Chromadorea > Rhabditida > Rhabditidae > Caenorhabditis > Caenorhabditis macrosperma. Next base: position 13,303,859 of record OZ010622.1, read on the forward strand.
TCGTCTGAAATTCCTCTAAAATCCGCCCATTTACAGCGCCCGATGACCGTAAGTTTTGTTTCCCCGTAACTATTATCATTGAGCCATTCTGTAAATAGTCCTCTCATTTTGCTGTGTTCATGCTCTTTTTATTTATTTTTCTCTATTTACATGGTCCAATTTTTGGTCTTTGACGCTTCTGGGTCCCCACTCCACTTCTTCTTCTTCTCCTTCTCTTTTTCCCTTAAAAATTAAAAAAAAAACGCGGATTTTTTTGTTCAGTTCGAAGACGAAAGCAGTATTGCAGCGGTATGTTCTACACGAAATTCACCCCGATTCCTTCAACCGTACTTCTCTCGAATAGATCTCGAGATTGATAAGAGATATCAAAACGTTGTCAACTGAAAACTTGTAGATCACAACTAGGACTACAATTTTGCTGTTGACAACTTTTTGATATCTCCTATCAATCTCGAGATATATTGATTTTTCGGGAGAGCGCATCCTCAAAGCGGCACTCCTGCGAGAGAATCATTATATCTCGAGATTGATAAGAGATATCAAAAAGTTGTCAACTGCAAACTTGTATCCCTAGTTGCGATCTACAAGTTTCCCATTGACAACTTTTTGATATCTCTTATCAATCTCGAGATATCATGATTCTCCCACAGATGTGCCCCGCTCTATTCGAGAAAATGCGGTTTTTAATTTTCCTTTCCCCCCGTTTTCCTTCTAATTTGATTCTAGACACCCCCTCCCCCTTCCCCTTCTAACCCATCCTCCTTTTTCAAAATATTCTTCTCAATTGGAGCAATCGCGCTCTATTGATAACGCCTTGCTTTTTCGCTCATTTGGAGGAGGCATCATTTATTTTTTTTTCAATTTTTTCAATTTCTTGCGAAAATTGAGGGTTTCATGGAATTCCGGTTTTGAAAGTTCCGGAATTCCGGAAGACTGAATTTTCATCAGGATCCGGAAAATAATCGAATTAAAATTTCTGAAAAAGTTTTTTTTTTGCGAAATTCCGGAAAACAACCGGATCCGGAAAAATCATTTTCGGTGAAGAACAGCAATTCGAGATTCAGGACAAAATCACAAATTCCGGAACTTTGACAACCAGATCCGGAAAATAATCAATGCAAGTGTGCTCTATCGAGAATCCGATTGTCATTTCTGGAATTCCGGAATTCCGGATGGGTTTTCCGGAACAAAATCGGGCGGGAAATGCATGAAATGCGAAACTGAGAAAAGAACACGTCCGTTGCGGTGCTTCCCCCTCCTCATAGCTTTGTGTTGATTCGTTGATTCGTTGATAATGATAATTTGATTAAAATATGATATCAATTAGTATCATATATCAGTGGTGTTGATTGATTAAACCATGTGTCATGCCAGTTCCATATATTTTTGATCTACCTGCGTAGTGACCGTGAACCGTAGTCGTAGTGCTTAGTGCTCGAGAATCTCCTCCTCCCGGTGCCCTCCCCCTTTGCAGCAGTCGCGCTCCATTGCACTGTGCTGTGTCTCTTTGCAATGGAGCGCACTTGCAGCATGGAGAGAGCACAGTCGTGTTGATTACACTTTCGGAACATTGCAGGTACGGTTGTGCGGATGAAAGGACGCAATTTGTACCAGGCTTTCATGGACAACACGTTCTGCATCGTCACCGCCTCCACCGAATCCTACAAAGAAGCGACGAAGGACTTGACCTGCTCGAGTCCCGACCGCTCGTTTTCCAATCGGGTGAGTCGGAAGTGCACTCTATTGCAAGAATTTTTTCTAATCGAGTTTTTGGATGAAAATACACTTTAGAAATCAATCGATATCTTGAAAACTGTAACTGATACCTAAAAGTGATCAATTGGAAAAGTGATCTGAAGATGATTTCCTATCGATTGATATCCTTACTTGTCAGTTTTTATCACTGATAAGGTGATTAAAACTTGATTGAAAATCATCAGAAACACAACTCGCTTATCACTTGATATCTCGAAAACCATCATTCTTATCGAATATCGATCAACTAGAAAAGTGATCTACAACTGATTTTCTATCAATTGCTGCTCTTACTTGTTGATTTTTATCACTGATAAGGTGATTAAAACTTGAGTGAAAATTAGCCAACTTTCGAAAACCTAGAAAAATGATCTACAACTTCCAGGTGAGCACCAAAGCGAGCCTAGCACCGCAATACTCGTCGTCAGTGGACACGAACGAGGAAATCTCGCAACTGACGGTGCTCGTGTCGGAGAACGAAGTCAAAACCGTCGCCCTACCCACATTCGGTCAGCTCTACGTGCAAAAGTTCGACGAGGTGCCACTGGTGAAGGCGTCGACGACGCACATCCGCGGCTACCCGTGCCTCATGTGCCTCACCGCCGCCGGCCACCTGACCATCCTCTCGCTGCCCTCCCTGCGGCCCCTCCAAACGTGTACCATTTTCCCGCATTCCGTGGAAATCGATGACCCGTGAGTTGTTTTCTTTCTTTTCACGTTATCTCTCTTATCTTTCTTATCATTTATCACTTCCGCAATGAGCCTCGTCATCATTGAGACCATCTTGTCGCCGTTTCTCGGCTGCTTCAAGTCTCTTCTTTTTCTTTTTCCTTTTTTTTTCAAATTTTTTCCTCTTTACAGCTTGTGCCAAAAAACCGCATTTTCCGACCATGGACTCGGCGTCTATATGGCTAGCCAGACGGAGGTATCCCGCTTATCAGTTTATCAGTTAATCACCTCCCTCGTTTTCCAGCTTGAAAAGTTCACCGTTTGCTCGGAAATCGCCGAACAAACGGCCGAATCGCTCGGCGAGCTGTTCGTGCCGTGCGAAATGCCCGAGGCGCCGAAGAATAACTCGTTTTTGAAGGTGAGCACGAATTTGAGCTCAAATGGAGCATTTTTCGCCGATTTAAAACGCCCAACTTTTGGGCGGAAAAATGCGCTTCAGAAATCAATCGATATCTCGGGAACCATCACTGATATTGAAAAGTGATCAACTAGGAAAATGATCTAGAGATGATTTCCTATCGATTAATATCCTTACTTGTTAATTTTTATCATTGATAAGCTGATCAAAACTCTGTTGAATATCGGAAAATGTTGCGAATTTTTGAAAAACACAACTCGCTAATCACTTGATATCTCAGAAACCATCACTGATATCGAAAAGTGATCAACTAAGAAAATGATCTAGAGAAGATTTCCTAACGATTGATACTCTTACTTGTCAAATTTTATGACTGATAAGTTGCTCACAACTCTGTTGAATATCAGGAATTTTTTCAAAAACACGTCGAGCAAATCAATCGATATCTCGAAATCCGTGATTGCTATCAAGTTGTGGTCAACTACAAAATTGATCTACATCCTTTTCTCTATCAGCTGATACCCTCACTTGATATGTTTTATCACTGATAAGCCGACAAAAACCCTAATAGAAATCATTAAAGTTTTTCAAATTTCACTTGATATCTTGAATACCATCAATGATATCGAAATTTGATCTATTGCAAAATTGATCTACAGGAAATTTTCTATCAATTTATGTCCGTAATTGTTAATGTTTATCACTGATAAGTGAATCAAAACTCGGTCCATTGAAAAATAGCAAATCGAAGGTTTGGCAGGGTGTCTCGTCGATATTCGGTGGCACTCCACGACAAGACTCGAACGAGGTTGATATGATATGTGAGTCCGTTTCTTATCACTATTCGTATCATTATCATTATCAGTATCCGAGAACATGGGCGTCAAGAACAGTGCGGGCGTGAATCCGATGCGAAGCGTCGCACGGACCATTCCCGGCCCTTCGGTGGCGGCGATGGACAGAGCGCAGGCGGGCGGCGTTTCTGCTGGACAGGCGGCCGCGATGGCTCTACAGGTAGGCCGGTGCATTTTGAAGGGAGCGATGTTTCCGGAATTCCGGTCTAGAAGAGTTTGATGGCTTTTTAGAGAGCTTTGCGGAACTTTTCCGGAAGTGAATTAGGGAAATCCGGATTTCCGGAGAAAACCGGAGAACTGGAAACAAGACATCCGAAAGGATGTGGTGTTCCGGATTTCCGGACCGGATTAGCAAAACCACGAAAAATACCTTGTAGAAATCAATCGATATCTCGAAAATCATCACTGATATCGACAGGTGTTCAACTAGAAAAGTGATCTACAGATGATTCTCTATCGATTGATACTCTTACTTGTGAATTTTATCACTGATAAGCTTATCAAAACTCTGTCTAAAATCACACAATTTTTGAAAAACACGTCTTGGGAATCAATCGATATCTCGAGAACAGTGATTGCTATCGAAAATTTATAAAATTGAAAAGTGATCTACAGATGATTCGCTATCGATTGATACCTTTACTTGTCAAATTTTATCACTGATAAGCTTATCAAAACTCTGTTGAAAATCACACAAATTTTGTAAAAATACGTCTCGGAAATCAATGAATATCTCGAAAACAGTGATTGCTATCGGAAAATGTTCAATTAGAAAAGTGATCTACAGATGATTTCCTATCGATTAATACTCTTGTTTGTCAAATTTGATCACTGATAAGCTAATCAGAGCTCGGTTGAAAATCAGAAATTTTTTGCAAATTTTTGAAAACGCCCCAATTTGCAGAACCTGAACGAGCGAACGGAGAAGCTGAACGCGACGGTGGACGCGACGGAAAACCTGAAAAACAACGCGATGAGCCTGTCGTCGAGAACCGGAAAGCTCGTCGAAAAGTATGAGAAGAAGAAGTGGTACAACTTTTAGACGTAGATCAGACCAATCCCTCCCCCCTCCCTTTTCAACCGGTGCCTAGTGTCGGACTATTTCTCTTTTTGACAGACAGACATGTAGTGGAAGTTCCCCCTTATTATTACCCCCCCCCCCATTTTTAATTGTTTTGTACATAAAGTCCGAAGAAAAAAAGTCATTTGTTTATTACATATTACACACGCCTAAAACCCCTTCCTTTGAGCCTTCTTCTGTACCACTACCCTCCTAACTTTGGTGTCTTTTTCCTTTTTTTTTCTTTTTTTTTTTGAAAAAAAACAATAAAATAAATAAAGTCTCTGTCGGCATGCCAAATATATCGATCGCTTTCTTTCTCTTTCCATGTTTGTATGTTGTTTTTTCTCCCCCTGAATGAAGTAGATTTTTAAAAAATTTTATCACTTTGAAATTTTTTATTTTTTCCTGAAAAGTGCACTTTGGAAATCAATCGATATCTCGAAAACCAGCTTTGATATCGCTAAGTGGTCAACTAAAAAAGTGATCTAGAGATGATTTCCTATCAATTGATACTCTTACTTGTCAACATTTATCACTGATAAGCTGATCAAAACTCAGTTGAATATCACAAAAATTTTCAATTTTTTCAAAAACACTTCTTGGGAATCAATCGATATCTTGAAATCCATAACTGATATCGCTAAGTGAACATCTAGAAAAGTGATCTACAGATGATTTCCTATCGATTGATACTCTTACTTGTTGAATTTTATCACTGATAAGTTGATCAAAACTCAGTTGAATATCACAAAAATTTTCAATTTTTCAAAAACACGCCTTGGGAATCAATCGATACCTCGAAAATCATAACTCCTATCAAAAATTGATCAACTAGAAAAATGATCTACATCCAATTTTCTATCGATTGCTACTCTTACTTGTATGATTTTATCTCTGAGAACCTGGTAAAATGCCGATCTATTTCCGCTCATCGTCACGTGTAGACACTATCGTCACATAAGGGTCATTAGCACCCCTAATAACCATCAATACACCCCTCCCTCCCATCCAGTACACACTCACTTCTCTACAGTATGCCCTACAACGTGATGCTGCTGATCGTCGAGACGATACCAATGTTTTATCAAGGTTAGTCCATGTTTTGTGAAGTTTTGCAGTTTTTTTGAAAATACCGAGAACTGATCTACCAAGTAAAAATACCAATCGATAGGAAATCATCTCTAGATCATTTTTCTAGTTGATCAAATGTTGATGGCTATTATTGTTTTCGAGATATCAATCGATTTTGAAATTTAGTTTTTCGAATAATTTCCTGATTTTCAACAAAGTTCCGTTCAACTTATCAGGGATGAAATTTTACAAGTAAGGGTATCAATCGATAGGAAATCATCTGTAGATCACTTTTCCAGTAGATCACTTTCTCATACGAACTATGGTTTTCGAGATATCAAGTGATTAGCAAGTTGTGTTTTCGGGTTTTTCAAAAGAAAAATCACAAATTTCAAATCATCATAACTCGGCTCAAAGTGCTCCGTTTGAGCTGGCATTTGGACAGGAAACAGTTAAACGGTCCAGAATTCGAGAAGTTTCAGAGTGAAAGAAGAAAAACTGAAAGTGGCAGAAATCGCTGAAAATTGGGGGGAGGAGGGGAATTTTCGAAAAACCCAAAATGCTCCATTTGAGCTCATTTTCACGTGAAACGGATAGAGAAGTGTACTGTTCATTTTAAAATAATCAAAACGAGGCAGTGATAAGAATTGATAAGAATCGGGAAAATCAGAAAACGTAGCGCTCCTCTTGTCGTCGTCGCTTCTCCAAAATCGCCTCAATCTTCGGATCAATGTCGGCGATTCTGAATTATCGATTCCTTATCAGTCCCCCGTATCACTCCTTATCAATCACTAACTCTATCCGTCTCGGCTGTTCGTCGTCTCCTTTGGGCACCGTGTAGAAGAAGATTTTGCCGTTTTCAATGTGCTGCTCGTACATGTTGCCCTTTTTGTCGCGGATTACGGTACGTGGACGGTAGCGGACGAGGCGCACGTGTTGCGGTTCTCTGGGAGGAACGATATGATGGCCTAGGAATCCAGAACACGGATTTCTAGGCCACCAGTCGAGATTAGCATTGAAGCGCGCGAAAACCATTATATCTCGAGATTGATAAGAGATGTGAAAAAGTTATCAACTATGAACTTGAAGTCCTAGTTTTGATCTACAAGTTTGCAGTTGATAACGTTTTGGTATCTCTTATCAATCTCGAGATATAACATCTAAAACAAAAATGAGATCGCATGTGCACTCGATGGAAACGTTGCCGGAGAATCAATATATCTCGAGATTGATAAGAGATATCAAAAAGTTGTCAACAGCGAAATTGTAGTCCTGATTTTGATCTACAAATTTGCAATTGACAACTTTTTGATATCGCTTATCAATCTCGAGATATAATCAATTCTCCGGCAAGTAACTCACGGGCTCAGGGAGCCGGTTTCGGATGTTTGCTGCTGATTGTCGAAGCCGCCGGTTTGGATCGAATCCGCGCCGATGTCCACTTCAGAAGGATTGGATCCTGAAAAAAAGGCTGAAATTCGATATTTTCCGGACCGGAAATTCACTGATGGCCTAGAAGGAGACGTTTTTCGGATTCCTAGGCCACGAATGTTTTTCTTAGCAATAGAGCGCATATACTCCGAGTAGAAAACACCAATAGGAAACTTTCAAAAAATTGGAATTAGCAATGGGGCGCAGTTACCGTGTTTCCTTGAATGGAGGGGCACCCCTGCCGGAGAATCAATATATCTCGAGATTGATAAGAGCTATCAAAAAGTTGTCAATTGCAAACTTATAGATCATAACTAGGACTACAAATTTGCTGTTATCAAGGTTTGATATCTCTTATTAATCTCGAGATATATGGATTCTCCCGCAGGGGTGTCAGTTTAACCTATGACCTAGGACTAGGAGCTAGTGAGGAGGTTTCTAGGCCACCAGTGTCAATTTAGCAATGGAGCGCACTTACCGTATTCCGTGACACTCTCTCTATCGTCTCTCTCGGCGCCTCCTTGAGCTCCAGAATCCTCCACAATCGACGGCTCAACCCTCTGCCCTCCTCCCAGTTGATTGTCGCCCTGATACGGATTAACTGATCCGATCACTCCCTGAGGTTGAACTTCATAAGCCACCCGAGCACTCTGCTGCCCACTCCCACCATTGGATCTCTTCAAAAATGAGCATTTCCGAGAGCATTCTCCGATCCGCTCACCTGCTCATAGGCGGCTCTGTAGGGGTCGATTCCTCGCAGACGGTACTGGTTCAGGAGCCACTCCTTGTAGCCGGGATCGCGACGAGAGGGCGGAGGAGGAGCCGGTTGGTTCTGATTCGCGGACGGATTTTGGATTTGATACGGTTGTTCGGGCACATCTACGCGATATGGGTAGTTGAATTGGTTGGGGATGTTCTGAAGTGATGGAATGAGATAAATTGTCGAGTTGGGGTATCAATCGATTGGAAATTAGGTGTAGATCATTTTTGTAGTTTACCAATTTTTGATAGCGCTGACGGTTTTTGAGATATCAAGTGATTAGCGGGACGTGTTTTTGAAAATTTTGAAATTTTCTGAAAAGACTTTTGACTATCAGTGATAATTATTCAAGTAAGGGTATCAATCGATAGAAAATCATCTTTGGATCAATTGTGCAATTGATCAAATTTCGATATCACTGATGGTATTCGAGATATCAAGTGATTAGCGGGACGTGTTTTCAAAAAAATTTCCAAATTTGATCTGACTTGAACTGCGTTTTAATTCGCTTATCACTGATGAAACTATGCAAGTATAGAAATCAATCGATAGGAAATCATCTCTAGATCATTTTTCCAGTAGATCACTTTTCGATATCAGTGATGGTTTTCGAGACATCGATTGATTTATAAAGTTAATATTTCATATTTTTCAAAAATATTCACCAACTTCAAATGCTCATAACTTTGCTCAAAATGCTCCGTTTGAGCTGGGATTTGGACAGAAAACAGTTAAAGAGTCAGAAAATCCCCTGGTGTAAGTTTCAGAGCCTCATCTAAATCTGAAAATCCACCACAAGTCCTGAAAGTGTGACCAACATTGGAATTGAGCCTCCGGGCATCCTCGGCGGAGATTCTCGCCTCGTGATGCGGATCACTGTAGTAGTTGACGAGTTGATTGTTGCGACGTGGCGGTTCGGCGATTATATTGGCGGGTCTGGTCTAGAAATAGAGTTGTTTGTTTGTTATAGTTACACCCCCCCCCCCTTTTGTCACTGTGAAAGCAGGCGAAGAAGGGACTGATTGGCTGATAAGCAATTATTGGTTTTGGTGATAGTGATAAGAAAGCGGTTTAGACAGGGACGGGAAAATTATGAGTGGATTTGATGATTTTTCCAAAAAAAAAAAAGAAGATTGAATTCAAACTCATTTTTGTTAACTTTATCAGTGATAAAATGTCATGTGGGATTATCAATCGATAGGAAATCATGTGTAGATCATTTTTGCAGTAGATCACTTTTTGATAGGGGCTACGGTTTTGGAGATGTCAAGTGATTAGTGAAGTTTCTGATATTCAACTTTGTTTTGATAAGCTTATCAGTGATGAAAATATCCAAGAAAAAGCATCAATCGATAGGAAATCATGTGTAGATCATTTTTCTGGTTGATCACTTTTCGATATCAGTGATGGTTTTCGAGATATCGATTGATTTGCAAAGTGTGTTTTCAAAGAAAAAGTGATCATTTTCAGTTGAGCACAACTTTTCTCAAAATGCTCCGTTCGAGCTGGGAATTGGTCGAGGAAATGTTGAAAAGTGTTAAAACATGCTCCAGAATATTCAGAGCCACAACTTGAAAATTCGAATAAGGGTGAAACTTTGAAATTTCGACTTTAAAAATATGTATTTTTAAAAATTTTTGTTTGTCAGATTTTTTTGGACCGCTCATATTTTCAGCCATGTTTTTCTTAACTCTTGAACATTTTTGTACACCTAATATGTGCTCCGTGTCCAAGTCGCAGCTCAATCGGAGCATTTGGAAAAAAGTTGTGCCCAATTGAAAATAACGACTTTTCTCTCAAAAACACACTTTAGTAATCAATCGATATCTCGAAAACGGTGATCAGCATCAAAAAGTGATCAATAACGATAATGATCTACAGATGATTCCCTATCGATTGGTACTCTTACTTGTTGAATTGTATCTTTGATAAGCTATACAAAACTCGGTTGAAAATCAATCCTTTTTTTTCAAAATTTTGAAAAACACGTCTCGGGAATCAATCGATATCTCAGAAACCGTGATAGCCATCGGAAACTGATCAACGAGAAAAGTGATCTACAGATGATTTTCTATCGATTAATATGGTAACCTGGCAAATTTTATCTCTGGTAAGCTAGACGAAGCTCTGGTGAATATCGCAAAGTTTTCCAATTTTTTCAAAAACACATCTCAGGATTCAATCGATATCTCGAAAACCGTGATAGGCATTGAAAATTGATTAACTATAAAAATGATCTACAGCTGATTTCCTATCGATTGATATAGTAACCTGACAAATTTTGAACATTCGGAGCCAAGTTATCCTCTGTCAAAGTTGCGGTTCCAGAAAACTTGCGTATTGTGTACAATTCGCTAAAAACAGCAAGCAAAAGTGGTCGAAAGAGCTCAATTATCGATTGCAGAGCACGAGCAGCAGACGAACACAGCGGGAGCGAGAGAGAGAGGAGACATAGAGAGAAGTGGCCGTTTTTATTGAAAAAATGACTAAGAGTGGAAGAAGAAAAAGAAGAAGAAGAAAGAGGAGGAAAGAAACAGGTGGGTCATCTTGCAATTATTCTCCGAAAGGGGGCCGGGGGGCGACTAGAAGACAATGTGTGTGTGAGTGAGAAGCAAAATACAAGCAACGCGCCGGGCGTGTTATGGTTTCTGGAGAGAGGAGCACTCATGTTCAAAGCTTTCGGGGGTGGCGGAAAGCGTCACGTACGTCGTGTATCGGCGCCACCGACTTCTTCTTCAGCAGCCACACTTTGCGGAAGTACGTGTCCGGCGAGTCGACCTGCAATTCGAGTTTAGTGTGGCCGATGCAAACGCGCTCTGGGGAGAATTTTTTGAACATTTTTGTTAGGAAAGCTATTTGAGTAATGGCATCGTGTAGAGCTCATTGAGAGGATTTTAAAACACTCCCATACATTGAAAAATAAATGAGGGGGAGAGGAGTTATGGCCTGGTCTGCAAACGCGCTCTAGGGAGAATTTTGAGAAATCTCATTGGTAGAGTTCATTGATGTATAGCATCGTGTAGAGCTCGCTGAGACAATTTTAAAACACTCCCATACATTTGAAAATAATCGATAAAAAGGGGGGGGGGGGGGGGTTATAGCCTTTTGAAAGTCTGCAAACGCGCTCTAGTGAGAATTTCATTTTTCCATGGTTATCTTGGCACTCATCATTGATACGGCCAACTCCTGATTGCCGTCATGTAGAACTCTTCAAGACGATTCCAAAACACCCCCATACATTGAAAAATCAATGAGGGAGAGGGGAGTTATAGCCATTTTCAGACGCACCTTGGAAAAATCGATTTTGTGATAAGGGACTGATAGTTAGATCAGTGCTCTAAGAGACTTTTTTGTAGCCAGGTAGATTTAAAATACGCTCCTGAATTTTCTAAGCAATTTATCGGTTATCAGTGAAGATATGGGAAGTTTTCGGAGGATTTCATTCGAGCGCACTTTCTGAGCGCTACTAGACCGCAGTGGCTCAATTTTACCCAGATTTAACAATAGAGCGCACATCGATTTTGCGTTTTCATATGTAATGGAAACTCGCTCCATTGCTAGTATCATAGGAATCAAGATGTTGTCAATAGAGCGCGCTTTCTGACCGCTACTTGAGCGCATTAGCAGCAATCGTCACCTGGTTTCTCGATAGAGCGCACTTCCAATTTCCCAATTTCCAGTTTCCCCCAAGGACTTTCTCAATAGAGCGCACTTACCTGAACAAAAGTCTCGGAGATGGGCGACACTCCCTGGAACTTGCGCCCGTTGATGTCGGCGTCGCCGAAGAACGTCTCGTCGGCGTTCACCTCGTACTTGGCGATCTTGTGGTGATGGAAGCCCAGGGTGTCCCGGTTCCTGTACTGCTGTCCCTGCACCCACTCGAACGGGACGGCCTCGTGAGGAGCGCGACGCGAGCGGCTGAGCACGCGGAACCCTCCGCACACCTCCACCACCTCCTGCTCCATGCCGACGAACCAGCCGCAGACACGCCCGTCGGGCTTGATGAAGACGTGCCCGAACGCCTCGTAGTGACGGTTGTCGCCGTACTTTGAGCGGGTGATCCTGAAAGTTTGCGGTTTTTTGCGGCGTCATAACTTCATCATGGGTTATGAAAAATTGTCAGGTTAGGGTATCAATCGATTGGTAGTTAGGTGTAGATCAATTTTGTAGTTGATCAATTTTTGATAGGAGTATTGGTTTTCGAGATATCAAGTGATTAGTAAAGTGTGTTTTTGAAGTGGTTTTTGACAGGCTTATCAGTGATGAAACATATCAATTAAAAGTACCAATCGATTGGAAATCATCTTTAGCTCAATTTTCTAATTGGTCAAAAATCGATATCTGTCACGGTTTTCGAGATATTGATTGATTTCAAAAGCGTTGTTTTTTTTTCGAAAAAAAACATGAAGGCGTCAACTTCCAGATATCACTCTGAAATTTTTAGATGATGTTTTCAGATTTTTCAGCTATCCACAGTCCAAATCCGAGCTCGAGCGGAGCATTTTGAGAAAAGTTTTTTTTTGAAAATCATCAATTTTTCACTAAAACACATTTCAGAAATCAATCGATATCTTGAAAACCAACACTGATAACAAAAAGTGATCAATTGAAAAATTGATCTACAGATGATTTCCTATCGATTCATACCCTTACTTGCTAGATTTTATCACTGATAAGCTAGTTAAAATTTGATTTGAAAACGGTAAAAAAAAACTTCAAAAACATGTTCCGCTAATCACTTGATATCTCGAAAACGGTGATTGCTATCAAAAAATGATCAACTAGAAAAATGATCTACACCTGATTTCCTATCGATTCACGTATTAAACTGTTAGGTGTTAGTGACAAAAAACGGCAAATACATGCTTCAAAACACACACACAAAAAAAAACCAACGGGTCTGCGTGTTCGGGTCCTTCCCTAAAATCATTATTCCACATGATTCTCATTAGAGCGCGTTTGCCCCGTGACCCACCAGTAGCCGACGAAAGAGTTGCGGGGGCTGTCGGGGAAGACGAGGAAGTCGTCGGTGGTCCGTCCGTCGCGCAGCAGTCCGTCGTATCCGATTGTCGTCCAGTAGTCCTCCGAGATTTGGGTGTCTAGGCCACGGCATCCACGTTGCGCCACGAATCCGTCGCCCTGAACACAATGACAGTATGTGCGCTCCAATGAGAACTCGCGGAACCTCGCTGCAACTGCGCTCCACTGGACTCTTGTGTACTTCTCGTGGAGGCGCATTTATTGATGAAATTGATTTTTTTTTCTAATTCTGAGACATTTTCGCCTGATTTTCTGTTTTTCCGGACCGGAATTTTCAATTTTTTTTGATTTTTTTTTTATTAAAAAAATTTTGTTTTGCAAAAAAATCGAAATTTTTTTTTAAATTCGTTTTTAATCGGAAAAAAGTTGGATTTTTCCATTTTTTACAAAAAAATCGTTGATACCCGGAAAATGGATTTCGGAATAATTCCTACACAGTGTCCGAAAATTTCCGGAAAACAATTCCGGCAACAACCGGGAATTGCTCTTTGGACAGATGCTCTTTGGAAAAATCGATTTTGTGATAAGGGACTGATAGATGGATTATGGGTCTAAGAGACTTTTTTGTAGCCGGGTAGATCACAAATGCGCTCCTGAATTTTCAAAGCGATTTATCAATTATCAGTGGAGATATGGGAAGTTGAAGTTTGAGAAGTTTCCAAATCAGGAGAATTTCATTAGAGCGCACTTTCTGAGCGCTACTTGAGCACATTTGCCCAATTCTACCCAGTTTTCTCAATAGAGCGCACTTCGATTTTGCGTTTTCATATGTGATGGAAACTCGCTCCATCGCTAACATAGTGGGAATCCTAAAGGAATCAAGATTTTATCAATAGAGCGCGCTTTCTGAGTGCTACTTGAGCGCATTTAGCAGCAATCGTCACCTGGTTTTCTCAATAGAGCGCACTTCCAATTTCTCAATTTCCTCATTTCCCCAAGGATTTTCTCAATAGAGCGCACTTACCTGAACAAAAGTCTCGGAGATGGGGATCCTATAGGAATCAAGATGTTGTCAATAGAGCGCACTTACCCCTCTCATTTCATAGAATCGTCCACGACACTTGGCGCCAAGACCGCCCGAGAAGACGCCAATCGCGAGTAGACCAATCGCCAACTCGAGTGTTCGTCGCATCGTTTTCTGGAAATTGGTTGGTCGGGTGGGGCGCGAATCGGGCGGGTTATAAAGGGGCGAAAGTGGCCGAAATTTGAAAGAGAGAGAGAGTCATGAGATCTCTTGCTCGGAAGAGGAGGAGGAATGAGAAATGAGAAGTGGTGCTCTCATAAATTGGCTCCGATTTATTATTTTTACACTGGAATCATGTCCCCCCCGTCCTCCCCCTCATCTCGCGGAGGAGCCGCCCGAGAGCGCCAGATGTAATACGGGAAATGAGAAGAAGAAGAAAGTGTACAAGTTGAGTAGAGGAATGTCCCGCCCGGCACACACACATTTTTTCCTTATCAGTGTATCAGTTTCCTCCCCGAATCGATGCCTTTCCTCCGCGAGTCTAATTCCTTCTTTCGGCGGCGTGACGTCACACTCTGATTGTAAAACAATGACATGGACGGAAAAAATGGGAAAGGAATGTGGAATTTGAGAGGTGTGAGTCATGCGCCGACTTCTAACGGGGTTTTCTCCACTTTGCACTGGTGAAAACTTTCATGTTGGGGTAGCAATGAATAGGTTATTTGGTGTAGATCATTTTTGCAATTGGTCACTTTTTGATAGGACTGATGGTTTTCGAGATATCAAGTGATTAGCGAGGCGTGTTTTTTTTTTGGAAATTTTTTTCTTTTAAAAAATTTGAATTTTGAAACAATTTTTGAATAGCTTATCACTGATGAAAACTTTCAAGTTAGGGTGTCAATGAATAGGTTATTTGGTGTAGATCACTTTTCTAGTTGATCATTTTCCAATAGCACTTTTGGTTTTTGAGATGTCGATTGATTTGGAAAGAGTGATTTTTTTTGATTTTTTTGCCGACTTATGACATCTTTTTTGGCTATTATCGATGGTAAAAAGTCAAGTAAGAGTATCAATCGATAGAAAATCATCTCTAGATCATTTTTTTAGTTGATCACATTTTGATAACGCTTATAGTTTTTGAGATATCAAGGATTTTCGCAATTATAATTTTTTTGAAAAAAATTTTTTTTCTCAATTTTCAAACGTTTTTTGAAAAAAAATCTATCAGTGATAAAGCACTAGATGACTATATCAATCGATAGGAAATCATCTCCAGATCATTTTTCTAATTGATCACTTTCCCGTAACAATCACGGTTTTCGAGATATCCATTGATTTCGAAAGTGTTTTTTCAACAAAAAAAGTCGCAATTTTCAAAAAATCATAACTCAGCTCAAAATGCTCCGTTTGAGCTGGGATTTGAACAGGGGATAGTTGAGGGGTGTCTTATCATGTCATAATTTTTTAAGAGTCATATCAACATTTTAAATAGGTGATTTCATGGTGGAAAAATCAGAAAAATACAAGTGTCGAAAAATGCAAACTTTGAGAAAACCGCTTCGCGAAAAGTGTCGTTTGATGATCGGTTCGATTCGGCGAGCTCATCAATTCTCTTATCACTGTATCACTGAGTTCCCGAAGGCTCCGCCGCAAAATGTTTCCGTCTGCAACATTCCCCCGCCCCCGCGGGGCTCTTTCATTTTTTGCCACCATGACAATCGCGCTCTATTGCTAATCCCTCGAAGATTAGCAATGGAGCGCGTTTGCTCTGAAAAAGCGGTTTTTGGAAGTAAATAAAGTTGTAAAACGCGAAAACCTTGTGACTACTGGCGATGGAAAGTTGATAATGTCGAAACGGTGATGGTCAGCAGTTTGATCAGTCTGATAAGAAACTGCACCCCTTGCTGAGTTCAGTTGTATGTTTTGTGAGGGGAAATGATCGGAGAAAGTCAGAGAAACAACAATTCCACTTCCTGGAGACTTGTTTACAGGTGTCTCGAAATGGTCAACTTCAAACGCAATTATTGAGGCTTTTTCGCAATACAAATTAAGAAGTGAGGTGTGCAATCAATTGGAAATCATGTGTAGATCATGTTTGTAGTTGATCAATTTTTGATACCTGTTTTGGTTTTCGAGATATCAAGTGATTTGCGAAACGTGTTTTTGAAATTTCAAATTTTCACTGCGTTTTCAAATTGAATTTTGACTAACTTATCAGTGATAAAAATTAGCAAGTAAAAATACCAATCGATAGGAAATCAGGTGTAGATCATTTCTCTAATTGATCACATTTTGATATGAACTATAGTTTTCGAGATATCAAGTGATTAGTGAAGTGTGTTTTTTGAAAATTTCAAAAACTTTGATCAAATTGTAACATGTGTTTTATCAAGATTATCAGTGATAAATATTCAAGTAAGAGTATCAATCGATAGGAAATCATCCATAGATCATTTTCCCAATTGATCAAATTTTGATATCTCTTACCGTTTTCGAGATATCGATTGATTTCGGCAGCGTCTTTCAGAGAAAAAGTAACCATTTTCAAATGAGCACAACTTGGCTGAAAATGCTCCGTTTGAGGTGGGATTTGGACAAGGGGTACTTGAATAGTCAAGGAACATCCAGAGATGCTAAAATCAGTCTTTATCAGTTAATAAATAGTGATAATGAAAGAGCTAAATCTGATCAATCGTCTCCTCTGGTTTCTTGCCGCCTGCCTCACTTTCCATCGTCCTCCGGCTCTTCTCCTGTTTTCGATATTTGGCCCGCCGGTTCTGGAACCACACCTGCACCCTTGCCTCCGTCAAATCGATGCGTAGAGCGATCTCCTCCCTCGTGTAGATGTCCGGATAGTGGGTCTCGCAGAACGCCCTCTCCAGCTCTTTCAGCTGTCCGGAAGTGAACGTCGTCCGGATTCTCCGCTGTTTCCGGCGTTCTGCCGGGTTCACCGGAGCTCCCGACGATGAGCAGAGGGCTCCTGAAGTTTGGGTTTTGGAGGATATCCGAGTTGAAATTTTTGATCAACTTGTAACATGTGTTTTATCAATATTATCACTGATAAATATTCAGGTAAAGGTATCAATCGATAGAAAATCATTTGTAGATCATTTTTGCAGTTGATCACTTTTTGATAGAAAATATGGCTTTCGAGATATCAAGTGATTAGTGAAGTGTATTTTTTGAAAATTTCGAAAACTTTGATCAACTTGAAACATGTGTTTTATCAAGATTATCAATTATAAATTTTCAAGTAAGAGTATCAATCGATAGTAAATCAGTTGTAGATCATTTTTGCAGTTGATCACTTTTTGATAGAAGTTATGGTTCTCGAGATATCGATTGATTTCTAAAGTGTGTCTTGAAGAAAATTGCTCGACTTGAAACATGTGTTCTATCAAGATTATCAGTGATAAACCTTCAAGTAAGGGTATCAATCTATAGGAAATCATCTCTAGATCATTTTCCCAGTTGATCAAATTTCGATATCTGTTACGGTTTTCGAGATATCGATTGATTTCCAAAGTGTACGGATTGCTTACCTACTAACGAACTGCTGGAGATGCCCGGAAGGACAGTGCTGTTCAGTCTCTGTATCTCGTCGTTTCCCATCAGTTGGGACTTCTGATACAGCTGATATTGGAGTCCAGAATTGAAGAATGCTTGGAGTGAATCATGAGTTGGGTTACGGTAGTTGGACGATCCGGAAGACGTCGACGACGAGGAAGTGACCATTGACGACGAGTTCGCCGCATTTGGAGTCGTGTTCAGAGTTCTGGAAGAGGAAATTCAAAAGAGAAAGTTAGGCCATTGGAAAGCGCGCTCCACTGACAACATCTTGATTCCTACGATACTAGCAATGGAGCGATCACATATGAAAACGCAAAATCGATGTGCGCTCTATTGATAAAACTGGGTAGAATTGGGCAAATGTGGTCTAGTAGCGCTCAGAAAGTGCGCTCGAATGAAATCCTCCGAAAACTTTCCATATCTCCACTGATAATCGATAAATCGCTTAGAAAATTCAGACTCTCATTTTTGATCTACCCGGCTACAAAAAAGTCTCTTGGATTCCTAATCTAGCTATCAGTCCCTTATCAGAAAATCAAATTTTCCAAAGAGCATCTGAAAATGAGCCAAGATAACCATGGAAAAATAAAATTCTCACTGGAGCGCGTTTGCAGACCAGGCCATAACTCCCCTCTCCCTTATTTATTTTTCAATGTATGGGGGTGTTTTGGGATCGCCTTGAAGAGATCTACACGATTTTATACATCAATAAACTCTACCAATGCGATTTCTCAAAATTCTCACTAGAGCGCGTTTGCAGACCAGGCCATAACTCCTCTCTCCCTTATCCATTTTTCAATGTATGGGAGTGTTTTGGAATCCTCTCAACGAGCTCTACACAATGACGTTACTCAAATAACTCTCCAAATAAAAATGGTCAAAAATTCTCCCTAGAGCGCGTTTGCTCACCGTCCCGTGGCGGGTAGGTACGGCCCGCCAGTGTACTGATGGTATAGATTGTGTGATTGCGGTGTGGCGTAGAAGAACGGATTGGCGACGGAAGAGGGCGTCGTGGCCGAGTCGACGGTCTGATTGGTGGCGGCGGCCGTGTTTCCGGAGAAGTATCCGCCGTAATCCATCATCATTTTTGGATGGAGACGGCCTGATAAATGTCTAATTTAACGATATGAACGTGAAGAAATCGAATAAATCGAGAGCAAATTGGAATCGAAAATGATTATCCCCCCGGCCGTCGGCCGCTGCTTCTCGGGAGATGGGCGGAGCCAAGTGGGCGGAGCCTGTCTGGGTTACGGTAGCTGTGGGAGAGCTGGCTGGGTGAGCTGGTTTTTTACACATTCCTGCATAATTTTTGAAAAATAAATATTCAGGAATCTCCCAGAAGTTCAATTTTTCTTTTGATGCTCCAAACCTCTGCTATTTTGATGTCGGCAATCCAAATTGCACAAGTAAGGGTATCAATCGATAGGAAATCATCTCTAGATCATTTATGCAATTGATCACTTTTTGATAGCGCTGACAGTTTTCGAGATATCGATTGATTAGCGAGATGTGTTTCTGAAAAGTGAGTTTTGACTTTGAACTGATTTTTGAAAAGCTTATCAAAGATAAAATATATCAAGCAAGTGTATCAATCGATAGGAAATCATTTGTAGATCATTTTTCTAGTTGATCATTTTTCGATAGCCTTTACGGTTTTCGAGATATCGATTGATTTTTTGAAAATTTTTTCCACAAACACACTTCCCTAATCAATCGATATCTCGAAAACCGTTATCAGTATCAAAAAGTTATCAACTTAAAAAATGATCTACAGATGATTTCCTATCGATTGATACCCTTACTTGCAACTTTCTCACTTGTAAACTTATCAAAAACCAAGTTAAAAAACACGTTTTCGCAATAAATCGATATCTCGAAAACCGTATCAGCTATCAAAAATCTTTCAACTGCAAAAATGATCTAGAGATGATTTCCTATCGATTGGTACCCTTAACATAGGATTTACAATTTTTAAAAAGGTAGATCACTAACTTTGAAAATCATTGACAGGTAAAAATCTGAAAATCTGAAAAAAAAAATCATTTTGCTCCATTGGTCTTCTCAAAAACCTTTCTTTCCGCGTCTGTCCATGTTCTGTTCCAAGTACCAATTGCATCTTGTCCACTTGAACCGAATCCATGCGTCACATGGCCAGCGGAGCAACATGTCATTTCCTAAGTGTTTGGACCCCCCGTCAAAGATCCCCCTCCGGGATACTGTAGATTAGGGTGTTTGGTGGGATGGGGGATGCAATCAGAGCAAATGGCAAATGGAAACCACAACACATCCGTCGTTTATTATTAAATTAACAATTTAAACGGAGAATGCTGCCTTTTCGATGGTGGCGGACACTCGCAGTAGTTGCCGTCGCGGCCCGGCGGCCCCATTCTTCCGGTCTGAACACACGGGGGATGTTGGAAGTGCGCTCTATTCATAATTGTTGGGATTGCTCTTATCTCCATCAGTTTCGAGGAGGATTTCGCAAATTTCGCAAATTTCGAAAATTTCGCAATAATTGGGATTTTTTTTTCAATTTTCGAAAATTTTTTTTCTTGTGAAAATTGGGAAATTTTTGGGATAAAAACAGGAAAATCTACGAATATTCGACATTTACGAGTCTTTTTTATTGTTGGAGAGTGAAATTTATTCAAAAATTTGAAATTTGAAAAATTAAAATTTTTGGAAAATTTTTTTTTCCTTTATTTTTTGTGAAATTCGCAAAAAAAAATCAAAAAATCTTCAAGTTTTCAGAGAAATTAAGTAGATTTCTATGGAATTCTACGAATTTTTCATTGTTGGAGAGTGATATTTTTCGAAAATTCGAAAATTAAAAAATTCAAATTTTCGAAAAAAAAGTTTTTTTTTCATTTTTTGTGAAAATCCCAAAAAAAAATCTGCAAGTTTTAAGAGAAATTAAGAGAATTTTTTCAAATCTACTAGTTTATACCGACCAAAGGACGGTTTTTTTCCGAGAAAAAAATTTTCTAACTGAAAAGAAAAAAATGGAAAAAATGGAACAACATTTTTTTTCTTCATTTTTTCAGTTATATTTTTTCGTGTTTTTATTCAAAATATTTAGGTTTCCCGGTGTAAAATCACATGGAAATTTTGAAAACCGTCTTAATTTCTACTCACAACAAATCATCAGTTTTCCGGAAAAAATTTTTTTTTCGAAATTTAACGTTAAAACAATAGTTTTCAAGATTAAAATGACTACTAATTTCGAAAATTCACTTAGTTTCATCGAAAAATCGATATTTTTCTCAAAAAAAAATCAATAATTGCAGACTTACCGCTCCAGTGGCGCCATTCCTTCCGTTCACCCCATCACGGCCTGCCCATCCAATTGGACCAACCAATGCGGTGTTGTACACTAAAAATGGTTAATGGACGGGTGACTCCCTTTTTCGATTTTCCGAAAAATACGAAAAAAAAATTTTTCGTTTATTTGCGAATTTTTTCGTGGATTTTCGCATGCTTTATTGGAAAAAACTATGGAAATTTATTGATTATTGATTTTTTATGACGTTCTATCAATAAATTAGCGATTTTTTTTGGGAAAAATCGCTAAAAACAGAGATTTGTTCAAAATGGAAGAGAAAATCGCAAAACATAGGTTCCTAGTCCCCGCTTTCACGGCCGCCAATTTTCGCCGCGAAAATTTGAATTTTCGGAGATTTCCTTTCGATTTTTTACCATTTTTAAAGGTTTTTTACCAAAAGAAAAATCATTTGAAAAAATCAGCAAACTTGGCAATTTTCGAAATGTCCACTTTTCCAATTCTCCCATAAAAAATCGATAAACGGACCATGTCATGCGTTCAAAAATCGATAAATTTCCGATATGCTTATGCTTAAGAAGGTCTCGGTGCCATTTTCCGAAAATTGTTTTTTTAATTCTCAAACTAGGGATTTTTCTTCCGTAAAATTTTTTTAAAAATCAATAAATGATGCAACTAACAAATTCGAAATTCGAAATAAATTCGCAAAAATTGCAAATATTTGTCACTTTTCAAAATTTCCAATTCTTCCATGAAAAAATCAATAAATGTCATCCATTCGAACCAAAACAAAAAATCGATAAAACCCACCGAATCCCATCGCTCCTTGCGCTCCCTGATAGCCCTCTCTTCCGGGCGGACCGACTGGTCCCGGCGGGTTGAGATACCTGTTGGTGTCCCGGCCGGGCGGTCCCCGAGGTCCCCGCTCTCCGGGGAAGCCCGGGTAGCCCGGATAGCCGCCGTCGCCTGGCGGGCCCGCCTGCCCAATGACTGCCTTCACGGAGAGTCCGTCCTTGCCGTTCTTGCCCTTCTTCCCAGTGGATCCTCGTTTTCCACGTTTGCCTCTCTTGCCCGTCGGACACTTTATACAGCCGCCGGCGACGGCCACCGCGATTCCGGACGCTCCGTTCGGTCCGTCGGCTCCCGGAACGCCCGGCTCGCCGTCGATTCCCTTCTTTCCGGGTACTCCCGGAGGACCCGCTGGACAATCTTTCCCTTTTTCTTGGCAATCTGAAAGAATATCTCTATTTTGAAGGGTCCAATCGATAGGAAATCATCTGTAGATCATTTTTCCAGTTGATCACTTTTCGATAGGACTGATAGTTTTCGAGATATAAAGTGATTAGCGAGTTGTGTTTTTTAAAAATGTTCCAAAAATTCAAGGTTTCGGAGGTGTTTTGATAAGCTTATCAGTGATAAAATATATCAAGCACAAACATGAGTCGATAGGAAATCATCTGTAGATCATTTTTGCAGTTGATCAAGTTGATCACTTTTTGATACTGATAACGGTTTTCGAGATATCAGATCTGAAAAATCGGAAAAAAACACACATCCAATATCAATCGATATCTCGGAAACCGTTATCCGTATCAAAATGTGCTCAACTGAAAAAATGATCTACGCTTGATTCCCTATCGATTGGTTGGTTTACTTTATATACTTTATCACTGATAACATTGTCAAAAATCAGTTCAAAATCAATTTTTAAAAATGTTTTCAAAAAAAACACTACTCGCTAATCACTTGATATCTCGAAAACCGCCAGAGCTATAAAAAAGTGATCAACTAAAAAAGTGATCTACAGATGATTCCCTATTGATTCGTGTTTTTACTTGATATATTTTACCACTGATAAGCTTATCAAAACACCTTCAAAACCTCGAATTTTTAAAAAATTCTAAAAAACACAACTCGCTAATCACTTTATATCTCGAAAACCGCCAAAGCTATAAAAAAGCGTTCAACTAGAAAAATGATCTACACCCGCTTCCCTTTCGATTGCGACCCTTAACACAACCTTTCAGACACATCTCGCTCGCGATTTTCCTCTTCGCCTCCTTCCTCTGCATTTTGATCTCCTTCTCACTAATCCTCTCCTCCTCCCCATTCACCGATCCAACTGATGTCCCATCAATAGTCCCGACTGGTTTTGGGAATGATGAAGCTGAAAATAGTGGTTTTTTTACAGATTTCCTGGAATAGACCGACAATGCTGCCGGCGAATAATTATATCTCGAGATTGATAAGATATATCAAAAAGTTGTCAACTGTGAACTTGTAGATCACAACTAGAGCTACAAAATTGCTGTTGACAACTTTTTGATAACTTATATCAATCTCGAGATATAATGATTCTCCCGCAGGGGTGCCACTTTGAGAAGAGCTCTGCCGGAGAATGATTATATCTCGAGATTGATAAGAGATATAAAAAAGTTGTCAACTGCAAACTTGTAGATCACCATTAGGGCTACAAGTTTGCCGTTGACAACTTTTTGATATCTCTTATCACTATCGAGATAAACGTATCCGGTACTTTGATAAGTTTCCGCTTCCCCAGCGTCGGCTTCTTCGTGATAATATTGATTTTTCCCATATCTCCCACCAATTCCACGCTTCCTTCGTGATTTCATAGCGCTCAACAGACGCCAAGCCTCATTCGACGAGTACTGAACAATTGGGGAGACGATTGTCAATGGAGCGCGATTGCACACTCACCGAGAACTCGACCATCTCAGTGGAGACCAACTTTTGGACACTTTGAATGTCGAGAACGATTCGGACGAAAAGATGAGAGAAGAGGGAGAAGATGAAAATGGTAGAAATCAAATAGACACTGACAAACAGTTTTGTGGACATACTCTCAACTAAGAGAGGAATGTGTCATTCGATGGGTTTATAAGCGAGTGGCAACGGATGGTAATTAACAGAAAAACTGGAAAGCAGCGGAAAAGGAGAGAGAAAGTCGAGTGCAAATTAATGAGAAAGTAGCGGTTATTTTGGCAGATATGAACGAGTGAAAATCACAGAAGGTCTCGCGGCGGCGCGCGCATATCATTGCACACAACGCCCACGCTTCTCAGTGTGCTGTGTGGCGCAGCCGGTAGCGCAGTGGGTTAACGAGAGGAGCAAGGAGGGTTCGAGGTCGACTAGTGGGGAAAGTGTTTTGCTAAAGATTAGAACTTGACAAATCGAGTGAAAGAGGTGAGTATTGATGTGAGGGAGGCGTACATAAAGGTGACGAGGGCGTTGACGATTTGTGGAGTGGCGGTGATTCGGCGGGAGATGGGCGAGGTGGTGACAGTGAGCGATTTCGAAGAGGAAATGGTGATCACTGGCACTTCGATGCTTCCCGAGGACGGGTTTCGTGGTGGAGGGATCTTACTGGAAATTCCAAATGTTCCCTTTCTCAACAGAGCGCACTTACATCGTCGCAACACTTCTCGCAGTGATATCGCCGTCGTCATTGAAGACCGCTTTTCGCGGATGGGTAGATCGTTTTTGTGGTTTGAGGGTCCGCTCATCTGTGAGATGCACAATCGATCGATATCTCATTGATTTTCTATGGAACATGACACTTTCGGAAGCGATTGAAAACGCGCTCTAGTGAACTTTTTTGCGAAATGACCTCCACTCACTTTGATCTTTTTCCGGAATCGGCGCTTCCGGAATTTCCTGATCTACCGGAACCACACGTGGCGTCACCTCGAGACCCTCCTCGATTCGAACCATTCGCATTAGTTCGGTCATTGCGAAATGTTTCCTGAAAAAAAAAATGGAAAATTGTTGGTTTGGTATCCGGAATTCCGGATCCGGAAAAATTCCGGAATGTCGGTTTTTTTGTGGGAATTGTGAGAATCAAGTGTGAAAACTGGCTTTTGATTCCGGAAAAAAAATTGACAAAAAAATTTTTTTTTTGCGGAAATTGATATCCGGAATTCCGGATCCGGAAAAATCAATTCCGGAAACAAATTTTTGTCAAAATCGGATGAAATTCTAGGTATTGGTAAGCTAGGCAAGGAAATTTTCGTTTTCCGGACATTTTTTTTCTTCCGGAATTCCGGATCCGGAAAAATTCCGGAAACCCGGAAAATTTCCGGAAACTCGGTTTTTTTTGTGCAATCAAATGGGAAAACATAATTTTGTTCAAAACAAAGTTTTTTCCGGAATTCCGGATCCGGAAAAATCGATTCCGGAAACAAACTTTGCTCCTCCGGTTTTTTTCCGGAAAATTCCGGAAAGTCGACTTTTTTGTGGGAATTATGGGAATCGAGTGTGTTTTTTCCGGAAATTGACTTTTTTTTTCTTCCGGAGTTCCGGATCCGGAAAAATCGGAAAAAAATTTTGCTCTTCCGGTTTTGTTTCCCGGAAAATTCCGGAAACCCAAACTCACCGATCGACAGCAACACGTGAAGTTCGCGCCGTCTCGAAGACATCCTCACCAATCGGAGAGGCCGTGTTGACCGGAAGGTTTTCCGGAAAGCCTTCCGGAAAACTTTCCGGAAGACCATCTCCCTGCCGGACGCCGTTGATAGCGACGCGGGGAACGGTCAAATGCGAGAATCCGTTGACTTTGATCTCAATCGGACCCCTCTCATTACTCGGGGGCACGGATTGGGCGGGCGGCGAGCGGCGGAAATACCGAGAGCAGCAACACAAAGAGCTGCTCTTTGGGGACATGGGGGCGCGCCGAATTTATTGATTTGTAGTAGAAAATTCAAGTTATATTGGCGAATTTTCGAAGAATAGAAAGTAATCTGATCAATTCGCGCCCTCTTGCTGCCTTCTCCTCGCCCCTTCGCCGCCTTTTCGTTTCTTGGCAACCGTTAGGTATTGAGGAGGAGGAGACGGGTGTCAAGACACACACACACTGATACGCATACATCTGTGTGTGTGTGTGTCTAATTGGCGCCTATGTATATAGCCGCGCCTGATTTTTATATAGAAATTTTGAGATTTTTGGTTTTTTTTCAAAATTCAAAAAAAAAATTTTTCAACATTTCAGAATTTCAGAATCGCGAATGAAGAACAGAAGAACGATAATTCACAGAAAAAAACGTATTTAAAAAAAACAATTTCCAATGAAAAATTTCGAATTTAAAAATTAAAAAAAGCATTTTCAAAAAAAGAAAAAAAAACAACATTTTCAAAAGAAGCATCTATTTGTTTCGGAATTTTTTTGTTCAGAAGTTTTGAAAATTTAAAAATGTTTAAAATTCAGGCAAAACTTGCGGAATGCATCAAATTTTAAAAAAAAATGAAAAAAAATACTGAATTTTTTTAAAAAATTCTAATTTTACTGAAATTTTTAAATTTAAAAATTATACCATTTTCAAAAAATGTATTTGTTTCGGAATTTTTTCAAAATTTTCAAATATTTCAAATATATTTTCCAAAATTCACAAAATTTTAGAAAAAAAAAATCGCTCGGCAAGCTTTAAAAATTAAATATTGTTCAATTATTCGATTATTGTAATATAATTTTTTTATATTTTTAATAGGCCTATATAGGTTTTAAATAGATTTATCTTAAGACAAATGCATATTTAGGCGCACTCTCAATCGATATCGAACGAGCGAGAGAAAGAGAGAGAGCGCTGGTTTTCGAGAGACGCAGAGAGTTCGATAGGGCGCATTTGCAGTATTGTCTGATGATTCTTTTTTCTCTGGTTATTGATGTTTTTCTCGCGAAAAAAAGTTTTAAAATGCGAAAATAAATTGGAATTTTGCCGCGAATGTTCAATTTAAAAGTCTTTGTTTTCAAATTTGACCATTTAAACCATTATTTTTCGAATTTTCCGGTTTTCCATGAAACAGTGGAATTTGCAGTTTTATCCATTTTATCGTATTCCGCGGATCTGGAAATCGTTCCGAAACGCAACGCATTCTCATCTTTCTTATTTTTCCAAAAAAATTTGGCTGGAATTTAAAAAATTGCAACTTTTTCGTCGAAATTCCGAAAAATTAACATTTCTCCGACTTTCCGGTTTTTCATCAGCTTTTTTGAAGCCGTTCATGCCTGGAATTATTCGAATACATTCCGGAATATGTCCGGAACACAATGCACTCGCAATTTTTGAAATTGCAACAAAAAAATTTCTTCCTAAATTCCTACGTGGATTTCCGGACATTTCTTTTAGAATTTCGAAATCTTTCCCTTTCTCAGTGAACTTCTCGCCAATGTTGCAGTTTTCACGGTGAAAAGAAAAAGAAAAAAGCAAAGTTCGACGGGGAATGCGCTGTCAGAATAGACAATTGCTCGGAGAGGCTTCTAGAAGAAAAGTTAACAATAGAATCGCCTTGACGACGTACGAATTCTTTTCATTTCCAAAATGGCCACGCCTTTCCTCCTTCTTTTTTGGCCATTCTCTCGACACTCGAACCATTTTCACCGCTCTCGACATGAATATCTTCTTCGCTTTTACTCTTCTTCTTCTTTTTAGTACTGGTATGACAGTTTTCCTTTATTTTTTTTTCTCAAAAATTTTAAATCTTACCATTCTTCAGAATTGCTCGCCAATCCAACTTCGGATGCTTCTGTTTCCGTTCCGGAACCTCACCCGGATGTCGTCATTAAATTGATTAAACGCGGCGCCGGACAGAATGCCGAGCATCCTGTCGAGCAGCCAGAAGGAGAGCTGGAAAGGGAGAAGCGGAGGAGTAGCAGCAAGAAGAATAAGGGGAGAAAGGTTGGAAAGAAGTGATTTTTTACATTTTTTATGGAATAAATGAAAAATTCAGTGTTTTTTAAAAGAAATTTATTCACTTTTTGTTAGTTACATGAGATCATTCACACTCCTTCACAAGTTTCTGAATTCGCTTCAAAATGATTGGGATATCACAGTAGAAATTGTCATTGAAGTACGGTTTGGCGAATCGGACGGTTCCGTCGATTAGGAAGACTCCGTCGGATTTTTCGACGATTGACAGGTGATGAGATCGAAGGTAGTTGACGATTTTTAGGCCTCTGGAAAGGGATTTTTCGGTTTTTTATTGGTTTTTCGTAGAAAAAATTACAAAAAATAGAAACACTATTAAAGGCGCATAGGCCTAATTGGCGAATGGGTCTCGCCGCGAAACATGAAATTTTGACGAAAATTGACCTATTTTTCGCGATTTTTTTTTTGGATTTTCAGGAAATTGCTGTTTAGAAACGTTTCATGACAGTTTTCCGTGAAATTTCCGGAAATTTGATCCAGAAAATGCATTTTCTCACCTGGCCCTCATCGTTTCTTGCGATTCACCGCTTCCGCCGCCATTCGTGAGATACTGATCGAATTCGGCGAGCACCGCCTCCCTCTCCTGCTCGGAATTTCGCTCGTTTTTCAGGAAAACTTTGCGAACTGAACAAGCGGGAATCCAATCGACGGTTTGAAACGTTTCTGGAACATTCGATCAGTTTCTCCGCGATTTTTCAAATAATTGTTCCTTTTTCGGTACTTGTCACTTATAGGTGTCTTTTGGAAATATAGATGTCTTTTCCAAAAGACACTCATTTTTCCAAAAGATACCTTTATTTCCAAAAGACACCTATACTTTTTTAGGACACCTATTTTTCCAAAAGACACCAATGTTGTCTGAAAAGACACCTCTTTTACCCAAGATTCTGAACGACAAATTTTCACGAGATCTGAAGAGACACTTGTTTTACCCAAGGTACGCTTGCTCATTTAACCGCGCGCATTATTCCCACGGAGCAATGAAAGCATTATATTTTTTAAAAGTTGGTTTATCCTTTCCGCAATCTCGTTATTTTTTTAAATGTTGCTAAACTTGTTATACGATACTATCATTGCTCCGTGGGAATAATGCGCGCGGTTAAATGAGCAAGCGTACCTCGGGTAAAACAAGTGTCTCTCCAGATCTCGTGAAAATTTGTCGTTCAGATCCTTGGGTAAAAGAGGTGTCTTTTCAGACAACATTGGTGTCTTTTGGAAAAACAGGTGTCTTTTGGAAAAATGAGTGTCTTTTCGAAAAGACACCTGTATTCCCAAAAGACACCTATATTCCCAAAAGACACCTATATTTCCAAAAGACACCTAAAAGTGACAAGTACCCATTTTCCTCACTTCCTGGCCCGATTTTCGCAATCAAAAGGCATTTACTGACGGGATCTCGCGTGATTAAATGACCGGAAATCACTTCGAGCCTCTTCGTCCCGCCCGTATCCAACTCGACGCGAACTTCGTGACCTATCATGCTCCAGACGTCGTCATCTGATTGCATCGTCTAGAATCAACAAATTGTCAACAAAAAATGCAAAAACTTCACAAAATACCCGCTGGTAACCGGAAATGGTTCACCGGAATTCGCAAAATCTAGCAATTTAAATCTTTTCTTTTTATTATTAAAAAAGTACCACAACCAAATTGTAAAAATGTTTCCGTATTTTGCAAGAAAATTAACACGAAATTTGTTCTTAGAAACCAGTCAGTGTAAGGAGTGTAAGGCAAGGGAAAAATACTTCACATGATCGACTTTGTCTATTTACACAAAAAAAACATATAAATTAGAAGTTGCACCTTCTTTCTTGTTGAAGTTGATGCATTAGCAATAGATCTTCTTGTGATGGATCGTAGATTCGGCTGAGGATGATCTAGAAAAATTGAATCGGGTTACGCTGATAATTAGGTTAGGATTTATCGATTTTTACAAACCTTATCCTTGAAAAGTTTCGCGAAAAGGAGATAATTGGCGAACATGAGTAACACGAATGTGACAATGTGTTGCCAGTCGTTGGTGAGCACTAGCATCCAGAATTGCACAAAAATGAGGAGAAACTCGAAAGCGCACATGAAATTGATCAAATTGTTCGGTTTCTGGACGATTTTCTGTTGTAAGAAAATAATAATTTAAAAAATCAAATCAACGAGAAATCTCTTACAAAGAAAGTGTTATGATACGAGCTCTCCGGGTGGGCAGCCACTGTGCGGATCAAATTCGACGCTTTCGCTCTATAGCACCGCCCATCTGGCATTTGAACCGCTTCCCCGTCAGCATAAAGGCAGCTCTCGTGCCATGGTAATGGAGCCAAGCTCATACTTCCAGTGTGTCCAATCCGCGGCCCTTCGATCTGTTGCCACGATCCGAGGTGGATCGCGGCTCGGTGCAAAAGATCCAGGTAATTCAACGGCGACAGATAAGCCAAGTAGAGCGAGAATGCGGTTAGCCCGACAACGACGCCTAGTTGGCACTCCCAAACCTCATTGATCAGAATCTTTTGCGGCATTCCTTGGTTGGTTTTGAACTGGAAAATGAGTATTTATTGAGATTCAAAAATGAGAAATTCGCGCTCACCGGAACAAAAATACATGGCAGCATTATACTGAGAAATGCGGTCGACACTCCGGCGAACACGCTCTTCTTCACCCTGAGCACCAAATCGTCGACGAGCACACTGATCTCCTCTCGAATTTGAACCGGGTTCTCGCTGCACATGTGTAACACCGATTCCAAGTCGATTTGCGCCGACGGCGACTCTGTTAGACGATCGCAAACCTCAGAGAAGGTCAAATCTTTCCGCCGCCACTGGCCGAGCAGCTTTCGCAGTTTTGAGAGCCACGAAAAGATTTCCGAGCGGAAAATGAAAATGTAGACGATGATACTGAAAAATCCCGCTTTTTTTGTTGTCGAGTTTCGAATAAACGTACGGGAACGCAAACCATAACACGGATCTGCTGGGAAAATCATGACAAACTCGATTGAAGCTGAACAGGAAGCTAGTGATAATCAGTGTCATCACTGGAGTTTTTATAGCCGCGTACTCCACAATCATTAGGCTCGATTGGATAAATTGGGATTGATTCGAGGAAATTGTGGCGATCACTTCTGTTATCTAAACAAAAACCCTACCGTTTTTCTTCGGAAAATTGGCGTTTACTTACAGTTTTCCAGAAGCAGACAGTCACCCGCCATCCTAAAAGAAGCCCGACGCATGATAAAAAATACGGGTTGATCAAATGGAATTTCTGTTTTAAAGAAACAAATCATTGACCGATTATAAAGTTGATTGCAATTTACCAAAGAATAATGCCAATACGACTTTGGAAGCCACCAAAGCGTTTTGTAAATATTGAGATATTGCAGGAAAAGTGCTAACACGGAGTATAAGAAAAGAGTGCACTCGAAGAAGAGCTCTCCTTGGGTGAATTGGAGATCAGGCCATATTGGGTGCACCGATAGTGTAACCCCACTCGTTTTGGAAATCGACTGTGCTATTTGAGGGACAGGTTGTGTTGTTGTGGGAGGCTGTGCTTTCTTTCGAGGTGGCATTCTGTGAGAATTTATTTTCCTTGTATGGATAACGATGCTCGAAAGTAAATTTGGGGGGATTTTACCGACTCTAATGCAATGTTGTAGATTTCTTTTTTGATAACAAGTTCATTAAGAAAACAATAACATTTATTGCGGTGGTGGGGCACCACGTCCGAATCCGGCTCTGTAGACTGGAGCAGCTCCTGGTCCAGCCTCGGTGGCCTTCTCGGTTCTGTAGGCTTCGCGGTCTCCCTTCTCGCCTTGGGCTGAATCTTTTAGGGATTAAAACCACATAATGGATGACCGTTTGCTTACCGGCACGTGGAGCTCTATCGGCAGCCGGGACACGGATCTCTCTTGGCTTGGTCTTGATGGTGGCTGGAACGATCTCGGCTGGGAGAGCCAAGTACTCGCGAAGGTACGAGATTCCGGCGTCGGTCAAGTACCAGTAGTAGTGGCGCCAAGCGAACTGCTCCTTGACCAATTCGCGGGAAGCGAGCGACTGAAAGCAAATAGTTACAACTAAATTCGGAAAATTAAATTCCTTACCTTCAAGGTCTTGATGACCTCAAGGTTGGTGACTCCATCGATGTTCGGGTGAACCTTGGCGTTGAAGTCCTTCTTGGCGACAGTGACTCCCTCGTTGAAGAGGTACTCATAGATGAGCTTGGTGTGACTCTTCGGAATAAACATATTGACCGCAAGTTCTGAAAAACAAAAAGAGATTGAAGTCTTTTCACTCGTTAATTAGGCGAACTCCAAAAAATCAATAGATGACAAAATGGCCAATAACGGTCAAAAACACATATTACTCACTTCAAAAATTACACAAGGAACATAATTTTAAATTGAGAAAACATTCATTCAAATTAACACGAATCATCCGCGAAAAATAGAAAGAAAAACGCCAAAAAAAAAGAAAAATTTTTCGCGCTAGCCTATGCATTGGATAGGGGCACACACGCAGCGCCTCAGCGAAGAGTGTGTTTCGCGACACAGCTGAAGTGAGTGTTACCGTACTCACCGTGCGTAGCGCCCCTATCCTTAAGCATATGAAGACTTCGAAATGCGAAATTTTTCCTTTTTTTCTTCATCTATTGGCCTAACCTTCGAATTTTTCGTTTTTTTTCGCTGAAAATTATCGATTTTTTCTTCTTCACGTCATTCTGAAAACTCTGCGTGCAAATTTTCGTCGGAAAATCAAGATTTATTTAATTTCAGATTGGTCAAGCGGTGGGTTTTTTGCAATGAAGGTCGAAACCTGCGTTTACTCCGGATACAAGATCCACCCAGGACACGGAAAGAGACTGGTCCGTACCGATGGAAAGGTGAGTCGCTCTGTTCGTGATTTTTATTATCAATTCAGCTCTAATTACAGGTCCAAATCTTCCTGAGCGCCAAGTGCCTTAAGGGAGCCAAGCTGCGCCGCAACCCCCGTGACATCAGATGGACTGTCCTCTACAGAATCAAGAACAAGAAGGTCTGTTGTGCATTCTGCAAACATCAGCAATCAACTTCTTTTTAGGGAACCCACGGACAAGAGCAGGTCCAGAGAAAGAAGACCAAGAAGTCCGTCCAGGTCGTCAACCGTGCCGTTGCCGGACTCTCCCTCGAGGCTCTTCTTGCCAAGAGAAACCAGACCGAGGACTTCCGTCGTCAGCAGCGTGAGCAGGCCGCTAAGGTTGCCAAGGATGCTAACAAGGCTGCCCGTGCCGCCAAGCAGGCCGCTAACAAGGTGAGAAAATAAAACTGAACTGAAAAAAACTCCATTGAGGAAGAATTTCGAACAAGATTTTTGATTAGCACGCTATTAGAACTCATAAGAAACTAGGTAATCTTATGAGTGTCGAAGTTGTGCGAAAGAAACGTGATTTTGGCTGCTAATGTGTTTGGGAAATGTTTACCATTGCCTATAGACATATTGCGTCGATTCCACTACATTTATTCACATGTACGTTTATTTTTGATTCTCAATTGCGTGTTTTCAGGAAAAGAAGGCCTCCCAGCCAAAGCAACAACAGAAGACTGCCAAGAGCGTCAAGTCCGCCGCCCCACGTGTCGGAGGAAAGCGATAAACGCTCTCAGCATTGTTTTGTAATAAATTTTGTTGACCGTTTTCTGGAATACACTACAGTCGTATAAGTAGTCTATACCTCCTGGATTTATTTTTTCCGATACTTATTGAGGGACAAATTGCTCCCGTGGTGTCGGGAAATCTTGGAATCTTTGTGAAAAAGAAGTTGCAGATGACTTTCGCGAAACACTGTCTAGTAGTTGCTGGATTAACTCTCTGCACTTGGTGTGCTTTAGAAGATATACTCGTCGATGTACGGTATTTAGCCCCCGAGCAAGTGTCCGAAGTTATAAATGCGGATGAGTTGTGCCCATACATGAAGGGCGATGGGCCTGGTTTTCTCGGTGAGAAAGGTTCCACAACTTCGCCCAATTCCTAAATTCTAGTCGACGTTGACAATCTTCCTCGTAGTTGGGTTGTCTTCAAAGCTAAACTCGCCACGTTTTTCGACAATAGCTAGTAAGACTTCCAGCTACTAGGAAATCCAATTGTTTTTCCTTCAAGCTTTATACAATTCTGGTTAGATCAATTCCAATTCTCCTACTTCTTCGAAGAAGTTGTACTCGCGAGGCATTTTGTGGTGAGAGGTGTTCGAGAATTTTGTTGATATTCCAGACAGTTCAGGTCACCGCTCTTTTCTCAACGTTTTCCACAGTGGGAATATCACTGATTGTGCTGAAATCGTTGAAGACTCGCCGGGAATATCACATCTTTCAGCTCATTGGAACAAGAGCAAAGTTTCCTGGCAATTTTAGAAATAGTCCGAAAGAAAACAATTTTCAGATTATACTTGCAATCCAAGCTGGTGGTACTCCTATTCTGCATTCCTCAAAACTACGCGCCAACTGTCTAGTACGCCTAGAACCAAAAATAAACAAAAAAAAACAAGTTCACTTTCCAGTAAATCGTACGCGAGTTTCGGCGACTATGCACGAGACAAGCTCTCGTTGCGCCATCGCGCCACGGATTTGACGTTTTTCGCGAGTTGGTACTGCCTGCTATGTCTCGTGTACTCGACAATATATCCAGTGATGCGACGGCTGGTCGAGGTGTGTACTGCGCCTAAAAACAATCGCTGCGAGACCCCTCTTGGAATTTTTCGAGAATTTCCACAAAAATCTCTCGAAATTTCAGATTGGCCCAGCACTTCGAGGTTCTCTATGGACGAAACTGACCCAGAATACCGCCTTCTTCCTGCTATTCTGCTCGCTCTGCGTCCTGGTGATCGCCTCTTGCGCCATTTTCGGCTCCGCCATTCTCACCTTCGGAATCCTTCATCCAGCGTTATCCATGATCCTTTTCTTTGACGTGAGCCTAGAAATTTCGATATTTAATCTGGTTTTCTCTCTCCAGAGCTATCAAGTTTGGATCCAATGCCTATTCGCATTGTTCAATGTCTCCGTCAAATGTTCGGGAGCGCCGAATTCGCGAAAACGGTGTCATTCGGAGACGCCTTCGAAGGGGAACGTGGGCGAACGGGCGTTGGAGCGATGGAAAAAATCCGCCGTCACTTCTTCAGTTTGGGTCTCTTTTCTGCTCAACATGCTCTACGGGGTAGGTCAAACCATAAAAATCTGAAAAAAAAAAGAGCGCTCAAATGCAAAATGGCGGGAAATTTTCGAAAACACGCCAAAAATTGAATGCCAAATAACTAAGCGCTCGTTCAATTTTTCAAAATTTTCACTCTCCCGAAATTTAAACAATAAATCATAAAAAATGTGACTTGTCCCTTCAATTTTCTACTGAAAATAACGAAAATTGCAGGCAAATTTTACATGTTGCCTAAAATGTAGCGAAATGAACAAAAGTGGGCGGAGTCTCGTTCATTTTAAGAAATGAAATGTTACCGTAGCCCTGCATGGGTATTGCAACGAATTAACAAACTTTCCAGGTGATCGGATTGATCTACAACCGAAAACTGCTCTCTTTGATGTTCATCCTGAGAGCCGCGCACAATCGCGAACAACACGAGTTATCATTCGATGATCTCTTCAATTTGATGTGAAACCACTTGCCAAACACTTTTAACACTTTGTGATAATTGATTTCAAAATAATTTATTAATTGTAATAATAATAATTGTCAGTATTATTTATTATTTAACATTTTCTCATTATGCGAATAATTCGAATTTGAACCCGTTGTGACAAATGAGACATTTTTAGGAATGGATTTTTGTAGAGATCGTAGGGGAAAATCGGGGGTGATTTCAGGATTTTAATGATCTTTCAGTAACAATCGGAGCAATAGGGACAGCGAAGGACTGGATGGCTTGTGGCTCCGCCAAACCGGCCGCTTAATCCGTCTCCACGGCTGCGAAGCGTCGTCCTCGAGCAGAAACAGGCGTTTGCGATGATTGTGCGAAATGGACCGTTTCACGGAGTGCGTGCAACACCGAACACATTGGATGGGCGACGTGTAGATGGAACACGACGGACTACAATCGCACTGCGTCGACGAGCCGATGTGGATGAGGAGAAGGAGGAGCGCAAGTGCGATATGGAGAGTGGCAGGCATTTTATTTTATTTTTCTGCAAGAAAAATGAATAAATTCGATGGAAAATCGACGAAAAACCACGACGAAAAGTGAGTATTTCGAGTTATTTATAGAAATTCACAGACAAAACATGTTTCCGAACCGGAAAGAAAGTCAAGAAGCAGGAGCAAAGAGCTATGACGAACATTTGCGACTGATAATTGAAGTGAGGTGAAATGAAATGACGCATATGGTTTCGATCATTGACGTCGTCGGAAAAAGAAGCGCGCGTGGGGGAACTTTGATTAAGATATCGTTTCAGAGAAACGTCTGGAGGATCCCGAAGCCAAGGATCCAAGAGGAGCCGAAGAGCCCTAGAAGAGCACAGAAGGAGCACAATGGAAGTACGGCGGGTGTGTGACCAGCGGAAATTCGAGCACAAGACTGAATGGCGAGTGTCTCCCACGCAAACTTGCCCCCAGTCTGTTTTCACGGAAAAATGGGCGGCGCCAAAACGAGTCAGAAGTTGGTGGAGATAACGATGAAGTCAACTCAACTGGGTGTGTGTGTGCTCTTCTCCTCCTCCTACACCACATTTTTATATTTGGGAAAAGATAAGAGTTCCTTAGTGTGTGTGTACGGTTCGGGTCGCTCTGACTAATTCCGCATCATTTGGGGAAAGGTGAAAAGAGGAAGAAAAGGTTTTCTTTATCAGTGAGGAATTGTTGTAATCGGAAGCGATGATGATGAGTTGGTCGAATTGCAATTGATAATGATTTTCTGCAAGTTTTATGTGTGCTATTTGTTTTTTTTTCTTGCTTTTCCATTGAATTTTCCTTTTTTTTGAATTTTTCAAAGAAAAATTGGAAAAAACCCGTCAAAAAAACCGCAAATTTATTCAAAACCTACAGTAATTTGTTAAATTTCGCAGCGAGACCCACAAGATTTGGAGTGTCGTACTGTAGAATTTTGCGCTGTTTTTAGTGGAGGCCAGCGGAATTGTTTTCTTTTTCAGTCTTCCGAACTCTAACGTAAATCGCCGACACAATTTGGGAGATCGTAAATTCGCTCTATAGAACCCGCGCGGGAGTTCGAATTAAAATTAATTTTGTTGCTAAAAGTGTTCCTAAGCCTTGAAAAATAATAGTAGCTGTTTTTTATGAAATTAGAGGCCAAAGAAAAACAGAATCTTTCACAGGTTTAGAAAAATCTCGAGAAAACGCCTATGCTTTTGAATAATGACGTTGCTCAATTTGGAGATGTCATTTAAAAGGAATTTTTTTCCAAAAATTTAGAAAAAACGTTCATTTGATCAAGTAATATATATTTTTTTTAAAAGATGCTTTACAAAAAAAATTTCGTCGCGAAAGTATCGAACCCACAACCTGACGCACGCACATCAAACTGCTTACCCACTGAACCACCTAACCACTTGAGAAGGTGTTGGCGCTGTGATCTTATATATACGGCGCCGGGCGCGCGCGTGTTCAGTGGAGCGCATTTGCGATCTCCCAAATTGTGTCGGCGATTTACGTGGAACTAGTCTTCCGACGATGGATTTAAAGCAAAAATGTGATTTTCCGGTTTTCCGGACGATTTCCGGATCGGTGGCAGTGACGGAAAAAGTTGTTATCAATTTAAAACGACGTTTTTCGGGAAAAAGTGGAGGAAATGTGTATTTTCCTGTAGGTTTCTCGTTCTTTCTAGCCGCCGAGTTTGTAGGAAACGTTTATCACAAAACACGTTTCTTTGTGTCCGATTAACTATATATTCAGTGGCGCATTAGTTTCCGTTTTCTGTCTTGTTCTTATCAAAAACCACATTGTGTGCATGTTTCGAAAAAAAGTGTTTCCCCCCGTCTCTTCCCTTTTTCCCATGATATCATTTGGGAAACTTCCAAATTTCTCTTTTTTTCAGGCGGAAGAGAGATTTCGTTTCGATTTCAATTTTGCGGGGGAAAACGACGGATATTCATTTCAACTTGAACTCTTTTATTCTGCAAACTTTCTTTCGCGTTGAGACCCGCCGGAGAGAGCTTATTTGTCCACAAAATGTCCATTTTTAGTCGATTTCAAATGCATCAATTAGTACTATACAGCTCTTTTTCAGATGGATGACTCGAAAAACAATTAAAAAGGACCTGATGTTGTCATTTTGAAAAGGGGGCGCGCGGGGGTGTGAGTTGACTTTGAACCCGGAGCCCGCGGGCCGAACTTTATTGGGCTATTACTGATAACGGCAGACTGACGACAATGCCTAAATTGGTTTTCGTCTCGAGAAAAAGAATATAACTTGTTCATTGTGTGAATTGACATGAAAGCGAGAGAGAGAGAGAAAAATCGAGTAAAAATGATAGTAGAGGGTTTTCTGTCCGGTGGAGAGGGAGAAAAAAACGGGGAGAAAACATGAAGTTTTTTAAAGTTTCAAATAAAAATACCAACAATACACAAATAAAATAGAGAGGAAGAGAGATACAATAGAGCAACTGAGATGCAGTATACAAAACAATACTAAACTGTCATTTAGCCTCTTCTCAGGGGGGTGGGTTTAGAAAAACACATTATTATTCAAGATCCATTGGAACTTCATCAGTTTGGTCCTCTCGGACCTCTTCCGGCTTCGGGGGCACTGGCTGCTGTTGTTGCTCGGCGGGTTTTGGCTCAACGTCCGCTGGCTTCAGCTCATCCACTGTCGTCGATGACACCGTTTCCTCGTCGCCTAGGAATCCAATCTTGTTGGATAGTTTAGGGAAAAAACTCACCACTACTCTTCTTGGCTACAGGCTCTTGTTCCCGGGAATGGCTTGGAGATCGTCGTCGGCGCTCTGGCGATCGTCTTCTAGAGTCCGAATTATCGTCTCTTCTCTCATCATCTCCCCAACGGGACACACGGCGGCGATTCCCGTTGCCATTTTCGCCATCATATCGTCGTCGATCTCCCTGCGATCGATCGCGTTCACGTTCGCGTTGTTCACGCTGTTCTCTGCTGCAAAAAGCGAAAAATAAATTGAAGAAAACGAAATATCACGGGCTTACTTCCAAGCCTCACGTTGATCCAACAACGGCGCTCCTCGTCCTTCCCGTTCTCTCGGCGGTCCATCCGGTCGGAAGGGCATTCGTCTCGAGTCGAACTGAGGTGGTCCACCGGCTGGCGGTCCATTTCCACGTCCATTACCGCGGAACGGCGGCATTTGTGGTGGCATTCCGGGACGATTGAACTGCTGCATGGGAGGAGGAGCGGCTCCGCGGCCCTGCCCGAATGGAGGTGGTGGCGCGTTGGTGTTGAATCCTTGCTGAAACTGTGATAGGTTTCGAAATGGATCTAATTGATTAAAAATACCATCGGTGGCGGCTTGTTGGGATCAAAGTTCGGAGGGGGGACTCCGGGCGGTGGTGGGTGGCGGACGCCTTGCGGTGGTGGCATTCCAGGCGGCGGTCGTCCGATTCCTTGAAGTTGCATTCCGGGGGGAACCTGGACGCCGGGTGGTGGTGGCGGGAAACCGGGTGGAAGTCCGCCCGGTGGAGGAACAGAGAGGTTCAGCTGGAAAAATGCGATAAATGAGTGAAATATGGGATCCTTGTTATCCTAACCAGTGGTGGAACTCCGGGCGGTTTCGGGTTGCCCGCTCCCGATCCGTTGAAATTCGGCGGGAATGAGCCCAGAGGCATTCCGGCGAACGGGAAGCCGAGCGGTGGTGCGGGAGCTTGCGCGGCCGGCGGTAGTGGCCGAAGAATCACTGGCGACATGTCCATGGTGCGCTCGCCGTTCTCCTTGTACAGCCCCTTCTTCTCTTCCGGCAGCGATTCGAGATCGAGGACGGCTCCCTCGCACGGGGTCACTAGATCTGCGGGCAGCTTGTCGAACGGAATCTCCCAGACGCCACGATCCGAGTCCCAGAGGTCCGTGAACATCTCAGTGTCCATTCCGGGGCCTCGCGCCCAGTAGACCTTGACCAATTTGCGAGAAATCGAGACTTCGCGCAGCTTCTGAACCACCTCGTTCGCCGCTTTTCGTGTTTCCATCGTGATGAATGCGCAGGCTCTGTTGCCGATTATCTTCACACGCGACGCTTCTCCACAGGACTCGACCGACTGTTTGAGCTCTTGCTCCGTGACGTTAGAGGGAACTTTTTTGAGCCATAGTGTGCGGGAGGCTACTGCAAAAACGAGAGAAATCAGTGTCAAAAAACTGTCAGAGGGGTATCTTACTCAGAGTATGACCAGGTTTCACCGTAGGCAGTCCCATTTTCCGACGCTCGCGGCTCTCTTTCGTTTTGCCTTTCGAGTCGGCGGCGAGATCCGGCTTTTTGTCGCCGTTAGTGGCGAGATCTGCGAGCAACGGCGGTGGCTGTTGGGAGGTTCCTTGAAGATCGGCGAGCAGCGGATTGACGCCGGTCGGAACGCCGAACGCGTTGATCAACGGGTTGCCCATCAATAACAAGTTGTGCTGAGCCGAGGGAATGTTTTGAATAACTTGTAGTTGAGCGGCTCGTTGTTGGAGCTGGAAAATGTCGATTCGAGGATAAAACTCTCAAAACTCCCCGGGTTTACTTACCAAGAGATTCTGCGCATTGTGCATGTTCAGCAGCTGGGAGGCGTTTAGACCGGTGATATTCGGAAAGCCGAGCTGTTGGGACGCCAGTGGGGCCATTGATTGGAGGGCAAGAAGATTTGGCGGTTGGCCAAGTGTCAGTGGATTGAGAGACGTTGGCACTAGATCCTCTTTCATCTGATTCACGACAGGAACCACTGGAGTGAATATCTCATTTAGTTGCGCAGCAATCGTCGGAACCGAGATGAGTTTTTGAGCCAACGCGAAAATCTCATCGTGAGTCATCGGCTTGACCACCTCCGCCTCGGGCTCCTTTTCCTTCTCCTCCTCGTCATCGGAATACTCGAAATCCTTGGTGAGCACATTTTGAATACTGCTTCCCGCCTTCTTGCGTTGCTCCTCCTGCGCCTCGGCCACTTTGAGATTGACAATTTCGGAGAATTTCTGGAGGGTTTTCTGAAGAATCGCCCGATCCTTGCTCAATATTCCCGTTCGATCCATGAGAAACTGGCGGGAGAGCTCGAGCATCTCACGCTCGCTGATAGTTCCATTGTGGTATTCTTCAGACAGCGCGAAGGTTGGAAGATTGGTGACTGGGGCCAGGAACGAAGATGGGCCGGCGCCAAGAAGACCGTCTTCCGGTGGAGGGTGGTTGGGAGTTGTGGACTCGTGCGGCTTCTTCTGCTTCTTTTTGTACTGCCCGTTGTAGAGACTCATGTCTGCTTGGCTCCCTTTCACTGCTGTCTCGACCTCCTCGAAGTCAATGGCTGAAAAAGTTTTCATTTTATTTTTTTGAATTAAAATCTCCAACTCACTGAGCCCAGCGCGTTTGCACTTCTCTCGAAGTGGCTGTACATCTTGATCAGCAAAAACCTTATTGGACATCCAGAGATTAAGAGTGCGAACCACTCTAAGCCGCTCTTTGAGGCCGCACTCGAGAAGACGATCGAGAATCTTGTCGAAAACCTTCAAAAATCGTGGCCCAAACACATCTTTCGATTTCAACTGATGCTTCGAAGCGCGGACAATGCTGTCGATGATGTAGAGAAAGTTCAATCTGTGTTGAGGTTTACTCTGAAAAAAAATCATTTTAAATTCAATATTTTCCGAAATTCTTACCTTCGATATCATCTTTTCCACACTATAAACCACATTTTTATAATCTCCTTTCGCCTTAATTGCCGCTTTTGTGATATCTTGCACTTTGTTCTTGCTCAAACTTTTCGAATCATGAACCGAAGAGAGTTCGGCTTTGAACTTTTGAAAAAGTTCGGATGCCATTCCCCAAATTGTTCGAAGACACGCTGAAAAAACAAAGAAATGAGTGAAAAGCGTAAAAAGCGTGTAAAAAGCGAAATTTTGCGAATGGGAGAAAATAAAATATCTAGGGGGAAATTAGAAGAAAGAGGATATATTTCGTTGAATTTTTGAAAAATCGATATTTCTTCCGAAATCTTAAAAATCGACGCTTATGATAAGATTCTCCGAAACTTGGAATTCAGGAGATAACGTGAGATTTGGAGCAAATCGATTGCTTCGTTGCAATCTACCGTAGCTTGTGCAAACACCTCTACGCGCAACTGCGTACTCATAAGCGTTCCAACTTTCCGAACAAAATGTTGATTTCTTCGTGCTAGAAAAACATTTTCTGGACAAAACATTTCCCATTTTTCGAAGGAGATCCATATCGATTACCGGAATCGATGGCAGAGTCCAGTGACATCCCTGCCGGCTCCTACACGTTAACGCTGGGAAAATCGTTCGAGCCAGTGACGAAGGGAAAGAAGAATGAGCAAAAGCCGGCACAATTTCATACATTGAGATGTAAGATTTTCGCGTTTCTTCGGTAGTACATGTATTTTTGATTTTCAGATGATTTCAAGCCGAGCTCGGTGTCCAACGAAGCCGACACTTATATTGCTTTCGGGAACAGTGGAGATGTTCATGTGAGTCTTTTAATTCCAGAATTTCATAAGATTTTCTTGGATTTCAGGTATCTGTACCTACCGACGGCGACAATATGACTGTTTTCAAAGGATCGAAGAAGGAGGCGAAGCCGAAGGAGTGCTTGCTCTTCTTTGACAAAACCACGAACACAGTGAGGCTGGAGAAGATCACAAGCAATATTAATGTCAAGAAAACTAGGTAAGCGCTCTTTTTGTTTCGCTCATTTTCGCAAACCCCTTTTGTATTGATTCAGAGACTTGGATCCGGGAACTGAGCAAGCGTTGAAACGGGGAATCGAGCGAATGCGAACGACGTCTTCACATGGCCTGTCTCCTCCGGTTTCCAAGCCTTCCCAACCACCACAACAATCACAACCACCACCACAAGCAGCCAACTCTCCAGATTCCTCTGAATCTAGCAGCGATTCGGAAGGATCCAGCGATTCCGATAAGTCGAACGGAGATTCGAGTGACGATGACGAGAGCGCGCTTCTGGAGCAAATGAAGCAGACGAAGCCGATTCACGCCGCGCCGCCGCAGCCAATGACTTCTTCTTATCAGCAACCAGAGAGAAATCAGTCGTATAGCATGCCGACTAATTTCGGCAATAGCACAAACTCGAGCTCCAGAGATAAGGGGTAATTTAAAATTTGAGAAAAAAAACAAGAAAATATTTATAAAATTGCAGAAACTCGGAAAAGTACGGATTGGCGCTCAGTGAGAGCTCGGAAGAAGATGACTGATGATGTAGATTTTCTGTATTTTTCTTATTTTTTTCAAGCATTTTCAAAAATTATTTATGGATTTGTATGGTTCAAACGAATAATGTCGATATATTTCTTCTTTGTGATATTTATTTAAATGTTTATTTGGGTTTCTCTGGTTTGTATGTACTAATTTCATGAATCGTTCCTGATTAATATTATTTGAATGTTTTTTTTTGGATTTCTATATATTGAAATAGTTGAGAGCTCTGCAGTGAGGTTACTTGGCGCTTTCAGCGTTTTTAATTATTTCTTTTTTTCAGAAATCAATTTTCCGGATGGCAGATACCCACCAACACCGGTATATACCGGAACACGCGGTGCCGGTGGCGATTTCGAAATTAGTATTTTTTATGAATACTTGACTCAAAATCAGAATAATTTCAGACAGAATCGAATACAGAGCGAATCGAGTTCGGAACATTAGACCTAGTCAGAGTGAGTTTTCCAGTGAAAACTCGGTAATTTCATTGTTTTCGTGATTTTTTCCAGGTAGAAACGATGGGTTCAGTGATGAAAATTGAGGAGGATGAGTGCGAAGTCGAGTTCATAGTCAGAGACGATAAGCCGAATCCGACGGATATCAAAGTTGTTAAAATTTTTACGGTGAGAAATTTTCGAAAACTGCCGAAAACAGCTTTTTTCCGGTGGTTTTTCAAGAATTCGACATTAAATAACCCGAATTATCGATTTTTTAAAATTCCAGCCAGCATTCACACGAGAGCAATCGCGAAAAATCGCCGTCGGCGATATAGTTGCAGTACTCGGAAAAGTGCGATTCTCGAACGACGGATACGTATTCCTCAACGCCCTCGCGATCAGAAAGGGCTGCGCAGCACAGTTGAGAGCCTTCAATGCCACGTGTCAAATCGCCAACGCACACTATTCCAAGAAAACCTCAAACATGCCGGACGGGCGGGAGACCGGATTCCCAAAACGGTGGGGCATCAAAAACAAGTCGGGACAGCTGAATCGGTTCCCGATGGGACTGCTCGAAGCGTCGAATGCGACCGAGAACAACATGGGAGTGTGGCCCGAGGACTTGGAGATGCTGGCGGCTGGGATTCCCTTGGATGGTGTGGATCAGCAGATGGATGATGAACCATGGGAAAAGGAGGAGGAAGAAGAGGAAGAAGAGGAGGAGGAGGAGGAGGATTCATTCGATGCGGGACCGCCGACGAAACGCCCCAAAACCTCCCCGACTTATGATGAAGACAACGAAGAATAAAATAATG
The DNA here is from genome assembly GCA_963932285.1 of Caenorhabditis macrosperma. Taxonomy (NCBI): domain Eukaryota; kingdom Metazoa; phylum Nematoda; class Chromadorea; order Rhabditida; family Rhabditidae; genus Caenorhabditis; species Caenorhabditis macrosperma. The sequence goes on from OZ010622.1 coordinate 13,348,034, forward strand.
TTTTCTTTTTTCAAAATTCCCAATTCTCACTGGTGCCATACAAAAAGTACTGTCTTGTTCTCTGTTTGTTTTCTTTTTGTCTCTTCACCGCCGTCACTTATACTTATATACATATTTATTAAACGTTCGCTCTTTTTCTATAATCGAAGGTGCTTCAAATCCGATACTTTCTTGATTTTAAATTTAACTCACCATCAAACTGAAGAAAAATCTAGAAATGCAACGCATTCATCTTGATATCGATCGAGATTTGATTAATCCGAAATTCGAGGGCTACAAAGTCTCCATTGACAACATTCATGTGGACAGCAAGAGTTTGGAGCAGGATTGTGAGCATTTTTTAAAAATCTCCAAGTAAAAATAATTTTTATTCTGTTCAGTGTGCTCGCGGAGCCCATCCAAGAGCATGGTCACTTTCCAACATGTGAAACTCTTCGCCAACTCGAATAGCCTATTTTTTAATTCTGTGAAACCGACGGATCCTGGCCAAGACCATCTTTATCGAATTATCAATACTGGACATATTCAGATGATTATTTTCAATAAATTGGTGAGGGTTTGTGAAATTTCATTTAAAAAATCGCCGAAAATTCGCAAAAAAATGTGTAAAATCCCATGAATTAAAAAATAAAACTGTTATCGCGCCGAGACTCAATCGACAAGTTAGGAGTGTGCGCCTTTAAATGCGCCTTTAAAAAATAAAACATTTTTCCCCTTTTTCGGGATTTTTTAGTGTTTTTTTTTTCAATTTCCCTTACAAACAGTGATTTTTCAGACGAATTCATGGGACACATCGATTGTTGGTCGAATCGAAGTCGGAGAAACCGACCGCCCGGCATTTCCGGTCAATCTCCTGTTCACCGAGAAAGACATCACTGTCGCTTGTGATGGAATATCGAAAATCACAGTTTTCCTGTTGGCTTCCGAGACGAATTGGGTGAAAATGCTCGAGTATGAAGTTCAAGGAGCCGCCGGAGGCTTATCTCTCATTGAGGCTCGAATTCTGAACAATAAACTCGAAGTTTTGACACAAACCATCGAAAATGAGGGAAGCAAGACGTTTAGCAAGATTCAGTGGATCACAGTGGGACTTGACGGTAAAATCAAAGAAAACTTCCAGAAACATCGTGTTTTTTTGCAGATATCGACTTTGCCGAAGAGTTGACAGTGGAGAAGCGAGTGGATTTCGTGCAAAAAGGACATTTCGAAACGTGCACATTTGGCGAGAACGGAAATATTATTTTCCTGTCGAGCGAGAAGCCGAAACTCGAATCAGATGATATTTGTGAGAGTTTAATCGATTTTTGCTAAAACTAAGTATTTTTTTTTCTCAGGCAATGGCTACAAATGGACGCAAGAGGAAAGTGTTATCAAAGTGACTTTCGAGCTGAAAACCGCAATTTCGGAAGAAGACATCGATTTGAAGATTACCAAATCTGAAATTGCCCTTGATGTCAAAGGAACGACACTTCTAATTGGCAACCTTCACGGAGAAGTTGATGCGGATGACGTCGAGATTCGTGCGGATTCTGAAGCGAAAACGTGAGCATTCAGAGGTATTCAATCCGTCATTCTCAATTTCAGCCTCGAATTGATTCTGAAACCGCTGGAAAAGACAGAGTGGAAGGAGCTGATAACTGTGAGAAATCCACGAAGAGGTGCGATGCTCGGCGAGCAGCAGCAGGCTTCGGAGACGTTTGGCGCCGAGCAGACTGTCGAGGAGTGCGATGAAGCGGAATCCTCGCTGTTCCTCAATTGGGTCGATCCGACAACTGGTCAAGTTGTCAAACAGTGTGATGTATCCGGTTGTCAAGTGTTGTTCACAAGACGGAACTGTGTCACATCTGCTACCGTATGCCTCCGTCATGACGTCGATGGGATCTTACTGTCACTCGATGACTCGTCGCCACGTCATTTGGCAACTCTTCAAGCGTTCGGATACGTTCAAGCCTCCAAACTGAACCGCTTCTGGTCGGGAACGTCGCCGAGCAACAAGTTCGCGTGCATTGTGGAGAATAGCAATCGCATTCTTCTGTATTCACAGAAAGTTGGAATTGAAGGAAGTGGGTGATCATTCTGAAATTGCTAAAAAAGAAACTAACCGTAAATCTTCAGCACTATCCAATCGAAAGACGTCCTCCACCGTCGGCCACGTCGCCAAGCAGTACCTGTTCCGAATCGAGTGCTCCGACGGCGTCCAGGGAGTGCATCTCACCGACGAGCATCTCTTCGCTGTCACCAAGAATCAGATCCATGTCGCGAAGCTTCCATGCTAGAAAACGGTTCTCATCATCATTCCTGTGACTTTATATCAGATCAACGACGATAAAACCATAGAAACCCGTCAATCAGTAGATAAGCGAAATTGGGGAAGACGAAAGAAAAGTAGAAAGAGGGGGACGAAAAACCTAAAAAAGAGAATAACAGAGTAAAAACACGTAACAAGTTAATTTAGAACAACGCTTGGTTTTTCAAAGCCGCGACAGCTGGGTGCCATTCCCATGAACAGGGCACGGACTCATCGAGTTCCGAGGGTTCAGGCCCATTTGCATCCGTTCGTTCGGCGACGGCGACACGTCGATGGATCCTTCGGTACTGTCGCCGTCCTCGAAACAACACCCGCAACAGCAGCAGCAGACGAACAGGCACGGGCACACCCGTCGCGGCTCATCCGCGTCACGGACCTGGAATATTGATTTTCTGTTTGGAAAACCCCCCGATGCTCCAAAATACCTGCGTCTCCCGCATTGAGTATATTACAGAGCCGATTATGCAAACGACGAATGACACAAAGTAGAGGTAGTGGAACTGGAAAAAGGTTGGTGGTTTGAAAAAAAGGAAAAACTCCCTACCGTATCCTTAAACATGAAAATTCCAAAAAGCAACGAATAAAAATCGGCGGTGAGTGTGGAGAGGTTGAACATCAACGCCGACGTCTTCTCGAGAACCACAGTGACCAGCGAGTAGAAGATGAACATTGAGAATGCGAACAGTCCAAAGTAGAAGATTGTCGAGCTGTCCCAAACGATTTTCGACAGCGCTTCCTGCTCAAAGACGGCTCTGAAGAAAAAACATGAGTTTGAGCTAAAATGAGCCGAAACTCACGTCTGAACGCCCGAAACGATGCACCCGAAGAGTCCGACCATGCCGAGATACTCGGTCCGTGAGTTTTGCTTCACCAGAAACTCCTCGGCCACGTTGCAAATCGCGTACATCATCGCCGCCGCCAGACACAGCAGATCGCCGAGCACTTTGCTCGATCCTCCATCGAGCCCTTTCTCGCCGAGAGCATCCGCCCAAATGACGCATGCGATTCCGATGAGACAGATGGTGACTCCTAAAATTATTTGGAAATTCTCAAAAAAAACCGCCCCGGAAAAAGAAAACCCACCAATAATATGCGAGGCGAGGTACCTCACCGACAAGAAGAGCCACGAGAGGAAGAGAACGGCGGGGATTGTGGCGCAGTCGAGCAGCTGCACCGACGTCAGATTCGTGTATTGGTAGGCTTTGACGATCATGTAGTTGGCTTCGACGTCGATGATCGCCAGGATCAGATAACGCCATCCGCGCTTCCGGAGCACGACGACGAGCCCGTTGTCGTCGGTTTTGCATGCTAGCGAGACGCAGTAGACGAAGCAGAGGAGGAAGTAGTTGGTGAAGGCTTGCGCTGGAAAATTGGACGGTTTTGGAGAATTTCGTGTAAAGTCGCAAAAAACCGCAAATTTATATCGAAAGGATTCGAAAAAAATTTCAATTTTCACTAAAAGCCAATTCCAACTTTTGAAAACTCGCCTAAAAACCAAGTTTTACCGCAAAATTTGTAAATCAGAATAATTTTCAGCGTTTCTTTTGCCAGCAAGCGCGCTCTAATGGAAACGTTATTTTTAACGGTAAAACGGTATTTTTTTCAATTTTTCAAGAATTTCACGAATGAAAAATGCAATTTTCTGATTTTTCTAGAGGCTCAGAGACCATTTTTTCGGAAAATGTAGGGAAACATTCAAGGACTGATAGGAGAATTTCACGAAAATTGATTTTAGGCCTATTACAATAAAAAAGTGTAGGCGGGAAAAAAAAACCTCGCGGGAAAAATCAAAATTTTTGGCGGGTTTTTCGCGAAATTTGCAGGTCGAAAAATTTTCGAAATAAATGATTTCCTGGTTTTTTCTTGATTTTCTCGATTTTTTCGCATTTTTTCCTGTGATTTCCGTATTTTTTCAATTTCGCATTGGGGCGCATTTGACGGCCTAAAAAGAGCAAAAAAGCCATACCGCACGGTGCGTTGATGTTCCGATTGACCAGCAGCTGACTCGACACTCCCGTTCCGCACAGGCAGAATGATAGCACTTGGCCGAGGAAGAGCGCCTTGAAGGTTCGACTGAAAAATGCACTGGATTAGTTGAAAAAACGTCAAGATTCAGGTGGAGAACCGTAATTCGGAATGGTCCTTGGACATTCCAGCCGTCTGCTCGCACTTTGAGTTTTGATTGAATGGAATGGAGTGGAATTTGGAATTCAATAAAAATTCAATTCTTCTTCTCTTTTTTTTGTTATCACAGTCCAACCGGCAGCAGCAGCAGCAGCGGCAGCAAAATGGCAGCAGAGAGAGAGAGAGGGCGAGAGACGAAGAGACGCCGACGACTGAGCGCGCACTAACTACGAAAACGCGGGCACAAACCTGATATTGGGGTCATCGCAACACGGCGAGCAGTTGATCGAGTCCTCCTCGTCGTCGTCGACGGCTCGCGGCGCCGCCTGACTACTCGTCGGCGCGAACGGATTCCGATGAGGGGCCGGTGGCGGACGAAGGAGCGTCGAGGAGGAGTGCGGTGCCGATGATGACTCAGCACCGCCGTTTGTCATCTGAATATTGACTTTATTTTTCGATTTTCAGAAAACAAAAAACACCGCTACAGACTTCGCCAGAATGGCATTTTAAAAACGAACAATTCCGGAACGCGGAAACCGGAAATTAGAACTTCGCCGATATTAATGGATTTTTAGAATTCGGAAGTGGGAGTTTTTATGAAAATTCCCGAGACTCGGAATTTTATTTTTATTTTCTTGATGGATTTTTAGGATTTTTGCTGATTTTTCCGGAACGGAATGCGGAAATAGGAATTTTCGAAAACAAACTCCGGAATGCGGTGGCCGGAAGTCGGAAAAAAGATGGATTTTCAAGATTTTTCGGAAGCCAGAAAAAGAAGTTTTTGAAAATTCAAAATTCCCGAGATTCGCGCCAAATTTTGGAGTTTTCCAAAAAAAAATTCCTGAATTCAGCTGAATGCGCTCGCCGGACGTCGGAATTTTGGAGGAATTTTTTCAGGATTTTTCGGATTTTTATGGAATTCGCATGTCAGAAATCGGAATTCCCGTCATTTCCGCATCACAAGATTACCAAAAAAAATTTTGAATTCGTCAAAAATTTCAAAAATTTCTCCTGTTTTCCAGGAAAATTTCGAAATTCCCGCGAAGTGCCGTGGTATTTATTTTGCAAAATTTTGCAGAATCGTACCGGAAAAAAGGGGAATTCCTCTAGAATTTGGTTTTCTCCAATATATTGACAATAACCAAGGATTTAAAGCCGAATCGTCATAATTTTCAGAAAAAATCAAAAATTTTCTCCGCCGCTTACCCCGTAATCGCCAAGATGAGTCCGATGGTGTTGACTGCGGCGTCGATCTTCGACGAGTGGTCGTCGTTCGCCGGCGTGCTCGTCGTAAACCGATCGATGATACGAGAATGAGTGAGCTGCAACGGGGGGAAAAAGAGGATGGGATGGATGGATGATCCGCCGTTTTCTTCTTCTTCTTCTTCATCTTTTCCCCTCCACGAGACGACGCGGTGTAATAAAATACGGCGATGGCGCCTAGAGTTTCTCTTCCGATCCGTCGGCGGGAAGAGTAAGATCTTCGCGACGTCGCGACTTCCGTCCGTTTTTTATGGGAAAAGTGGGTCGTTTCGGAATTTTTTTTCCTCCGTTAGTACCAATTAGAAACAGTTTTTTCGGAGAAATTCGCTGCACGAAAATCTGCGATTTTTATCGCAGATTTTCCGAAAAATTTCCTTTTTTTTAAAATGAATTTTTTGAAATTCAGGTAACAAGAAAGCTGTTTATTCAAATCTCCATATGAAACAAAAGATAAGAAATTTAGAAGAAAAAGAAGTTTTTTTCCGGTTTTCCTTCAAGAAGGCTCAGTTTCAAAAGAATTGCACATTTTGGAGCATTTTCGGAAAAAATTCATTTTTTGAACAAAAAAAATCGCCTACCTCGTTCTCCTCCCATGATGCTATCCTCTAGACGGCCATTCGGGTGGCAAGGTTTATTCTGAAAATTTCCGATTTCGCGAAAATTGAAAATTCGCAGAAAAAAAATCAAATATCACGGAATAAATATTTAAAAGAATGAGAAGAAAGGCAGAAGAATCAGTCAGAATTACGTATTTCTAGATATTTAGAACAAAAATCCAAAAGTGACCAGCGGGCGGCGCCGAAATTTGTTCTCTTCGTGAGTAAGAAAAATGAAATGCGCCGCTCGCCCCCTGGTCGTGGTGCAAGGATTAGAAGGGAAAGACGATGTGGAGTAGAAGAAGAAGGAGGAAAGTAGCAAAAATATATATAGAGATGAATCATGAAACTAGTAGAATAGAAGACGCGTCGGCCTTTTTCGTTTTTACGGCCACAGCGCAGGGGCCAAAAATAAAGGAGAAAGAAGGGCTACATGCACAATATTTGTGGAAGGGGGGAAGAGTGCATCGAGAGGAGGAGGAGGAGCACAATGATTATATTGAGAACCTCTAGTACATGGACTGGAGAGAAAAAAAAATGTGTTGGTGGTGGTAGTGGTGGTGGTGGTGCTCTCCAAGAGCACACACCAAAACTAACGCGCCTAACACTTGAGGCTTCGTCTTCTTCGCCTCTTCTTATTCCTTCCTCCCAAGAGGCCATCCTTCATTTTCGAAATATTCCTCGCCTTTTCGAACACACACCACCAGTTTTGGGAGAGGGGAGGTGGAGGCGGCTAGCGAGTGCACTTCTTATCATTTCGACGCACTTTTCTAATCAATTTGATTGTTGGACGTCTGAAAAAGTAGTTAGAAAAAAGGAGCGGGGTTTCAACATTAAAAAAAAAATGAAATTAACAATTAAAATTCGTCTGCATTTGAATCCACAGTAATCTCCCTATACACCGTGACGAGAATTTGCAGACATTTTCGGGGTTTCTGGGGCGCGTATCGTTTCATTTCATATTATGGTACATTCGGCAAAGAATAACAAAACAAGATGATCAGAGGAAGGAGGAGGAGAAGGGGCATAAATTATGTGTATAAATATGTGAAAAATGTAAAAAAAAAAAAACGAAGGAAAACGACGGGAAACGATCCTTCCAAGGGTGGTAAGAAGCGATTTTTCGTTGGCTTCCTGCGGAACATCAGCAAAATCAGGAAAAACGAGAAACAGGGGCGGCGAGTTTTGTGAAGGAGGAGGAGTTGTATTTATAAAACGTGGCCGTTTTTTCTTCCAATTTTGACGACAAGGACAAGGAAAAGTAAGTAGGTGTGTTTGTGTGTGTGTTATCGATCGAACCGACACTTATCCCGCATCGAAACAACTTTGAGATTATTGGAATATTGGCTGATTTTCGGGTGTGTGTGTTAGGCACTCGGCGGCGCGTAGTTCGGCTGCGTTGACACAAAGTAGTCGTCGAAGAAGTGGTAGAGCGTGTCGAACGTCGGCCGACGATCCGGCGTCCTATCCCAGCACTTGAGCATCACCTCTTCGTAGATCTGCTCCGGGCACCCGCGTGGCATTGGCATACGGTAGCCGAGCTCCACTTGCTCGACGACTTCCCGATTGTGCATTCCTGGAAAACATTGTATTTTTGAGTAGGTATTTTTAAAAAAATTAAATACCTGGATAAGGCACTTGTCCTTTGGTCATAATCTCATAGAGCAAGATTCCATACGACCAAACGTCACTCTTCACTGTGAAATTTCCGCACGTCGCCGCCTCGGGAGCCGTCCATTTGATGGGGAACTTGGCGCCGGTGCGCGCCTCGTAAATGTCCTCCTCCATCAGCTTGCGCGCCAGTCCGAAATCGGCCACCTTCACGACGGGCACTCCGGAGATCTTGTCGCCGACGAGCACATTCCTTGCGGCCAAGTCTCGATGGACGAGCTTTCGCTCTTCCAGGTACATCATACCGTTCGCAATCTGCGCGGCCATGTCGACAAGCGCCGCGATGCCCAGGGTGCTTCCATCATTCCGGAGATAGTGAAGGAGGGACCCGTTGATCATGTACTCGGTGATGATGTAGAATGGCTCCTCTCGGGTGCACACTGCGTAGAGTTTCACGAGATTCGGGTGATCGCACTGCTTCATGATTTGCGCTTCTCTGAAGAAAATTTTTTCTTTTATTTTTAATTTTAAAGTTCATTATCTCACTGTAAGAAAGCTTCCGGTGACATTGTGCCCGGTTTCATCGTCTTAATCGCAACCTCCACAATTCCTCGCCACTTTCCGTACCAGACGTCTCCGAAGTTTCCGTCGCCAAGCTTCCGCTTCAAGTGAAGCTGATTGCGTGGAATCTCCCAATTCTGCTGTGTGTCGTGCGACAAATCGGGTCGTGTCGGGGTGAGACGCGGCGCCGGGAACGTCAACTGACAGCACAACCCGTCCGCCATGTCCGAGTAGTAGCGGACGAGCTCCGGCAGCGAGCGGAACGTGCGTCGCGTCGTGATATAGTATCCCTGGTCGTGGTCGAGCCGCTTGATTTTGTAGTGTTTCACTGTGCCTGGAAAATTGAGCAGCGATTTCGAGGTAACATTGCGAACCGATGACTCACCGCCATTCCGTGAGTCATCTGCATCTCTGATTGTTAGCGCAAACTCTCGCGTTTCTGCGTCGCGTTCTCTGATCAAAAAGGTTCCTTTCGGTAAGTTCGAAGACAAAACTAATCGCTCTGCGCGGTTTCTGGGGATCTTTCCGGCGTACCATCTGCAAAAATCAATAGTTCATTGCTCGTTCCCTCTCTCTCTCTCGAACTCACTCTTCACTCTCAATCGTCTGTTGTCTCGCGACAAAATTGCGTGGCACGTAGCCAGTGTGTTGTGTTCTGTGATGCCGCACGTACCACCAATCGCAATTGGTGTGATCCAAGAGCTGCATAATATCGCCTTTTTGAAAGCTGAGGTCGCCGTCGGCTCGCGAGTCGTACGGATACAACGCGACGAGCACTTCCCGATCGGGGTTGCGTCCGCTGAGACCGGCGTCGCTGGTGCCGTTCAGCGAGATGGTCGCCTCGGTTCCGCCGCTATTTACATGATAGACCGTCTGCTGTGGAGGCACTGTGAACCTGAAGTGTCGTCTAGCGGCGGTGAGAATTCGCGTTCGGGGAAGTTCATTTTACCTGTTCACATCGATTCGTTCTGTTACTCCCGACTCACTGCCGCCGGATCGCCGTTCTTTTGAGAACAGACAACCCATTTTTATTCTGAAAATGTTGAAAATTAAATTTAAAACAAAAAAACGTTCTCGATTACGAAACTCACATCAGACTTCTGGGGGGCGAGTGCGCGGGTTATCTTTCGCGCATGGGAGCGTGTGTTTGTGGTCTTCAAACTATTGAGGGCCTGCAAAAGAAGGAATATTTCGAAAGAGTTGGAGAAGAAGAAGAAGGAAATGGAGAAGAGCGTATTATTATAATTATAATCAGCTAACTGTTCGATGCCAAGCAAAACAGGAATGAGAGAGAGAGAGAGAACAATACAAAGCGAAGCGGGTCACCAGCGGGGCCTGGTAACACGATTGTCACTTTCTTCTGGCTGTCGGGGGGCTGGCCCCCTCGCACTAAAATATATCTTCATTTGGGAGAAAATCGAGTGAGATGGGGGAAGATTGGAATTTGGCGAAAACTTGCGGTTTTTTTATTGATTTATTTAATCGGAAGAATTCCGATATAACGCTTTCGAACTGAAAGAAAGGATGATTGTTCTAGTTTTCTAACTTTTTTCATTAGAAATAAGAAATAAACAAAAAAATGATGAAAAAAGAAAGCAATATCAACTTTTCTACCATTTTTCTTAAAGGCGCATATGGCAATTTGTACATTGGGTCTTCAAGCGAAAGGAGAAAATAAAGAAACATTTTGGAATTTCCGGAATTCCTGCACCGGAAAATTCCGGATTTCGGTTCGCAATCATTGATCGGACATTTTCGGGAATTATGATCGACACTCCGGGAGGCCTTGATGGAGAAAGAGAGCGAGCGAGAGAGAGAGAGAGAGAAACAAGCGAGGCGAAACCGAACAGGAGGTCGTTTCGGCCGCGGCCGAGGGGCTATGGTGCGTGGTGACGACGATGCGGAGCGAAAAGCGTCCCCCCTCATTGTGAAAGGGAGGGAAATTGAGAGAGAGAGGGTGGGGGGAGATCAGAAGAGAGAGAGAGAGAGTGACCGGTGCGAGACGCAGACACAACGAGACCGACCGCCCTTCGGATAGTGTGCTGCACTCGGGTGGTGGGCGGGGAGAGAACGCAGACAGTTCGACCGCCACGACGACGACACTCTCGCGGCCCGTTCTATTGCACCCCAGGCCAGTCCGCCGCACTAGTCACCCCCGGGGCTGGCTGGCTGTCTCGTGTTCTGGCTCATGCTCGCCGAGCACTCGTCTCGGGGCAAATGTGTCATTTCCATCTTGTTCCTGCCCATCGTTTCAATGAGACATTTCTCCAATTTGGCCGAATCCAATTGGATATGGGAAAACTTTTGATGGTAGAATGGAAAAAAAAATAAGGGAAACAGCGGCAAAAATTTAAAACAATGCAATTTTTTCGCAATTTATCGTTATTCATCTTTTTTTGCCGGAAACATAAGAAAACAACAGTACTATTATTATAAATAAAATAATTTGAAATTCCTAAAAATGCTCGAAAACAAATTGATGTACAATTTTGCTTTTTTTTGCAATTTAAATGTTAATTTTCAGTTTTTTTCCGAAAAGTCTACGGAAAAATCCGCGAATTTTCGACAAGAAATATATGAAAATCGTGCAAAAATTAAAAATTTGCCTGAAGTTCGTTTTCCACTGATTTTATTTTGAAAAATTATCAAAAATGCAAACCTTCAATGTTTTTTTTTCGAAATTTATCCTTTTTGTGTTTTACCGATTTTCCCTGAAATTTTAAAAATATTCAAAAAGCAAATCCAAAATCAATGTTTGCCAAAGAAAAATTAGTTAAAATTTCACGGGAACTTGTTTTCCACTACTAGTACCTAATTTCAATGTTTGAAATAGAAAAATAGAAATACAACAAAACGTGTTCGAAAACAGGTTGAAAATTAAAAAATTAAAAAAATCCCATTACCGAGGTGAAAAATAATTCATTTCGAGCATGGTAACCAGTAAATTTGCGCGGGTTTCATGGAAGATGGTTGTTGGATGGGTGCTGCTGAGGCCTGATCATTTTTTAAAAAAATCTCTGATTGATTGATCAAGTATTATTTTTTTCCTGTTGCTCAGAGAATTGCATTGATTGCGATTGAAATAATAAGAAAACGAACAAGAGACATAGAGAAGGGGCAGATGGCAAGAAAAATCGGGGGAAAACATTTGGAAATGGAAAATCGTCTACAATTGAATAATGAGATGCGGAATTTTTAGCTTTTAGCTTCTTTTTCGGAATACAAAAAAACAAAATTTAATCGACTCCCGAAAATATTTCCGAATTCTCAATGGCTGTCAATAGTTTCGATTTGAGCTCTTTGAAAGTTGTGTACGGCGGAAGATCGAGCCGGTTGAAGCTGCAAAACGCATTTTTCAAGCTTAAAAGAGCATAAATCAAAGAAGCTAACCACGTGTGCGCTCTGGGCAACATATCCGGGCTTCCCCACCGCTCGATAGTGAACTTCTGAAGTCCATTCGATCCGTAGAGCTCCCGGAATCCGTTCATCGGCACCCGAGACGTTCCCGAGACGAATTGCAGCACTCTGGCGCGCATTTCATTGTCAAACGAGAGGATGCACTTCCAAAAGTTGTGCACCACTTGGCTACTCGGCCCGTATCCTCCCTTGTAGATCGTGTTCGCCTTCCAGTCTTTCACATCAATTTTTTGCAGTCCGCACATCAAAAGTTCGAGCTCGTTGGCGTCGAAAAGGCGAAGAAGATTCGATGGGACGACCTAAACAGGGAAAAAAGTGAATATTTGAGTGAAAAAAGAAGGAAATCACCTCTTGAACGCCCTTCAAAATCTGATTCATCTGCTTCTCAATCCGATTCACAAATCGCCAACTAATCACCGCCTCAATGTACTCCTCCTTATTCTCCTCCGTGACCGCAATGCTCGCCCCATCGGGCACCAGCTCCACAGTTTGCGTTTCGCCGAAAATCGACTCGTCAAGAGTGAACGTCAACTCCAAATCCGCCGGATCATTGTCCTTGACGTAAATGAGCGAGTTGTAATAGGCATTGTCGACGGATTCCATGTCAAAGAGGGTGATCTTTTTGCCGAGCATCATCTTATAAAACGGCCGAATAAAGAACGCGTCGAGCAGTTTGCTGTGATAGATGGCCATTCCAATGATGCGTCCGATAAAGTGAAAATAGGATAAATGCTCCGGATTGCACGCCTCCGAGTGGGGATTGATTTGAAGAGTGTAGTTATCCCTGAAAGAGAAAACACAATTGCATTTTTGAAATATGTCGCCTCCGATGACTCACGTGGCCGAGTATTCAAAAAGTCCATAATAGGGGTTGAATATTTGATGCGAGAGCAGGAAGAACCACTCTCTCGTCACTCCTCCATAGTCTAATCCGGTCTCGCCAAAGAACTCAATCCACAGCTTGTTTCGCAGATCATAGTCCTTCTGGAATCAAAACTGATGGTTAGATATTGAGATTTAAAAGAAACTCACCTTTTCCATGATATGCCTATAAGAGTCTTCGAATAAAGTGTCCCGATGGACGACCATGTCGCACTTTCCACTGTTGCTATTGGGTTTGGGGAGTCGCGAACGGAGATATTCAACTTTTCGCTTATAATCTCGAGAGTAGGGCACCGCGGGCCCGGCAATGTTCTCATTTTCAAATCGCGGATCCTCCCATTGGGTTCGTCGACGGTTGTGATCAATGAAGAACACACGCCCGTCCACGTGCACTCGCTGCTCCCATCCTGGCGGTAGGGCGCCAATTTCGTCGTCCGTTTTTCCGCGGAGAGGGAGCCGCGCGGCGACGCCCGTTCGCGGATCCGTCCACGTCGTCGTCTTCGTGCGGTGGTCAATGAAGAAGGTGCGTCCGTTGGGCGCCACTTGCATGTCCCAACCGTCGGGCAGCCGAATCTCGTCGTCCTCCTCCTCGTGGCCACCTTGCTCGAAATTGGCACGCATCGCGTCGTCAATCTGCAAGTTTGCTACTAGCTAGAACTGAAAACAAGAGGCAACTAGAGAGAGGAAGAGTGTTCAAAAAGAAGCAAATGCAAGGGGAGGTGCTCGTTGAAAAGTAAGCGGTTCGAACTTTCACCCGCGACCGACCGATGCATTATGCATTTTGACCTCTCGGCTAGTGCACTTTCAGTGCTGCTCATTTTTGAGCTTTTTTTTCAAAAAGAGATAATTGCACACGTGTTGGAGCAAAAAAGTACATAAAAAAAGAGAGCGTGAAACGAGAAATACAGAAGCCATGTACTCTCTGAATGAGGAAATCCGAGAGAGGCGAGATGCAGAAAAGAAACCGGCTGCTTCTTCTCGTCTCGTCACACGTGTGGAGCCCTCCCGAAATTTGCTCCAAATATTTGAACAGCACACATACATACACTACAACAAAATACTGCCGTCCGTGCGGCTTGAGGAGCGCAGTTACTATTTAGAGTGAGCGAGTGAGTGAGTGAGAGTTGAGTAATAATCGCGCGCGCCTATTTGCATTTGTTTACTGATATGCTCGACGAGGACGCTATCATCAAAACCAAAAAAAAGATGGCCAATGTGTAGAAAAAAAATTATATATATATACTTATATATATGGCTAGTGGTATACAAAGGCGTTCAATCGAACACAAGCAAATTTTTGCAATTGTCCATCACTACTGCCGCCGCGGCGGCACCACCTCAAAAACAATGCGGAATTTTTTATGACCTACCGCGGTCAATTCGTTGCTGACCACCGACGTGTCGGATGGTTCGTCGGTCACCTGGCTGCGATGCTCGTAATTGTCGCGCCGGCGGCGAGTCTCCTCAATGACCGACTGCTCGGTGAGCGCGTTCGTCAGGCCGCTGGAATAGACACGTAATTGCAGCCACACACATAACAAATGGCTCACTTTGACGCTCCATCCGGTCGTGTGAATTGCGTGGTTCGCAGCGCGTGATTGACGTACAACGTTCTTCCGTTTCCATCTTCCCGCTCCTCCCATCCTTGCGGCATTTCGCTTGACGCCGCCGTTTGTAGGTCGTTTGTAGACTCGTTTGGCGAGCTGTCAAGGGAAGATGGCATGAAGTGAAAGCTAAGGAATAGTGTGCCGAGGTTTCTGGAAGATTTCTTGGTTTAGATATGGAGAGAAACCTAATAATTTACTCACTTTCCCTTGGAAGACGTGTTCGCTTGAAGTGGGTACTCTTCAGGGTTCGGCGCCTGGTAGGAGATGCGTCCGTCGCCCAGCGGTTTGCTCACAAATCCCATAAGAACATCCTTGCGTAACCGGTTTTCATCGTAGACTAGTACTTTGAGCAAACAAGCCCGAGTGCAGCGGAACGTAAATACACTGTTCCATGTCGGGTTGCGCGTCTGGAAACGTGAAGCTTTTATTGTTCATTCATTTTTTAAGCTATATTTTCTGATTTTCGTTCTTCACATTAAAAATCATACAAAGCGCTGCTATTTATGAAATTTGGCGAGCAAAAACGACGAAATTCGCGAAAAAAGAGAATAATTTCAAAGTACTTTTAAAGGAACATAGGCGGATCCGCGCATTGGGTCTCGCAACGAACTATGCCTACTACTGTAGAACCGCCCGTTTTGCATCGACTTTTTTGAAACGTTTTCCGTTTTTTTTCTCGGTTTTCGCCGAATTTTTCACACGAATCGTCGAAAATTTGCTTTAAAAAAGGAATCGAAAGAAAAATTCCATCGATAAATGACCCCCACTTTTCAGATTTGCTCACAATTTTCTCACGAATAAAGGAAGAAAATGTTTCGTAATGTTTGAATAATCAATAAAGCAGCGTTTACAGTGTTCAGTTATCACTCACTTTTCTCTTTGTCTCCACCTGAACCTCGTCGACGATGTCCCCGTTGGCATTCTCTAATCGAATCACACAATATGGCGATATGACGCCGAAAAGATCCCTTTTCCCGAGTTTTGCACCACGTTGCAGTCGGACCCGTAGGAGTTCAGTTTCCTGAAGAGACGAGCACTTTGGATGCGGATAACCGGAAATGTGCAACTCACGAGGTCACTATTTGCCGGATATCCATGAACCACAGTCTGCACAACCATTTCATACGGTTCCAAACGGTCGAAATGCAGAAGTTTTCACAACAATAAGCACATAAAATTCCCACGTGGAAGACGCAGGAATGCAACTAGTTTTTCTTCTTGAGCCTGCATATGGAGTTAAATTTATGTATGAGAGAGAGGAAAAAAAAACAGAAAGTTTACAAGGAGAATGAGAATTGAGATAAATTAGCATATGATAAATAGAAATTGATATGATTAAATTGCAGTGCTCACCAAAGAAAATGAGAGAACCCGCGTATGAAGCATGCTAGTGGGCTATTCGCACCGCGAAACTGGTCATGAGCCGGAGTGAAAAATTGGAACAATGAGCGAAACAGAGCGCTACAATCGCAAACATGTACCTCGTGGGGGGTAGAGAGTCGTTTTTGCCCCCAACACTACTGATATCATTATAACTTTTTTTTGGCTGGGTGATTGTTAAATGGTACAGAAAAACAGCGAAGAGAGATAGAAAATCAATGTTGATCATCAGTCTTTTTGTCTCCCTCTCTACACCGTCCACGAGTAACTAGATAAAGAGAGAGAGAGACATTGACATTCCGGTTTCTATCGCCTACCGCCCACCAAAAATAAAATTAGAAAAGAAGGAGGAGAGGAAGAAAACAGGCTGTTCTTTCTCTCTCTCTCTCTTCCTTCACCTCTTTGGCGCGACGACTTATGTCCATGAAACCTTGCTATACTAGGAATAGAGAGAAACGGGGAGAGGAGGAGAGAAGAGACATCCATGGCGTGAGAGAAAGACAAAATGAGAGACTGACGAAAGACTGGGCGTGTGAGAGAGACGGAGGCACGGAGAGAACTGGGCTGGGCTGGGATACACGCGGGGAGAAGCAGAGAGCTGGGGAGGAAGCAGTAGAATGTGTATGTGTATGGAAGGGGAGATGAAGGGCGACGGCGACGATGAATGACGCCGATGAAGAAGACGTGCGGCGACGATGTCACGTCACTGTTTCCATTATTCTCAATCAGAGTCCGAATCGCTCAGTTCTATGATTTCCTTGTGCGATTTGCGCTTCTTGCTGCTCGTTTCTTCCTGAAATAAGAACCAGTTCTATTTTTAATTTTTTCCAAAAAAAATTTCCCCCAAAAGTTCACTAGAAGCCATAATTCGCATAAAAACAGAACTCTTACGTCAGCATCGTTGGCCTTCCGCTTCTGCTGTTGCTTATCCCCCGAGCTTCCTTGCCTGCAAAAATTTTCGGGATTTCTTGAAAATTAAAAAAAAAATTACCGATTTCCTCGCAGTGTCCTCGAAGACGTTTCCTTCGAGTCCTGCGCAATAATATCCATGGCGCCGAATAGGTTGCTGTACTTTTTGAGCAACACCGTCGCTTTCTCGTTTCTAGAAAAAATCCTAATTGATTTTGAAAATTTTCCAAAAATTACGTCTTAATCGAAGCGAATGCCTCTTGCATGTGATGTCTAGCCATGAACGCCTCGGTGGCTCGTAGTTTTTTCTGGACACAGGTGGTGCTGAACCACTGAAGATGCTCCAGAACTTGTTGCAGTGTCAGTTTCGTCGGTGTTCCTTTTTTGGGCAAGCGGACGTTTAGACCCAGGATATCGTTGTTCTGGAATTAGAATTGAGATATGAAATTTGAATTTACCAAAATGAGGGAAAGGTTTTCACAAAAAATGTGAGATTTTCGAGCACTTTTCGATATCTCAGAAACGAGAAATTTACGAAAAATTCAAAAATGCTCACCGACAGCAGCTTTTTAATAAGCTGAGCAACCAGTTCGGCGACTTTTTGGCACTGCTCCGAGTCCTCTATGAGCACTTTCAACGCGTCCGCCGTGAAGTTGTCATCCTTGCTCGGCGTTCGATTGAAGATCGCTCTGATCAATCCCGCCCACGGTTCTCGATCTGAAACTTGACGCTTTCTTATTTTTCGCAAAATTTCAACTGCTATTCTTTTTCTGCTTACCCATGCGTTTCATCATCAATATTATATTGGCGATGGCTTCGTCGTGTCGGGTGGCGTCGAGTTTCGGTATCGAGTTCAAGAACCATTCTATCGGAACACCGTCGGCGTGGACTAGATGCCAGAAGACCCACTGCGGCGTTGTCGCCCACTCAACCGACGCGAGGACGATTCGCGAGAAGGACTCCTTTTTGAACAGTTTTATCTCTTCCCGAATGATGTCACTGACGAAGAGTCGCAACTGTGTGGCGTCGAGATTCGAGCAAAGCGTCTGCAGGAGCTCCGGCGACGCCATCACATCGTCTTCAAATTGCGAGAACACGAACGGCACGAGATAGGCGAAGAGTCGGTTGTCATTGACGGCGCACATTTGTAGATCAGAAGCGAGCATCTCATCGACACTCCGCTCGCTCATCCTTGCGACGTCCTTATAAGATTCTATGCACTCTTTGGGTCGGGCTCCGGTGCCTTTGATGAAATAGAGGAAGACGTAGGTTAGAGTGGGGTCCACTTCTCGCATCGACGCCATCAAGCTGGCCATGATTTCCGCAGATGAGTCATCGTCGTCGGGTGGCGAGCAGAGCATTTTGCAGCACGAGTAGATGGGATGGGTGAATGCTTCGGAGAGATCTTTCTCGTTTTCCGGCAGCAACGACTTCTCCTCTGGCACCACTGGTCCAATGATGCCTACAAGGCACTGCGCGATGAGTTCTTGTTGCTCATCGAAGCCCTCTTCCGTTTTCAGAATGAAAGTCAATACACCCTCGAGAGCCTCACACTTGTCCGCGTCATCGCTCATCTCCTTCCACTGAGTCTTGAGATTCTCGATCTTCGGTTTGAACTCTCCCTTGAGCTGTTTGATGTTTCGATTCAATTCGGCCTCCTCGTCATTCTCCGGCCGCACCTTCTCCTTTTCCTGCTGCTTCGGCGCCTTCTCCGCTTTCTCCACCGGCGGCGGTGTCGTCACTTCTGGATCCTTGAGAATCGGCAACACGGGCGGCGTGGGTGGCGGCGGCAATAGAACCTTCTTCTCGTCTGTCGGCTTCTTTTTCAGTTTTGGAACCGCCATTGGACCCGAATTTCTCACAAAGTCCGGCCAAATGGCTCGGATTCCCTCGGCAACGCGGCGATCGATTTTGTGATGCTCCAGAATTTGCTGAAGCCCTTGTTGAAGCCGGTCCCTGCACACTTTCATAGCGGTTGTCAAGTTCCGACGGACTGTTGGCGCGCAAGGTGGAAGGAATATGTCAGCGCTCTGAAAAATCGATTTTATCGGCTAAAAAAATTATTAAAAAAATGCTCACTTTGCAAACATATTCAAAAAACGAGTTCGCAAGGAAGGAGCAGTGGGAGCCTTGAAGAATCGAGTTCTGGTGCGGTGGAGGCGCTTGGAGGAAGAGTGCGTGGCTGGAAAATGGGGCTTTAGGGAACGAGAAGCACACTTTGAAACGATTACCGAATAACATTCAACGGAACATCGATATTGCTGAAATTCATCGGATTTCTCTCATCGCACCCGAACCAATCGATAAATAAGCAGAGTTTCAGCCATTGTTGGTCGGGTCCGCTCTGCAAAAAATAAATTTTTAGCTTATTATTCCGAATATTTTGCTACCTGCGCAGTGGCGATGAGCAAGTGAAGCAGTTGAATTCTGCTATCAAAAGCCACCGGGGAGACTTTCGCCGGGTCCAATTGCAAGCTGACCAAAAAGCGCACACACTCGGCACGCAGGCCCGGACCGTCGTTTCCACGGAAGAACTTGTAGGAGAGCCAGGAGAAGTAGGTCAGAAGGTTCTTTCCGCCGTGATGAACGATGAACTCGACGCGCCGCACGAGCTCGATGCTGAGCCGAAGCTGTTGGAAGTTGTTCGGCTTGGCGAGATAGTCGTCGAGGCTGCCGACGCCGTAGGACGCGGGATTCTGGGCGATGTCCTTCCAAATGTCCTCGATTTGCGGCAGCTTTCCCAATCGGATGAGAATCAGCAGGAAGTCGCGGCCGAGTGTTAGACAGTCGAATTTTCGGGTTCTAGGAGAGGGTTTTTTAAAGAGTTTTTTGACAATTTCACACTCACTTGATCACCCAATGCACGAAATTCACCATATTCTCGCGGAAGGTGTCCTCTTTGGTCATGGGCGCCGGACTGGCGACGACGGCGTGCGAAATGCACGTCAAGATCGTGGAGACGAGGGCGGCGCACGATTTTTGCGCTTTAAACCAGGAATCGAACTCGCGGATGATGCTGACCAACTGGAAAATCGGGGTGTTGATCGATTTGCGGATGATTAACACTGTAATACTCACATTGACCAAAACTCGCGTCTTTGTCGCAAAATCGCTGGAACTGGTTGTAGTACGGAACGCGCTCATCACAACGTTCTCGATTTGTTTGACATTCTGTCGAACGCCTTCTCGGATGAGCCGGATGAGCTGCTCTTTGCACGACCAATGGATAAAGGGCCAGAGTTCTGGAAAAAGATATTGAAGAAAGAGATGAGAATTTGATTAATTACCGAATAGAGCCATGTTCATATTGCAGAGTATTGTGTGCCAATAGTCGACGCCGCCGCCATTGATGTATCGGATCATCTGGAAGAAAAGTTTTTTTTTTGGCAAAAATTAAAATCAAAATCGATTATTTACTCACTCTTGCGAACATTTCCTGATTCTCGCCACAAGTCAAAATGTGGTACATGACGCCGACCGACTTGGCGTCATGGTCGTCTTTCGCGATCAGCACATCGATGACCTCCTTGTCGGACATTCCTTGAATCCGCGTGTCCAGCGTCACCGAGTCATTCACGAATTTTAGGACCAATTCCGGCGGATGTTCGGCTTTCATGTTGATCTTCATCAACTTCTGAATTCGTCGTGACTGCTGCTCGTTCATATTTTTTTCGGAGTTTGAGGTTTTCGAAGGTTCTGCAAGGAAGATTCGATTCTGCATGATTTTCAAAGGATTCGAAAGAGAAAAAAAGATTTTAAGAAAAATTGGAAAATTGCTAATTTCAATTTTTGTTGAAATTCCATGAAATTGGATTTTGTTGGAAAATCAAGCAAAATAGGATGGAAAACTTGCAGTATTCGATTGAACTGACATTTTTTGAAAGTTCTGGAAAAAAATAAAATTTTAAAAAGTTTGACGCCGAAAATCTTTTTCCCGTTCCCATGGATTTTCTTCGTGAAATCAAGCAAAATAGGACGAAAAACTAGCAGTATTCGATTGAATTAACATTTTCCAACAGTTTTATAGAGAAAAAGCTGAAAAATATGCTTGGCGCCGAGAAATTGCGAATTCCCATTTTTGTTTCATTTCCTATTTCCCCGTTGTCTCCACCGATTTTCTTCGGGAAATCAAGCGAAATACGATGGAAAACAACCAGTATTCGATTATTTTAACACTTTTCAACAGTTTTATTCGAAAATTGAATGGAAAAACAATTCGAAAAGTGAGAAAAAAAGCGAAATTTGCAAATATGGCCTGAAAACGAGGTGGCCGAGAAGTTGCAAGTGAAATTGAAAACTCGGCCAAAAATTCCCAAATCGTTCGAGCGGGCCGATTCGAACAATTCGCCCTTTATCCCAACAATTTTCCACTGTTTTACCTAAAATTTCCTCGAAAATCGATAGATTCCAATCGGAAAAATATTCCGAAAAGCGCCCACCAATCGAAAATATTGCAGGTATGCCCGTTCGAGTGGCTGGTAAAGCCATCACCGACCTGGGCTATCTCCATTCGAGGGTGAGGGAAAATTTGATTTTTGTTTTTTTTTCGGTTGAAAAAACGCAATTTCAGGTTAACACAGAAGAGCTGTTCGCCGGCGAGCACCCGAAGATCCACACAGAGCTGCAGCGAGCTCTCGACGCCTCCGAACAGTTTCTCAATGACAGCGACACCGTCTTATTCGCCTCGGCGACTATCAAGCGGATTTTAGTCATCTTCCAGTGAGTCATCGATTGATATTTCGTCTAGAAAACAATGCTCTCAAATTGCAGAACATCAAAACAACCGCTGCCCGAGAGTTTCTGGGACAAACTCGTTTTGCACATCAAACGCGTTTGGGATCACACGGCGGATTGTGTGTGCTACGACGCGGTGGAGACGTTCACCACGCTGCTCTCCCTTCATCTGGAGCAGTGTGTGGATTGTCTCGAGCGACCGGCGAACGATTCGCACGCCAACTGTGACCGGATAAACGAGATAACCCAGTGGCTTCTCGAGCCCACGACGCTCTGCAAATCGCGCTTCAAATGCATCACGCACCTCGTCAACCAGTGCCCGACGCTGCGTTGGAACCTGGGCGAGGACTTCTTCCGCCGCACCTACCCACTTCTCGTCAACCCGTCGCTCTCGGCGGTCATTTGCCAATTGATCGTCGGCAATATTTATTATCAGGACGAGTTGTGGGATTTGCACTGCGATCTGCTGCTCGCACTCACCGAATCGCACGACGCCAAGTTGATCAAGACGCGACTGATTCCGATGCTGCAAAAGTACAATCCGGCGAATGCGCCCAAAGAGAATTTGTCGGTGATTGCGGTCAATTTTCTCAAAAAGCTTCTCACTATTCTGAATAGTACGTTTTTCCGAATAATTTCGAATTTAAATTGAAAATTCTCAGAACGCAACCCATCTCGCGATATGCTGGCGTATCTGGAAATCGCTCACGCGTTGATAACAACCACTTGGCCTCGGAAACAAGTGAAAAACGATAAAGTACTCGATCTGGTTGATTTTTCGCATTGGAATCAGTGCATTTCGGAGGAGGTGCTGACTAGTGCCGTTTTCCACGTTGATTCGGAGGTTTGCCGTTTTTCCGAAACTTTTGCGCTCCTGGAATTTTACCAACAAGGAATTTTCTATACATTGATCATACATAGTGGCTACCTGTGCGAACTTCTAGTTTTTGAGAAATGTTGTCTCAAAGTGCTCAAAACCGCCTGATTTCGTGAAAAAACGCATCTTTGAGCACTTTAGAAGAAAATATCTGGGAAACTAGGTAGTGACTATGTGGGATCGATTCCCAGTATCAAAAAGTGTATCCTTGCAATTTCACTTCCCTTGTAAGCTTTTAAAGAATGGAAGGGTCTCGAAGCGATAGGAAAACAATCAATTTTCCCTTCCAGGTCCGCCTCACCGCATTTCGTCTTATCGTTGAGAACCCGCGAAAGACCACAATCTTCAACGAGACCGATCTGGATTTCATCCGCTATTTCATCGACAGCAACATGGTGTTCCAAGAGCCCAGCGCCCGCCATACACTCATCGCCTCATTCAAACTAATGTGCCAGCGATTCGGCGCCTCCTCCGACGTCTACATGCGTCCGAAGCCTGCAAACGCGGCGGGCGAGCAAGACTCGCCAGAGTACCAGTTTAGCCCGTCGACATACGAAAAGGAGCTTCTTCAGCTGCCGAAATGGCGCGAGAACACGCGCGAGAAGATCTATGGGATCCCAAACGACTACATGTTGCTGATTTCCTGGATGGCGCGTTGTGCGTTCAACGCGTTGTCCGCCGAAGCGAACCACTATCGGCGGATTATGGCGTTGATGCAGATCGACGTTCTGTTCACTAAGGAGAACTTTATCACTGATAACAAGCGGCTGTTCGCCGATTGGATGCACCTCGACAGAACGCTCGGGTCGGATCGCCACAAGCTCGTCGTCAACTGCCTCGACGACTCCTACGAGATTGTTCAATCGACGGCGCTGAATTTGCTGAAAAAGTTGGACTTTGGAAACGTGAAAGTGGACGAGGAGGAGTACATCAAGGAGGCGCTGGCGCTGGTCAACTCGACAAGATCTCAAAATCTCTCGTCCGCCGGCTACCGCATTCGCTACTATCTCATTCAGCATCCCGACAAGTACACGACGCTTTTGAAGCGGCTCATTGGCGAGATCAAAGTGAGAACGAGCTCGGCAGAGGAGGGATTGGTAAGGGGAAATGGATCTTTTGGATTTTATCGATTTTTCTTCAGATGAACATTATCAAACTGCCACTTCACCCGATTCTCTATCTTTTGGTGCTTCTTCTCAAGAATCCGACAGATTTCGGCGAGGAGCCGGAACGATTGAAGTTCATCCGGGAGGAGGTGCTCAACGAGATCATGCCAATCAGTCATCGCATCGTATCGATCGTCAACCCTGTCGTACAGAATCTCTCGCCAGAAGGCTACATTCCGGAGGACTTTTTGAACAATTTAAACGAGAAATCCACCGAGACACTGTCAGGCATCTCGCAACACCTTCTCGTCTGCTGCTGGAGGGCTCACAAGGAGGTCTCCGCGCTGTTCTCGTGGATTAGCGACTCGCCGGCGCCGAAAGGAATCGTCACGGCGGCGGAGATCGAGGAGATTGGCGTGTTCTTCTGGAATCAACTCACCGAGTGCAAACACAAAGGCGCGTTCGAGTCGGCCACCGACGGGTTCGTTCAACTTTGCAAATTTCTTTGGAACTCGCCGAACGAGGCGTTGCCGAAGCCGAGTGTCTGGCTCGAGAAGATCCTCGCGACGATTCGCGGAACCGAAGATCTCGTGAATCTGTGTGCGACGCGAAGAAGTGCCGGACTGCCGCATCTCGTGCTCTCAATTGTGGCCACCGAGCCGAAATCCAGGCAGAACGCGGCTCTCATCCAAGCGGCCGACTCTTTGCTGAATATGGACGGGAAAACCGCCGAGAATCGCATCCATTCGATGAACGTCATGAAGGCGCTCGTTCAGAACTCGGCGCTCAACGAGCGGATCACATTCTGTTTGGAGAAAGCGCTGATCGTCGCGATTGACGCGTGCCGTGCGGATTGGAGTGAGCGGAATGCGGCGTCGCAGTTGTTCGCCGCCCTTCGAACGCGCATCTTTGGAGTGACACGATCTGCGCAGCGATCTCTAGAAGTAGATCAGAAGAATCGGAAGAGCAACTACGAGTTCTTCTCGAAGTTCCCCTCGCTCTACAACTTCCTCTACCATCAGCTGCACGACGAGCAGTCCGACTTCTCGCTGCTGCCGCCGTTGGTCATCCTCACCCACCTCTACACACCCTCCTCCTCCACCGACCTCTTTCCATTGCGTCCGTTCATCCCGCATCTCGTCGACATATCGCTTCACAAGAGGCGCGAGAACCTTCGCTCTCACGCCGTCGCCGCAATTCTTGCCATCGCCGACTCGTACGCCAAAGAGGATCTCTGGACGTGGCTCGCGAACTTTGATTACACCCGCGCACGCCAAAATCACATTCACAGCTTTCTGATGCTTGTCGACGGTCTCGCCGGCTCGGTGGACTACATCGAACGTGTCACTCGACTTGTCAATGACATGATGAGACCGGAAGTGTTCAAGAACTTCTGCGATTTCAACGTCAATCAACTGCTGACGATTGCGAATTCGTTGAAAATCGCCTACGACAAGGACGACATTCCGATGGGCAACGTGTGCCTCTCGAAGCGACCGCTCGCCGAGAAGTTGCTCCTCGATCGTGACGTCTTCATGACGGAGATTGGTGGAGTGTTGAAGGATTCCGACACCCGACGAGAGGTCTACAGAGTCATCAGCAAGAACGGATGGGAAGCGTGCACCTATGTGAGTTGATTCTATTACAGTTTTCTCCAACAGTGGCAGTAGGACAGAGCTGTGAGATTCCTAAACCAAAAAAATTTCAAATTTTCAACTGGCCTGGAAAAATCGATTTCGCACGATTTTCCAGAAATTTTTGGATTTTTCATCAAGAAAAATTCGCACAAAAAAACGGCCGGAAACCCGCTTTTCAGAATAAGGGTTACGGTAACAAAACGTTGAGCTGTGTCCGCTCGCTTCGGAAAAAAGATAATATAATCGTCAAAATGACATTGTGATTACAGTACCTGCGTCCCTATATCACCGACATTGCCATCAAGGATCTCGGCGAGCGGCTCATTCAGCAGTGCGAGGCGAAGATGATCATGCAGATCCTCTCGACGGCGCCGCAGATGAGCGACGAGAACTCGCAAAAGCTCATAGAGCTCATTCTTCGACGTCTTGCCGATCCGAACTTGAACTGGACACTGTAAGTCGTTCGATTCCCTTGGAAACATCGAATATTCCTTCAGCTCGTCCACAATGGCGTACGCGATGAAGCTGAAATACAACAGTTACGATCATGCGGACGCGGAGCTCATCGAGTGGATTCGCGAGTGCGGCGAGCTCGACGATCCGGAGACGAAGAACGTCGCTCTGGACATCGGAGGCGCGTTGATTTTGAAAATCCGCCCGAAAACGAGCTACACGGAGGAGGAGAAGCTTCTGATCTCCGCCGTCGCGGTTTTCCTTCAAGACGAATCGGAGTTTATTCGAAAAAAAGTGAGCATTTTGCAAAACTCGGCTTCACAAATAGGGACTTCTTCTAGACATCCGCATTCCTTGGACACGTTGTGAAATCCGACGACACGCCCGCCATCAATCCGGCGATTTGTGTCCTTCTTGTCGGCGAATGCTTGCTAGATGAGAAAGGATTCTATCCTCGTCATTTCCTCCCAAAGCGAACGCTAGATGATGTGAGTTGGATGCTTTTGAAAGATTTCAATTGAGCTAAAACGCGGGATTTTTTTCAAAAAATGGCCCTCCGATAGAAGGGAAAATCAATTTTTCTGAATTAAAAAAAAATAGTGCAATTTAAAAAAATTATGCTAGAGCGGGGACGTGAAGAATGGAAAAAATAGTGCCATTTTCGCCGAATTGCCTGTGATCGATCGGATTTTTGATCTACAATACCCTATGTCATTTGGCGCGCGCTAACTCTCTTCATTTCGCTGCAAACATTTTTCCCGCCTAGAAAATTCGCACAAAAATTTTCGAATCCAATTTCGTTCATTTTCTTTTATAATTTTAGAATATTTTTTTTTCGCTTACCCGATCGCTTGAAATTCGCTCAAATATTCCATAAACAATTAAATTTATACCCGAGTCGGTAAAAAAAATGTTTTTTAAAAATGTTTTTCGGTATTTAGCAATTTTGTCCAATTTTTTGCAAAGATCTGCTCAATAACCGCACATTTTCCAGAAAGACGATCTTTTCGACGCGTGCGCCGTGAATCAATACGCCGAGTACGAAATTTTCGGCAACGTGCGCTTCTACCAGTCGAGCTTCGGCGTCTACGACGGCGACAGCTCACTGATCTACGATTTCGATGTTTAGAGCGCGCGCGTCTCTTGCTTAGCTTCTACTCGTTTCTAAATTGTGATAGCTACTTGTATGCCGCATTCTTCCCCCCTCCTCTACCAAACTACACACACACTCTCTCTCTCTCCTCATCCACTTTCGTTTCTCAGGCGTTTTCTCTCACTCTCTGTATTCCAATTGAACCCATCCCCGTTATTTTTCCCAATTTATATTTGTTTTTTTTCCTCTCTTCCCCCTGGAACACTTGTTTGTTGTTATTTTGTCCATCATCTCTATATTTCCCCACCCCCTAGTAACTCAAATTCATATTGTTTTCTCTCTTTTATTTTTGTTTCATATCCGCCGCTTATCATCTTCTTTTCCGGATGCTGATGCTGCTGCTGATATACTGATATACAAAAGAAATTCATGCCTAGAGTGAGCTCTTGAAGGGGTGGATCAGGTGTGGTTGAGTAGGAGAAGAAAGATCGAGAGGAGCGACCCGATTTGGCTTCATTGTGCGAAGAGGAGAGACGTCAATCGTCATCCTAGAATCCATTGATTGGCACGATACCCTCGTCGGCTTGTGCTGCAAATGCGCTCCAATGATAGACATTGACGAAAGGGCGCTCTATGGATAATTTTTTTGCAAACGGTAAATATATCGCTTTCTAAAGGATTCGAGAAAGTGCGCTCTATTGAAAATTTTGAAATCCTTGCTTTTTCGAAGCCAGTTGGAAAGTGCGCTCCGTTGATAAAAAGTCAACTGCTCAAAATGCGCTCTAATGCAAAAATTGAGGATTTTGTGAAAAGTGGAAGTGCGCTCTAATGACAAGTTTCTAATTTCTAAGCATTTGCGCTCTATTGGCAAATTTCGAAATAATTTTGTCGAGAGTTGGAAAGCGCGCTCTATTGCTAAAAATCAACGTTTCTCTCGAAACACACTAGTTCTTCAAATGCGCTCTAATGCAAAAATTTCGAAAAAATGCACATTTCGCAATAGAGCGCATTTGCTCTAACTCACCTAAATCAAGTTGTCGAACGAGATCGCTCATATTGGTTGTGATCTGATCGGCGGCGTGAAGAAGGTCTCCTTGAAGAGTGGTCGCCGGAAGACTTCCCGCCCGGAACGCGTTCGCCACACTCGAATTGACGCCGGTCAGTTGTTGATCGGAGGCGAACGGCAGATGGGACAGAGAGGCGGACGAGATGCCCGTCGGCGCCGCGTTCGGTGCCGTCTGAAATGTTCTCTTTTTAAATACCATTTGAAAAAAACGTTTCGCCACCGAGAGGTTTCGAACTTTTGAACTTGCGCGCGGAGAAAATTGAAAGTGCGGCGCGTAACCTACTGCGCCACACACGTCACTGGCGAAGTCAGCCGGCAGGGCGGTGATAAGCACGCACCGCCGGCTTCTCGTGCGAGTCAGAGACTTCGGGAAGAAAAACAAAAATTCTAGGGGAATTTCTAAGAAAATTCCGGGTTTTCCGAGTTTTCGGGAACTCACATTCAACTGAGCCATGAGATGCTCCAACTGCATCATGAGTTCTCTTCGTCGCTGCTGCATTTCGAACATCTTCTCCTCCAATTCCATCTTCCTGTCACGAAGTCCCGCGAGTCCGTCGTCGGACGTCGTCTGGCTCTCCAGCCTCGCCATTTCTCGCATCATCATCGAGTTTTCCTCTTCCAGCTGGGCAATTAGCGTTCTTTCGTCTTCCACTACCGACGTGTTCATGTTTCGACCGTTTGAGAGGGGGTACTGAAAACAAAAACGATTATTGATTTTTTTTGTTGTTGTTCTGCAAATGCGCTCTATTAGCTTTCCCGGAATGTGGATTTTGAATTGTGGGCACCGGAACACACCCTTCAGCTTTGACAACCGGATGACATTTTCCGGTTTTTTCTGGAAAAAACAATTTTCCGTTTTTCTTTTTTTTTTGCAATTTTTCAGTGTTCCTTTCAGATCTTCCCGTTTTTCCGGTCAATTTCGGAAAAATTCCGGATGTCAAAAAACATATCAAGTTGTATCTGCGCTCCAATGCGAAAATATCACGGCTAGAGTAATTGCGCTCCAATGCGAACTATATTCCATTTTCAAAAAGCCGAACACTCACATCGGCCCTTCCGGACAGTTTGGCTGCGTATCTGGCGATCAGCTTGTGCTCATCGTCGATGACTCCTCCGTGAGACGCCTGTCCCGGCAGCATGACCGGAGACGTCGGCCAATCGGAAGACGTCGTCACGTGTTGTCGACGGATCGTCGTCGGTGTCGCCGGAACAATGTTGTTGAGGTTGAGCGGTCGGGTGATCTTCGACTGCGGCGCGAGTGCCGTCGTCGCCGTCGTCGTCGACATCATGTCCATCTTCGGAATGTGTCCACCGGCGGACGCCGTCGCGGGAATGCATTGCAGACTTTTATTGATCGAGTGCACGAGTTGTTTCGTCGGCGATTTCTGAAAATCGATAATCAATATTATTTTTGTATCTCAAAATCAGAGTTCGCAATAAAAACGCGCGCGCACGATAAAAAATCGCGACAAAAAATTTGTCGCACCGAAACGTGCTGCGCCTTTAAAGCGGCGGATACGGTAGTTGCGCAATAATTCATTTCCGTCTTTTGCCGCTCGATTTCCTCAATTTCAGCGAATTTTCAACCCTTTTTCGCGCATTTTCCGTTAAAAAGCACAAAAAGGGGATTTTTCGTGTTTCGCATGCATATTTGTCTGTATTTTCATGTTTTTCTCGATTCTAAAGTCAAATTTACAGGAAAAAACGGCAAAAATGACAGTTTTTCTACAAAAAGCTTGGAAAAATTTTCAGTACAGCTGTCATTTTTGCCGTTTTTCCTGAAAACTGCTGTCTTTTCGAAAAATGTCTTACGGGCCGCGTAATTGCGAAATAGAGTGTGCATCGACGAGAGACGCAGAGACTACTTAAAAAATCGATAATGGCGCTTTGCGCGCGCGATCTCATTTTTTTGTCAATTCTTCTGAATTTTTTGCAATATTGCAATATATTGAAACATTTTACTTACAAACCGCAGAAAATCAATAAAATTCTTTTATTTTCCGAGAATTTTCTGTTTTTCGAAATGAATTGTTCCCATACTTAAAATCGATCGGTTTGCAAAAAGTTGACGAAAGTCGTTATCGATTTTTTGTAAATAGTCTCTGCGTCTCTCGTCGTGCCACACTCTATTTCGCAATTTTCGCCGAAATCTCAAAATTTTGATTTCTTTCGTGATTTTGCAAATTTTGAGGCAATCAAATAGCTTTTCGAATGTTTTCGCGAAACGCAGCATCAATTTGGCGCGGTGTAGAATTGAACCAACGGACCCAAAAAAGATCAGCGGACAGGCGCGTAACCACCTGAGCCACTCACGCCACGGTGCCAGCTATGCTGCGAGGCGATTGACAAGCGCGGCGGCGCCAAAGCCGGCGGGCACTTGAGCATTTATGATCAACTCACATAGCTCGAGTACTCCTTCATCTCATGCTCGTTCGAGTGGTTCTGACTGGTGCGTCCCCTCCAGAAGCAACTCTGGCACAACTGATAGTTGGCGCATCGCTGGCATTTGTAGCGGAATCCGGTGAAGCTTCGCACTTGGCAAGCGTCGCAGACGACCGGGTGGTAGACGTTGTGGACGGCGGCCATTCGGTGGAGAAGCGGCAGCCACATGATGCACGGCGGACACGGATCGCCGAGGAATGTGTCGAGGAACACGTGCAGGGTGACCTTTTCGTCTTTGTGAAAGCACTGCGACACGGCGCTTTCGGAGAATCCGAACGTGGGCGCTTCGAAGACGGCCGTCGTGAGGGCGAGCATTTGTTGGAGGAAGTCGGTGAACTTTACGTGATCCATGAGACCGCTCGAGTTGGAGATTTGCGAGAAGATGTCTGCAAAAGAGTTTGGTTGCTGGTGGGGATTGAACCAGGGAGGCAAAACTCGAGAGAGGCGCGCGTTAGCCACTAGGCCACACACCACATGAGAGTGCTAAATAGATGTTCCGCGCGGAGATATGCGCGTGAAGAGCGCCAAGGCGCAGGGATCTTCAAAAATGGAAAAGAAATCCTCATTTTCTGTCGAAATTCCCCCAAACCTCTAAATTCCACTCACATCTCAACTTATCCACCAACTTCCCGGCACACAGTGTCGCGAGGGCAATCTTGATCGAAAACACCGTAAGTCTTCCGGAATTTTGTCTGAAAAAAAACAGAAAAAAAATCATATTGCTCCGATTTTCAGTTTTTGTCCGGACTCACTTATCATAGGCGCCTAGAAGAAACGCGAGAAGGAGCGAAATCGAAACGTCCGTGTCGACGTGTTGCGAAGCGACGAGCCGCTTATTCAAGTTGTGATAGACGGTGGTGAGTAGGAGTTCGGCGCGCGAGGTTTTTATCTGAAAAAATGGAATAGTTGGTTTCCGTCCGGAATTCCGGAGAAGTTTCGTTTCTTTTCCGGAGCCGCCAACTCGCGTGGCAAGCCGACGGCTCGCGCTTATCATCGCCCTGTCGACAAGCAGCGCCAACGACATGTGTGGCGCAGTAGGTTACGCGGCTCACATTCAATTTTCGACTCACAAGTTCGAAACCTCTCAGTGGCGAAACGTTTTTTCAAAGTGTAAAAATGCTCACCACAGCGTGTAAAGGGAGGGCGTGGAGGCCGTTTTCTCGGAATGCGTCGATCATGTTCCAAATGTCCACCAAGTAGACTTTGGTCTTTTGTTGGATGAAGCGCAACTTGCACGCCGCTCGATAAGTCGCGAATCGTATCGAGTCAAAGTCTTGGAGTCCTGAAAAGAAGACGATTCATTACGGAACGGATCCGGGAATTTTCCGGAACTCACGCATCTCATCGATGATCTGTTGCATCTCGGAGGCGACGAGTGGGGCGCCCATCGGGAGCGGAGCATCGGGCGGCGGTACAGTAACCTCACGGCCACCACCGTTCGACCACATAGTGGCCCAATGGCTTCTGGAAGACATTCCGGTTGGCTTTTCCGGATGAGAGAAACCGGAAGAGAAAAGAGGAAAGAAGAAGACGAAGGAAAATGTGACACGAAGGGGTTGGGGGGAGGAAGGCTAATGGGTTTTGCATGCGTGCGTGCGCGCACTGATTGACGCGCCCATTTCGCCTCGTTAGACGGGATGGACTGCGGAAGAGACGTCTGGAATTGGGCTGGATGAGCTCGCAAAAGATTTTGGTTGCTGAGGGGATTGAACCTGGGAGGCAAAAGCCAAAGGTGAAGGGCGTTAACCACTAGGCCACACAGTACACGCCTGCAACAAGGTGTTCGGCGTAGTGATATGCGCGGTGTTTCTGCGAGCCGCGCGTTTGGCGCCGGCTCGGAAGCATCGTTTTTGGGGCGGTTTCCGACAAAACCGGAATGAATTCGAAACACGGAGAACGGGGGGCGCATTTAAATGCATTTAAACGACGGGAGCGGGGGGTGGTGTAGTAGTAGCAGTCAAATTGAGAAAGCGAGAGAAGAAGAAGAAGGAGAAGGATGATGGAGAAGCTCGGCGGAGCAAGAGAGAGAGAGAAGAGACGCAGAGATAGAGACGGATCGATGTGCGGGAGGGGGGGGGGATGAATGTGAGCAGCAGCAGCAGCAACGCCGAGAGCTGATAGAGGAGGAGGAGGAGGAGGAGGGCGAGAGAGAGAGAGAGTGAGAGACGCAGACGACGAGAGGGTGCCGAGAGAGCAGTCGAATGGGGGCAAAGAGGGCGTGTAGAGGGTATCCGGAAAGGTTTCCGGAAAGTTATCCGGAAAGCAATTACGGAAAGCCATCCGGAATTTTTTGTTCCGGAATTCCGGAATTGGGCATCCGAAAATTTTCCGGAATCAATCAATTTTTGTAAAAATGGAAAAATTTCGGAATCCGATCCGGAATTTTCCGGAAATGGGTATCAGGAAAAAAAGTGAAAAAACGGGAATTTTTTTAAAAATAGCAATAGTATTTTTTGTAGAACTTTTTGCTTCCTGGAAAACGAAAAAACCGGAAAAACCCTGAGAAGGTTATCCGGAAAACCGTAAAGTGTGTGTTCCGGAAACTGTAATCAAAAATCTGAATTCCGGAAAACCGGAAAGCCGAAAAGCTACGCTCTCCGGAATAGCTATAATAGCTAGCTAGCGGCACCCTTGTGGGAGAATCAATATATCTTGAGATTGATAAGAGATATCAAAAAGTTGTCAATTGCAAATTTGTAGATCAAAACTCTGACTACAAGTTAGCAATTGACAACTTTTTGACATCTCTTATCAATCTCGAGATATATTGATTCTCTCGAGCAGTGTTTCTGAAAAACGAAAACAATTTTTAAAAATTGATCCGGAAAACCGGAAAACCGGAAGAAACCTTTATTAGCGTCGTTATACAAATATTAAGAACAACAAGAGTGTAATTATCAAAAAACCGCAATTTGACCATTTTCAAGCATGGCGCGTATCCGGAATTTTTGAATTTTCGTGTGAACCCTCGGAAAATCGTCGACGAACGCGAACATTTCGGGAGCCGAGAACTGAAGTGATACGGCGCTTATCAGTTGGTATCAGTTGGTAGATCAGTGGTTACCCGGTGCTCCCTGCACATGCTCTTCAGCTCGTCCTTGAGCTTGGCCGCGTGGAACTGCGTACTCCTCGCCACGCACACCGCCGTCACCGGTTGGCCCCTTCCACGCGACACCACCTGCACGCCTTTTATCAGATCGTTCTGGTTCAGAAGACGTTCCACGTTCCAGTGCTCGATGAGACAGTTGTTCTTGTCGTAGATCAAATCCTCCTCACTTGCCACCACTTCTATCGCGCCGTTCTCGTCGATTCGCGCAATGTCGCTGAAGAGAGGTGTAGATCATTTTTGTAGTTTGTCGATTTTTCATAGGATTTCGAGATAAATGGAGAAAAATTGCTAGTTTTTCAAAATTGAGTTTAGACTAGCTTATCAGTGATAAAAATTGTCAAGCAAGGGTATCAATCGATAGGAAATCAGTTGTAGATCATATTTCCAGTTGATCAAATTTTGATAGGAATGACAGTTTTCGAGATATCAAGTGATTAGCGAGTTGTGTTTTTGAAAAATCTTAAAATTTCTTCTCTTTACAAACCAATTTTTGATTAAGTTATCAATGATAAAAATAGTCAAGTAAGGGTATCAATCGATAGGAAATCAGTTGTAGATCATTTTTCCAGTTGATCAATTTTCGATAGGACTGATAGTTTTCGAAATATCGATTGATTTTCAAAACGTGCTTTACAAAATTTCCGAAATTGATCTGTTTTCAAACAGATGTTTTTTGAGTTATCATTGATAAAAATTTACAAGTAAGGGTATCAATCGATAGGAAATCATCTCTAGATCACTTTCCCAGTTGATAACTTTTCTCTATCGTTATCAGTTCCCAAGATATCGTCCGTTTCCTCACCCCGTATCAATCCACTTCTCCTTTCCTTTCGTATCGGGCGCGTAGCCCATAAAAGTCGATCCGTAGTACACTCGAATCAGCAATTTGCCTAATTTCCCCGTCTCCACTTGGCTATCACTCCCGTCCAGTGGCACCAGGTGCGTTTCATAGCCGGCGATCGCTTTTCCGACGTTTCTCGTGAAATCCGTACTCTGGTCGCCCATCAGTGGTATCGATCCGGTTTCGGTGAGTAGATAGCCAACCTGGAAGTGTGTAAGTGCGCTCCATTGACAATTCTCACTTACCGCAACAATTTTCACGTTCTCCGCTTGAAGTTTGATCAGTTTCAGCACCTCCTTCGACACTCGGTCGCCAATCAGCAGAATGTTCTCTAACGCCGACAACTTGACCCGTTGCGTTTGGCTGATTTTGAGGAGGAGCCGAAGGGCGGCTCCATTCGAGAGCAACGTTGTGCACTTGTACTTGCTGACGCTGGAGAAGAGGTTCTTGGGAAGTGGCGACGCGTCCGGGAACACGATCCGACATTCGGTCAGGAAGGGCGAGAGGCAGACGAGGTTGAAGATGGCGATGCGGAAGATGGGCAGCGCGCAAGCCAACACGTGCTGCAACCGAGGCGACGTGTTCAAAAGAGGTTCGCCACCGAGAGAAGTCGAACTTGCGGCGCTTAAAAGTTGAACGACGGGCGCGTTACCTACTGCGCTACACATCACGTTGAGGCGGCCTGTCGACTGCGCGGTGATATGCGCGCGGTCGCCGCTTCTCTCGCGGCTCTCGGGAGTAGGAGATTATTGGAAAAAAAAGAAACACAAACCTTATCATTGATACCAAAAGCGGCTGCGACGGCTCGGGCGCCGTTGAGCATTTGATAGTGAGACAAGGCGACTAGTTTTGGTTCACCCGTGGTTCCCTGGAAAATTTGAATTTCGGATGAAAATGTGAAACGCGCTCCATTGAGAACGTTGTTCAATGGAGCGCAATTGCATTTGCTCACTTACCAAAGTGAATTGTAGACAGGCCAGCTTGTGACTGGACCACTTGCTGAAATCCGGCAGTTTTGCGATTTTGTCCTTGGTGGACTTTAGAAAGACTTCTGACAGTGTGAATGTTCCGCTGGAAATTTGGAAATATAAGAAATCGATAGGAAATTGAATGTAGATCAATTTCTTAATTTATCATTTTTTGATAAAAGTTATGATTTTTGAGATATCAAGCAATTTTTGAGAAGGATTTTTTTGGAGATTTTAAAAGGCTGTAACTACCTGGAAAAATGATAAAAATGTTTCGATAAGAAGTGCAATCGATAGGAAATCATCTGTAGATCATTTTTCTAGTTGCTCAAATTTTGATAGAACCGACAGTTTTCGAGATATCAAGTGATTTGCGAAACGTGTTTTTGAAAATTTCCAAAAAATTGGTCGGTTTTCAAACAGATGTTTTATAAGTTTTCACCTATAAAAATCTACAAGTAAGGGTATCAATCGATAGGAAATCATCTCCAGATCACTTTCCCAGTTGATCATTTTCCTCTATCGTTATCAGTTCGCAAGATATCACCTGATTTCCAAAGTCCACTCACGCATGCTTATGCTCCTCCTCCGCCAGAATCACATGGCTCAATTTGGGCAGCAACTCGCTCTTCAGTTCGCCCTTCCGGCACCTCATGAGTTCCGGAGTGATCTCCAGCAGCAGATTGTTCAAGTGATCTACTTCGTACTGATGGGCTCGGAAGCAGACGATCGCGTTGAATTCGCCCAGTTCGAGGGCTCTTTTCAGTTGGAAACAGTTGGAATAGTTGGGGTTGGCGAGCGAGAAGACGAGCCCCGCACGCGAACACGCCAGCGCACATACCATCACCTGCAAGTGCGCTCTATTGACAATTTTGTTTCTATTCCATTTCTGGGGGTATTTCTTTGTTAAAACAGCTACTAATCCTCGGGTGTCAGTTTCCGGAAGCTGTTTTCCGGAATGTTCCGGAAAACCGGAATACCAGGTTTCCATGTCGAATGTCTAATGCCTAAAGGCTTTGGGAAACCAGAAATTGGAAATTGACAAATTATCAATGGTATCCGGAAGACGTTATCCGGAAACCTTCCGGTAGCTTTCTCGATTATCAACAGAGCGCATTTGCATGCCCACCTGTGAATGATTGCTTCCAGCGACGAGGAGTCGATCCCTCTGTTTGAGGCCAATCGACAGGAAGCCGGCCGCCAACGACTCCATCTCGGAGACCATCTTCGAGAAGGTGTAACTCTGCTTCTCCGCATCAAACACCGCCGCCACACGGTCATTCTCCGACTGATAAACCACTGATTAGCACCCCTTATCAGTCATTCGAACACTTACTTTCGTGTAGATCAACTGGGGTATCGTTTGCGAGTCGAAATCGATTTGCTTCGGAGGCGGCGCTTTTGAGACACCCTGGAATATGGTTTGATAACTCGGAAACTATTAGTCCTATCAAATTTTGATCAACTGGGAAGTTGATCTACAACTAATTTCCTATCGATTCATACCCTTACTTGAGTAATTTTATCAGTGATAACTCATAAAACAGCCTTTTGAAAACAGATAAATTTTTGGAAATTTTCTAAAACACAACCTTCTTATCACTTAATATCTCGGAAACTATCAGTCCTATCAAAATTTGGTCAACTAGAAAGTTGATCTACCCCTAATTTCCTATCGATTGATACTCTTACTTGACTATTTTTAACAAAAATGATTTATAAAACATCTGTTTGAAAACAGATACATTTTTGGCAGTTTTCAAAAACGCAACTTCCTAATCACTTGTTATCTCGAAAACTATCATTCCTATCAAAATTTGATCAACTAGAAAAATGATCTACAGCTAATTTTCTATCGATTGCACCTCTTACTTGTAAATTTTTATTGATTATAACTCATAAAACATCTGTTTAAATGTAGATCAGTTTCTAGAAATTTTCAAAAACACTACTTCCTAATCACTTGATATCTCGAAAACTATCATTCCTATCAAAATTCGATCAACTAGAAAAATGATCTACCCCTAATTTCCTATCGATTGCACCTCTTACATGAAGAAAAAGATGCAAAATAAGCCTCACCGTGACCCATCCATTATAGTCGATACAGTAGGTTTGTTGGAAGAACTCGGCCATATTTGTTGCAATTCCGGCTCCTCGCAATCGTAGAGTATTTTACGGAGGCGGGGGGGGGGGGCTCTTCCGGAACGCCAACTGTCCACCGAGAGAGTATTGGGGATGGAGAGACGCAGAGACAGGGGCGAGAGACAAAGAGAAACAGACAAAAAACGGGTGTAATCGGGGCAGGAGGGAGCGAGGGTCCGGCGGCGGCCGACAACACTTCCCACCCCAACATTAAACTCATTGGTCCGGTCGGCCGAAGAGATGCCATCCGGAAAGAAGGACCGGATGGACCAGATGATTGGGATGTTAGGGTGGGAGAGAGAGAGGCGGAGCAGATCAAAGAAGCTTTCCGGACAACCGGAATAGGTATCCGGAATAAGAGGAAAAACAGTTTCCGGAAAAACATCCGGATCCGGAAAAAAGGGAAAAAAAAGATCTACTGATCTACTCACGGAAAAGTGAAAAAAAATCATCAAACCTGTTCCGGAATGTCGAAATCCCATGTGCCGAAGAAAACCGGAAAACCACGGATCCGGAAAAAACCGGAACCGGAATACCAAAATCCCATTTTTCAAAAAAAAAAAACCGGATCAAGTATCCGGAATGAGGTTTTTCATTCGGAAACTGTTTCCGGAAGCTTTCCTTCCGGGGTCCTTTCTCTCCGAACACAGAAACCGAGAATACTATTCATTCACAGAGATCAATCAATAAATCAATAAATCAATAAATCGATCAGGGAGTCCACTTGTTGACGGGTTGTCCTCCGTAGTGTTGCCACATAGTGTCAAAGTCGTTCGCCGATATTTCGGCCCCTTTTTTCCGAAGAAGACCTGTCTGTTCCAGCGGCAGTTCACACATGTGCAAGTCGTCTCGCCCTGAAGAGACAGCAAATGCGCTCCATTGATAATCACCGAAATTTCGAATTTCTAGGTCAATCTAGTAAGTGCGCTCCATTGATAATCACCGAAATTTGGGGTTTCTAGGTCAATCTAGTAAGTGCGCTCTATTGATAATCACCGGAATTTGCGGATTCTGGGTCGAGCAGTTTTGCATTAGAGCGTATTTGCAACATTGTCCTTAGAGCGCGAATAAAAAACTTGAAAGTTTCTCATTGGAGCGTATTTGCAACACATTCTCATTCGGATCTACTGATCTACTCACCGGCAATCAACAGTTGTGGTTTCTGAGACGGTCGCAACGTCAACTGCCGCTGAATGTACTGCCCATTGAAGTGTGCGTACCACATTCCCGACTGCGTTCCCGAATCTGCACGGTTTCTCAATGGAGCGCGTTTTCCCCTCTGCCGCCTACTCACTTTTCTTGTTTCCATCACTCGTGAACGAGAGTTTGAAGTAGCGCTGTTGAGTGAGTGCCGGGTTCAGATGAGGCGCCGCTGGGATCCGTGTCAGGGAAGAGGACTGCTTCTCTGCAATATCACCACACTCGGGGGTCGTCGCCAGGCATGCACCGGTGGCGCAACCGGTTAGCCTCAGGGCTTGCGATTATATACTCTTTGGTTCGAAACCTTCTGCTTGAGTTTTCTTTTGCAATGTTCTCCTCGTCGGAAAGTGACCAATAGAGCGCACTTACGTTGACTATACAGTGTCAATGGGGCACGCGTCGGAGGAACATCGCGATTGGCCGAATTGCGAGACTTCCACTCGTTGTAAATGTGCAGCCGCCGATGGAATTCCTCTTTGCAAGCCACCAAAAGGTCAAGATCTGAATGCGATTGTCTCCTTATTCGGTAGATCACTTCTTCTCTCTCACCGTTACTCGTATTGATGGCGTCTCTCAACTCGGCATACTTCCAACCACCCAAATCGAACTTTGACTGTTTTGAACCGCTGGAACTGCCGCTGGACGTCAACGGCCGTGCTGATGGGGTGTCTCCAGTGACCAGAACCACTCCGTCCGCGGAGGCGAGCCGGCCGGAGAGCAGTCCGTCCAATCGATCCCTCTCCTCTTTCTCTCGTTTCTCCTCCTCTCGTTTCTCGTTCTCTTTCTGCCAATTCGCCTCCAATTGTGCCGCTTCGTACTCTTTTTGAGCACGTTCGCGTTCGATTTCCTTTTGGCGGCGGCTGCAAATGCGCTCTATGGATAATGCGGGGGGTTAGCAGTAGAGCGCGCTAAGAACGCGATGTTCTAGACGTTATATCTCGAGATTGATAGGAGATATCAAAAAGTTGTCGATTGCAAACTTGTAGATCAAACCAAGGACTACAAAATTGCAGTTGACATCTTTTTGATATCTCTTATCAATCTCGAGATATATGGATTCTCCTCAGCAGCATTGCCGCTCTAGCGTTCGAACGGAGTGTCGTAGTGATCTTGCCCACTGCGTTAGAACGGAGTGTCGTAGTGAACTGGTACTGTCACTACGACGCTTCAGAATAACGTTATCCGAGAGTACGAAGCTCCAATGTTGCACCCCGTTATTCCGGAGTGTCGTACTGGAAACTCACTGCATTTGCTCCTTCTCGGCGCTCTTCTTCTCCTCCATTTCCCTCCGTTCCATCTCTTCTATCTCTTTCCGTCGTCTTTCCACCTCTGCCAGCTCGTCGTTTTCCAATTGGTGTCTGCAAGTGCGCTCTATTGAACATTGGCCTTGGGATTTGCAATGGAGCGCATTTACAACAATGGGTTTGCGAGCATTGTCTCAATGGAGCGCAAATACGAGAACCGGCTAGATACGCAGCCAAATGCCACGTGTCAAAATGTTGTCAATGGAGCGCGAATGCGGCACAAATAAAAACTGGCGGGAAAATGACGTTTGATACTCAGCAATAGTACGCAGCCAAATGGCAAAGTTGCCACGTGGCAATGCGTCATCAATAGAGCGCAAGTACATCGGATAGAAGACGTTTGATACGCAGCCAAAGTACGCAGCGAAATTGTTGTCTACGTGGCAGATGGGAAGAATGACGTCTTCTTCTTCTTCACATACGCAGCCAAATGGCACATAGACTCCTCCTCCTCGCATAGCAACCTGCCACGTGGCCCTTCTCTCTCTCGCATTCTCAACAGAGCGCACTTGCCTCAACTCGGCGATAATCGCATCGACGCGTTTGACGCACTCCTCGTAGCACTTGACGGCTCTGTCGACTTCTTCCTCCTCCTCTCCGCATCCACCGCTGGCAGCATTCTTGATTCGGAGCACGAGCGCCTCAAGCTCGCCCGTCGTCCCGTCCGCCGACTCTTGCCACTTCGATTGACTCGCCGCGTTCATTCGAGAGAGGATCTGGAGATTGATGCAATCGCGCTCTATCGAAACGCCGCGGGAGAATCAATATATCTCGAGATTGATAAGAGATATCAGAAAGTTTTCAACAGCAAATTTGTAGATCACAACTAGTACTACAAGTTTCCAATTTACAATTTTTCAATATCTCTTATCAATCTCGAGATATAATGATTCTCCGGCAGGGCTCTTCCCTCAACTCACATCGGTCATCTCACGCGAGTGCTCCAGCAGGGCGCATACTTTGCGGTAGATTGAGAGTCTGCAATTTTTTATTTTTAATGAAAAATGACCATTTCTTCTTATTTTTCTCTGGGAAAGCTCTATATATATGGCAAGTGCGCTCTATTGAACTTTCCACTTTCATGTTTCAATGGAGCAAATTTGTAGTGTTTTAAAACACGTTCCATTGAACTGTTGGGGTTGAAAGTGCGCTCTATTGAAATAAATGTTGTCTGTGGTTCTATGGATGTATAGGGGGCAAGTTGAAAATGCGCTCTATCGAACTCATTCGCGACACATTCTCCTGTTTCAATAGAGCGCGTTTGCCGAGTGGTGCTGCAAATGCGCTCTGTTGAAAATATTTGAATTGCTGCGCCAAAGAGGTGCTGCAAATGCGCTCTAGTGTAAGCTCAAGAACAACACTCCAGTGAGAGCAAAACATCTCGCTTGGGGGTTTCTATGCTAACCAACGACACTCCGAAATAACGCAGTGAGCGTTTGGCGCGAAATTCAAAAAAAATTGCAAATGGACAGGGGAAACGGATAACGAGAACACATATATTGTCACCCCCGCCGCCTCGCGACGTCTATTTCCGGGAAAACGACCGTCAAAAAACCGAGAGAGAGACGTCCATTAAATTCCCCTGAGAGGGGCACGGGGGCAGCGGTGAGATGGGGCGACGAGGGGGCGCGCGCGCCTTTTTTGAAACGAGATCTGTTTAGAAAAAGAGAGAGTCATTGTTCGGGCGGCGGGGACACTGGTCAATAAGCTGTCTTATTTTTTGATGGAAGAAGAGGAAATGAGCAATTTTGAGGGGAAAGAAAGGAGCCCCGATTCTTATGTGTCACTGACTCAAATTGTTCATGTAAGATGTGCAATCGATTGGAAATTAGGTGTAGATCATTTTTCTAGTTGGTCAAATTTTGATAGGAGTGATGGTTTTCGAGATATCAAGGGATTTGTGAAGAGCACTTTTTGAAAAGCTCTCAAATTTCTTGTAACTTTAATTGATTTTAACATTGCGAAAAACAAGATGAATTGCATTGATAAGATGTGCAATCGATAGGAAATCATCTCTAGATCATTTTTCCAGTTGATCAAAATCTGATAGCACTGATAGTTTTCGAGATATCAACTGATTTCCAAATCCACCAATTTCAAAATTTTCAAAATTTCTAATGACTTTGAAAACGTCTAGCTTTGCAACTATTTGATAAAATTGCATTGATAAGATGTGCAATCGATAGGAAATCATCTCTAGATCATTTTTCTAGTAGATCAAATTTCGATAGCACTGATAGTTTTCGAGATATCAAGGGATTTCTAAGAGAGACGCAGAACGCAGAGAGAAGAGAGATGCAAGTGCGAATATCCTTATTTTCCCCCCTCCTCCCGTCTGCAAATCCTCCGCCGGATGTGCTCTGTGTGGATCATGAGCTCATGAGCCACGGCTTTTGGCTCAAGAAAGAAAGAAAGAAAAGAGAAAGAGAGAGCGAGAGATTTTTAAAATTTATGGGGAATTAGAGGTAGCATTGGGGGGGGGGGAGCTAGGAGAAAGAGACGCGCGGGGACACGGGGACACTGGGACATCGGAAATCCGAAAAATCCACTTCCGGAAGTCTACCGGAAAAGGGATTTCCGGTTTTAGGATCCATTCCTCAAAGGATTCGAGGATTTACGAGGTAACCGGAAAGAAATTCGCTATTCCGGGGGAAAACCGGGCTTCCGGAAATTTCATTTCTGGGGTTCATATTGCAATCCGGAACAGGTATTTGGCGTCCGGAATTCCGGAACCGGAACAATTTTCCGGATCAAAAATTTTGATGTAACTTCAAAAAATATGATATTTTCAAAAGAGACATCCGGAAAACCGGAACCGGAAACCAATGAAAAATGTGAAAAATGGTATCCGGAAAACAACCGGAAACGGAAATCACGGAATCCCGTCATATTGGTTATTCTTATTCTTATTTTTTTCGAGGGGGGGAGGACGGAAGGAAATCTCAATTTGTGTGTGTGTCTCCATTGAAAAACAATAAATTGAGTGAGATTGAGAGCTGGCGGAGAGATGAGAAACGTAAGAAAAACATCCGAGAAAGGAGAGAGAGAAGCGCCCCTCCGCCTAACGAACTTAATTTTGAGGAGCCCCGATTCTTATGTGTCACTGACTCAAATTCTTCATTTAAGATGTGCAATCGATTGGAA
This sequence comes from Caenorhabditis macrosperma, assembly GCA_963932285.1. NCBI lineage: Eukaryota > Metazoa > Nematoda > Chromadorea > Rhabditida > Rhabditidae > Caenorhabditis > Caenorhabditis macrosperma. The sequence continues at coordinate 13,390,811 of OZ010622.1, forward strand.
ATTAGGTGTAGATCATTTTTCTAGTTGATCGAATTTTGATAGGATTGATGGTTTTTGAGATATGGAGGGATTTGTGAAGAGCACTTTTTGAAACGCTCTCAATTTTTTCTTGACTTCAAACGGTTTTAACTTTGCGAGTATTCGGTAAAATTGTATTGATAAGAAGTGCAATTGATAGGAAATTATCTGTAGATCATTTTTCTAGTTTTTCAAATTTTGATAAGAGCGATAGTTTTCGAGATATCAATCAATTTCCAAATGCATTTTGTTTTGAGCATTTAAAATTTCCACTGACTTTGAAAACGTCTATCTTGGCAAATATTTGATAAAATTATACTGATAAGAAGTGCAATCGATAGGAAATTATCTCCAGATCATTTTTCTAGTAGATCAAATTTTGATAAGACTGATAGTTTTCGAGATATCAATGGAATTCCGGAGGTATCTTTTTCACGCGAGAATTCTCCAAAAAAACCCTCCATTCTGTTTGTTTTTCCGTCATGAAAAGTGGGGAGAGTGAGGGTGGGAAGGGGGGATATTGCCGTTCACAAATGCATAATTAAAGCATGAGAAACTGCTCGGCGCGGAGCCGCGAGCTAATGGGGCACGAAAAAGGCGCGTGCGATTTGAAAAGGAAGGGGGGGGGGGGGCGAAATGGATGAGAAGGGGACGACGAGGGGAGGAGGGGGGAGACGTCGTCGTCGTCTTGGGGTTGTTCGGAAGATAAACAAAACAAAATTGGATGAGGAGGAGGAGGAGAAACCAAGGAAATGAGCAGCCGCGCGGGCCGTTTCCCGGCTCTTCTCAACGTATGTGTGTGCAGTTACCGTACGATGCTGCGGGAGAATCGATATATCTCGAGATTGATAAATGATATCAAAAAGTTTTCAACTGCAAAATTGTAGTCCCAGTTTTGATCTACACGTTTCTAGTTGACAACTTTTTGATATCTCTTATCAATCTCGAGATATATTGTCTAGAACAAAAATGAGATCGCATGTGCGCTCCATCGAAACGCTGTGGGAGAATTCTTATATCTCGAGATTGATAAGTGATATCAAAAAGTTGTCAATTGCAAACTTGAAGTTCTAGTTTTTATCTACAAGTTTGCAGTAGACAACTTTTTGATAACACTTATCAATCTCGAGATATAATGACTTCGGGGCTCACCTTGTCCGAATGCCCTTCCGCACACGACATCCACGCATCCACGATTGGATTTTTCGGAGGGCGTTCGCGCGGTAGATCATTTTGTTTTTCACTGGAAAGATGGGAATATGAGGGAAGTGCGCTCCATTGAGAAGCATCTAACTCGCGCTCCAAAGACACTCCATTGCTAGTGCGCTTTATTGACAACTGAACTATTAAAGCTTCAAACTCACACATTGTCATCAACGGTGCTAATGCGCTCCATTGACAATCTATTATTAGCGTTGCAAACGAGCGGCCTATCGTATCATTAAAGTTTCATGTGAGCTTTCGCTCTACTGACATGAATAATGCAAGTGCGCTCCAGTGATACACCCTGTCATTAGGTGTTAAAGTGTGCTCAATTGACACGTCAGAATGAGAGCTCTTGCGGGGGGGGGGGCGAATGCAAGCGCGCTCTATCGAAAACCTGCTGTTAATGCTGTAAATGCGCTCTAGCGAACAGTCCAGTAGAGCGCACTTACACTTGACAACACTCCAAGCTCCATACTGCGCCTTGCGCCATCGCAATTTGATCAACCAGCCGCCGACTCTCGAAATGATCTCCTCCAGTGTTTCCGGATCTTGTCTCATCATCTGAAACACGTTTCCGGTGTGGCCAACCGGAAAACGGATCGAACCTGATCAAACTCGGCAAACTTGCCGGCGCGAAAGAACACTCGGGTGAGTCCGAACTGGAAGTCGTGCTGATCGAGTCCGAACGCGAAGAAGAGACATTTGCAGAAGAGGCGCGCGTCGAGATTCGCCAAATTCGCCGGTAGATCACAAGTTTTGTACATTTCGTAGAGCGTCGAGAAGGGGGTCCGGCTGGGGAATCCCGAGTGCATTAGACGGAGGACGGACGCCATTCCGGCGCATTGTAACTGGCCGAGGATCGACGAGCCGTCGAAGAGCCACGGACGCATTTGGTTGTTGGGTTTGATGCAACGGACAAAGTGGTTGCCCTGGAAGTGCGCTCTAATGAACTGTTCTGACCACACAATCGCGCTCTATTGAAACGCTTCTGGAGAATCATTATATCTCGAGACTGATAAGAGATATCAAAAAGTTGTCAATTCTAAACTTGTAGTCCTAGTTTTGATCTACAAGTTTGCTGTTGACAACTTTTTGATATCGCTTGTCAATCTCGAGATGTAGCGTCTAGAACAAAGATGAGATCGCATGTGCGCTCTATCAAAACGCTTTCGGAGAATCAATATATCTCGAGATTGATAAGAGATATCAAAAAGATGCCAACTGCAAACTGGAAGTGCTAGTTTTGATCTACAATTTTGCTGTTGAAAACTTTTTGATATCGCTTATCAATCTCAAGATATAACGTCTTATCCATAGAGCGCATTTACTCACCGTGTTTTTCAACTTTTCAATGAGCACCAATAACTGAGATTTGAATTTCGCACCAACGCTGATCGCCTTCAACTTGCCACCGCCCGTCTTCACTGTCTTCTGATCTTGGGCGAATAGTGATACCATCAGTGGGAACCTGCAAGTGCGCTCTATTGAACAGCCAGGTTGAGAGTTGCAATAGAGCGCAGGTACTTAGCGTTGAGAGGCACTAGTGTAGTAGAGTGCAAATGCGCTCTACTGAACATAGGCTGACTTTTGAGGGATTGCAATAGAGCGCATTTACTCTTTATGAAGTGCTCCACCGCACAACGACACTCCAAACTCACGACGACTGCTCAATGAGCATTTCGAGCGAATTGTGCAACTGATCGTTGTTCTTCTCGACGAAATAGCGCGTCTCGTAGCACACGGAACCGGCGTAATGACGGATCAACAGACCCTCATCGTCGCGCATCTCTCGGTGCGACTTCACTTTCGATTTTCGAGGAGCCTGCAAATCAATCGATATCTCGCCAACTGTCAGTGATAGCGAAAAGTTGTCAATTGGAAAAATGATCTAGAGATGATTTCCTATCGATTGCACATATTATCAGTGCAACTTGAATTGTTTTTTGCAAAACTAAAACCATTTGAAGTCACAGAAAATTCAAGAAATGAAAAAAGTGTACTCTATTGAATTCCCTTGATATCTCGAAAACTATCAATCCTATCAAAATTTGGTCAACTAGAAAATGATTTGGAGCTAATTTCCTATCGATTGCACTCCTTACATGAACAATTTGATCAAATATTTGCAAAATCAGAATCTTTAAAAATTTCGAAAAAGCAAAAATTGATGCGTTTGGAAATCCCCTTGATAACTTGAAAACTATCACTCCTATAAAAATTTTATCAACTAGAAAAATGATCTACAGGTGATTTTCTATCGATTGCACATCTTATCAGTGCGATTTAATTTGTTTTTCGCCAAATTAACACCATTTGAAGTCACGGAAAATTTGAGAGCATTTCAAAAAGTTCTCTTCACAAATCCCTTGATATCTCGAAAACTATCCCTCCTATCAAAATTTGATCAACTAGAAAAATGATCTACAGATGATTTCCAATCGATTGCACATCTTACATCCAATCGGAAGTGTTTCCGATGTGACTCATGGGCCCTCTGCGTGAAGTGTTGAAAAGTGGCCCTCGGCAATTTGGCCTCCTCATCCAACAAATCGAACAGCCCACTTCCCCTCGTCTCGAAGAGCTCAATGCAGTCCCGATTGTCCGTGAACTCGACCTTGCCCACACGCAGCCCCTCGGCCGAATAGAGTTCTTGCTCCTGGCGCAGTATCCGTTCATTGAAGAAGTGCTGAAGTTTCTCGTTGCAGTAGTTGATGCAGAACTGTTCGAACGAGTTGACGGCGAAGAACTCGAAGCCGGCCACGTCGAGAACGCCGATGTAGGCGGTGCTGGTCTCGAAGGGAATGCTCCGATTGACTCTGGAGACGAGCCAGTCGAAGAGGCGCGAGTAGATGGCCTTGGCGAGTGCGTCGCGGGCGGCCGCCGCCTCGTGCGCCTTCAGCGGCACCCGAATCAGCGTGCCCTTGACTCCGCCCCCTTTCGTCGGCTGCATCACTCGCGAGCACAATCCCATTCGCATCTCGCCCTCCGACAAGCCCAACAGCTCAGAGGCGATGCTCAGCGAGCCGCCGGCAGCCACCTGACATCCTCCCCTCGAATCGCCCGAGTTCTCCTCAAAGTGCACATTTCCCAAGTGTAGTATCCCGGCGATTGTGGTCCAGATGAAGTGCTGCTCCTCCGCCGACACTCCAGAAGACGTCAGTGCCTCCTGGAGCCGTCGGAAGTCCTCCACGTCGTCTACCATTGGATCGAAGAGAATGGAAGATTCCGGCGCTCTGGGGAACGGTTTCGACGTTTGTGAGGAGCCCAAAAAGAGCACCTGCGCTCCGTTGCGCAGGTACTCAAACCCCTCCCCGCCGAGCCGCAACCGCGCGTGGAGCTGCTCCGAAGAGCCGGCGATCAGTTGGTAGAATATGTGGTAGTTGCGCTCGCCGGCACTCTGACGACAGACGCGCGACGTCTCCAGCAGGTAGTGCGAGATGTGTCCGCCGGCCACTTTGCCCTGCAAGTGCGCTCTATTGATAACTATATAGAAGATACCGTACCTTATCGTCGAAATGGATCTCGACAAACTTTCCGAATCGACTCGAGTTGTTGTTTCGGAGCGTTTTCGCGTTGCCGAACGCCTCGAGGATCGGGTTCGCTGCAAACGCGCTCCGTTGATAACGAGGGTGTCTGTGGGGTGCAGTTGCATCGGCAAACGCGCTCCACTGGACTAGTCTATTTCTCACAACTGCACAATGCGCTCCATTGATAATTATGCAAACGCGCTCTATTGAACTTGCAAATTTCGGCCGAATTTCCACGTGAAATCACATCAAAACACATGAAATCAAGGTTTTTGATACTCATATTGATAACCTTGCAACTGTGCTGTTCGGTAGAGCGCATTTGCATTGACACTTGGAGGGTTTCGAATTTTAGGTGAAATGCACATCTGGTCCAGTAGAGCGCGTTTTCTGACTCGAGTGCTAGGTGGTTTTTCACGTGACATGCGATAGAGCGCAATTTCCTAGTGCTAAACCAGTGAGTCCAATAGAGCGCACTTTCTTCTTTTCTCCATTGCACGTGGAATTCATGTTTTCGCAATAGAGCGCACACACATCCCACTCACTTTCCAGCAGTCTCCTCTGAATCGGTCCCGAGTCGGCGCCCCAATTCTCGCACAAATACTTGAGAATCGCCTTCTGCGATTCCGTCTTTCCGGCTCCGGACTCTCCGGAAACGATTATCGATTGGGAGGTCCTCGTCCGCCGCATCTCCTGATACGCCCTATCAGCGATCGCAAAGATGTGCGGCTCTTTCTGGCTCAGAGACTTTCCGCGGTACGCGGATATCGTTTCCGACGAGTAGAGACCATTGATTGGCTGATAAGGGTTGATTGATATCAGTATATTTGCCACGTATGACTGAAATATTGATTGGTTCATTCAGAGAGAGCAATTATTGATTGAAACGTGCAAGAGTTCGGCCACGACCGCCGAAATCGGATTTATCGATTTTTATCGATTTTTCTCCAATTTTTTGCAATTCCTTCGATATTCTGTCTAATTTTCACAGCAAAACCGATAAAAACGTTGAGGAGTTTGAAAACACAACAAAAATGCGAGAAAAAAAAATAAAATTGCATTTTTTTTGTCATTTTTCGGATTTTTGTGTTTTTTTTGCGATTTTTACTGCTATCTAGAGAATTTTAAACTGTGAAAGCTCAAAAATGTGAGCAAAATTGAAAAAAAAAGAAATATTGGAAAACATGCATTTTTCCTCTTTTTTTCAATTTTCCGCAATTTGCGCAATTTTTGCATTTTTGGGTTCTTATCACTGTTTTATTGGTTTTTTCATGGATTTTAACTGACAAAACGATAAAACGATTGATAGAATTCAAAACTACGAGAAACCTGTAAAATCGGAAAAAAAAACAGGCAAATTGCATTTTTTCGAATTTTTTGCGATTTTTCAGTGTTTTTTACAATTCTTTAGTGGTTTCTGTATTTCTTAAGATTTTCTATTCATCACTACATGAAAAAGTACAGAAAAAACGAAGAAATTGCGCTAAACCGAGGAAAAACCGCAATTTCACTCAAAAATCAGTGTGACGGCCGTGGCCGTGGCCGAACTTTTGCGCGGGGGCGGGGTGAATAGATCAAAACAACAAAAAATCGATAAAAGAAACAACCCACGTAAATCTTTCCATTCGAATAGCGCAACCGACAGTTATTGAGCAGTGTCGCCTCGTTCAAGTGCATCAGAGCGCAGTTGTCCTCCACGGATTTCCGATCGTCGTCCTCGCACGCGAACGTCTCTTCGTACGCCCTGCTCACCGTCTCGTTGGTATTCTCAGTGACCAAAGTGAGTCCGTCCTTCAGAATATCGATTATTCGTGCCGTCACAAAGCCCTCCGTCGCGTCGGATATCCAGACGAGGCGCCCGAAGTCGGCCGTGTGTGTGCTTGAAGTCGTACTTGTTTCCATTTACACTCTGAAATCGGGAACATGAAGAGGAGACGAAGATGTCCGGAATTCCGGAAAACGGAACATTTCAGCAATCGTGTTAAAAAATCGGCAATGCTGCCGGAGAATCAATATATCTCGAGATTGATAAGAGATATCAAAAAAATGTCAACAGCAAACTTGTAGATCAAAATTAGGGCTACAAGTTTGCTGTTAACAACTTTTTGATATCTCTTATCAATCTCGAGATATAATCATTCTCCGGCAGCGTCTTCAGGAAATACGGTAAATACGGTGAGCAGTGGAATGCAGACGACATTTTCCGGATTCAAGGTTTCCGGAATTCCGGAAAATCGGAAAACAGTATGGAAAACGTATTTGGATCCGGGAAACGGGTTCCGGTTCCGGTTCCGGAATTCCGGAGAGAATGTTTGGTAAAGATTTTTTGAAATTCCATTTCTTTGAAATTTCTTTTTTTTAACAAAATTTTTGAAAATAACAACTACAAAAATTTCGCTCGTGGTTTCCGGAATTCCGTAAACCGAATTGTGAGAATTACCGGGTTTTTTTGCCGAAAATTGACCAATTTATAAGAAAAATATCAAAATCATCGATTTTCCGCATTTTTTTGAAATTCGCTTCCGGAAACGTTCGTCCGGAATTCCGGTCTAGTTCAAAAACCGGAAACGAAAAACGAGAATAATTCTTCTTACGGACGGAAAATAAAATGTAATATAAACAACGAAAATTCGAAAAATCGAAAAATCAAAAAATTCAAATTTCCGGTTAAAAGACAAAAAATTGTTTTACTTCATTCCGGAATTCCGGAATTTCGAAAAAATTGGAAAACCGGAAAACCGAAGCAATTTGAAAATTCAAGTGAAAATTGAAAATTCATGAGATTTCGTCGTTTTTCGCCAATTTTTCATTTTCGCGAAATTTCGCGAAAATGAAAAAACCAAAATTCTTCGATATTTTATTATAAAAATAAGAGACGTTGTGGCGGAATATTGACAAGTAAATGACACAAGAATAAGGAAATTCGAGCGTTTTATGCGTTTTATAAATACCAATTATAAATTGTATAACAATGAAATATAAAACCGAAGAATATTCCAGGAGCAATATATAGTGTTGGGACAAAATAAACATATATTTATAGGCGGTTTCTCGTGAGCACCATTGAGTATAAAACGAGGGGGGAAATTGCCGAATTCAATGGATATAATAGAATGTAAACAAATCGACACCAGAAGAGCGAAGAAAACAAGAAATCGAGTCGAACGAACGGAAAATTGCGCAATTAATTGGCCGGCGGCGGGTGGTTTTGTTTTACGGGTCACATAATACCAGCCAATTTCCCAATGTCTTCTTCGAAACAAACGCCTTCTTGTTTTCCCCCTGCTCCTCTCCGTCTATGGCTCTAAACTCATTTGAGCGACGCCCCAAAGTTTGCCGCTGATGGTGTCTTCCTCTTCCTCGCGGCCGCTCCACAATTTCGTAATTGCAATAAAAATCGATTGGTTCTCGTGTGTGTGTGTGTGTCCCTTCCTTCTTTCCCTCGTTTTTACATCCGGTTGGGGGTGGAATATGGAGTTCTTTTTCTGTTTTTGCGAAAAGCAAAAAAACGAAAGTGCGTGCGGATGCATTGCCAAATCGCGTGCCGCCCTATTGCAAGGGGCGTGGTCAGTGAATTGGAACCGAAAATTGATATTTTTCGCAGTTTTCTTTGTGGTTTTTCAGGCATTTCCGCTATTTTTCTTGTTTAAATGTCGATTTTTCCTATATTATTCATTGCAGATGACGAGTTTGGTGTCCTCCGAGCCGCTCTCCAGTCAGAAACGATGGATTGTCATCTATCCGTCGTACATTGACAAAAAGAAGACGACGAAGCAGGGGCGCAAGATTGCAAAGATTTTGGTGAGTTTTACCAAATTTTCCTATATTCAACGTTGTTTCTGTGTTTTTAGGCTGTCGATAGTCCAACATCGGTCGAAATTCACGATGTGTTGGCGGCAAGCGGCTTCAATCCGCTTCTGGAGCGAACCAAGTGCTATCCGCGCGAAGGCGATCGTGAGCCCGAAGTGCAGGGACGTGTTCGCGTTCAGTTGAAGAACGACGACGGAAGTGCGAAACACGCGCAGAAAACAAGTTTGTCAACGCAAAATTTATTTCTCCCTTTCATAAATCAATTTTCCAGGAGAGTCCGTCTTCAAATTCGTCGCCGAAATGATTCCAAAGCTGAAGACACGTCAACCAGGATATGTTCCGCCGTCTGCAGCGGCGTCATCTGGAGCGGCCGGGAAGAAGAACAAGAAGAAGAAGTAGCTCGCTTGACACGAGTATAAATTATTTCATGTGGTTATCTTGCAAGTCGATGTATCTATTCACTCGTTGATTTTGGAGTAAAATTTATTGGCTGGAAGCGGAAACAATTACTATAACAAAGAAAAATAATCAAAAATTGAAAAACAAGGAGGAACTACGATCTACAACGATATCTGGATGAGGTTAACTGTGAATCTTATCTGCTTTCAGGTTTGCGTAGTATTCCCGATGGATGTCGTTGCTCGGAGCGAAGACTTTCTTATCAGCGAGAGAAATAACGCTTCCCGATGGGATTCCATGGAACACTTGATCCACAGCTTTCAGTGGTGCCATCTCCTTCGCTTCAGAGCTCGATAAGCTGTATCCTCTGATCGCAGCCATCTTCTCGCGCTCCGATTCAATCGCCGACTCCTCACTCAAGTATCCTCGATTCTTCGGGTTCATGTAATAATCGATGAGACTCGCCGGCGGCGCCTTTCGCTGCGGAATCACCATTCCCTTCTCGAACCACGCCTTCGGGTTCACTGCCGCTTCAAGACTCTGAACGTCGTAGTAGGCGGTGCGAACTCGTCCTCCCGCTCTCTCCACAGCCGCAATCGCTGATTGTGTCGCGTACTGAACTTCAATGTCAACCGGATAGGTGAACACATCGGCTCCCTCGTCGGTCAAATCGAAACCGTACTGTCGGATGCGCGGGTTGATTTGGAACTTTTGCGTCGTGCAAAGTGTGGAGACGTCGATCGGACGGCGGTGGTTGATCCATCCCAAATCGATGAGTCTGGCGAGTTCGACGAGCGACAGCGGAATGTACTCGCGACGAGAGCTGCAATTTTTGACGTTTTATGGAAAATACGATCAATTTCTCACTTGATATCAGCGTTGAACAGCTTCTCGCCAGGATACATTCTCTGCCACGGCCTGAAGAAGTCTCCCCAGATCCAGCCGAGCGGTGGTTTCGCCGCCCTTTCCAGAGCACCTTGAGTATGTCCCATCTGGAAGATTTTCGATAATTTCTTCGATTAAAATTACGAGTGCTCACTTGATTGTGCGCTTTCTTCAGCTGCCGTCCAGTCGTTCGTGCTCCAATGTTATCCCGGGCGTCCTGGATGCGGATCCGCGACGCTTGCTCCACAATCTGAAGCGCCCGCTCCTTGGCACTCCTCACCGCTTGCGACATCTACGCATCATTTTGATTAGGATTACCATTTTTAATAATCAGGCAGATATAATAATGGTGATAACCAAAAATGAGAAAGGAAATTACAATAAGAATACCAGAAAAATAATTTATATATTCTCGTTTGACAGAGTATTGCAAATGATTGTACATGAAGCAGCTATGTTTCAAGACAGGAAAACGGGACGGAAAAGCACCGAATTTCAGTGAAAATGTGCACAAGATTATAAAATACCAGTTAGAGACAACGTGGGAAGGCGGGGAATGATGGGAAAGTGATAGAAAGTGTGAATTTAGAGTCAATTTGGTGAGGAACATTGGTAGAATACATTATGCGATGGAAATCATACAAACCGTTGTTTTGAGGAGCAGTCTACTCGAACACCTGATAGGCGAGAGTGGAAATGCGTTGGCGGCGAGTGGCGAAGAAGACGCCGCCGACTCCGATGGAAACTCCGATGAGGAGGGTGAAGATGGCAAGGACGAACATGGAGCCGCCCGTGTAGCCAACGAATCCAGAGTCCGACTCGGGAACGAATTTCCTCAGCGTACTCGCGTCTGGCATCCATTTCTGAACACAGATAAATCTCTAATCAGCAATTTCCCGTGGTATCTAACCTCCTTGACACCGCCCACTTTCTCCACTTCAATCGGCACTTTATTCTCAGCCATAGCCGCGTTTAGCAGATTGAAAATTTCCGCAGTTGGCAGTTCGGCAGTATAGTTGTAGGTTACATTGCCAGGCGGTGTGGCGGTCTTCTCAGCGATTCGGACAATCACCGACAGTCCCTCTTCCTCGGTCTCCACATAGAAGACAACGACACGATATGGAATAATTGGGTAGACGTTCTGAGAGATACTCGTGGCAACGGCCTCGTTCAGACGGCTCACACCAACTTGGCTCAAATCCGAGAGCTTCTCTGGAAATTCGCATTTATCGAATGGCAAGACGCTGGTGCAACTACTCACTGTCTTTGATTTTCACAACCCAAGTGTTGTTCGCCGATGATCCGTTATCATAGCAATCTGACAGCTGTACGGCTTGCTCATGAAGCCGCGAGTGCTCGAAAGGAATCCGGGCGACAGCCATCGAAAGAGTCAAGTTACGGTCCACCATATTGTACATTGCCATCGAGTGCACATCACCGTCGTCGGTCAAATGCACTTCGACGGTCGATTTGATGCCATCGGAAGTTCGGAAAGTCCTGAATCCCTTCCCAAATTCGTCGATATCACTCTGATAGAGGTTCCAGGCGGGCTTGAGACCACCGACCAACAGCTCTTCCATCGGGTACATGCTCACAGTGACGTTCTTCTCCGGATCAACGTCAGCGGTATTGTTGGTGAGAGTAGTCATATTTCCACACGCGCCGCCACTCATACGGAATTCATATCCGTATTTGAAGTCGTGGAGAATATAGTCAGTTCCCTCGTGGAACATGCCCTCTGCGGCTTGCAAGATCTTCACTCCTTTTTCAAACGAGTTTCCAGCCACAATGAGAACCTGACGGGATTCCGAATAGAGCACTTCGACGACTTCCGACCGATTGGCGACATGATCGAAATAGGTGAGGACGGCAGCGTATTCGTCCAAATGCTTCAATGGCAGACTCGTGGTGTTGCGGTTCTCGCAGAAGATTCCGTGCTCCACAGCTTCCGGGTCACCGTCGGGAAGCTCGTAACGATCCAACTCGATGGAAACGTGATTTACAGCGAGAGTGCTGTTGAATGTCGGCAGCTCGGCGAGCCGAATAGAAAGGATCAACGGATTTTTGAACGGGGACAGTGCCGGTTGAATGGTGCCACTGCCGGCGTAGCGAACCTCCAGAAGGACTTTCGACTCGGCAGCCGTTGCTCCATCCACACACGCGATCCACTTCATGGCGTTCACTCCGCCGACGATTTCCACAGGCTCTACAACCGCGAAACCCTTGTGAGTCTTGGCGAATCCCGTGACTTCTTGGATAATGCTGTACATTGATGGCGTGTGAGCGCCGACGATGCTGACGAATCGCGACACATTGAAAATTTCAGCGCCGGCTGTATTCGATGTGCATTCGGCATCTAAAAATTAAAAAAAATGATGATGATTCATGGAAGGCGTTCTCACTTGTGACATTGATAAACATTGTGTCCTTCTCGCCAGTCAACCTCTGCACCCAGCGTTCGGCATACTGGTCTCGCGATTGTCGCTGAAGAACGCGAAACTCTTTCGTGGCGCTTTCCACAAGAAGCGAAGTGCTAGCTTTCATCCAATCGGTTACGGAACCTGAAATCTAAACAGGGAAAATGAAAATCCGCAGTTCCAATATTTAATAAACCTTGTATGCTTCAGGGAGAACAAAGTTGTCGGTGAGCGGCGCCTGAGCAGTCTTGGGTGGATTCGCACAGAAATCGATCAACGACTTGGGATCTTGGCCGACGACCAGCCCGAACAGGGCCAGCGTGACACATAGCGTTCTCATCGCCTGAAGAATTAAGAATTCGAGGGAAATAATCAGGAAAAATGAGGAAGTGCCTTCAAATGAATTATTGAATTACTCAATTCAAGAGAAAAGAAAAAATGTTTCAACAGGTGACGCTAAGCTTCTAAAACATCTCTTTTGCAATTATTCAGAAAAAATTCTACAAAATAAGCCAATTTCTAAAGAAAATGCAGCCAGACGAAGAACGCGCCAGCACATAGAATGCGCCATTCTCAACCACTCTCCAAAGTTTGCGCTCTCTCTCTCTCGCTGCCGCTGCACAAAGAAGCAAAGTGCTTTTGAACGGAGGAAAATAGAAAAACAGCCGAGAAATTGTTCATTCTCCAGTTTGTCAACAGAATATCGATTAGTTGTGATGAAAGAGTCATGGGATTGTCTTGTTTGAAAACCGATTGCATTTTCCAAAGAGAATTCTTTCTAGAATAAAAAAACGAATAGATATTGGAGGACAGCGCGGGAAAATAAGCGTTTTTCATGAAATCTGAATTTTGGCGCACACATTCTCGTAAACAAGTCGCATTTCCCGCTCTCTCTGGGAATGTCATCAAACATTTTGACCTCCAATAAACAATTTTCAGGACTGCGTTATAGCAGTCACACAATGGAAATAGAGGCAACACCTTGAAAACGACAATAGGGAAATCAGCAGAAAGATAAAAAAGTTAAGAACGCATCTTCATTGAACAGTTATTTTTATAGCACACAAACACAAGAACGAATTTAGTAACCAGGAGGCGAGAATTTTACCGAATTTCGAAGAAATGTACATGACTATATAGTACCAGTTAGAGAACTCGGGGAATGGTGAAGATTTGAAAATGTAACATGAATGCAATTCGAGTGGGAACATGAGAAAGTATTAAACATTATGCCATGGCAATGATACGAACCGTATGAATTTACTCGAACACCTGATAGGCCAAGGTGGAGATGCGTTGTCGGCGAGTGCCAACGAATACTCCGACGGCTCCGATGGAGACGCCGATGAGTAGACAGAAGACGGCAAGGACGAACATGGCACCGCCTGTATAGCCAATGAATCCAGAGTTCGAATCTGGCGTGTACATCTTCAGCGTCTTGGCGTCTGCCATCCATTCCTATAATAAAATAATTGTTGACTTATCAGATTCCATACGATCTCACCTCCTTGGCACCACCGATTTTCTGAACCACGATCGGCATTTTTCCCGCAATCACGGCATCATTCAGTAGTTTGATGATCTCAACAGTTGGCAATTCGGCAGTGAAGTTATAACCGACTTTAGCAGGCATCGTTTCGGTCTTCTCTGAGATTCTGAGCATGAGAGATAGTCCATTGTCTCTGTTTTCAGCCCAAAAGACGACGATGCGGTACGGGATGACAGGATAGACGTTCTGAGAGATACTCGCGGCTACTGCCTCGTTCAGACCGTTCAAACCAACTTGACTACCATCAAGAAGCTTCTCTGAAATGATAATTGATTTGAGGATGAATGAGAGGAATATGGCAACTCACTGTCTTTCATTTGCACAATCCAAGTGTTGTTCGCGAATGTTCCGCTATCATAGCAGTTTGAAAGCTGTGCGGCCTTCGAATTGAGTCGAGAGGATTCGATAGGAATTTTAGAGATGGTCAGCGAGAGAGACAACTTGTGAGATCCGGCATCGTATTTGGCCAGCGAGTGAATTTCACCATCATCGGTCAATCGTACCTCATCAATGGTCCTCTCTTTAGCATTCGCAGCTCGGTAAGTCCTGTACTGCTTCGAGAAGATGTCACTATCGTTCTGGTATACATCCCAGGTCAGAGACATGCCAATGAGAAGCGATTCGACCGAGTTCATACCGAAAGTGTCATTTTGTCTAATAACATCAGCAAGATCAACGTCAAGAGGAGAGAAACTCTCGCAAGCTCCACGGCCCATGGTGAACTCGTAGCCGTATTTGAAATCATGGAGAATGTAGTCTGTTCCATTGCGATACTTCAAACGATCGGCTTTCAAGTTCAGAATCTTGACTCCGTTTTCAAAGGAATCTCCAGAAATAATAAACTGTTGACGGGACTTTGAATAGAGAATTTCCACGACTTCAGCTCGATTGGTATCATAGTCGTAGTAGTCGAGGATGGCAGCGTACTCATCCATCGGTTTCAATGGGAGACTCGGGGCGGTGTCGTTTCCAATCTTTCCGCAATAAAAACCATGGTTCACGAATGCTTCGTTTCCAACAGGAAGCTCGTATCGATCGAGTTCAAGCGAGACGTGATTCAGAGCGACAGTGCTGTTAAATGTTGGCAGCTCAGCGAGTCGGATAGAGAAGAGCAGTGGGTTCGAATATGGAGATTGCGCCGGTCGGATACTCTCTTCGCCGGCGTAGCGGACCTCAAGAAGGGTTTTCGAGTCGGTTGCGTTTGGTCCGTCCACACACGAAATCCACTTGATTGCGTTCACTCCACCAACTACTTCCACGTGATCATCTACCACGAAGCCGTTGTGGGTCTTGACAAATTCAATGAGTCCTTGAATAATGCTGTACACTGACGGTGTATGGGAGCCGATGATATTGGCAAAACGCGGCACATTGATCAGCTCAGCGCTGGTAGCGTTCGATTTGCACTCTCCAGCTGAAAAATGAAGAAATATGCTGATTCATGATGGCAGATGTTCTCACTTGTGACGTTGATGAACATCATGTCCTTCTCGCCAGTCAAACTCTGAATCCATCGCTCGGCCACCTGTTCTCGCGATTGTCGCTGAAGAACGCGGAAATCTCTTGTGGCGCTTTCCACAAGAAGCGAAGTGCTAGCTTTCTTCCAATCGGTTACGGAACCTGAAACCTGAAACAAGCAAAAATGCAATCCACTGGCCTTATCGCCAATGTATAAACCTTGTACGACTCAGGCAAGGAGATCTTGTCACTGAGCGCTTTCGGCGGTGTTTTGGGTGGATTTGCGCAATAGGCGAGCAATGATTGGAGGTCTTGGCATGCGATCAGCCCGATGAGGGCCAGAGCGATGACTAGCGTTCTCATCGCCTATAACGTGATTATAAGAGGTTCAGAATTTGAATTTCTATAGAAATTGATTATTTAAACAGGTTGAAATGCATAAGATGAAGTTTTCGAGCAAAAATCAGGAAGAAAAACTGATTTTAGTCAGCAATTTCTCAGGGCGCGGTTTTTCCGAAACGTTGGAAAAAGTGCGCGGGGCAATTGCAGATAGGCGGAGTGACTCCGCCCACTATGCCTGCTCGCGGGCGAAAAGAACAATACACGTGTTGGATACTGTAGCAATGTCGTATGTTATGACGCGCTTGTGCGTACACCGTGACGCAACAATTGCGGACTTTGAAATCACCCTTTTTCTAAGTGAGAAATCTCGTTGTTCTTGTTCTTTCGGTATCTGGTCGTCGTTGATGCGTTCTCGAAGTGGCCGGAAGTGGTCACCATGTCGTCTACAACAACGTCGAGAACGATAGCCGCGCTGCAAGGTATCTTCTCTCGCAATGGTTTTCCAGATACCGTCGTTTCGGACAATGGAACTCAATTCGCGTCGGAAGCATTCGCCGAGATGTGTCGAGAGCGAGGCATTCGTCACATCCGTTCTCCCGCATACCATCCCCAGTCCAATGGTCTAGCTGAGCGTTTCGTAGACACGCTGAAACGAGGATTGAGAAAGTTAAAAGGGGAGGGACCGGTGTCGCAAGAAATGCTGGACGAGTTCCTGATGTACTATCGCTCGACACCGATGGAAGTTCTCGACGGGAAGTCTCCCGCCGAAATACACGTTGGTAGACAGTTGCGTACGCGACTGACGTTGATGAAGCCGTCGGATGATTCCGAGGCGTTGGAGAAGGATCTCCGAGAAGTCTCCATGAAGGAGCACTTCGATCGCAAGCACGGAGCCGTCGCCAGAAGTTTCTCTGTTGGAGAGCAAGTCTCCGCGAAAGTGTTCAAGAGAAATTCGTGGAGCTGGGCCGATGGTGTAGTCAAAAGAGCCCTAGGTCAGGTAATGTACGAAGTGGAAGTCAACGGTGCCAGTGATCATCAACCAGCCGAGCAGCAACCGCCGTCAAAGCCGAAACCGTCGCTCATTCCCGTTCCTGTTGTCGTCTCCAATCCGCCTCGTGCCGTTGTCGTCGCAACACCACCTACCTCCACGCCAATCGTTACTGCATCCACAAATCCCGTCTCTACTGTTGCTGCTCCACCGCTTCGAAGATCAACTCGTGTTCCAAAGCCAATCGTTCGCTTTGATCCCTCGCACACTGCATCTACGAGGAGAAACAATCGGAAGTAATCGTCGTCGTCAAGTTCAATCGTCTGCTGCTGCCGCCGCCGTCGTCCTTGGATTCGATCGTCGTTGTAATTCTTCTTTATTTTCGTTGTAATTTCGTTGTTGTTCTCTCGTTGTAATTTATTGATTTTGTAGTCTAGGTTAGTAGGTTCCCTATTTCTGAGATTTAGTTATTTTGTCAAGTTTTTAGATCCCCGTAGTTCTAATTTTATTGTTCGTTCCGCCGATGCGTATTCTGCTATTGGTTCCACACACAGCCGTCATCTATCCCGAACCGTGGTTCACACGTCACCCGAACCTTCTTCGTTCCTCTGTCCACAAGTCAACCGGACACCCCTCGTACACCTCACCCGACCATCATGCTGCTATTTGAGTTCACAAGTCAACCGAGCTCCCCCCTCATGGTCTCTTGCTTCTGTCTCCTTGTTCCTATCCAAACAAGGGAGGTGTTGGATACTGTAGCAATGTCGTATGTTATGACGCGCTTGTGCGTACACCGTGACGCAACAATTGCGGACTTTGAAATCACCCTTTTTCTAAGTGAGAAATCTCGTTGTTCTTGTTCTTTCCCCACTTGATTTTGTATTGTTTCTTAGCTATTTATTTAGATAAATTCTATTGTTTTATATTACGTTCACGAAACGTAACAACACGGACACGCATTGTTCTGCGTTTCGCCGATAACATTTTCTTATCATTTCTTGAATTTTTGTTGTTTTTCTGTATCTTCATTCAAAAATGAGTGTTTATTTCAGAAAATGGCTCCGAGAAGTGTGCCATCAAAAATTGTCATCGCTGGCAATTCAAAAATGTCACTAAATGAAAGGTATCTCCCGGAGAAAACTCGCGTAAATCGATTTTATTTTCAACAAGTTCTTCAGGTTCTCGACGATTCCAAAGCCAAAGCCAATCCAGAAGAAGCCAAAATTGGCTCACCACAAAGTCTATCCGCATGTTCAGTATCAACAGCAGCCGATGGAGTTCGCGCCGAAGCCCGTCGTTCGTCGCCCACAACACGTGTTTCAGAGGCGTGCGGTTCCGCTGCGTAAGTATCAATTGGAAGATGGTGAAGACAAGATTACAAGATTTCAGAAAACCGTGTGACATTTGTGAACACGGTGCCGATTTACAAGCCTGTCGTCCCACGCGTTAACTTTGTTCAGAGGAATGCACAGTTTCCCAAGAAAACGTTCAATAAGTGAGTGTAAATCAGTTCCCTCCAATTTAAAACTGTCAATTTCCAGGGTGCCATTGAATCAATATCAGAAGAACAACACGTTCGTGAAGCGACTCAATAACAACAACCACAACGGAGTTCAAGCGAACCGACCGTTCAAAGGAAAGGTGTTCCCGACGATGCCCAAGAAGAAGAGCTTGGCAGAGCTGGATCGAGAGCTCGACGATTACATGCGCAAGCCAAAGCATCCACCAATCACCATTTGAGCACTACAAAAAAAGGGTCAAGACTGTCACGTCGCACAATTCCTAATCTCATTTCCAAAACACTTTCCATGATATTCAATTAATTATGCAACAAAAAAACACACAGAAATCAAGGGGAATTTTTAAATAAAAAACATAATGAATCTTTTTATGAAACAAAGTAGGAAAATGGCTCTAGTAACAAATTTCATTTCTTCTCAAAAGACGCGATCGCCGTATCGCACACCTTGACCTGCTCCTCCCACATCCATTGCACATCCGCGGGCATCTTTTTCGCCTTCTCCGCAACACCCCTCCGCAGCTCTTTCAGCATAATTTCCAGCTTCTCGTCAATCTTCTCATCGACCTCCTCCTCAATAGGGTCGTGCGAATAAATTATCTTCTTCCACCGCCCGTTGGCCATCTGCCAGTGCTCCAAAAGCATCACTCGGACGTTATTCCGCAGCGACCAGCTCGGCCCCTCGTCGGTCGCATACAAATGACTCGGCAAGCTGACCTCCTCCAGTACCATCTCGTGCTCCCGTGTCACTTGAATTCCAGCGATTTTTGCCAAAGTCACCAGGACTTCTGTAATTTGTCAACAATTCCATCTGACAGCTCACTTTTCAATCAATACCTTGAGGAATTAACACCTTCGCGTTCATATTCGCCGGAAGAGTGAATCCGTACTCGACGAGAAGCCGCGCATTGTCATGTGGTCCGTAGCAGACGTAAATCTCGTCGCCTTGCAAAATTTGCCGCTTCGCTTGAACCACGTACCGCCCGTTGACTTTCTCGTGAAGAGCCACACCCTGAAGTTGTCATGAAATGGATACATTTACCGGAAAATTGCATTCGGAATATATTTGGTTTCAAATTTTGCTTAATTCCAGAACAATTTGGAAAATTGTCATTTTTTCCCGAAACGCTCGTTTTCCGGAAAATTCAATTTTCCAAATTGGTGTTTAATTCCGGAGATTTAACGTGTTTCCGGAATATTTTCCAAGCCAAGCAATTATTTGTCAGTTTTTTTTTCTGTTTTTCCAAAATTGCTAAATTTGGAAAATTCCCGGTTTCGGAAACATTTCATTTTTCCAAATTTATATAATTCCAGATGAGAATTGCAATTTTCTCAATTCCCCAAACTCCAGAAATGCAGGTTTCGTGAAAAACAACGCCTGTTTTCCAAAAAAATTGAAAAAAAAACGGAAAATAAAATTTTGACAATTTCACCCAAATTTCGCAAAAATTTCCGTTTTCCGAACAAAATGTCTTCTGAAATTCCGGAATAAACTATTTTTTTCCGAATTTCGAACTTTTCCGGGATTTACAGTTTCGGGGAATTCTGCGAAAATCGGAATTTTCCAAAACCCCGCTTTTGATGTTTTCTCAAAATGTCGGTTTTCCGGGACCTTTGAATGTATCAATTCGACCCAATTATCGATTTTTCATCATGTCTTTAAAGCGCTCGCTTTCCGGATCGGTCTGATAGAAACGAACCTGAAACTTGTCCGGATCATGATTCAACATGTCGACGAGCGGAATAACTGCAATCGTGTCCCCATCGCTATTATCCACATTGTCGTGTTCCTCGTTCTCGACGAAAATGCACCGAGTGTTCACCACATGCCACGCCCACAAAATCCGCTCTTTGCTCAGCTTTCCCGGGAACAAACTCGTAAATTTCTCAGTGATCTCGCTGATTTCCTTCTTTTGATCTACCCAATACTTTCGAATCGATAACGGCAGACTGGCAGTGTCATAATCGATTCCCTTGTACGCGGGGGTGTCGAACTCCTTCGGCAGCACTTTGAGGTACGGTGACCAAGCGGAATTTTCAGTGTTCTCGAAGGCGAAGAACATTGTCAAAAGCTCCATCGGCTTCAGCTTCTGATCTACACTGGACAACAGGTTTCTGTAGAACGGAAGGTCGACGACAAGACCGGCAGTGATCATATCCGTCTCCGGAATCACAATAATCGGTTTTCCGGTCCGGAAATCCGCAGAGGCGAAGATCCCGTTTCCGCAGTTGCCGGGAAGCTTTTTGATTTCGACGCCGTCGAATTTGTAGCCTCTCGCTGTGCAGTAGCCCAGAAATTCGTCCATTTCTGAGATTTTTTGCCATTTTTCGAGAAATTCAACATGCAAAATCAAGTACAAGACGATACTTGAGAATCGATCGATAATTGTGTTTTTTTTTCATTTCAAAGGGGAAAAACTATCCGTTTATTACTTTTACTCGTGGGAGAAGATATTACACGTAAAAACAGTACATGTGAGCGAGGAAGGGGGGGGGGGGAATTCAAAGAAATAAATATTGTACAAAAATCATACATCTGCTTGCTTCTTCAACTTGACAACGTTTTGGATTAGAGCGTCTCGGCGGCTGCAACATTCAAAAAATTAGAGTTTGTCTATTTTCCCAATTAAACACTTACCTATTGAAACTGGCGACGAAATCGTTCAAATTCTTGGCTATCTGCGACAAAGTGCCATTTCCATTGGAAGACGTCGTCGCCTGAGCGATCGACTTGTTCATCTTCTCCACCGCCTCCACCAAATCCACATCGAGCTTCGCCGTCAGCTCCTCGGCCGGCAGACTTCGCTCCTCTATCCGATCTATCAGATAGCAGAGAACGTCCGCGACAGCCGCATCGGCCGACTTGTCCTCTTTGAGTATAGTGGCCATTGTGGAATCGACACTGTTCGCGTCCGTCTCGATCTTCTCGGTCGACGCCAAATTGGAGGTTAGATGCTTTCCAGTAGGATATAGATTGCACAGGTTACACTGTTTATTGTTCGGCAGGCCGCCAATCTTTGAGGTTCCCGCTCCTGTAGCCATAATCGCCGAGAACTGTCCCATATTCAGCTGGATGTCTTCGGTATAGTACAACTCCACCCAGACAGTGTAGTTGATGAAAAACCGCCACTGTCCAAAACGATCCATCGGCGGCACCAACTTCACAAACGGATTCGAGAGCGGATTCAGCTTGATCAAGCGATCACGACAAAATCGATCGGTGTCCGAGTCGACAACGCATAGAACAATCGTCACATAGTGGATGTTCTTGTTGCAGTAGAAATCCGCAAAATAAAAATTGTGACGGTTCGGATTCAATATAGTAAACGCGTTGATTAGCATTCGAACATTTCCAAACGGGGAGAACTGCGGCAGAGTGAGATCTGGCAAGAGGCGAGCCGAGAAGAACAACCCGTTGATTTTTCCATTGATCAAATTTCCCGGCTGTCCGTTCCCGTCTTTTATATATTTCTGCATCACATCGTTGTAATAATGGTGGATTTCGTCCCAGTAGACTTTCGGCTTGCACCGGTAGACAACACAGAACTCGTGCATTTGGGGCTCGCAGTTGATTCCGCGGTTGATGAATTGTTTGCACTTTTGCAATAATTGCTTTAATTCGCTATAGTTGAACTCTAAAAGTGAGAATTTGAGAAGGTGATATGATGATAGACAAACCTGCGCGAATTTCTTTGAACCATCTGCCTATCAAGGCGTTGTTATTTATCCGAAAGCACGAAACGTCGATTTTGTAACTCTCGCCGGCAACAACTTTCAGATCGCAAAATGGCGTTGAGTCGGGTTTTAAAATCATCGTTTTAGCACTTGTCTTCACACATTCACTGTTCAGAACGTACTTTACAATTTCTGAACGAAAAATTCAAAACTATTTAGCAAAATTGGTTTAATCTTACCATTCGGCTCGGGATTCTCCCAACGCAGCTCGATTTTCTCCGAGCTAACAGTGAATCTGACATTCATAACTCTCGTGTTCACTTTTCGAACTTCCATCTGCTCCCTCACGTTTTTCCTTCTCTTCATCGCGTCACGCATCTGTAACCCGGTGCGCAGGCCAGGGACATGAGCATCTGAAAGATTTTTTCGAATTTTTAACAGAAAACCACAATAATCTCACTCTCAATCAACTTTTGTTTCGCGAATTCGTTCATAATCGGCGGCTCCAACAGCGGTTTTCTCAGCGGTCGTTGCATAAGCGGCTGGTGATCCGCTGATTGAGGCTGATTGAACAGCTGCATTCGATTCCTTTCATAATTCGTAATGTGAGTTTGTGCATGAGTGTGTCGCGAGAAGTACGGATCTGATAGATAGTTGGTCCAGCCGTTGTGCGGATTTTCGTTTCTCAAAGGCACCCGCATCGGTCCGCCGGACGGACCCGCGGTTGGGTTGGGTGGACGCCATGATCCCGGGTCGTTGTTCGAGTTCTGCCAATATCCGGGCGGTATGTGCCATCCACCGCCAAATGACATTTGGAAAACCTACGAAAAATAGGTTTTTTGAGTGAATTTCGATCGAAAATGAGGATTTTCGACGAACTAATTAGTAGCAACGATGCTCCGAAATTACGGGCGCGCTCGGTTTAGCGCGCATCGAAAATCGATGTGTGCGCTCTTCGGGGGGTAGGGGAAAAGCATTATCTCGCGCGAATGTTTGCTCACAAAGTTCGCCGCGGCTCGAGCTAATTTGAGGTTTACGGATTTGAGTACATGTTCTTCCTCGCCCCGACCGTCATGTTTTCGCCCGACCGCCTCTCCTACACCCTCCAAAAAAGCCCCGAAAAAAAAAGACGCCCGTTTTGCAGGCCCATTCTCCCCAAAAAACAAATGCCATAAAATGAGCATAAATGAGGGGGACAACCAGGTGGAAATACCAACGTCGTTGTCGTCGGCGTCGAACGCCGAATTCTACGACAACGGCGTGATAAGCTCGCGTGCGGCGAATGTGGAATGGGTCGAGATTGTCGAGCCGCAATCGCGGCAGACCATGTACGCCAACTTGGTTACCGGCCAATGTGCTTGGGAACCGCCTCCCGGGGCTCATGTGTAAGTATTTTTCGAATTTTAAATTTAAACCGGTCTATTTCCACTAGCTTTCAGAAAAACAACACATCAAAATCAATGGTGGGAACTTTTCGACTCGAAAACCGGAAGATATTACTATTACAATGCCTCCTCAATGGTGACGAAATGGCAGAAGCCAACTGGGATCGGAATCGATATAATTCCGCTGGCAAAGCTTCAAACATTAAAGGAAAACACTGAAGGCGCCTCGAAGGTGAGCCATTTTCGAAAAATTTACAAGCGCAAAAAAAAATTAAATGTTAAGATTCGAAGGACTTGCGAAACTCAAACATCGCCATCGGTCCGTAGAGTGACATCAGGAGTAGCTGGTCCAGTGTTCGCGAAGAATATCGCTCCGGAAACCGGAGTGGTGTCTTTCCGGAGTAACAGCCAAAATTCGCAAAACACGTTGAATGGAATGCAGAGTTCGTTTGAAGTGAGTCATCCTCTTTCTCGAAAACTTCTAGAACGCCCCGCCCCTTTCCACTAGAAAAAATGCGAGGCGCATTCATTTCTCTCTCTGCAGTTGTCTGTTTCTGTCCTCTCTAGGCCCGATTTTTTTCGGTTTTCCGAAAATAATCTCTCACTTTCACTTTTGTTCTTCCACTTTTCACTTCACTAAATGACATATTCCTATTTTCAGTGGATGTCTCTCGACGAAGACAGCGTTCTTAGTGAGCGTGCAGGCAGCGAGTGCGGAACTAATCCTCCCACCAAAAATGGCCCTCCATATGGCGCTTTCCCGACGGCGGCCAGTGCCTCTTCAACCTTATCGCATGCTCCATCTTCCGACTCGATTCCCGCACATTCCTCGAGATCCGCGTCGCCACCTCCGCCAGGCAGACGATCGTTGTTCTCGTCGGTGACGTCGACGAAGAGCAAAAATAAGAATGGATGGAGTAAAGAGTCGCCGAAAGTCTCGCTGACTCAGCCGGAGAATAAGCAGTTGCGAAAGGAGACGAGTGCGCTTTTCAAACTGATTCAGTCTTATATGGGAGATCGGAAAACCAAGACGCTTCCTGAACAGGTTGCGTTGTCGTTTTGTGAACTCGCTGTGAAGAAACCGGAAATCGCTGACGAAGCCATCGCACTTCTCATGCAACAACTGTCGGATAATGATCGGCCGGATAGTCTTCGGTAAAAATCGATTTTTTTGAAAACACAACATTATACTTTGAATTCCAGACGCGGCTGGGAACTTCTTGCAATCGTATTGGCATTCGTTTTCCCGACAGATGGTATCAGTGAGAAGTTGAATGACTTTCTGAACAGGCACCTCGATCCCATCTTCGACCTCCCCGAAATCACAACATCCTATTTTGCTCAGCAGAGCATCAAGCGTCTGAACAAGGTGATCGCTCGATTGAAGCCGACGCTGGCGGCG
This sequence comes from Caenorhabditis macrosperma, assembly GCA_963932285.1. Classification (NCBI taxonomy): domain Eukaryota; kingdom Metazoa; phylum Nematoda; class Chromadorea; order Rhabditida; family Rhabditidae; genus Caenorhabditis; species Caenorhabditis macrosperma. Next base: position 13,415,391 of record OZ010622.1, read on the forward strand.
ATTCAAGAGACAAAAGTCCACATCTTCCGCCCTCCACTCTTCTCAGCTTCGCTGGACGAGCTCATGCAGTTGCAATCGGAGAAATTTCCCGAACTCAAGCTTCCCTGGCTCCTGACCACTCTGATCGAGCTGCTCTATCAATCTGGAGGCCGACGAACCGAGGGAATCTTCCGGTATTGAACAAACTCTTTTAATATTTAAAATAATCTTCTTTCCAGAATCGGTTGTGACCAAGAAAAATTAGCGGCAGCGCGTGGCCAACTCGACGTATGGCTCGCCCCACAATCGCACGACGCCCATGTGCTCGCGTGTCTTCTGAAGCAGTGGCTCCGCCAACTCCCAGTCCCGCTGATCCTGCCGAACCTCTACGACAGAGCGCTCGCCGCTTCGGACAATCCAGCGGAAGCATCACGGATCGTCGACTTGTTGCCAGATATCCATCGATTAGTGCTCGTGAGAGTCATCGCCCTCCTCCAAGACATGAGTCGAGAGGAAGTGGTGTCGAAGACGAAAATGGACACTTCCAATTTGGCAATGGTGATGGCGCCCAATGTTTTGAGGTGGGTGACTATCTACCGAATCTTCTTGAATCTATATTTTTATTTTTAGATGTGAAAGCGAAGACCCGCGAGTGATCTACGAGAACACGCGCCGAGAGATGGGCTTCCTCCGAGTGCTCATCCTCAAATACGACACAACCTTCATTCAAAATGTACTTTAAGTGATTCACTGATTGATCTCCAACTACCTCTTTTGGGCATCGTCCCACTCATCGAAACTAGTCAAACACACATCCCCTTCTTTCGCATAATGTAATTGCCTTTCCCCCCCCCCCTTTTTCCCCCTCACCACGAGCTTATAATTGTTCAGTTATCCACACTCACTTTCTTGTCAGTTATGCTCAAACTACTCACTCATTCACAACATCTTCTGTTCTTCTTCTTCTTCTTTCATCACTTTCTCAAAAAGTTCTACATGGTCATCAAAAAGCGTTCTTTCTGTACGTTGTCCCGTTCCGAGGATCCAATTATGTATTAATTTTGAAAGAAATCTTATTCCATTATATTCCCCCAAATTGTTGCAATTTTGACGGTTTTCGATCTGATGATCTATTTTGGTAGCGGCAAACTGTGTGGTGGCATGTGACAGGAACCTTCAGCGGGTTACACAATGGACATTGAAGACTTTGTCGGAAACGGTCCCGTCGGAAACAGAGATGGTTCCGAAATTAAAATCAGGTTAGTGAAAATCAAATTTTTTTAAATGTAATTTTTTCGAAAACTTTTTTTCTGTCAGAACTCGAAAGACAGTGTCAAAAAGACAAGAGGACGACGTCGCCGTCGATTCTGTCGTCCCCGGAATCGGCCAGAAGGTGTGGGTTCGCACGTGGGGATGCTCTCACAACACATCCGACAGCGAGTACATGTCCGGTCTGCTTCGTCAAGCCGGCTACGATGTGCTGAAGGAGGGCGACGACGCCGACGTCTGGGTGCTGAACAGTTGCACTGTGAAGACGCCGTCGGAGCAGCAGGCGAACAACCTTGTCGTCCAGGGGCAGAACGCCGGGAAGAAGATTATCATGGCGGGATGTGTCTCGCAAGCGGCACCGTCCGAGCCGTGGCTTCAGAACGTGTCGATCGTCGGTGTCAAGCAGATCGATCGCATCGTTGAAGTCGTCGGGGAGACCCTGAAAGGCAACAAGGTCCGTCTGCTGTCTCGCAACCGCCCGGACGCGCTGCTCAGCCTCCCCAAAATGCGAAAAAACGAGCTCATTGAAGTGCTCTCGATCTCCACTGGATGCCTTAACAATTGCACGTATTGCAAGACGAAAATGGCGAGAGGAGACCTCGTCAGCTATCCCCTCGGAGAGCTGGTAGAGCAGGCGAGAGCCGCGTTCCACGACGAGGGCGTCAAAGAGCTGTGGCTGACGTCGGAGGATCTTGGCGCGTGGGGAAGAGATATCGGATTGGTGCTGCCGGATTTGTTGCGGGAACTCGTCAAAGTCATCCCGGATGGATGCATGATGCGACTCGGAATGACCAATCCCCCGTATATCCTGGATTATCTCGAGGTATCCTCTATTCTCGTCTTTACAATGATCATCGCCAAAATTGCAGGAAATCGCTGAGATCCTCAACCACCCGAAAGTTTACGCCTTCCTGCACATTCCAGTGCAAAGCGCCAGCGACGCTGTTCTCAACGACATGAAGCGCGAGTACTCGAGACGGCACTTCGAGCAGATTGCGGATTATATGATTGAAAAGTAGTTGGAGATTAGGGATGAACCGCTAATTTCAAAATTCCAGCGTCCCCAACATCTACATCGCCACAGACATGATCCTCGCGTTTCCCACGGAGACATTGGAGGATTTCGAGGAGAGTATGGACCTTGTGCGAAAGTATAAATTCCCGTCGCTCTTCATCAATCAGTACTACCCACGGAGTGGAACGCCGGCGGCGCGGATGAAGAAGATCGACACAATTGACGCGAGGAAACGAACTGCCGCCATGTCGGAGCTCTTCAGGTCATACACCCGATTCACAGAGGATCGCATCGGCGAGGTTCATCGCGTGCTCGTCACCGAAGTCGCCGCGGACAAAATCCACGGAGTCGGTCACAACAAGAGCTACGAGCAGATCCTCGTCCCACTGGATGCGTGCCAAATGGGCGAGTGGATCGACGTGCGGGTGACCGCTGTCACCAAGTTCAGCATGATCTCAGAACCCGTCACCTCTTCCTCCTCAAACGGATCCCATCCACTCTCGGAATCCGTCAACCTTCTGTTCTTCTACCCAATGGCCCTCTTCCTCCTCTCCCTCGTCGCCCTCTACTCCTACGACAGATTCGTGGCGCCCGGATTCATCGACGAGTTTCTTCCGTTCCTGCGCTCGCAAGAAGATCCGCTGATGAGCGAGGAGTTTTGGACGACGACCGTCGACGCCGACCCGCCCATCTTCCACTATGAATAATGATTTCTTGTTGTTTTTCTCAATGACATTTGTTACCTTGTTCTTGTTGTTACTTCTCATAATGAAAACCGTCCAAAAACTCTCCCCCCACTGTTAAGCCCTCTCCCCGTTAACTTGTTCCTGTTCTCTCGATATACTTTGTGTCCATTAACCGTCTAGAAGGTGTCAAATAGGTAACCGCCCACCGAGACAGAGAGAGAGATGTGTGCGCGACCGCGCGCGTTTTGTTTGCTCGTCTGACACGCTCTCTCTCTGGCGTCCACGACCCCCTCCCTCGGCGTCGCGGTTGGGCGGCTGCCATTCGGGGCCCGCAGTCTCTCCCCACCCCTCTCTCTCACCCATTTCTCTCCACAGCAACTACTCCTCTTCCCCTCACTTCCTCCCCTCCTCCCCTTCATCCCCTCACTTCCACCACCAACAGAAGCGTCGTCGTCCCGTCGCCTCCTTCTCCTCTCTTCCGCCGTTTGCCCCCGGTCGAAAACAGAAGCTTCGGGCAGCGCCAGCGGCAGCAGTAGCAGTAGCAGTAGCAGCAGAGAAAAGCGACGCGACTCTTTTTCCCTTCTCCCAACAACTCTCCTCCCTTCTCGCCATCTCTCGAATAAATAATCATTTCGTGCTCGAGGAGCCGGCTATCTCTCTCTCTCTCTATCTCTCTCTCTCTCTCTCGGCATCTTTCTCCCTCGTCGTCGACGTCACGAAGTCGAAGTCGAAGGCGCCGAGAGAGAGAGAGAGAAAAAGAGAATCTTTGGTCTTAAAAGTCCCCTCAATAATTGGATATTTAGTTGTGCTCTTCATTTTTTCTTTTCACTCGTTTGTTTTTTTTTCGCGCACTTCTTCTCCTTTTGGCAACACGCCAAGTTTTGATAAGATAACGATTCTTATCTCTCTTTCTCTCTCACAGGCCACAATAACTTCGACAGCCGCCGTTCGTCGCGAGGAATCGTCGTCGTCGTCGTCGTGCAACAGCCACAGCGGCAACAACGCAGTCAGCACAACGACGGGCTCACCGAGCATCATCACCAGTGGCGGCGGGGAGGAATCCGCCGGACAGTGTATGATTTCGCGCTGGAAGTCGCGCGAGAGCGAACGCAACAAGGTTCGACTTCGTGACACGGACGGCTTCCGCATTCGCGCCGCCGCGCTTTGCATCAAAGGTGAGTGTTGTGATTTTTTGAACTTGTTTCGAAAGTTTTGACGTCGAAAAGTCAGAGAATCGCCCTCTTCTTCTTCTTCTTGTTTGTATTTCGCTGTTTTTGCATCTTGCACAGCGATGTTTGTTTCGGGCGCGCACTCTCACCTTCTTCCCTTTTTTTTCGAACACAGCTGCACCCGAAATCATAAGTGGGTTTCCCCCCCTTCCCCTCGAAAGTGCTTCTTTGTTGTTCTTTGCGTGTTCACTGAGCGACTTTTGAAGAAGAAGGAGAAGAAGAAGGCGAGGATGATGATGACGTTAAAAGTGTGAAGTTCTTTTGCATCAACGAACAATCACAATCATCATCATTATCATCCAGCAAAAAAAAAAAGAGAACGAGAGATAGAAATATCTCGCGCGTCTTTGACAAACGTCCACATTTCGAAGACAAGAATGGATGTTTCGTGTCGTGTAGAACACAAAAATAGATGTTATTGTTGTTTTTCCCCCCACAGGCACCGGCAAGGAGACACTCGTTCTACTGGTCAGCGGCGGCAAGGATGGCGGCAAGTGGGTGGTTCCGGGCGGCGGCATCGAGAAGGACGAGTGCGCCGAAGAAGCGGCCCATCGTGAGCTCATGGAGGAGGCGGGCGTTCGGGCGAACACGCTGAAAAAGATTGGCACTTTCCAGGTGAAATTTTGCTGCGAATTTTTTTTTTGAAACCAATTATCGATTAATTACAGGACGACGTTCGGAAGCACCGCACGCAACTCTTCCTGATGGAGGTGTCGGAAGAGCTGCAGCACTGGGAGGAGAACGAGTACGGCCGGCAGCGCATCTGGATGAATGTGTCGGAGGGCGCCGAGAAGGTGAAGCAGTCGCATCGGCCGATGCTCGAGGCGGTTCTGCTCTCGTCGAGGTAGCGCCTCGAGTCAACTCTCTTCGGGTTTTATCATTCAAAACGGGAAGAACAAACGCACACACGAACCAACCAAACAATTTTCTTTGAACATTTTTATTTTTTATCAAAACGAATATTCACAACCTACCATTTCGCTCCAAACTCCTTTTCAAGCTTCTCCTGTCGTGACTGGTCCCTAAATCCATAATCTTCCGATTGTCCCGTTAGAAATTCCCATTGTCCCCGCCGCGGCCTCGTCCTTTTTTTTTGCTTTGTATGGTCTTCATATCATTTTCTGCCCCTCTCCCTCCCTTCTAATAACAAGTTGTCATGCTTGTTCCTGTCTCGCTTTACAAACTCTACTTGTTCTCTTTCCCCCCGCCCCCTCTCTCTCTCTTTCTCGAACAAAAGCATCATATTTTATAAACAATTTCTGATGTTTGACTCGAAATATTTAATTCGCGTTATCTATTCGATTTGACTTGATCATATCACAATTTATCGATTGGCAGCCACGCGCGTTTTGCTTATCAGCAATTCCGCCATTTCAATCGCTCCACATTTTTTGTTTCACCCAACAGAACCCTACATTTTCATTAAATTCAGATGGCTTACCAACTCAGCGACAAAACCTTCAAGGTGCCGGTCGAGCTGTTCACCGAGAATCGCCAACGACTTATCGATGCGCTCAAGACGAAACTGCCGGACAATTCAGTCGTCTTGCTTGAAGGCGGTGTGGAAAAGAATCGATACAACACGGACGCCGCCGATTTGCCGTTCCGTCAAGAGTCCTACTTCTTCTGGACGTTCGGTGTAAACGAGAGCGAGTTTTTCGGTGTCGTCGATGTGAAAAACGGGAAGACCACGCTGTTCGCCCCGAGGCTTGACCCCAGCTACGCGATTTGGGACGGAAAAATCAACAATGAGGATTTTTTCAAACAAAAGTACGCGGTCGACAGTGTGATTTTTAATGATAAACCGACAACAATCGCCGAGTTTTTGAAGAGCTCCGGAACAAAGAATGTCTACTTGCTGGTAAAATTGATTTTTCTTTTTCTCTAATCAAATTTTCCAATTTTCCAGCGCGCCGACAACACGGACAGTGGAAATGTGCTCGCCGAGCCCAAATTCGATGGCAGTCAAGAATTCACAATTAACACGGAGCTACTCTACAAGGAGATGGCCGAGTTGCGAGTGATTAAGAGCGAGAAGGAGATCGACGTGATGCGATACGCCAGTAAAATCGCTTCGGAGGCCCATCGCAGCGCCATGAAGCACATGCGCCCCGGGCTCTACGAGTACCAACTCGAGAGTCTCTTCCGCCACACTTCCTACTATCACGGAGGATGTCGACATCTCGCCTACACTTGCATCGCTGCCACCGGCTGCAACGGATCCATTCTACACTACGGACATGCGAACGCGCCCAACGACAAGTTCATCAAGGACGGCGACATGTGCCTCTTCGACATGGGTCCGGAATACAATTGCTACGCATCGGACATTACCACTTCTTTTCCGTCGAATGGGAAATTCACTGATAAACAGAAAATTGTTTACAACGCGGTGTTGGCTGCCAATTTGGCTGTTTTGAAGGAGGCGAAACCCGGTGTGCGATGGACGGAGATGCATGTACTCTCGGAAAGAGTAATTCTGGAGCATTTGAAGGCCGCCGGATTGATCGTCGGAGATATCGAGAAGGCGTTGGAGGCGAGAGTCGGCGCCGTGTTCATGCCGCACGGACTCGGGCACTTGATAGGACTCGATGTGCACGATTGCGGCGGATATCTCGGTGATGCGATCCCGAGATCGACCCTTCCAGGACTCAAAAGCCTGCGCACCACACGCACATTAAAAGAGAGAATGGTAAAAATCGATTTCGTCCTTTTTTTAATAGTCATTTTCTATTTAGGCGATCACCATTGAGCCGGGATGCTACTTTATCGACTTCCTTCTCGACGAAGCGCTCGCCGACCCAGTGAAGAAGGCGTTCCTGGTGAAAGAGGAGATCGACAAGTATCGTGGAAGTGGAGGCGTTCGCATTGAAGACGACGTCATCATCCGTGCCGCCGGCAACGAGAATCTCAGCGATTTGCCACGAACCGTTGAGGAGATTGAGAACTTCATGGCGAGCGGCGAGTGGAGCGAAAAGACAATCGAGTCGCGAGTCAATCAATTCTTGTCCAAGTAAATATTAACAAAAATCGATGAATTTATTGTAATAAATAAGTTATTAAGATGTTGATTCTCATTTAAGAACAACCGATGCACTATCGTGCAATACTGTAGATGAATTCTGGGGCGATGTTTGTGTGGGAAAAATTAAATGTCAAATTGAAAAAAGGGCGTTTTTGAAACGAATTTCTGGTGGAGAACAGTTGTTCAAGGAACTAATAAGGGAAGCATTCGATAATTTCCAGAAAAGAAAACACATTTAATATTTTGTGATTTCGAAAACAGTTTCAAGAAGTGTTAATAACCACGGAAACTGGATGGATTCACTTGTTCAAGGTCTCAAAAGAAAACTCTCCGCGTTAGAAAAAAGCTGTCAGAATAGAATTTTGAAAACTTGACAGAATATGCTCAAAATCTCAAAAGCCACTTTTGATATCCGCTCGAACTGCGTTCCTTTTCAATCCGAGATCTTTCTGTTTCGATAGTAATGTAGCACACACTGGTTGAAATAAGAAGTACGCTCATCGAATTGACATTTTTGACACTGTAGATTTGCTCGTATCCATCCTTCGTGTGCGGGTATTTCGAGAGATATCGACAAATCGCCAGAAAGTCGTCGTGGTTGACATTCACGAGACCGATCCTTCCAAGGGTTTCGCCGTGTCTTAGAGCGTTCTGCAATGAAAATTTCAAGTAACTTCGTATTGATTCTTCAATTCTATAAACATGTTCTAGAAACACCGTTGAATAACTGACAATAAAACGGAACGAGTCTCCGTGCTCAATCATTTTCTCTCTCACCTCCACAATCAGTTCCATGCTTTGCACAGAAATTGGCGGATTCTCCAAAGTGTAAGAAGTGAAATGGCCCATCTTCTCAAGTGGATACTCATCTGCTTCCAGATCCACCTTCTTCGCTTGCTTCCATTGCTCCATTTCAGTGAGCCGATCGATATTCTCGTGATTCTTGCGCAATTTGACCTCGAAAACCTCCAGTTGCCCCGGTTGAATACACTCGAGCAGTCGCTTATATTGCTCAACGCTCACGTCAACATCGACTCTCAAATAGGAAACTTGAAGCTGTCGATTCGAATTCCCCTCAACGAGCCGATGGTGCAAGTGCTCAAAAAGGGCATTGACATCGGCTTGCTTCCGATCCGGTCCGCTATAGAAGAGATCGTGCTGCTCGATGCGCAACCATCCGATGCGCAACTTTGGAATGCGAATGAGTGTCGTCAAATCGGAAGCGGCTAGTGAAATGATGTCGGTGTTGTTGAACAACTTCGCTCGCTCGTTATACTTTCTCACACATCCCACCGGCTGCGCATCATATTCAATCCATACTTCTTTCACTCCATAGTGTCCCAATTCGACGTTGTATTCGATAATATCGAGCTTCAGTGTGACGAATGTGCTGTCCAATCGGAGGGTGACAATAAAAATTTCACTGTCCGATGTGTCGACGACATTTCGTAGTTTTCTGGAGCATTTTCGCAGATTTAACCTGAAAATTTTGAACAATTGGAGTATCTTCTAAGAAAATAAATAAGTTACTTTGAAATAAAATCAGTGTTTTCTACAATATTCTTCAACACATTCCATGGCATTTGGGAGAGCACTGGCAGCGGTTTCGACATTTGGAGAGCAATGAGCAGTAATGCGGACGAAGACGTTTACGAGTAGAGGGGTAACTGCGACGTCGACAGGCAGATGTGACGGTCGCACGTTCTATACGCACTCTCATTGCTCTCCGGTCAAGGTCAACCTCCCCCTTCCCAATCTCTCGTACATGTCTCGTCTAAAGAATGGATGGAATCAGATTGTGCGGGTTATTATTCACTAGGGTACTGGGATCTTTTGACACTTTTTATAAATAACCACTTCTTCCGATTAAAAATGATCGAAAGCCGCAAACGATAACTTTATCGAATTTCCCAAAGATACTATAAATAAAGGAACAACTGATGGATCAAACCCCGACGGTTTCCCCGGAAAGGGGCCAAGGCGTTCGCCCCTCCCGGGCGTCGGAGGAAGACGGAACGCCAGCGGGTCGAGTAATCGACCTGCAAGACCACAACAACACCAACAACACCAAAACCATCACCACACCATCCCACTCACCCTCAAGCTCGGAACTCACAACGTCCGCTCACTCGCTGATCCAGCTCGTCGTTTCCACGAAAATCTCCTCGCCATCGAGTCAAACTGCGCTATTATAGCGCTCCAGGAAACCCGAATCCCGATTGAGCAGTCGATCATCTCGGACGAGGGAAACGAGTTCATTTTCATGCCGATGAAACAGAAGAAAGTCGGAGGCCACGGATTCTGAATAGCAAAAGAATACAGATTCTCAAGCTCAAAATCGGAGCTACGAAAATCGCAGTCGTCAATGTCTACTCCCCGACAAACTCTGCGAAAACGGAGGTGCTAGACAAGTTCTATCGAGACATCGAGAAATGCTATCGGACGTTCCCTAAGGAATGGAAAATCTTCCTTTGCGGAGACTTCAACGGCGCTCTCGGCCGAACAACAACTGAAGATCACCCGCACATTGGCCGATTCGGAAACAAGTACACCGACAGAAACGACAACGGAGACCGAATTGTAAACCTCCAGGAATGGACGAAGTACCAGCTACTCTCCTGAAACACGGAGGTCCCGCTCTCACGAGGAATCTGACGAGGTGCTACAACGAATCCATTGCCAAGGAGACTACTCCTGCAGCTTGGAACGAAATCAAGTTCAAACTGATCGAAAACAAGTCAAAACCGGAGCAGATGAAAGACGTCAGACCGATTTCTATCCTCTCGCTTCCCGGCAAAATCTTCACAAAGGTCCTCCCTCGGAGACATAATTCAGTCGCCGAAGAATACCTGGACGAATCCCAAAACGGCTTCAGATCAGGCCGAAGCTGCGCCAAAAAACCTCCAGTCGCTGGCCGGACTCTGGGAGAAGTGCGAAGAGTACGAGCAACCGCTCATTCTCACTTTCATCGTCTTCAAAGCAGCATTCGACTCAGTACACTGGCACACGGTCCAATCGGCACTCGTCAAAGCTGGATTCCCACCTCAGTATGCCGAAGCAATCAGAAGATCGAACGAAATCGGGACTGGCAGGATGGAAATGCTGGGAAAGCAACTGAAGATTCCAGTGGAAAGAGGAGTACGGCAAGGAGACTCCTCCTCGCCAGCACTCTTCGCAATCGCACTGCAGTACTCAACGAGGCGGATCCTCTACCGGAAGAAGACGACGAAGACTGGGGAATCAAAGTGAATGGAGTACGAATATCTCGACTACTCTTCGCAGATGACCTGGTTCTCATCGACAAGTCACCCGCCGACGCTTCCAGAAGAGCCTCAACGATCGCTTCTACGTGCCTTCCTGCGGGTCTCCTGTTCAACACTTCGAAGTCAAAAGTGCTTAGAAATCGGGCAGCCGACACAGACCAGGTCAAAGTGAACAACGAGCCACTCGAAGACGTCGATAAGATTAAGTGCCTGGGAAGAACTCTCCAGAAAGACGGCAACCTGAACTTCGAGATCGACAACAGGATACGCTGGATGGGCCGCTTTCAACATTATCAAGGACTACATCAAGGAGATCCCAGTAGCTGAAAAGCACCACTACTTGATGACCACGTCCATCCCCGCCATGACCTACGCATGCGAGACCTGGAATACGAAAGTAGAAGACGTCAAGAGAATCAACAGAGCTGCGAGTCACATCTGGTACGCAGCCGACGCAGGAACACCGCCGAATCTCGAGAATGTGATCATCAAGAAGAAGTTGAAGTGGGCAGGACACGTCGCCAGAATGCCACCCGCGAGAATCTGCAAGAGAATCACCGAATGGGAAATTCCGAAAGGAATCGATGAATTCAAGCGACGCAAAGGCAGACCGAAGAAGAGATGGGAAGATGACGTGGTGAACGAAGTGAAGATACATCAGCACAATCGCAATTTAATAGGCCTGGGAAGATCAGGAAGGAGACGGATAGGAATCATCGCCGAACACGTCCCCTGGCCACGCCTTGCAAGATCCAGAAGTTCCTGGAAGTGTCTAGTCCACGGCTACAACAGCTAGATATGGACTATCCAAGTATCCAAGTAAGTAAGTATCAAGTGGACTGGCCGGCGGAAATGGCGGCTTTTCGAGGGAATCGGTTCTGGTTTTGAACGGGAAAGGCGAATTTACGAGGATAAAGAAGAGAAAAGACACGTTAGTTGCAGATTCTGCAATCTGGAAAAATATTAAACGACTGCTTCACCTTCTCGGCGCCCTCCGACACATTCATCCAGATGCGCTGCCGGCCGTACTCGTTGAAAACTTCATGGCGAGTGGAGCGTAAAGACAATCGAGTCGCGAGTCAATCAATTCTTGTCCAAGTAAATATTAACAAAAAACGATGAATTTATTGTGATAAATAAGTTATTGAGATGTTGATTCTCATTTAAGAACAACCGATGCACTATCGTGCAATACTGTAGATGAATTCGAATTAATTCTGGAGCGATGTTTGTGCGGGAAAAATTAAATGTCAAATTGAAAATAAGGGCATTTCTGAAACGAATTTCTGGTGGAGAACAGTTGTTCAAGGAATTAATAAGGGGAGCATTCGATAATTTCCAGAAAAGAAAACACATTTAATATTTTGTGATTTCGAAAACAGTTTCAAAAAGTGTTAATAACCACGGAAACTGGATGGATTCACCTGTTCAAGGTCTCAAAAGAAAACTCTCCACGTTAGAAAAAAGCTGTCAGAATAGAATTTTGAAAACTTGACAGAATATGCTCAAAATTCCACAGACGAAAGCAAATTCTGGCATTAATACGATATGCGTTCCTTTTCAATCTAAGATCTTTTTGTTTCGATAGTAATGTTGGACCAACTGGTTGAAATTAGAAGCACGCTCATCGAATTGACATTTTTGACACTGTAGATTTGCTCGTATCCATCCTTCGTGTGCGGGTATTTCGAGAGATATCGACAAATCGCCAGAAAGTCGTCGTCGTTGACACTCGAGAGACCGATCCTTCCAAGGGTTTCGCCGTGTCTTAGAGCGTTCTGCAATGAAAATTTCAAGTAACTTCGTATCGATTCTTCAATTCTCTAGACATATTCTACAAAAACCGTTGAATAACCGGATAACTGACAATAAAACGGAACGAGTCTCCGTGCTCAATCATTTCCATTCTCACCTCCACAATCAGTTCCATGCTTTGCACAGAAATTGGCGGATTCTTCAAAGTGTAAGAAGTGAAATGGCCCATCTTCTCAAGTGGATACTCATCTGCTTCCAGATACACCTTCTTCGCTTGCTTCCAGTGCTCCATTTCAGTGAGCCGATCGATATTCTCGTGATTCTTGCGCAGCTTCACCTTGAGGTACCCCAGTTGCCCCGGTTGAATATACTCGAGCAGTCGCTTATATTGCTCAACGCTCACGTCGACATCGACTTTCAAATAGGAAACTTGAAGCTGTCGATTCGAATTCCCCTCATCGAGCCGATGGAGCAAGTTCTCAAAAAGAGCATTGACATCGGCTTGCTTCCGATCCGGTCCGCTATAGAAGAGATCGTCCTGCTCGATGCGCAAAATTCCGATGCGCAACTTTGGAATGCGAATGAGTGTCGTCAAATCGGAAGCGGCTAGTGAAATGATGTCGGTGTTGTTGAACAACTTCGCTCGCTCGTTAAACTTTCTCACACATCCCAACGGCTGCACATCATATTCAATCCATACTTCTTTAAAATCATAGTCTCCCAATTCGATGTTGTATTCGGTAATATCGAGCTTCAGTGAGACGAATTTCCTGTCCAATTGGAGGGTGACAATGCTAATTTTACTGTCCGATGTGTCGACGATATTTCGTAGTTTTCTGGAGCATTTTCGCAGATTTAACCTGAAATTTTTGAACAATTGGAGTATCTTCTAAGAAAATTGATAAGTTACCTTGATATAACATCAGTGTATTTTACAATATTCTTCAACACATTCCATGGCATTTGGGAGAGCACTGGCAGCGGTTTCGACATTTGGAGAGCAATGAGCAGTAATGCGGACGAAGACGTTTACGAGTAGAGGGTAGTGGGGTAATTGCGACGTCGACAGGCAGATGCAGTGACGGTCGCACGTTCTATCCGCACTCTCATTGCTCTCCGGTCAAGGTCAACATCCCCCTTTCCAATCTCTCGTACATGTGGTGGTCTTGTGTAAAGAATGGGTGGAATCAGATTGCGTGGGTTATTATTCACTAGGGTACTGGGATCCTTTGACACTTTTTATAAATAACCACTTCTTCCGATTAAAAATGATCGAAAAGTTTCAAAATTTTCAAAAACTCACATCGACTAATATTAGCAATCGGAGTGCTTGTGACAATTTCGGAGGTGGACTGATCGAGTGGATATCAAGTGGACTGGCCGGCGGAAATGGCGGTTTTTCGAGGGAATCGGTTCTGTTTTTGAACGGGAAAGGCGAATTTACGAGGAAAAAGAAGAGGAAAGACACGTTAGTTGCAGATTCTGCAATCTGGAAAAATATTAAAAATCAGAATACAAAAGCAAAAAAATTACCCTAGAATTTTATGTTTCAAGATTTTTTTTAATTACTTGAAACTTATAAATATGTATTGAAAAATTCTTTCGCGTTTAAATTTTTCAATATTGTATTCACTGTTCCAAATTCACTTCTTATTTTTTAAAATTATTCTTTTTTTTTAAATCGCTCACTTGAAGCAGAATGCCAAGATCGGCCACGGCGGGTCTCGAGTGGAAGAGCCGCTTGCGTGGATGCTGCCGAAAATCATCCTGTAGCATTCGGGAGCATTAGTAGGAAATGTGGACGATGATGTTTACAAGTAGTGAGTAGATTCAATGCGACGTCGAGACAATATAGTGATTCCTCATAAACACTGTTTAAAACCAATTCTTCCGACTAAAAATGATCGAAAGCCGCAAACGATAACTTTATCGATTTGCTACGTACCGCTGAAATGAGAATTTTATATGGAGCGGCGAGTGGACCAGAAAGACAACCAAGTCTCGAGTCAATTCGTTCCACCCTGAGTAATTGTGATTATTTTCCGAAAACGATGAATTTATTGTGATGAATAAGTTATTTAAGATGTTGATTCTCATTTGAGAAAGTGCGAAATGAATGGGAGGAGTTTTGAATGAACAACAGGCTGAAGAAACATAACTTGTTAGCGGCGCTCAAGAGCTTAGGGTACACAAGCGGAGTATCTTAGAATGTTAAAGGAAGCGTTTTCGGAAAAGTAATACGGTGTAACAACGGCGTTTGGAATTAGAATGCTCCTCCGAGCTGCTCTTGATACACTTCGATGACGTCATCGTCCTCCATCTCGAGGGTCTTCGGGGTGTCGTCGTCGTTGATTCTACGTCCGTCGAAGAGGAATCTAAAAATAGTCAGTTTTATACAACGTTTTTCGATAGTAATGAGTACCGGAGGCTGTTCACGGACACTCCAGTTCGGTCGGCGTACGACTTCTTCAGCTTAGCCATCGAGGTTCCGAACTTGACGCGGAAGTGGACTTCGTTACTGTCCTAAAAATATCATCGTCTTATGAATCGATAGTAAAAAGTAACAAGTACCTGTCCAACGACCTTGATCTTGATGTACTCGGCGTTGTCACCTCCTTGAGCGGCTTCGTCAGACATGGTTAGCGAGTTCTGCAAGATAAACGATATAATAGAAAGCATGCGAGCGAAAGGAAATGAGGAGAAATCTAAAGTTGTCATAGTAACAAAGAAGTAGCACATATGCCCGAATTGGCAATATCATAGAGATATCTTTTGATGGGTTAAGCGACTCTCGCTGCTTGATGTGTGAGAAGCGAGAGAAAGAGAGCATGCACGTGAGTACGCGCGCGCGACGTCTCTAAAACGAAGAAGGAGAACGTGCGAGCGCGAGATTCGAAAAACAATCGATAACGAGTACGCGAACACCACGACGCACATTCACACCAACGAACAGTTCAAATTGCCATGCTAATTGCTGCAAATAAGGATGAAGAAAAGGGTACAGGTTTGATCGGAGAATATCTTGAATGTTGTTGGGTAGACCAATCATGATAAATTAGTAAAAGTTCTCAGTAGTAAAGATTTTCCGGTCGTAAACATCTCAAACTTTGCTGTTTGGTTTTAGTAGTAACGTTAAAATTATAGTAGTGCATTAAATTAAAGATAGAGGCCTTCTTCAAATTAATTGATTTGTTTAAAAAGAAAAATTGTTCTGAACGAACGCAGGTTTTTGGAAAAACTGCGTTCGCGCCTAATATGGCCTAAATTGACAAGAATCGG
The DNA here is from genome assembly GCA_963932285.1 of Caenorhabditis macrosperma. NCBI lineage: Eukaryota > Metazoa > Nematoda > Chromadorea > Rhabditida > Rhabditidae > Caenorhabditis > Caenorhabditis macrosperma. The sequence goes on from OZ010622.1 coordinate 13,430,891, forward strand.
AAAATAATGATTTTTTCGTGTGTAAACCGGTACTGAATCGTTACTAATTCACTTTGCTGACATTATACTAATTATTTTTCGATAAAAATTGAGGAAAATGCGAAGAAACGAGAGGGAAATGGCAAAAAACTGCGATGCGCGCGCGCACAACCATGTTTCGAAAATTGTTCCCGCTGCTGCGAGGGTTCATATTCACGGCGCGGTGTTTGCGGAGATGCGTAGCATTTGACGCACATTGCGGGCTACGGTACTTGCAAAAACAAATTGCTGCGTCGACCTTGAGCTGGTTAATTGTGGGCAATTAAGGGGGATTTTATCGGTTTTTGATGGGAAAATCGCACATATTTAGTGCTCCAGTGCTCTACGGACCTTTATGTCTCTATACTTAATATTGGCTAATAATCCCCCAATTATAAATATATGGTAAAAATGCCAGCAAGAACGTAATTATGGAATATTGAGGCGGGGCGCAAAAATAACCGAAATAACGGAAAAATTAAAAAAAAAATATTGAAATCGTTGCGAGACGGTATTCAAAGGTACATGCAATTTTAAAGTACAAATATCAAAGGAGAAAAGAAAACTCCCGAATTCAAAATTTTTCAGCGATACGAATTTAAAAAATTGATTATGTTTATTCAGCAGCGAAAAAGAAGAGAAAAAAAAAGAAAATTCGAGCATTTTACAATTGAGTTAGTTATCTGCTAGCAGTAGAAAATCTTCAGATTGATAAGTTAGCAGTTCAATAGACAGAGGTATCCTCCTCATCGTCATCATTCTCCTCCTCGTCCTCCTCTTCGTCTTCCTCTATCGTCGTTCCGCGATTCACAATTTTCATCGCCCTTCGAGTGCCCTGCTCGACAGAGATGCTCGTGTTCTTTCCGCCGCGAGACTGAAAAATTACAAAATTTGAAAATTTCTCAATTTCCTAAAAAAAAATTACCGTTGACTTGTTCATGTAAGATTTGTTCGCGTGCGACTTGTTCATACTGGATCCAGGCCGCGCTTGCATCGTCGACAAGTGCTGCACGTACTTCAGCGTCGTCTCCACCTCTTTCGCTTTCGTCTGATCGAGTCGTGGCGAGTTCATGAACGAGGAGGTGTTGTTGCCACGGACGATCGGCGAATCCTCGACCGGCTGTGGAAGAATCGACGCTCTCGTGCCGCCCTTCTTCTTGACCGCCGGCGTGCCGAGAGCCATCAGCGACTGATCGGCGTCCATATCATCCGGCTGATAGTCCTCCACAGCGCCCACACGAGTCTCCATCTCATCCTCTCGCTCGCCGCCTTCGCGCATCTCCTCTCGCATCCGAACGCCCTCCTTCACCTTCGCGGCGACGCCACGACGCCGCTTCCTCTCCTCCTCGATCTCGTCCTCTTGCGCTCGCTCGTCGTTCTGCACCGGCTCCTTCCATTTGAGTCGCGTCTCCGCCGCGTGCTTCACATCCGCCGCCTCGACGCCGTTCTTCTTCAAAAGCCTAGTCACCTCCACCCAGTCGTCGAGATTCGCCGTCGGCTTTTTCAGCTCGATCACGTGATTCAACTTGTCGAGGTCACGTTTCGCCCAAGTGATTCGCTTAGGCGCCAGCGTCGATGGAGTGGCACATGCTCTTCTCGGGCGGCTCGACGCGATGCTGTCGTTCGGATCGTCTTCTTCCTCTAACAGCGGCTCCCGAATATTCTTCTTGCGTGGCGCACGAGCGGCAGGCTTCTTCTCGGCCGCTTTCTTTGGTTTCTCCTTAAAATACACAATTTTCTTGATTCGTGGCCGTAGAACGGGAGGCATTATTTTAGAAATGAAATTCCCTCACTTCTCATTACTCACCCTCTTCGGAACAACCTTCTGTTTTCTCGACGACTTTCTGTCCGGCATCATCATCATCGAGTTGTCGAGCATTTCTTGATTCTCGCGCTCCCACTCCTCCGCCATATCCATCGAATCGTCTGCGGACTCCTCCGACGAGCGCGACACCTTTCTCGACTTCAACTTCGCCTCGAGCTCCTTCTCGCGACGCGTGATCTCTTTCAGCTTCTGCCGCTCGTACATCTCTCGGTCTCGCTCATCTCTCGTCTTGTCGCGCGGATTTCGATGTCGATCGGAGTAATGATAGTCATCGTCAAATCGAACGGACTGAAAACAGAAATTCAATTCAGGAACCATCACGGATTGATTACTCGTCCAGAAGACGACGACGTCTCTCTTCTCGGCCATCCGTTCATCTCGAATTCCCGCGAGTAGATCTGTTGAGAATAACGCGACTCGTGCTCTCGTCGTCGACGGTCCTCATACTCGTCTCGATCTCGATTCTCTGGAGATTGATACTGAAACAAAAATGGATCTGAATATTGATTTTTCAAATATCCACTCACATATCCCCGCTTCCTGCTCATCCGCGACGCATCGCCTCCGAAATCTCGCCGACTCACGCGACTCCTATCATCTTCATATCTATCGTGATAATACGGCTCTCTTCTATCATTATAATCCATTTCGTAAGCCTGACTAGAAGACGACTGCCCGTGTTGCGGAGAATAGGAACGATGCTCGAAGCGACGGATTATCGGCTTCCGGCGCGTGTCCATAACTGGAGTCTTCTCGATTTTCGCCGTATCGAAGAGTGTGTCCATCTCGTCGAGAAAGTCGAAATCGTCCTGGAGAGGCGCCCCTGCTGAGGACGATGAAGTAGTTGGTCCTTTTGCAGGCAATCTCGGGACAGCGAAAAGATCCGCATCGCTAGCGAAAGCCACCGGTCGTTCGACTGGCTTCGAAGACACCGGCTGCTCTGGCTCTTTTCTCACGGGTGGTCTAGCTTGTGGAGTGGAAGATGCAAGTGGAGCGGAACTGGTCGCCTGAAGAAGAGAAATTCAATTTGAGAGAAATGCATCGAACATTTTTTAAAAATACCTTTGGTGTCTTATCGAAGACGTTGAAAAACCGCGGGCCGCCGCCTTTGCCCCGATGGAATCTTATCGGGGTGATCGCCTCGTTGCCCAGTGGATTCGGGGCGCGGATCGTGTAGTTTGCAGCGTCCTCCTCCTCTTTCCGCTTCCTTTCAGCCTCTTCTCTCTCCCGCTTTTCCTTATCTTTCCTCTCCGCCACCGCTTCTTCCTCCCGCTCCTTCTCCAATTTCCGTTGCTCTTCCCGTTGCTTAGCTCGTCTCTCCTTCTCGGTCTCCATCTTGGCCATTGTACGATCTCCGGTCAGTTCCGTCTCATCGGCAAGCGTCACAATTGGCTCTTTCGGGCGCAGAGGCTGGACGGGAGCCGCCTGTATCGGACGAAGAACGCTTCGCTGCTCAGTGGTCAGGCAGGTGCCGATGAGAAACGCCCAGTTCTCGGGGAAGCCGTTGAGAAACTCGTCCACGACTCTTCCCGGCATTCCGTGCTTTATTTGGAACTCGCGGTCGATTTGACCGGCCAACTCGTAAAACTTTCCCGACACATCGAACAACATAGTAGCGTTCATTCGTTTCTAAAAGAGAATAGAATAATTTCAAGCAATTCAAGGAATAACTCACACAAATGTTCTCGGAGCACACTTTCTGCAACATTGTACCTTCTTCATTTCGCACGAACCCTTCTAGTCTGATATTGGTGGCCGTGAACTGGAAATTGGCTAATTTAGAATTAATTTAACGAAAAATTGAGTTACCTTGATGGACCACACATTGAGACGGACAATCTCCATGTCGATGACATTCTGCACACGGACAGGGAGAATGGTGTCTCCCATGACAATGTACTCCTGGAAATTCGAAGGTTTTTAATTTTTTATGGTAATATCGAATAAATAAGGAAAACCAAAGATTATTGGAAAACCGTCTTTTTTTGAATTTTCCCCGACTGGCGGCAATTATATGTTGCCCGCAGAGCGACTTTGCAATGCCGTCGGTTTCTAGGCCACGGCCTCGAAAAGCAACTGAAATTTTGTGGGGTTTGTTTTCACTTTCGAGCGAGTGTCACGCGCTATTTGGGCGAAATCCTTCAATTTTATCGATAAACTTTTACAAATTTGTTTTGATATTTGCCTAACTCTCTTTATAATTCGTGTTCCTTTCGTTTCTTCCCATGTTTTGCAAAAAAATCGCCACTGTCCAAAAACACCAATCGAGGAGAAAAAAAAACAATACTATTTTTGTTGACACCGAATCTCCTTTTGTGTATTCCTCACCATTAGTCACTCTTGCTGCAACCGACCCTATCGCAATCTTCGCCCACTCACCCCCTCCAGGCGTGTCTTGCCGATTTCGCAATCTTCGCAAACAAATATGAAGAGATGTGTTCGTGGCGCGTTGGAAGATTCCTCGGCAGAAGATTCTTCGAGAAGATTTCATCAAAACCTTGCTTTTTTTGTAGAATAAATGAAGAATTTAACTTTTATTTTTCCTTATGCCCTTTGCTCAGCGAGCAACACGCTCTCGCTCACTCCTCGTTGTCCTCTGTCTCTCTTTCTCTCTCACTCCTTCTCCTCCCATCCGGTCGGATGCAGTCAGCATATACATACAACAACTGGGTGCTATGTCGACACGGCCCGCTCCGCTGTCCTCCATCGGTCCTACTCGTTCTCCTTCTCCTTCTTCTGCACACCACCAACCACCTCTCCCTCTCTCTATCTTTCTCTCTTTTTTTTCGTCTGCTTCTTTGTCGTCTCGAACTGAATTCCTCATCTTTTTCCTCTTCTTCTTCTTCTTCTTTCTCATCAAATTAAACGTCTATTTCTGGTCCCCCATCTTCGGAATTTCACCAACCCTTCCCTCCCCCACCAACCCCAACATTCTTGTTTTATCATCATCTAACCGATTTCTCTTCTCTTTTCCCATCTTTTCAAAAATGTGATTGCCTTGTGAACTTTACACTTCAAAAAGTGCACACACCTGTCATTCACCCTTATCACCATTTATCAGTTCGACCGCATCAACCTGACACTTTTTCTCATATTCGCCAATTTCCTCGCCCCGCGAAATCAATCGATACCTACACAACACCTGTTGCTACCAAATTTCCTTTGTCCCATCCATCTCTGAACCGAGAGGTAATTACAAGCGTCTTTGTGTGTAGGCTTCGCCGACCGCGCCCATCTGTTCCCCTCGTTTCTCGTCGTTGATCGATCTCGTCAAATCGAATTCAAACGATACCTCACTGAAAAATCGCCTTCCCACCCGGCCGTCAGCATTTCGCAGTTTTCAATGATTTGAGCTCTCAAAACGTTCTGTTTGCTTGTCAAGTGGTCTCTTTCATATTCTTCGCCTCGTTGCTGTGCTCTCCTCACATAATACGCCGATTTACAGGTAGAAAAATGGCTCGACGACCATATGATATGCTCTTCAAGTTGCTGCTCATCGGCGACTCGGGCGTCGGCAAAACGTGCATTCTGTACAGGTTTTCCGACGACGCCTTCAACACGACATTCATCTCGACTATTGGTACGTTAAATATCAGTGAATTTTTTAAATAAATGAATAAATGCTGAATTTCCAGGCATCGACTTCAAAATCAAAACCATCGAGTTGAAAGGCAAGAAGATCAAGCTTCAAATCTGGGATACCGCTGGACAGGAGCGATTCCACACGATCACCACCTCTTACTATCGTGGCGCCATGGGAATCATGCTCGTTTACGATATTACGAATTCCAAGAGTTTTGATAATATCGCAAAGTGGCTGCGGAACATAGACGAGGTGACTATTAATTTGTTTTTGTTTTTATTCACATTGCATAACATTTCTTCTCTTTTTAGCATGCATCCGAAGACGTTGTGAAGATGATACTTGGAAACAAGTGCGACATGAGCGATCGGCGAGTGGTGAGTCGCGAGCGAGGAGAGAAGATCGCCCAGGATCATGGAATTCGGTAACTTTACACGTCGAAAGCATACTAACAAACATCTTCTTTCCAGTTTCCACGAAACGTCGGCTAAACTCAACGTTCATGTTGACACGGCATTCTACGACTTGGCCGAAGCGATTCTAGCGAAAGTGAGTCCAATCTGTCATCCTCCTCCAATTAACTGGTTGTCTTTCAGATGCCCGACTCTGCCGACGAACCACAACGGGAGACCGTCGTGCCGGGACAAGGTCAGCGACAAGGGAGCAGCGGAGGATGCTGCTAGGACGATCTCTCCCCCGTGTCTCTCCTCTCTCATCCTCACTCCGCTTTTATTTTGTAAATGACCATATGGGTATGCTTAAAAATGAATGTCAATAGGCTGTGTGCTCCTCCTTTGTGTGGCTTTCTCTTTGCCTTTTTGCAGTCTAATAACCCCTTCCCATCCCCCCTTTTCCCCCCAGATACCTAGGTACCTATACCATCATTTACCTGTTTTGTCCCCCTCCCCCCACCTTCACTAATTATCCTTTTTTGAGAAATTTGTCTCTTTCCTTTCCTCTCTCCGCAAATCCGCCAAAATGAAGTTCATACTTAATAGTAAGATTGCATTGCCATAAGTGATTCTTCCCAATGGGCGTCCCGGAAAATAATTGGCTTCGGGTGGGCTAGCCGCCATCATCCCGAAAACCGGACAGTTGCAATGCTTACGCATTCGCAACGGGGTCACTCCCTTCATGACACATGTCCAAAGCGACGATGCGAGTTTTCATCTTGTTGCCTCTAGTCTCCTCGATTGTCCATTGCCTAGAATTGTGCACATTCAATGAGGGAACCTGTCAATGGGAGATCGAGCCACCGTGGAACGTCGTCTCGTTGGCACTTCTCCCACCACACTACCCGGCGCTTCTTAGCTCTCCGGATGTTATTTCGTCGGGTGAGTTGATTTAATTTTGAAAACTGGAACAAAAATCAATAACCGCTCCAGAAGGCCCGTTCTTGCTGGCTCAGGGAAAATACGCGTCGATTGCGTCATCAAGAGCCGTTTCGCAAAATCTCTCGAAGTCCGACCACATGCGAATCCTCGCCTATCGTTATCAGCGCCGTGGAGGCGCCGCTCTTCGCATCTCCATCAACACCGCCGGCCACGAGGTCCTCCTCGACACCATCTCCCCCAGTGAGCTCGAGCGGAGCAAGTGGCACCGCCGCAGCGTCATCCTGCCGCCAGTCCCCCACGACAATACGACACGCGTCGTGTTCGAGTGCGACGGGATTCGCACCGCCGAAGACGTCGTCGCCGTCGACGACATCGATTTGGCGACGCCGGCGAACGTGATGTGGGCCGGACAAGACTCGAAGTTCTTCGACGAGGAGGATATTCGGCGACGGGAGATTCGACGGAGTTCCAGCAAACTGAAGAGTTGCACTCCGATCGCTTGCCAATTCCGCTCGACGTCGTGCTCGTGGACACCAACCAACATCCAACTGCTCCCGACGAAGGCCGTCAACGAGGCCGCCGGAGAATCCTCGCTGATATCGCCGCCAGTGCGCCTCCCCGAATCCGCCAACCTCCAGCTTCAAATCTTCGACAGCGCCGGATCAACGACATCGGTGTTCTACCGAACAGTCGGCTCATTGGTCGAGAAGGAAGTCTGGAAGAAGAGATCAGTTGCGCCAACGAATGGCTGGTATCGGGTGAACATTCCGCTTGGCGACGTGCCCAACGGGATTCCTATAATCCTCATCGTCAAATCAACCACAGGGCCCAAGGATTTTGTGGCTTTTTCGACGATTGATCTAGTCGATGACGATTTCAAAACAATGTCTTGCGGTGAGTAAGGGAAACATAACGGCGTGCATTTTTCGTGCAAAAAATGTCTAAAAACATGAAAAAATGCGCTGTTTGAATATTTTTCCAAATTTCTGCAAAGTTTTTAATTGAATACGGGCAAAAAAAATTCGAAAAGCATGACTTAAAATTCGCTTGGAAAACGAAAGTCGTGCATAATGTGATGACACCGCGCCACAGAATCATAAAGTGTGCACGCAATGCAAACGTGCTCCTCCGCTCCACAGTGGTCTGCGTCTCGCCTGTTTTCCCGCTATTTTGGCTACGCAGCTGGAAATAGTTTGAGAAATGGAGAGACGTACGCAGGCAAAATTTGAATTTAATGCATTAGAGCCAAAAAGCGCGATTGCATTCGATATCCGCACCGTGTTTCCGTGACCGCCCGCCAAGAACAAGTTCCCTCTATTTCAGACCAAGTCGCGGCGCCCGTTCAACCGCACTCTGGCCAACTTGTCCGTCTGACGGCGCTTCAAAACTTGCAAATGCCGCCGATCGAGTCGCTCCTCTACCAGCCGCCCATCTCCACCGTCTTCCCACCGCCTCCTTCTCCGTCTCCCCCTCCAATTTCCTTCAGCGTCGACGAGAAGCCTGCTGCCGCTGCCGCTGCCGTGGCGGTTCTTCCGATTGCGCCGGCGCACGTCTCGGCTCGCGGCATACCCATCGTTCCGATTTCCACGTTTTCTCGGCCATTCTCCTTGTTGAGCGCTTTCCCTGTTTCTCACAAACCGTTTCACTAGTTCAATATAAATACTTTCATCGATAAAACACTATGATACAAACAGCGGAGAGGAGGAGAAGCGGAAGAGAAATCGGAGAAGCGTCGGATTTCCTGCCGCGCGTCAACCACTCCGATGTTCGTGGCGGTTTGCAAATCGAATATTCGCCTTTCACAAGACACAACTTCCGCGTCAAAGTCACATTGGGCGGTTTGGAGCATGTGGAGTAGCACTGCTCGAAGGCGATCGTCTTGTTTTCGATCACAAAACATCCGGGACCTTGTTGGAACATCCGCTCGAATTCCGCGTCCCATAAGGCTTTGGGAAATCGTGAAGAGTACTGACTCTTCTTCTCGACGTCACTTCTTCGCTTCAGAAGCATACACGTACTTCTGAAAGTGATTATTTGATAACATATTGGGCGTACGCAACAGTTTTGATCATGATATCATTTCACGCGCACAAAACCAATCAATATTTCGGTAGAATGCGTATTTTGCTCGTTTTATTAAAAATTGTCATTTTTAGAAGAGATCGCTGCGAGACTCAGTGTCAAAAAATGCTGAGAAAGTTGACTTTTGCGATGCACTTTGAAATTTTTTCACAAATTTCCCGAAAAACTCACTCCGTATTCAAAAACAACCTGCTATTCACAAAAAATCCCTGTGTGTCGTTGAAAAGAAGCGCGTGATACAGGTGATATTTGCTCATCGTCGAGGTGGAGGAGGAGGAGTTGGAACTCTTGCGCACACTTCGAAGAATATCCGACGCCACTTGCGTCCACGGCAGACACTCCTTCTTCTCCGCCGACGTCGCCTTCGTTCCGAAGTAGCCTGCCGTCGTGTTCTTCGGCCAACAACTCGCCGCGTCGTCCTGACAAGAGGAGAAGCAACGCCGCCAGAAGGTGCAACCGGCGATCGTCAACTCGTCCTCGAGGATCGCTTCGCGAAGAGTGGACGATGTGTGGTTGTCGATGAGGATCTCCTCGGTGAGTGGCGGCGGTGGAACGCACAACTGGCGGAGGTTCTTGCGGCCGACGGCTCGAATGAACTCGCGCGACATTCCGTTGAACACTGCGATCCACGGACCGAACGAATCGGCGACGAGGCCAGCGTTGATGCACGTTTTCGTGGAGAGCCTGTCCAACGACAACGGGAGCACGTACCTCGACTCATACATCAGATGCACATTTTCGAACACTTGGATCAGCTGCGGAAGGTCCAAAATGTCGGACATATCGTAGTCAGTGTACGGGAAGCCCTTCTTGTTCAAACACGAGAACTTTGACGAGCCGTACGCGGCGACGTCTCGTCGACACGGTTCGAAGCACGGCGCCCGCAATCCGCCTTCCACGTGGCACCATGGCCCAAGCGGATTTCCGTCGGGGTTGCGGCAAAAGTTCTCGAACTCGTCGGGAAGTATCCGCTTCATACTGTACGATGAGCTCGAGCCGTTGGAGATGTCGAATGTGGCGTTGGCGATGCGCGACCAGAAAATGCACGGGCGGCCTTGGAAGTCGACGTTACGACGGCCACGATACCACGTCATTGGTCCGTTGGAGCAACTGAAGCGGGGATCGTCGAAGAGCCGCGAGGTGGAGCTCATTTCGGACACGCCGGCTCGTTTCCGGAAGCAAAACACGTTCCCGGAAGCGTCCAGGTAGTGGTTGTCACGCTGACCGAACAGCTCTGTGGATTCCGGACTGGTTTCACAGTCGTCTGCGGTGGAGATGTTCAGGAATTGTTCGCCGAAGCTCTTGCCGGTGACGCATTCTAAATCTCACCGATTTCGTGTAATTTGGTGTGTTTTCTCACCAAAAAGAGCTATGAAAAGAAGCGTGTTTGAAAAAACATTCATGTTGGGATTAAATTGCGAAGAAATGAGAAAAACAATCATTGCGTCTTCTTCGTCTCGTTCGGCGTCGAGTTCGGGGCCGTCGCCGATCGCGTATTCGGCGGGAACACCAGCGTCAGCACATGCTCCGAACGCGACACTTGCGGGATGTTCTTGCACTTTTTCGAAGCCGCCTGTCTTATCGATTTTTTGACAGGCTCACGGAGCCCGACGGCGGCGAGCAAGTTGATACAGTAGTCGTAGATCTTGTGCCCGATGCAAATATTACACAGGCACTCGCCCCGAGCCGCGCCGCCAGAAACATCTCGAGCACGGATCTCATGTGGCAAGTGCTCGTTGAGAACGCCCATGCATCCATCACCCGAATTTGTTGCCCTGAAATGTATTTTTCCTTGAAATCTGGAAAAGTTTTCATTTCTCCCAAAGAAAACAATTTTTGCTCAATCAATCCCATCTGGAATTCGATTGTTATTAGGGTGTGTAACGGTGTGTTAGCAACTGTTGTTCAATATAGGTGGTGGTGGAGGAGGGAGGGAAGAGGCGAAGATTTTCTTACAGGTTGTGAGACTGCAGGACACTGGAAATCTCCTTCAGCCCAATTTCATCGTCCTCTCAAAGCTGGCGGAGGAGATGAAAGCCATGGCGCTGGTACACCCGCCGCGCAAGTTCCTCTTCGGATTGGCGCCAGATGCGACGGGAACTGTGGCGAGCACAACATCGACCTCGACGCAGTACAAATTGGAGGACATCACCCCTCAACTCGCCGCCCCGTACCCTCTGAATACCTCGCCGATGAATTTCCCAGCGATGAGAGTGCCTCCGTTCCTCCCGTCTCATCAACGTCATCGATTCCACTAGGTCGAGACCACCACATGTACTAGAGATTGGAAAGGGGGAGGTTGACCTTGGAGAGCAATTAGAGTGCGGATAGAACGTGCGACCGTCACTGCATCTGCCTGTCGACGTCGCAGTTACCCCACTACTCGTAAACGTCTTCGTCCGCATTACTGCTCATTGCTCTCCAAATGTCGAAACCGCTGCCAGTGCTCTCCCAAATGCCATGGAATGTGTTGAAAGATATTGTAAAAAACACTGATTTTATTTCAAGGTAACTTATTTATTTTCTTAGAAGATACTCCAATTGTTCAAAATTGTCAGGTTAAATCTACGAAAATGCTCCAGAAAACTACGAAATATCGTCGACACATCGGACAGTGAAATTAGCTTTGTCACCCTCCGATTGGACAGGACATTCGTCTCACTGAAGCTCCTTATCTTCGGATACCAAGTCGAATTAGGAGACTATTCAATGAAAGAAGTACTGATTGAATATAATGTGCACCCGGTGGGATGTGTGAGAAAGTATAACGAGCGAGCGAATTTCTTCAACAACACCGACATCATTTCACTAGCCGCTTCCGATTTGACGACACTCATTCGCATTCCAAAGTTGCGCATCGGATGGTTGCGCATCGAGCAGAACAAGTACCGCTGCGGATACGCACCGAATCGGAAGCAAGCCGATGTCAATTCTCTTTTCGCGCACTTGCAGCATCGGCTCGGTGAGGGGAATTGGAATCGAAAGCTTCAAGTTTCCGAATTGCGAATCGATGTCGACGTGAGCGTTGAGCAATATAAGCGACTGCTCGAGTGTATTCAACCGGGGCAACTGAAGTTCCTCAAGATCAAATTGCGCAAGAATCACGAGAATATCGATCGGCTCACTGAAATGGAGCAATGGAAGCAAGCGAAGAAGGTGTGTCTGGAAGCAGATGAGTGTCCAGTTGAGAAGATGGGCCATTTCACTTCTTACACCTTGGAGAATCCGTCGATTTCTGTGCAATGTATGGAACTGATTGTGGAGGTGAGAATGGAAATGTGTTCTATTGGCGGCTTCAACGGTGTTTGTAGTATATGTCTAGAGAATTGAAGAATCGATAATAAATCACTTGAAAGTTTCATTGCAGAACGCTCTAAGACGCGGCGAAAACATTAGAACGATCCTTCTCTTGGGTGTCAACCACGACGACTTTGTGGCGATTCGTCGATATCTCTCGAAATATCCGCACACGGACGATGGATACAAGCGAATCTACAGTGTCAAAAACGCCAATTCGATGAGCGTACTTCTCGTTTCAACTGGTTTGTGCTGCATTTCTGTGGAAACAGAAAGATCTTGGATTGAAAATGAACGCAGGATGGACGAATTTCGAAACAGAGAGTATTGATTTACTTTCGAAAACTTGACTACTTTGTATCTTTGGTACTTATTGTCAAGTTTTATAAAATTATATTCTAACCGCCACCAGCCAACTTCATCAATCAGTTCCCACCTCCGCCACCACCTCATCAATTCTGATCTACTCCACCCCTTCATCTTTATCATCGCTTTCCCACACTCAACTTTTCATGTTCTCACTTTGTTTTGATCTTGTTCATTTCTTGTTCCATCCATCTGTTTCAATGTCATCTTGTGATTTCTAGGCTCAACACGCCGCCGAACTCTATTCAAAAATTGTCTATTGCAAAGCGCTTCACTGAAATAGTGTATTTATCGGAAATTTTTATCGAAAAAAATAATCGTTTTTTAAAAACTTATTTGTGTTCCTGTTGTATTCCGCGAAAATGTTTAGAAATTGTCCAGAAAATTTTAGAATTCCAGAAATTCCAGATTTTTAATTGCATTTTTTTGCAAGGACCACTATATTCGAGTTTCTTTGGCTTGTTTCTGGAGTTATTCCTGGAGCATATTCCCCATTTCTTCACTTTCCATCATGTTTACATTGTACTGGTATTGGTTAGCAAGCCGTCCCACTAGCTAAATACCTCTGTAGAGAGAATTAGAGAAAGAAAAATGTGTACAAGTAAGAAGAAGAGGATATAGTAAAATAAGTGTGAAGACGGTAAATAGTGCTTGTCACGCTGGCCAAGCAGCTCTGTGGATTCCGGACTGGTTCCACAGTCGTCTGCGGTGAAGACGTTCAGAAATTTTTCGGCGAAGCTCTTGCCGGTGCACTTTTGCACTTTTTCGAAGCCGCCTGTCTTATCGATTTTTTGACAGGCTCATGGAGCCCGACGGCGGCGAGCAAGTTGATACAGTAGTCGTAGATCTTGTGCCCGATGCAAATATTACACAGGCACTCGCCCCGAGCCGCGCCGCCAGAAACATCTCGAGCACGGATCTCATGTGGCGGGAGCTCGTTGAGAACGCGCATGCATCCATCACCCGACTTTGTTGCCCTGAAATGTATTTTTCCTCGAAGTCTGGAAAAGTTTTCATTTCTCCCAAAGAAAACAATTTTTGCTCAATCAATCCCATCTGGATATCGATTGTGGAAGAGAAGGAGAGAGCAGCAACTAGTTTCTTGACAATTGCATTCGGAATATCAAATATTTGACATCTCTCACTTTTATCGGAGAATGGCACAAAGGCTGTCAAAATTTACAGAATAGATTATTCGGATATGTTATTAGGGTGTGTAACGGTGTGTTATTTAGCAACTGTTGTTCAATATACACTGCTCCACATAATTATAGCCTCACCCCCACTTTTCAGGAAAAACCGAAATTTTGAGGTTTTCCGGAAAAGTTCCTGAAGAGAAAATACGCCCAATTTGTATCCATTTCCGATTGCAAAATGATTTTTTGATTCGAAAAAAAAACAGCGAAACATTTTTCGATTTTAGTGAAAAAAGCTGTTTAGCCATTCCACATAATTATAGCCTCATGTGAGGTAATCGAGAATTTAGGAATCTTGAGAGGTTGAACTGTGTCGTTTTTGTTCTCAAATCATGTGAAAGTACCAATTGCACAGTTCCGCATGATGAGAACTTACAAAATTCTCACCAGAGCTCTCCTGGAGTCCGGTTTTCAGAATTAACGTGATTTTGACAAAAACTTTTTTTCCGCATGGAAACTTTAACTTTCTTAGTAGATGTGATCAAGTTAACCACAATTTGGCTAATTTTCGTATTTTCAAGCAAAATTCATTCAGAAACTGCCTTCTCACGAGAGAATCTAGCCGAATGCTTCTCAAGGTGGCCGCACTGAAGGTAATTTACCTCCTTTGTCCGTGATTTTCATGGCTAGACCATGAAGATGCACACAGTTTATGATGCCAGGAAATAGATGAAAACATGGAAAAACTCGAATTTGCCGTAAACGGAAAGCTGGAAACGTTTGAAGTAACTTTCCGTTCTCGCCAACTGAAAGTTCACATGATCAGTACTAATTTCTGTTGGGATGTTTGCATGCGTGGATAGAACCAAAATCCAAGTGTTCCATTGTTCTCATTCAATTACCAGGAATCATAATCATCCCATATCTTGCCATTTTCGTCATAAACACGAACGACAAACTCGTAGCATTTATGAAATTGCGGAACACTGTGCCGACAAAGCGATTGGAAGTAAAAATATTCTTCCGAGATGGCAGTTTCTGAATGAATTTTGCTTGAAAATACGAAAATTAGCCAAATTGTGGTTAACTTGATCACATCTACTAAGAAAGTTAAAGTTTCCATGCGGAAAAAAAGTTTTTGTCAAAATCACGTTAATTCTGAAAACCGGACTCCAGGAGAGCTCTGGTGAGAATTTTGTAAGTTCTCATCATGCGGAACTGTGCAATTGGTACTTTCACATGATTTGAGAACAAAAACGACACAGTTCAACCTCTCAAGATTCCTAAATTCTCGATTACCTCACATGAGGCTATAATTATGTGGAATGGCTAAACAGCTTTTTTCACTAAAATCGAAAAATGTTTCGCTGTTTTTTTCGAATCAAAAAATCATTTTGCAATCGGAAATGGATACAAATTGGGCGTATTTTCTCTTCAGGAACTTTTCCGGAAAACCTCAAAATTTCGGTTTTTCCTGAAAAGTGGGGGTGAGGCTATAATTATGTGGAGCAGTGTAGGTGGTGGTGGAGGAGGGAGGGAAGAGGCGAAGATTTTCTTACAGGTTGTGAGACTGCAAGACACTGGAAACCTCCTTCAGCCCAACTTCATCGTCCTCTCGAAGCTGGCGGAGCAGATGAAAGCCATGGCGCTGGTACACCCGCCGCGCAAGTTCCTCTTCGGATTGGCGCCCGATGCGACGGGAACTGTGGCGAGCACAACATCGACCTCGACGCAGTACAAATTGGAGGACATCACCCCTCAACTCGCCGCCCCCTACCCTCTGAATACCTCGCCGATGAATTTCCCAGCGATGAGAGTGCCTCCGTTCCTCCCGTCTCATCAACCTCATCGATTCCACTAGGTTGAGACCACCACATGTACTAGAGATTGGAAAGGGGGGAGGTTGTCCTTGGAGAGCAATTAGAGTGCGGATAGAACGTGCGACCGTCACTGCATCTGTCTGTCGACGTCGCAATTGCCCCTCTACTCGTAAACGTCTTCGTCCGCATTACTGCTCATTGCTCTCCAAATGTCGAAACCGCTGCCAGTGCTCTCCCAAATGCCATGGAATGTGTTGAAGAATATTGTAATCAACACTGATGTTATCTCAAGGTAACTTATTTATTTTCTTAGAAGAAACTCCAATTGTTAAACATTTTCAGGTTAAATCTACGAAAATGCTCCAGAAAACTACGAAATATCGTCGACACATCCGACAGTGAAATTGGCATTATCACCCTCCGATTGGACAGGACATTCGTCTCACTGAAGCTCCTTATCTTCGGATACCAAGTCGAATTGGGAGACTATCAAATGAAAGAAGTATTGATTGAATATAATGTGCACCCGGTGGGATGTGTGAGAAAGTATAACGAGCGAGCGAATTTCTTCAACAACACCGACATCATTTCACTAGCCGCTTCCGATTTGACGACACTCATTCGCATTCCAAAGTTGCGCATCGGATGGTTGCGCATCGAGCAGAACAAGTACCGCTGCGGATACGCACCGAATCGGAAGCAAGCCGATGTCAATGCCCTTTTTGAGCACTTGCAGCATCGGCTCGGTGAGGGGAATTCGAATCGAAAGCTTCAAATTTCTAATTTGAAAGTCGATGTCGACGTGAGCGTTGAGCAATATAAGCGACTGCTCGAGTGTATTCAACCGGGGCAACTGGGGTACCTCAAGGTGAAGCTGCGCAAGAATCACGAGAATATCGATCGGCTCACTGAAATGGAGCACTGGAAGCAAGCGAAGAAGGTGGATCTGGAAGCAGATGAGTGTCCAGTTGAGAAGATGGGCCATTTCACTTCTTACACTTTGAAGAATGCGTCGATTTCTGTGCAAAGCATGGAACTGATTGTGGAGGTGAGAATGAACGGAGGATGGCCTAGAGTTCAAGAAGATAATGTTCTCGTATGATGAAAGAAACCGCCGCGATTAAACGCGGCGACTAGTTCCGTTTTGTTGTTTAAATCAGTCAGTTATTCAACGGTGTTTCTATAATATGTCTAGAGAATTGAAGAATCAATACGAAATTACTTGGAAATTTTATTGCAGAACGCTCTAAGACGTGGCGAAAACATTGGAATGATCCTTCTTTTATCGATCAACGACGACGACTTTCTGGCGATTTGTCGATATCTCTCGAGATACCCGCACACGGACGATGGATACGAGCAAATCTACAGTGTCAAAAACGCCAATTCGATGAGCGTACTTCTAATTTCAACCAGTGTGTGTTGCATTTCTATGCAAACAGAAAGGTCTCGGATTGAAGATGAACGCATTAAGGAGGAACTTCGGAACGAAGATTATTATTGATTTGCTTTCGAAAACTTGACTATTTTGTATCTTTGGTACTTATTGTCAAGTTTAAAAATTTCTATGCTAACCGCCACCCGCCAACTTCATCAATCTGTTCTCACCTCCGCCACCACCTCATCAACTCTGATCTACTTCACCCCTTCATTTTTATCATCGCTTTCCCGCACTCAACTTTTCATGTTCTCACTTTGTTTTGATCTTGTTCATTTCTTGTTCCATCCATCTGTTTCAATGTCATCTTGTGATTTCTAGGCTCAACACGCCGCCAAACTCTTTTCAATGATTTTCTATTGCAAAGCGCTTTACTGAAATAGTGTATTTATCGGAAATTTTTCTCGAAAAAAATGTTCGTTTTTTTTTTAACTTCGTGTTCCGGTTGAATTTGTAACGGATGGTCCGGAACCATTCGTTGATCTCCTGGAATCCATGGACTTTGCCTTGCCAACCACAGAGGATAGAGCCCACATTCCGAGACGCCCACAGATGACTCAACTCGCGTCTGCGTCTCCGCGGCTTCACTCCTCTCTCCCCGATTCATCTATAGCGGCTTCTTACAGGCACACGGGACAGCAACGTCACCGCACCTCCGTCTCCGCAACAACTCTACCTCACCAGCCGGCTGCCCTTGCCCCCCGCTCGGCCAAGCCGTCCGTCACCCGCCAACCGTCCCATATTAAATTCTCCGCATTCCCCCTCTTATTATTTAAGCTCTCGAGCCCCTGGCTCGTGGAGCGGTCACACCTTTGTACTTGGTCACGTCCCGTTTCTCTCAATAAACCAGTTAGCTCTAAGGTCTCTTGCGAGTGTTAACCTCAATTCCCGAGCCGGTAGTCGTGTGGATGGCCAAGCACGTTATTAATTCCGCAAAAATGTCACTAAATTGTCCGAAAAAATCGCACCGATTTTGTAGAATTTGGTGTGTTTTCTCACCAAAAGGAACTGTGGCGAGCACAACATCGACCTCGACGCAGTACAAATTGGAGGACATCACCCCTCAACTCGCCGCCCCGTACCCTCTGAATATCCCGCCGATGAACTTCCCAGCGATGAGAGTGCCTCCGTTCCTCCCGTCTCATCAACATCATCGATTCCACTAGTTGAGACCACCACATGTACTAGAGATTGGAAAGGGGGGAGGTTGTCCTTGGAGAGCAATTAGAGTGCGGATAGAACGTGCGACCGTCACTGCATCTGCCTGTCGACGTCGCAATTACCCCTCTACTCGTAAACGTCTTCGTCTGCATTACTGCTCATTGCTCTCCAAATGTCGAAACCGCTGCCAGTGCTCTCTCAAATGCCATGGAATGTTTTGAAGAATATTGTAGAAAACACTGATTTTATTTCAAGGTAACTCATTTATTTTTTAGGAGATACTCCAATTGTTCAAAATTTTTAGGTTAAATCTACGAAAATGCTCCAGAAAACTACGAAATATCGTCGACACATCGGACAGTGAAATTAGCTTTGTCACCCTCCGATTGGACCAGACATTCGTCTCACTAAAGCTCGACATCTTCGAATACAACGTCGAATTGGGACACTATGATTTTAAAGAAGTATTGATTGAATATGATGTGCAGCCGGTGGGATGTGTGAGAAAGTATAACGAACGAGCGAAGTTCTTCAACAACACCGACATCATTTCACTAGCCGCTTCCGATTTGACGACACTCATTCGCATTCCAAAGTTGCGCATCGGAAGGTTGTGCATCGAGCAGAACAGGTTACGCTACGGATACGCACCGGATCGGAAGCAAGCCGATGTTAATGCTCTTTTCGAGCACTTGCCTCATCGGCTCGGTGAGGGGAATTCGAATCGAAAGCTTCAAATTTCCGAATTGCAAGTCGATGTCGACGTGAGCGTTGAGCAATATAAGCGACTGCTCGAGTGTATTCAACCGGGGCAACTGGAGTTCCTCATGGTCACGCTGCGCAAGAATCACGAGAATATCGATCGGCTCACTGAAATGGAGCAATGGAAGCAAGCGAAAAAGGTGTATCTGGAAGCAGATGAGTGTCCAATTGAGAAGATGGGCCATTTAACTTCTTACACTTTGGAGAATGCGTCGATTTCTGTGCAAAGCATGGAACTGATTGTGGAGGTGAGAATGGAAATGTGTTCAATTGGCGGCTTCAACGGTGTTTGTAGAATATGTCTAGAGAACTGAAGAATCGATAATAAATCACTTGAAAGTTTCATTGCAGAACGCTCTGAGACACGGCGAAAACATTGGAAGGATCCGTCTCTACTTGATCAACCACGACGACTTTGTGGCGATTTGTCGATATCTCTCGAAATATCCGCACACGGACGATGGATACAAGCGAATCTACAGTGTCAAAAACGCCAATTCGATGAGCGTACTTCTCGTTTCAACTGGTGTGTGCTGCATTTCTGTGGAAACAGAAAGATCTTGGATTGAAGATGAACGCATGATGGGCGAACTTTGGAACGAAGAGTATTGATTTACTTTCGAAAACTTGACTATTTTGTATCTTTGGTACTTATTGTCAAGTTTTAAAATTTCAATGCTAATCGCCACCCGCCAACTTCATCAATCAGTTCCCACCTCCGCCACCACCTCATCAATTATGATCTACTTCACCCCTTCACTTTTATCATCGCTTTCCCGCACTCAACTTTTCATGTTCTCACTTTGTTTTCATCTTGTTCATTTCTTGTTCCATCCACCTGTTTCAATGCCATCATGTGATTTCTAGGCTCAACACGCCGCCAAACTCTTTTCAAAGATTTTCTATTGCAAAGCGCTTCACTGAAATAGTGTATTTATCGGAAATTTTTATCGAAAAAAATGTTCGTTTTTTAAAAACTTATTTGTGTTCCTGTTGTATTCCGCGAAAATGTCCAGAAATTGTCCAGAAAATTTTAGAATTCCAGAAATTCCAGATTTTTAATTGCATTTTTTTGCAAGGACCACTATATTCGAGTTTCTTTGGCTTGTTTCTGGAGTTATTCCTGGAGCATATTCCCCATTTCTTCACTTTCCATCATGTTTACATTGTGCCGGTATTGGTTAGCAAGCCGTCCCACTAGCTACCTCTGTAGAGAGAATTAGAGAAAGAAAAATGTGTACAAGTAAGAAGAAGAGACGGTATTTAAATAGTGGTTGTCACGCTGGCCGAACAGCTCTGTGGATTCCGGACTGGTTTCCCAGTCGTCGGATGTGGAGATGTTCAGAAATTTTTCGCCGAAGCTCTTGCCGGTGACACATTCTAAATCGCACCAATATTGTGGAATTTAGTATGTTTTCTCACCAAGAAGAGCTATTAAAAGAAGCGTGTTTGAAAAAACATTCATGTTGGAATTAAATTGCGAAGAAATGAGAAACACAATCATTGCGTCTTTTTCGTCTCGTTCGGCGTCGAGTTCGGGGCCGTCGCCGATCGCGTATTCGGCGGGAACACCAGCGTCAGCACATGCTCCGAACGCGACACTTGCGGAATATTCTTGCACTTTTTCGAAGCCGCCTGTCTTATCGATTTTTTGACAGGCTCACGGAGCCCGACGGCGGCGAGCAAGTTGATACAGTAGTCGTAGATCTTGTGGCCAATGCTTCGCACCAGCCCGACACCCCGTTTTTGTCGTTTTACGACGAGCACTTTCCGCCGGAGCTCGTCAAACTCTCGGTTAGCTTCCATCTCTTGCGCGTCGATTTCGTCGAGTTTCTCGCGAACCTTGTCCATTAACTGGAATCGTCCTTGAAAAACAACAAAAGAGAACAATTCCCCGAACCTTCTGATTATTTGTGTGCACCGAGTCGAATTTCGTTATCAACGCCGCCATTTTGTGAGTGATTTGATGGAGGCGAACGCTCATCAGCTCGGTGACTTGCTTCACGGCTTCCGTGTTCCTTTCGAGTGTCGAACGAAGATTTTTGTTGTGCTCATCGCAAAATTTCATAGTACTATCGATTCTATCCAGTTCTATTTTATCAGCTGCTGAGCTCAAAGGCATTAACTTTTGTCGGCGGAGAAGAGCAGCGCGACTCACACATTCTTTCGAGTTTTTGTTATTTTTAGGAAATGAACATTCGGAAAAGAGTAGTTCTATTTTGAAGAGACCGAGTTTGTTTTTATAATGTTTATAACAAGTTTTTGATTTGAAAAAAAAAGGATGTAGTGGGGAAAATCAAACCGGCGGAACGACGTTCGCAGCCTGGTGGCGGTGAGAGCATATCGGCTCTTTTCAGGAGATGCACAATATCGATTGGACTCTGGAAACCTCCTTCAGCCCAACTTCATCGTTCTCTCGAAGCTAGCGGAGCAGATGAAAGCCATGGCGCTGGTACACCCGCCGCGCAAGTTCCTCTTCGGATTGGCGCCCGATGCGACGGGAACTGTGGCGAGCACAACATCGACCTCGATGCAGTACAAATTGGACGACATCACCCCTCAACTCGCCGCCCCGTACCCTCTGAATACCTCGCCGGTGAACTAACCCGCCTCATCAACCTCATCAATTCCGCAGACGGCCTGAGGAGATTCGTGAAGGAGAGGGAGAGACCACCCAGAGCGTTTCGGAGCGGACAAATTCTTCGAAGAGCCCTTCCCGAGTTGTAGTTGTTTGTAACATGAAAGCTGACCGCGTGTCGCCGACGTCTTATCTAACTTTCTGATCTATCAAATGATTCATGCTCGTCACGACTTCAAGCAACAGATGTTCCAGTGTCTAGCGCTCAAAATAGTTTATCAAAATGTTAACATAGAAATATACAGAAAAACGTGGAAAATATATCAATTGTCAACTGTGACTAGTTGGATTCGTTTCGCTTTCTTGGCGTTCGTCGCTGGCGATTGTTCACCGCCGACTGGCGGTTTCTCCGCCGGACTCGCAGTTCCAGTAGACGATGCGGTGCTCTTCCGGCCGAAATAGTTTTTCAGAGTGGGCGTCGCTTTGGGCGTTTGCGGCTCTTTCGGTCGCATCGGCGATTTGCCGACACTCGGCTCTTCTTCCTTCTCCATGACCACCGCCGTCGACTTTCGCTTCTTCTTCTTCTCCTCTATCATCTTCGGCGACGCACACACGGGTACCACCTCGGTTCGCACTTCTCCCCATTCCGACAATACAAAACGAATGAAACTGCAGTATCCTTCCAGCGAGGAGATCACGAGCACTTGTCCGTCGGGACTCCACGTCGCGTCGGTCAGCGCGTTCAGATGAATGTTGTCGACGACGGCGACCGGGTGATTGTGCTGACTGTCGTAGAAGTAGACGGCGTCCTTGTTCAGACAAATCCACACCAGTCTGTAGGGAAGTCCGAGGTGATTCTCCGAGGTGCTCAGGAGATCAAAGTGCACCGGTGAGAAACGGACGAGGAATGTTGGCTTGGGTGATGGGTAGAATGCGTATGGACCTTCCCTCCTGGAAATGTGCAAATAATTTCTGGTGATTATTATCGATTGTCCACTTACGTTGCCAAATCTTCGCGCTTGAAAAAGTAGGTTCCATAGAGATCCGATGATCCCAACTCGAGATGAGCACACGGCGCCGCGATGTATTCGCCGTTCGGCGAGAAGGCGAGCGCTCGCTGGAAACTGAACAACTGATCGTCGTGGAACAGCTTGTGCGCTTTGGCCTCCAATTGGATTTCGCCGCTCGACGAGCTGAACGTCCTGGCTGGCAGTGTGGCGGCGGAGAAGTGCTTCAGACGAGTGCCTTTCACAGCGTCCACGATGTCCAATCGGCGATCCGGTGACATTGTAATGATGTACTTCCCAAGTGGGTCCCAAAAAACGCCATTCGGGCTGCGGAACTGTTTCGTGGAGAAGATGAGTTTGCCGGTCAACCCCTCGTGCACAGCTAGGGAGTGATCATTCGAGACCGACGCCAACCGCAGTCCGTCGGGACTCCAGCAGAGCGCGTTCACATCTGACTCGTGGCAGAAGACCTGAACGTGAAGAATAATTAATTAAATTCGGTTTGAGATCATGCTCACTTTCTTCCGCACCCAATTCTCCTTGTTGGCCGGCATCCCATCTTGTGGTGGTGGCGCGAGGTTCTCGCTGATAGACCAAATGCCGATGCGTCCTTCGCAATCACCGGAAGCGAGGACGTTTTCTGGAAATTCGCCGATAGAAAATAGCGGCCATTCTCAAAAACATACGATCTGGGCATGGACTGAACTTCACTTGATTGATCGCTTGATTGTGGAACTCTAGGTTGGCGATGAAGTGCACCGAGAGCGGTGAGACTGTTGAGTTCTCTTGCGTCTCGAACTCAAACTCCCATATTCTAATCTGAAATTGTTAGTTTTAAGTCTAAAGCCGTCTTTAAATGCTCACCTCTTTCTGTACACTAGACGTCACTATCTTGTACTTTTTATCCTTTACTCGCGGGTGAATGTCGACTGAGAGAAGCCCTTGTCGATCATGCCAGAAGATTTGTGGCATATAATGGTACATTTTGCTATGTGAATGACTGAAATTGATTTGGAAAATTAAAGATTTCAGTGAAAAAGCGGGAAAAATCGAAAAATTCGACGAAAAGTGAAGCAAAAATGCGGTAAAAAGTTCATTTTTCAAATTCAATCGGTTTGGCGCGCCTGCACTAGAGCGAACTTGCAGCGCCCCGCGGAGCTAATTTTTTTGGCGCCACAGCGGAATTCAGTGGTCTTCAGCAATTTCAGCAATTTTTAGAGTCATTTTCGGATAATTTCAATTAGAATTTCACAAAAAAGATTTATTTCCACAATGAATAATACGGGGAGTTCATTAAATCTCCTTTGATGACAACTTCGGGTCGTCGGATTCGCCAGGTATGACGCGCGTCGATTTTGCGAATTCCTGGAAAAAACCACTTTGTACATTTTATTCAGTTTCCTCGTCGCTCACCATCGCCATATCTTTCTCCATATTCTCAACCGTTTTGAGGCATTCCGCGTTGAACATCGTATTCGCACGAACCGCGCGGAATTTCAGAATGACCAGAGTGGTGAACACCGCGTAGGTGAAATGAAGACGTTGGGAGAGCGCCGAGTGCCGCTGAGTCTTTAAATCCTTGAAGAGGTCTTCAAGCGTTGGCGTCACACCGGCGTCCAGCAATCCGAGTGTGGCGTCCATGAAAATGAAGGCGGCCGTCTGATTGACACCCGTCTCGCATTGAACAACCAATGGTCCGCGGGATTTCTGAAATGTTTCATAATTTTTTGTGAGTTTTTTCCCGCTTCCCAATTACTTTAGTGGCTTTCAACAAAGAAGACACAACTCTCGGACTGGTCGGCACTTGGTATTCTCCCCAGGGCGAGAATTTGACGACTTTGACGACGAGCGAGTTCGAGCATCCCGTCGAACCTTCTGATTATTTGTGTGCACCGAGTCGAATTTCGTTATCAACGCCGCCATTTTTGGAAAAGAGTAGTTTTATTTTGAAGAGACCGAGTTTGTTTTTATAATATTTATTTATAACAAATTTTTGATTTGAAAAAAAAGAAAAAGGTAGTGGGAAAAATCAAACCGGCGGAACGACGTTCGCGGCCGTTGGTGGTGGTGGGAGCATATTGGCTCTTTTTAGGAGATGCACAATATCGATTGGTCGGTTATCAGAAAAGTTGGTGAGTTGGACGAGCTCCTCGGTCGGCTTCGGAAGCTTCTTCTCCAGGTAGGTCCAGAGAGCGAGCGTCTGGAGGTAGTAGGGATGGTCGAGACCGAAGCACACCTCGAAGATGTTCATAGCGTCGAAGGCGTAGGGCATCGCCTCGTCGCGTTCCTCCTTCTCGAGCAGCGCTTTCACGATGTGCAGCAATTGGAAACCGACGTGACGGTCGGCCTTCGGAAAGCACATTTTGTAGTTGTTGTAGATTTGACTGTGCATCGTGGACAAGTTGTCGATGGTCAGGTTGTCGGTGACGTGGAAAAGAGCGGTGCGCAATCTGGAAAGCATCGATTCGGAGGAACATAGCTGGATCGAATGACTAACCTAGCCACATAGACATTCGACGGATGGAGAACTTTTTCAGCTTCGGCGAGCAATTTCTCGAGCTGAAAATGTCTATAGTTAAATGTGTTCTCGCTGAAAGTTCGGGGGAATTTGTGTACTTGGAATGGGGAGCGGGAGGAGGAGGTGTACTAAAAACAAAAATAATCGGAGAGAAAGAGAGGGAAAGCGAGGGAAATGTGTGTGCAAAAGCGAGAGGGGAGAGGTGTCCGAGGAACGGGAACACACTATAAACAAACCGTTGCCGGTAGAGCTTCCTGAATCATTCTGGTATTAAATTGATTAGATAAAATTTTTGATGTGAATGACTCTATATTTAATTAAAAGAAAATACTCACAATATCGGCCGGACATTGTGGATCGAAAGACGCGGGCAACTGTTTCATGAAGTCTTGAGCCGCTTTCACTGTTGATTCCTCGACGAGCGTTTTGCACTTGTCGCACACAATGTTCATGGGCTCTTCGGTCTCTGATGTTAGCTGGAAGAAAAGCTGTCCGGTTCTTTTCTCGGTCTTCATTTCAGAAAAAAACTCACAATAGGCGCGTCACATGCAGAATTCGAGCAACGAATCGCCGTGAGGGCGTCATCTTCAGGATCCGCGCATCGGGTGCACTCGCAATTGAAGTACCATCGCGATTGAAGGTCGCGTCTTCGCACGAACTTGCTTCGTCCCACGTCGATATACGAGATGAAGGCTTCTTCGGTGCTCTCGGCGTCGACTCCGGGAACCAGTGGACGGAGACATACGCGGAATCCATCGAAAACCATGGAGCACGTCGGGCGGCACGAGTGGTTGTATTTGGAGACGCCGAGGTCCAGCGCCATGCCCACTTCGTTTCCAGCATTCGTGTGAATAGAATGCGAGTTGATGGTGACTTTGCAGAAGATGTCGAAGAATTCGCCCTTCTCAATCATCTCCTCTTTTCGGAAGTTTCCCATTTTCGTGAAGACCTTCTCAAAGTGCTCCATTTTCAATGTGTCCTCACTGGAAATCGATGTTGATCTTTTTTAAAAAGTCCATCAAACAATACCGAATCTCCTTCTTGTGATCCACAAGACTCTCGAACTTTCTCTCCGCCTCCACGCCCGTTTTGTCGCCGTTCTTCTCGATGAATTGAATTCGATCGATAACTTTCGATAAGAAGAGCACCTCGGTGAGTGGAAGGTTCGGGAAGCTCTGGAATTTTACGAATATCGAAGGCGAAATTGGAAATTTCTCACCGCTTTCAATCGCCGGCACTCTGGCTTGTGGACTAGCCACGCGGTCGCCTGACACTCTTTGCTGCAGTACATGGAGAAGTTGCATCTGCGAATAATTAAAACATTTATTTTTTAATGTCTAACTCACCCCGAGCACCGCAAAAGCTTTTCTCCGGGAGCCGGTCCGCGGAGGCAGTGAGCACAAAAGTGCTCGACCTTCGGATTCAACACTTGCGTGGCGAACGGATGTTCGAAGATCTACAATTCAAATACATGTTCAATCATTGTTCCATTTTCCTCACCTTAATCCTCGCATGAATCGACGAGATGTCGTCTTTTTTGGCGAGCGGCTCCTCGTTTTTGATATCTTTTCCCGACTTTTGTACCATTTTTTTAAAAATCTAGTGGAAATAATAAATGAACAGTTTTTGGTGAGCCGGAATCCGGGCGACGAATAGTAGATTCGGGAAGGATGGAGAGAGGCGAGAGAGGGTGGTGGGGATGAGTGTAATCACTGCAAATATTACACAGGCACTCGCCCCGAGCCGCGCCGCCAGAAACATCTCGAGCACGGATCTCATGTGACGGGTGCTCGTTGAGAACGCGCATGCATCCATCACCCGACTTTGTTGCCCTGAAATGCATTTACTTGTCCTCTAAGTCTGGAAAAGTTCTCGTCTCCCAATAAAAAAAAAAACAATTTTTGCTCAATCAATCCCATCTGGATATCGATTGTGGAAGAGAAGGAGAGAGCAGCAACCAGTTTCTTGACTCTTCGGAAATATCAAATATTTGACATCACTCACTTTTATCGGAGAATGGCACAAAGGCTGTCAAAATTTACAGAATAGATTATTCGGATATGTTATTAGGGTGTGTAACGGTGTGTTAGCAACTGTTGTTCAATATAGGTGGTGGTGGAGGAGGGAGGGAATACATGAATAAGCTCACACGGAAAGCCCGTATTCGATAGTATGAACCGTACAGATAGAAAAATAAATTAGGTGTGCGATGGGAGCACTTATACGGGGGCATTTCGCACGTTTGTCATTTGCTCGAGCATGTCGGATCCGGCGCGTTCGAGTTGGGTGAACCAGAGACGAGGACACCTGGAAGGAAGATGAATAAAGCATTAAACAAATAGAAAATGTAAAACTCACGTCACTCGTCCTTGACTGTCGAACAGACTGTGCCATTGCCAAGGCCCATCACAGGTGACGAGTGGGTCTTGGTTTGCGACTCTTTGGCAGAGTTTCACGTAGGTCTCCCAGCAGTATTGGCATCTGATCCATGTTCCAGGAGAAATTGGAACTGATGATGACGCAGGCATCGATCCAACGCTGTGCGTCGCTGGCATGTAGTCCGTGTATCCTGTGGCACGCTTGACGTTTGAATATGAGTAGTCCATGTAAGGACTCTGAAAAGAAAGAGCTGAGGATAATATTTAAAAAATTTGGACTCACCGGCATCGCATTCTTGGATTGACACGGATGTGTGAAGCCGGGCGGCTTCATGAGTGTGCTTTGACTTGGGCAGATGGTAGAGCTCAAGTTTCTGCGGCTGGCGGCCAAACTGGATGTGGGGTTCATTGGCATCGGTGCTGGTTGCTTGTACCTAGCCTCAGGCATGAGGAACAAATCCAAATCGACTTCAATAGCAGGATCCATGATCTCGCGAATCTTCTGATCGCTGTCCGTCGCTGAGATGGACAGGCCAGAGAACATGTTCTCTGAAGACGAGGCGCTTGAGAATCCCGACGAAGGTGTTCGCATCAGTGGTGGTGGTCCCGTCTTGCGAGAGTGATGACTTGGTAGATCATACGCCTGGTACTGCTGCGTAGCCGACGACTTCATGATGAACGACGGCTCAGATGCGGTTCTCTTGTCCTTCTCTATGAAGGTGAGATGAAGCTTCTGATTCTCCGGATGCGGTTGGGGCGAATGAGAGCAACGCGAATATCCACTGTCCGAGCTCTCCGAAGACGGCGGCGAGATCAGCGGTTTCACGTGAGATCGTAGCTGAAGCAGCTGAAATTCACAAAAAATGAAATGCATGTCGAAACATAAAAAAAAATCAACTCACTTGCTTCGGCGCCTCGTATTGCGACTTCGAGTAGGCGCTGTTGAAATGGTTTTGGTTTCTCTGCAAAAAAAACGATTATTATTTATATGGAGGCGCGAAAATAGACGTGGAAAATTGGAGGTGAAATGAGACCAGGCCAGGGGGGAAGAAAAAGTGTGGATGACTCACTTGCATGAATGTTGAACACATTGTGGCGCGCGATTACGATGATCGAACTTGGAGCGAGGCATGATGGCGCCGAGTTTTTGTCAAAAACAGGCGTGGGAAAATCGTCACATTCCCACAGTTTTTGCGAAGTGAACCGTGGGAAAGTGCCGTGGCGCGCGATTGAGTGAGGCTAATTTTGGCGCGTGTTTCGAATATGGGGTACGGTAGGCAAGTACGCAAACACGTTGCATACAAATCGCTTCACAGTAATCCAACGGAATATTCGAATGGGCAGAATTTCGGGAAATTCGGAAGATTTTCGGAAATTTGGGAATTTTTTTCGGAAAATTCAGAAAACCAAGGTAATTTTTCAATTTGTGGAATATTTTTCTTTTCAGGAGACTTCATTTTGTAGCTTTTCAAGCAGAATTTCAGATTTTGAGAAAAAAAAAGGTTTTCTCAAATTTCTTTTTTTTTTCGCAGGATTTCCCTCAACTTCAATTGTTTATTTTTCGCTGATTTACTGTAAGTTTGAGTAACTGGAGAACAAATATTTTGAACGCCTGATTGCACAATTTTTAAAAAATCTGTAATTAGGAATTTCTTGGAAAATTTTATTTAGAAGACCAAGTAATTTTTTTTTTTGAATTCGAGGAACTTTTCATTTGTAAAAATTTAGTTTTGAGGTGGGGTTTAGGATTTTGAGAAAAGAAAAACCGTTTTTCATTGTTTCGAGAGTTTTTTTGAGTGATCGACAAAATGACGCGCACGTAAAAATAAAAACAGGGACAAAAGGAAGCGGTCCCAAAAGAACGTGAAATCGGACAAACCGATACGAAAGCAAGGACAGAAGGACGCGGTGCTTGAAACTGAATAATTGGCGGAAAAAACAGGTGAGTGAGTGAAATTTTATCATTTTTTGACGTTTTTATGTTGTTTTGACGCAAATGTTGTGAAATGTAACAGAATTTTGCTGAAAAACGGAGAAAATGTGACTCAAATTCTCAAAGTTATCAAATAATATCACAACCCGATTTTTAGTTTAATAACAGTGCAGACGACTTGCCTGAGTAATAATTCAACGAATATAATAGAAAATTAGGGTATTCATTATAACTTTGAAAATTTGAGTCACATTTTCTCCGTTTTTCAGCAAAATTCTGTTACATTTCACAACATTTGCGTCAAAACAACATAAAAACGTCAAAAAATGATAAAATTTCACTCACTCACCTGTTTTTTCCGCCAATTATTCAGTTTCAAGCACCGCGTCCTTCTGTCCTTGCTTTCGTATCGGTTTGTCCGATTTCACGTTCTTTTGGGACCGCTTCCTTTTGTCCCTGTTTTTATTTTTACGTGCGCGTCATTTTGTCGATCACTCAGTTTTTTTCGCTTTCTCAGATTTTCCCAGAACTTCTAAATTTCAGGTTTTCACTAGTTATTGACCATTTTGAACGCCTAATTCCAAAAATTTCGCGCATTTCGAAGGGGCGCCTCGCCACGAAGCAATTAAGGAGAGCGATGGGGGGTAACTGAGTGAGACACGATAAAACGGGTGACCTGTATAAGGGAGAGAGGAGATGAGTCATCAAAAAGAACAACCGCCTCCTCAGTTTCCCGTTGTTAGAAGAAGGCAGAGAGAGAGAGAGATGACCGGCCCGGGGGGAGAATGGTTAGATATGGTGCGTGTCTGTGTGCGTTAGTGCCGTTGCCCGCCCTCCCCCGCCGCTGCTGCCACGACGCACTCTCCGAGCAGTGCTGCGTGAGGTCAGACGGTGTTCGCGCATCGCGGGGGGCTACGTGTCTCTGATAGGCCCCTGCGTCTCCGCTCTCTAACCGTTCGACAGACCGGCCGACGAAATAGTGTGCGACCTTGAGAGCGACACGCGCGAAAAGCAACATTTGTTGGCCCCGTGGGGTGGACGAGTGAGAAAAGTGTCCTCTATTATTATAATAATGCCTCCCGATAGATGGAAAGAAAGACACATTTGGACAGGAAATCGGCGGAAAAGATGCGGGGGAAGGTGGGGGAAAAGTGATAAGTTTTTGAATCTCTCTCTCCCTCTTCCTCTCGGAAATACTTACGAAGAGGCGAGAAAAGAATGAAAGTGTCAACAAATAATATGAAACGGTTACGAAAAGGGGGGAGAATTGTCCGAAATCGAATCGTATATTTCTTTATATATATTTCTATTTGTTCGGTGGTTTTTTTCTCCCGTTTGAATTGTGTCGTTTCCCTCCATTCGTTCATTTCGCAAAACTTCCTCGCAACTCCGCCTACGACAACTCGAACGGATCAACTTCTTGGGTTATGCTGTGCACTTCTGCTGATCTCGAGATGAAATCGCCATTACACTCGATAGTAAACCCTCCGGGGGCCATCTCGAACACACACGTCGCACTTTACACCCCCACTTCTCGGTGCTGTCTTCACTTCGCATTTGCTCGCGTTTTGCCTCTTTCGACACTTTCCTATTGATTTCTAAAGTTTCGTTGGAAAATATGCACACGATTCCGATTACGACCGACTCGGCGGCGTCGTGGGATTGGCCACTTCAGCACAACGACGGCGTCGTCAAAGTGACGAACACGTCGGAGAAGTTCGAAGTCGGCCTCGACGCCGGATTCTTCGGCCCCAGCGATATTGACGTCAAAGTCAACGGATACGAGATCATTATTCACTTGCGTCACGACGTGAGTGATAACTACTGATAATCATTAATTGAATTGATGAAATTGATTAAAGGATCGTCAAACCGACTTCGGCGTTGTCAATCGCGAAGTTCACCGCACTTACAAATTGCCGGATGATATCGATCCGGCGACTGTCAAATCGCATTTGAACTCGTCCGGAGTGCTCACAATCACCGCCAAAAAGCTTTAAATCTGTAAATCATGTCCTTATCTCACCCGAATTCCAAGTAATTGATCGATTTTAAATACTTGCCATCTGAATAATTGAATCTGAAATAAATCGTTTTTCTGTTTGTTTTTTATCCTATTTCGATTAATTTTTTTCTCAGAGACTTTTTGAACTAAAAATTGAAAAAGAACTGATGGAGAGCTAAATTCCACGAGATTTGGAAATGCCAGCACTTTTTCAAATTCTCTGTCTGATGGGATACGGTAGGCGAGTACGCAAACACGTTGCATACAAATGCCCTCCACAGTAATCCCGTGGGGGAGGGGGGCGGAGATTTTCTTCCAATTTCAGTAATGATTTTCTACTCAAAGTGTTTAAAAATTTTATCTTTTGAAGCAGGAAAGGGTTCAGGTGCGGTGGTTAGGTTACGGAGAGGATGAAGACACTTGGGAACCCGAACAGGATATAAAAGAGTGTGCCGGCGGAGTCGTTCGTGATTATTATAACACGTTACGAGTCAATGACAAAACGGAGCTGATAGAAAAACTTCAAAGAAGCATGAGTCGAAACACTAACAAAACATCGAAAAAACGTAGTCGGAATGCGACGATGATACGGCCTCGGCTAGTGATTCACGTTTTCCGGCTACGACGAAGAGCTCGGCGAAAAAATCCAAGAAAAAGTAAGTATTTTTAACAGATTTATTTGAATTTACGGTCTTTCTCAAGGCTGTTCTTGCTCTTAATGAAGCAGTTTTTCTTAGCAGGTTGAAACTGGCCTACCGATTTTTTAAAGTTATTACTATATGCTTGGGTCTGAAATGCGCAAATATCTAAGAGTTGGGAGGAAAAGATCCTGATTTCTCGTCAATTTCCTCCCGTTTTGTATTTCAGAGAATTTGATAATTACGAAGAAGAAACGGGAGATACTAAATGGTAGTAAGTGAAACAGTCCATTTCAATTTGCTTTCAAAAAAAGTGGGATCGTTGAAAAAACACTCGATTCTGTGTTCACAGCCAGCTGTATTCAATCACAAAAAGCGTCGCTCGCCTCACAGCCTGCCCAAATGATGCAAAACTGTTTCGGAAACGTTTATTTTCTGTTTTCAGGTCGAAGAGCAGCGAACCTTCATCTTCTTCGAAAACTTCCAAAGTACCGACGGAGGCTGCTCTAAAATCGTACGACGGTCAAGCTCCGACCACTCCGGCGTATCCTAACAATAGAAAAACTCGCTAACAAAGTGAAAGAAAAGGCAGTAAAAGAAGGAACGCTGGTTTCCCCGAAGCCAGCGCAGCCAGAACCGGAGCCATCGGTTAAGCAGTCAGAGCGAAGCAAATCTCCGAGCCAGCAGCCTTTTTTGTTTTCTCACACCACATAAGGTAACCTTTTGAACTCATTAGAAACTGTAATTCCATTTTTCACAGAAAACAAATAAAAGCAAAGAACCCTTCGACATAGTCCTCCTCCGCCCAAGACGAAACAAACGGTTCGTAAAAATGTGTTTTACCAATAATTTACAAAAAAAATCATTTTCACAGAGTCGGTTTGGAAGGTCGATGGAATCGTTCGGCATGCCGACAAAAAACAAGGACGCAAGAAGCTGGTGTTGATGACACACTTGAAAACCGGCGAACAGAAGGTTCTCGATTCCAAGGGCAAGTGATTTCTTAACTCTGTTGTTTTCACAGCTGCACCTTTTCAGAAGCGTTTGCTCTTGACGGATGGGCACTCACCAAGTATCTTCTTGATCGATGCGAATTCTAAATGCAGCTCCAACTCACTTTATTTTGAATATTCATCATCCTTTTATCAGAAATAATTTTATAACGTAATATGAAACCTCGCTCGCTTATCAAATGTTTTGTTTCTTAACCCATCTCATCCGTTCTTGATTCTTAGAAAACTAAGGCGATTCTGCTTTTACATTTTAGTACTCCCACTTCAACATTCCCCCTCTGATGCAAAATACACAACCCAAATTTGTATCACTCTTATCGTTTTTGAATTGTTTCTCATTCAATCAGTACAGTTTTCACACTGAGGATGTCTCAAAAGACTTGAATTAGCAACATAAGTTTCAAAGTAATGCGAATACGATGAGCGACCGACACATGTTCAGTATTTTCCCAGAATGCGACCAACTGAATCACGTATGCAAATTTACTGAAAAATGTCTCGAAACCTCCGAAAAACTTGCAGATCCACGACAAATGCTTCACGGAGTTTTTTCAAAAGTTTATCACACCAAACTAACACGTGCGAAAGGTTACATGATGTCTACAAACGATGTGTTGAAGAGGTGAGAAATTCGCTGAAAACTTCAATTTTAATTTTGCTCTTCAGAGACTGACTGGCAACACAACGACCGTTTGAAATCGATCTGGATGAGATTCGAAAGGAATATTTGAACACAGACTTTGATAAGCTGATAAGCTCAAAGAACGTCAAAACAGTCCATCAGAGCCCGAACGCAAGTGACTCTCCTGTTGTTGTCTGTCTGCGATTCGTCGTATCTCGTGTCTTTCCCTGATCTTTGTTCCCTCGTTTCTCCTTGTATTTGTTCGATTTGTAAATTATTCGCTTTGTTGCTGTTCCTAGGTTGTTTTTTCCTTGTTGTTTTCCGGTTAGCATGACATTGAAAAAGCAATAAAACACCTTGATTTTCCATTAAAAGATTTCTCATCGGGTTGCAATTACCTATTGAAATATCTAACTTTGCATTTTAATCAAATACTCATTCAGATGGATCCCAATAGTCCCATGATGCAACAAAGTCTTCAACAGCAGCATAATATGCAGAAGCAACAGAACTTACAACTACAGCGGAGCATGCCGCAACAGCACATGCAGCAACACTTCCAGCAGAGAATGGCTTAGCTGGGCGAAAGAAACGAGCGAGAGGTCAGTGAATGGCTGCGAATACATACTGAACAGTTAGTGTTTTCAGAGAAAACTGCCAAGAAGAAAGAGCGAGAGCGAAAAGTTGCTGCAGCTGGAGAAAAAGTTGGAAGATTTCCAGGAAAACGCCGCCGATCGCGCGTAGGAAAAATTTCTCAGAAACAGAATTAGACGAAATAGAAAAAAAATAGAATTAGTTTCAGAAGACGTGAAGCCGAACATTACGTGAATCGTGGCCACTTCGATCATATTGGACAACGATTGTGACCCCTTTGGTAGTTGAAATACATATATTTATTTATTTCAGTTTGGAGGACTTCGGTGATCTATCATCGCCAAAAGTTACAATTGACTCCGATTGTCCATTTGGGAATGCTAGTATTGATAACTTCTTCAAACAGAAAAACACATCGACTTCGGAGTCCTCTGCTGTCCTTTTGCAGCAGAAAGTGAAGCGAAGAGAGAGAAGGAGATTCCTTCAACATCTTCACAATTCGGTCACGATTCGTCAGAGCTTGCAATCGGAGTCGAATTACGATACACTCGACGAGTTGATAGCTAGCTTCCGTTCCGAAGCAGTTACACCGAAACCGACGTTCGACGAGCTGGCTAGCGGAGACATCACGCCAACCAAAGTGCTCAATAAGCCCGTTCTTACTGCACAAAAAGGATGGGACGCCGAATCCCCAGAAGCGAAACGGGCTGAATCAGCGTCAAGAGAAATAAAATAAATAAAATATGAAATGTTCTCCTCTGGCAGTTCGTTTGGAAATAAATTTGACAAATGTGGAATTAGATTTGACGAAAGTGGAAATTCCACTTTTGTCAGCGCTTGTTCTATTTAATCATGTCGTTTCTCAAAAATTGTGTCCTCAAATTAAACCACTGATTTTCAAAAAGAAAAACTGAAAAAAAAATCGAATAAAATTTCTGTCATTGGCCAAATTTCAGAAATGTTGGGAATGTTTCCCTTTTCCTAAATATTTCACTATTGAATTCAAGTTCTTCTTCAAATTTCTCGAAATCTCTCGATAAATGATTAATTTTACAAGGGAAGTGTTTTTACACAAAGTTTTGGAATTTTCTATAAATTTGCAAGGGTACACTTTTTGATACTGGGAATCGATCCCACATAGTGGCCACCTGCGCAAACGTCTAGTTTTTGAGATACTTTGTCTCAAAGTGCCCAAAAACACCCGGATTCGTGAAAAATCGCAATTTCGGGCACTTTGAGACAAACTATCTGGAAAACTAGCAGTTTGCGCAGGTGGCCACTATGTGGAATCGATTCCCAGTATCAAAAAATGTACCCTTGCAAATTTATGGAAAATTCCAAAACTTTGTGTAAAAACACTTCCCTTGTTAGGTGTCACCGAACAAATTGTGTTTCTGCGCGTAATTTGTCCCAGAGTTGCTCTCCTTTCTCTCAAGGGCATTTCGCCTCAAAAAATCGAAAATTACTGCCAAAGTTCCGACTCGGAAGAAGATACGCGCTCTCTTGCCGTCTGCGTCTCTTGCGCACGCACTCTCTCGCCGCTCGTCGCTCACAAACAATTGTCGAATTCTCTCCCCATTTTCCTCACTTCGCACGCTCTTTTTATCAATTATCTTGCTTTTTTCTTGCAATAAAATTAAAAAAATTGAAAATCTCCTTGATAATTCAATTCCAGAATGGAGGCTCAATCCGGTGATGACGACCAAAAGCAGTATCTATTGGCGGAACGAGAAAAGATTCTCAAGCAATTGGCCGAGCTCGGCGAGGATATAAGTGGTAAATTTAGAGCTTAATTTCAACAAAATAACTTGAAATCGATATTTTAGATATCGAAGATGACGATTCAAACGAAAGTGGTGGGGATTTGGCGAATCAAGGCTCAGACGTGTCGAAAACGTCGATCGATGAAATGCAAAATGTGGAGAGTCTGCAAAATCCATCAGTTGGCGATTCGGAGGAGATCAAAAGTGATTTTTTCCCGTTGTTATTGTTTTCGAGTGTTATGAATTTCGCAATTTAGCGCTTATATTTCGATCTTCACTCGAAAAAACCTCCGTTCGAATAGAAAAAAGTTTCACCAATGTACTAACTTCTCAGGCATGGACGCAGACGATCGGAGTCCGTCGTTTGAGGAGCTCGACACTAAAAGAGCTCCACCTGAGGAGATCCCCGCCGATTCGACGGGCGTCAATTCGCGAGCACCGCCAATTTCGATGTATGTTCCAAAATGCACTGAAAAATCGAGAAATCCTAATTTTCCAGTGTGAAGACAGTACTGGATCGGGCGGATAGCGAAAAAAATACGCCTCTTCCAGAAGGATGGATCGTAATTTCGCATCAAAGTGGAATGCCGGTGTATTATGTGAGACAATTTGAAAATTATTTCGGAAATTCGTTTTTCTTTCAGCACAAGTTCACAAGAGTTGTGACCCATTCGAGGCCGTACCAGTCGGAAGGAATCATTCGCGATCATGATATTCCGGTGTGTGCGATTCCATGCCTCCAATGGCTAAAGTCTAATGAGAAGGTAACTTATCAATGTGTTCAGATCAATTATCAAACTGTTTTCAGCGCCAACAATCAGGCGAAACGGCTGATATCAA
This sequence comes from Caenorhabditis macrosperma, assembly GCA_963932285.1. NCBI lineage: Eukaryota > Metazoa > Nematoda > Chromadorea > Rhabditida > Rhabditidae > Caenorhabditis > Caenorhabditis macrosperma. Next base: position 13,467,602 of record OZ010622.1, read on the forward strand.
GCCGAAAGAAAGCGAAGTCGCAGAGAAAGACCAGCCGAAGGTGAGAAATCGATTTAAGAGAGGACTGCTTGAACGCCGATTATTCGCTGTCTATATTCTGCTGACTTACCTTTCTGCAAAGCCAAAAGCCCTCTGACCGATCACTTGTTTGGTTCCGGTTCCGAGAGCGAACTGGAAGCATTTAAGTGATAGTGTTCGATCCGCTTGTGGCTGTTTTGCCTATTAACCCCATCAGAATTGTTCACGGAGATGATGATTTTAGGTCGAAGTTGATAGGCTAACCACAGAAGAGTATCGAGAGTATTGCGAGAAGAGATTCACTTTCAAGCAGATCACTGTAAGCCCGATCAAAAAGAGAATGATTCTGAACAGCAATTCAGGTGCATCGTTACACTAATCCTGTGGATCGAGGAGAGGCGGCAATGGAGAGGAAGGCGAACTCGATGCTCAGAAAAGCGGGTTTCGATCTCGATTACGATCAGTTGAAGAAGACGCACACCGCCGGAGAGCTCCTGCTCACTGGCTCTTCTGGAGTCACTCTCATCGATTTGACGCCGATGGATGTGAAGCGAAAGGGTGGAAGTAAGAAGCCGTTCCTTCTGAATCCGATGGTACACTGCACTTCGCAGACACCTTCTCACTTTCTAATTTTAGGGAAAGACTACAGTGACTGTGCTCAACGAGTTCATCCAACGACTTGTGAAGGGAACACTCGTCTATGAGATCGACGACACTCGCAACGTCACGTGTCCTTATAGAGCAACAGCGACGTTGACTATGAAGAACAGTCTCGTACAGGAACTGTCGGGACAGTGCAGAGAGAGTCTGACGGTTCTCTACGAGATAGCGGCGATGAGCGAAACGACCAGTACCGCCGGGGTTCCTCCGGATTGTAGTGAGTTCTAGATGACCTAGCTCTCATTGAAAAACGACCACTTCAGAACGGTTCCCAATTGGACGCGGAGTGGGTGCCAATAAGAAAACCGCTCGTCTCCAGGCCGCCAAGGACGCTCTCTCGAAGATGGTACCGAAGTTGCGCGTCTCGGAGGAGCACGTTTGCGACGGAGTAATCGAAGAGGGCACGAAACGGAGTTTCGAGGAGGAGTCGAGAGAGCTGTTCAAAAAAGTGAACATTGACTCGCAGAACCTGGTCAACATGTGCGCTCGGTTTGCCATTCCGAAGCCGCACACGCTGCTAAAGGACGCGGTGAGCCGATCGGTGCGTTGGAATGGAATGGAGCTGAAAATGGCGAAGGAGCTCGTCGGACACGGTAGCCAAATGTCCAAAGTGACTCTGACACTTGGCGACATGGTGCAAGAGGCGGAGGCGATCGGAGTGAAGCAGGCCACACAGTACGCATCGCAGCTTCTCTTCAAGCAAATGCATCCTGAGATTACGACTTATGGAAGTTTTCTGGAGATGTATGGAAGATTTGAGGACAAGGCGAAGATGGAAGAGGCGAAGAAGCAACATGATGAGGTGGGGAATTTCTTTATCGAAAATAATTATCATTTAATTTTCTTACAGGTTGTGAGACTGCAAGACACTGGAAATCTCCTTCAGCCTAATTTCATCGTCCTCTCAAAGCTGGCGGAGGAGATGAAAGCCATGGCGCTGGTACACCCGCCGCGCAAGTTCCTCTTCGGATTGGCGCCCGATGCGACGGGAACTGTGGCGAGCACGACATCGACCTCGACGCAGTACAAACTGGAGGACATCACCCCTCAACTCGCCGCCCCGTACCCTCTGAATACCTCGCCGATGAATTTCCCAGCGATGAGAGTGCCTCCGTTCCTCCCGTCTCATCAACCTCATCAATTCAACCCTCAGAGAACCCCTCGCAAACGAGGAAGACGTGATGACGATCGCTCGCCGCATTCTCATCTGCCACCCTCTAACTTCATGAATCAGTTCCCACCTCCGCCACCACCTCATCAATTCTGATCTACTTCACCCTTTCATTTTTATCATCGCTTGCCTGCACTCAACTTTTCATGTTCTCACTTTGTTTTGATCTTGTTTATTTCTTGTTCTATCCACCTGTTTCAAAGATATCATGTGATTTCTAGGTTCAACACATCGCCAAGCTCTTTCTATTGTCTTTTAAAATTAATATTCTCATAGTCAGCTATTCCGCTCCAAAAACCTGAAAGCTTTGGGAGCACTGCTCAAAAGCGCTCCGCCGCTCAAATGATGCGAGTCTTTTGGTCATTCGCGACATTTAAAAAAGACGAATTGGTTAGTAAGAAGAGGTGTTACGTTCAATAGTCGCCACGAAATGCCGTCATGAGCGCTTGCCATGTAACTACCAATATTCCTAGATGAGGCCACTACATTTACAAGAGATTGGAAAGGGGGAGGTTGACCTTGACCGGAGAGCAATGAGAGTGCGGATAGAACGGGCGACCGTCACTGCATCTGCCTGTCGACGTCGCAATTACCCCTCTACTCGTAAACGTCTTCGTCCGCATTACTGCTCATTGCTCTCCAAATGTCGAAACCGCTGCCAGTGCTCTCCCAAATGCCATGGAATGTGTTGAAGAATATTGTAATCAACACTGACTTTATTTCAAGGTAACTTATTCATTTTTTAGAAGATACTCCAATTGTTCAAAATTTTCAGGTTAAATCTACGAAAATGCTCCAGAAAACTACGAAATATCGTCGACACATCGGACAGTGAAATTATCACTGTCACCCTCCGATTGGAAAAGACATTCGTCTCACTGAAGCTCGATATTGTCGAATACAACGTCGAATTGGGACACTATGGAGTGAAAGAAGTAATGATTGAATATCATGTGCTGCCGGTGGGATGTGTGAGAAAGTATAACGAGCGAGCGCAGTTGTTCAACAACACCGACAGCATTTCACTAGCCGCTTCCGATTTGACGACACTCATTCGCATTCCAAAGTTGCGCATCGGATGGTTGTGCATCGAGCGGGACGAGTACCCCTATAGCGGATACACACCGGATCGGAAGCTAGCCGATGTCAATGTCCTTTTTGAGAACTTGCACCATCGTCTCGGTGAGGGGAATTCGAATCGAAAGCTTCAAATTTCCGAATTGAAAGTTGAAGTCGACGTGAGCGTTGAGCAATATAAGCGACTGCTCGAGTGTATTCAACCGGGGCAACTGGAGTTCCTCAAGGTCAAATTGCGCAAGAATCACGAGAATATCGATCGGCTCACTGAAATGGAGCACTGGAAGCAAGCGAAGAAGGTGTATCTGAAAGCAGATGAATGTCCAGTGGAGAAGATGGGCCATTTAACTTATTACACTTTGGAGAATCCGTCGATTTCTGTGCGAAGCATGGAACTGATTGTGGAGGTGAGAAAGAAAAAGCTTAATCACGGGGACTCGTTCCTTTTTATTGTCAGTTATTCGGTTATTCAGTGTTTCTAGAACATGTCTGGACATTTAACGAATCGATACGAAATTACTTGAAAATTTCATTGCAGAACGCTCTAAGACGTGGCGAAAACATTGGAATGATCGATCTCTTGAGTGTCAACCACGACGACTATCGGGCGATTTGTCGATATCTCTCGAAATACCCGCACACGGAAGATGGATCCGAGCGAATCTACAGTGTCAAAAATGTCAATTCGATGAGCGTACTTCTAATTTCAACCAGTTGGCGCTGCATTTCTATGCGAACAGAAAGGTCTCGGATTGAAATGGAACGCATATTGAAAGAATATTATCGTACGAATGAAGAGTATTGATTTACTTTCGAAAACTATATTATTCTGTGTCTTTGGTGTTTATTGTCAAGTTTTCAAAAGTATATTCTGACGGCTGTTTTCCTAACGCGGAGGTCTCACTTCTAAGAAGGTGCGACGCTAAATAGTAGGCCTATTTGCTCTCACTCTTCACTGAAAATACTATGCGTCTCTTATTCCTTGATTTCCGATTTGTTTTCACTTCCGTTTTTCTCGATTTCCAACCTTTCTCTGATTTCCCCTGATTTTCTTGAACTTTTTCCTGCTTCTCCAATTGTTCCTCTTTTTTTGTTGTGATTTTCCTTTTTTACTTTCTTTATTTCCCTGTTTTTCACCGTTTCAATGGTCTAGAAATCCAAGAATCCGCAGGACTTCTAGGCCACTTTTGCAATAATTATTGCAAAAGTGGCCTAGAAGTCCTGCGGATTCTTGGATTTCTAGACCATTGAAACCCTCAAATCTTCCATACATCTCCAGAAAACTTCCATAAGTCGTAATCTCAGGATGCATTTGCTTGAAGAGAAGCTGCGATGCGTACTGCGTTGCCTGCTTCACTCCAATCGCCTCCGCCTCTTGCACCATATTGCCAAGTGTCAGGAAATTATCCAAAAAAAAGGCGAAAAAAAAGAAGCTTCGAGTTGAAAAAACGGAACTGGTTCTCTTTTTTCTCATTAATTTCCTGTTATCAATTAATTGTTCAGTGTCAAAAATTAGTGAAAATTGGTAAAAGTAGATGAAAAACCGGACAACCAACATATTTTTGACAAAATTCAATCAAAGCCAAGCGTCCTGCGCTAAAATTTTAAGACATTTTATTGTTCCACTTTCGATAAATGATAAATAATATTTAAAAATGATAACTTATTAAAAATTCTGCCTAGAGCCCGGCGATTTCTTAATTTTATGTCAGAGTCGAAATTCCGACTCAGAAAATCATTTTCCGGAAATTGAAAGATGCGCGCGCTCTCGTCGTCTATTTCTCTCACACGCTGCGCACTCTCTCGCCGTTCGTCGCTTGCCACTCTCCCTTTTTCTTTCTCTGAGACGCCGTCGAATCCGAACACATCAATTCAGAACCCGTCATTTCAGCACTTTTGTATCACTTCGGAACCCGTATAATTTCAGGAAACGCCACTAACCCGAGGTTTGAGAACCTATTTTACAACTGAGGTGACGAGTTTTGAAACGTCACTTCCTAAAGGAAAAAGTTCCGAAGTAATTCAAAAGTTCTGAATTGACGCGGTCCCCCTTTTCCCTGTCGGATCGCCTCTACTCTCGCATGCGTTTCATTGATCGGCCTCTTTCTCTGCTTAGACGTGTTTTCTGCCTGTCAATAAATACATTTTTTCGCAGGTCTAATGAAGCCACTCTTCGTGTTAAACGTGCTCATCGCATTCGCCGCCGCCGCTCTCGACGATGTGGCGATTTCGGATTTCAAAGTTGGGGTTTTGGTGAAAGACCAACAACCGGGAGCTGAGAATGTGAAGAGGTTTGTGGAAATTTGCAATATTCTCAATTTAGATCAAGTTTCGCGCGTACATTTTGATCATCAATCTCAAAATCCTCGTTTCCAGAGAACACAAATCGCCAATGTAAAAAATCTTCACCGATTCGACGGGCGTCAATTCGCGACCACCGCCAATTTCGATGTATGTCCTAAAATGCACTGAAAAATCGAGAAATCCAAAATTTCCAGTGTGAAAACAGTACTGGATCGTGCGAATAACGAGAAAAAAACGCCAGAAGAAAACGAGGGCGCAGAGAAATCGTGAATTCCTCAAAGCCCGCGACGACTGACGTCGTTGTCTTCAGAATCCCGGACCAGACATGGTGGTGTGCGACGAGGCACACAAGCTGAAAAACGACGAGTCGGCGTTGTCGAAGACGATGGTCAAAATTCTGACCAGACGACGAATCTGTTTGACAGGAACTCCACTTCAGAATAATCTCATGGAGTGTAAGAATAAGTAAGAATGTATTCAGATGAAATATTTTTAAATTTCAGATCAATGTATGGTTAACTTTGTGAAGCCTGGCCTATTGGGAACCAAGTCCGAGTTCGCCAATCGGTTCGCCAACATTATCGTTCGCGGACGGACCAAAGACGCTACTCCATTGGAAGTTTCCTTCATGAAGCGTCGTTGCCACGTTCTCTATAAGCACTTGAAGAAGTGTGTTGATGTATGTACATTAGCTCCTATACCCTGAATCTGATTTTCAATGTTCCAGAGAAAGGACTATCGTGTGCTCGGCTCGGAATCCGAGGACTCGATGATTCTCTCCAGAACTGCCAAGAAGAAGCCGACGCGGTCATCGGCGAAAGCAGAGCCCGAAGAGAAGAAAAAGAAGAAGGGCATGATTATGGACAACAGCGCGCTGGCCAAAGAAACAGTCGATGCGGAACGAGCAGAAAAGGAACGAAGGAAACGATTGGAGCAGAAACAGAAGGAGTTCAATGGGATAGTGCTCGAGGAAACTGAGGATTTGACTGAGATGCTCACCGGAACTTCGAGTCAGAGGTGACTCAAGAGCGTTGTACTCGATCCTGACACCAACAGCGATCCAAAGGTGCCGGTTGCTGTTCATCACTCGCTGGTCAGAGTTCTGAAACCGCATCAAGCGCACGGAGTCCAATTTATGTATGATTGTGCGATTGAATCAATCGAACGGCTGCAGACCGAGGGTAGCGGCGGTATTCTTGCCCATTGTATGGGTCTAGGAAAGACTCTTCAAGTAATCACGTTCCTGCACACTGTGATGATGCACGAGAAGACGGGAGAGAAGTGCAAACACGTGCTTGTCGTTGTGCCAAAAAACGTCATAATTAACTGGTTCAAAGAATTCCAAAAATGGTTGGTCGACAACGACGAGGAACTCGACACGATTGACGTCAACGAGCTGGACTCGTATAAATCGGTCGAGGACCGGCGCCAAGCGCTTCTCGATTGGCACACGTCGGAGAGTAAGCGAATTGAAATTGAACGCGTTTTGGTTGCACGTTAAAATCAGCATTTCAGCGCCCAGTGTCATGATAATTGGTTACGATCTCTTCCGCATTCTAACCGCCGAAGATGATGGCAAGAAGAAGAAGACGAAGGCGCAGAGAAATCGCAAATTCCTCAAAGCCCGCGACGACTTCCGTCGTTGTCTTCAGAATCCCGGACCAGACATGGTGGTGTGCGACGAAGCGCACAAGCTGAAAAACGACGAGTCGGCGTTGTCGGAGACGATGGTAAAAATTCTGACGAGACGACGAATCTGTTTGACAGGAACTCCACTTCAGAATAATCTCATGGAGTGCAAGAATAAGTAAGAATGTATTCGGATTAAATATTTTTAAATTTCAGATCATTGTATGGTTAACTTTGTGAAGCCTGGCTTGTTGGGAACCAAGTCCGAGTTCGCCAATCGGTTCGCCAACATTATCGTTCGCGGACGGACCAAAGACGCTACTCCATTGGAAGTTTCCTTCATGAAGCGTCGTTGCCACGTTCTCTACGATCACTTGAAGAAGTGTGTTGATGTATGTACATTAGCTCCTATACCCTGAATCTGATTTTCAATGTTTCAGAGAAAAGACTATCGCGTGCTCACTGAGGCGATTCCGCCGAAGCAAGAGTACGTCATCAACGTGCGTTTGACGTATCGCCAGAATGCTCTCTATAAGTGAGTGACACAGCTCCGCGAGTTTCAGCCTATTTTTATATTTCAGAGCATTCTTGGGTGACGTTGTTGAAGGAATGGACTGACGAAGCGCCTCCTTCCGGATTATCACATGTTGTCTCGAATCTGGACTCATCCGTATCAATTGATTATACACGAGCAGAAGCTCGAAAGAGAGCGAATCTTGAAAGAGGAGGCGTTCATAGATGATGGAGACGAGAGTGATGAATCGGAGGCCAGCTACTCGTCTTCTTCGGAATCCGATGCCAGTATAATTCTGTCGTCGGATGATGATGAGCCGGCGAAAAAAAATAAGAAGGCCTCGAAGAAGAAGAAGAGCAAGAACGTGAAGCCGATGAAGCCAAAGCGTGTAACCATTGATGATGATGAGGATGATGATGAAGAGGAGGAGGATTCCGCGATGAACATACTCAATAACGGAATCCGGCAGTCGAGGCGGCTCGCTGGCGATGATCCAGATATCAGAGACACTGATACACCACCCGAGTACACAGGATGGTTCGCCAAATTCAATCTCGTCACGGAAGACGACCGCGATGACTTTACTCTCAGTAACAAGCTGGTTCTATTGATGTAGATAATGAAGAAGTGCGAGGAGATTGGAGACAAATTGTAAGGATTTTCTGAACGTGTCCTCTTTCTATGCGGTTTTTTGCAGACTTGTCTTCTCTCCATCCCTTGAGTCGTTGGCTCTTATAAAGAGAATGTTGGAGTTCCTGGCTGGCACTGGCCAGTGGTTCTCCGACGGTCACGAGGCTCTCAATGCAGAAGGAGAGAACTGGTCGTGGTTGGAGGGAGAGGATTACATGACTATTGACGGATCTGTACAGACTGGAAAGCGTGATGCGGTTCAGACAAGCTTCAACGATCCTGACAACTACAGAGCTCGGTAGGCAGAATTCGGTTGATATCTGATGACCAATGATTTGATTACAGGTTGATGCTCATCTCGACTCGCGCTGGATCTCTCGGAACCAACATGGTCTCTGCGAACAGAGTCATCATCTTCGATGCCTGCTGGAATCCATCGCATGACACTCAATCGCTCTTCCGCGTCTATCGATTCGGACAAACGAAGCCGGTCTACATCTACCGATTCATCGCTCAAGGAACCATGGAGGAGAGAATCTACAAACGACAAGTCACCAAAGAGTCGACATCTCTGCGTGTCGTCGACGAGGCACAGATTCAGAGGCACTACCTTGTGCACGATTTGAGCGAGCTCTATCAGTTCACTCCTGCCGATGAGGATATAGAGATCTCGTACGCACCGCCGAAAGATCGTCTCCTCGCCGACGTCATGCACAAGAATCATTTCGCAGTCGTCGACTACATTGAGCACGACACACTGTTCGCTAATCAGGAAGAGGAGAAGCTCACCGAGCAGGAGATGTAGGATGCGTGGGCTGACTACGAGAAGGACAAGGTCGGCGTGATGAGAATGCCGCCAATGACCGGAGGAATGGTCCTCGGAGCAAACGTGCAGCTGGCTCTCCAAAACCGCTATCAAGCTGGATTGCGAGCCGAGGCAATGCAGCACGATATACTTTACAAGGAGATAATGAAAGGACCTCCCGACTGCGATGAAGATTGTGCTCCTACGCGACTTGCTCGAGAACCTCCTCCCGCACATACCGACCGAAATGCGCGGTGGAATGAGCGAATTCAACACTCACTTCATTCGCCTCGTTGTTGTAAGTTCGAAACGGAGTCTGTCATGAATCTATATGTTCTCTTACAGGAAACCATCAAGAAGAACGAGACGCCATCAGATCTGCTCCGCAAATCGTTCAAGACCGCCACGAAATGCCGCCAAGATCGCTTGCCATGCAACTACCAATATTCCTAGATGAGGCCACCAGATGTAGAAGAGATTACAAAGGGGGAGGTTGACCTTGGAGAGCAATGAGAGTGCGAATAGAACGTGCGACCGTCACTGCATCTGCCTGTCGACGTCGCAGTTACCCCTCTACTCGTAAACGTCTTCGTCCGCATTACTGCTCATTGCTCTCCAAATGTCGAAACCGCTACCAGTGCTCTCCCAAATGCCATGGAATGTGTTGAAGAATATTGTAATCAACACTGATTTTATTTCAAGGTAACTCATTTATTTTCTTAGAAGATACTCCAATTGTTCAAAATTTTCAGGTTAAATCTGCGAAAATGCTCCAAAAAACTACGAAATATCGTCGACACATCGGACAGTAGAATTGGCATTATCACCCTCCGATTGGACAGCACATTCGTCTCACTGCAGCTCGATATTACCGAATACAACATCGAATTGGGAGACTATCAAATGAAAGAAGTATTGATTGAATATCATGTGCAACCGGTGGGATGTGTGAGAAAGTATAACGAGCGAGCGAAGTTATTCAACAACACCGACAGCATTTCACTCGTCGCTTCCGATTTGACGACACTCATTCGCATTCCAAAGTTGCGCATCGGATGGTTGTGCATCGAGCAGAACGAGTACCGCTACGGATACGCACCGGATCGGAAGCAAGCCGATGTCAATGCTCTTTTTGAGCACTTGCAGCATCGGCTCGGTGAGGGGAATTCGAATCGAAAGCTTCAAGTTTCTAATTTGGAAGTCGATGTCGACGTAAGCGTTGAGCAATATAAGCGACTGCTCGAGTGTATTCAACCGGGGCAACTGGGGCACCTCAAGGTGAAGCTGCGCAAGAATCACGAGAATATCGATCGGCTCACTGAAATGGAGCAATGGAAGCAAGCGAAGAAGGTGAATCTGGAAGCAGATGAGTGTCCAGCTGAGAAGATGGGCCATTTCACTTCTTACACATTGATGAATCCGTCGATTACTGTGCAATGTATGGAACTGATTGTGGAGGTGAGAAAGAAAAAGCTTAATCACGGGGACTCGTTCCTTTTTATTGTCAGTTATTCGGTTATTCAACGGTGTTTGTAGAATATGTCTAGAGAATTGAAGAATCGATACGAAATCACTTGAAAGTTTCATTGCAGAACGCTCTAAGACACGGCGAAAACTTTGGAAGGATCGGTCTCGTGAATGTCAACCACGACGACTTTCTGGCGATTCGTCGATATCTCTCGAAATACCCGCACACGGACGATGGATACGAGCAAATCTACAGTGTCAAAAATGTCAATTCGATGAGCGTACTTCTCATTTCAACCAGTTGGCGCTACATTTCTATGCAAACAGAAAGGTCTCGGATTGAAGATGAACGCTTTTTGGAAGAACTTCGGAACGGAGATTATTATTGATTTGCTTTCGAAAACTTGACTGTTTTGTATCTTTGGTACTTATTGTCAAGTTTAAAAATTTCTATGCTAACCGCCACCCGCCAACTTCATTAATCAGTTCCCACCTCCGCCACCACCTCATCAATTCTGATCTACTTCACCCCTTCATTTTTATCATCGCTTTCCCGCACTCAACTTTTCATGTTCTCAATTTGTTTTGATCTTGTTCATTTCTTGTTCCATCCACCTGTTTCAATGTCATCTTGTGATTTCTAGGTTCAACACACCGCCAAACTCTATTCAAAGATTGTCTATTGCAAAGCGATTCACTGAAATACTGTATTTATCGGAAATTTTTCCAAAAAAAAATAAATAGTTTTATTATTAAACATTGGTAGAAAAAACATGTTAACACAATGGATAACTAGCGAAAAAAAACAATTCAAACGTAGTACACCATTGAGTTCCGATGGACCGGCTCTGGCCTGTACCGGTGAGTCGGCCGTGGAGCATTGTACTGTGGTCGAGCCACGGTGTTCTTCGCGATCTGTTCTTTCGGAATCCTCCACATCTCGGCGAACATGTTCCTCACGGGACGCTCGAGCAGATTGCACAGTTCTCTGTAAGTATTTTATTTTTTTGAGTGATAAATTTAAAAAAAAAAAGAATTCTTCAGTCTCACCTGGCCGCTCCAACGAAGGCCGCCGAACTGCGGACAGTTCTCGCCGGATTCCGCGCGTCGAATCGGTCGACGATGTGGATTGACGAGGTGGTGCGGGGACGCCGCTCGATGGCTCCGTTGAGCATGTTCAGCTGGCATCCGCTCAGCATGCTTCCGTTCGCGTAGTGGACGCAGAAGAGCTTCAGCAGCTGAACACAGCTCAACCCGCTCGTCCACAGCTTCTGATGCTCGACGATCGCTGAAAGAAGAAGACGTCGTGTGAATTTTATGGGAAATTATTGTTAAAATTTTAAAAAAATATTTAAAAAAAAAACAACTCACTCTGCGCACCGACCGGGTACTTGAAGTCCGGATACGTGTGCAGCATGTCCCAGTCGTTGTGCTCGTGGCACAACGACTCCTCGTCGAGCATCGGAAGCACTCCGTACCACTGAAGCGCGTGGATGAGCATCATGATGAGCGCGTAAGAGTTGGGGAAATCGCGCAGATAGTCCCCGGCGCTCATCTCGCTCTTCAGCCACGCCTTCAGCAGCACCACCAGCACCGCGAGCCGGCCATCGATTCTGGAAAAGAGGAAAAATGGTTTTTTTTTTCAAAATTCAATTTTTCGCATAAATAAGCAATAAATAAAATCTGGAAATTCCAAAATTTACCATAAAACTCAATTTTTCTAGGCAACAGAAACGCTATCTGAGAATGATTATATCTCGAGATTGATAAGAGATATCAAAAAGTTGTCAACTGCAAACTTGTAGATCACAACTAGGACTACAAGATTGCTGTTGATAACTTTTTGATATCTCTTATCAATCTCGAGATACAATCATTCTTCCGCGGGGGTGCTCTATTCGGGGAAAAAGGGAGTAAAAGTTGGACTTACTGGCAGTAGGCGTTGATGTACAACGCGGCGAGGGTGGCCCGTGGAGGGGTCGTGTCGAAGGTGACACTCACATCCACCGGAATCCCGTCCATCTTGAACTTTACGATCGGCACTTTCGCCGTCGAGATGAGCACGATCTGCGTGATCGTGTGCTCCGCAAAGTGCTGTTTCCGGGATTCCGGATTGGATTCGAGGTCCCGGTGGAGGGCTTCCAGAACCCTCCGTGGCCTGGAAATTGGGAATTTTCAACTTTTTAACTTGAAAATTTCAATTTTTTTCGAATTGAAAAATTGTTTTTTTCGAAAAAAAATTCTTCTGGCAACGCTACCGGAGAATGATTATATCTCAAGATTGATAAGAGGTATCAAAAAGTTGTCAATTGCAAACTTGTAGTCCTAGTTGTGATCTACAAGCGCGCAATTGACAACTTTTTGATACTTACTTAGGATACTTAGGAGGCCTGTTGATCACGGCTGTTGACCGTGCAGACCGCAACAAAGCGACTTCCACTTGTCCCTGTTCTTCGCGATGGTGGTCCAGTGGGTGGTGGTGTCGCCGAAGGTGTTCTTGACGGTCAGGAATTTTGTGAAGGGGTCCATCCATCTCAGCGGTGGTCTCCCTCTCGGCCTTTTCTTCCATCTTGGATACCACGTCAACGTTTCCGTTGTCCATCTACCGTCTTCTCGTCTCGCCGTATGACCCGCCCAGCCGTGCTTCTGCTTTGCGATGTGTCTTAGAGGATCTCGAACCTTCGAAATTTTTCGGATGTCCTCGCGATGAAGTCCTTTTTCGCGTTGTTCTCTCAGCGTGATGCCCACAAGAGCTCGCTCTAGAGCTGCGTGAGCAATCCTCAGTTTTTCGGACGACCGTTTCGTGAAAGCCCATGTCTGGGTTCCGTAGGTGATCGCTGGCAGGACCGTGGCGTCAAACACTTTCGCTTTGATCTCCGGATTTCCACATTCTTCGAATACAACTTGGAGCGACTTGAAGGCTGCCCATCCGGCTCTCGTTCGTCTTGTGATTTCGGCGTCGACGTCGTTTGTCGCGTTTAGCAGTCTTCCAAGATATACGAACTCGTCAGTGTTTCGGAGCGTCTCGTTCCCGATTTTGACGTCGTCGGTGTCGGTGAAACGGTTTCGAAGGACCATGGTCTTCTTGTCGTTGATCTTGAGTCCCGCCGCGGTGCTTGCCCGAACAAGGTCCTGGAGCATTTTGGACGATTCGGCGGCTGTTGTCGAGATGATGACGATGTCGTCGGCGAATCGCAAGTGGTTCAGCTTTCTTCCGTTGATCGAGATACCGTAGTCGTCCCAATCGCATGTCCTGATGATGGCCTCGAGGCAGGCGGAGAAGAGGTTCGGGGAGATTGGGTCTCCTTGTCGTACTCCTTTGCCGATGGGAACTTCTAGCCTCGTTGTGAACGGTTTGAAGCTCGTTGAGCAGTTTTCGTAGCATGCGCGGACTGCGTTGACGTAGCATGGTTCGACTCCTTGGCTTTCCAACGAACTCCATATGTAGTCGAATTCGATGCTGTCGAACGCTTTCTCGAAGTCAACGAACGTGAGCATCAGTGGCAGTTGGTGTTCGCGGTGCACTTCGAGTAGTTTGTTGAGGACCGTGATGTGATCCATCGTGCTGAAATTCTTCCGGAAGCCGGCCTGTTCCACTGGCTGATTTTCTTCGAGCGTTGTTCGAACTCTTGCCAGCAAGCATCTCGTGAAGACTTTGTAAATTGAGGGGAGTAAGCAAATTGGCCGATAGTTTGCCAAGTTCTCTCTGTCTCCATTTTTGTACATTATTGTTGTTCTCGATGTCTTCCATGCTTCGGGTATTTCGCCGTTTTTTAAGTAGTGGCTGAACCTTTCGGCGAGTGCTTTGAACAGTGGTTCTCCGCATGCGTTGAGGAGCTCGGCGGTGATTCCATCTTCGCCGGGAGACTTTCTGGGTGGGATCGTAGCGATTGCCGATCGAATTTCAGCTTCCAGAAATTCTGGTGCGTTTGGAAAATGCAGTCCTGGGGAGCGAGTGGTCGGTAATCGTGACGATTCGAACAGCTTGGTGTAGAAGGTTTTCATTTGAGATATAATGGTTTTCCGGCAGAGTTCTCCTCAAAACGGAACTTCTGCAGAAGAATCATTGTATCTCGAGATTGATAAGAGATATCAAAAAGTAGCCAACAGCAAACTTGTAGTCCTAGTTTTGATCTACAAGTTTGCAGTTGAAAACTTTTTGATATCTCGTATCAATCTCGAGATATAATGGTTCTCCAGCAGCAATAAACTGTAAAAAAAGACTCACTGGGCTCCTTGGAATCGGCTCGTGGCGCTGATGCACAGGTCGATGTCGCTGTCTCTTGTGGCACAGCGCATCGCCGCATAGCTTCCGAAGGCCGTCAACGCCTTAATCTCGACTCCTTGCGGCTCCAATTGCCCCCTCACTCCCTCCGATTTGAGCCATTCGGAGATGAGGCGGACGAGGACCGCACGGCCTTCGTACATCTCTTTCGTCTGCAAAAATAGACGAAATATTGGTTTTTGATTCAAAAAATCATTTCTCGCGCCTCCACGAGAAGTACACACGAAGTGGCCCCGCAACCGGGAAGAGCTCTGCCGGAGAATCAATACATCTCGAGATTGATAAGAGATATCAAAAAGTTGTCAACTGCAAACTTGTAGATCACAACAGGGACTGCAAGTTTGCAGTTGACAACTTTTCGATATCTCATATCAATCTCGAGATATAATCATTTTGCCGCAGCGTTTGGGTGTTCTTCTATTAGAGACTTTACAGACATTGAAATTTATATTTTTCTCTAGGAAAATTTAGCAGAAATTCGAAAAATTCAGTAAAAAATCACTTTTAAATTTCAGCACAAAACGGGATTTTAAACAAAAATTGGAAAAAATTGATAATTTTTTTAAAAAAATCCTTGACTCACCATTTGGTTCTCCGTCACAAATGACTTGATGTCCTTCTCCAGTTGGTCCATATTCTCGTTTTCTGACTGAAAAATTGAAAAATTCGCGGATTTCTAACAAAAAGTGCACTTACCAGTGACGTCATCTCCTTGAGGAGGGCAGCAGTCGGGCGGGGGAGTTGGTGGGACATCGTTGCGGATGAATGAGTGGGAATTGGGTGGAATACAGTTGGGACACACCATCTTCACAATTTTGACGATGTGGTGTACTTGATGGGTGTGACGAAGGCTCAGCTACACATTTCCAGAGAGGGCATCGCGTGCGAAGGGCGGCGGTCCGGCGGATTATAGTCTACCCGCAGACAATGCTCCTAGGAGTCGGCCTGTGCACAGCTGAGCCGCTGCGGATCCGTGTATCCATACTCCGTGCGTCCATCATGGACCGGACAGTAGTTTTTCGCTTTTTTTATGCGCATGGAACGTCGACGTTGGTATGTCTATGTCTAGGATGGTTCTGGTACTGTTCCTTACAATCACAACGTTCAATCAACGATTTTTGGGTAATTGATAACAAAAACTGATAAACAGGTTCATAGTCAGTATTTTATCAGTTGATCACTTCCCCGTGCCACTTAAAATAACAGAGTTGTGGTCAATTGAAGAATTACTGTTTTTCGGAAATTAAGCACATTTTGACTGGATTTTCTGAAAATATCCGGGGTCTAGGTGGATAGGTGATAACAAAACTTGATAATAGGACCCATTAGCTAACTTTTGTCAGTTGAGCACTAGTCTGTGCCACTTGAAATAACTGAGTTGAGTCGGCTGGAAAATAGGCAAATTTTTAGAAATTTGGCTTATTTTTATTTAAAAATCTGAAAATATCCGTGGTCCAGGTGGCTAGGTGACAACGAAAACTAATTTATAGGTCCCTTATCAGTGTTTCATCAGTTGATCACTTCCCCGTGCCACTTAAAATAACAGAGTTGTGGTCAATTGAAGAATTACTGTTTTTCGGAAATTAAGCACATTTTGACTGGATTTTCTGAAAATATCCGGGGTCTAGGTGGATAGGTGATAACAAAACTTGATAATAGGACCCATTAGCTAACTTTTGTCAGTTGAGCACTAGTCTGTGCCACTTGAAATAACTGAGTTGAGTCGGCTGGAAAATAGGCAAATTTTTAGAAATTTGGCTTATTTTTATTTAAAAATCTGAAAATATCCGTGGTCCAGGTGGCTAGGTGACAACGAAAACTAATTTATAGGTCCCTTATCAGTGTTTCATCAGTTGATCACTTCCCCGTGCCACTTGAAATAACAGAGTTAAACCAGGTGGAAAATTGACCAATTTCTTCAAATTTTCCGAGAATATCGATAAAAACCCACTTCTCTCTATTCTTATCAGCCGGAACTATCTCTTTTATCACTTTATCTTATAAACTAGGCCTGCGAAATATTTTTGATCTACCAGCGCGCCGATTTTTCTCGTCTAGTTTCTCTCAGAAAATCGCATTTTTTATTGATTTTTTATTGATTTTTTATTGATTTTTCTACGCTTTTTCTATCAATTTCTTTGATTTTATGTGCTTTATCGGGAATTTTTGTGGTTTTTAGTGCAAAAAATGCATAATTATTGCATAATAACAATTGAATTTCCTCAAATAGTTGAAACTTTGGAACGCTTTATCCCATTGATTGAAAGAGACACTCTCGTAAGCTAATCTTTTATTTTTAATTTCTACTAACAATAATCTTAAAATCTGCGAAACCCTGTCTGAAAACTCCACGTTTCATGCCACATTCATTTCAGCTTCCAACTTTTCGGACCACGCGCGTCGGCTTCAACCGCTCTTATCAACACACCCGCAACGAGCTGCAGCTGTGGTTCGGTAGCGCAGTAGGTAGGGCTCTTGATTGGTGAGTGGGGCATTGTTGGTTCGGAGACCAGGTGCGGTGAATCCCTTTTGTTCGAATGCTCTCGTTCGCTCAAATTAAAGTTAGCAGAGAAAAGATGGCGAAACGAAGAAACGTTCGTTTACAGGTCGATCGAAAAATGGATTCAAAAAAGGAAACAACGGCAAGGAAAGGAGTGATGGATGCGAAGAATGGTTAGTGGTCAAAGAAGCAAAAAATTCGTTAACCTGATATTAGACTCTAGTTGATGTCGCTTGAACGAAAATCTGGATTTTTTCCGGAATTTAGAGAGAACAACACAAAACCCAATTATTCAAAAAGTCCCCAATGAGTGTACCATTCAAAATAACAGAGTTGAGTTGGGTGGAAAATTGGCCAATTTTCAGAAATTTGGCTCATTTTCTCTTAAAATTCTGAAAATATCCGGGGTCTAGGTGCATAAGTGATAACAAAACTGGATAATAGGACCCATTAGCTAACTTTTGTCAGTTGAGCACTAGTCTGTGCCATTGAAAATAACAGAGTTGAGTCGGGTGGAAAATTGGCCAATTTTCAGAAATTTGGCTCATTTTCTCTTAAAATTCTGAAAATATCCGGGGTCTAGGTGCATAAGTGATAACAAAACTGGATAATAGGACCCATAAGCTAACTTTTGTCAGTCGAGCACTAGTCTGTGCCATTGAAAATAACAGAGTTGAGTCGGGTGGAAAATTGGCCAATTTTCAGAAATTTGGCTCATTTTCTCTTAAAATTCTGAAAACATCCGGGGTCTAGGTGCATAGGTGATAACAAAACTGGATAATAGGACCCATTAGCTAACTTTTGTCAGTTGAGCACTAGTCTGTGCCATTCAAAATAACAGAGTTGAGTTGGGTGGAAAATTGGTCAATTTTCAGAAATTTGGCTCATTTTCACTTAAAATTCTGAAAACATCCGGGGTCTAGGTGCATAGGTGAGAACAAAACTGGATAATAGGACCCATTAGCTAACTTTTGTCAGTTGAGCACTAGTCTGTGCCATTCAAAATAACAGAGTTGAGTTGGGTGGAAAATTGGCCAATTTTCAGAAATTTGGCTCATTTTCACTTAAAATTCTGAAAACATCCGGGGTCTAGGTGCATAAGTGATAACAAAACTGGATAATAGGACCCATTAGCTAACTTTTGTCAGTCGAGCACTAGTCTGTGCCATTGAAAATAACAGAGTTGAGTCGGGTGGAAAATTGGCCAATTTTCAGAAATTTTGCTCATTTTCACTTAAAATTCTGAAAACATCCGGGGTCTAGGTGCATAAGTGATAACAAAACTGGATAATAGGACCCATTAGCTAACTTTTGTCAGTTGAGCACTAGTCTGTGCCATTCAAAATAACAGAGTTGAGTTGGGTGGAAAATTGGCCAATTTTCAGAAATTTGGCTCATTTTCACTTAAAATTCTGAAAACATCCGGGGTCTAGGTGCATAAGTGATAACAAAACTGGATAATAGGACCCATTAGCTAACTTTTGTCAGTTGAGCACTAGTCTGTGCCATTCAAAATAACAGAGTTGAGTTGGGTGGAAAATTGGCCAATTTTCAGAAATTTGGCTCATTTTCACTTAAAATTCTGAAAACATCCGGGGTCTAGGTGCATAAGTGATAACAAAACTGGATAATAGGACCCATAAGCTAACTTTTGTCAGTTGATCACTAGTCTGTGCCATTCAAAATAACAGAGTTGAGTCTGGTGGAAAATTGGCCAATTTTCAGAAATTTGGCTCATTTTCACTTAAAATTCTGAAAACATCCGGGGTCTAGGTGCATAAGTGATAACAAAACTGGATAATAGGACCCATTAGCTAACTTTTGTCAGTTGATCACTAGTCTGTGCCATTGAAGATAACAGAGTTGAGTCGGGTGGAAAATTGGCCAATTTTCAGAAATTTGGCTCATTTTCACTTAAAATTCTGAAAACATCCGGGGTCTAGGTGCATAAGTGATAACAAAACTGGATAATAGGACCCATAAGCTAACTTTTGTCAGTTGATCACTAGTCTGTGCCATTCAAAATAACAGAGTTGAGTCTGGTGGAAAATTGCCCAATTTTCAGAAATTTGGCTCATTTTCTCTTAAAATTCTGAAAATATCCGGGGTCTAGGTGCATAGGTGAGAACAAAACTGGATAATAGGACCCATAAGCTAACTTTTGTCAGTTGATCACTAGTCTGTGCCATTCAAAATAACAGAGTTGAGTCTGGTGGAAAATTGGCCAATTTTCAGAAATTTGGCTCATTTTCTCTTAAAATTCTGAAAACATCCGGGGTCTAGGTGCATAGGTGATAACAAAACTGGATAATAGGACCCATTAGCTAACTTTTGTCAGTTGATCACTAGTCTGTGCCATTCAAAATAACAGAGTTGAGTCTGGTGGAAAATTGGCCAATTTTCAGAAATTTGGCTCATTTTCTCTTAAAATTCTGAAAATATCCGGGGTCTAGGTGCATAAGTGATAACAAAACTGGATAATAGGACCCATTAGCTGACTTTTGTCAGTTGATCACTAGTCTGTGCCATTCAAAATAACAGAGTTGAGTCTGGTGGAAAATTGGCCAATTTTCAGAAATTTGGCTCATTTTCTCTTAAAATTCTGAAAATATCCGGGGTCTAGGTGCATAAGTGATAACAAAACTGGATAATATGACCCATAAGCTAACTTTTGTCAGTTGATCACTAGTCTGTGCCATTCAAAATAACAGAGTTGAGTCTGGTGGAAAATTGGCCAATTTTCAGAAATTTGGCTCATTTTCTCTTAAAATTCTGAAAATATCCGGGGTCTAGGTGCATAAGTGATAACAAAACTGGATAATAGGACCCATAAGCTAACTTTTGTCAGTTGATCACTAGTCTGTGCCATTCAAAATAACAGAGTTGAGTCGGGTGGAAAATTGGCCAATTTTCAGAAATTTGGCTCATTTTCTCTTAAAATTCTGAAAACATCCGGGGTCTAGGTGCATAGGTGATAACAAAACTGGATAATAGGACCCATTAGCTGACTTTTGTCAGTTGAGCACTAGTCTGTGCCATTGAAAATAACAGAGTTGAGTCGGGTGGAAAATTGGCCAATTTTCAGAAATTTTGCTCATTTTCACTTAAAATTCTGAAAACATCCGGGGTCTAGGTGCATAAGTGATAACAAAACTGGATAATAGGACCCATTAGCTAACTTTTGTCAGTTGATCACTAGTCTGTGCCATTGAAAATAACAGAGTTGAGTCGGGTGGAAAATTGGCCAATTTTCAGAAATTTGGCTCATTTTCACTTAAAATTCTGAAAATATCCGGGGTCTAGGTGCATAACTGATAACAGAACTGGATAATAGGACCCATAAGCTAACTTTTGTCAGTTGATCACTAGTCTGTGCCATTCAAAATAACAGAGTTGAGTCGGGTGGAAAATTGGCCAATTTTCAGAAATTTGGCTCATTTTCTCTTAAAATTCTGAAAATATCCGGGGTCTAGGTGCATAAGTGATAACAAAACTGGATAATAGGACCCATTAGCTGACTTTTGTCAGTTGATCACTAGTCTGTGCCATTGAAGATAACAGAGTTGAGTCGGGTGGAAAATTGGCCAATTTTCAGAAATTTGGCTCATTTTCACTTAAAATTCTGAAAATATCCGGGGTCTAGGTGCATAAGTGATAACAGAACTGGATAATAGGACCCATTAGCTAACTTTTGTCAGTTGATCACTAGTCTGTGCCATTCAAAATAACAGAGTTGAGTCTGGTGGAAAATTGGCCAATTTTCAGAAATTTGGCTCATTTTCTCTTAAAATTCTGAAAATATCCGGGGTCTAGGTGCATAAGTGATAACAGAACTGGATAATAGGACCCATTAGCTAACTTTTGTCAGTTGATCACTAGTCTGTGCCATTCAAAATAACAGAGTTGAGTCGGGTGGAAAATTGGCCAATTTTCAGAAATTTGGCTCATTTTCACTTAAAATTCTGAAAATATCCGGGGTCTAGGTGCATAAGTGATAACAGAACTGGATAATAGGACCCATAAGCTAACTTTTGTCAGTTGATCACTAGTCTGTGCCATTCAAAATAACAGAGTTGAGTCGGGTGGAAAATTGGCCAATTTTCAGAAATTTGGCTCATTTTCTCTTAAAATTCTGAAAATATCCGGGGTCTAGGTGCATAAGTGATAACAAAACTGGATAATAGGACCCATTAGCTGACTTTTGTCAGTTGATCACTAGTCTGTGCCATTGAAAATAACAGAGTTGAGTCGGGTGGAAAATTGGCCAATTTTCAGAAATTTGGCTCATTTTCTCTTAAAATTCTGAAAATATCCGGGGTCTAGGTGCATAGGTGAGAACAAAACTGGATAATAGGACCCATAAGCTAACTTTTGTCAGTTGATCACTAGTCTGTGCCATTCAAAATAACAGAGTTGAGTTGGGTGGAAAATTGGCCAATTTTCAGAAATTTGGCTCATTTTCTCTTAAAATTCTGAAAATATCCGGGGTCTAGGTGCATAGGTGAGAACAAAACTGGATAATAGGACCCATAAGCTGACTTTTGTCAGTTGAGCACTAGTCTGTGCCATTCAAAATAACAGAGTTGAGTTGGGTGGAAAATTGGCCAATTTTCAGAAATTTGGCTCATTTTCACTTAAAATTCTGAAAACATCCGGGGTCTAGGTGCATAAGTGATAACAAAACTGGATAATAGGACCCATAAGCTAACTTTTGTCAGTTGATCACTAGTCTGTGCCATTCAAAATAACAGAGTTGAGTCTGGTGGAAAATTGGCCAATTTTCAGAAATTTGGCTCATTTTCACTTAAAATTCTGAAAACATCCGGGGTCTAGGTGCATAAGTGATAACAAAACTGGATAATAGGACCCATTAGCTAACTTTTGTCAGTTGATCACTAGTCTGTGCCATTGAAGATAACAGAGTTGAGTCGGGTGGAAAATTGGCCAATTTTCAGAAATTTGGCTCATTTTCACTTAAAATTCTGAAAACATCCGGGGTCTAGGTGCATAAGTGATAACAAAACTGGATAATAGGACCCATAAGCTAACTTTTGTCAGTTGATCACTAGTCTGTGCCATTCAAAATAACAGAGTTGAGTCTGGTGGAAAATTGGCCAATTTTCAGAAATTTGGCTCATTTTCTCTTAAAATTCTGAAAATATCCGGGGTCTAGGTGCATAAGTGATAACAAAACTGGATAATATGACCCATAAGCTAACTTTTGTCAGTTGATCACTAGTCTGTGCCATTCAAAATAACAGAGTTGAGTCTGGTGGAAAATTGGCCAATTTTCAGAAATTTGGCTCATTTTCTCTTAAAATTCTGAAAATATCCGGGGTCTAGGTGCATAAGTGATAACAAAACTGGATAATATGACCCATAAGCTAACTTTTGTCAGTTGATCACTAGTCTGTGCCATTCAAAATAACAGAGTTGAGTCTGGTGGAAAATTGGCCAATTTTCAGAAATTTGGCTCATTTTCTCTTAAAATTCTGAAAATATCCGGGGTCTAGGTGCATAAGTGATAACAAAACTGGATAATAGGACCCATAAGCTAACTTTTGTCAGTTGATCACTAGTCTGTGCCATTCAAAATAACAGAGTTGAGTCTGGTGGAAAATTGGCCAATTTTCAGAAATTTGGCTCATTTTCTCTTAAAATTCTGAAAATATCCGGGGTCTAGGTGCATAAGTGATAACAAAACTGGATAATATGACCCATAAGCTAACTTTTGTCAGTTGATCACTAGTCTGTGCCATTCAAAATAACAGAGTTGAGTCTGGTGGAAAATTGGCCAATTTTCAGAAATTTGGCTCATTTTCTCTTAAAATTCTGAAAATATCCGGGGTCTAGGTGCATAAGTGATAACAAAACTGGATAATAGGACCCATAAGCTAACTTTTGTCAGTTGATCACTAGTCTGTGCCATTCAAAATAACAGAGTTGAGTCTGGTGGAAAATTGGCCAATTTTCAGAAATTTGGCTCATTTTCTCTTAAAATTCTGAAAATATCCGGGGTCTAGGTGCATAAGTGATAACAAAACTGGATAATATGACCCATAAGCTAACTTTTGTCAGTTGATCACTAGTCTGTGCCATTCAAAATAACAGAGTTGAGTCTGGTGGAAAATTGGCCAATTTTCAGAAATTTGGCTCATTTTCTCTTAAAATTCTGAAAATATCCGGGGTCTAGGTGCATAAGTGATAACAAAACTGGATAATAGGACCCATAAGCTAACTTTTGTCAGTTGATCACTAGTCTGTGCCATTCAAAATAACAGAGTTGAGTCTGGTGGAAAATTGGCCAATTTTCAGAAATTTGGCTCATTTTCTCTTAAAATTCTGAAAATATCCGGGGTCTAGGTGCATAAGTGATAACAAAACTGGATAATATGACCCATAAGCTAACTTTTGTCAGTTGATCACTAGTCTGTGCCATTCAAAATAACAGAGTTGAGTCTGGTGGAAAATTGGCCAATTTTCAGAAATTTGGCTCATTTTCTCTTAAAATTCTGAAAATATCCGGGGTCTAGGTGCATAAGTGATAACAAAACTGGATAATATGACCCATAAGCTAACTTTTGTCAGTTGATCACTAGTCTGTGCCATTCAAAATAACAGAGTTGAGTCTGGTGGAAAATTGGCCAATTTTCAGAAATTTGGCTCATTTTCTCTTAAAATTCTGAAAATATCCGGGGTCTAGGTGCATAAGTGATAACAAAACTGGATAATAGGACCCATAAGCTAACTTTTGTCAGTTGATCACTAGTCTGTGCCATTCAAAATAACAGAGTTGAGTCTGGTGGAAAATTGGCCAATTTTCAGAAATTTGGCTCATTTTCTCTTAAAATTCTGAAAATATCCGGGGTCTAGGTGCATAAGTGATAACAAAACTGGATAATATGACCCATAAGCTAACTTTTGTCAGTTGATCACTAGTCTGTGCCATTCAAAATAACAGAGTTGAGTCTGGTGGAAAATTGGCCAATTTTCAGAAATTTGGCTCATTTTCTCTTAAAATTCTGAAAATATCCGGGGTCTAGGTGCATAAGTGATAACAAAACTGGATAATAGGACCCATAAGCTAACTTTTGTCAGTTGATCACTAGTCTGTGCCATTCAAAATAACAGAGTTGAGTCTGGTGGAAAATTGGCCAATTTTCAGAAATTTGGCTCATTTTCTCTTAAAATTCTGAAAATATCCGGGGTCTAGGTGCATAAGTGATAACAAAACTGGATAATATGACCCATAAGCTAACTTTTGTCAGTTGATCACTAGTCTGTGCCATTCAAAATAACAGAGTTGAGTCTGGTGGAAAATTGGCCAATTTTCAGAAATTTGGCTCATTTTCTCTTAAAATTCTGAAAATATCCGGGGTCTAGGTGCATAAGTGATAACAAAACTGGATAATAGGACCCATAAGCTAACTTTTGTCAGTTGATCACTAGTCTGTGCCATTCAAAATAACAGAGTTGAGTCTGGTGGAAAATTGGCCAATTTTCAGAAATTTGGCTCATTTTCTCTTAAAATTCTGAAAATATCCGGGGTCTAGGTGCATAAGTGATAACAAAACTGGATAATAGGACCCATAAGCTAACTTTTGTCAGTTGATCACTAGTCTGTGCCATTCAAAATAACAGAGTTGAGTCTGGTGGAAAATTGGCCAATTTTCAGAAATTTGGCTCATTTTCTCTTAAAATTCTGAAAATATCCGGGGTCTAGGTGCATAAGTGATAACAAAACTGGATAATATGACCCATAAGCTAACTTTTGTCAGTTGATCACTAGTCTGTGCCATTCAAAATAACAGAGTTGAGTCTGGTGGAAAATTGGCCAATTTTCAGAAATTTGGCTCATTTTCTCTTAAAATTCTGAAAATATCCGGGGTCTAGGTGCATAAGTGATAACAAAACTGGATAATAGGACCCATAAGCTAACTTTTGTCAGTTGATCACTAGTCTGTGCCATTCAAAATAACAGAGTTGAGTCGGGTGGAAAATTGGCCAATTTTCAGAAATTTGGCTCATTTTCTCTTAAAATTCTGAAAACATCCGGGGTCTAGGTGCATAGGTGATAACAAAACTGGATAATAGGACCCATTAGCTAACTTTTGTCAGTTGAGCACTAGTCTGTGCCATTGAAAATAACAGAGTTGAGTCGGGTGGAAAATTGGCCAATTTTCAGAAATTTTGCTCATTTTCACTTAAAATTCTGAAAACATCCGGGGTCTAGGTGCATAAGTGATAACAAAACTGGATAATAGGACCCATTAGCTAACTTTTGTCAGTTGAGCACTAGTCTGTGCCATTCAAAATAACAGAGTTGAGTTGGGTGGAAAATTGGCCAATTTTCAGAAATTTGGCTCATTTTCACTTAAAATTCTGAAAACATCCGGGGTCTAGGTGCATAAGTGATAACAAAACTGGATAATAGGACCCATTAGCTAACTTTTGTCAGTTGATCACTAGTCTGTGCCATTGAAAATAACAGAGTTGAGTCGGGTGGAAAATTGGCCAATTTTCAGAAATTTGGCTCATTTTCACTTAAAATTCTGAAAATATCCGGGGTCTAGGTGCATAACTGATAACAGAACTGGATAATAGGACCCATAAGCTAACTTTTGTCAGTTGATCACTAGTCTGTGCCATTCAAAATAACAGAGTTGAGTCGGGTGGAAAATTGGCCAATTTTCAGAAATTTGGCTCATTTTCTCTTAAAATTCTGAAAATATCCGGGGTCTAGGTGCATAAGTGATAACAAAACTGGATAATAGGACCCATTAGCTGACTTTTGTCAGTTGATCACTAGTCTGTGCCATTCAAAATAACAGAGTTGAGTCTGGTGGAAAATTGGCCAATTTTCAGAAATTTGGCTCATTTTCTCTTAAAATTCTGAAAATATCCGGGGTCTAGGTGCATAAGTGATAACAGAACTGGATAATAGGACCCATTAGCTAACTTTTGTCAGTTGATCACTAGTCTGTGCCATTGAAAATAACAGAGTTGAGTCGGGTGGAAAATTGGCCAATTTTCAGAAATTTGGCTCATTTTCACTTAAAATTCTGAAAATATCCGGGGTCTAGGTGCATAAGTGATAACAGAACTGGATAATAGGACCCATAAGCTAACTTTTGTCAGTTGATCACTAGTCTGTGCCATTCAAAATAACAGAGTTGAGTCTGGTGGAAAATTGGCCAATTTTCAGAAATTTGGCTCATTTTCACTTAAAATTCTGAAAATATCCGGGGTTTAGGTGCATAAGTGATAACAGAACTGGATAATAGGACCCATTAGCTAACTTTTGTCAGTTGATCACTAGTCTGTGCCATTGAAAATAACAGAGTTGAGTCGGGTGGAAAATTGGCCAATTTTCAGAAATTTGGCTCATTTTCTCTTAAAATTCTGAAAATATCCGGGGTCTAGGTGCATAAGTGATAACAGAACTGGATAATAGGACCCATAAGCTAACTTTTGTCAGTTGATCACTAGTCTGTGCCATTCAAAATAACAGAGTTGAGTCTGGTGGAAAATTGGCCAATTTTCAGAAATTTGGCTCATTTTCACTTAAAATTCTGAAAATATCCGGGGTCTAGGTGCATAAGTGATAACAGAACTGGATAATAGGACCCATTAGCTAACTTTTGTCAGTTGATCACTAGTCTGTGCCATTGAAAATAACAGAGTTGAGTCGGGTGGAAAATTGGCCAATTTTCAGAAATTTGGCTCATTTTCACTTAAAATTCTGAAAATATCCGGGGTCTAGGTGCATAAGTGATAACAGAACTGGATAATAGGACCCATAAGCTAACTTTTGTCAGTTGATCACTAGTCTGTGCCATTCAAAATAACAGAGTTGAGTCGGGTGGAAAATTGGCCAATTTTCAGAAATTTGGCTCATTTTCTCTTAAAATTCTGAAAATATCCGGGGTCTAGGTGCATAAGTGATAACAGAACTGGATAATAGGACCCATTAGCTAACTTTTGTCAGTTGATCACTAGTCTGTGCCATTCAAAATAACAGAGTTGAGTCTGGTGGAAAATTGGCCAATTTTCAGAAATTTGGCTCATTTTCTCTTAAAATTCTGAAAATATCCGGGGTCTAGGTGCATAGGTGAGAACAAAACTGGATAATAGGACCCATTAGCTAACTTTTGT
Organism: Caenorhabditis macrosperma; assembly: GCA_963932285.1. NCBI lineage: Eukaryota > Metazoa > Nematoda > Chromadorea > Rhabditida > Rhabditidae > Caenorhabditis > Caenorhabditis macrosperma. The sequence goes on from OZ010622.1 coordinate 13,494,817, forward strand.
CAGTTGATCACTAGTCTGTGCCATTCAAAATAACAGAGTTGAGTCGGGTGGAAAATTGGCCAATTTTCAGAAATTTGGCTCATTTTCTCTTAAAATTCTGAAAATATCCGGGGTCTAGGTGCATAAGTGATAACAAAACTGGATAATAGGACCCATTAGCTGACTTTTGTCAGTTGATCACTAGTCTGTGCCATTGAAAATAACAGAGTTGAGTCGGGTGGAAAATTGGCCAATTTTCAGAAATTTGGCTCATTTTCTCTCAAAATTCTGAAAATATCCGGGGTCTAGGTGCATAGGTGAGAACAAAACTGGATAATAGGACCCATAAGCTAACTTTTGTCAGTTGATCACTAGTCTGTGCCATTCAAAATAACAGAGTTGAGTCTGGTGGAAAATTGGCCAATTTTCAGAAATTTGGCTCATTTTCTCTTAAAATTCTGAAAATATCCGGGGTCTAGGTGCATAGGTGAGAACAAAACTGGATAATAGGACCCATAAGCTAACTTTTGTCAGTTGATCACTAGTCTGTGCCATTCAAAATAACAGAGTTGAGTCTGGTGGAAAATTGGCCAATTTTCAGAAATTTGGCTCATTTTCTCTTAAAATTCTGAAAATATCCGGGGTCTAGGTGCATAAGTGATAACAAAACTGGATAATAGGACCCATAAGCTAACTTTTGTCAGTTGATCACTAGTCTGTGCCATTCAAAATAACAGAGTTGAGTCTGGTGGAAAATTGGCCAATTTTCAGAAATTTGGCTCATTTTCTCTTAAAATTCTGAAAATATCCGGGGTCTAGGTGCATAGGTGAGAACAAAACTGGATAATAGGACCCATAAGCTAACTTTTGTCAGTTGATCACTAGTCTGTGCCATTGAAAATAACAGAGTTGAGTCGGGTGGAAAATTGGCCAATTTTCAGAAATTTGGCTCATTTTCACTTAAAATTCTGAAAATATCCGGGGTCTAGGTGCATAAGTGATAACAAAACTGGATAATAGGACCCACTAGCTAACTTTTGTCAGTTGATCACTAGTCTGTGCCATTGAAAATAACAGAGTTGAGTCGGGTGGAAAATTGGCCAATTTTCAGAAATTTGGCTCATTTTCACTTAAAATTCTGAAAATATCCGGGGTCTAGGTGCATAAGTGATAACAAAACTGGATAATAGGACCCACTAGCTAACTTTTGTCAGTTGATCACTAGTCTGTGCCATTCAAAATAACAGAGTTGAGTCTGGTGGAAAATTGGCCAATTTTCAGAAATTTGGCTCATTTTCACTTAAAATTCTGAAAATATCCGGGGTCTAGGTGCATAAGTGATAACAAAACTGGATAATAGGACCCATTAGCTAACTTTTGTCAGTTGATCACTAGTCTGTGCCATTCAAAATAACAGAGTTGAGTCTGGTGGAAAATTGGCCAATTTTCAGAAATTTGGCTCATTTTCACTTAAAATTCTGAAAATATCCGGGGTCTAGGTGCATAGGTGATAACAAAACTGGATAATATGACCCATAAGCTAACTTTTGTCAGTTGATCACTAGTCTGTGCCATTCAAAATAACAGAGTTGAGTCTGGTGGTGGTGGTGTCATGTCTTGCGCACATTTTCCCTCCAAAACCCCAATCCCAGACCTGCCACCTTCCCATCTCTCTCGTCTCTCTCGTCTCTCTCGTCTCTCTCTCTCTCTCTCTCTCTCTCTCTCTCTCTCTCTATCTCTCTCTCTCTCTCTCTCTCTCTTTTTGATCTTTTGTCATGCAATGCAAGCGCGCCCCATTGTGACCTCTAGTGTGCCCGCGAAATCTCGACCACTTGTTTCTCTGATCGCTCATTCGAGTTGTTTGCGTGCCTTCCCACCCCTTCCAACCGAATTATCGATTTTTTACCACCCTTACATGCCACGTGGCCGTGTGTCTTGCCATCTACGGTATGCGTACAGTAGTCTCAATTGCGCGCTTTTCCTCTTCTCTCTCTCTCTCTCTCTCTCTCTTTTTCAGTTTCCCATTGTTTCCATTCTTCCAGGTACCCCGTCGCCGCCGACAGAGGACAAGGACGACCGCGTCTTTCCCTGACACCGTTGGAAAATAGAGGAATCACGGATTGCGGAGCGGGACGAGCAGCTTGTGATGATGGAAGGGAGAACCGGGCAAGTGTATTGCTCGTGATCATCGTTCCTGTACACACCGAACTTCCAGAGTTCCGAGCAACTCCATCGCCACGTGTCTTCCTTCGAATGGAGCTGCGCAAGGATTGGATGAGTTCCGATGGGTCCGCAGTGGCCTTCACCCTCCGCGTGTCAGCCGAACGGACCGTTCGAAAGGGACGGAATTCGATCGATACGTCCGCCCCGACGTCGACGCGGATGCTTCCTCGGCCCATTTCTCCTCAGATATCTCGGAAGTTTTGGGGAAGCGACGATAAGAGGATATGGTGGATCCAACGACGGATAGGGACGAGTTAGCCCCCAGTGGAGATCGATCCACCGATTGGCACTTGAGCGAGGAAGCTCCGATTGGAATTGGCCACTTGGCGTTCTCACCGTGTACTCGAGAAGATTAGGAGAGAAATCAGAGAGACCTTACTATAAGGCGAGTGTTCCGTCCAGATGCTGCACTTCCCTCCCGTCACATTCCAGATTCGCCCCCCGTCACATTCGCAACCTCGGAGCACAGCAGCAGACGTCATCGTCAACTGTGCGAGCCTCGCACTATCATGTGGTTTCTCCTCCGTCGAACGCATTCCGGGAGAACATCTTCGAGGCGAGTAGTGTCCCCGATTCTGCACTTCCTCCTAGTTTTTCAGATTCCGATGGCAACTTTAGACGCGCTGAAGGCCGACGTCTTCAGAATTTGATTGCGAGGCGAGTCGAACTTCGCTTTTCTGCACTTCCGCAGCATTTACAGAGGACTGCGGCGCAGATGATTGGAACACGTCAGAGGAACATTCGCAAGTCTGGAGCGAAGTCACCGTCACCGGTTTGGCGGCCTAGGTGGACAAGTCATCGGGAGGTCACAATCAGACGGATTTTGAAGTATATTCGCTAGTTTGCACGAGAGAGAGTCCGTCAGATTACAACCAATTGTTCGTTCTGCCGGTTAGCCGTGTGTCAGCTGAAGGGACCGTTCAAAAGGGACGGAATTCGATCGATACGTCCGCCCCGACGTCGACGCGGATGCTTCCCCGGCTCTTCTACACTTTGCCCCATTTCTCCTCAGATATCTCGGAGGTTTGGGGAAGCAACGATAAGAGGATATGGTCGATCCAACGACGGATGGGGACGAGTTGAGCAGCAGCTGCTGCTCTACGGATCGACACACACACACACCGGGCGAGTCATTCAGAAGCGGCTCTCGGATTCGCCCACGCTTTCATTTCAGATCCCCTCAGAGAGAAAGATGGACAAGGATTCCGGAACGTCATCGTCGTGTCAGCGGCTCGCGGAGTTTTTCTATTGCTCACACCAACGACGACGAATGTGGGATTCGAGTGAGGAAAGCAGCTAGCAGCTGTGGAAAGGATGACGGAATCGGGAAAATTGATTGAAAGCTGATGATATAGAGGCGGCTAGTGCATGTATTCTTTGTAGTCTTTAGTTCTGCACACACCGAACTTCCAGATTTCCGAGGAATTCCATCAGCTGCGAAAGGGAAGAGGGGGGGGGGGCTCTGAACGACGACACTGACAATCATTGAATCCGATGACGTGCTCGGAACATGGATCAATCGAAGAGTGGATGATTGCTCGTCTGGATCGGCTCGTGGTCAGCAGCTCGTGTGCTCCAACAACCAAGGATGTGGGACTCGAGTCGTACAAGCATCTCGGATAGGCAGGAGGATCGCATTGCGCATTGCGCACAAGGAGTCCGACGATCCAGACCAGCCCTCCAACTGTGTCACTCACTTCTTCTTCTTCTTCGCGTTTGACGAACGCCTCATTCGAGAGTCAAAAGCAATTGTTTGGAGGTGAAAGTGTTGTTGCGGACTGTTCGGATACTCGACACTTTGTCCCAATTTTCAGATCACTCGCTACTTTGGCAAATGACAATGGCGAGAGCGGTCTGGATCAGTGGAGGGGGATTCTCGCGGAGCAACTCGGAAGCGCACCGTCTACATTCGGTTGGCACATGACCACCGCGCATCAAATCTCGCGCGTCTTCACCTGCGGCTGCTGCAATTGGACGTTTCCCGATAAGAAGGAGCTGCACAAGCACAACAGCTCGATAGCCAAAACTGGAGCGCCCGGCACCGCGAGAGCCATCGCCAAGGGCTCGTGTGCTCCGGGATCTCTTTCGCAGCACGAGCTGCGTGGAGAGCAGCGCCAACCAAGAGTCAATAAGCGTGCCGCCGCCAAGAAGACACCGCCACCACCTTCTCAACCACAAGCGAGCGAGGAACTGTGCGTGTCGCTAGCGAGACAGATGCTCGCTGCTAGTGGTTTGGATCTCACCGCGATGTCGGCGGCTCGTGCTTCTGTTCCGGCGCCAGAATCGCTTGTGCCAGCCATTCCGACACCTCCAGCCTCGTGGATCAACCAACTCCTCGCCATGGGGACCCACTCCTCGCCACCTTCTTCCCGATGACCTCGTCGGCTTTCTCAACCACTTCCTCGTCGGAAACTGAGAACGCTGAATCGCCCGGAACCGTCTGGATTGGACGGCGTCTTGTCGGCCATCTCCTCCTCCATCGCCAACAATAACGAGGGAGGGGAAATCGCGACAGTCGAGCGAGTCCAAGAGCAGAAGACTCAGGAGAGCGATGAAAAGGTGAGTATTTTTGAAACGAAACGATTAGAAAATTCCCTGATTTTCCAGAAATTTTCAATTTAAAAATTGCAATAATTTTTCCGAAAGTTTGAATGTTTTATAAATGACTTTCCAGGACATCCTCGTGCAAACCGTTGGCACCACCGTCCTCTCCGTGAACACCGAGCCTCAATCGGCCAACTCGATGAGCGACGGCAGCGAATCTGGACTTGGCTCCACCCCAGCGACCACTCCGAGCCCAGTTTCGTCGCCGGCTAATGCACTCGCTACTTTGCAAATGACAATGGCGAGAGCGGTCTGGATCAGTGGAGGGGGCTTCTCGCGGAGCAACTCGGAATCGCACCGTCTCTACATTCGGTCCACCGATTGGCACTTGAGCGAGGAAGCTCCGATTGGAATTGGCCACTTGGCGTTCTCACCTTGTACTCGAGAAGGAGAGGAATCAGAGAGACGTTATAAGGCGAGTGTTCCGTCGAGATGCTGCACTTCCCTCCCGTCACATTCCAGATTCGCCCCCCGTCACATTCGCAACCCCGGAGCACTGCAGCGGACGTCATCGTCAACTGTGCGAGCCTCGCAGTTGTATGGTTTCTCTGGTCGAACGCATTCCGGGAGAAAAACATCTTCGAGGCGAGCAACATCCAAGATTCTGCACTTCCTCCTAGTTTTTCAGATTCCGATGGCAACTTTAGACGCGCTGAAGACCGACGTCTTCAGAATCTGATTGCGAGGCGAGTGGAACTTCGCTTTTCTGCACTTCCGCAGCATTTACAGAGGACTGTGGCGCAGATGATTCGAACACGTCAGAGGAACATTCGCAAATCTGGAGCGAAGTCACCGTCATCGGTTCGGCGGCCTAGGTGGACAAGTCATCGGGAGGTCACAATCAGACGGAGAGAGAGAGTCCGTCAGATGACAACCAATTGTCCGTTGTCCCGGTTAGCAAAAATTGAAGATGTTTCTTGAAATTGACCAAACATTTTCAGGTGTAACTGGAGCATTTTGACGTCATCGTGACGATTCCAATTGAGTTGTGTGATACTATTATCGGTCTCAGCTCTCGGAGGAGAATCGCGAGGGAGCGATGATGAGCAGCTGTGTGTGACACATCCCTAGATCTCAAGAGAGAGCAGTGTTGAAGCACGGATGGATGCTCAAAGTAGTCGTTCTCAAGGTGAGCAAACAGAAGACGACTCTGCGCATTCCCTCCATCCATTTTCAGGTGTCGCTCTCGAAGATTTGCCCCAGCAAGCGACCGATCGATAATCATCAGCTGCGCGGATCACCATGATGACGGCGATGGGTGGGACGATCTCCGAGTGTGCAGCTATTATTATTAATATTAACTCATTTATCTGTATTCCTCCACATTGATAATCCAATCCAATTGCAGTTTCCTGGTCCACTCTCTCCCTCTCTTTGGTGTTTCTTTTCCCCGTTCCTCTCGATTCGCCTATTCATATTTCCCCCCGATTCCAAATCGATTTCTCATGTATTTCCATCATTTTTTACCCCCCCCCCCCCTCCCTTCGTACGCTAGACCCCACAAATCCGCCGGAAAGGAAAGGAAGAGAGGCGAGTGTGAATGGGCCCAAATTTGTGATTTTATCGATTTTTTGCAGATTTCAATATGCCCACTTTAATTCGCAGTGATTCGACGGGCGACCACTTCCGACGTACCGACGACAAGCCCTCATGCTAGCAGAGCTCTGGGCTCCGAAGGACTATCACATCACCAACAGAAGACATCGTCATGAGAGGTGATCACTGTTTGGCTAGTGGTTTTCAATGAGAATGTTTCTTTTCAGTTGTGCTCATAGTATCTGGAGCAGCTGGCTACTTGTAGGACGTCAGGAGCCACTGTCTGAACACCCGGAACTGCGAAGATGTCTCTGTCTCGTGGAACGCAACATAAGACTTCTTCTCGAAGACGTTATGAGGCAAGTGTTTCTGGCGTGATGCAACACTTCCCCGGCACTTTCCAGATTGCGGACACAATCTCGTAGCACACAAGATTGGGCAAATTGAGCAGAGGAGAACATCGAACGCGTCCGGAGAACATTTGCGGCGAATTCGACTGTTGAGATCGGGATTCTGGCAACTTCAAACGCTGAAGGCCGACGTCTTCAGAATCTGATTGCGAGGCGAGACGAACTTCCCCGTTCTGCACTTCCACAGCATTTACAGAGCACTGCGGCGCAGATCCGAACACGTGAGAGGAGGAACATGCGCAAATCTGGAGCAAAGTCACCGTCATCGGGGAGGTCACACAATCAGGTCGGATGCCGCCGCTTTTTGAAGTATATTCGCTAGTTCGCAACCAATTGTCCGTTCTCCCGGTTAGCGCAAAAATTGAAGATGTTTCTTGAAATTAACCAAACATTTTCAGGAGTCACTCTCTCTGGAATTCTGTGTGCTACTATCGGTCTCAGCTCTCGGAGGAGAATCGCGAGGGAACACGATGAGCAGCTGTGTGTGACATCCCTAGATCTCAAGAGAGCAGTGTTGAAGCCCGGATGGACGCTCAAAGTTCTGATCTCTCTCTGGAATTGTTTCGTTTTCAAGGTGAGCAAACAGAAGACGACTCCGCGCATTCCCTCTGTCCATTTTCAGGTGTCGCTCTCGAGATTCTCGTACGAGCCTCGACTCTCGGGTGATATGCCCCAGCAAGCGATCGATCGATAATCAGCTGCGCGGATCACCTACGCATATGATGACGGCGACGATGAGTCGGACGATCACCCGAGTGCAGCTGCTATTATTATTATTAATATTAACTCGTTTGTTTCTGCTTCAACGGTGCTATTTTTATCTGTCTTCCTCCACTTTGATTCACCTCCAATTGCAGTTTTCTGGCCCACTTTCTCCCTCTCTTTGGTTTCTTTCCCCCCCCCCCCCGTTCTCTCGATTCGCCCATTTTTCAATGTTTTCTATTTGTATTTCCCCGATTCCAAATCGACCCCAATACTGTTCGTGTAATTTCTCATGTATTTAGTAACCCTATGCCCAGACACCCCACAAATCCGCCGGAAGGGAAGAGAGGCGAGTGTGAATGTCCCCAAATTTGAGATTTTATCGATTTTTTTTGCAGATTTCAATATCCCCACTGCAGTTCGAAGTGATGCGACGGGCAACCAGCAACCAGAGGAGCAACTTCTCCCGATGCACGACGTTCACCACTTCCGACGACAGCTGGCTACTTGTAGGACGTCAGGAGCCACTGTCTGAACACTCGGAACTGCGAGAAGCTGCACACTTGTCGCGTGGAACGCAACAGAAGACTTCTTCTCGAAGACGTTATGAGGCAAGTGTTCTGGCGTGATGCAGCACTTCCCCGGCACTTTCCAGATTGCGGACACGATCTCGGAGCACACAAGATTGAGCAGCTTGAGCAGAGAAGAAGAATCGACAACTCTTGAAACAGAGAACATCGAACGCGTCCGGAGAAGATTTGAGGCGAATCTGACTGGTGTGACCGGGATTCTGGCAACTTCGGACGCTGAAGGTCGACGTCTTCAGGATCTGGATGCAAGGCGAGACGAACTTCGCCGTTCTGCACTTTTGCAGCAATTACAGAGCACTGCGACCCAGATTCGAACATGTCTGGACCGTACTCAACGCGGAACGTAGGCCACCGGTTCAGAATCAGTCCGCCGCTTTTTCAATTGGATATTTTTAAAAAATGTGAGAATGAGCAAAATGTTTCTTTTCAGGCATATAGCAAAAAATAGTAGCAAAAGAGATGTTGGCCGTTGCGGACGATCGCGGATGCCGTCTGCCAGCGGGATCCCGAATTTTCACGATTGTCGACGGATCTGCAAAAAAACCTGTTTTTTCAGTAGACTCACGGGGTAACAGGGAACGAGCGAGTCGGCCACTTGGACGATGATGGGGGACTGTATCCGATGATGGGGGACTGTATCCACTGTTCTGTTCGACACGCGGGCTGTAGATTACGGGTGGTCTGCCATGTTCCATCCGTCCACATCGATCGTCGTCGGTTCCAATCGTCGAAAATCCTGACGGAGTCGTATGGGGCGTCTCCATCAGCAGAGATTCGCGGTTCGTAGCACCGGTGTAGCCTCGAGTCGATCAGTCCAAGAGCATCCGAAAAGTCCCATCGATGCCTGCGGCTTCGGTGGCGACGCGCAATTGGTGGGAGACAGGAGATGTTTGTCTGCAAAATGAAAACTTTCTGAAAATAATGAAAAAGTGAAACTTACTGAAACGATCGGCGTTCTGCCGCAACGAGGGAACAGATCTCTGAACCAGAAATCGACGCCTTCTTACTTCGAGCATATCCTTTCCAGCTGGTAGCTGGATCATGATCGGCGAGATGTGAAAATCGTTGTAGAAGCTCTTCGGCCGCTGCGAACAGTAGGTGCTCGCCGTTTCAGTCGGACCGAGAAACTGCTCGATGCTCCGGACAGTCACGGCTGACGCCTCCATCATCACGTTTCTTGGAAAACTACTGTGTGCGCGAGGGCCTTCTGGCGCAATCCCGAACAAGTTGACTATTGGTGACCTTGACGTGACGAGTGACGACTCCGATCAATCCCTTTCCGACGCCTTCTACGAATCCGATGCCTCCCTCTTGACGAGCTGACGAGTGATAATCTTGCCTTCCGACGAGCCGACTCCCAGGAATACTTCTTTTTCTCCTGAATAATCAATTATTTAATGGATGATTTTGGGATTTTCAAACCTTTAGCAGAATCTTGACACCGTTCGGAATGAACTCGGGCTCTTTGATCTTACAGTACTCGGTTCCCCACTCTGCCAGACACCCATCACTTATGTTCGCTTGCTGAGGACGAGACGACGATCGGTGATGAGGAGAACGATCTTATCACTGATAGAGGCGTAGGTGATAAACTCGTCCGTCTCGGCGAGCTCTCCTCTGTCAGTGTCCTTGAACACTTTGAATCCGTACGCATCTCCACTCGAGTACGGCTTCACAATCTTATCAGCGCGAAGGACACGTGGCGGACGGAGAGGTCCTTCCCGATTCGTTCCGGCGACTGCTCGAACAGAGTTCAGAGTGCCACTTGCGAAATCGACAACTCCGGAGACGGGACGAGTGATAACTCCGATCAATCCCTTGCCGACGCCTTTCACGAATCCGATGCCTCCCTCTTGACGAGCTCCCTCGATTGGCTTCGTGACGACTCCGGTGATTCCGCCGACGACGCCCATTCCGAGACCCTTGAAGCCGCGCGCCATTCCCTCGCTGACCATCTGCGGTTCTCGGTTCAGATCCTCTTGTCGCTTCTTCATGTAGTGGTCGTCGAAGGTGAGCGCGGTGACTCCCTTTCCCACTGTTCCGGTGATTCTGCCGAATGCTCCGGCGGCTCCACCGACAGCGTAACCGAACATCGATTGAACTTCGAGAGCAACTCCGGCGGCGAATTCCTGAACAAGAGAATGAAAATGTGGAATAACGAAAGAAACTCACTTCAGGACCCTGGATGGCTCCCTGGAATCCCTAGAACACGCATTTTCTCTCGAAGTAGGCCAATTTGAAGACGACGAGCTGCAGCTCCCCTCGTAAACGACAGAGTCGATGTTGATTCCCGAGAATTGTCCTTCGGCAGAATCGGCGTCACACCGAACCGCCTGATGACAGTTGTGCTCAAAGTTGTGCCAGCAGAGCGACTCGAACGACACTTCGTACTTATCGTCGACGGGCTTCAGGTAGATGTCTCCAGACGGCGAGCAGAGCAGTGGGACGGCCAGTGGGATCGCAGAAACCGCGGAGAGGAATCGTATGATGAGAGGAGACATCTTGAGCACCGCTTCAGTGGTCTTCTTTTCATCGTTCATATTGACCAGCGCCCCAATTTTGACAGGCGTCAGCACTTGGTAAGTGACCTCCGATCGACGACTCTACTGATAGTAACTCGAGAAGATGGTCAGATTCTCCAGCGTCACGTTCATCTTGGTGTCCTTCGTCTGCTCATTCGGATGCGAGGCCGCTGTGACGTTGAAGGAGAGGATCAGAGGGATTCCGAGTGCACAGAGTCTTCCACGAGAATCACTTCCATGCATGTCGCAGTCGATGGCAATGGTGCCAGCTGGCGGTGGTGGACCTGCATTCTTGGCTCCAGAAGCTCCCTGGGCCGTGGTGGTGGTGACAGCTTTGGTGGGCACTGCGACCGCCTCCTTCTCCAGCTGCTCCTCCGATTGTGGGACGTTGAAAAATCGTGTCAAACAACCAAGGAACTCCGGACAAAGACAAATGAAGAATGCCGTCATTTTCAGTTTGACCTGCTTATTGGCTTCGGCGTCTTGATTGAACGACATGTCGAGGAATCGCTCCTCCTTCGCTCCCTTCTTGTCCATCAACTTCGAGATCTTCGTCTTGTCCTTTCGCTCATCGTCCATCGTGAAGGCGTCCAGAGACATTGCTAAGAAAACAAATCTCATCTGAGCCAGTCGCATTTTGACGACCATATCGACATCGGATGATTTCATAGGAGCTCTCTGCTCATCGGTCCGTTGGTATTGGACGAAATCGAATCTGAGCATGACCTCCTTTCCAGTCACCGAGAGCAACTTCTTGTAGACGGCTCCAGAGGTGCGGTCTTCCATGGATATTGCGCGAAGGGTCGCAACCACTTCCATCGCCTTCTCAGTCATTTCCACGTTGACGTGTCCACAGTAACCACAGACAACAGTCCGAGATCTGCGAGCAGCGTGGGCTTCTCCGCATTGTAAGCGCTTCCTGGATAGAGAATTCGACGCTGAAAAAGGGGAGAGTTAGGTAAATGGCTAGAAATCATCGGTATCTAACTGCATCACACTAGCACTGCACAGAGGCGTCTATCGATGTCTGTCGATACGTCTTCTGCTCCAGTTCGATATCGCATGGCAAGTTGTTGTGGAACTCGAGTGGCGGGTAGAGGTGAACGTGGTAGGCGCTTTTCGTCTGATCGTCTCCTCCATCGACGATCTTCTCCTCGTGAACGACAGAGTCGATGTAGACCCCCGTGAATTGTCCTTCGGCAGAATCGGCGTCACACCGAACCACCTGCCGACGGTTGTGCTCAAAGTTGTGCCAGCAGAGTGACTCGAACGAAACTTCGTACTTATCGTCGACGGGCTTCAGGTAGATGTCTCCGAATGGCGAGAAGAGCAGTGGGACGGCCAGTGGGATCGTGTCTCCGTGCTCGACGGTCCCGAACAAATCCAGGGTGGAATCACGCTTCGAGTAGAGCTCGACCGGGAAGGCGAGGTGATTGGTAACTTTGACGCCAATTTTGGATGGATTTGATTTTCTCGGCGTTTTGGAACGTGATAATCTTGCCTTCCGACGAGCCGATTCCCAGGAATCCCTTCTTTTTCTCCTGAATAATCAATGATTTGATGGATGAATTCGTGATTTTCAAACCTTTAGCAGAATCTTGACACCGTTCGGAATGAACTCGGGCTCTTTGATCTTACAGTACTCGGTTCCCCACTCTGTCTGCCAGACACCTATCACGTCTGTTCGTTTGCTGAGGACGAGACGACGATCGGTGATGAGGAGAACGATCTTATCACTGATGGAGGCGTAGGTGATAAACTCGTCCGTCTCGGCGAGCTCTCCTCTGTCAGTGTCCTTGAACACTTTGAATCCGTACGCATTTTCACTCGAGTACGGCTTCACAATCTTATCAGCGCGAAGGACACGTGGCGGACGGAGAGGTCCTTCCCGATTCGTTCCGGCGACTGCTCGAACAGAGTTCAGAGTGCCACTTGCGAAATCGACAACTCCAGAGACGGGACGAGTGATAACTCCGATCAATCCCTTGCCGACGCCTTTCACGAATCCGATGCCTCCCTCTTGACGAGCTCCCTCGATTGGCTTCGTGACGACTCCGGTGATTCCGCCGACGACGCCCATTCCGAGACCCTTGAAGCCACGCGCCATTCCCTCGCTGACCATCTGCGGTTTTCGGTTCGGATTCTCCTATCGCTTCTTCATGTCGTCGTCGGCGGCTCCACCGACAGCGTGACCGAACATCGGTTGAACTCCGAGAGCAACTCCGGCGGCGAATTCCTGAACACAATTTCCGACTGAATTGGCATCGTGGCTCCCGTGGAAGCGGCGTCTCCGGATGTTCCTTCCTGCGAGAACGAGAGATACATCATGATCGGCGAGATGTGAAAATCGTTGTAGAAGCTCTTCGGCCGCTGCGAACAGTAGGTGCTCGCCGTTTCAGTCGGACCGAGAAGCTGCTGCTCGATGCTCCGGACAGTCGCGGCTGACGCCTCCATATCATCACGTTTTTTTATAAAACTACTGTGTGCGCGAGAGGCTTCTGACGCAATCTGCCGTCCAGCACGGTCCAACGTCGAGACTCCAATTGATATGTCGAGGCAAGTGCTTGTCGGCTCCACCGGTGAATTCGAGAGCAGTTTCATCACGTGTCCTCCACAATTGGTCTGTAAATTAATTGAATTTATACTTTTATATTTATAAAAATCTCTTACTTCGCAATGAACATATGTAAAAAAAAACAAGAAGAGTTCACGGCGTCCAGGAGAGGGAAGAAGTGTTTCATTTTCTTGGATGAAAATATGACGGAGCTGCGTTCATTGAAAATGACGTTCCCATGTTCTCCATCGTCGTCTCCGCCACAATCAGCCACTTCTGACCTCCTTCGCTGACCTTTGGCAAGTGAATGATCCGCTTTTCGGCTCTTCCGATCTTCGTTTCCCGGACAGTTTCCATCAACTCGAACTTGAGATCACCGGTGATTTCCTCCTGCTCAATGCTCAACCGACGATCCTCGTCGCTCTTCTTGTTCTTCAGGTACACATCGACAAAGTCTCCGTGCGTCGCGTCGACGGCTTCTCCGTTCTCGCTGACTTTCACCGCATCCGTGTCGAGTACCTTGACGGCAATTCCAGTTTCATTGAGCACAACGAATGGAGAGATTCCGGGAAGTTGGCGGGTTTGAGTGGGAGTGATTTGTTTGGCGGCAGTGGCGAACACCTCGGAGAGCTTGTTGAGCAACGAGAGGAGCGACTTGGTGACAGTCACGTCGAGCATCTTGTCCGCTTCGATTTTCACCTCTGTTTGTGGGGAAGTATCGGAAGAATCTTGCTTGTTGCGGGATTTCATCTGAAAATCATGATTTCAACCAAATTTCTCCTAGAATTTCATTACCGTCATCGCCAATCGCCATCTCTCGAACTCTCCCTTCTCGTTCTCCACCGGCTCGATTATCGGTTCCCAGACGCTCACCGACTCGTTGTAGTAGGACATTTGGAGTAAGATTCCCGAGGAGACACGCATCGCCGACGACCAGTCGTGTGCCTCCGTGTTGATGAGCATATCGAGGAAGATGAGAGGAACGGGAATCTGAAAAGTACTGTCATCTCTGTGCTCCTGATAATCAAGAGAACCCACCGCTCCAGTGCCAGCCTCAAGTGTGAACGAGATTCTCTCAATCTCCACTTTCGCGTTCTCTTTGCCAATCATCGAATCCGTCCGTTGGCTCTTCTTCTCCATCTGCGAGTCTTCCTGCGTCTCATCCTCGATCGCTTCCTGTTCCGTTGGAGCGGCGAAGAACCAGTATTTTCGGTGGTCGATGGGCTTCGAAACAAAGTATTCGGGCCACTTGCGAAGTTTGATAATCTTCTGACTTGAAGATCCAGCGTCCCTCGGAGCACTTGACTTTGCGGACTCAGCAGAAAGGGCGGAAAGGAGTCGGATGATGGAAGGAGACATCTTGATGTCCATTGCGGACATCTTGAGCACCGCTTCAGTGGTCTTCTTTTCATCGTTCATATTGACCAGCGCCCCAATTTTGACAGGCGTCAGCACTTGGTAAGTGACCTCCGATCGACGACTCTACTGATAGTAACTCGAGAAGATGGTCACATTCTCCAGCGTCACGTTCATCTTGGTGTCCGTCGTCTGCTCATTCGGATGCGAGGCCGCTGTGACGCTGAAGGAGAGGATCAGAGGGATTCCGAGTGCACAGAGTCTTCCACGAGAATCACTTCCATGCATGTCGCAGTCGATGGCAATGGTGCCAGCTGGCGGTGGTGGACCTGCATTCTTGGCTCCAGAAGCTCCCTGGGCCGTCGTTGTGGTGACAGCTTTGGTGGGCACTGCGACCGCCTCCTTCTCCAGCTGCTCCTCCGATTGTGGGACGTCGAAGAATCGCGTCAGGCAACCAAGGTACTCCGGACACAGACAAATGAAGAATGCCGTCATTTTCAGTTTGACCTGCTTATTGGCTTCGGCGTCTTGATTGAACGACTTGTCTAGGAATCGCTCCTCCTTCGCTCCCTTCTTGTCCATCAACTTCGAGATCTTCGTCTTGTCCTTTCGCTCATCGTCCATCGTGAAGGCGTCCAGAGACGTTGCGAACACAAGCGAATTGTCCTCTCCTATCTTTCCGGAAGCCTTCACGTTGTTGAGTCGAAGGGCGGCAAAAGCGTCGGTTTCTCTACGCACTCCATCCACAGCTTCTCCTTCATAGAGAACAGCCGAGATTTTATCGAGGACGAAGTGGGACACGATGCGCGTATGCGATTTCTCCACAACAGGCGGTCCGGCGTTCGCTTCCCGATCCTTTTTCGCTTCCTTATTCTTCGGCGTTGTTGGTGCAGCGACAGGAGCCTCTAGTGCCGGAGGGGGCGGTGGTGGTGGAACGGCGAGATCGGCTTCTTCGACCAAGTTTCCAGAGAGCGTCTGCATCAGCGTCTTGTAGTCGACATCCGACATTTCCGCTTCGATAGAGTATAGAGTTCAGATGAGCATCCACGACGATTTCGGGGAGCTGTTTGACGGCGGCGAATGTCAAATTTCGTTGGAGAGCCAATTTGAAAGAGATGGGCTTCAGAATCAAACAAGTTGATGCTACAGCTGACACGTCCTCGTTCATGACTCCCATTCCGAAGGTGCAATCGGTGAGGAGGATGTCCATTCAGTCGATGACGGCCTTCGGGAACTGCGAACCTCCGCGAATCTCGTTCTTCAGCGCCAGACGTCCAAGATGGAGGACAATGACGTCGCGAGAGGTGGAGAGTCGGGGGACAACGATGAACGGCGCCTCGAGGATCACATCCAACTGGATTCTTGGCGGCGACTGCTCCATGATCTGCTTGACGTTTTGAGCTGCCGTCGCTGCCTTTTCCGCTGCAGCCGCTTGAGCTGCATGCGCGGCACGAACTGCCTCGTTCTGGAACGGAGCGATCCACGCCATCAAGCGGGCCAGCCACAGGTTCAGGAAGACGAATCTCATCTGCGCCAGTCGCATTTTGACGACCATATCGACATCGGACGATTTCATGAGAGCTCTCTGCTCATCGGTCCGTTGGTATTGGACGAAATCGAATCTGAGCATGTCCTCCTTTCCAGTCACCGAGAGCAACTTCTTGTAGACGACTCCAGAGGTGCGGTCTTCCATGGATATCGCGCGAAGGGTCGCAACCACTTCCATAGCCTTCTCAGTCAATTTCACGTTGGCGTGGATCTGAAACAAGGTCATTGTCAAATGGAATCTATCTGGAAAAGGAATCCTCACATTCTCGATAGCCAAACTCGTCTCCAACGCCTTCTGCGTTCCGATCATCAACACCAGACTTCCGAACGAGGCCTTGATGCGTTGTTTGATGTTTCTCGAGGCCATGTTGAGGATGGAGACGTCGCAGAAGACAACGTCGTTTCGGTCCCAAGGATATCAGCTGACGCCCTGGGTCTCCTCCAGACACCATTCGATCCGGGAAGACCAGCGACTGGCTCCCCCTGATTTTCGTTGCAACAACAACGTCGTTTCGGTAGACGACGACTCCGATCTGGTTGAGTCGGAGATCGAGCTCTATGTGCACTTGCTGCTCGCTCGTCTTTTTCTTCTTCTTCTCATCGTCATCCTCCTCTCGCTGGGTCTCATCCTCTTCCGCTTCCATGATATTTCTCATCTTGGCGCGATCCTTGATCTTCGTCGCCGGCGTCTTCTCATCGGGCTTCGGTGTGGGGATGGAGAGGGCGAGTTTCATGAGTCCGATGAGTCGAACATCCGAAATTCCAACGACAATGTCCGGCAAGTCTCCGATGACGCGCATCTTGGCAAGCCTCATATCGTCGATTGATTCCCGTGAATTGTCCTTCGGCAGAATCGGCGTCACACCGAACCGCCTGACGACGGTTGTGCTCAAAGTTGTGCCAGCAGAGCGGCTCGAACGAAACTTCGAACTTATCGTCGACGGGCTTCAGGTAGATGTCTCCGGATGGCGAGAAGAGCAGTGGGACGGCCAGTGGGATCGTGTCTCCGTGCGCGACGGTCCCGAACAAGTCCAGTGTGGTGTCATGTTTCGAATAGAGCTCGACCGGGACGGCGAGGTGGTTGGCGACCTTGACGTGACGTGCCAGAGACGGGACGAGTGACGACTCCGATCAATCTCTTTCCGACGCCTTCCACGAATCCGATGCCTCCCTCTTGACGAGCTGACGAGTGATAATCTTACCTTCCGACGAGCCGATTCCCAGGAATCCCTTCTTTTTCTACTGAATAATCAATGATTTGATGGATGAATTCGTGGTTTCAAACCTTTAGCAGAATCTTGACACTGTTCGGAATGAACTCGGGCTCTTTGATCTTACAGTACGCGGTTCCCCACTCTGTCTGCCAGACACCCATCACGTCTGTTCGCTTGCTGAGGACGAGACGACGATCGGTGATGAGGAGAACGATCTTATCACTGATGGAGGCGTAGGTGATGAACTCGTCCGTCTCGGCGAGCTCTCCTCTGTCAGTGTCCTTGAACACTTTGAATCCGTACGCATCTCCACTCGAGTACGGCTTCACAATCTTATCAGCGCGAAGGACACGTGGCGGACGGAGAGGTCCGGCTTCCCGATTCGTTCCGGCGACTGCTCGAACAGAGTTCAGAGTGCCACTTGCAAAATCGACAACTCCAGAGACGGGACGAGTGATAACTCCGATCAATCCCTTGCCGACGCCTTTCACGAATCCGATTCCTCCCTCTTGACGACTCCCTCGATTGGCTTCGGGACGACTCCGGTGATTCCGCCGACGACGCCCATTCCGAGACCCTTGAAGCCGCGCGCCATTCCCTCGCTGAACGTCTGCAGTTTTCGGTTCAGATCTTCCTGTCGCTTCTTCATGTAGTCGTCGTCGAAGGTGAGCGCGGCGACTCCCTTGCCCACTTTTCCGGTGATTCTGGCTACTGCTCCGGCAGCTCCACCGACAGCGTGACCGAACATCGACTGAACTCCGAGAGCAACTCCAGCGGCGAATTCCTGAACAAGAGAATGAAAATGTGGAATAACGAAAGAAACTCACTTCAGGACCCTGGATGGCTCCTTGGAATGGCTGGTAGAAGAGATCTTCAACTCCGGCCGACAGACCAATCCGAACGGGTTTCCGATGATGTCGAGACCAAGAAAGAGAACGTACAACTGCTTGATGAACTTCTTCGCGTAGTGAGACACAATCTCTCCGTTGAGCTGTTCGGGACTGTTGAACACGCATTTTTTCTCGAAGTAGGCCAATTTGAAAACGACGTCCTGCAGATCGATGAGAGTGACTCCGACGGAGCGCAGCAGCACCGATATCATTTCCGACTGAATTGGCATCGTGGCTCCCGTGGAAGCGGCGTCTCCGGATGTTCCTCCCTGTGAGAACGAGAGATGCATCATGATCGGCGAGATGCGCAAATCGTTGTAGAAGCTCTTTGGACGCTGCGATCGGTAGATGCTGGCCGTTTCCGACAGCGTGCCGTGACAGATTTTGACGTTTTCGTCGAACATTTCCTTCTGAAACATGGATAATAGTGGGAGAGTGCCGTCAAGTCAAGATACTCACTCCATACGGCTCCCGAGCAACTTCTCCGGAAATGAGCAGAAGCAACGCGTTGATGAGTCCCTAATCGACTTGAACGGCGAATCTGGATACTCGACTTTACGAATTCTGCCGAACCGACGGAGAGGAGTCGGAGTCGGACATCTTGATGTCCATTGCGGACATCTTGAGCACCGCTTCAGTGGTCTTCTTCTCAGTGTTCATATTGACGAGGGCCGCATTCTTGACAGGCGTCAGCAGTTGGTAAGTGACCTCCGATCGACGACTCTACTGATAGTAACTCGAGAAGATGGTCAGATTCTCCAGCGTCACATTCATCTTGGTGTCCGTCGTCTGCTCATTCGGATGCGAGGTCGCTGTGACGCTGAAGGAGAGGATGAGAGCTTGGGTGGATTCCGGGTGCGTCGAATCTTCCACGAGAATCACTTCCACTCCATGCATGTCGCAGTCGATGGCAATGGGGCCAGCTGGCGGTGGTGGACCTGCACTCATGGCTCCAGAAGCCCCTGGGCCGTGGTTGTGGTGACAGCTTTGGTGGGCACTGCGACCGCCTCCTTCTCCAGCTGCTCCGCCGATTGTGGGACGTTGAAGAATCGTGTCAAACAACCAAGGAACTCCGGACAAAGACAAATGAGCAACTTCTTGTAGACGGCTCCAGAGGTGCGGTCTTCCATGGATATCGCGCGAAGGGTCGCAACCACTTCCATCGCCTTCCCAGTCATTTTCACGTTGGCGTGTCCACAGTAACCACAAACAACAGTCCGAGATCTGCGAGCAGCGTGGGCTTCTCCGCATTGTAAGCGCTTCCTGGATAGAGAATTCGACGCTGAAAAAGGGGAGAGTTAGGTAAATGGCTAGAAATCATCGGCATCTAACTGCATCACACTAGCACTGCATAGCGGCGTCTATCGATGTCTGTCGATACGTCTTCTGCTCCAGTTCGATATCGGATGGCAAGTTTTTGTGGAACTCGAGTGGCGGGTAGAGGTGAGCATGGTAGACGCTCGTCGTCTGATCGTCTCCTCCATCGACGATCTTCTCCTCGTGAACGACAGAGTCGATGTAGATCCCCGTGAATTGTCCTTCGGCAGAATCGGCGTCACACCGAACCGCCTGACGACGGTTGTGCTCAAAGTTGTGCCAGCAGAGCGGCTCGAACGAAACTTCGTATATATCGTCGACGGGCTTCAGGTAGATGTCTCCGAATGGCGAGAAGAGCAGTGGGACGAGCCAGTGGGATCGTACGGTTCCGAACAAGTCCAGTGTGGTGTCACGCTTCGAATAGAGCTCGACCGGGAAGGCGAGGTGGTTGGTGACCTTCAGCTCCCGTCGCAAATCGCCCAAATTCGCTAAGAGAAGTCTGAGTGCTTCTCAAGCTAATCTCCAAAGTCAAATAGTCAATTTCTCAATCTAGCTCTTATTTTCCCAAGCACCCCTACTCCGAAGCAACCACTGTGGGCTTCTTCGGTTTCGGTTTAAGGAGGAACCGGACATGGATTAACCAGCCGACTCCTCCACCTATCAATCCCACGTGTGTGGAACCGCCCCGCAGGTGCGCCGCCCCCGTAGGTTATCTCTTTTGAAGAGAGGGAGGATACCACGGCACTATGTGCGGGAACCGCCTGCTGAGGGTATGCTCACCCATTATCAGCAGGCGGCTCTGTGGCCCTCCACCCACAGTGGCGGAGCAAGGGTGCTACGGGATTATTTTTTAATTTAGTTTTTCAAAATGTCTCTCTTTTTAAATTCAAAATAATGTCCTAACTCAACCTAGACTAAATGACCTTTTCGAGAAGCCTAATTACACAAAGACAACCCTAGCTTACTTGGTGACTGGAAGAGCATCTCTCCTCGGCGGGCCCGGCGACTCCATCTCTCCTCCGGCGGTCCCTCATCAATGTCGCTGCGCGATCCGGTGGTTGTCGATGAGTCTGAAATTATCGTGATTTAGGAGAGAAAATTTGAAAAGAAACAGAGAAGAAACAAGCGGAACGGAGGAACAGGAAAATGCGATAACTCAACGAGCACACGCGCCGATAGCACGCAAATACGGGCGGTCGGTCAGAGAAGAAATACGAACGACCGCCGCCCACGCGTGCAGAAACACGAATGACGTTGTTCCGATGGTCGGATCGGTGGGCGTGGCCAACAGAGAGAGCAAGAGAGAATGTGTTGTCTCGCGGTAGGTGTGGGTCGGTAGACCAAATGCGAATAACAATAGAGCGCGCTTGCATTGCGGGCTGAAGAGACGCAGAGAAATGTGCGCGTTAGAGAAATTTACGTTGCAGGTCTGATATTGGAAAAAAACAAAAAAAAAAGCTTTTCTAAGGATAAAATCAGAATCGCTAATTTAAAAAAGAGAAATAAACATTATTTTGATGCAGAATCGAAAAGAGCGACTTTCCAGTCAGCTGTTATGATTTTATTTGCTTTTATTGCGACAAAATTGAAGGAAAAACGCTGGAAAAGAGTGTGAAAATCTGAAAAACGATTGGAAATTCGACCTACGGTGCCCAGAAACTTCAAGGCGCACACAAAAACAGTACAATAACAAGGAAAACCAGTAAATTCTATTTTCACCTCCGTGAATCATTTTTGGTGGTTTTATGGTAAAAAGCATGAATTCCTGCAGAAATTACGTGTTTAATATATGTTTCTGCAAATGATTTTTTTAAAAAAGCACGAGAAACGACAATATTCAAGCCAAAAAAAACCGAAACCAAAACGAAAAAAACAAAACGAAATCAGAAATTATTTTGCGCGTAGAGTGTTACGCACAGTCCGCAACGTTAGGCTTGCGTGTTCGCAGATATTGCGTAGGTTTCGATGCTTTGAAGAATGAAAATTAAAATGAAAAATGAATCATTTTCAGTTGAAATCAGTGAAAAATACCCTAATAACCGCATCAGAATTTTTTTTTAATTATTTAAAAAATTCTCGAACTATTTTAAGGCGCGTAGACTAAATAGCGTGCGAGCAAAAAGACGCAGACATCAATGAGACGGAGGAAAACGTTTGCATTGATCATAACCAAAATCTGTGAGCTGATAACGTACTTTAGAAGCGAAAACGCCATTTATAGCAGTCAAATGAGCAAACGAGACCAGAAGAGCGTAAACGACGACACCTGCGGGGCCGCGGCTCTCCAATGACCCCGATGACCGAATCAATACAGTCTAGAGAGCATGGTGAATGGAGAGAGTGCTAGACATAGCGAGACACACGCACGCACGTAACGCAGGTACTGATCGATTTGTTTGCAGAAGTCGAAAAATTCCGGAACAAAAACAAAAAAAAGAACGTAATTTAATGAAAAATTTATTTTTACGCTTTCACATTCAGAATTACATAAAAAATATGAATAAGAGCGAAAAATCCAGATTTTCTTATCACTAATCTCTTATCATTGCCATTATAAATCCGCCGATAGTGATCATGTTTAGAATCCTTTTAATTTAAAATCGAACTTTTGAAGAAAAACATTAAAAATAAGAAATCGGGTGAAAATCAGTTTAAAACAAAATTTTTTGTCAACATTTTGCTTTTTTTTCAAATGTTCGTTTCGCCCATAAACAGTTTGCGCCCATAAACAGTTTTTCGTACTTTTGACCCCGGAAACGGTGGAATTTCGTGGATTTGATAGCAGATTCGTGATCAGCGTGTCATTTTGCATCTGAAAATGTATAATGGGAATCATTCTGAGAAAACTTTTTTTTTCAAATTTTTCCCAAAACTCAAATCGGGTTTTAGGTTTTTGAAAAAAAATTAAATTTTCACAAATCACATAGTTTGCTATATGAATCGATAGAGAATTTTACGCTGATAACGCCTCACTTATGCAAAAAACACCAGATCCACAACTAATCGAGAAAACGGGCCGCGGGAGTCGAACCCGCGCCCATAAACAGTTTTTCGTACTTTTGACCCCGGAAACGGTGGAATTTCGTGGATTTGATAGCGGATTCGTGATCAGCGTGTCATTTTGCATCTGAAAATGTATAATGGGAATCATTCTGAGAAAACTTTTTTTTTCAAATTTTTCCCAAAACTCAAATCGGGTTTTAGGTTTTTGAAAAAAAATTAAATTTTCACAAATCGCATAGTTTGCTATATGAATCGATAGAGAATTTTACGCTGATAACGCCTCACTTATGCAAAAAACACCAGATCCACAACTAATCGAGAAAACGGGCCGCGGGAGTCGAACCCGCGCCCATAAACAGTTTTTCGTACTTTTGACCCCGGAAACGGTGGAATTTCGTGGATTTGATAGCAGATCCGTAATCTCCGTGTCATTTTGCATCTGAAAATGTATAATGGGAATCATTCTGAGAAAACTTTTTTTTTTCAAATTTTTCCCAAAACTCAAATCGGGTTTTGGGTTTTTGAAAAAAAATTAAATTTTCACAAATCGCATAGTTTGCTATATGAATCGATAGAGAATTTTACGCTGATAACGCCTCACTTATGCAAAAAACACCAGATCCACAACTAATCGAGAAAACGGGCCGCGGGAGTCGAACCCGCGCCCATAAACAGTTTTTCGTACTTTTGACCCCGGAAACGGTGGAATTTCGTGGATTTGATAGCGGATTCGTAATCTCCGTGTCATTTTGCATCTGAAAATGTATAATGGGAATTATTCTGAGAAACCTTTGTATTTTCAAATTTTTCCCAAAACTCAAATCGGGTTTTGGCTTTTTGAAAAAAAATTAAATTTTCACAAATCGCATAGTTTGCTATATGAATCGATAGAGAATTTTACGCTGATAACGCCTCACTTATGCAAAAAACACCAGATCCACAACTAATCGAGAAAACGGGCCGCGGGAGTCGAACCCGCGCCCATAAACAGTTTTTCGTACTTTTGACCCTGGAAACGGTGGAATTTCGTGGATTTGATAGCGGATTCGTGATCAGCGTGTCATTTTGCATCTGAAAATGTATAATGGGAATCATTCTGAGAAAACTTTTTTTTTCAAATTTTTCCCAAAACTCAAATCGGGTTTTGGCTTTTTGAAAAAAAATTAAATTTTCACAAATCGCATAGTTTGCTATATGAATCGATAGAGAATTTTACGCTGATAACGCCTCACTTATGCAAAAAACACCAGATCCACAACTAATCGAGAAAACGGGCCGCGGGAGTCGAACCCGCGCCCATAAACAGTTTTTCGTACTTTTGACCCCGGAAACGGTGGAATTTCGTGGATTTGATAGCAGATTCGTAATCTCCGTGTCATTTTGCATCTGAAAATGTATAATGGGAATCATTCTGAGAAAACTTTTTTTTTTCAAATTTTTCCCAAAACTCAAATCGGGTTTTGGGTTTTTGAAAAAAAATTAAATTTTCACAAATCGCATAGTTTGCTATATGAATCGATAGAGAATTTTACGCTGATAACGCCTCACTTATGCAAAAAACACCAGATCCACAACTAATCGAGAAAACGGGCCGCGGGAGTCGAACCCGCGCCCATAAACAGTTTTTCGTACTTTTGACCCCGGAAACGGTGGAATTTCGTGGATTTGATAGCAGATCCGTAATCTCCGTGTCATTTTGCATCTGAAAATGTATAATGGGAATCATTCTGAGAAAACTTTTTTTTTTCAAATTTTTCCCAAAACTCAAATCGGGTTTTGGGTTTTTGAAAAAAAATTAAATTTTCACAAATCGCATAGTTTGCTATATGAATCGATAGAGAATTTTACGCTGATAACGCCTCACTTATGCAAAAAACACCAGATCCACAACTAATCGAGAAAACGGACCGCGGGAGTCGAACCCGCGCCCATAAACAGTTTTTCGTATTTTTGACCCCGGAAACGGTGGAATTTCGTGGATTTGATAGCGGATTCGTAATCTCCGTGTCATTTTGCATCTGAAAATGTATAATGGGAATCATTCTGAGAAAACTTTTTTTTTTCAAATTTTTCCCAAAACTCAAATCGGGTTTTGGCTTTTTGAAAAAAAATTAAATTTTCACAAATCGCATAGTTTGCTATATGAATCGATAGAGAATTTTACGCTGATAACGCCTCACTTATGCAAAAAACACCAGATCCACAACTAATCGAGAAAACGGGCCGCGGGAGTCGAACCCGCGCCCATAAACAGTTTTTCGTACTTTTGACCCCGGAAACGGTGGAATTTCGTGGATTTGATAGCGGATTCGTAATCTCCGTGTCATTTTGCATCTGAAAATGTATAATGGGAATTATTCTGAGAAACCTTTGTATTTTCAAATTTTTCCCAAAACTCAAATCGGGTTTTGGCTTTTTGAAAAAAAATTAAATTTTCACAAATCGCATAGTTTGCTATATGAATCGATAGAGAATTTTACGCTGATAACGCCTCACTTATGCAAAAAACACCAGATCCACAACTAATCGAGAAAACGGGCCGCGGGAGTCGAACCCGCGCCCATAAACAGTTTTTCGTACTTTTGACCCTGGAAACGGTGGAATTTCGTGGATTTGATAGCGGATTCGTGATCAGCGTGTCATTTTGCATCTGAAAATGTATAATGGGAATCATTCTGAGAAAACTTTGTATTTTCAAATTTTTCCCAAAACTCAAATCGGGTTTTGGGTTTTTGAAAAAAAATTAAATTTTCACAAATCGCATAGTTTGCTATATGAATCGATAGAGAATTTTACGCTGATAACGCCTCACTTATGCAAAAAACACCAGATCCACAACTAATCGAGAAAACGGGCCGCGGGAGTCGAACCCGCGCCCATAAACAGTTTTTCGTACTTTTGACCCTGGAAACGGTGGAATTTCGTGGATTTGATAGCGGATTCGTGATCAGCGTGTCATTTTGCATCTGAAAATGTATAATGGGAATCATTCTGAGAAAACTTTTTTTTTTCAAATTTTTCCCAAAACTCAAATCGGGTTTTGGGTTTTTGAAAAAAAATTAAATTTTCACAAATCGCATAGTTTGCTATATGAATCGATAGAGAATTTTACGCTGATAACGCCTCACTTATGCAAAAAACACCAGATCCACAACTAATCGAGAAAACGGACCGCGGGAGTCGAACCCGCGCCCATAAACAGTTTTTCGTATTTTTGACCCCGGAAACGGTGGAATTTCGTGGATTTGATAGCGGATTCGTGATCAGCGTGTCATTTTGCATCTGAAAATGTATAATGGGAATCATTCTGAGAAAACTTTTTTTTTTCAAATTTTTCCCAAAACTCAAATCGGGTTTTGGCTTTTTGAAAAAAAATTAAATTTTCACAAATCGCATAGTTTGCTATATGAATCGATAGAGAATTTTACGCTGATAACGCCTCACTTATGCAAAAAACACCAGATCCACAACTAATCGAGAAAACGGGCCGCGGGAGTCGAACCCGCGCCCATAAACAGTTTTTCGTACTTTTGACCCCGGAAACGGTGGAATTTCGTGGATTTGATAGCGGATTCGTAATCTCCGTGTCATTTTGCATCTGAAAATGTATAATGGGAATTATTCTGAGAAACCTTTGTATTTTCAAATTTTTCCCAAAACTCAAATCGGGTTTTGGGTTTTTGAAAAAAAATTAAATTTTCACAAATCGCATAGTTTGCTATATGAATCGATAGAGAATTTTACGCTGATAACGCCTCACTTATGCAAAAAACACCAGATCCACAACTAATCGAGAAAACGGGCCGCGGGAGTCGAACCCGCGCCCATAAACAGTTTTTCGTACTTTTGACCCTGGAAACGGTGGAATTTCGTGGATTTGATAGCGGATTCGTGATCAGCGTGTCATTTTGCATCTGAAAATGTATAATGGGAATCATTCTGAGAAAACTTTTTTTTTTCAAATTTTTCCCAAAACTCAAATCGGGTTTTGGCTTTTTGAAAAAAAATTAAATTTTCACAAATCGCATAGATTGCTATATGAATCGATAGAGAATTTTACGCTGATAACGCCTCACTTATGCAAAAAACACCAGATCCACAACTAATCGAGAAAACGGGCCGCGGGAGTCGAACCCGCGCCCATAAACAGTTTTTCGTACTTTTGACCCCGGAAACGGTGGAATTTCGTGGATTTGATAGCAGATTCGTAATCTCCGTGTCATTTTGCATCTGAAAATGTATAATGGGAATCATTCTGAGAAAACTTTTTTTTTTCAAATTTTTCCCAAAACTCAAATCGGGTTTTGGGTTTTTGAAAAAAAATTAAATTTTCACAAATCGCATAGTTTGCTATATGAATCGATAGAGAATTTTACGCTGATAACGCCTCACTTATGCAAAAAACACCAGATCCACAACTAATCGAGAAAACGGGCCGCGGGAGTCGAACCTGCGCCCATAAACAGTTTTTCGTACTTTTGACCCCGGAAACGGTGGAATTTCGTGGATTTGATAGCGGATTCGTAATCTCCGTGTCATTTTGCATCTGAAAATGTATAATGGGAATCATTCTGAGAAAACTTTTTTTTTTCAAATTTTTCCCAAAACTCAAATCGGGTTTTAGGTTTTTGAAAAAAAATTAAATTTTCACAAATCGCATAGTTTGCTATATGAATCGATAGAGAATTTTACGCTGATAACGCCTCACTTATGCAAAAAACACCAGATCCACAACTAATCGAGAAAACGGGCCGCGGGAGTCGAACCCGCGCCCATAAACAGTTTTTCGTACTTTTGACCCCGGAAACGGTGGAATTTCGTGGATTTGATAGCGGATTCGTGATCAGCGTGTCATTTTGCATCTGAAAATGTATAATGGGAATCATTCTGAGAAAACTTTTTTTTTCAAATTTTTCCCAAAACTCAAATCGGGTTTTAGGTTTTTGAAAAAAAATTAAATTTTCACAAATCGCATAGTTTGCTATATGAATCGATAGAGAATTTTACGCTGATAACGCCTCACTTATGCAAAAAACACCAGATCCACAACTAATCGAGAAAACGGGCCGCGGGAGTCGAACCTGCGCCCATAAACAGTTTTTCGTACTTTTGACCCCGGAAACGGTGGAATTTCGTGGATTTGATAGCGGATTCGTGATCAGCGTGTCATTTTGCATCTGAAAATGTATAATGGGAATCATTCTGAGAAAACTTTTTTTTTTCAAATTTTTCCCAAAACTCAAATCGGGTTTTGGCTTTTTGAAAAAAAATTAAATTTTCACAAATCGCATAGTTTGCTATATGAATCGATAGAGAATTTTACGCTGATAACGCCTCACTTATGCAAAAAACACCAGATCCACAACTAATCGAGAAAACGGGCCGCGGGAGTCGAACCCGCGCCCATAAACAGTTTTTCGTACTTTTGACCCCGGAAACGGTGGAATTTCGTGGATTTGATAGCGGATTCGTAATCTCCGTGTCATTTTGCATCTGAAAATGTATAATGGGAATTATTCTGAGAAACCTTTGTATTTTCAAATTTTTCCCAAAACTCAAATCGGGTTTTGGGTTTTTGAAAAAAAATTAAATTTTCACAAATCGCATAGTTTGCTATATGAATCGATAGAGAATTTTACGCTGATAACGCCTCACTTATGCAAAAAACACCAGATCCACAACTAATCGAGAAAACGGGCCGCGGGAGTCGAACCCGCGCCCATAAACAGTTTTTCGTACTTTTTACCCTGGAAACGGTGGAATTTCGTGGATTTGATAGCGGATTCGTGATCAGCGTGTCATTTTGCATCTGAAAATGTATAATGGGAATCATTCTGAGAAAACTTTTTTTTTTCAAATTTTTCCCAAAACTCAAATCGGGTTTTGGCTTTTTGAAAAAAAATTAAATTTTCACAAATCGCATAGATTGCTATATGAATCGATAGAGAATTTTACGCTGATAACGCCTCACTTATGCAAAAAACACCAGATCCACAACTAATCGAGAAAACGGGCCGCGGGAGTCGAACCCGCGCCCATAAACAGTTTTTCGTACTTTTGACCCCGGAAACGGTGGAATTTCGTGGATTTGATAGCAGATTCGTAATCTCCGTGTCATTTTGCATCTGAAAATGTATAATGGGAATCATTCTGAGAAAACTTTTTTTTTTCAAATTTTTCCCAAAACTCAAATCGGGTTTTGGGTTTTTGAAAAAAAATTAAATTTTCACAAATCGCATAGTTTGCTATATGAATCGATAGAGAATTTTACGCTGATAACGCCTCACTTATGCAAAAAACACCAGATCCACAACTAATCGAGAAAACGGGCCGCGGGAGTCGAACCTGCGCCCATAAACAGTTTTTCGTACTTTTGACCCCGGAAACGGTGGAATTTCGTGGATTTGATAGCGGATTCGTAATCTCCGTGTCATTTTGCATCTGAAAATGTATAATGGGGATCATTCTGAGAAAACTTTTTTTTTTCAAATTTTTCCCAAAACTCAAATCGGGTTTTGGGTTTTTGAAAAAAAATTAAATTTTCACAAATCGCATAGTTTGCTATATGAATCGATAGAGAATTTTACGCTGATAACGCCTCACTTATGCAAAAAACACCAGATCCACAACTAATCGAGAAAACGGGCCGCGGGAGTCGAACCTGCGCCCATAAACAGTTTTTCGTACTTTTGACCCCGGAAACGGTGGAATTTCGTGGATTTGATAGCGGATTCGTAATCTCCGTGTCATTTTGCATCTGAAAATGTATAATGGGAATTATTCTGAGAAAACTTTTTTTTTCAAATTTTTCCCAAAACTCAAATCGGGTTTTAGGTTTTTGAAAAAAAATTAAATTTTCACAAATCGCATAGTTTGCTGTATGAATCGATAGAGACCACATCTGGATGCATCTGGTATGTCTAGGATGGTTCTGGTACTGTTCCTTACACAGGAACCTCATCTGGATACATCTGGTATGTCTAGGGTGGTTCTGGTACTGTTCCTTACACAGGAACCACATCTGGATGCATCTGGTATGTCTAGGGTGGTTCTGGTACTGTTCCTTACACAGGAACCACATCTGGATGCATCTGGTATGTCTAGGATGGTTCTG
Organism: Caenorhabditis macrosperma; assembly: GCA_963932285.1. Classification (NCBI taxonomy): domain Eukaryota; kingdom Metazoa; phylum Nematoda; class Chromadorea; order Rhabditida; family Rhabditidae; genus Caenorhabditis; species Caenorhabditis macrosperma. The sequence goes on from OZ010622.1 coordinate 13,524,379, forward strand.
GTACTGTTCCTTACATAGGAACCTCATCTGGATACATCTGGTATGTCTAGGGTGGTTCTGGTACTGTTCCTTACACAGGAACCTCATCTGGATACATCTGGTATGTCTAGGGTGGTTCTGGTACTGTTCCTTACACAGGAACCACATCTGGATGCATCTGGTATGTCTAGGATGGTTCTGGTACTGTTCCTTACATAGGAACCTCATCTGGATACATCTGGTATGTCTAGGGTGGTTCTGGTACTGTTCCTTACATAGGAACCTCATCTGGATACATCTGGTATGTCTAGGGTGGTTCTGGTACTGTTCCTTACATAGGAACCTCATCTGGATACATCTGGTATGTCTAGGGTGGTTCTGGTACTGTTCCTTACATAGGAACCTCATCTGGATACATCTGGTATGTCTAGGGTGGTTCTGGTACTATTCCTTACATAGGAACCACATCTGGATACATCTGGTATGTCTAGGGTGGTTCTGGTACTGTTCCTTACATAGGAACCTCATCTGGATACATCTGGTATGTCTAGGGTGGTTCTGGTACTGTTCCTTACATAGGAACCTCATCTGGATACATCTGGTATGTCTAGGGTGGTTCTGGTACTGTTCCTTACACAGGAACCTCATCTGGATACATCTGGTATGTCTAGGGTGGTTCTGGTACTATTCCTTACATAGGAACCACATCTGGATACATCTGGTATGTCTAGGGTGGTTCTGGTACTGTTCCTTACACAGGAACCACATCTGGATACATCTGGTATGTCTAGGGTGGTTCTGGTACTGTTCCTTACACAGGAACCTCATCTGGATACATCTGGTATGTCTAGGGTGGTTCTGGTACTATTCCTTACATAGGAACCTCATCTGGATACATCTGGTATGTCTAGGGTGGTTCTGGTACTGTTCCTTACACAGGAACCTCATCTGGATGCATCTGGTATGTCTAGGGTGGTTCTGGTACTGTTCCTTACACAGGAACCTCATCTGGATGCATCTGGTATGTCTAGGGTGGTTCTGGTACTGTTCCTTACACAGGAACCTCATCTGGATGCATCTGGTATGTCTAGGGTGGTTCTGGTACTGTTCCTTACACAGGAACCTCATCTGGATGCATCTGGTATGTCTAGGGTGGTTCTGGTACTGTTCCTTACACAGGAACCTCATCTGGATGCATCTGGTATGTCTAGGGTGGTTCTGGTACTGTTCCTTACACAGGAACCTCATCTGGATGCATCTGGTATGTCTAGGGTGGTTCTGGTACTGTTCCTTACACAGGAACCTCATCTGGATGCATCTGGTATGTCTAGGGTGGTTCTGGTACTGTTCCTTACACAGGAACCTCATCTGGATGCATCTGGTATGTCTAGGGTGGTTCTGGTACTGTTCCTTACACAGGAACCTCATCTGGATACATCTGGTATGTCTAGGGTGGTTCTGGTACTGTTCCTTACACAGGAACCTCATCTGGATGCATCTGGTATGTCTAGGGTGGTTCTGGTACTGTTCCTTACACAGGAACCTCATCTGGATACATCTGGTATGTCTAGGGTGGTTCTGGTACTGTTCCTTACACAGGAACCTCATCTGGATGCATCTGGTATGTCTAGGGTGGTTCTGGTACTGTTCCTTACACAGGAACCTCATCTGGATACATCTGGTATGTCTAGGGTGGTTCTGGTACTGTTCCTTACACAGGAACCTCATCTGGATACATCTGGTATGTCTAGGGTGGTTCTGGTACTATTCCTTACATAGGAACCACATCTGGATACATCTGGTATGTCTAGGGTGGTTCTGGTACTGTTCCTTACACAGGAACCACATCTGGATACATCTGGTATGTCTAGGGTGGTTCTGGTACTGTTCCTTACACAGGAACCACATCTGGATGCATCTGGTATGTCTAGGGTGGTTCTGGTACTGTTCCTTACACAGGAACCTCATCTGGATGCATCTGGTATGTCTAGGGTGGTTCTGGTACTGTTCCTTACACAGGAACCTCATCTGGATACATCTGGTATGTCTAGGGTGGTTCTGGTACTGTTCCTTACACAGGAACCTCATCTGGATGCATCTGGTATGTCTAGGGTGGTTCTGGTACTGTTCCTTACACAGGAACCTCATCTGGATACATCTGGTATGTCTAGGGTGGTTCTGGTACTGTTCCTTACACAGGAACCTCATCTGGATGCATCTGGTATGTCTAGGGTGGTTCTGGTACTGTTCCTTACACAGGAACCTCATCTGGATACATCTGGTATGTCTAGGGTGGTTCTGGTACTGTTCCTTACACAGGAACCTCATCTGGATACATCTGGTATGTCTAGGGTGGTTCTGGTACTATTCCTTACATAGGAACCACATCTGGATACATCTGGTATGTCTAGGGTGGTTCTGGTACTGTTCCTTACACAGGAACCACATCTGGATACATCTGGTATGTCTAGGGTGGTTCTGGTACTGTTCCTTACACAGGAACCTCATCTGGATACATCTGGTATGTCTAGGGTGGTTCTGGTACTATTCCTTACATAGGAACCTCATCTGGATACATCTGGTATGTCTAGGGTGGTTCTGGTACTGTTCCTTACACAGGAACCTCATCTGGATGCATCTGGTATGTCTAGGGTGGTTCTGGTACTGTTCCTTACACAGGAACCTCATCTGGATGCATCTGGTATGTCTAGGGTGGTTCTGGTACTGTTCCTTACACAGGAACCTCATCTGGATGCATCTGGTATGTCTAGGGTGGTTCTGGTACTGTTCCTTACACAGGAACCTCATCTGGATGCATCTGGTATGTCTAGGGTGGTTCTGGTACTGTTCCTTACACAGGAACCTCATCTGGATGCATCTGGTATGTCTAGGGTGGTTCTGGTACTGTTCCTTACACAGGAACCTCATCTGGATGCATCTGGTATGTCTAGGGTGGTTCTGGTACTGTTCCTTACACAGGAACCTCATCTGGATGCATCTGGTATGTCTAGGGTGGTTCTGGTACTGTTCCTTACACAGGAACCTCATCTGGATGCATCTGGTATGTCTAGGGTGGTTCTGGTACTGTTCCTTACACAGGAACCTCATCTGGATACATCTGGTATGTCTAGGGTGGTTCTGGTACTGTTCCTTACACAGGAACCTCATCTGGATGCATCTGGTATGTCTAGGGTGGTTCTGGTACTGTTCCTTACACAGGAACCTCATCTGGATACATCTGGTATGTCTAGGGTGGTTCTGGTACTGTTCCTTACACAGGAACCTCATCTGGATGCATCTGGTATGTCTAGGGTGGTTCTGGTACTGTTCCTTACACAGGAACCTCATCTGGATACATCTGGTATGTCTAGGGTGGTTCTGGTACTGTTCCTTACACAGGAACCACATCTGGATGCATCTGGTATGTCTAGGGTGGTTCTGGTACTGTTCCTTACACAGGAACCTCATCTGGATACATCTGGTATGTCTAGGGTGGTTCTGGTACTGTTCCTTACATAGGAACCACATCTGGATACATCTGGTATGTCTAGGGTGGTTCTGGTACTGTTCCTTACACAGGAACCACATCTGGATGCATCTGGTATGTCTAGGGTGGTTCTGGTACTGTTCCTTACACAGGAACCTCATCTGGATACATCTGGTATGTCTAGGGTGGTTCTGGTACTGTTCCTTACACAGGAACCTCATCTGGATACATCTGGTATGTCTAGGGTGGTTCTGGTACTGTTCCTTACACAGGAACCACATCTGGATGCATCTGGTATGTCTAGGGTGGTTCTGGTACTGTTCCTTACACAGGAACCTCATCTGGATACATCTGGTATGTCTAGGGTGGTTCTGGTACTGTTCCTTACACAGGAACCACATCTGGATGCATCTGGTATGTCTAGGGTGGTTCTGGTACTGTTCCTTACACAGGAACCTCATCTGGATACATCTGGTATGTCTAGGGTGGTTCTGGTACTGTTCCTTACATAGGAACCTCATCTGGATACATCTGGTATGTCTAGGGTGGTTCTGGTACTGTTCCTTACATAGGAACCTCATCTGGATACATCTGGTATGTCTAGGGTGGTTCTGGTACTGTTCCTTACATAGGAACCTCATCTGGATACATCTGGTATGTCTAGGGTGGTTCTGGTACTGTTCCTTACATAGGAACCTCATCTGGATACATCTGGTATGTCTAGGGTGGTTCTGGTACTGTTCCTTACATAGGAACCTCATCTGGATACATCTGGTATGTCTAGGGTGGTTCTGGTACTGTTCCTTACATAGGAACCTCATCTGGATACATCTGGTATGTCTAGGGTGGTTCTGGTACTGTTCCTTACATAGGAACCTCATCTTTCTTATATATATTCTCCCAGAGGAGTCGGTTTTTCATTCATTCATTCATTCCGTCCGTCCGTCCGCACACGCTATAAGAGGGGGTGGCGGGCGCTCATCGCGGACCCTGATGGGTGTCGGCTGCTTAGTTTTCTCTTAATAAGGCGCCCCGCCGCCGCCGCCGCCGCAGCCGGTTCAATTACCCAAGTTAGAGGTAAACCCCGCTGGGTTTTGAGAAAAGTGAGGATCTGATTACATATTCGGATAGAGCTCGACGAGACGATACAAAATGGCTTTTTACTTACTAATTTTGATCCACGGACGACTGTTTTATAAGAGATGAAAGTTGCAGTTTTCACTGATGCCGCCGCCGCAGTCAGTGGCCGCAATTGTGGCTCTCTGTGGTGTTGTGGTAACGCACGCGTCTCTCGATCCGAGCAGTGCGGGTTCGAAACCACCACACACCAAACCTTTTTTGCATTGATTTCTTCAACCGAAGAAGCCAACGTGTTTCGCCACCGTACCGGAAAACAGCTTTTCTCGATGGAAATCAGTGAAAAAAGGAGGAATTTAGGAGACTTGCGGCAAGAACCGTTGACTTTTTGGAAGAAACTTCAAAGATTTCAAACAAGTGAATGGAACTGAAAGTTTACATCATTCTTTCATGTGACAAACCTAACAGCTTAATGAATCTCATCCGGAAAGTCGTACCTCGGCCACAAAATGGCGCAAAACGCAAACTTTAGTGACCAAACCCATTCAATTGGCCATATTTTTCCGAAAGACTACTGGAAGAATGTTATCTCCTACGGAAAGTGAACGGAAAGATCCAATCGTTCTGCCGGTCCCCCTCGCGAACCCACCGTGCGAGTGATCGCCCAACCAGCTCTCGAACGTGCCTCCACGGGCATCGGAGCCGCTGAATCCACTGTGGAACCGTTTTCTCACTTTTCTTTTCATCTAACAAGCTTTCCTAGAATCTCCGAATGAACCAGGATCCAGAGTTCATCAGGGGAATGAGAATTCAATAGAGACGATGATTCTCCGTTTCGAAAGACTTCATCACACTGATTGAATCGCAGATATGCACGAGTAGCCCTCAGTTCCGAAACATTATCTCTCCAAAAGCATCCATTTCGTAAAAAGAGCCCTTTCGAGAGAAACGACGTGACAAACAACTCCACAGAGAGTTCAAACAAAAGCCTCATCTCCAAAAACGCGGACAGTCGCCACTGCAACTGTTTCCGTTCGCACGTTTAAATTCGCCGTGCCGCCATGTTTCTATTCAAAACAAGAAAAAACGAGTTTAAAAAGAAGAAGATGCGCCCCAGAAGGCCTTAGATTCCACAGATCGCTTATAAACTCCGTCCTGCAAAAGTTGAAACTTCTGCGCCGACCGCGACGCAGCCACAACGCGGAGGAATATGCGTTCTCTCGCCACGAAAACGGATTTTTTGACGAAAAGTACGGTAGACAAGCCCCGTCGCGGTCGGCGCAGAAGTTTCAACTTTTCCACCATACCGGACCCCTGTCTCAACATGTTATCTTCAACGGAAAGTGAACGGAGAGATCCAATCGTTCTGCCAGTCCCCCTCGCCAAACCACCGTGCGAGTGGTCGCCCAATCGAGTTTCGGACATGCCTCCACGGGTGTCGGAACCGTTCTTGAATCTGTGAATGGACCAGGATCCAGAGTTCACCAGAGAATGGTTCTCCGTTCCGAGAGACCTCATCACACTGCCTGAATCGCAGATGTGTACCTCACTTTAGAAACATTCTCTCTCCAAAAGCATCCGTTAAGGAAAAAGATCCTTTTCGTGAAAGAAACGGCATGTCAAACAACTCCACAGTGCATGAAAACAAAAGCCTCAGTTCTAGAAGGCCTCAGATTCCATATATCGCTTATCAAATTCGCGTGCCTCATCGGGCCACCATACTTCTTTTTCAAAAATGGGCCAAAAAAAGAGCTGCGGACGGGCAAACGAACGAACAAATTGCAACTTTAAAGGAGCACATTTTGAGTTGCTCTTTTCGTTGCCCTTTTCAAGCTCCCATTTTGGGCGCGGCAGTATTAAAAGTGTCCGATGTAAAAACGTTTGTAGAACAACCTTAACTTATTTAATTTCGAAACACATTCCAAAAAGGAACGAATAAGAAAACCGCGGAGCCCAGTCTGTAGGGGCGGCGTAAGCCGCCACGTACAGGCTGGTCTGGATACATCTGGTATGTCTAGGGTGGTTCTGGTACTGTTCCTTACATAGGAACCTCATCTGGATACATCTGGTATGTCTAGGGTGGTTCTGGTACTGTTCCTTACACAGGAACCACATCTGGATACATCTGGTATGTCTAGGGTGGTTCTGGTACTGTTCCTTACATAGGAACCTCATCTGGATACATCTGGTATGTCTAGGGTGGTTCTGGTACTGTTCCTTACATAGGAACCACATCTGGATACATCTGGTATGTCTAGGGTGGTTCTGGTACTGTTCCTTACATAGGAACCTCATCTGGATACATCTGGTATGTCTAGGGTGGTTCTGGTACTGTTCCTTACATAGGAACCTCATCTGGATACATCTGGTATGTCTAGGATGGTTCTGGTACTGTTCCTTACATAGGAAATTGAAAAGGAGAACTTTCTCGGAAACAACCTATCATTATGGTGTGAAGTTCGTTCCGTACCATTCTGCTTTCCCGGAAAAGAAGCCAGGCGTCGAATTCAAAGTCCCAGGTCTTATTTGTAATCATTCTTCCCGTTTCCTTTCTTTCCAGTGTCCGGTTTTCCGGATCCAATAGTTTCAATTACTGAGAATTTCATTCAATGTGTTTTTTTAAACTTTTCATTTTCCGGAATCGAAATTTCCCACATTTTCCTGACTGAACTGTGCTGAACACTCCAAAAATGTAATTTTGTGTTCCGGTTGAATTCCGGAAAAATGTCCGGAAATTTTCCGGGAAATAGGAATTTTTTTGTGCAGGGACCACTAATTTTGGATTTTCGGTTATCGATTTTTCTATCCGGAACCTGTTCTGTTGCACATTTCTTCACGTTCCATCATGTTTACATTGTACCGGTATTGGCTAGCAAGCCGTCCCTACCTCTAGAGAGAGAGAGAAAGAGAATTAGAGAAAAAGAGAGAGAGAGAGATGTGTACAAGTAAGAAGAAGAAGAGGTTAGTCAAATAAATGTGAAGACGGCACACAATCGGGTAAACAGAGACCGAACGGTAGGGGTTGGACCCCCCACTTCCCCCCTAACTGTCCTCTTTTTGCTAACCAACTGTTGACCACTGTCCGTTTTTTTTTTTGGTGTTTTTCTCTTCATTTTCGCCCGATTTTCCTTGCCGGCGCCACAAGCCCCGCCCCTTTCGCACGCAATCCACGACGAGGCGCGGAACCCGCGAGGTGTCGGCCGCTTCAAATGTAGGTATAAAGGCGGTGGCGTTGAGCGCCTTTTGGGGATTTTAATGAAATCGCGGATTTTTTGACAGGTTTTTCGAAACTGAAAACCCAGAACCGACTGGGCTACTGTTGGAAATGTTTTGGAGAATTTTCGATTTATTGGGACTTTTTCGGAAAAAATCTTTGGAAAAATTATGATTTTTTATATATTTTCTTCGTATTTCTAAGAATTTCATTGATACAAATTTAAAAAATCAATGAAAACCGATGATGGCCTAGAAACCCAAAGTTTCTCCTTCTTTCTAGGTCATATCGAAAAAAATTTGAATTCTCTGGGTTTTCAGAACGCATTGCAATCGCGCTCCACTGCACTGAGCTCAGTTCAGTGTTAAAAGAAGCTGTCAATAGAGCGCGTTTGCAATGTTGCCCCGCCTCTGCCCCCTAGCCACACATTGCGCGGGCAGGAAGAGAGGTCAGTTGCGCAACACGGGTCAAATAGACACCATCCCTCCAACGGACCATTCTTGGGGATAGCGTCATATTCCCTATCAACCTCTTCTCCTCTTTCTCCCTCCTCCTTATGCTATACACCCAGATACACACACACTCCTTATCGATCCCTTGAAAACGGAAAGATGATAATAATGATAAGAAGATGATTGCATTAGAAGGTCATCTCTCTCGGAGACCGAATACCCATTCGTCGCTGTTGTACTATTATCATTTCCCTTCATTGAATTCATTTTGAAAAAGAATCGCTGGCACTGCGCGGCTCCGATCCCGCGACCAGTCGACCGCCGGCCCGGCGTGCTACCACTACACCAAAACGGCGCGTCGGCAGTCGCCATGGCGCGGTGCCTTGATATTCTCGCGGTGCGCGGCGCCCGCCGATTCGAGCACCTGCTGGTTCCCATGTCTATATAGTTATGATTATGACGAATCATGTTCCCCCCTTTTGTTGACCAATGTCTGCCCTCTATTCGACTAAACTTTGACCGTTCCTTCCAACATTTGCATAACGATTAGGTCCATCTCAAGTGGACACAATAGGGCCTAGTTCGCAGTTACTATTCTTCTTATCATTGTACAATACGACCAGTTCTTCGCTGGCCTAACTTTCTCCTTTCTCGTCCGTCTTGACCATCTCTAACCTCTTCCAGAACACCAACAACGAAATGCGTCCGTGGCTGGCGTTCCTCGCCATTGGCGGGGTGCTCGCCGCGTGGAACACCACCGACGACGACCCGTCCATATGGGAGAATTACAGCGAGGACTCGAATTATCACGAATTCATCACCACTGAAAGCGGTGAGTTGGGAGGGAAAAATGCTCGCCGGCGGTGGCGCCGCAAGCCCCGCCCCTTTCGCACGCATTCCACGATGAGGCGCGGAACCCGCGAGATGTCGGCCGCTTCAAATATAGGTATGAAGGCGGTGGCGCAGCGCGCGCTTCCTGAGATTTTAATCAAACCACGGATTTTTTGTCGGTTTTGCGAAACCGAAAATCCAGAGCCGACTGGGATACTGTAGAAAATGTTTTGGAGCATTTTCGATTTATTGGGACTTTTTCGGAAAAAATTATCGGAAAATTATCATTTTGCAACTTCTGAACACTAAAAATTAGGGAAACTTCATATTTCCATGGTTGATAGATTTTTAATGAAAACTTCCAGTGAAAGTGTTTAAAAGTCAAATAAAATGTGGAAAGTTCAAGATTTCTCTATTTTTGCAGATTTTTGTGTGAAAATTTAAAAAAAAATCAAATTTGTAGGTTATCCGAGATTCCGGAATTCCGGTGTACTCTATCTTCGAAAATTTCTATTTATCGCAAAGGTTTCTTTACCATTTCATCAGAAAATTCAGAAAAAAATCGAAAAAACCGCGAAAAATCGAAAATCCTCTAAGCCCCGCCCATTTCGTACGCATTCCACGCCGAGGCGCGGAACCCGCGAGGTGTCGGCCGCACTAGATAGATATATCGAGGCGCTCTCTCTCCTGCGAGAGTCGCAGACGCGAAAGGAATTATCGTCCATTTTTGCAGAACGTGGACTGTTCCCGAACATCTTCAACCTCGCCACCAACTCGCTCATCACCTCCACCTCCACGTGCGGCCAATACCACACCGAAGAGTACTGCAAACTCGTCGAGCACGTGCTCCTCCGCAAAACCACCAACACCCAATCGCCGCAGTGCGACATTTGCGACGCGAACAACGTGCACAAGCGGCATCCGATCGAGTACGCGATCGACGGCACGCGCCGCTGGTGGCAATCGCCGTCGCTGGCGAACGGGCTCGACTTTGAGAAGGTCAACATCACAATTGATCTACGGCAAGAGTACCAGGTGGCCTACGTGATCATCAAAATGGGAAACGCGCCGCGGCCGGGAACGTGGGTGTTGGAGAAGTCGCTGGACGGCGAGGTGTACGAGCCGTGGCAATACTTTGCGATGCAGGACGCCGAGTGTATGCGGCAGTTTGGGATTGCGGCGACGACGGGCGTGCCGCGGTTTCAGAGGGACGACGAGGTGCATTGTACGTCGGAATACTCGAAGATCACGCCGCTGGAGAACGGAGAGATACACACGTCGCTGGTGAACGGGCGGCCGGGCGCCGAGAAGCCGAGTCTCGAACTGCAAAAGTTCACGCGCGCGCGCTTCGTTCGGCTGCGGCTGGTGTCGCCGCGGACGCTGAACGCGGATCTGATGATCATCAACAAAAAGTCGCACTCGTTGGACAAGTCGGTCACGATGCGCTACTTCTACTCGATTTCCGATATATCGATCGGTGGACAGTGCATTTGTTACGGACACGCCGAGAGTTGTCCCAGCGATCCGGTGACTGGGGTGAGTGTGTGTTTTTCAGAGTTCCAGGGCATTAGCATCACTTTATCTCAAGATTGATAAGAGATATCAAAAAGTTATCAACAGCAAACTTGTAGATCAAAACTAGATCTACAAGTTTGCAGTTGACAACTTTTCAATACATCTTATCATTCTCGAGATATATCGATTCTCCGGCAGAGCTGTTCTCAAAGCGGCACTTCTGCGGAAGAATCATTATATCTCGCGATTGATAAGAGGTATCAAAAAGTTGTCAATTGCAAACTTGTAGTCCTAGTTCTGATCTACTAGACAGCAATTGACAATTTTCTGATATCTCTTATCAATCTCGAGATATAATGATTCTACGGCAGAGGTGCCGCCCTATTCGAGACGAAATAGGGTATTTGCTTTTTATTTCTTAATTTTCTCGATAAAAATCTCTGGATTATCACTATTTCTTTCCCATTTCCGGAAACCTTTTCCGGATTAAGTTTCCGGAATCCATTAACCGTTCTAGAGTCATTTTCCGAAAATCCGGTTGCCATGGCAAATTTAAGAATGATTCATTATTTCCGGATTCACAATTTTGGTTTTCGGGATCACCGGAATTCCGGTCTACTCGATTCTCGGAAGTTTCATTCAAATGTAACCGCTTTTTTATCCTTTTTCCGAAAATTTTGGAAAAAATCGCCAAAAAACGGAAAATTCCAAAAAATCCGCTAGGCCCCGCCCATTTTGCACGCATTCTACGCCGAGGCGCGGAACCCGCGAGGTGTCGGCCGCACTGAATATAGGAATCTCGGCGGCGGCGCCCCGGAGTTTTCGCATGTTTTCGGGAAAAAGTGTGTGAAATGAGCGATCAATTAGTGGATTTTCACTCGAAAGGAACTTGAAATTGGTAATTTGCAGCAATTCAAATGCGAATGCCGTCACAACACTTGCGGCGAGTCGTGCAACCGCTGCTGTCCTCTTTTCAACCAACTGCCCTGGAAACCCGGCACCAACTCGCATCCGAACGTCTGCCAACAGTGCCAATGCTTCAATCACGCTCACTCGTGTGTCTACGACGAGGAGCTGGATCGCAACAAGTGGTCCATCACGCCCGAAGGCGTCTATGAGGGCGGAGGAAGGTGTTTGGAGTGCACACACAACACGGAGGGATTCAACTGCGAGCGGTGCAAGGATGGCTACTATCGACCGTCTGGAATGTCCCATTATAGGTGAGAAGGGGGACAAAAATGTTTCGAAGGGTAGGGGGATTGAACCTGGGTGCTAGGGCGCAAAGGAACTTTGAAAACTCAATTTTGTAAACAAATATTCCCCCTCAAATATTTGATCTCTTCGAGCGTATTCGAACCTGAGGGTGCCTCCGCGCAAAAGCCAAGCGCCTAAAAAGACTTATTGGTGGGGCCAGGAGGACATTTGACGAGGAGGGGATAGCGATTGGATTTTGAGGGGATTGTAAAAGAGGATAGAAGTGGGAAGTGGGCCACATTGAGTAAGACGTTACTATACAGTTTGAGTATTAGTATCATGCGCCAGTGTTCTTGGGACTTTTGGTTAGAGACATGGAGACGATTTGGGTAAGACGTGAAGGACATGTTACAACGTTGAATCCATAATCAGTACGGGCATAATAGTTGAAAAGTTTGAAGTAGAAGGTTGGGGGGGGGGGAATGGGAATGGAAGCAATGGAGGATTTGGCGACATTTTAGGAGGGGGCAAGGTTAGAAAAATAGTCAAAATGGTATGAAAAGGAGAGTTTGGAGTCGAACCACAGACCAAGGTCTTTGACTCGGTTGGAAGGGGTGATGACAATTGAGTTAACGGTGTAGGTGGTTCGGGGATTGGAGGGGCCGAGGTGGAGTATACTGGTCTTGTTTTCGGCTATTGTCCGTTCATTTCGTTAAAACACGCACCCCAGTGAGAGGATCTGAATGGGAAGAGAAATCTGCTTGGCTGGCCGAGAAACCTCCGCCTCGTCCCCACGTGTGTCGAGCGAGAGAGTGTGCTGCCACCAGAGACGCCAGACGAGCGACACAGGACACATGTGGGGACGAGGCGGAGGTTTCTAGGCCAGCCAAGCAGATTTCTCTTCCCATTCAGATCCTCTCAACGAAGCGCGTTTTGCAGAAAAATGAACGGACAATAGAATCAAGTGCCATTTGGAACACCAGGCACATAATATGTCAATACTATTTTGGAGGGAGCTAGGGTTGGTGCTAAGCAATTCATCGGCGAATACGTTTACATGAACATCGGGAGGGAATTCGTCAAGTAGATCATTGATGTCTATGAGGAACAGAAACGGGCCGGTGACAGTTCCTTGTAAGACACCGGAGGTTATGGGGAAAGAGTGAGAGGAAATGGAAGAGTTAACTTTGACACGAGATAGTCGATCGGTGAGGAAGGAGGTTAACCATTTAACAAGATAATCGTCAAGACCAAATAATTTAAGTTTGGGGATAAGGAGATTATGGGGGACAGAGTCGAAGGCCTTTCTGAAGTCTGGACGGGATCAAGAACAACTTTTTCCATTAGTCCCCCCACTGCTGTGACATCCGCGCGCCTCCGGGCTTCTCCTCCACTTTCAAACGAATCATTTTCCAGAGACGACGCGTGCCGAACGTGCGAATGCGACCCGGTGGGAAGTGTGTCGGACGCGTGCGTGCGCGACGATCAAAGCGCCACGAACGGCCAACAACCGGGCGATTGCATCTGCAAGCCGGGCTTTGGCGGACGCCGTTGCGACCGCTGCGCGCGCGGCTTCCGCAACCACCCGACGTGCGAGCCGTGCCCGTGCAATCAGGCGGGAAGTGTGAACTTTGACACGTGCGACGGCGCGAGCTGTCAGTGCAAGGCGAACGTGGAGGGCATCTACTGTGACCGGTGCAAGCCGGGCACCATCCATCTGTCGGCCGCCAACCCGCTCGGCTGCCAATCGTGCTTCTGTTTCGGTCTGTCGAGCGCCTGCTCGCAAGCCGACTGGAACACCGCCCAAATCGCCAACAACAACGGCTGGAACCTGACGGACCTGTCGGGCGGCAAAGACGTCCGACCGGACGTCGAGAACGGCGAGGTGCTAATGTTCAACGCGAACCAGAACCAAGACCGAAGTCTCTACTACTGGAAGGCGCCCGACAGCTTCAAGGGCAACATGCTGAACAGCTACGGCGGCTTCCTCCACTACTACGTCTACTACGTGCCGACGGAGCAGGGCGGCGCGGCGGTGCCCGTCGCCGACGTGTCCATCGAGGGAAACGGCATCAAGGTGGAGTACTACTCGCGGATCGAGTTCCTGCCCCGCGAGAACATGACGGTGACGATAGCGATGCGCGAGGGCGCCGGATGGTACAACTCGGCGACACGGCAGCCCGTCGACAAGGCGGATCTGATGAGGGCGTTGGCGCACGTCGACAAGTTCCTCGTCCGTGCCATGTACCAGCAAGTGCAGCTGCAATCGAGCATCTTCGGCCTTGCGTTGGACACGGCCGTACCGGCGCCCGTCGAGCCGAACGACGAGGAGGAGGAGAGCTCGCTGAGCGCGCTGTCGAGCCCCTTCAAGGACACGCAGATGCGCGGCGTGGAGGTGTGCGAGTGCCCCGACAACTTCGCCGGCAACAGCTGCGAGTCGTGCCGCGCGGGCTTCCGACGCGTCAACGATCAGCTGTACGGAGGGCGCTGTGAGCGGTGCAGCTGCGAGGGACACTCGGACCGCTGCGATCCGTTCACTGGCGAGTGCCTCAATTGCCAACACAACACCACTGGAACCAGGTGCGAACGCTGTCTTCCCGGCTACTACGGCAACCCGTCGCTGGGCGGAGAGCTTGGGGCGTGCTGGCTGTGTGAGTGCCCCTCTCTGGAGAACAATCGCTCGCCCGAGTGCATGATGACCGAGCTGATTGTGGCGGGAGCGGCGGCCGCCAACGAGGACGACTACGTGTGTACGGCGTGCGAGCGCGGCTACGAGGGCAACAAGTGCGAGGTGTGCTCGGACGGATTCTTCGGCGATCCGACGACGACGAACGGCACGTGTGCCGAGTGCGACTGCAACGGCAACATCGACCCGATGTCCATCGGAAACTGCGACTCGAAAACGGGCCGCTGCCTCAAATGCATCCATCACACCACGGGCGACACCTGCGCCACCTGCAAAGAGAACCACTGGGGCGACGCTCTGCAGCACACTTGCAAGCCGTGCGGTTGCCACACCCACGGAGCAGTGTCCCCGCAGTGTGAGGGAGCCGGCGGCGAGTGCGAGTGCCACGAGAACTACATTGGCGCGCAGTGCGATCGATGCAAGGAGAACCACGGAGACGTCGACAACGGGTGCCCGGCGTGCGAGTGTAGTGAGGTTGGAAGCATCGGCGGCGACTGCGACCAGGTATCCGGACAGTGTAACTGTAAGCAGGGCGTGTTTGGGAAGCAGTGCGACAAGTGTCGACCCTCCTACTTTAACTTCACCGACGCCGGCTGCCAATTCTGCCACTGCAACATCTACGGATCCATCGAGGACGGGAAGTGCGACGAGGTCAGCGGAAAGTGCGAGTGTCGGGAGAACGTCGAGGGGACCATGTGCGAGAAGTGCGCCGACGGCTTCTTCAACATCACCAGCTCGCACGGCTGCGAGGACTGCCTGTGCGACGTCGTCGGATCCGAGGACGTCTCCTGCAACCTGATCACCGGCCAATGCGTCTGCAAACCCGGCGTGACCGGCCTCAAGTGCGACGCGTGCGCGCCCAACTTCTTCGGACTCACCGACGCCGGATGCAGCGAGTGCGAGCCGTGTCCGGCTGCGGGACAAGTCTGCGACCCGGTCGACGGCAGCTGCGTGTGTCCCGAGAACACGGTCGGCGAGATGTGCGAGAACTGCTCCGCGAACGCGTGGGACTACCATCCGCTGAAGGGCTGCAAACTGTGCGAGTGCTCCGACATTGGCAGCGACGGCGGCATGTGCAACACGTTGACCGGACAGTGCAAGTGCAAGGAGGCGTACGTGGGACTGAAGTGCGATCGGTGCACGCACGGCTTCTTCAACTTTCCCACGTGCGAACCGTGCGGATGTGTGGCCGCGGGGACGGATCCGTTGCAGTGCAAGGATGGACAGTGTCTGTGTAATGAGGCAGGAGAGTGCCCGTGTAAGGTGAGAGCAGACATGGCCTAAGCGGGGGGTTCTAGGCCATATACATATGTGGCCTAGAAACAGCAATTTTGGGTTTCTAGGCCACCGGGGAACCTGATGGCCTAGGAATTCAACTTTGGGTTTCTAGGCCGTATTCATGAGTGGCCTAGGAACAGCGGCTTTATGTTCCTAGGCCGTACACATAGGTGGCCTAGAAAACATCAACGTTGGGTTTCTAGGCCACCGGAACATGATGGCATAGGAAATCAACCTTAGCTTTGCTAGATGACCCAATGATAATTGTCTAATAGAGCGCACTTCCATCCCCATTGTCAATAGAGCGCACTTCCATCCCCATTATCAATGGAGCGCACTTCCAACATCTCTCTCCATTTGCAGAAAAACGTGCGAGGCGGAAAATGCGACCAGTGTGCGGAGGGAACGTTCAGTTTGGACGGCGCAAACGCGAAAGGATGCACCGAGTGCTTCTGTTTCAATCGGACAGCCACGTGTGAACAATCGACTCTCGTGTGGCAACAGATGTATTCCGAGGATCGACGAGCCGTCTTCCAGGAGCCGTGGGAGTTCTACACAAAGAGGCACAACATCAACTTGTTGAGGGTGAGTTGAGGGAGACGCAGACGGAGAATCATTATATCTCGAGATTGATAAGAGATATCAAAAAATTGTCAAGAGCAAACTTGTAGTCCTAGTTTTGATCTACAAGTTTGCTGTTGACAACTTTTTGATATCTCTTATCAATCTCGAGATATAATGATTCTCCGGCAGGGGTGCCGCTCTCCTTTCCGGGATCACCGGAATTCCGGATTTCCGGAATTTTGGTCAACTTGATTCTCGGAAGTTTCATTCAAATGTAGCCGCTTTTTTATCCTTTTTCCGAAAGTTTTGGAGAAAATCGCCAAAAAACGGAAAATTCCAAAAAATCCTCTAAGCCCCGCCCATTTTGCACGCATTCTACGCCAAGGCGCGGAACCCGCGAGGTGTCGGCCGCACTGAATATAGGCATGTGGGTGGTGGCGCCGCGGGGTTTTCGCATGTTTTCGGGAAAAAGTGTGTGAAATGAGCTAGAAATGCCATTTTCCAGGCCTCACCGTCGCACTTCAATAGCTACCCAACGGACGCCACACCGCTCTACTGGCCCCTTCCCACGACGATGATGGGCGACCGGACGACGAGTTACAACGGATTCCTGCGCTTCAAAGTGTGGAACGAGGACAATCGTCGCGGTGTGCACGGCATCCGCCCCGACCAGCAACACTTCCGCTACTTCCCGCAAGTGATCCTCGTCGGCAACAACCGCATCGAGTTGGAGCACATCCCCGTCGAGATCAACGACGACGGCATCTACAAGATCCGCGTGCACGAGTCCGAGTGGCGCGCACGTCACTCGCCCGACCTCTCGCTCACCCGCAAACAGCTGATGGTCGCGTTGCAAAACGTGCAGGGTATCTACGTCCGCGGCAGCTACAACTATCCGGCACGCGGCGACGCCATCAACCTGCAGGAGATCTCCCTGGACGTCGCCGTGCCCGAGAAGAGCACCCTCGTCGCCGGGCTCGCCACCTCGAGAGCGGTGGGTGTGGAGCAGTGCTCGGCGTGTCCGCAGGGCTACGCGGGCCTCTCTTGCCAGTCGCCCGACGAGGGTTACTGTCGGAAGAAGCATCGGGACTATTTGAATTTGGCCGACGATTTGGCGCTCATCGGGTGGAGTGAGCCGTGCTCGTGCCACGGACACTCGCAGACGTGCCATCCGGACACGTGTGTGTGCCAGGATTGCGAGCACAACACGTTCGGCGACTTTTGCGAGCACTGCCTTCCAGGATACATTGGCGACGCGAGAGAGGGCGGGGGAAGCGCGTGCACGAAATGCGCGTGCCCGCTCGTCGAGAACTCGTTCAGCGACTCTTGCGTGCCAGTCGACCATGGCCGAGGCTACGTGTGCAACGCGTGCAAACCCGGCTACACTGGACAATACTGCGAGACGTGCGTCGCCGGCTACTACGGAGACCCGCAGCACGCTGGGGGCACGTGCGCCCCGTGCGATTGCCACCCGGACGGCAGCCTGCACGGCGCGTGCAACCCGCTGAGCGGACAGTGCGAGTGCAAGCCCGGCGTGACGGGCAGAGACTGCTCGCGGTGTCAGGAGCGGCACGCGTTCATCAACCGAGTGTGCACGTCGTGCGATCAAGGATGCTACCTGCCGCTGATGGAGACGCTCGACGCGATGGAAGAGCACCTCGGCGCGCAGAACTTCTCCAATTTGAAGCCGATCCCGTGGAAGAGGGTGTGGAGGATCGGGAACGAGACGCTCGGCCTTAAGCAGTTTGTGACGTCGATCGATAAGGACGGCGAGTTGGTGAAGGACTCGAAGACGACGAAGGAGGCGTTCGGGCTGTTGGACGAGGTGTCGTTCCAGCTCGGCAGATCCACAAAGTCCGCCACGTCGATTGAGCAGTTCACGGCGCTCGCGGAGAAGTTGATCCTCGACGCGCAGATCTTCTACGCGAACGCCTTCAACACGACCAACTTCTTGCGGATGTTCGCCGAGCACGGAGCGACGACGATCGGAGGAGCCGCACTGGACGGGATGCTCATGGAGGCGGAGGCGCATCTGAACGCCACCCAAGACCGCGGCGAATACATTGAGAAGCGACACAACCGCGCGCAACAGGAGCATCAGAAGGCTGACGAGCTGCTGAAGGCGGTGACGGCGAAGAAGTTGAACGAGACGATTTTCGAGGATCTGAAGAATCGGATCGAGGTGTTCGAGCAGTGGATGAACGACTACCGCGAGACGATCTACGACGTGGCGAAGAAGGAGACGCAGGACGCGGAGCGGATGAGCAGTGTGGTCGCCAAGCGGATCGAGCGGTATCGCGAAGTGTCGAATGAGATTGAGAAGTTGCGCGTCGAGGCCGAGGATCAGATCGCGTCGGCGAAGAACGCCGTGGAGAAGGCGCGGGCGGAGGAGCTGATGAATATGGTGGAGGACAAGGAGCGCATCAACATGACGCTCGCCGAAATGCCCGAACTCGTCGAGCAGTGCCAGAATATCACTTTGTTGTGGGTTTTTTGAAGTTGAAATTAACTTGAAATTCAAACTCAATTATCTTAACTTAGACTGTAGAAAAATTGATAAGTAAGATGGGCAATCGATAGGAAATTAGGTGTAGATCATTTTCCTAGTTGATCACTTTTTGATAGGACTGATGGTTTTCGAGATATCAACTGATTAGCAAGTTGTGTTTTTTTGGAAAATTGCTCAGATTTCAAACGGGTTTTTGACAGTGTTATCAGTGATGGAACATGTCATGTTATTACAACAATCGATAGGAAATTAGGTGTAGATCATTTTTCTAGTTGATCACTTTCTGATAGGATTGATGGTTTTCGAGATATCAATCGATTTTTGAACTGTGTTTGTTTTTTTTTTTTGAAAATTTGCTTGTGAAGTTTCAGACAATTTCCAGACATTCCGATTTTTCACATTCTTTCAATATTTTGATATATTGTTTGCCATGTCTCTGACTATTTCCTGTCCAAAACCCAGCTCAAACGGAGCATTTTGAGCAAGGTTGTGCTCATTTGAACATTTTCATTTTTTCTCTTTTCCTGAAAACACGCTTCAGAAATCAATCGATATCTCAAAAACTGTGATTGATATCGAAAAGTGATCAACTAGGAAAACGATTTACAGATGATTTCCTATCGATTGGTATAATAATATGATATGTTTTATTACTGATAACTTTCTGAAAAACTTGTTTGAAGTTTGAGAAATTTTTTGAAAAACACGTTCCAGTAACCAATTGATATCTCTAAAACCATAGTACCTATCTGAAATTGATCAATTAGAGAAGTGATCTACAGATGATTTCCTATCGATTGGTACTTTTACTTGTCAAGTTTCATCGCTGATAAGCTATTGAGAACACCTCTGAACATCAGAAAAATTTTTGAAATTGCCGAGAACACTGTCTTCTAATCACTTGATATCTCAAAAACCATGGCTCATATCAAAAAATTGATCGATTAGAAAAATGATCTACAAATTATTTCCTATCACAGCTCAAAGTCAACGAAAAGTTTTCCAGGTACTCTCAACTAATCGACGAATACGACGACGAGTACGTCCAAGCGGCCGCCCGTCACGCCACCGAACTCGAGAAACAAGCGCAAACGATCGTCGATCGGTTCGCAGACACGCGCGCCGAGACGGAGAACCCGCTGAAGGCGTCGCACGCCTACGAGAACATTGTGGAGGCGCTGAAGAACGCGTCCGCGGCGGTGGACGCGGCGAGCGAAGCGGCCGACGCGGTGGAGAAGATGATCGGCACAGGAGCGGCGGCGGCGGCGGGCGACGCGAACGAGGAGAGTCTGACGAGTCTGCTGGGTCGAGTGCAAGCGATGAACGTGTCGAGCGGCGAGGAGGAGGCGCGCACGGTCGTCGAGATGAAGGCGGCGAAGGAGCGCGTCCGCGAACGACTCGCCACCCTCAACGAGATGAAGATGGGCATGACGAGGCGGCTGGCGGCGATCCGCAACGAAGCGTCCTCGTGGGACGACAAGCACGATCGGATGTACTCGGTGCTGAAGAACGGCGCGAAGACGGCGCACGACCGAGCGTCGGCGGTGAAGAAGGAGGCGGAGGCGATCAAGACGGAGATCACGGCGATCCGGCTGGAGGCCGAGAAGCTGATGAACAGCACGTCGGGCGGCATTCAGGACGAGATGGAGAAGATCCGAACGGCACGAATCGGGCTGGAGTACGGCGCGCAGAGGCTTGGCAAGGTGGGCCGGTTGAGTCAGACGAATCAGGGAAGAGCCGACAAGATGGCGAGGAGCATTGCGCTGCTCAAGGACAAGATCGAGCAGGCGCGCGAGAAGGCCCACCAGATCCGTCTCGCGCTGAGCTCCGGCGAGCGGGCGCTTTGCAAACGGTCGTACATCTCGCCGGCGAGCCCCTCGCCCATCAACACCCTCCACGTCACCTATCGCCCGTTGCCACGTGTCCCCGATGCGGTGGTGATTGTGACGAAGACCAAGGGCAAGCGGACGCAGCCTTCCGAGTACATTGCGATCGAGGTCAAAGGGCAGAGGATCGTCGCTCATTGGGACGTTGGATCCGGGAAGAGGATGGCGACGAACAGTCACCCGATCAACTACATTCCCTCGAATGACAGGGTCACTTGGTATCATATCGACGTCCAGCGGACCGGCAACGCCGTCAACTTGACGGTGTCGCTCAAGGAGAGCTACGATGGGGGATTCAAAGCGCGCGGGCCGCCCGTCTCGGTGTTCGTCGGCGATGCTGCCGCAAGCGCCAACATTGTCTTCAACACGGTCCCCGGCGAGACGACCCTCGACGTGGGCACCGATGAGGCGACCGCAGGGCAGATTGGCTTGGCCGCTCACCACTTCTCGGGCGTCATCGGCGGCCTCCGCCTAGACGACGTCACGCTGAATCTGTGGGCGTTCGACGAGACGACGCGCGAGTGCGAGGGAGCGAATTCCCCGCCGAGGGCCGCCCGTCGAGGGCATCTCTTCCGCGACGGGTTCGCCAACGTCACGCAGCACGTGTCGGAGAGGACGATGTCGGCGATCACGGTCGTCTTCTCCGCCTACTCACCGCACGGTCTCGTCTACTTTAGAGGCAGCGAGTCGAGCGGCGACTTTGTGGTGATCTACCTCAAGGAGGGAAGAGTGGTGTTCAAGATCAACCTCGGCGGCGGATCGGTGGCCGAGTTGACGTCTCAGAACGAGTACAACGATGGGCGCGAGCACGTGATAAAGGCGATTCGGACTGGCACGGAGATGTACTTGCAAGTGGACTCCGATGCGGACCGATTCAACACGGTGATCCCTGGCGAGAACACCGCACTCAACATTGACAACGAGCAGCACTTCGTCGCCGGAATCCCCCGATCACTTGATATCGATCGATTCGCCGAGCACTCGATCCCATGGTCGGGCTTCGTCGGGTGCATCCTAACGGTCAAACCGTCGCAGGTGGGCGAGCTCGACTTGGACCACGCCGAGCACTCGCGCGGCAAAGAGGACGGATGTCCGTTCAACGAGCTGCTCTCCATCGGAAGCGTCGTCGGATTCGCCCGTCCCGGATTCCTTATCACTCACGGCGTCTCTATTGATAACTCGTCGAGCTTTGGATTCTCGTTCCGGACCCGAGAGGAGAATGGAACGCTCGTCTATCAATCGTCGAAACTGATGAGGGTGACGAAGCGCGACGCGGGTGCGGATGGGAGTGGATTCATGGCGTTCTACTTGTTCCGCGGCTACCTGGTACTGCACTTCGGGAAGGATGCGTCGTCGAGAAAGGAGGTTGTCACTTTCCGATCGAGCCAAGTGTATAATGATGGGCAAGCGCATGCGGTCTTCATGTCACGGAACGGAAAATCGTGAGTTTTCTTGTGTTTCTGCAGCCGACACCTCGCGGGACCCGCGGGGCGCCGGCGCCTGTGATGTATCGCACAAGCAGCCGACACCTCGCGGGTTCCGCTCGTCACCGTGCTTTTCGTGTGAAAAGGGGCGGGGCTTAATTCTCCGCGCCACAAGCGCGCCAAGAATCGCTATCAAAACGCTGAATTCTTCCAGAATCTCGCTGAAAGTGGACGATAAGGAGGTCGGAGAGACGCAGACACTCGCCGACGAGTCGCCCATCGGCTCGCCGGCCGGAAAACTGATCATTGGCGGTTTCAGCGACGATTTGAGCCCGCAAAACAACGAAATCCCAATGACGACCTTCTTCATCGGCTGCATCTCCGACGTGTTCCTGAACCTGAAACGCGTCCCGCTGACGCCTCAAAAGCATCAAGCGCAAATCGGAATGTGCGCCATGGACCAGACACACGGCCTATTGCCAATCGAGGAGCCGTTGGACGCCGACGGACACAACGGACATCGGAAAGCGTCGAAATTGAGTCTGGACCAGGCGGCGCATCGCAATTATTATGGTGAGAATGTTGGAAGTTCCCCCTCAAACCCCTTATTTTTCCAGAAGTCTCCACCACTCAATCCTCCCATTTGAGCGTTGATTCGGAAGCGTCGGAGGGCTCTTGTGGAGCCATTGGAGCATCGTTGCGAGATGGAAAAGGCGCGGTTCGGTTTGGAATCGCAAAATCCTCGCATAGCAGAGTGAACTTCGAGGCGCCGTATCCGAGTATTACAGAGTGAGTGCGCCATTCCCATGCCATTTCGGCGCCCGCGCTTCTCAAGCCCCGCCCCTTTTCCCACGAAAAGCACGGCGGCGAGCGGAACCCGCGAGGTGTCGGCTGCGTGTGGGATACACCACAGGCGGCGGCGCCGGGCGCGACCCGCGAAGTGTCGGCCGCACGCTATTCAGAGAGAACAATTTTTTGCAGCTTCACCGTCTCGCTCTCCCTCCGCTCGGACGCATCGAACGGAATGATTTGGGCGTGGGCCAACTACAAAAACTACACGCGCTACATCTTCCTCGACATGATCGACGGCTTCGCAACCGTTGAAGTCAAGGGGCACAAGCAGCCGAAGATTCTGAAGCATTTGGGACGACGGCTCAACGACGGACAATGGCACGATGTGGTCGTGGAGAAGAGGGAGCGGAGTCTGAAGTTGCGCATCGACGAGTTGGAAGCGGTCGAGATGGCCGATTGTCCAACGCCGAAAGTGATGCGGCGACGGATGTACGTCGGAGGCGTTATTTCGAAGCATCGTTCGCGATTCCCACAGTTGGACACCCCTGGCTTCGACGGATGTGTTCGCGATTTCACCGTCGACACGACCAAGTACATTCTGGACAATCCGACGTCTTCGCGAGACGTCGTCGCGTGTGCGAAGCCGACGAAGGGCGTCTACATCCATCACGCCGGCTTCGTCACTTTCGATCGGGCCGCCCGTGTTCAGGGTTCCACGGACGCGCTCAAAATCTCGATGGAGTACCGGGCGACGAGTGTCGAAGGGCTTCTGCTTGCGATTCTCGCGAATTCGCGACCCGAAGGCACCCGATTGACACTGGAAATGCGTCAGCAACAAGTCATGGTCACTTTGACTCACGAGGACACCGGGCTGGAGATGCGCGACGCGTTGCCTATGCTCCGCCCGTTGTGCGACTCCCAATGGCACTCGATCGATTTGATATTGGACTTTGAGACGGAGAAATTGACGTTGGAGATTGATGGGGTAAGCGAACGCGCTCTAATGAGAATAATCGGAATCTGTGGTTTTCACTAGAGAAAACAGGATTTTAGTTGATAATTCAATATTCCAATCGATAGGAAATTGAATGTAGATCATTTTTGTAGTTGATCACTTTTTGATAAGAGCTATGGTTGGCGAGATATCGATTGATTACAAATATGTGTTTTTGCACAAATTCAAAAATTTATCAGATTTCAAACGGGTTTTTGGCTGGGTTATCAATAATAAAACGTATCAAGTTATTATATCAATCGATAGGAAATCATCTGTAGATCATTTTTGTAATTGATCAATTTTTGATAGGAACCATGGTTTTTGAGATATCAAGTGATTAGAAAACAGTGTTTTCAAAAGTTTCGAAAACTTCTCTAATGTTCAGAGGTGTTTTGCAAAGCTTATCAGTGATGAAATTTGACAAGTAAACAAACCAATCGATAGGAAATCATCTGTAGATAATTTTTGTAATTAATCACTTTTTGATAGAAGCTATGGTTTTCGAGATATCAAGTGATTAGAAAACTGTGTTTTTTGAAAGCTTCAAAATAATAGATTTTCAGATTACCGATTATCGATTTTTCAAAATTTCCCAAGAAAATGGAGAATTATCGATTTTTGAATGTTTCCAATTTTTCCCAACAAATCGCTGATAATCAATATTTAAAAATCGTTCTACTATCGGATGTCATTGAAATGGCCCCGCAATCAAGGAGAGCTCTGCCGGAGAATCATTATATCTCGAGATTGATACGAGATATCAAAAAGGTGTCAATTGCAAACTTGTAGTCCTAGTTTTGATCTACAAGTTTGCTGTTGACAACGTTTTGATATCACTTATCAATCTCGAGATATAATCATTCTCCGGCAGAGCTCTGATAGTAGATTTCCCACCAAAAATTATCGATTTTTCCATTAAAAAAAGCTCAATTTTTGCAGGAAAAGAACGAGATGCCAATCGAAGGATACACGCCGGCAGCTCACGAACAACTCGTCGGCCTGCCGCTGAACATCGGAGGAGTCTCCGTTCCGACCGCCGAGAAATTGTCGACGAACTCTTTGACCGGATGCTACCGACACTTGCACATTGGTGAGAAACCGGTCTTCTTCGAGAAAGCCGCAAAAATCAATAAAGCGATCATTGATGGATGCCCCACAGAATAGTCTTTTTAATCGATTAATCAAATATTTCTCTGTCTCTGCCAATTCTCTTTTTGCGTGTACTTTTTTTTTGTCGATTTCGAAATCTCTTAATTTCTGTATTTTTTTTTCAAAAATGTTTTCAAATATTTATTGCATGTACTTGTTTTTCCCTATTTCTTTTAATAAAACAAAAAAAAACTTCAAAAATAATGCGCACTTTTCGAAAATTCAGCCGGCTTTGAAAACCGTGTCCGCCCGCGAAAATATGAAAATTCAAATGAGGTTTCGCTCAAAACCCCGTGCTCCTCAGAAAGAATATCCCGAAAGAACGCTATTTGAACGGAATGTTGTTAATTTTTAATTTTTTAAAAACCTTATTTTTTTAGTGCCGTTAAAATAGAGTATTTACTGAGAAACTCCCTTCGTTTGGAGCAGTCTCCTGTGTCCCACCAATGTCCCACAATGTCCCATATTATCCGTCCTGCAAACGTTGAAACTTCTGCGCCGACCGCGACGCAGCCGCGACGCGGCCGAATATGCGTTCTCTCGCCACGAATACGGCTTTTTCGACGAAAAGCACGGTAGAAGAGCCGCGTCGCGGCTGCGTCGCGGTCGGCGCAGAAGTTTCAACGTTTGCAGGACGGATAATACAATCCGACAGTCTGCACACCATCTAATCTCTGAAAAAAAACCGACAATCGCCCAGGCCCACTTGCCACGTGGAATGTGCGCACGGAGGCCGAGTGGCCATTCCCCCTCTTCTTCCCGGCCCCCGGGGGGTAATCGTAATCGCCCCTTTTGTCCCCCCCAATCGCATTGCTCTCCCGCACTCTGTTCCCCTTCAGTGCGTACCATGTCGAAACCCCTACCAATTCTATCGCACATGCCGTGGAATGTGTTGCAACTGATTGTCGACGAAACGGATTTTATTTCAAGGTTTATCTTTTTTTTTTTGATATTATCAAAATCAGCGGATTTTTATTTATTTTGTCGCAATTCACAATTTATCGATTTCTTGTCGGAAATTCACTTGAAATGAGCGTTTTTAATAGTATCCGTCCTGCAAATGTCGAGACTTTTGCGCCGATCTCGTCGCGAACACTGTTTTTTCGACGAAAAGTACGGTAGAAACGTTTTTTCTTCACGCGTCGCGGCTGCGTCGCGGTCGGCGCAGAAGTTTTAATTTTTGAAGAGCGGATGATAGAAATCATTGAGAAGACAATGGAAAATGTGCAAAAAAAAACAACAAATTGATAAATATATATTTACAAAATAAATAAAAAATGGACCAAATGACAAAAAAAATTCCAATTTTTTATCGATTTTTTGCAGATTAAACCTCCGAAAGTGCTCTCGAAAACTGCGCACTATCGTCGACAGCACGGAGTTCGCAATCGATTCGATTACCGTCCGCCTCGACAATTTATTGATTTCGCTCGAGATCCAGTACTGGGAAAGTCAGAAGCAAGTCGACTTATCGATTGAGTACCATGTCCATCCGGTGGGTTGTGTGAGAAAATACAACGATCGCGAGCAATTGTTCGACAACCTCGAGCACCCGATCGCCCTGGCCGTTGCCGATCTGGCGGCGCTCGTGAATATTCGAAAACTCGAAGTAGATCACTTGAATTTCGAGCAGAACCCATCGCCGCTCACTTTCTACCTACCCCCGCCGGATCAGAAGACTCGCGACGTCGCCGCCCTTTTTGTGCATTTGAAGGGAAAATTCACTCGAAAGTTGTCCATTTCTGAGTTGGATATTGATTTCGCAGTTTCCATCGAGCAACTCAAATGCCTCCTCGAGCACATTCACTCGGGAACGAGTCTCCGCATTAAATTGCGCAAAAACCACGAGAACATCGACGAGCTCACCGGCACGGAGCACTGGAAGCGCGCGAGACTCCTGAACCTCGAAGCCGATGAGTACCCGATCGATAAAATGGCTCACTTCAAGTTGTGCTTCTTGAGAAATCCGCCCATTTCGGTGCAAGATGTGAAAATTGTTGTGGAGGTGAGAGAGGAAGATAATAATTGCACTTAATTGCGTCATCAATTGTTTTTCAGAACGCATTGAAACACGGCGCCGAGTTCGGAATGGCCTATTTTCGTGGAGTGCGATACGACGATTACCCGGAAGTGTGTCGCTATTTGTCGCAGAACCTGTACAGGGATGATGGGAAAGTAAGACACTACCGGATCAGAGGCGAGCACTTCAACTTCGAAATCAAGACGACGCTGGAGGAGTTTCGCATTGAATGCGACGAATCGAGACGCTGGATCAGCTGGATGAATTGATCAGTGAGCTAAGTCTGAATGATAATGAAGCATGAATAATAAAAATTTGAAACCTTGTCCAAGATGCCTATGACTAACACAATCGGAACGTTCATTCTAGCAATTTGAGACGAAGTTTCGGAGGAGAGTATTAAGACGATTTAGGCGAGAAAAATGAGGGGGGAAGGAAACAAAAGAATGGTGTAGAAAATAATAAAATGAAGTGATGATACAAAAAGCGAGATTTGGAAAGTGGATCGGTTGGATTGAATGGGTGGTTGAGGAGGGTAGGGAGGAGAATAGCATGGTTTAAGCATTTGCGAATGACATGTGGTTGGATACGCTAGGAAGGTGAAGGGAAAATTGTAACTGGGAACGAGAAGGCGTCAAAGTGGGATGGGAAGAGTGTGGGGGGAGGGAAGTGAAGCGTCCAACGAGAGCGAAAGTGCCTATCTAACAGCGAGAAATTAAAATGAAAGAGTCGTCCGAAAAATAAGAAAATTATAGAGAGATTATAGTGGATGGATACTGATCAAAGGGAACAACAATTGCTGCTAAATAGTGTGGTTGAGGGGAGGAGAGTGGGTGAAATTCAATCATATTTGAAATAGAACAAAACAAAATGTTTGTAGGTGGAGTAGCGGACGGGGGAGAAGCGAGATTGCTTATATAGGACGAAGACGTGGGGGGAAGTATCGTGTGTTTGTGTGTGTGTGGTGTGTATCGGGCTTGATTCGGATGATGATAGGGCAGAGGGTACAACGCGTCTTTTGTGTGATCGATGCACAGGTGTAAAGAGAAAGAAAAAGTACCGTAATCTCGTGACGTGTACGGGAATTGCAATAGGAGATGAGAAATGTTTTCGAGGGCGACGGGGGGTGGTGAATGGGAGGAAACACACGCGCACAGAGAAAATAGATTAAAAGGAGGGCAGAAAATGAAAAAGCGGATAAAAGCTTGGCGAAAGAGAGGAGGAGAAAGAGAGAGATAGAGTGGATAGCACAAGAATGACATGAAATATGAAGAATTTGGCAATTTGTGAGGAATTGATAATCGGCGAAACAATAATGATGGCGACTAGCCAATTTTCCACAAAAATACTAAATCGGAAAAAGCGCTCTAATGCGAGAGAAGGTGAGAAGGAGAGCGAAACGGACGGAGAATGGCATGATGATTAGCCGAGGAACGAGTAATCGTAGTAGTGATCCGGTGGTCCTCCACTGTTGTCGAACGTGTCGCGCGAGGTGCTCGGGCCGGCTCCGTCGGGACCCGGCGGTGGTGGTCCTTGATGGTGATGGTGGTGACCCGGCTGGCTTCCAGGAGCGTATCCCTGTGGTGCTGGTATGAGGCCGGCTTCGATGAGCGCCTCGGTGATCTTTTTCGAGAGCTGCGTCACCTCGATCTTCGAAGTTACCACTCCGATCACTAGCTTGTCGTGCTCGTTCTGCAAGGTTCAAATGTTGCGTGGAAGTTGAGAATCGGTGTCGATTACCTTCTGGGTCTTATCCATCCACGCCTCCACATCGTCCTTCTCGTCAAAGTTCGAAGGGCGACTGTCCCCCTGAAAGAAGAGCTCTTGTTGAAGATTCATGCATATCCCAAGAGGAGTTCTATCCAGTACACGTTCTAGAGTTTCTATCTAGCCAGCCTACAACCAGTCACCAGAGAATTGATATCCCGGCCGCGATTGTGCTCTATTGAACGGACAGTGCGGTTTCAATGGAGCACAATTGCAGCCAAAGGGGTGCGGTGCTCGAACGTGGAGCATTTTTGAGCCGCACCCCTCTTCGCGTGAGAGGACGATGAGAAAGAGAAGAGAAAGAGAAAGTGGGAGGGAGGTGAAAGGGAAAGAGAGTGACGAGAGAGAGAAGAGACATAGAGAAACACACCAATTTTTTGAGCTCTTCCTCAAATCCGTCCAAACGTGGGATAACCGTCAAAATTTCGGTGAGCAAGTCCAAAACGTTGGGCGGAATGTGTGGCAGTGACAGAAGCGAAATGTCGAGATGCCCCTTTTCAACAGCTAATTTTAGGCTTTCCGCCAGTTTCTTCTGGCCTCCTCCGCTACTTTCATCGTCCGACGGGACTCCGCCCATCACCGCCGAAGCCATCGACAACATACCGAGAGGCACCGCGGACGACATTGGTCCTCCGCTCACCGGCATTGCAGCGCCTACAAAGAATGAAGCATTATCTTTTGGGAGGCCATCTCGGAGAGATACACTCCACTCACCGTCCATCACATTCGGCCACATCGAGCCCACACCATCGCCACCGTTGTCACCGTAGACTCCTTGCGCGAGATGATGATGATGGTGCTGCTGCTGTTGTTGCTGTTGTTGCTGCATGTGGTGCGCGAAGAACGGGTTGCGCGTCTCGCTGCTCGACGGTCCGCCGACAACGTTCGGCAGATTCCACGGCGACATGCCGTCGTCGTGCGGATGCATCGGATGCTGCTTGATACCTTCCTCCCAGCCGCCTTTCGACGATCCTTGGTCGAACTCTGAAGATTTGTCTACTTTTACAGTGAGAAACACCCGTTCCCCTCCAAAAGTGGCTCACCGCTCTTCTCTCCGCCAAACTCGTTCGGCAAATCGCCCCAACCGCACGCCACAATCGGCCGCTTTCCGACCTTCATCGTCGCGTTCGCCTCTTCTTCGGCTTGCTGTTGAGCCTGTGCGACGACTTGCGGATTGTCGGAGCCGAGACGACGACGCAGCGCCTCCTCGTTCAACGTCTTCTTCTTCAGATGAGACGGGCACCGAGCCATCGCCACTTCGAAGTCCTCCTCTTGACCCTCGGGCACGATCCACTTGCGAATCGGCTTCGCGTCTGAAAATTTATTCTCATTTTCCAGTCGAAACCCATCTCAAACTCACTGGAAACATCGGCGTCTCCCCAATGCAAGAGTCCCTTGTCTCTGAGGATCTTCTTCCTCTTCGCATCCTCGTCATTCTCGTCCGTCCACATCGAATAGTCGTCCATCGACGAGGTCGTGATTTGGAAGCCATTCTGTCCTCCGCCTCCTCCATGATTTCCGCCTCCCATCTGATGATCGTGCTGCCCGCCGCTCATCTGCGAGCCCATCGAGAACGGCGACGGCGCGAACGGCTGCTGCTGTTGGTTTCCGTAGAATTGCTGTCCGCCGGGCGTCTGTCCGCCCATCATCGGCTGCATCATTGGCGGGATGTAGCCGCCGTTCTGATGTCCACCACGCTGGTAGCCACCTTGCCGATTCGACTGCATCCGCTGCCCGTATCCGCCTTGGTTGCCGCCGCCTCGTTGTCCGAACGGAACGTGATGCGGTGGCATATTGTGACCGCCGTTGCCAAAGTTCGGATCGTAGAGCTCCTCTTGCGGCGCAAACGGAGCCGGTTGATTCCATCCGCCCTGCTGCACCGGCGGCGGTGGCACTTGCGACATATCACCGTACTGTCCGGGCATCACCTGCGACGGCGTCGACGTCATCGACATCTCGCCCATTCGCATATTGATATCCATCATATCGGCCGGCATTCCGTTCATCGGATACGGCGCCATGAATTGCTGCTGTTGCGGCTGATGACGGAAGCCCGGAGGCATCATTCTGTTCATACCGCCTAGAAAAATCGTTGTTTATTTGAAAAAAAAAAAGGAAATCTCACCATGATGTTGATTGGGCATCCGATTCTGATTATGCATGCCGCCACCACGACGGCCTCCTCCGCCACTGTTCATGTGATGTGCTCCTCCACGGCCACCAGGTCCTTGCCAACCGTCCCCGTTCATACCCGGATCCACCTCGTTTGGCTGCAAGAGAAAAAGAAGTGAAAATTTGTATATATTCGTAGGCCGTCGTAACGTGCCGTCCAACTAAATAAGCATCAAGAGCGGAAAAGAGAGCAAGACGGGTGGTGCCCTTTGAGCCGGGGTGTGTGTGTGTGTGTGCGTGTGTGTATATGTGTGCCCGGAGAGACAGCCCCGAGGGCGCCAGGAGGAGCCAGGGACCACGGAAGAGTGGCACGAGAGAGTGCGTCAAAACGCGAGACGCAGCGAGAGACGAGAGAAAGACAGAGCACTTTCTGATGGACTAAATGGGAGCAGATGTGAGTGGTGGTGGTGGAAGATTTGCGTCGATGAAAAGAGATGGAAAAGAGGGAGAGGGGAAAAGAAAGAGGAGAGCGTTTCAAAGTTATGCTAATTATTCCTTGTGATCAAAGGTTTCGTTCAATGAATTCTTGTTGTGTGTGTGTGTGTGTGTGTGAGTGAGGCGGAGACATCAATGATTACAAAAGGAAAGTACGACAGAGCGAATTTCCATCAACTGGAAACAAAGGAAAGACCCCTTGTAGTCTTGATCGTCATGATAACCATTGCGTATCATGTATGTGTGTGTGTATTGCCATTAAACCGCAACAAATAGTGATGACGATTGTGAGAATAGGGGCAAATGGCAAGCAGGTGAAATATTCGAATTTTCCAAGAAAGAACCAGAAATTGAGGTAGGACATTGGGAAAGCTATTAAAAAAAAGAGAAAGACACTCTTTTTTCGAAGAAAGCGATATGAAGAACACAGCGGATACCGGTCTTTGACACCATCGAATCTTACACACACACACACAGTGCCGACATCACCGTCTGATCATGATCGCTTGAGAAAGGAGAAAGCAACAAAAAAATTTCGACAAATAAGGCAGTAACTGTCCTAATCGTCACTTTCGTGTAAAGAGGGGCGCCAGACACGCACAACCTCGCTCACACTCACTCACTGATCGAAACGGTGGGGAGGAGGGGTTGAGGAATAAGACCGCCGGAGATAGTGTGGCGGTGGCGCGAGACGCCGACAAGACGCACTGGGGTGAGTCGGAGGACAACTGAGGTCGTCGCCCCCCACCACCACACACACACATCGATCGATAAGTTCGACGGAGGACACGCGAGACGCAGAGAGAGAGAGAGAGAAAGAGAAAGAGGCACGGGCCGCGGAAACACACACGGAGACCGGACGACGGGCGGTGTGGACACTGGGGAGGCAAAGGCGATGCCCGGTTGTTGAACGAGGCGAGACGGTGCGTGTGTGTGTGTGTGGTGGCGGTGGTGGCGACGAGAGTGCCGGCGAATCGCCGGAGAAGCAGACAATCGGCGTATATGTACAAGAAAACGGGGTTTTGGGTGACGAGACTGGGAAGAAGTCGAAGACGCGCAGAGACACCGCGCGCCCAGATCTCTCATACGTTTCTCGTATGCAGCCGCCAGCGCCCTCCTCCTCCGACACCTTCGTCTTCTTCGTCTTCTCCTTTCGATTCTGGCGGCCACTTCACTTCACTTCACAGCGCCACGAATGCACTAATGAGAGTATGGCGGATGGAGAGGGCGCGCGGCGGCGAGAGAGAGAGGCGAAAAGGGCAGATGCGCCCCGCCGATACGGTGACGATCAACGAGGTCGACCGGGCTTAACGGACTGAGAGCGAGAGAGAGATTGAGAAAAGAAATTGATGGGATTTCGACGGACGGTGACGTCACGCCACTCGCACTTTTTTTTGTCTTCTGTTGGGGAGGAGGTCTTTACTCAATTTTGGAGAAAATTGAGAGAAAGAACGAACATGGCGCATCTGCTTCTGTTGGTGCTGCTGATAGTAGGCGCCGGTCTCGACGTGAAGTGGATGTCGCCATTGTTGGTGTCTGGGACCTGAAAAAAAGGCGAAAATAGAGAAAAAAATCAACTAAAAATTCACCCTGAAATCCTCCGTTGTTCATATCTTCAACTGTCTGATTTCTTGATGTTTCGGCTTACAAAACCCGCTCTGTAAAGTGGAAATTGCGAAAAAACGACAAAAAACGTCATGCGAGAGGCGAAAATTACGAAAAAGATCGAAAAATGATGAGATGTGATGAGACGAAAATCGCCAATTCGCGCCTACAGTAACCCGTTGCGGTTTAAAGGCGCAGCACTGATTTTCCCCCAAAAAAGTTATTGAATTCCGCCCAGTTTTCACCATTTTTCTCCCCGGAATTTGTGAAGAACGACAATTTCCAATGAAAATAAACACCTTGCAAGTTTAAAATCACTCAAAACCTTCGCAGAATGTCTGGAAAACCTGAAAATATCGAATTTCCCGCTCTTTCTCAAATTCCGGTCGCACTGCGAGAACTGTTCGATAATCTTGTTATAATGACAGTGTTGGACGACTATAAGATGATTAGATGACAATCGCATCAGAATTGTAATCAATTGATTGCAAAGAATTATCTCGACACCAGTTTTCTTAATAAAAACCGTTTGAGTGTGAAGTTTCGCTCATTTGTTCTGTTGTTTCGAAATTTTTGAATACTATTTATTAAATATATAAATTGTATTAATTCCCTTCCAGCAACAAAAAATGCCAACAGTGACTATGGAGCGTGTGGAGATTTTCTCGGCCGCCCATCGGTTGAATTCTGACAATTTGACAGCGGAGCAGAATAAGGAGACGTTCGGAAAGTGCAACAACTCGAACGGCCACGGACACAACTACGTTTGGAAAGTGGGTCCCGCCACGAATACCGTAGAATGTGCTCGATTTCCAGGTGAAGCTCCGCGGCGAAGTAGACCCGGTGAGCGGGATGGTGTACGATTTGGCGAAATTGAAGAAGGAGATGAATTTGGTGCTCGACACGGTAGATCATAGAAATCTCGACAAGGATGTCGAGTTTTTCAAGGTAGTCCAATCCCAATCGAGCGCACTTTCACAGGGTTCCCCTCTTTTCCAGACAACCGTAAGCACGTCGGAAAACGTGGCGATCTACATGTTCGAAAAGCTGAAATCGGTCATGTCGAACCCATCGGTACTGTACAAGGTGACAATTGAGGAGACGCCCAAGAACATTTTCACCTACAAGGGTCACTGAGAATTCCAAATAACCAACTGTGTAATGTATTTAATAATAAACCATTTCCTCTTTCTCTCTCTCACACACACACACGATATGATCTGCATATACCGCCTCGCCTCGCCGCCACACAGCAATTCTTTGCTTCCTCTCCTCGCCGCCCCACTCACAATGCGACCAGCCCGCGTGTCTGCGTCTCGCCTCTCTCGCTTCCCTATATGCAACGAAAGGGTGCTCCTCGGGACAGGCACACACACACACACACACACATACTTCAGCGCCTTATGAATGCTCCAGCGGCGACGACGACGACGACGACAACGACAACGATTTCCCTCATATTTTGCTCCGATTCGTGAAAAACACCCCGCGCCAATCACTCTCCTCCTCCTCTTCGCCGGATCGCTGGTCAATAGATTACGAAATATCGACGGGCCAAGTGACGTGCGATCCACGTGTGATGCTCTCGGGCGAGGGTGGTATTGGCGGTTGTTGCCGCGATTTTACACTCACTCTTCTTCTTCATCTTGCTCTCTCGAAGCTTTCCGTTCCGTTCGACCGACTGCTACTGCTGGCTGACTGGCTCCTCCTGACTGCTACGAAAAAGAAGAAGAGAGAGAAAGAAATAAAAGAGAAAATCAGAAATCAGATTGGCGGCGCCCTCGAAAATATACGTGCAAAACTGATAATAGCGCTGCAGCGCCATGGTTTTCGAGTTGTCAGCGCTCCGGACGTTTTCGCATTTTTTGCTCTGCATTTGATAACGATTTCGAGTTTCGCAACACCCTTTCGTGTACTTTTCTCGCTTTTAAGTGCTCGGAATTCGCTGAGAATGCGAAAAAACGGTGAAAAACCTGAAAATCGCAAAATTTTCGGAAACAAAATCGTCAATTTCAAATTTTCCCACGCTTTTCTTCCTATTCGATAGAGCGCATTTGCATTGTCTTCTCTAAACTTTTTTTTTGAATTTCTTCTCTTACAAAATCCATTTTTCTCCACCAAATTTCTCAATTTTCAGGCAGGATTCCTCGTTTCAAACCACTCGAAAACTAGCAAAATCAATTAATTTCTCAAAATTTCGCCCCGCCGTCAATCAAATTTGAATGAGCTCTCCCTTGATTCGAGAGACAACCGGATGTCTTGACAACAAAACCGTCGGCCTTTGCCTACTTCTCATCGTCAACGTGTTATGGGTTTTGTCGTCGGAGCTGACTAGGGTGAGTTTTTGTTTGAGATTTCGAAAAAAGTTCGAAAATGCATCGATTTTCCAGTTCATATTCGTCGACGAGGAGTTCCGACGTCCGTTCTTCACAGTCTACGTCAAATCATGCACCCTCATCGTGTACATGATTCGATATCTTCTGTTCGAAGCGAAAGACGAAGGCCCGTACAAGGTGCTCGTCAATGAGAGCAGTGTAGACTCGGAGTCGTACGAGTTGTCATGCGAGTCGTTGTCCCTCGAGGGCTATGAATCTGTGACTGACGTGGATTCTGATATCGAGTCTGTTTGTGTTGACGGGGAGAAGAGGAAGAGAAAGATACGATTCGCTGATAGGAAAGAAGTGAGTTTCTTCATGAAATTCTTGAAACTCGTTTTATTCTTCCAGATCCGCCGAATGCCAGCCTCCAATGCAGAAGACCAACGGAAGGCTCGTCTGCCGTACCGTCATCCGTCGCTCGACTGTCAATTTTATTTCTCCAGACACGTCAAGTATACATTGTTCTTCTTCGCCCCATTAGTAAGTCCTCTAGAGCTTTTCTTCCTATAATCCTAGCTATATCTAACGGTTTTGCAGTGGTTGCTGTGCTCGTTCACCTATCAAGCGGCGCTCGTGTTCACGTCCGTCTCGTCGCTCAATCTCGTTTCCAGCTCCTCGTCGGTCTTCGTTCTAGCGTTCGCCATCTGTTTTCCGAATGCTAACAACAAATTTTCCGCTTATAAGGTAGATTTTAGCAACTTCTTCATCATTTTTTCTTTACTTTGTTCCAAAACTTCGTCTGAATTCAAGCCTTTCTTTATTTCAAATAGTCAATTTTCAGTGCCTCCTAGTCGCTGTCAATATCGCAGGAGTTCTTCTAGTTTCTCATTTTATCCCGTCGTTTCTAGGAGCACTCTTTGCTCAGGTAAGCGCATGTAAGCGAATTATTTTTAAAAAAGCCAAAATCTTCAGATTTCTGCCCTCGCCTACGCAATCTACCTCTTCGCCTACGGACATTTTGAGGAGAAATACGGAAAAATCGACATAAACTTGATGTTCGGAACGATTGGAGTAATAGCGCTAGTCATTGGAACACCCACTCTAAATCTCCTTGACAAATTCGGAATCGAGTCGCTTCATCCGCTTCCGAATGCAATGCAGTTCTCGTCGATATTATTGTCTGCCTTGATTGGTGAGTTTTTTTTTGAGGGCTGCTTGATTTACCAAATTTCCTGTTTCTTCAGGAACGATAGTAGCCGATTACCTGTGGCTGCTGGCCGCCGGAATGTGCGACTCGCTGACTGCTTCACTCTCGTTGACCGTGTCCATCCCTTTATCATTTTTTGCCGACACTGTCATCCGGAATAAGGCTCCGTCACTCGCCCAGATCGTCGCTTCGATTCCGATCCTTCTGGCGTTCATCGGTGCCGCCTATGCACAAAACTCGACGTTTTCAATAAGGAAAGGGTTGTCGAAGCGGGTCCGGAAAGTCGACGTCACTTCATTAGCAGCGGATAACGAACATCTCATGGAAAACCTGTCTGACGAGTAGCAATAGACTCTTTCTTCTAGCTTTTCGTCTTTGTCGCTTCCCTTGTCACCTGAATCTCTGTATTTCTCCTACTCCTTACTGGTCCCTTTTCTTTTTCCTTTTTAGGCACACAAGGTTGTGAAGAAACAAGAAAACGCATATTTTCACTATAAAAACTAGTCATTTTGTGCACCCGTCATGTATTGGAAATTTGCTTTGGGGTATTTATGAAAATGAATCATCATCATTAATACGATTAGTTCATTCTTTTTTTTTTGCATATTCAACAATTCAAAGCAACCGAGCCATTCTTTCCTGCCCTGGGACATGCAGGTAGATTCCCCTAAGCGACGTCTCGTACATTTTTTTGTGATCGGAACTGTGGACTTTCGGTGGTGGTTCATCATCTTCTGAGCCGACTTCTGGCTCTGGTGACGTCGGAGTATACCGGTTCTTCGGATAGTAGCGAGCCAGGGAATTATACACTGA
The DNA here is from genome assembly GCA_963932285.1 of Caenorhabditis macrosperma. Classification (NCBI taxonomy): domain Eukaryota; kingdom Metazoa; phylum Nematoda; class Chromadorea; order Rhabditida; family Rhabditidae; genus Caenorhabditis; species Caenorhabditis macrosperma. The sequence goes on from OZ010622.1 coordinate 13,561,750, forward strand.
TGTATTTGTCTGAAAAGCAGAAATGATAATTTTTTACACAAAAACCGAAATTACCGAAACTTCTTTTCCGACAACGGTGCCAACAGGAAGCTCTGTGAACTTCAGGGAAGCGAGACAACTGGTACGCATACATTCGAGCACTCTTCTCTTGTCAGGACGGCCGGGATCCACAGAGCGCAGCATACGGCAACCGCATTTTGCGCATTTGTCCGTAGTCTGAATGAACTGTTCGTTGTTTCGTTTAGCTTAGGCTTTAATACCTGTGGTACTACTTGTGCAACTTCATCAATTTTTCGTTTAGCAACACGACGAAGAACTGGTGGAGCAGTTTCTTCAACTGCAACTGTTGACTGTGTCGATTGAGGTGTTGATGCGGCGGAAGTTGATGGTTTTGTTAGTAAATCGTCTGAACTTTTAAATTTAAGGTTGCAAGAATATCACGTACTAAGAACACACCGACTGAGTTCACATCATCCAGTTTAACAAGAAGATCCGACGTTACTTTGAAGGATCTGTCACTGGCTGCTCTCAAGAGTAGTTCAATTCTCTTATAATTGAGTTTGATAAGTGGTAGTAGTTTCTCCGTCGATTCCAGCATTTTTGTCTACAAATAATAAAAATTAAAAATTAAATTCAGCATTGTTTTTTGAAAAAAAAACACAAAAAACGCATTGAGCGTCCATTTTGAAATCGCGGTGGCGGCAGCCGTAAATCGACACACATTGGCTGCGAGAGATACGATGCCTCTTCGTGGCGAGACCCGCGTTGAATACTCAGCCGAACCCCTAATTTTTGCCTCCCTTTAATCGCAATTTTTCCGTTTTCTGAACTTTTTAGGCGAGTTTTTGAAGAATTTCATAGAAAAATACAATTTTATCGGCTTTTTCACAATTTCAGCTTTTAAAAATTGTTTTTTCCTCAAAACGTCGTCTTAAACTCGCTGTGAATGCGAAAATTTGGCCTAAAATTTCTACTCGTGTTTTTTGCTATTCTGACTTTAGGATCGTTTGCTTTTCGCATTTTTAAAAAATTCATTTAACATTTTATTCCGTTTTCAGGTAATAATGGCGGCCCGACCGCTCGTGACTGTGTACGATGAAAAGTACGAGGCCACTCCAGCCCAAGTCAGACTTCCAGCGGTTTTCCGCACCCCAATCCGTCCGGATTTGGTGAGCTTCATTGCTGACCAGGTTCGCAGAAACAAGAGACAAGCTCACGCCGTCAACACCAAGGCCGGTACGTATTTGTTTTCAGTTATCAGCAACGCATGACCATTATAGTTTCTGTTCGGTCATTTTCTAAAATCATGACCGAAATACTGAACAAAAGTTTTCAGGAAAGCAGCACTCTGCTGAGTCCTGGGGAACCGGACGCGCCGTCGCCCGTATCCCACGTGTTCGTGGAGGTGGTACCCACCGTTCCGGACAGGGAGCTTTCGGAAACATGTGCCGTGGAGGACACATGTTCGCCCCACTCAAGGTGTTCCGCCGTTGGCACCGCAATGTCAACATCGCCCAGAAGAGATACGCCATCTCTTCCGCTATCGCTGCCTCCGGAATCCCAGCTCTTCTCCAGGCTCGCGGTCACGTCATCGACCAGGTCAGTTTTTATAAAGGAAGTTGTTGTAAACAGTAGTATCTTTAGGTTGCCGAGGTTCCACTCGTCGTGAGCGACAAGATCGAGTCTTTCCGCAAGACCAAGGAGGCTGTCACCTTCCTCCGCCGCTCCCACTTGTGGGCTGACATCGAGAAGGTGAGTATTGATATCATATTGTGGCAGTTTTTAACTCAATGGTTTCAGGTCTACGCCACCAAGAGAAACCGCGCCGGAAAGGGAAAGCTCCGCAACCGTCAGCACAAGCAGAAGCTCGGACCAGTCGTCATCTACGGACAGGATGCCGAGTGCGCTCGTGCTTTCCGCAACATCCCAGGAGTTGATGTCTTGAACGTTGAGAGACTCAACCTCCTCAAGCTTGCCCCAGGAGGTCACCTCGGACGTCTCATCATCTGGACCGAGTCTGCTTTCAAGAAGCTTGACACCATCTACGGAACCACTGTCGCCAACTCCTCTCAGCTCAAGAAGGGATGGTCTGTGCCACTCCCAGTCATGGCCAACTCCGACTTCTCTCGCCTCATCCGCTCCGAGGAGATCGTCAAGGCCATCAGAGCCCCGAAGAAGAACCCAGTTCTCCCGAAGGTCCACCGCAACCCACTCAAGAAGAAGACCCTTATGTACAAGTTGAACCCGTATGCTTCTATTCTCCGCAAGGCTTCTCGCGCTACCGCGAAGAAATAAGTTCAACGTTGTTGATAAACTCTTTTGTTAATAACTATTACATTACTGAAACACATTGTTTGATATACCAGAACACTTTACTTCTTTTCTGAAGTTCAACATCGATCAGTTTATAAGTGACCATAAGCGGGACTACTTGAATTATCACATTTGCGGAATGTTTTGATGTTCCGATCTATGCGCTGTAGGATGTCCTTCATTGACTTCTCTTCTCGGTTGCTATCGACCCGTTCGGTAGCGGCAGGCACTTTTTTGCACTGTGATTGTTGTGTGGGAAGCTGGGGAGTAGGTGCGGATTGGGAATTGAAGATGGGTATTCGAATGAACTGCTTCATGAACAGCGCACTGGGAGACCACAGTTTGTTGGCGCGCACAAGGGATGATACCTGTAAACGGGTTCTCGTTTCGAACAAGATCTTGTTATCTTACCGAACAGTTGTGCTTCAAAGCGATCCTCTCTAGTGTGTCATCACTTTGAACTGGATAGATTGTGTAAGAGCATGGGGTGACCGGTGAGGATTGACTTTGCGTCGTCCCATAGCGGCGAACCTGAAAAGAACGTCGGTTGTCGAGTTGTCGAAGCCAGGCGTAAATTTAAAAAATTGGCTTCGTGGGTCACACGAAAATATTAATAGCGTTTATATGCAAAATCAAGTTAATTTTCTTGGGTGGGTGACTAAAGAATTTTAGCTGTTTTTAATGAAGGTTGTCAACAATGTACATAGCGGAAATAAGGTTTCCGCTTTTTTTTTGGAACATACAAAGTTGAGATAAAAATCAACAAATGAGATTTGTTTCTGCTGAATTCATACATAGTCATGTTGAATGAATTCGTATTTACCAGATTTGTCTCTTTTTTCAATCGAAAAATGTAGTTGTGAAGTCAGAACTCACTCTATTGAATCCGACCAGAAACGTGCTTTCGTCTGGTTGGCAATATTCTGAAGTTGACGACGACGATTGAATCGTCATCGTACATGATTCAACGGCACTGCTTCTCCGTTTCGCGGCTGGAAAACGTAATTAGTGGTACTCTGGTCGAGCAGCGTTATCAGGCGGAGGCAAAAAACGCGCTGGTTACCTGCCCGAGGGCGGGAGGCGGGTATTCAAATCAGAAAAGAAACGACAAAGGTAGGAGAGGAGGAGAAAAGCAGAAAACACGCGCGAGAGGCACACGCATCGAAGGAGAGGAAGGCGATCAATTCGGTGGTGAAAGAGCGGGGGCCCTGCTTGGCGCGGAAACAGAATAGCATAATGTGCGCAGAAGGAGGACGAGAAAGAGAGAAACACGAAGCAATAGGCGGGTGAAGGGGACGCAATCGCGCGTCGTTTCTCGTGTCTACACCGCTTGTCGGGTCGTTCTACTCTCCTGATTGCTCTTTGTCGTGTATTCGCGTTCTTCACGAAGATAAGATTTCCAGGGTGATGGAGTCGTCGTCTTCGAAGAGGACGTCGTCTGGGTCGAATTGCCAGATAAAGCAGGCGTCGAAGAGGGCGGATCTAAACAAATTGTACAAAAAGGTACGTTTTCCGTGGAATTTTAAAACAAAACCGTGAGAAAAAGCAAAAAAAGCATTATCAGAAACTAGGTTCCAGGTGGAAAAGGTTTCGAAACGTTTATTCCACACGGATCGTAACCCGTTAACGTTCGTCCCATCCGCCCAACAACAACAACATTCCGTTCAAAGCGGGAGTTCGACGAGCAGCACCAACGACACGCATCACATGCCGCACCAACCGGTTTTCGTAAATCCACCGTACCCAACTCACCCGGGGTTCGGCACAGGATTTCCGCCGCTTCCCGCTCAACAACACGGTAAGTTGTTTGGTTATGAAAAGTGTTAATTGGTTTTCCAAATAATATTTACTAGACTGGGATTATTTGGAAAACTGGCAGACGGATTATCCCCGCATCGCATCGTAAATAAACATATTTTTACAGTTCCTCCCTCCTACGGCTGGGCGTTGAACGGCATTGAAAGCTCGAGCATCCCATCGAGTCAGGCCGCATTTCCCGCTCTTTCGCTCGACGTTGGCGACGGCGATGAGACTTCCGGCTCGGGTTTCGAGCATTTGTCGTATCCAGATGAGTTCGAGGTTTTGAGACCGGATCCGCAGGAAATCGCAGATAAGAAACACGGTACGTTTGAAATTGAAGTGGTTTTTCAAGAAACCTTCATAAGTGTTTCAGCTCAATCTGACAAACTCGAGCGGGTAAAACAACGACTACTCGATGAGGTCACTGATCTCAACAACCTAATGAATGACGAAACGGAGCTCAATCGATGGTATGAGCAAAAGTTTGTGCATATTCTCATAGAAGACGATATGATGACGACGGAAGAGCTTGAGGAGACTGTGAAGCAACTCGAAGCCAAATTGCGGAGGTTGAGAGCGAAAAGTCCTCATGGAGGACCGCCACCAAGTCAGTTGGTATTCTCAGATTAGGGTAATGTCAGCTTTTCAGGACCCCCACCACCGCGATCAGTCAGCCAGGAGAGCAGTTGTGGGCCGTGGTCGTGTGCTCGGTGCCGAACGGAAAACCGCGCCGACTGCTATCGCTGTCGGTCGTGTCGTTTGCCGAGTCGACGTTTCGATCCAGCGGAAGTCGAGAAGTGCGGTTGTGAATACTGTTCGATGACGACAGACTAAATAAGGTTATGTACATATACTTCGTGTTCTTATGTTTTTATCACTGCGACAACACAACAGACTTCTAATTTCCGAATTTCAACAACTCTACATGCAAAAAATGAAATCAATAATCTCTATACTCCCTCTTTGGTTTCGTTTTTCTCCGTGTAAGCCACGCGCTTCCCACCATTCTTATCTGATCTTCTCGTTTCTTTTCTCTTTCCTCTCTCCCCAATTCAGGAATGCTGGCCTTCTTCAGACAATTCATGTCGCAGGCGAAAATCAGCGGAGAACCGATTCACTGGTTCAAGGATGTTCCAGCCGCGCCGGCGGATCCGATCCTCGGCGTCACCGAGGCGTTCAAAAAGGACCCGAATCCGGAGAAGATCAATCTCGGAGTGGGCGCCTACAGAGATGACGAAGTGAGTTGGCAAGCGTTATTCCTGGAAACAAAAATGGATTACAGGGCAAACCATTCGTGCTGCGCGCTGTTCGAGAGGCGGAAAAGCAGTTGGTCGATGCTCAACTCGACAAGGAGTACTCCACCATTACCGGAATTCCGGAGTTCTCGCCGCTCGCCGCGAAATTGGCGTTCGGAGACGAGTCGGCCGTGATTCGTGAGGGACGGGTGTTCACCACCCAATCGATTTCCGGCACTGGCGCTCTTCGTGTTGGTGGTCAATTCGTCGAGAAGTTCGTTGCGTCGAAAACGCTCTACTACCCGACGCCAACGTGGGCCAACCATTTGCCAGTGTTCAGGTGATTTTTTTTTTCGCGCCTTGCATCTTTTTCTCAAGACTACAAAGTAGGCTACACGTTACACTCACCCTTTGTTGTTGTTCTGTTTCTAACCCACTCTTCCAGGAACTCCGGGCTCACTATCAAACCATATCGCTACTTTGACCAATCAACACTGGGATTCGATGCTCAAGGAGCCCTTGAGGACATATCCAAAATGCCGGAGGGCTCGGTCATTTTGCTCCACGCATGTGCACACAATCCAACCGGTGTCGATCCGACTGTCAGTAACTGCATGGCTTTTCTGATTTTCTCATCGCTTTGTGATTCTTGAAATCTCGCGTCGAAACAGGTGCAATTTCAGAAAGACCAATGGCGGGAGCTGTCTCGTGTGCTGAAAGAGCGCAACATTCTGCCATTCTTCGACATGGCCTACCAGGGATTCGCTTCGGGAGACATTGACGAGGACGCGTTCGCTCTCCGCTACTTTGTCGAGCAAGGGCACAGCGTACTCGTCGCCCAGTCGTTCGCCAAAAACATGGGACTCTATGGAGAACGCGTCGGCGCTCTCTCCATAGTTTGCGCCTCGGCCGAAGAAGTCGCTCGTGTCGGATCGCAAGTGAAGATTATCATCCGGCCGATGATCTCCATGCCACCACTCCACGGAGCTCGAATTGCGTCGCGGATTCTGAGCAACCCAGAGCTGAAGAAGATCTGGTGAGTCATTAGCCCTTCTTCGTATTGAATCGCTCGATTTTCAGGCTAGAAGACGTGAAGCTCATGGCGGATCGCATCAAAACAATGCGCGCCGCTCTCAAGGAAGGCCTCAAAGCAGAAGGATCGACTCGCGACTGGGAGCACATGACCAACCAGATTGGCATGTTCTGCTTCACTGGCATCAGCGCCGAGCAGGTCCAGAAGCTCATCAAGGAGCACTCGGTGTATCTGACGAACGACGGCCGCATTTCCATCTCGGGAATCAACACGTCGAACGTTGCTCGTTTGGCGAAAGCCCTTCATGCAGTCACCAAGTAATTTTCCGGATCGGAATCCGGAGATCGGTAACGAAGAGAGCTTTATACCATTTTGTTCCCCTAAGTTTTTTGTACATTCACCACGGTTTTTTTCGTAGATTCGGTTCATAGTATTTTAGTAAATGCACTGGTCTAAAATGAAGATGCTCAATTTATTGTCTCGACTGAATTCAACAAATGGGTTGCCTATCCGGTCCCAACATGATGTTTTCTTGCTCTTTGTGCTGTTTTTTGTTGTTTTTTGCTGTATTATTTAATCCTGCAAAAACACTTGTTGCTCTGATAACAATTTTGTACGATTCTCGATGTTTGTCAATGATTTCACTTCCTTTTTCTTTGCTTTGTTGTAAAAATCACAGTTTCTAGCAGAATCTCGATTTTTGCATTTGTATTGAATCACAATGTTGAGTACGATTCTTGAAAAGTGTGTTCTTTACCCGTCGAATGGTGTGATCAACACAAAATGATAGAATTGATAAGAAGTGATAAGCACGAGAGAGAGAAAGTGGGAGGAGAGTGTTGTGTAGATGCACTGTTGATGATATAAATAAAACGCCCGTCTAACGTCCGTCACATAGGCCCAACCATCGTACTAATTACTTTTTTTTCTTTTCATTTTTTTTTCTTCTTTCGATGATTTAATCAATTTTCTATTCTTCCAGGTTCAACCGCACTTTCTCCTCCTTCAATAATGACTCTCTCGGTAGGAAATAGTCCGTTCTAAATTCGCTGAAAACCCCGCATTTCTTGCAGTTTGACGACGCCGCCGCCAAGGTCAAGACCCTCAAAACCTCGCCGAGCAACGACGAGCTCCTCAAGTTGTACGCTCTGTTCAAGCAGGGAACCGTCGGCGACAACACCACCGACAAGCCGGGCATGTTCGATTTGAAGGGAAAGGCCAAGTGGTCGGCGTGGGACGAGAAGAAGGGTGAGTCCTTGGTGGTGTCCGGAATTCCGGTGTCATCTGAAATATCATCCATGTTTTCAAAATTGATATAAATTTCTCGTTGCTGACAACATTTCGGGTTTTCTCCGTTATCTGTTGACTAGTGGTTGACCACAATGTTGCCAGTTTACTCTAGACAATCAAATGACCAAATGGTTATTTTTTAGGAACTTCCAAGGACGATGCCCAGAAGGCGTACGTCGCCCTCGTTGAGGAACTCGTCGCCAAATACGGAGCCTAATTCACGTGTTTGTCTTTGATTATATCAGCATATTGCATGCTCCTGCAAAAATAAAGTGTTTTTTATTTATTTTCCGGACGAAACTTTATTGATTAGTTTTCAAAATTCAAAACAAAATATTACAGCGTCTTCGAGGCTCTTTTGGACGGTCAACAAAATGAAAAGAAATAAAGTGGGGTGGTCGGACAACACAACAAATGATAGAATTAACAACAGACAACAGTTTGAGAGGAGGGTTGAATTATTGAGTGGAATGTTCTTTATTCGGCAGCATCTTCGGAGAAAACGGTGCGCTTGTTCTGCGGTCCTTCTCCATCGCCTCCCGCGCTTCTCTTCTCACCGCGTCTGCCACCGCCACGTCCTCCACGGCCACCTCTTCCGCCACGACCTCCTCGTCCTCCGCGTCCACCGCGACCTCCACCGGATTGCTTTTGGTTCTTCCTCGAGTTAAACTCAGTCCAGTACTTCTCCTCTTCTTCTCCTTCCAACACTTTTCCGGTGATTTCGGCCTCTTGAAGAATGACCTTTCCGTCGGTTCCAGCGGCAACAGCCTTTTCCCACGCCTTCTGAGCGCCTCCTTCACTGTCGTTGTTGAAGCGGATCTCGGCAGTCTTGCTTCCATTCTCGTGGGCGACGTATCCAACAGACCCGTGAAGCTTGAAGAAAGTCTTGATGCTTTCGACGTTGGATTCTGCGGCAAGTCCATCGACAGCGAGAATGAGTCCCTTTTCGAAAATGACGGCATTTTTAGCCTTCTCCGTCTCGGCAGTCTCCGCGGTGTTCTTGGCGGCTTTAGCAGCCTTGTTAGCGGCGCGAGCCTCCTTGGTCTCCTTATTCTTCAACGTCCAGTACTCATCTTGCATCATCTTGGTCAACTCGGACTCGTTGAACTTGACATCCGACTTCTGCGCAGCTTCAGCCTCCTCTCTAGTCTTGTAGGTGATGAAGACGCTCCCCTTGAAGGTTCTGTCTCCTGGCTTCAGACGACGCATGAGCACGTTCTCAGTCTCTCCGAATTGATTAGCCCAGGCGATAATTTCATCGAGTTGAGTCTCAGTAGCGAATCCTTTCTGAAAAATGAAAATAGAAGATGTTAAAAGATAACAGAACACTAACCATGAAAACAGTTCTATGCTTGATCTTTTGCCAGTACTCGAGCGAGTTCTCTGGGAGAGGATTCTCGGCATTTCTACGGATTTTGAGGTTGTCCTCAGAGACAGCGATAATCTCAGATCCGGAAGTTTTGACTGCGTTCGCAATCTTGTCAGTGTCCTGGCTGATGGACGCCAGACGGTTGAACTTGAGCATGGTAGTAATTGGGACCCCTGGAATCAAATCAGTAGGGTTTAACAACACAAATAATTCTCTTACATCCGTCATCCTCCTTCAGTTGCTCTTGCAAAAACTTGTCTCTCGGGAGATTAATGTTGCCGAAGTAGTACTCCAGCTGCTTGATAATCTTCATATCAGCATCATCGAGAGCGACCTCACCCATTATTCCTGAAATTAAGAACTTGGATAAATGTGCAAAAATAGAGAGTAAATTGATAATTTTCGAATGCGGCCTAAAACAAGAGGGAAGCTGTGAGATTACAGGTTTTCAGGTGGTAAAAAGAAGAACAACTGAATTAATTTTAAATTAAGAATAAAAAAAACAATTTTCGTATAGAAAAAGGGCTGTTGAATGCCTTTTTGGGAAAAAACAGAAAAAAGAAACGACGCGCTCATTCAAATATTTTTTCGAAAATCGACCTGCAATGTGCGCGCGCAAGAACGCAACCCCACCGCACACATTTCGACGCTCCGCCCACTTCGAGACTTTGTTTATTTGTTTTGATATCCGTGCTCTTTTCATTGATCCGCTCGTCTGGGTTTTCTGATTTCAAGTTTCCTTATCATCAGATCTGAACAAAAACACCATTTGATGGACGGCGACACTAGTCACGCCCGTCATCTGGCCATCGGGCTCGCCCGATATGTCGTCGCGAATGCAAAGACGGATATCGACGGTGACACGATTGCTGCGCTCATTTACAGACTTCGAATTGTTGATAACTGTGAGCTTTTTGATATTTGACATGTGAAAAAAGAAAATTGGGATTTGAAAGATTTCCATTCATGATCCAAGTGTTGATCTAGAAATATTGCACAACTTTGCGAAAAATTACAATTTATTGTCGAGAATTTCGTAATTTTCAGACACAAGCGCCGATGTAGATCTGATTTGCGATGCGATGCGCATTTTGACATGTAAACTTGTACAGCTGCCGCCGGTGACTTTCGCGCCGGAAGTCTGGATGCCGATAATGATGGCGGTCGCCGAAGGCGGAATAGAACCGCAATGGACGGCGATGGTTGACGCGAAGAACGTCTCGCACCTGGCCACGCCGTACCTGGAGCCTGGGGAGCCGACGCCCGTTGCACAGACACCGACGAGCACAAAGTGTTCAGAGCAGATTGCGAGCATTTGCGAAGAGCATGTTCTCGAGTTGGGACTCACTCGCCGCGTCTTCTCCGCCATCTGGGACACGGATTTGGAGGAAACAACGCATCAGATGATCGCCGGGCAGTGGGATAAAATCAAAGTGAGGACTTCGGAAGACTCGGCGAATCAGGCACGTGGCCTCTTCGACAGAAACGTTTTCGATTTGTTCGCCAAAATGGTCGATCATGAGAAATTCGCCAAAGAGCTGTTATACGTGTCTCTTGCCAGAATCCTGAAGAAATTCGAAGAAGACAATCCAGTGACGTGTCACGACGAGGAGGACATCTCATTCTACGAATCCTCTCTGGATATCTACAGTGATATCATCAAAAGGATGTGGACCTACCTCTCCAAAGATCGCGACGTTAAGAAGAACATTATGAAGATCTTCGACAGAATTCTCGAGCTTGCGCCGACAGAGGTTCTCGTTCAGAAGTGCGCCGAGAAGTTCACAGACACTTGCGAGTGGCTGAAGATCACATCGGCCGAGATCTGTGCCGCCATGGAGCCCCGCTTGTGGAAAGTCGTCGGATCGCTCGTCTTGCGACTTGTCGAACTGAAGAAGTCGATTCCTTACGAAATTGGTAAGAGTTTGCTCCTTTCGTTTCTTGTTTTTTTTTTGAGAACCATTAGAATAAACTCTGGTGGCTTTTGACTGTTTTTCCCCCCAACCAAATCACGTTCAGTTTCGTACCGCATCGCCGTGAATATAACTCAAGAAGTGACGCTAGCAACACCAGAGGGTTTGTTTTTCGATGAATAGTAGTGACTGGATGTGTTTCTCGCTTTCTTTGTTGTCCTAAGTGTTGCTGGTGGTGGTGTATGTGGTCTTCTAAGTCTTTTTGGTTCAGTTTCAACGAAACTTAAGAAATGCCTCATGCTCGTTTAGCTCGATTTCCAGAATACCCAGCTGACGACTACGATGACTTCCTTGAGCAAGTTCCGTCGTCTTCTGGAAACAAGAAAGAGCAATTTCTACGTTATATGGTTGATGCGGTGAGTTTAGAGAACTCTGAAAGATTCAAATAAAATTTCTCCAGACCTGCCGAACGATTCAAATCATGATCCCGTTCCTCTACACCGCCAAAAGCGCCAAAGACATTGTCAATTTTATGTCTGAAGACTATCCGCTTCTCCTGTCGAATCGCGAGGCTGTCATTTGCCACGTTGCCATTCAAATGTACAAACGCGCCACTGAGCGGAATATCGTCTCACCGGAAGACCAAATCGCGATCGCCACAGGCCTCATTAGAACTTCGGCTATCGTGACCATTCTGGAGATTCTCGATTGCTCGAATAAGCCGGAAGTTTGCAAGAAGATTGTGCAGACGGTTCTCCTGAAGATCTCCGACGATTTGGCCGATATCAAGCGAGATGGATTTGTGAGACACATGCATCGGATTCCCGAATTCTGGCCAGAAATGGGGAAGCACGCGGACAAGAAGACCATTGTGATTGTGGCGAAGAAGTTCGCCGAGATCGCCATCACAATTCACAACCAGATAACCGCCGTCGTCGCCACTGACATCTTTCTCACTCTTCTGAAGCTTCCGCTCGCATCGAACCCGAATGCCATCTGCAACTTCACCTTCGCAGACCTAGAAATCCCCGTGGAGAACTGGACACTGATTGGAAGTCGACTCGTGGAAGTGAACGTCAGCGAGAGGAAGATCGAGCAAGCTGTCTCGTTGTTCACTATCCATCAACTGACCAACACGGAGCTTCCGTTGCGAGAGCTCATCTATCTGGTCACTCAGCTGAAGGCTCTGCAGACAGAGGAGGGAATGAAATTGCACCAGCAATTCTATCGCGGCGTTCCGAATATTGAAGCGATTCTGCGGAAATTTCTCACCAAAGAGACGCTGGTCGAAATTTGCGCGCAGTTTCTCGAGGAATTCGCCTCCATCGTGATCACTAACGAGAAGAGTCTCATCTTTCAGTTGGACCATGAGAATTTGCTCGATTGGCTCGACAAGATTGGCGTACTCAACGAGCCCAAGATCACCAACATGCTCGTTCAAATGAGCCGCGCAATTGAGGAGTGGGACTGCCTGATGCTGCTGCAGCTCGAGACGTCCGAATGCGATTCGGAAGACGTGCGGACGTTCTCGCGATTCTGGAAGACCGACGCGATGACGGCGATGTCGACGGAGGATCAGCAGGAGATCGAGGAGAGCATTTCGGCGATTCTGAGCGAGCAGTATGATAAGCAGAATATGGTGATGAAGGCGACACGCGAGAAGCGGTACAATGGACTGTTTCCGAATCGGCCCGTCATCGAGGCGTGGGAGCAACAGCTGCTGACGATGCACAATCGAATCGCCGAGCATTTGGCGAAAAAGAAAGTCGACGAGTTTGCCGATGAGCAATCGGACATGTTCCAGTGGCTCGTGGGAGTGTGCTCCAAGCAGGCGTCTTACAACAAAGCCACGCAAACCGACGCGAAGAGAATTCTGGCGAGGTTGCATCCGGAAGCGGAGAAACGAGCGGAGATCCTCTACCACTATGGAATTTCGCAAGTGCTTCGTGGCATCAGCAACGGACACAAAGAGGGATGCCTGTAAGTTATCGATTTTCTGCTCAAGTTTCGGAAAACAACCCTGTCAAAAGTTACAGAACGATGCGCCACGTGTTCCTGAAAATCTACTCGCAGATGGTGCAAAGCGACATGAAGACGTGGAAGGAGGAGCAGTCGGTCGAGGCTATCGACAGACGAATGGGCGGCTACTCGGCGTGGATTCAAGACACTTCCAAAGCGCATTTAGACGACGATGGTCTACACATCAACAGCATCATCCAACTCGCCGACTCCTTCTGGCAGAAAAAGAAGGCGATTCTGGAGACAAAGCCCGAAGACGCCGACGCGCAGCTTTTGTCGATTCGCAAATTCGTCGAGGTGGTGAGCAGCAAGCTCGATGCGCTCGTCGAATGGACGCTCCCGTCTGGAAAACCCTACTTCCTCACGTGCCAACTTCGTCCGCTTTTCGAAATGATGCACTCGTTTCCGGAGATTGAGGAGAAATATCGTGAACCGATTGAGACGTGCTACTCGAAGCTGTTCGAACAACTCTTCCTTCCGGAATTCCACGAAGCCGTCGTTAAAGATGAGAACTTTGTCGTTCAGTGCACTGACAGGTACTACTCCTCGGCGCTGAACATCAAAAGAGAATACGAGACGAAGGAGAAGTCGGTGAATGACTTCAACATTCGCGAAGTGCTCACACTCTTCTGCACATTCGGATCGGCGCAGGTTCAGAAGAACTGCTTGGATAGGATTGCTAAAGCGCTGGAGACGCTGCCGGGAGATATTCTGCAGAATGAGACGGTGCTCAATGCAAGATACCCAATTGACAATGTAAGTTTACTCTACCGCGCTGGCCGAATATGATCTATCATTGCCCAGGGGCTCTTTGCATTCTTCCATTGATCCAGCGCGCTATTGATTCCTTCCTTCATTCATTCATTTCAGGTTCAACAAAAGAGAATCGTTTGTGATGTCTCTCTGCTCACCGAGTGCCTCGGATACGTCAATCGACTCTTCTTAGAGCTGTCGGATGCTCCAACAGAGCCCAATGAAGATGCTCTTCGAGCCCTCATGCTCCTCGATCCGGATGTTCACTCGAAAATGGAGAAGAATCAGCGAAGCACTCAAACTCAGAAACATCGTCACGACCAAATTGACATGAACTTCTGCACCTACAAGTCGACGGGAAACAGTGAGAATTGAAGCGCTCCTCATCGCATAGAATTCAATGTCCGTTTCCAGATTTCATCAACCAACACTGGTACAACTGCTACACGTGCAAAATGATGGATTCGACTGGTGTGTGCAGCACGTGCGCCGTCAACTGTCATCGTGGCCACGATCTCGCCTACAGCAAGAAGGGCGCCTTCTTCTGCGACTGCGGCAGCGACAACTGTGCCGCGATGGAGTCGATCGCTCACTTCCCGAACGCGATGAACTCGTTGAGAGGGCAGTATCCAGATGCGAACATCAACTCGACGGCGCCGAAAGTTCGAGAGCTCTTCTCCTACTCTTTTGTGAACCTGAAACAGGAAGACAAGCAGAACACACCACTTCGAGAGGCTATGCAGCGCGTTTGTGTCGCTTATGAGAAGAGGAAGGAAGACATTGAGAAGATTCTGATTGCCATCAGAGATGCGAATGAGAAGGCGTTGTGGGTGGAGGAGAAGCGGAAGAAGGTACTATTTGCGCTCGAAAGACCGAGAGAAATGGAGCTGGTTCAAGAGACCATCATGTCTCCCCTTCAATCGGGACACTTTTTGCCAACTCGTCGAGTCGACCCGCCGAATCAAGAGAACGCGAAGCCAAGGTTGCGAAGTATCACCGGAGTTATGAAGTTGGACAACGGCACCGAGCTGCTCATCATGGTTCCCGACAGTTCGCAATCATCTCTGCAGCTGCACTACATGGACACTCGAACCCATCTCCTCCACGGAATGTTCTCTCTTCGAACCGAAACCGAGCCGATTCCGTTCACTGTCGTCTCTCTTCACGTGTCTGGAAACCGTCTCGTCGTGTGTGGCATGTACGAGGTGTTCGCGATTCGATTCTCGCCACAAGGCACAGTCATCGATCGAGCGCATCTCAGGTTGGGAGAAAACGGAGGATCGTCGTCCGCCGCCGGGAATCACGTCGTCAAGGTGAAATTCTGCAACGAGGGTTCTCACAAGAAGCATCTGATCGCCGTGGGCACTGTTCAGTTTGTGCGCGTCTACGATCTGACGCGTCACGAGACCAGATTCGTCGAGGAACTCGTGTTGACCACTGGAAACGTTGTCGACTTTGTCGTGCTGCCAATCTCGAACAATGAGATTCGAGCGCTTGTCCTCTCGAACTCTGGCTTCCTCTACGAGCATCGCATCACCGACTGCTCCGCCGACAACAACTCGATCTTCTTGACGAGCGTCATCAACGTTCCCGAGTCGAACGCGTGCGGTGGAATCTCTCTTCACTACTCGCACACGTTCAACGTGCTCTTCGGCTCGTTCGACAACGGCGTCTTCTACACGTGGCTCTCCGATATGCCCGACGAACGATCGCCCGAGATGACGACGTTCGAATGGTACTCGCTGGACATCAACGCCGACGTGAGCACTTGGTACGAGGCGGCTGGCATCGTGGGATGTCTGTCGGAGGACAAACGCGACACGATGTACTACTTCCATCCGATGGACGACAAGATTCTGAAGCAGAAGGTGACGGTGAAGCGACCGATTCTGACGTTCTTCATGATCACCAGCTCGAAGAATCAGGCAGTCTATTCAGTGCTCATATTCGCCGACATGCCGACGTGTGAAATTTGGGAGACGAGTTGGGGCAATGTGCGCGATTTGTGGATCGAAGATGTGCCCAGCGAGCGGTTTGCCATTGAGATGGTCGAGAACACTAGCGCTCCGACTGCTCTCGAGAAGGAGGATCTAGTGCTGATGGCTGAACAGTGCGAGCCACTCGCCACAATCGATTGGACAAGCAGAGACATTGAGCAATTCTACACGCACGATGAGCTCAATCACCGACTCTCGGTCAACGAATCGATGCCGCTGACGCTCGTCCAACAGACGCATTTCACGTTGTCTGCACGAATTACCAACTCTCGGCAGATTGTGAGGATGATTCGAGTGGAAGTGGAAGGTGTGAATGGCCCGGACGCGCTCAAGATTGGCAATGTGAGATATTCGATCAATTCTCGAGGTCCGAAGACGTTCGACTTGCGGCTGACGAGAGAAGAGTCTATGTTGTTGGATCACCGCGACATTACTATTGAAGTGATTCCAAAGGCTGCCCAGAACACTGTGAAGATTAAGACGCTGAAGTTATACGGTTGCGACCGTAGTGCCATGGATGAGTTCCAGCCGATCTTCGAAAGAAAACCAATTCTGACGCTTCCCAACAAGCTCGTCTATTCGATTGTGGAGTTTGCAATGCTTCACAGCAACGACAAGAAGTGGACGGAGAGTGTTGCTAGAAATCTGCTCTCCAGAAAAGTGAATCACCCGCTGGTCGCTGGAATATCGACAAGAGCCCTCGCCAAGTGCCACCCAACCATGGACGCCGAGTTGTTTGAGATTATCGATGGAGCGTATATGCGAGAGTGGAAGGAACTTGCGTTGTGGACAGAGGACTTGGGACTGGCTGATTTACGGGTGCTGTACGTGGAGCAGCTTCTCGATAGAATGGAAACTGTCCGCACCAGATGGCCGTTGTTCGAGCAGGCAGTCAAGAAAGAGTTTGGAACGGTCGTCAAGTTCGTCGAGTTGATGCGAGAGGAAATGCGCAAGATGCCTCTTCATCGGTGTCAACTTATGGCTCAGGCTATCGTTAAGATGGTCTTCGGGCTGCTGGCTGAGGGGAGTGATGAGGCCGATCAGCTGATCACCTGCTACTTGGACATTTTCACAGACGTGAAGACGTTCCATTTGGCGAACGACATGAGATCCGCAGTTCAGGAGACCATCTCACGCTTCGAGCACGCTGTCAAAGAGGAGAAGCGAATTTTGGAGAAGAAGGACGAAGTGAACGAGTACGCGAGAATGAAGGCGAGCGGATTCGGTGCGTTCTACGGAGTGCCGAGGGTTTTGAAAAAGACGAAAGAGAACCAAGTCATTTTGCAAGTCATCGGAGAGACGGAGCTCTACACCGAAGAGAACACGAAGTGGCTAGAGGGGCTCATCGCGAAGATTCTGGAGAAGCTGAAGCACGATCGATCGCTCAGCGCGACGCCGTCTGTGTGGACGCACCTCAGCGACTCCCCGGCCTATAACTTGTCTCGGGTGCTTGCCTCGTGTTTGGCGCTTTGTGATCCTCAAGTAATTGGTGCCAACTTCGACAAGATCATCAAGTTGATCAAGTACGAAACGGACAAGATCTACCCGCTCGGCGAAGAGACGTTCTCCAACTACGCACTCCTGCGGGCTCTCGAGCTCCTGTTGTCTGTGTGTCTCGAGAAGCGCGCCGGAGAGAAGGATGCCGAGAAGAAGCCGTACACGGAGATGTTGGATCACGTCGTTCAGCAGTTGCAAGCTGTCGGAATCCGCGACTTGTGCTTCAACTTGCTCGAGATTGTCATCGTTCACTGGAAGGAGCATGGGCCGACGACATTCGCAAAGAACATTGTGGAGACTCGCAAGGTTTGGCTGCCGCACGTTCCGCTCGTCTCCTCGTCTGCCAATCCTCCGAATGCGGCCATGTACAGTGAGTGGATTTTTTCATTGATTCGTATTTAGTGACTTAGTAGTCTCTGAACTCTTCTAGCTTGAGAGCCCTTCTTCTTATTACTACTACAACCCTCTTTCATTTGATCCAGACTGGCCTGCCACCTACGAAGACTCCTACGCCATCGCGTGCACCGACCTCGTGCTTCTCATTCCTCAACATCTCCAAGAAATCGAGCGCCGCAAAACGACACCGCAAGACGATCGATGCATCCAGAAGCTGTGTCAAATGGCAACGTTGGGCAGCGGATGCTCGGCGTATCGGCAGTGCAAGAAGTTGCTGCTGGCAATGTGTCACGGAGACGATAGCAAGTACAAGACGATGCGCGACAAGTATAAAATGCAGGATCTCCTCCAGCAACTGGTCCAGAAGTATCTGCTCGTCAGCCGGGAAGTTGGAGGGCATCAGCAGCTCACGGAGCTTGTCGATGTGCTCGGTTCAATCACGAAGCTCGCGTTGGTCCGACCGGATATGTGGAGAGATGTGTGCAGTACCTATGTAAGCGCTCTTCTGGGTTATTATCAGCATTGATATCTTCCAGACCATTTGGCTGCTCCGTCTCGCGTGCTACACAACCGACGTTGTCGCTTCTCAAGTCGTCGAGCTTCTCATAGTCGCCGTTCGCGATAGCAGCGTTGGTGGGAAAAAAAGCATTCAACTAGCCGACAGTATCATCGAGGCGAAGAACGGAGAGTTCATTGAAAAGATCATCAAACGATTCCTGATTGGAAAAGACGAGCATATGCGATGGACTCTTCACGGAATGCTCCGATCTGTCATTCAACTGGCCAGTCGTCAGAACCAGTGCTCGCTCGTCAAGCGTCTCTACAGCGTCGTCTACCCGATGACAGTGAATATGGGAACTCAAGGAGCTCAATGTGTCGACTTGATTGCCACCTACGCGCCGAGATTCTTCACCTCGATGGAATTGGTGGCTATGACGCAGGCGGAGATTGCGAAAATTCACAAGCTCGCAACGAAACTCGACACTGACGGTTTCCAAGGAATGTATCATCTGATGACTGAGTTGGGTCTCGGCTGGAAATCGATCCAATTCGATCGTAACCCGTGCCTCGTCTGTTTCACCAGCAAAGGGAGTCATGAGATTGTGAAGCTGACGTCGATTCGTTCGGACACGCGATACTCGGCCAACACGATCATCTACAAGTTGATCTCGAACTATGAGATTTCCAAGGTAATGATCAAACTGACGGATATCAAGAAGAGCAAGTCGATCAAGAGGGTCTCCCTCTACTATTCGGCGAAATCGGTCGAGTCAGTCGATTTGAAGCTTCATCCGGAGCTGTGGAGGAAGTGTGCAGTGGTTGCTGTCGGTGACACCGACACTGTTATCACCCTCTCTCTCGTCGTCCCAGTCGTCACTTCTTCTCTCATCATCGAATTCGGAGAAGTCGTCGACTCGCGTGGAAGCAGTCAACTCCACTGTCCCCGGTGCTCTGGCCCGGTCCGCACCCAATCGGGAGTCTGCGAGAGTTGCGGAGAGAACGCGTTTCAGTGTATGAAGTGCCGCGCGATCAACTACGTCGATCGGGAGCCGTTCCTGTGTCAGAGTTGCGGATTTTGCAAGTACGCGAGAATCGAGCTGTCGGCGGTGTGTCGAGCACTTCCCGGAGCTCAGCACATAACGAGTGACGTCGAGAGAGGACAGTGTGTGCAGGAGATTACGCAGTTGCTGACCAAGATGGAAACGACGAAAACGAAGCTCTCTGGATATCGAGTAGGCACTCATCTGCCGGTTTTTCTCTAATATTTCACTTTCCAGGCTGTCTGCGAATCGCTGTTTCTCCGAAGTCGTCCTCTAGCCCCCTACAAACTGCATGTCGAGAACAGTCACACTTCCGAATTCTTTGAAGCCAACGGAACAATGAGTGTCGATCAGCAATCATTCCAATCGATTACTCTCCCGATGAACGCTCTCGCCAGCGCCATCCGAGTGCTCCATCATGATTTGTGTCAGCAGACACAGCAACTGATGTATCTGCACGAGGAGCTCAACAGATATGACCACGCGAGCGAGGTGTCGGTGGTGTTCCACAAACCGCAGAACAATGCCTACTACTCGACGAGCGAGACGTGCTTCGGATGCCTCTGCAACCAACTCCTCCACTCGATCGCTCTTCTTCACTCGAGCTGCGAGGATGAGAACGCTCTCAACACCATCTTGCACTCGAACGGTCTCATCAACCGCATCGGAACTCTGTCCAACAGCTACGAGACTCTGCGAGAGGAGAGTGAGGAGCTGCTCGTCCGGTTGATGTTCGGAAGAACAGACGTGACTGCGAAGGTTGAGGGTCTCATCCAAAGTGGACATGTTGGTTTGTCGGTGATGGTCAAGTCGCTCATGTACGCAGCGGATCCGACGTGGCAGCAGAAGCTCAAGTTGCTCATCAGACACGCAATCGAGAAGCGCGACGAGAGCAGTTGTCTGCAGGCGTTGATGGTTCTGAACAAGTATTTGGAAGGATCGAAGAATGCGTCTGCTGAGGAGAAGAAGAAGGTCAAGATCACACCGACTTCGACGATCATCCAATGGATCACAACTGACGACGATTGGAAGGATTGCTGCTCGGTCGCCTCCACATCGACGGCTCCTCCGGCTCCCGTACCATCCAACACCTACCAGTGGATCTCTTCGTGTCTGTTCTCTCAATGGATGAATGTTCGATCGGCCGCCAATCAGTTGCTCGTCAATCTCTCACGTCAACACTTCCACGAGCCGGTGGCTCTTCTGATGCTCTGCGAGAATCTCTCGAAACTCTCCGAGCTTCCCTCCTCGATTTGCGATCAGTTCATGAGCTCCGCCCACACAATCATCGACTCGTCGGTCAACACGAAGGCTCGTCTGTTCGTACAGCAGTTCCACGTCTATCTGATCAAGCGGATTCACGAGGAATGCGCCAATCTCCACAGTCAGAGTGTTTCTCTCTTGAGCGACAACACTTTCGGAGAGCGTCTTCGATGCTTTGTTGAACTTCTGTCGCTTCTTCTTTCCGGCTCGAACGTCGAGAATGTGCTGCTGAAGGCGGGAGCTGACGATCTGTTGATCTTCCTCCTTCACTCGACCATCTTCCTGAAGCGCATGCTGACTAGAAGAACGAGAGCCATCGATTCGTCGAGAATGGCTCTGGAGAAGTTGCTCCGACGGGTCTCTTCTCGTGATGGATCAAAGTTGATGGGCGTGTGTGTCGAATCTTTGAAACTGGTCAAGGACGCGTCGACTCTGGTGAGAACTCCTGCCCATCGTATCGCAAGAGATTAATTTTTCTTGCTTTTCAGGGAATCATAGTCGGCGTGATGATGGAGATAATGAATCCGACACAAGAAACCGAGGAGACGTTCCTGATGCAGATTGAGAAGGACGTCGCACAGGAGGACTTTTTGCAAGGGAGAATGACCCACAATCCGTATAGTGTGCGCTTCGAATCGTGTTCCGGACGGTTAATTATTCAAATGTATTTTCAGTCGACCGACCAAGGAATGGGTCCATTGATGAGAGACATCAAGAACAAGATCTGTCGAGACACTGAAATGATTGCGCTGATGGAGGACGACAACGGAATGGAACTGCTCGTCGGAGGGAACATCATCTCCCTTTCGCTGAACGTTCGAGAAGTTTATGATCGACTGTGGAAGCGCAACAACAATGGATCCCCGATGCTCATCATCTACCGAATGCGCGGACTCATGGGCGACGCGGTGGAGACGTTCATTGAGAACTTTGGAGCTGGAGAAGGCGTTCGTGAAGAGGACGAAGAGGACGAGCAGTTGGTGCGAACGATTCAGTGCTTGATGCCATGCGGAGGACTCGACAAACTGATGGATCTTCTCACCACCAACATTGAGACGTCGTCGGGCAGATTCCTGCTGGCTCAACTTCGCAAGATCTTCGATCGAATCGTCCGAACGAAATCGGGGCGGAAGGCGTTGGTCGAGCGACGAATTGTGGAGAGAATGATGAGTGTGACTCGAACGTGTTGCGCGGATCCGACGAACGAGTCGAAGGTGCAGATCGGAATGGAGTTGTACAAAGTCGTCGAGTTTGTGGTCTCGGACAAGAATGTGCACGCGATGTTGAGTGGAATTCTGGAGACGGACGCCACCTGGTGGTTCGGACTTTTCGAGAAGAGAGGCAGTGAGGAAGGATCAACGACTGAGAATCACCGCAAGACGGCGCAGATTCTCGATCAGATGATGCCGAACATTGGAAACATTGTGCTCGGTTCGGATGCTTCTGAGCAAGTGTTCGTCGACATGTTCCCGAAGGTTCTGAAGTGGAGCGCAGTGGATTCGGACGCTGATCACTCGGCGTGTCGTCATCGGCTTTCCCAGAAGGACAAGACGATGCTGATGACGGAACACTTGGCGACTATCATGTCGAACATTTTGCAATCCGACAAGGGAATCCAACTGAAGCAGAAGATCCTCGATAGCGGAATCATAACAACAACTTGTGAGTACCTTGTGAAAGACGTTCCGAATTTGTATCAACCTACCGAGTCGCACGAATGGAAGGCGTTCCTGTCGAGACCGTCGTTGAAATTGATTCTGACGCTGCTCGCCGGTCTGGCACGTGGCCACAAAGCCACACAGCAGGAGATTGCGAAGACGACACTGAAGCTGTTGCATCGTCTCGAACAAGTCGCATCGGACAACTCGATCGGAACACTGGCCGAGAATGTGATGGAAGCGCTCGGTGAAGACGAGGAGGTCAAGAATCAAATCACGCACGTTCGCGAGGAGACGAAGAAGAAAAAGAAGCAGATGGCGATGATGAATCGACAGAAGCAACTGAACAAGTTGGGAATGAAGGTGGGCAGCGGTGGAGAGTTGAAAGTGTCGGCGCGCAACTTGCACAATGAGCCGAGCCTCGACGACACGGACACACTCGTCTGCTGCATCTGTCGTGAGGGTGTGATACGAGGAGAACGTGCCGCCGGAGTGTACGCGTTCGCCGCCGTCGATCCGGACACTGGAAAGACGGGATCGGTGTCGATGATGGTCATGGTTCATCACGAGTGTCACAAGAGCGCCATCCGAGGCGGCGGTGTCGGACGTGCGGCTGACGAGTGGACGCGAGCAAAACTTCACAACGCCGGCGCCAAATGCAACGTTATCACGCCGATCGCGGTTGGAGTTCCGTCGCCGGGCGCATGGAATGAGGCGATCAATCGATTCGAGACTGATATCGGAAGAATATCCGGATTGGCTCACGGACATGTCAACCGCAACTTTGTCTTTGTGGACATGTGCAAGTTGATCGATCGATTCATTTACAAACAGTAATTATCGTTTTGCCACCAATTATTATTGATTTTCTTTCAGATCCTTCTCAAATCAATCGGAAGGTGGAGGTCGCGAATCGAACATGCAGTACCTCGCCATATTGCATCTTCTCGGTTGTGCTCTACCCGCCGACGCCGAACTCGAAACGATATCATCGAATCACCGCCTGATCGCATTCTTGTTCACTGAGCTGACTGCCGAGAGCTGGAACGATCAGAAGAGCGACTTCTTGCGAGCCGGGCTCAACGATGCTCAGACGAGTGGCGTCCCGTCGACTTGGGAAGGCTTTCGACCGACGCTGTTGACGTGGGCATTCGTTAATTTGTACTTCAACAAAGTCATCTCGGTGAGCGATTCTTATCATTGTCGCAATCAATTTCCTGTACAGATAACTGGGGAAGATCGTCTTGAATGGCTTCGCGAGCATCTCGGCGACACAATTAACAAGACGCGCGCATTCGTTGAGGACTTTGATTCGAACATCCTGCCGTGCGAATCGGTCGCCGAATTCTGCGACGTCACCGGAGCACCTCTGGACGATGTCCACATGTTCCTACCGCCATGTGACAATTGAATTTCTCTCCAAATACTTTTTCAATCTATTTTATCAGCATTGTAAATTTCTCGTCTAAATAATTATGTTTATCCCTTGCCGTTGTCCATTCGATCAATTTTCAGGAAAAACGTGCTCCGAAGAGCGAAATTGATACCATTCACAATTTACTACTGATTTCGTCTTTAGAACGAAGACAAAATCACAAAAAAGAAATGAGAAGAGTGTGCCAAACGCCCGCGCACAAGAATAATGTCTGGGGAAAAAGGACTGAAAAGCGGATAGAAAGTGAAGAGAGAAGAGTCGCCTCTTACAGAAAACGTATATAAAGATAAAACTGCTGATTGGAAAAGGTGGGAACAATGCGAAAATGTGGTGACGGAGAGGAAATAAACAATGGATAAAGATGAAGATGATTATAATTGCACAGTGGGGGAGGGAATTTCTTTGAAAACCCCCACAAGAGGAAACATGATTCAGTAGAGAAGAGACATCTGTGAAGAAAAAGGGGAAAAAAGGAGCAAGTTGCGAAAAGAAATGTTCGATTAGACATCCGCGAACCAGTAGGGATAGGCGATCTTCATTATCTCCTTGTAAAGTATATCGTGCTGCATTGCCTCGGCTCGCAATCCAGCTTGATAGCGGTTTTGAAGAGCCAGCTGCACGTTTGCTCCGAGGACCATCCCTCCGGTCATTGGCGGCATTCTCATCACGCCGACCTTGTCCTGCTCGTCTAATATACCTCTAATATAAGATAAAGTGATAACAGAGATAGTTTTGGCTGATAAAAGTATGGAAAGCTGGGGGGTTTTAATCGATTTTCAGAAGGCGTTTTTTTTTTCGTCGTATTTCTTCGATTACAGCGGCACCCCTGCGAGAGAATCACTATATCTCAAGATTGATAAGAGATATCAAAAAGTTGTCAACAGGAAACTTGTAGATCACAACTTTTTGATATCTCTTATCAATCTCCAGATATAATAATTCTCCCGCAGGGGTGCCGCTCTGCTCGAGGAAATCCGGAGATCTCCTTCCAATTCCCCTCCTCTTTTCCAGAATCGATGGCCGGCTCGTGGTGCTGGTGGTGCTGCTGAAGGCGTGGCTGACTGACCACCGGGTGCGCGGAGTGAGTTGTTTTCAAAATACTTTTAACACCATTATGATCGGTGATGATCGAGCGTCCCGTGAAGAACATGTTCGCCGAGATGTGGAGGATCCCGAAAGAGCAGATCGCGAAGAGCACCGTGGCTCGACCATAGTACAATACTCCACGGCCGACTCACCAGTACAGGCCAGAGCAAGTCCATCGGAACTCAATGGTGTACTACGCTTACCGTAAAGTCTCTATTAGAAGGGCAGCCTCCATTAGAAGTGGCGCCTCTAATAGAAGGGCGTCTGGAAGAGGCTATTGAGAAATAGAAGGGCAGCCTCCATTAGAAGGGCAGCCTCCATTAGAAGGGCAGCCTCCATTAGAAGGGCGCCTCCAATAGAAGGGCTCCTTAATTGAGTGAACGTGTTCGCCTGTGACGAGACGGCTGCTCCCCTCGACTTTTCTAGCAGCACAACTATTGATGGGAAGGGATCTCGACAGGTTGGCAGTAATTGACCGTTTGAGGTGGTGATTAGGCCATTCAACGCGGAGTTTCACGGCAAGCACGGTTATGATGATAGATACTGCATGTTGGGGGATTCTTCGTCCTATTTCCTCAGAAATGAAGACACATCCACTTCACGTTCACGTGGGTGCTTAGAAATGAGCACGCGGAGGGTCCTCACACTTTCACGTCACTCATCATGCTAAATTTTGCCTAGGTAACCTCAATTCCAACTCTCACAGGAGCGCGCCCGGGGCTCTTATAGGATCATTCAACTCACAACTGATCTGTCTCGTACCATTCTTAGACCAATCGACGTCGAATTTAACGGAGATTACGATTACTTTACCCCCGAGGGCCGCGAAACGAGCCGAGCGAAGCGACTCCGCGGGGGATTTGGGCCGAGGCCCAAGAATCCCTTAGTCCGAGAGAGGCTGTTGAAAAATAGAAGGGCAGCCTCCATTAGAAGGGCGCCTCTAATAGAAGGGCGTCTGGGAGAAGCTGTTGAAAAATAGAAGGGCATACCCTTCTAATAGAGACTTTACGGTAAATTGTTTTTTTTCACTAGTTATCCATTGTGTTAACATGTTATTTTTACCAATGTTTAATAATAAAAACTATTTATGATTTTTTGGAAAAAATTTCCGATAAATACAGTATTTCAGTGAATCGCTTTGCAATAGACAATCTTTGAAAAGTGTTTGGCGGTGTGTTGAGCCTAGAAATAACATGATGACATTGAAACAGATGGATAGAACAAGAAATGAACAAGATGAAAACAAAGTGAGAACATGAAAAATTGAGTGCGGGCAAGCGATGATAAAAATGAAGGGATGAAGTAGATCAGAATTGATGAGGTGGTGGCGGAGGTGGGAATTCATGAAGTTGGCGGGTGGCGGTTAGAATATAAGTTTGAAAACTTGACAAAACTTGACCCAAAATAGACACAAAACAGTCAAGTTTTCGGAAGAAAATCAATACTCTCTGTTTCGAAGTTCGTCCCTAATGCGTTTATTTTTAATCCGAGACCTTTCTGTTTGCATAGAAATGCAGCACACACCAGTTGAAATTAGAAGTACGCTCATCGAATTGGCGTTTTTGACACTGTAGATTCGCTTGTATCCATCGTCCGTGTGCGGGTACTTCGAGAGGTATCGACAAATCGCCAGAAAGTCATCGTGGTTGATCAAGAAAAGATGGATCGTTCCAATGTTTTCGCCGTGTCTTAGAGCGTTCTGCAATGAAACTTTCAGTTAATTTCGTATTGATTCTTCAATTCTCTAGACATATTCTACCAACTCTGTTGAAAAACCGAATAACTGACAATAAAAATGAAGGAGTCTCCGTGCTCAATCATTATCTCTCTCACCTCCACAATCAGTTCCATACATTGCACAGAAATCGACGGATTCTCCAATGTGTAAGAAGTAAAATGGCCCATCTTATCCACTGGACACTCATCTGCTTCCAGATTCACATCCTTCGCTTGCTTCCAGTGCTCCATTTCAGTGAGCCGATCGATATTCTCGTGATTCTTGCGCAGTTTCACCTTGAGGAACTCCAGTTTCCCCGGTTGAATACACTGGAGCAGTAGCTTATATTGCTCAACACTCACGTCGACATCGACTCGCAATTCGGAAATTTGAAGCTTTCGATCCGAATTCCCCTCACCGAGCCGATGGAGCAAGTTCTCAAAAAGAGCATTGACATCGGCTTGCTTCCGATCCGGTGTGTATCCGCTATAGAGGTACTTGTTCTGCTCGATGCGCAACCATCCGATGCGCAACTTTGGAATGCGAATGAGTGTCGTCAAATCAGAAGCGGCGAGTGAAATGTTGTCGGTGTTGTTGAAGAACTTCGCTCGTTCGTTGTACTTTCTCACACATCCCACCGGCTGCACATGATATTCAATCAATACTTTTTTCATATCATAGTGTCCCAATTCGATGTTGTATTCGACAATATCGAGCTGCAGTGAGACGAATGTTCTGTCCAATCGGAGGGTGACAATGCCAATTCTACTGTCCGATGTGTCGACGATATTTCGTAGTTTTCTGGAGCATTTTCGTAGATTTAACCTGAAAGTTTTGAACAATTGGAGTATCTTCTAAAAAATAAATAAGTTACCTTGAAATGAAATCAGTGTTTTCTACAATATTCTTCAACACATTCCATGGCATTTGGGAGAGCACTGGCAGCGGTTTCGACATTTGGAGAGCAATGAGCAGTAATGCGGACGAAGACGTTTACGAGTAGAGGGGTAATTGCGACGTCGACAGGCAGATGCAGTGACGGTCGCACGTTCTATCCGCCCTCTCATTGCTCTCCGGTCAAGGTCAGCCTCCCCCATTCCAATCTCTCGTACATGTGGTGGTCTTGTGTAAAGAATGGATGGAATGATTCCTTTCCATTAGAATCAGATTGTGCGGGTTATCATTCACTAGGGTACTGGGATCTTTTGACACTTTTAATAAATAACCACTTCTTCCGATTAAAAATGATCGAAAAGTTTCAAAATTTTCAAAACTTCGGCATCATCTGATCGAGAATCTGTGCCGTCTTGCGGTGATTCTCAGTCGTAGATCCTTCCTCACTGCCTCTTTTCTCGAAAAGTCCGAACCACCAGGTGGCGTCCGTCTCCAGAATTCCACTCAACATCGCGTGCACATTCTTGTCCGACACCACAAACTCGACGACTTTGTACAACTCCATTCCGATTTGCACCTTCGACTCGTTCGTCGGATCCGCGCAACACGTTCGAATCACACTCATCATTCTCTCCACAATTCGTCGCTCGACCAACGCCTTCCGTCCCGATTTCGTTCTGACGATTCGATCGAAGATCTTGCGAAGTTGAGCCAGCAGGAATCTGCCCGACGACGTCTCAATGTTGGTGGTGAGGAGATCCATCAGTTTGTCGAGTCCTCCGCATGGCATCAAGCACTGAATCGTTCGCACCAACTGCTCGTCCTCTTCGTCCTCTTCACGAACGCTGTTGAGATGGGACAAAAGGGAACGGTCCCTCAGTCCCTCTCGGGTAAACCTCTTCGACAGTTCAGAGTTGAGACAATGATTTATTACTCATAACGACGTGGGGCGATACAGTATAAGCTAACGAGGGAATGAGAGGAGAAAATAAAGGGTTTGAATGGTGATACAATATAAATCAATTAAGAAAATAGACCATTTAGGCCAAGCGAATCTTGGCCTAAACTGGGAATGGTCGAAAATGGGTCAATTTAGATGAAATTACGTGGAATTTGACAGAAATTTATGAGAAAAGGGGAGAGAAAAGGGTAAATAAAGACTTACGAGGTCAATCGTGGAAGAACAGCGTAGAAATCGAAGAATATTAGCAGAAATTGAAGAGAATAATAAAGAATTAACGAACAATAATTTGAATTAGAAATTAAAGGCGCATAGCGCGGGTCTCGGCACGATCGCGGGGTTACTGTAGTCGAGAGAGTCCAGACGACGAGGGTGCAGTGAGAGATGAGTGCCGCAATGGAGACGGCAGACGACATGCAGCGCGCTTGGTAGAAATGGGCGAAATGAATGGAATTTCGCCGCGATTTCGGGAATTTCTCAGGAATGATGATGAATCAGAGCATTCTAGAGTAATTTCCACGGCAGAGGGTCAGATTGTTGGTCCTCTGGAGTGGGAATAAAGTTGTGTGATACGTCTCGTAGGCAGTATCCACAACAAACGCCTTCTCCAGTTCCAAAGTTCTCAATGAACGTCTCCACCGCGTCGCCCATGAGTCCGCGCATTCGGTAGATGATGAGCATCGGGGATCCATTGTTGTTGCGCTTCCACAGTCGATCATAGACTTCTCGAACGTTCAGCGAAAGGGAGATGATGTTCCCTCCGACGAGCAGTTCCATTCCGTTGTCGTCCTCCATCAGCGCAATCATTTCAGTGTCTCGACAGATCTTGTTCTTGATGTCTCTCATCAATGGACCCATTCCTTGGTCGGGCGACTGAAAATACATTAGAATAATTAACCGTCCGGAACACGATTCGAAGCTCACACTATACGGATTGTGGGTCATTCTCCCTTGCAAAAAGTCCTCCTGTGCGACGTCCTTCTCAATCTGCATCAGGAACGTCTCCTCGGTTTCTTGTGTCGGATTCATTATCTCCATCATCACGCCGACTATGATTCCCTGAAAAGCAAGAAAAATTAATCTCTTGCGATACGATGAGCAGGAGTTCTCACCAGAGTCGACGCGTCCTTGACCAGTTTCAAAGATTCGACACACACGCCCATCAACTTTGATCCATCACGAGAAGAGACCCGTCGGAGCAACTTCTCCAGAGCCATTCTCGACGAATCGATGGCTCTCGTTCTTCTAGTCAGCATGCGCTTCAGGAAGATGGTCGAGTGAAGGAGGAAGATCAACAGATCGTCGGCTCCCGCCTTCAGCAGCACATTCTCGACGTTCGAGCCGGAAAGAAGA
Organism: Caenorhabditis macrosperma; assembly: GCA_963932285.1. Classification (NCBI taxonomy): domain Eukaryota; kingdom Metazoa; phylum Nematoda; class Chromadorea; order Rhabditida; family Rhabditidae; genus Caenorhabditis; species Caenorhabditis macrosperma. Next base: position 13,591,273 of record OZ010622.1, read on the forward strand.
AGCGACAGAAGTTCAACAAAGCATCGAAGACGCTCTCCGAAAGTGTTGTCGCTCAAGAGAGAAACACTCTGACTGTGGAGATTGGCGCATTCCTCGTGAATCCGCTTGATCAGATAGACGTGGAACTGCTGTACGAACAGACGAGCCTTCGTGTTGACCGACGAGTCGATGATTGTGTGGGCGGAGCTCATGAACTGATCGCAAATCGAGGAGGGAAGCTCGGAGAGTTTCGAGAGATTCTCGCAGAGCATCAGAAGAGCCACCGGCTCGTGGAAGTGTTGACGAGAGAGATTGACGAGCAACTGATTGGCGGCCGATCGAACATTCATCCATTGAGAGAACAGACACGAAGAGATCCACTGGTAGGTGTTGGATGGTACGGGAGCCGGAGGAGCCGTCGATGTGGAGGCGACCGAGCAGCAATCCTTCCAATCGTCGTCAGTTGTGATCCATTGGATGATCGTCGAAGTCGGTGTGATCTTGACCTTCTTCTTCTCCTCAGCAGACGCATTCTTCGATCCTTCCAGATACTTGTTCAGAACCATCAACGCCTGCAGACAACTGCTCTCGTCGCGCTTCTCGATTGCGTGTCTGATGAGCAACTTGAGCTTCTGCTGCCACGTCGGATCCGCTGCGTACATGAGCGACTTGACCATCACCGACAAACCAACATGTCCACTTTGGATGAGACCCTCAACCTTCGCAGTCACGTCTGTTCTTCCGAACATCAACCGGACGAGCAGCTCCTCACTCTCCTCTCGCAGAGTCTCGTAGCTGTTGGACAGAGTTCCGGTGCGGCTGATGAGACCGTTCGAGTGCAAGATGGTGTTGAGAGCGTTCTCATCCTCGCAGCTCGAGTGAAGAAGAGCGATCGAGTGGAGGAGTTGGTTGCAGAGGCATCCGAAGCACGTCTCGCTCGTCGAGTAGTAGGCATTGTTCTGCGGTTTGTGGAACACCACCGACACCTCGCTCGCGTGGTCATATCTGTTGAGCTCCTCGTGCAGATACATCAGTTGTTGTGTCTGCTGACACAAATCATGATGGAGCACTCGGATGGCGCTGGCGAGAGCGTTCATCGGGATAGTAATCGATTGGAATGATTGCTGATCGACACTCATTGTTCCGTTGGCTTCGAAGAATTCGGAAGTGTGACTGTTCTCGACATGCAGTTTGTAGGGGGCTAGAGGACGACTTCGGAGATAGAGCGATTCGCAGACAGCCTGGAAAGTGAAATATTAGAGAAAAACCGGCAGATGAGTGCCTACTCGATATCCAGAGAGCTTCGTTTTCGTCGTTTCCATCTTGGTCAGCAACTGCGTAATCTCCTGCACACACTGTCCTCTCTCGACGTCACTCGTTATGTGCTGAGCTCCGGGAAGTGCTCGACACACCGCCGACAGCTCGATTATCGCGTACTTGCAAAATCCGCAACTCTGACACAGGAACGGCTCCCGATCGACGTAGTTGATCGCGCGGCACTTCATACACTGAAACGCGTTCTCTCCGCAACTCTCGCACACTCCCGATTGGGTGCGGACCGGGCCAGAGCACCGGGGACAGTGGAGTTGACTGCTTCCACGCGAGTCGACGACTTCTCCGAATTCGATGATGAGAGAAGAAGTGACGACTGGGACGACGAGAGAGAGGGTGATAACAGTGTCGGGATTCGGAGAATCACAGACAGTCCCTCTTCCTCGGTCTCCTCATAAAAGACAACGATACGATATGGAATAATTGGGTAGACGTTCTGCGAGATACTCGTGGCAACGGCCTCGTTCAGACGGCTCACACCAACTTGGCTCAAATCCGAGAGCTTTTCTGGAAATTCGCATTAATCTAATGACAAGACGTTGGTGCAACTACTCACTGTACAAAGCCGTCGTCGCCACTGCATCAGCAACGGACACAAAGAGGGATACCTGTAAGTTATCGATTTTCTGCTCGTGGATTCAAGACACTTCCAAAGCGCATTTAGACGACGATGGTCTCCACATCAACAGCATCATCCTTCGATGGCCGTTGTTCGAGCAGGCAGTCAAGAAAGAGTTTGGAACGGTCGTCAAGTTCGTCGAGTTGATGCGAGAGGAGATGCGCAAGATGCCTCTTCATCGGTGTCAACTTATGGCTCAGGCTATCGTTAAGATGGTCTTCGGGCTGCTGGCTGAGGGAAGTGATGAGGCCGATCAGCTGATCACCTGCTACTTGGACATTTTCACAGACGTCAAGACGTTCCACTTGGCGAGCGACATGAGATCCGCAGTTCAGGAGACCATCTCACGCTTCGAGCACGCTGTCAAAGAGGACGAAGTGAACGAGTACGCGAGAATGAAGGCGAGCGGATTCGGTGCGTTCTACGGAGTGCCGAGGATTTTGAAAAAGACAAAAGAGAACCAAGTCATTTTGCAAGTCATCGGAGAGACGGAGCTCTACACCGAAGAGAACACGAAGTGGCTAGAGGGGCTCATCGCGAAGATTCTGGAGAAGCTGAAGCACGATCGATCGCTCAGCGCGACGCCGTCTGTTTGGACGCACCTCAGCGACTCCCCGGCCTATAACTTGTCTCGGGTGCTTGCCTCGTGTTTGGCGCTTTGTGATCCTCAAGTAATTGGTGCCAACTTCGACAAGATCATCAAGTTGATCAAGTACGAAACGGACAAGATCTACCCGCTCGTTTTGTCCTGTTTTTATTTTTACGTGCGCGTCATTTTGTCGATCACTCCATCAATTGTATTATTTTTACCAATGTTTAATAATAAAACTATTTATGATTTTTTTGGAAAAATTTCCGATAAGTACACTAATTCAGTTAAGCGCTTTGCAATAGAAAATCTTTGAATAGAGTTTGGCGGCGTGTTGAGCCTAGAAATCACATGATGACATTGAAACAGATGGATGGAACAAGAAATGAACAAGACTAAAACAAAGTGAGAACATGAAAAGTTGAGTGCGGGCAAGCGATGATAAAAATGAAGGGGTGAAGTAGATCAGAATTGATGAGGTGGTGGCGGAGGTGGGAACTGATTCATGAAGTTGGCGGGTGGCGGTTAGCATAGAAATTTGAAAAACTTGACATTAAATAAATACCAAGGATACAAAGTAATCAAGTTTTCGAAAGTAAATCAATAATCTTCGTTCCAAAGTTCGTCAATCATGCGTTTATATTCAATCCAAGACCTTTCTGTTTCCATAGTAATGCAGCGCCCACTGATTGAAATAAGAAGTACGCTCATCGAATTGGCATTTTTGACACTGTAGATTCGCTTGTATCCATCGTCCGTGTGCGGGTATTTCGAGAGATATCGACGAATCGCCAGACGGTCGTCGTCGTTGATCGATAAAAGATGGATCATTCCAATATTTTCGCCGCGTCTTAGAGCGTTCTGCAATGAAAATTTCAGTTAATTTCGTATCGATTCTTCAATTCTCTAGACATATTCTACAAACACCGTTGAATAACCGGATAACTGACAATAAAAAGGAACGAGTCTCCGTGTTCAATCATTTTCTCTCTCACCTCCAAAATCAGTTCCATGTTTTGCACAGAAATCGACGGATTCTTTAAAGCGTAAGAAGTGAAATGGCCCATCTTCTCAATTGGACACTCATCTGCTTCCAGATTCACCTTCTTCGCTTGCTTCCAGTGCTCCATTTCAGTGAGCCGATCGATATTCTCGTGATTCTTGCGCAGCTTGACATTGAAACCCTCCAGTTGCCCCGGTTGAATACACTCGAGCAGTCGCTTATATTGCTCAACGCTCACGTCGACATCGACTTCCAAATTAGAAACTTGAAGCACTCGATTAGAATTCCCCTCACCGAGCCGATGCTGCAAAATCTCAAAAAGAGCATTGACATCGGCTTGCTTCTGATCCGGTGTGTATCCGCTATCGAGGTACTCGTTCTGCTTGATGCGCAACCATCCGATGCGCAACTTTGGAATGCGAAACAGTGCCGCCAAATCAGAAGCGGCGAGGGAAATGCTGTCGGTGTTGTTGAAGAACTTCGCTCGTTCGTTGTACTTTCTCACACATCCCACCGGCTGCACATGATATTCAATCAATACTTCTTTCACTCCATAATGTCCCAATTCGACGTTGTATTCGACAATATCGAGTTGCAGTGAGACGAATGTCTTTTCCAATCGGAGGGTGACAATGCTAATTCTACTGTTCGATGTGTCGACGATATTTCGTAGTTTTCTGGAGCATTTTCGTAGATTTAACCTGAAAATTTTGAACAATTGGAGAATATTCTAAAAAATGAATAAGTTACCTTGAAACAAAATCAGTGTTTTCTACAATATTCTTCAACACATTCCATGGCATTTGGGAGAGCACTGGCAGCGGTTTCGACATTTGGAGAGCAATGAGCAGTAATGCGGACGAAGACGTTTACGAGTAGTGGGGTAATTGCGACGTCGACAGGCAGATGCAGTGACGGTCGCACGTTCTATCCGCACTCTAATTGCTCTCCGAGGTCAACCTCCCTCTTTCCAATCGCTCGTACATGTGGTGGTCTCGACCTAGTGAAATCAACGATGCTGATGAGGCGGGAGGAACGGAGGCACTTTCATCGGTGGGATATTCAGAGGTTACGGGGCGGCGAGTTGAGGGAAGAGGTCCTCCAATTTGTACTGCGTCGAGGTCGATGTTGTGCTCGCCACAGTTCCCGTCGCATCGGGCGCCAATCTCACAACTGGATCGACGTGAGCGTTGAGCAAAGGTTATGATCAAACTGACGGATATCAAGAAGAGCAAGTCGATCAAGAGGGTCTCCCTCTACTATTCGGCGAAATCGGTCGAGTCAGTCGATTTGAAGCGTCATCCGGAGCTGTGGAGGAAGTGTGCAGTGGTTGCTGTCGGTGACACCGACACTGTTATCACCCTCTCTCTCGTCGTCCCAGTCGTCACTTCTTCTCTCATCATCGAATTCGGAGAAGTCGTCGACTCGCGTGGAAGCAGTCAACTCCACTGTCCCCGGTGCTCTGGCCCGGTCCGCACCCAATCGGGAGTGTGCGAGAGTTGCGGAGAGAACGCGTTTCAGTGTATGAAGTGCCGCGCGATCAACTACGTCGATCGGGAGCCGTTCCTGTGTCAGAGCTGCGGATTCTGCAAGTAGGTTATAGGCCGGGGAGTCGCTGAGGTGCGTCCACACAGACGGCGTCGCGCTGAGCGATCGATCGTGCTTCAACTTCTCCAGAATCTTCGCGATGAGCCCCTCGAGCCACTTCGTGTTCTCTTCGGTGTAGAGCTCCGTCTCTCCGATGACTTGCAAAATGACTTGGTTCTCTTTCGTCTTTTTCAAAATCCTCGGCACTCCGTAGAACGCACCGAATCCGCTCGCCTTCATTCTCGCGTACTCGCTCACTTCGTCCTTTTTCTCCAAAATTCGCTTCTCCTCTTTGACGGCGTGCTCGAAGCGTGAGATGGTCTCCTGAACTGCGGATCTCATGTCGTTCGCCAAATGGAACGTCTTCACGTCTGTCGAATAGACGAGCTTGTTGGGAAGCGTCAGAATTGGCTTTCTTTCGAAGATCGGCTGGAACTCATCCATGGCACTACGGTCGTAACCGTACAACTTCAGCGTCTTAATCTTCACAGTGTTCTGGGCGGCCTTTGGAATCACTTCAATAGTAATGTCGCGGTGATCCAACAACATAGACTCTTCTCTCGTCAGCCGCAAGTCGAACGTCTTCGGACCTCGAGAATTGATCGAATATCTCACATTGCCAATCTTCAGCGCATCCGGGCCATTCACACCTTCCACTTCCACTCGAATCATCCTCACAATCTGTCGAGAGTTGGTAATTCGTGCGGACAACGTGAAATGCGTCTGTTGGACGAGCGTCAGCGGCATCGATTCGTTGACCGAGAGTCGGTGATTGAGCTCATCGTGCGTGTAGAACTGCTCAATGTCTCTGCTTGTCCAATCGATTGTGGCGAGTGGCTCGCACTGTTCAGCCATCAGCACTAGATCCTCCTTCTCGAGAGCAGTCGGAGCGCTAGTGTTCTCGACCATCTCAATGGCAAACCGCTCGCTGGGCACATCTTCGATCCACAAATCGCGCACATTGTGCTTCAGAATCTTGTCGTCGATCGGGTGGAAGTAGTACATCGTGTCGCGTTTGTCCTCCGACAGACATCCCACGATGCCAGCCGCCTCGTACCAAGTGCTCACGTCGGTGTTGATGTCCAGCGAGTACCATTCGAACGTCGTCATCTCGGGCGATCGTTCGTCGGGCATATCGGAGAGCCACGTGTAGAAGACGCCGTTGTCGAACGAGCCGAAGAGCACGTTGAACGTGTGCGAGTAGTGAAGAGAGATTCCACCGCACGCGTTCGACTCGGGAATGTTGATGACGCTCGTCAAGAAGATCGAGTTGTTGTCGGCGGAGCAGTCGGTGATGCGATGCTCGTAGAGGAAGCCAGAGTTCGAGAGGACAAGCGCTCGGATCTCATTGTTCGAGATTGGCAGCACGACAAAGTCGACAACGTTTCCAGTGGTCAACACGAGTTCCTCGACCAATCTGGTCTCGTGACGCGTCAGATTGTAAACGCGCACAAACTGAACAGTGCCCACGGCGATCAGATGCTTCTTGTGAGAGCCCTCGTTGCAGAATTTCACCTTGACGACGTGATTCCCGGCGGCGGACGACGATCCTCCGTTTTCTCCCAACCTGAGATGCGCTCGATCGATGACAGTGCCTTGTGGCGAGAATCGAATCGCGAACACCTCGTACATGCCACACACGACGAGACGGTTTCCAGACACGTGAAGAGAGACGACAGTGAACGGAATCGGCTCGGTTTCGGTTCGAAGAGAGAACATTCCGTGGAGGAGATGGGTTCGAGTGTCCATGTAGTGCAGCTGCAGAGATGACTGCGAACTGTCGGGAACCATGATGAGCAGCTCGGTGCCGTTGTCCAACTTCATAACTCCGGTGATACTTCGCAACCTTGGCTTCGCGTTCTCTTGATTCGGCGGGTCGACTCGACGAGTTGGCAAAAAGTGTCCCGATTGAAGGGGAGACATGATGGTCTCTTGAACCAGCTCCATTTCTCTCGGTCTTTCGAGCGCAAATAATACCTTCTTCCGCTTCTCCTCCACCCACAACGCCTTCTCATTCGCATCTCTGATGGCAATCAGAATCTTCTCAATGTCTTCCTTCCTCTTCTCATAAGCGACACAAACGCGTTTCATAGCCTCTCGAAGTGGCTTGCTCTGCTTGTCTTCCTGTTTCCTGTTACAAGTCGCATCGGACAACTCGATCGGAACACTGGCCGAGAATGTGATGGAAGCGCTCGGTGAAGACGAGGAGGTCAAGAATCAAATCACGCACGTTCGCGAGGAGACGAAGAAGAAAAAGAAGCAGATGGCGATGATGAATCGACAGAAGCAACTGAACAAGTTGGGAATGAAGGTGGGCAGCGGTGGAGAAGTGAAAGTGTCGGCGCGCAACTTGCACAATGAGCCGAGCCTCGACGACACGGACACACTCGTCTGCTGCATCTGTCGTGAGGGTGTGATACGAGGAGAACGTGCCGCCGGAGTGTACGCGTACGCCGCCGTCGATCCGGACACTGGAAAGACGGGATCGGTGTCGATGATGGTCATGGTTCATCACGAGTGTCACAAGAGCGCCATCCGAGGCGGCGGTGTCGGACGTGCGGCTGACGAGTGGACGCGAGCAAAACTTCACAACGCCGGCGCCAAATGCAACGTTATCACGCCGATCGCGGTTGGAGTTCCGTCGCCGGGCGCATGGAATGAGGCGATCAATCGATTCGAGACTGATATCGGAAGAATATCCGGATTGGCTCACGGACATGTCAACCGCAACTTTGTCTTTGTGGACATGTGCAAGTTGATCGATCGATTCATTTACAAACAGTAATTATCGTTTTGCCACCAATTATTATTGATTTTCTTTCAGATCCTTCTCAAATCAATCGGAAGGTGGAGGTCGCGAATCGAACATGCAGTACCTCGCCATATTGCATCTTCTCGGTTGTGCTCTACCCGCCGACGCCGAACTCGAAACGATATCATCGAATCACCGCCTGATCGCATTCTTGTTCACTGAGCTGACTGCCGAGAGCTGGAACGATCAGAAGAGCGACTTCTTGCGAGCCGGGCTCAACGATGCTCAGACGAGTGGCGTCCCGTCGACTTGGGAAGGCTTTCGACCGACGCTGTTGACGTGGGCATTCGTCAATTTGTACTTCAACAAAGTCATCTCGGTGAGCGATTCTTATCATTGTCGCAATCAATTTCCTGTACAGATAACTGGAGAAGATCGTCTTGAATGGCTTCGCGAGCATCTCGGCGACACAATTAACAAGACGCGCGCATTCGTTGAGGACTTTGATTCGAACATCCTGCCGTGCGAATCGGTCGCCGAATTCTGTGACGTCACCGGAGCACCTCTGGATGATGTCCACATGTTCCTACCGCCAAGTGACAATTGAATTTCTTTCCAAATACTTTTTCAATTTATTTTATCAGCATTGTAAATTTCTCGTCTAAATAATTATGTTTATCACTTGCCGTTGTCCATTCGATCAATTTTCAGGAAAAACGTGCTTCGAAGAGCGAAATTGATACCATTCACAATTTACTACTGATTTTGCCTATTAGAACGAAGGCAAAACCACAAAAAAGAAATGAGAAAAGTGTGGCAAACGCCCGCGCACAAGAATAATGTTGGGGGAAAAAGGACTGAAAAGCGGATAGAAAGTGAAGAGAGAAGAGTCGCCTCTTGCAGAAAACGTATATAAAGATAAAACTGCTGATTGGAAAAGAAGGGAACAGTGCGAAAATGTGGTGACGGAGAGGAAATAAACAATGGATAAAGATGAAGATGATTATAATTGTACAGTGGGGGAGGGGAATTTCTTTGAAAACCCCCACAAGAGGAAACATGATTCAGTAGAGAAGAGACATCTGTGAAGAAAAAGGGGAAAAAAGGAGCAAGTTGCGAAAAGAAATGTTCGATTGGACATCCGCGAACCAGTAGGGATAGGCGATCTTCATTATCTCCTTGTAAAGTATATCGTGCTGCATTGCCTCGGCTCGCAATCCAGCTTGATAGCGGTTTTGAAGAGCCAGCTGCACGTTTGCTCCGAGGACCATTCCTCCGGTCATTGGCGGCATTCTCATCACGCCGACCTTGTCCTGCTCGTCTAATATACCTCTATTATAAGATAAAGTGATAAAAGAGATAGTTTTGGCTGATAAAAATATGGAAAGCTGGGGGGTTTTAATCGATTTTCAGAAGGCGTTTTTTTTTCGTCGTATTTCTTCGATTACAGCGGCACCCCTGCGAGAGAATCACTATATCTCAAGATTGATAAGAGATATCAAAAAGTTGTCAACAGGAAACTTGTAGATCACAACTTTTTGATATCTCTTATCAATCTCCAGATATAATAATTCTCCCGCAGGGGTGCCGCTCTGCTCGAGGAAATCCGGAGATCTTCTTCCAATTCCCCTCCTCTTTTCCAGAATCGATGGCCGGCTCGTGGTGCTGGTGGTGCTGCTGAAGGCGTGGCTGACTGACCACCGGGTGCGCGGAGTGAGTTGTTTTCAAAATACTTTTAACACCATTATGATCGGTGATGATCGAGCGTCCCGTGAAGAACATGTTCGCCGAGATGTGGAGGATCCCGAAAGAGCAGATCGCGAAGAACACCGTGGCTCGACCATAGTACAATACTCCACGGCCGACTCACCAGTACAGGCCAGAGCAAGTCCATCGGAACTCAATGGTGTACTACGCTTACCGTAAAGTCTCTATTAGAAGGGCAGCCTCCATTAGAAGGGCGCCTCTAATAGAAGGGCGTCTGGAAGAGGCTATTGAGAAATAGAAGGGCAGCCTCCATTAGAAGGGCTCCTTAATTGAGTGAACGTGTTCGCCTGTGACGAGACGGCTGCTCCCCTCGACTTTTCTAGCAGCACAACTATTGATGGGAAGGGATCTCGACAGGTTGGCAGTAATTGACCGTTTGAGGTGGTGATTAGGCCATTCAACGCGGAGTTTCACGGCGAGCACGGTTATGATGATAGATACTGCATGTTGGGGGATTCTTCGTCCTATTTCCTCAGAAATGAAGACACATCCACTTCACGTTCACGTGGGTGCTTAGAAATGAGCACGCGGAGGGTCCTCACACTTTCACGTCACTCATCATGCTAAATTTTGCCTAGGTAACCTCAATTCCAACTCTCACAGGAGCGCGCCCGGGGCTCTTATAGGATCATTCAACTCACAACTGATCTGTCTCGTACCATTCTTAGACCAATCGACGTCGAATTTAACGGAGATTACGATTACTTTACCCCCGAGGGCCGCGAAACGAGCCGAGCGAAGCGACTCCGCGGGGGATTTGGGCCGAGGGCCAAGAATCCCTTAGTCCGAGAGAGGCTGTTGAAAAATAGAAGGGCAGCCTCCATTAGAAGGGCGCCTCTAATAGAAGGGCGTCTGGGAGAAGCTGTTGAAAAATAGAAGGGCATGCCCTTCTAATAGAGACTTTACGGTGAATTTTTTTTTTTCACTAGTTATCCATTGTGTTAACATGTTATTTTTACCAATGTTTAATAATAAAAACTATTTATGATTTTTTGGAAAAAATTTCCGATAAATACAGTATTTCAGTGAATCGCTTTGCAATAGACAATCTTTGAAAAGTGTTTGGCGGTGTGTTGAGCCTAGAAATAACATGATGACATTGAAACAGGTGGATAGAACGAGAAATGAACAAGAAATGGACAAGATCAAAACAAAGTGAGAACAAGAAAAGTTGAGTGCGGGCAAGCGATGATAAAAATGAAGGGATGAAGTAGATCAGAATTGATGAGGTGGTGGCGGAGGTGGGAATTCATGAAGTTGGCGGGTGGCGGTTAGAATATAAGTTTGAAAACTTGACAAAACTTGACCCAAAATAGACACAAAACAGTCAAGTTTTCGGAAGAAAATCAATACTCTCTGTTTCGAAGTTCGTCCCTAATGCGTTTATTTTTAATCCGAGACCTTTCTGTTTGCATAGAAATGCAGCACACACCAGTTGAAATTAGAAGTACGCTCATCGAATTGGCGTTTTTGACACTGTAGATTCGCTTGTATCCATCGTCCGTGTGCGGGTACTTCGAGAGGTATCGACAAATCGCCAGAAAGTCGTCGTGGTTGATCAAGAAAAGATGGATCGTTCCAATGTTTTCGCCGTGTCTTAGAGCGTTCTGCAATGAAACTTTCAGTTAATTTCGTATTGATTCTTCAATTCTCTAGACATATTCTACCAACTCTGTTGAAAAACCGAATAACTGACAATAAAAATGAAGGAGTCTCCGTGCTCAATCATTATCTCTCTCACCTCCACAATCAGTTCCATACATTGCACAGAAATCGACGGATTCTCCAATGTGTAAGAAGTAAAATGGCCCATCTTATCCACTGGACACTCATCTGCTTCCAGATTCACATCCTTCGCTTGCTTCCAGTGCTCCATTTCAGTGAGCCGATCGATATTCTCGTGATTCTTGCGCAGTTTCACCTTGAGGAACTCCAGTTTCCCCGGTTGAATACACTGGAGCAGTAGCTTATATTGCTCAACACTCACGTCGACATCGACTCGCAATTCGGAAATTTGAAGCTTTCGATCCGAATTCCCCTCACCGAGCCGATGGAGCAAGTTCTCAAAAAGAGCATTGACATCGGCTTGCTTCCGATCCGGTGTGTATCCGCTATAGAGGTACTTGTTCTGCTCGATGCGCAACCATCCGATGCGCAACTTTGGAATGCGAATGAGTGTCGTCAAATCAGAAGCGGCGAGTGAAATGTTGTCGGTGTTGTTGAAGAACTTCGCTCGTTCGTTGTACTTTCTCACACATCCCACCGGCTGCACATGATATTCAATCAATACTTTTTTCATATCATAGTGTCCCAATTCGATGTTGTATTCGACAATATCGAGCTGCAGTGAGACGAATGTTCTGTCCAATCGGAGGGTGACAATGCCAATTCTACTGTCCGATGTGTCGACGATATTTCGTAGTTTTCTGGAGCATTTTCGTAGATTTAACCTGAAAGTTTTGAACAATTGGAGTATCTTCTAAAAAATAAATAAGTTACCTTGAAATGAAATCAGTGTTTTCTACAATATTCTTCAACACATTCCATGGCATTTGGGAGAGCACTGGCAGCGGTTTCGACATTTGGAGAGCAATGAGCAGTAATGCGGACGAAGACGTTTACGAGTAGAGGGGTAATTGCGACGTCGACAGGCAGATGCAGTGACGGTCGCACGTTCTATCCGCCCTCTCATTGCTCTCCGGTCAAGGTCAGCCTCCCCCATTCCAATCTCTCGTACATGTGGTGGTCTTGTGTAAAGAATGGATGGAATGATTCCTTTCCATTAGAATCAGATTGTGCGGGTTATCATTCACTAGGGTACTGGGATCTTTTGACACTTTTAATAAATAACCACTTCTTCCGATTAAAAATGATCGAAAAGTTTCAAAATTTTCAAAACTTCGGCATCATCTGATCGAGAATCTGTGCCGTCTTGCGGTGATTCTCAGTCGTAGATCCTTCCTCACTGCCTCTCTTCTCGAAAAGTCCGAACCACCAGGTGGCGTCCGTCTCCAGAATTCCACTCAACATCGCGTGCACATTCTTGTCCGACACCACAAACTCGACGACTTTGTACAACTCCATTCCGATTTGCACCTTCGACTCGTTCGTCGGATCCGCGCAACACGTTCGAATCACACTCATCATTCTCTCCACAATTCGTCGCTCGACCAACGCCTTCCGTCCCGATTTCGTTCTGACGATTCGATCAAAGATCTTGCGAAGTTGAGCCAGCAGGAATCTGCCCGACGACGTCTCAATGTTGGTGGTGAGAAGATCCATCAGTTTGTCGAGTCCTCCGCATGGCATCAAGCACTGAATCGTTCGCACCAACTGCTCGTCCTCTTCGTCCTCTTCACGAACGCCTTCTCCAGCTCCAAAGTTCTCAATGAACGTCTCCACCGCGTCGCCCATGAGTCCGCGCATTCGGTAGATGATGAGCATCGGGGATCCATTGTTGTTGCGCTTCCACAGTCGATCATAGACTTCTCGAACGTTCAGCGAAAGGGAGATGATGTTCCCTCCGACGAGCAGTTCCATTCCGTTGTCGTCCTCCATCAGCGCAATCATTTCAGTGTCTCGACAGATCTTGTTCTTGATGTCTCTCATCAATGGACCCATTCCTTGGTCGGGCGACTGAAAATACATTTGAATAATTAACCGTCCGGAACACGATTCGAAGCTCACACTATACGGATTGTGGGTCATTCTCCCTTGCAAAAAGTCCTCCTGCGCGACGTCCTTCTCAATCTGCATCAGGAACGTCTCCTCGGTTTCTTGTGTCGGATTCATTATCTCCATCATCACGCCGACTATGATTCCCTGAAAAGCAAGAAAAATTAATCTCTTGCGATACGATGAGCAGGAGTTCTCACCAGAGTCGACGCGTCCTTGACCAGTTTCAAAGATTCGACACACACGCCCATCAACTTTGATCCATCACGAGAAGAGACCCGTCGGAGCAACTTCTCCAGAGCCATTCTCGACGAATCGATGGCTCTCGTTCTTCTAGTCAGCATGCGCTTCAGGAAGATGGTCGAGTGAAGGAGGAAGATCAACAGATCGTCGGCTCCCGCCTTCAGCAGCACATTCTCGACGTTCGAGCCGGAAAGAAGAAGCGACAGAAGTTCAACAAAGCATCGAAGACGCTCTCCGAAAGTGTTGTCGCTCAAGAGAGAAACACTCTGACTGTGGAGATTGGCGCATTCCTCGTGAATCCGCTTGATCAGATAGACGTGGAACTGCTGTACGAACAGACGAGCCTTCGTGTTGACCGACGAGTCGATGATTGTGTGGGCGGAGCTCATGAACTGATCGCAAATCGAGGAGGGAAGCTCGGAGAGTTTCGAGAGATTCTCGCAGAGCATCAGAAGAGCCACCGGCTCGTGGAAGTGTTGACGAGAGAGATTGACGAGCAACTGATTGGCGGCCGATCGAACATTCATCCATTGAGAGAACAGACACGAAGAGATCCACTGGTAGGTGTTGGATGGTACGGGAGCCGGAGGAGCCGTCGATGTGGAGGCGACCGAGCAGCAATCCTTCCAATCGTCGTCAGTTGTGATCCATTGGATGATCGTCGAAGTCGGTGTGATCTTGACCTTCTTCTTCTCCTCAGCAGACGCATTCTTCGATCCTTCCAAATACTTGTTCAGAACCATCAACGCCTGCAGACAACTGCTCTCGTCGCGCTTCTCGATTGCGTGTCTGATGAGCAACTTGAGCTTCTGCTGCCACGTCGGATCCGCTGCGTACATGAGCGACTTGACCATCACCGACAAACCAACATGTCCACTTTGGATGAGACCCTCAACCTTCGCAGTCACGTCTGTTCTTCCGAACATCAACCGGACGAGCAGCTCCTCACTCTCCTCTCGCAGAGTCTCGTAGCTGTTGGACAGAGTTCCGGTGCGGCTGATGAGACCGTTCGAGTGCAAGATGGTGTTGTGAGCGTTCTCATCCTCACAGCTCGAGTGAAGAAGAGCGATCGAGTGGAGGAGTTGGTTGCAGAGGCATCCGAAGCACGTCTCGCTCGTCGAGTAGTAGGCATTGTTCTGCGGTTTGTGGAACACCACCGACACTTCGCTCGCGTGGTCATATCTGTTGAGCTCCTCGTGCAGATACATCAGTTGCTGTGTCTGCTGACACAAATCATGATGGAGCACTCGGATGGCGCTGGCGAGAGCGTTCATCGGGAGAGTAATCGATTGGAATGATTGCTGATCGACACTCATTGTTCCGTTGGCTTCAAAGAATTCGGAAGTGTGACTGTTCTCGACATGCAGTTTGTAGGGGGCTAGAGGACGACTTCGGAGAAACAGCGATTCGCAGACAGCCTGGAAAGTGAAATATTAGAGAAAAACCGGCAGATGAGTGCCTACTCGATATCCAGAGAGCTTCGTTTTCGTCGTTTCCATCTTGGTCAGCAACTGCGTAATCTCCTGCACACACTGTCCTCTCTCGACGTCACTCGTTATGTGCTGAGCTCCGGGAAGTGCTCGACACACCGCCGACAGCTCGATTCTCGCGTACTTGCAAAATCCGCAACTCTGACACAGGAACGGCTCCCGATCGACGTAGTTGATCGCGCGGCACTTCATACACTGAAACTCTCCGCAACTCTCGCAGACTCCCGATTGGGTGCGGACCGGGCCAGAGCACCGGGGACAGTGGAGTTGACTGCTTCCACGCGAGTCGACGACTTCTCCGAATTCGATGATGAGAGAAGAAGTGACGACTGGGACGACGAGAGAGAGGGTGATAACAGTGTCGGTGTCACCGACAGCAACCACTGCACACTTCCTCCACAGCTCCGGATGAAGCTTCGAATCGACTGACTCGACCGATTTCGCCGAATAGTAGAGGGAGACCCTCTTGATCGACTTGATCTTCTTGATATCCGTCAGTTTGATCATTACCTTAGAAATCTCATAGTTCGAGATCAACTTGTAGATGATCGTGTTGGCCGAGTATCGCGTGTCCGAACGAATTGACGTCAACTTCACAATCTCATGACTTCCTTTGCTGGTTTTTGACCTTCTTCTTTCGTTGTGATTTTGAGGAGTCGTCAAACATGCACTTTCGATTGCGGAAATGTGACCGATCAGTAAGTCGTAGTCCTTGCTGATGTCGGATGTGTCGAAGACTGGTGTCGGGAGGCGTTGGCTGAGTGAGGCTGCCGTCGTTGCGTCGAGAGAGGCGTATGTTCTCTTTTTGTGTTTCTTCCGGTCGAGCATTTCCTTTTTCTCTGAGAAATGGAAGTGGGCGCGGAGCAGCCGGTGGTCGCTGCCGATGTCGAAGGACGGGACTGTGTGGACGTCAGTGCAGCACTTTCTATTTCCGAGAATAAAGTCTATTTCCCGTTTGGAGGTGTCCGTGGGATTTGCATGCGTCCATCGTCTGTGTGCGGGCTTCTCGAAGAAGTTGTTGTAGCACAAGAGCTTGTTTGTTTCGCAGTAAGCGGCCAGAGATTCTCCTGCCTCGTTTCGGGTGTCGGCGGAGTGTTTTCCGATGAAAAGTTCTTCCTGTCTACCTTCTCCGACAGTGGCGTTGAAATCTCCGCAGACGAACATGTTGTGGGAGCGGTTTCTTCGAGCGACCAGGCGGAGGTTATCGTAGAATTCTTCGCGTTCGTCGTCCGTTGCATCTGCCGTGGGAGCGTAGCCTTGGACGACTGTCGCCGTGGTTCTCTTGTTTACTCTGAATTTTAGGATGGCGATGCGGTGGTCGATCGTCTTGAAGTCTAGAATTCTGTGGACGAAGTGGGGAGCCACAATGAAGCCGACTCCTCCCGACGTCGATCCGTCTTGTCTTTTTCCCAGGTATATTCCTGTGCCCGTTGAGTGGATCGCCTTCTTCCCGTGTCTCCTTTTTGTCTCACATAGTCCTAGCACGTCGTATTTGTACTTGTCGAGCTCTTGGACGAGGTGATCGAGTTGAGTGTCGGTGCAAAGAGTCCTCGCATTCAACGCGCAGAGTCGAAAGTCGATTCGGCGAGTCTTGTATTTATTGAATTTGGCGTCCTTGGCTGCTGGGGTTGAGGGCGGGGTTAGTGGTTTGGGTGTTGATGATGATGGTGGTGGTGGTTTTTTCCTGTCCGTCTTGTGACCTTGGCTCCTGTGATTGGATCGCCCATCGCTGTGTGCACGCCTTGCGTCACCGGACAAGTCGGCAGTGACAGCGTGCAGGGAACTTGGGCAGTATTTTTTGTTGTTTGTAGCTGACTTTGTGCACCCACTTCAGCTAGCTGGGCTTGGTGGGGTGAGGGTTTTTGGCCCTCGGCTTCCCAGTGCTCTAAGCTGGGATTTCCGCGAAAACCTCCGGAGCCTGTCCCTTTGGCGTTCTTGGAAGAGCGTTGGTGTACTCAGCCTACAGTGTTCAGGTAAGGCTAGGCAACCTGTCGACCCCAAACACTGCGTTTCCCGTCTTTGACCACTGAGAATCCCCTCAGTAATGTGCTCGCGCACATCTCGTGGAGGTGTACACCATCAAAGACAAGATAAAACTGCTGATTGGAAAAGAAGGGATACTTACTTAGGATACTTAGGAGGCCTGTTGATCACGGCTGTTGACCGTGCAGACCGCAACAAAGCGACTTCCACTTGTCCCTGTTCTTCGCGATGGTGGTCCAGTGGGTGGTGGTGTCGCCGAAGGTGTTCTTGACGTTCAGGAATTTTGTGAAGGGGTCCATCCATCTCAGCGGTGGTCTCCCTCTCTTGGCCTTTTCTTCCATCTTGGATACCATGTCAACGTTTCCGTTGTCCATCTACCGTCTTCTCGTCTCGCCGTATGACCCGCCCAGCCGTGCTTCTGCTTTGCGATGTGTCTTAGAGGATCTCGAACCTTCGAAATCTTTCGGATGTCCTCGCGATGAAGTCCTTTTTCGCGTTGTTCTCTCAGCGTGATGCCCACAAGAGCTCGCTCTAGAGCTGCGTGAGCAATCCTCAGTTTTTCGGACGATCGTTTCGTGAAAGCCCATGTCTGGGTTCCGTAGGTGATCGCTGGCAGGACCGTGGCGTCAAACACTTTCGCTTTGATCTCCGGATTTCCACATTCTTCGAATACAACTTGGAGCGACTTGAAGGAAACGCCCGCGCACAAGAATAATGTCTGGGGAAAAAGGACTGAAAAGCGGATAGAAAGTGAAGAGAGAATCTTACAGAAAACGTATATAAAGATAAAACTGCTGATTGGAAAAGAAGGGTGCTCTAAGCTGGGATTTCCGCGAAAACCTCCGGAGCCTGTCCCTTTGGCGTTCTTGGAAGAGCGTTGGTGTACTCAGCCTACAGTGTTCAGGTAAGGCTAGGCAACCTGTCGACCCCAAACACTGAACAATGCGAAAATGTGGTGACGGAGAGGAAATAAACAATGGATAAAGATGAAGATGATTATAATTGTACAGTGGGGGAGGGAATTTCTTTGAAAATCCCCACAAGAGGAAACATGATTCAGTAGAGAAGAGACATCTGTGAAGAAAAAGGGGAAAAAAGGAGCAAGTTGCGAAAAGAAATGTTCGATTAGACATCCGCGAACAAGTACGGATAGGCGATCTTCATTATCTCCTTGTAAAGTATATCGTGCTGCATTGCCTCGGCTCGCAATCCAGCTTGATAGCGGTTTTGAAGAGCCAGCTGCACGTTTGCTCCGAGGACCATTCCTTGGCGGCATTCTCATCACGCCGACCTTGTCCTGCTCGTCTAATATACCTCTATTATAAGATAAAGTGATAAAAGAGATAGTTTTGGCTGATAAAAGTATGAAAAGCTGGGTTTTAATCGATTTTCAGAAGACGTTTTTTTCGTCGTATTTCTTAAGTTTGCTGTTGACCACTTTTCAATATCTCTTATCAATCTCGAGATATAACGATTCTCTGATAGCGTTGCCGCTCTCTTTGAGGAAATCCGGAGATCTCCTTCCAATTCCCCTCCTCTTTTCCAGAATCGATGGCCGGCTCGTGGTGCTGGTGGTGCTGCTGAAGGCGTGGCTGACTGACCACCGGGTGCGCGGAGTGAGTTGTTTTCAAAATACTTTTAACACCATACTGATCGGTGATGATCGAGCGTCACGTGAAGAACATGTTCGCCGAGATGTGGAGGATCCCGAAAGAGCAGATCGCGAAGAGCACCGTGGCTCGACCACAGTACAATGCTCCACGGCCGATTCATCAGTACAGGCCAGAGCAAGTCCATCGGAACTCAATGGTGTACTACGTTTAAATTTTGTTTTTCGCTAGCCATCCTTTGTATTATTTTTACCAATGTTTAATAATAAATCTATTTATGATTTTTTTAGAAAAAATTTCCGATAAATACACTATTTCAGTGAAACGCTTTGCAATAGAAAATCTTTGAAAGAAGTTTGGCGGCGTGTTGAGCCTAGAAATAACAAGATGACATTGAAACAGATGGATGGAACAAGAAATGAACAAGATCAAAACAAAGTGAGAACAAGAAAAGTTGAGTGCGGGGCAAGCGATGATAAAGATGAAGGGGTGAAGTAGATCAGAGTTGATGAGGTGGTGGCGGATCTGATTGATGAAGTTGGCGGGTGGCGGTTAGCATAGAAATTTTTAAACTTGATAATAAGTACCAAAGTTACAAAATAGTCAAGTTTTCGAAAGCAAATCAATAATAATCTTCGTTCCGAAGTTCCTCCTTAATGCGTTCATCTTCAATCCGAGACCTTTCTGTTTCCATAGAAATGCAGCACCCACCAGTTGAAATTAGAAGTACGCTCATCGAATTGGCATTTTTGACACTGTAGATTCGGTCGAACCCATCGTCCATGTGCGGGTATTTCGAGAGATATCGACAAATCGCCAGAAAGTCATCGTGGTTGATCGATAAAAGAAGTATCCTTCCAATGTTTTCGCCGCGTCTTAGAGCGTTCTGCAATGAAACTTTAAAGTAATTTCGTATCGATTCTTCAGTTCTCTAGACATATTATAGAAACACCGTTCAATAACCGGATAACTGACAATAAAACGGAACGACTCTCCGTGCTCAATCATTTTCTCTCTCACCTCCACAATCAGTTCCATACATTGCACAGAAATCGACGGATTCATCAAAGTGTAAGAAGTGAAATGACCCATCTTCTCAACTGGACACTCATCTGCTTCCAGATTCACCTTCTTCGCTTGCTTCCATTGCTCCATTTCAGTGAGCCGATCGATATTCTCGTGATTCTTGCACAGCTTCACCTTGAAAACCTCCAGTTGCCCCGGTTGAATACACTCGAGCAGTCGCTTATATTGCTCAACGCTCACGTCGATATCGACTTCCAAATCAGAAATTTGAAGCTTTCGATTCGAATTCCCCTCACCGAGCCGATGGAGCAAGTTCTCAAAAAGAGCATTGACATCGGCTTGCTTCCGATCCGGTGTGTATCCGCTATAGAGGTACTTGTTCTGCTCGATGCGCAACCATCCGATGCGCAACTTTGGAATGCGAATGAGTGTCGTCAAATCAGAAGCGGCTAGTGAAATGCTGTCGGTGTTGTTGAACAACACTCGCTCGTTATACTTTCTCACACATCCCACCGGCTGCACATGATATTCAATCAATACTTCTTTCATTCCATAGTCTCCCAATTCGACGTTGAATTCGAAGATGTCGAGCTGCAGTGAGACGAATGTGCTGTCCAATCGGAGGGTGACAAAGCTAATTTCACTGTCCGATGTGTCGACGATATTTCGTAGTTTTCTGGAGCATTTCCGCAGATTTAACCTGAAAATTTTGATCTCTCTAAAAAAATAAATGAGTTACCTTGAAATAAAATCAGTGTTTTTTACAATATCTTTCAACACATTCCATGGCATTTGGGAGAGCACTGGTAGCGGTTTCGACATTTGGAGAGCAATGAGCAGTAATGCGGACGAAGACGTTTACGAGTAGTGGGGTAATTGCGACGTCGACAGGCAGATGCAGTGACGGTCGTACGTTCTATCCGCACTCTAATTGCTCTCAAAGGTCAACCTCCCCCTTTCCAATCGCTCGTACATGTGGTGGTCTCGACCTAGTGCAATTGATGAGGTCGATGAGACGGGAGGAACGGAGGCACTCTCATCGGTCAATCGGAAAGCGAAATTGATATCATTCACAATTTACTACTGATTTTGCCCTTAGAACGAAGGCAAAACCACCAAGAAAAGTTAAGAAAAGTGTGGCAAATGTTGCCCGCGCAAAATTTAGGGGCCACGAGAATAATATTGGGGGAAAAAGGACTGAAAAGGAAGAAGAGCGGATAGCAAGTGAAGAGAGAGAGAGGAGTCACCACTTACAGATAGGGAGATAAAACTGCTGATTGGAAAAGGTGGGAACAATGCGAAAATGTGGTGATGGAGAGGAAATAAATAATGGATAAAGGTGAAGATGATTATAATTGCACAGTGGGGGAGGGAATTTCTTTGAAAATCCCCACAAGAGGAAACATGATTCAGTAGAGAAGAGACATCTGTGAAGAAATAGGGAAAAAAGGAGCAAGTTGCATAAAGGAATATTCGATTAGACATCCGCGAACAAGTAGGGATAGGCGCCTTTCATTCGCACCAACTCTGCTTGGCACGTCGGCAACGGTTTCACCATTCGTATGACGGTCTTGAACGACTCGAGCGATTTGCGCAGCAGATCCGATGGCGTCTCGTTCTTCTTGATGGTTTCCTGTAAGAGAACATATATATGCATGGCAGACTCCGTTTCGAACTTACAACAACGAGGCGAATGAAGTGAGTGTTGAATTCGCTCATTCCACCGCGCATTTCGGTCGGTATGTGCGGGAGGAGGTTCTCGAGCAAGTCGCGTAGGAGCACAATCTTCATCGCAGTCGGGAGGTCCTTGGTGCGCATCTTCATTATCTCCTTGTAAAGTATATCGTGCTGCATTGCCTCGGCTCGCAATCCAGCTTGATAGCGGTTTTGAAGAGCCAGCTGCACGTTTGCTCCGAGGACCATTCCTCCGGTCATTGGGGGCATTCTCATCACGCCGACCTTGTCCTGCTCGTAGTCAGCCCACGCGTCCTTCATCTCCTGCTCAGTGAGCTTCTCCTCTTCTTGATTAGCGAACAGTGTGTCGTGCTCAATGTAGTCGACGACTGCGAAATGATTCTTGTGCATGACGTCGGCGAGGAGACGATCTTTCGGCGGTGCGTACGAGATCTCTATATCCTCATCAGCAGGAGTGAACTGATAGAGCTCGCTCAAATCATGCACAAGGTAGTGCCTCTGAATCTGTGCCTCGTCGACGACACGCAGCGATGTCGACTCTTTGGTGACTTGTCGTTTGTAGATTCTCTCCTCCATGGTTCCTTGAGCGATGAATCGATAGATGTAGACCGGCTTCGTTTGTCCGAATCGATAGACGCGGAAGAGCGATTGAGTGTCATGCGATGGATTCCAGCAGGCATCGAAGATGATGACTCTGTTCGCAGAGACCATGTTGGTTCCGAGAGATCCAGCGCGAGTCGAGATGAGCATCAAACTGTAATCAAATCATTGGTCATCAGATATCAACCGAATTCTGCCTACCGAGCTCTGTAGTTGTCAGGATCGTTGAAGCTCGTCTGAACCGCATCACGCTTTCCAGTCTGTACAGATCCGTCAATAGTCATGTAATCCTCTCCCTCCAACCACGACCAGTTCTCTCCTTCTGCATTGAGAGCCTCGTGACCGTCGGAGAACCACTGGCCAGTGCCAGCCATGAACTCCAACATTCTCTTGATGAGAGCCAACGACTCAAGGGATTGAGAGAAGACAAGTCTGCAAAAAATCGCATAGAAAGAGGACACGTTCTGAAAATCGTTACAATTTGTCTCCAATCTCCTCGCACTTCTTCATAATCTCCATCAATAGAACCAGCTTGTTACTGAGAGTAAAGTCATCGCGGTCGTCTTCCGTGACGAGATTGAATTTGGCGAACCATCCTGTGTACTCGGGTGGTGTATCAGTGTCTCTGATATCTGGATCATCGCCAGCGAGCCGCCTCGACTGCCGGATTCCGTTATTGAGTATATTCATCGCGGAATCCTCCTCCTCTTCATCATCATCCTCATCATCATCAATGGTCACACGCTTTGGCTTCTTCGGCTTCACGTTCTTGCTCTTCTTCTTCTTCGAGGCCTTCTTATTCTTTTTCGCCGGCTTCTCATCATCCGACGACAGAATTATACTGGCGTCGGATTCCGAAGAAGACGAGTAGCTGGCCTCCGATTCATCACTCTCGTCTCCATCATCTATGAACGCCTCCTCTTCTTCCTCTTCCTCTTTCAAGATTCGCTCTCTTTCGAGCTTCTGCTCGTGTATAATCAATTGATAAGGATGAGTCCAGATTCGAGACAACATGTGATAATCCGGAAGGAGGCGCTTCGTCAGTCCATTCTTCGCAACAACGTCGCCCAAGAATGCTCTGAAATTTAAAAATAGGCTGAAACTCGCAGAGCTGTGTCACTCACTTATAGAGAGCATTCTGGCGATACGTCAAACGCACGTTGATGACGTACTCTTGCTTCGGCGGAATCGCCTCAGTGAGCACACGATAGTCCTTTCTCTGAAACATTGAAAATCAGATTCAGGATATAGGAGCTAATGTACATACATCAACACATTTCTTCAAGTGCTCATATAGAACGTGACAACGACGCTTCATGAAGGAAACTTCCAATGGAGTAGCGTCTTTGGTCCGTCCGCGAACGATAATGTTGGCGAACCGATTGGCGAACTCGGACTTGGTTCCCAACAAGCCAGGCTTCACAAAGTTAACCATACAATGATCTGAAATTGGAAAATATTTCATCTGAATACATTCTTACTTATTCTTACACTCCATGAGATTATTCTGAAGTGGAGTTCCTGTCAAACAGATTCGTCGTCTGGTCAGAATTTTGACCATCGTCTTCGACAACGCCGACTCGTCGTTTTTCAGCTTGTGCGCCTCGTCGCACACCACCATGTCTGGTCCGGGATTCTGAAGACAACGACGGAAGTCGTCGCGGGCTTTGAGGAATTTGCGATTTCTCTGCGCCTTCGTCTTCTTCTTCTTGCCATCATCTTCGGCGGTTAGAATGCGGAAGAGATCGTAACCAATTATCATGACACTGGGCGCTGAAATGCTGATTTTAACGTGCAACCAAAACGCGTTCAATTTCAATTCGCTTACTCTCCGACGTGTGCCAATCGAGAAGCGCTTGGCGCCGGTCCTCGACCGATTTATACGAGTCCAGCTCGTTGACGTCAATCGTGTCGAGTTCCTCGTCGTTGTCGACCAACCATTTTTGGAATTCTTTGAACCAGTTAATTATGACGTTTTTTGGCACAACGACAAGCACGTGTTTGCACTTCTCTCCCGTCTTCTCGTGCATCATCACAGTGTGCAGGAACGTGATTACTTGAAGAGTCTTTCCTAGACCCATACAATGGGCAAGAATACCGCCGCTACCCTCGGTCTGCAGCCGTTCGATTGATTCAATCGCACAATCATACATAAATTGGACTCCGTGCGCTTGATGCGGTTTCAGAACTCTGACCAGCGAGTGATGAACAGCAACCGGCACCTTTGGATCGCTGTTGGTGTCAGGATCGAGTACAACGCTCTTGAGTCTCCTCTGACTCGAAGTTCCGGTGAGCATCTCAGTCAAATCCTCAGTTTCCTCGAGCACTATCCCATTGAACTCCTTCTGTTTCTGCTCCAATCGTTTCCTTCGTTCCTTTTCTGCTCGTTCCGCATCGACTGTTTCTTTGGCCAGCGCGCTGTTGTCCATAATCATGCCCTTCTTCTTTTTCTTCTCTTCGGGCTCTGCTTTCGCCGATGACCGCGTCGGCTTCTTCTTGGCAGTTCTGGAGAGAATCATCGAGTCCTCGGATTCCGAGCCACTGTCCCTCTTTCGTGAGGAACTCTTCGACACATCCATCACCTCATCATCTGACTCATCAGAGCTGCGATTGCTTTTCTTATTCGAACCTCTCCTAGTTGGCATTTCATCATCTGAATCCTCGGCCATCCGTGTTTTCCTTTTATTTTTATTGATAACAACTTCGTCATCCGAATCCACAGACACTGGCCTCCGATTCTTCCTCGCGTTCTTATTCTTATCAATCACCACTTCGTCGTCTGAGTCATCGGATACTTGCCGTTTCGTCTTCTTCGATTTCTTGCTAATCGTAACCTCCTCTTCCTCCTCATCAGATTCATCAGAAACTTGGTACTTCTTTCTATTCCTCGACTTCCTTCTTGTAGACGCTTCCTCATCCGAATCCTCCGAATCACGACTCTTTTTCATGGCTTTTCTGCTAGTGGACGGTTCATCATCTGAGTCATTTCTAGTCTTCTTCTGCGTCTTTTTCACCTTCCTTCTCCTCTCTTCCTCCTCATCATCGGAATCATCTGAGATTCGAGCAACAGTGCGTCTGGAAAAACAATAATTGAAAAAATCAATAAACCAATTCTGAATCATCTTACGTTTTCTTCTTCCTCGGCTTTTCCTCTTCTGACGAGTCGGAAGACACCGCTGCCACTTTAGCCTTCTTCTTCTTACTCTTCTTAGGCAACACCTCTACCTCATCTTCTGAATCCTCTTCTTCCTCACTTTCGGATGCTTCTGATTCTTCATCTGATGATGCAGGACGCCTTCTGAAGAATAGACAAGTTTTGAATGATTGCAAAAATAGTTTTCGAAAACCTACCTCTTGGAAGATTTCCGCTTCGATGCCTGCTTCTTATTAGCCTTGTCTTCCTTCTTTTTGGCCTTCTTCTTTTCCTTCAGTTTTTGAGCTCTTTTCGCTTTCCTCTCCTTCTCTATCTGTGCGGCCAGCTGGCGATCCTCATCTTCAATCACTTGAACACTGAAAAGGCGTTGATACAAAAATGCCGATTTTCTGAGGAGCTTACTCAGATTCAGAGCCATCTGACTCTCCTTCACTACTGCTAATTTTCATTGACAGCGCCTGCAATAATATGAAAAAGAATAAATATCTGCGACAGATGAAGCGAACTCGGGTCGAGTTTCAAGAACAGCAAAACTGAATAAATGTCGGCGAGACACACAGAGATGTGGATAGACGACGGAGTCAACGAGCAGAGAGTGGAGGAGCAGAGAAAAATAAGGTGGGAGAGAGTGGACGAAGAGTGGAGTGTGCAGACACTGAACGGTCCACCAAAGGTGGATGAGGCCGATGCGCAGCAGCACACAACGCAGACAAGGACACGGCTGGGGGAGAGACCGTCGGAACAGCATTCTGCTCAGAAGAGACGCGTCTCGGCAGACTCGTAAGAACGGGCGAGATAGTGTGACGATGGGTGGAGAGTGGTAGAGAAACGAGACAGAGAGTCCGCAGATGACGTGTCAATTTGAGAAAAAAAACAAAGCTGTCAATCGATATTTGCATTATCATGGTCCATCAATGGTCTTGTGAAAGAGTACGGTATAGTTTGGGAAAATACTCAAAGAGGAAATTGGCACTAGAATTCAGAAATAAAGACAAAGATTGGAAACAGTGCAAGTCTGAAAACACGATAAACATATCGATAAAGCACAGGGAAATATGCAGGATGAACCTGTAAAACCACAAGAAAATAAGAAAAACCAGAAAAAGAAGCAATTTTGAAGATAAATACTTTATTAAAAAATGTTTACCATGATACCACTTCGAGCTTTGATTTTCCTGGGATTGAAAGGTTTTCTTGATAAATGTAACGAAAAATGAGTAGGAATTGATTAAAATAACATTATTTACAATACAAATGAGCAAAAGTTTGGAAAATCTGCGTTAAAACATGTTTTAAAAACCAACGGAAAAATTGAAAAATTTTAAACTCGCAAATTTTTCAATTCTTCCATTGCGCGTCGTTTCTGGCGCATTCCGCATTCACCGCAACCCATTCGAGCCATGGCTGATATTGGCGCCAGTGTCTGAAAAAACCGGGCAAACTGCTTATCACTTCTCCTTGGGGTTTCACGCCTGTGTCGAAAAAATTTTTAGTGATAAGAGATTGTGTTGAAACGTTTTTTATATGAAAAATATTGCAATGTGCTCTATGAGTCATCTTCAATGCTGCACAACTGCCGCTGCTTCATTCTCATCGCATCTCTCACATGAACACGTTTTGTGAGAAGAGATCAGTCGTAAGTTCTAAAACACCTGACGCAAATTAGTTTCTTTCATCATCATCTCTCTGTCTCTTCCTTGTTCTTTTGCTCATTCTTATCGCTCAAGAGGGGCAAAGCCAATCAGCGGCGGGCGATTATGCTTATCCACACAATCCCCCCCTTTCTCCTCCAATGCTCCCGGGGGCCAGAGCCAGAGCTGAGCACACACATGAATACACCGAAAGGCGTGCATTCTCATTCTCGTCGTTTTTCTTTCCGAATATAACCTCCCAACGTCTTCTTCTTTTTCTTCTTCTTCTCCTCCTCCCCATTTCGGCTTTCGGGGCGCTCCTATCCCCTGTGTGTGTGTGTACATGTATGTCCTCGCCTTTTTCCCCGTGGCCTACCCGTGAACGATGAGCGTGTGGTGAGTGTGGTGAGTGTGACTCGTTTTTTTCCCCGTCGTCCGCCTCGGGCACACTCTTTCTCTCTCTCTCTCTCTTGCTTCGCGCGCTAGAGAGTAGAGGGGAAAGGCGCAGAGGCCGTCGTTGAGGGAGAGGAGGAGGGCAGAAACGAAAATAACTGAATCAATACGTCGGTGTGGAAGACGAAGAAGAAGAGGAGGAGGAGGAAGAAGGAGAAGGGCTAGACAGAGAAAAGAAGATGACGAGGGTGGGGCTTGCACCGCGCCTCCGTCCTCCTCCTCCCTTCTCCTTTTACTAGAGTCCCTCCTCCCTCCATCCCCACGGGCTTTTCCCTTTTCCGGAATACGAGAGTAGCTCTAGTTAACCTTCCCCGCGACGCGTTTCTCGCTGCTCCCGCCCCCCCCCCCGTTAAACGTTAATTGCCTCCTTTTTTACTTCTTCGGGCAACTCTTTCGCCCATTTTTCTTTCTGCTCCTTTCCTTTTCTGGCTCTTCTTTGTGTTGCTCTTTCCCGAAAACCAGATGAAAAGTGGCCAAATTACAGAATCATGTCGTTCTCCGGCTTGCGGAAGCAATTCAACAAGGCCAATCAGTACCTGTCGGAGACGATGGGCGCCGCGGAGCCGACGAAGCTCGACGACGTGTTCAACGATATGGAGAAGAACATCGACACGACGTACAACCTGATCACCGACGTCGTCGCCTACACCAACGAGTATCTGCAGCCGAATCCGGCGACACGTGCCAAGATGGCCACCATCTCGGCAATGTCGAAAGTGCGCGGCACCACAAAGACGTCGCCGTATCCGCAGACCGAGGGAATGCTGGCTGACGTCATGCAAAAGTACGGACAGCAGTTAGGAGAAAAGAGCGATCTTGGCAAGGTTTGTCCCACTCTCTCGCTATGCGCCCCCTCTCTCTCTCTTCGCCTTCCGTTTTCGGCAAGTCAGTAAATATTTGCTCGGTTGATTTCAGAGTCTGAATGATGCGGCCGAAGTGTATCGGCAGATGGCCGATATCAAGTATCAAATGGAGGATAATGTGAAGCAGAACTTCCTCGATCCACTCATGCATTTGCAAAATAACGAGCTCAAAGATGTGAACGTAGGGTTTCTTTTTGGCTCCCACCCCAATGTTGAGTTTCTCCTGATTTTAGCATCATCGCACAAAACTGAAGGGACGCCGTCTGGATTATGATTGTAAAAAGCGACAGCAGCGGCGAGACGACGAGATGATCCAGGCGGAGGAGAAATTGGAAGAGTCGAAGCGACTCGCCGAAATGTCCATGTACAATGTGCTCAGCAACGATGTAATCCTCGCCGCCATTTCTCGTCGCCTCAATTGTTCTCATTATCCCCTTTTGTAGGTCGAGCAAATCTCGCAGCTGCGTGCGCTCATCGAAGCGAAGCTCGACTTCCACCGACAAACGGCGCAATGTCTCGAGAATCTCCAACAGCAGCTGACCCACCGTATCAAAGACGCGTCATCGCGGCCCAGAGAGGAGCACGTGCCGCTGGCAGTGCTTGGCAACGAGAGCCGCACACCGCGCTCCAGGTAGGACGACTATTATGTGTGGCATGAATTCTGTTGCTTGTTTTTCGTGAGAGAAGGGAAGAGAAAAGAAGACGACGACGCGGAGAACGTTATGAACATTCTGAGAGCACTGGAGCGTTTCTTTATTGCGCGTCTGTTTGCGTCGCATTTTCGGAATGAAAAACGTGAAAGCGAAGAAGAGAGAGAAGGGGAGAAGGGCTCAAAAATATGAATATGTGCGCGAGACGCCATTTGATTGATCACCGTGCATTGTGCATAAGTGACTTTTCAAGAGAGAGAGAAAGAAAGAGGAGCCATTTTCGCGAGGGATCATGGGCTACAGAATGAATGGGTGTTTGGTTCTTGTTGTGTGTTGCATGCTCTTGACCTTTTCCCAAATACACTTCAGTTTCAGATCACCGGCTCCGTCAGAGATGACACAAAACTCTGCATCTTCGGGGGTACGCTAAACTTGATTTGATTACATAAAAAACACCCGAAATTTCAGGTTGCTCAAAACGGCGGTGGAATGGGAATGTCGCAAGCGCCTCCAGCCTATCAAGGACCGCCGCCTGGAGGAATGCCTCCACCACTCTCCACACAGCAGAAGCCCCAATGCCGCGCTCTGTTCGACTTCGACGCTCAAAATGAGGGAGAACTCGACTTCAAGGAGGGCTCTCTTATCGAATTAGTGTCGCAGATTGACGAGAATTGGTACGAAGGACGCATCAACGGCAAGACTGGCCTATTCCCTGTCACCTACGTGCAGGTGCTGGTTCCTCTCAAATAATCGAAAACCCTGACACTGTGTGCTTTCTCCCGCTCATTGCCCTATACAGTCCCCGCCCCCGCCCCAGTCACTTTTGTTGCCAACCCGCCATAAACCAAGCCCTTCTTCTCAATCTCACTTTCTTCTGAATAGGAAACTGAAAAGTACCACTTGTTAGGTCACTTTGTGTCTCCCCCACACCGCGTGCCGTAGAATTGTCTTTTTCTTTTGTATTTATTACTTCCCTCCCATCCGATTGCTTTATTCCGCTTTCTCTTACCAATCCACACGCCCCAGTCACCTCTACACCTCTCCCGATGCGTGAACTGTTCTCGAAGCAATAACTGTTCAGAGCGACGACCTCTCCTAACAAAAACCGTACCGTCTTGTACCACCCGCATGTACCATCCATCTTTTATTGCATTTATGTATACGTTTAGCATGTTAGTTTCCGTAGCTTTATTTATTAGTAACTTATTTCCTCCATCCTACTTATTTTGGATTTTATTCTTGAGCCATACATGAAAACTTACACTTTTTGCCCTAGAGAAGAAGTCTGAAACTCGATTCCTTCAGCCGAAAAGCGGTATGTGCGACTTTCAAAGCGAGCCATACCACTTTGTACAACCAAAGAGATCGAGAATTCCAGAGTTGGAATAGGAAGTGGAATAAGAGAAAAGGGGGAAGAGGAGAAGAAGGAGAAGAAGAATTGGGAGTGGACTGTCTTCATTTCACCCGCCACCCGTCTTTTATACCACGTCTCCGAAGGCGTTGATCAAAATCAGAGTGAAAGTAGGCGGGGGGCGCCCAAGTTGCAAGATGGACAATGGGGCACCCCGCTGGGCACTTCGAAGATCCGATTGCGCTGATTAACGGGCGATGAGGGGAAGGATCGAAACACCCTATTATTCGGGTAGACACAGACGGATCCGGTTCGGTATGTAGAGGGGGAGGAGGTGGTGCGAAGCTTGCACGAGATTCGAAATCGTCAAAGATTCGGGAGACCGATAGGGCGGTGGTTCTGGATCCGACAAGATCCGTCCGAAAGGAAACGCGAACTTTTTCTCGTTCTCTCCGTCGACGTCGTCGTGGAATTCCAGACCGCCCGTCTTCAAAAGACAGTTTTCGGTCGTGTCTCCCCCCGAATCATGTGAGTCAAATTTACAGATGTTATCTGGAACTAGGAGGGGAAGTGGCGTAGGGGAATAACAACCGGTTCGGTGTAAAGATAGGACATGATGACATGGCAAAAACATTATTCTGTGTTCTTCTTTTTTTTGGGGAAAACTATTGGCGATTTCGCAATGGACACGATTTTTCTGGATTTTCTATAGCAAATTCGCGAAATCAAATTAATTACGAATTTCCGAAAGACACAATTTGTTTCGATTATTCCAAGTAGATCGGAATTTCCTCCAGAACCGTCCGTTTTTCATTTTTTCGCGAGAAAAACTGGAAATTGTCGTTTTCTTGGTGGTAAGGTTATTTCCCACAGCGGGAGATTTTTGCGAATTCTTCGCTGCCCATAAATCAACAGTTTGCCGGTGGATCACGAGATACATTTTAAACTTTAGCGATTTTTTCTTGTTTCTATTTAATAATTTCGGGAATTTTCCGATATTCCAAAAGAAAAAAGCAACATTTTTCTAATTTTTCCAGTAGATCATTTTTGGTGTCCGATTGTTTTTGAAGTTATTTGAAATGAGCAGAAATCGACCTGAAATTTTTGAAAATTTTTCCTAAAAAAGAGATCAGATTTTCAGAAATAAGAAATGAGTTTCCGACGAAAATAGAATAAAAAATGAGCAAAATAAATAAATCTTATTTATTGCAATTTTGTTGGATTCCCCTGGTGTCAACACAGTCAAACAATTGAGTTCTTAAATATATGTGATGGGACAGGAAAAGTTCTGGTAAATACGAAAATGTATTAGGGTAATCGGGACGACGATAATTAGAGAGAGGGGGAATTTTGGAAAAAACGAAAACGGATCCAGGGAACATGGTACAAAATACTAACATGGAACAATGTGTTTTTTGAATGAAGTGCTCAGAGATCACATAAATAAAACAAGAATGAATTGGAGAGTTGAGTGTGGTGTATGAGATATATTCAATTGAGAGAGAGAGAAATGGGAAGTGGTTGAAAAGTACATAGAGGTTAGCGTGTGGGGGGGGGAATTTCAATGAAGAAATCTCAATTTTGTCTGTGAAACGACGCCCGATTCTGTGAATGAGAGGAAGAATGTACGGCACCTGTGCTGCAATGGAATCCCGGCCAGGTAGACCCATTACGGCAAGAAGCGCCACAAAATGAAGATGATTTTCAGAAGGAAACAATAACATCGAAGAACGAGAGAAATAGAGAGGGAGAGATGTTAACCGGACAACGCATGGGAAGAGATAGTGGTGGGGACACGACACGAATTGGATCAATATGATGCAATAAGAATAGATTGAGCAAAAAAACCAGAGGGTTAACGGGGTATGAACAGGTGGCGGGACTCATGGATGCTTCGCCTTTTTCGGTGCCGGCTGTTGCGAGTGAGATTGGGCGGCGAACAGCGCGGCCATCGAATTCGGATCCATCATCATCGACTGCAGCACCGCCGGGTTCTGCATGATCGCGGACAGCAGCAACGGATTGATGTCCTCTCCGAGAGCAGCAGAGCTCGATGTCGATGGAGTGGAGGCGCTCAAAGTCTGGAAAAACAGATAATAAGGTTTCAGAATCATATCAAACGCCCTACCTGCTTCGAAGTAGACGAAGTGCTCGCAGCTTGCTGTTGTGCCGCTTGAGCAGCAGCCAGCGCAGCTATCGACGTGGCATTTGCTGTGGATGATGCCGCCGACGTGGTCGGCATGCCGTAGCCGTAGATCATCGCTTGCAGGGCAGCCGTCTGCTGGTACTGCTGCATGAGCATTTGCATCTGCAACAGCTCCAGCTGATGTTTGTTGAGTGCTTCCTGCTGACTAGCAGCTTGGGCGGCTGCCGAGGCGGCTTGGGCGGCGGCTGGAATACGCAATGATTGGAATAAGGAATTCGAGAAGAGCAATAACTTACCTCTAGACTTACTACTGGTCGCAGTTCCAGTCGCAGCTGCAGCAGCTGCAGCGACAGCGGCGGCTTGCTGTTGTTGTTGCTGCTGTGCTGCAGCCAATGCGAAAAGTTGAGCATTCGCAGCGGCAGTCGCAGCGGCCGTCGCCGAGACAGGAGTGGAAGGTGTCAATGGTGGAGCGGGTGTGTGAGCGTTGGACGGAATTGCAGACGATGAAGAGGCGACAGCGAACGCGTCTCCGCCGATTCGATCGCCATGCGCGTTGCCTAATGAGAGCTGCGCGATGGCGGCACTGTTCGAGTGAACATTGTAATCCGGATTAGCATCGAGCCACGTCGACAACTCCTTCGCCTTGGGCCACTTGGCAGCTGCTAGAAGCTCACCGGTCTTGCGATTGAACACCGAGACCATGTCGTCCAATTGAAGACTCGCTCCCACTTTGATATTCACCGTGGCAGAGGCAACTGGAGTAGGAGTTGATACAGGTGGTGGTTTTGTCTCGACATTCGCAACTGGTGGCTTGGGAGTAGCTACCGGAGTGGCTGCAGCCGACGGTCTTGCGCTTGGAGATCCCGTCTTTGAAACAGTCGCCGTCACCATTTCCGTCAGTGCGGCCGTATCTAGAATCCAGTCGGAACTGGCCTTGACGAAACTCGTTAGGTCACGAACTTGCGGACGCCTCGCCTCCGGCAACGTTTCCTTTGTGTGCTTATTGATCATTGGAAGTCTTGCATCCTTCGATAGCAAGTTCAGGTGATTGAGCGCGACGTAGTCCACACCAGCCTTTTCCAACGTCTTCAAGATATCCGTCTCTTCATTTTTGCTGGCCTCTGCCCTCGCGGCGTTTTGAGCAGCCAACACAGATGACGCGGAGACCGTCTGAACGGGCGTCGCCTCCTTCGGCGCTGCCTTGACCACTTTCTTGGCAGGAGTTTGAGCTGCAGACGAAACGCCAGAGGTAGAAGCTTGCGCGGACATCGCCGCCAAAGCCGCCGGATTCATGCTCATCGCTAGAAGCGTTTGAAGGATGGCGTCTTGTTGTGCAGCATCATTGGACGCCGCTGCCACTTGAGCCAAAGCAATGGCGGCCGCTTGACTTGCGTTTGCGTTGGCAGCACTCTTCGAAGATGTACTCGTCGATGGTGTACTGGTCGACGCGGCAGACTGTTGTTGCTGAGCCGTAGTAGACAACAAGACGGCGAGCATTTGGGCGACCTGTTGAAGTTGGCTATTCGATACGTTCGACGAAGAGCCCGGAATTAATTGCTGCATCAACATCATCGTGAGAAGCGTGTTCGCATAATCGTTCGAGCCCGCCTGACTTCCTCCCATCGCCGCGCCCAGCATTTGACTGAGTTGTTGCATGGCGCGCTTGTTGACTTCTTGCTCATTATTCGGACGCTTTCGGCCACCTTTCCGAGCCGCCGCGGTTGCCGCAGCCTGCTGCTGTTGCTGTTGGAGACGGAGAAATTGCGCCTGAGCGGCAGCGATTGCAGCCATGTCCTTCTTCTCGTCCACCTCGCTGTCATTGACAGATTCGACGTCGCCAACGCCACACCACTTTCCAGCTTCGATAGTAGACACGATTTCGATGACTCGTCGAAGTAGCGTCGTCTCCGATGGCCGAACAATCTGAAACAATTAGGTGTTGAATTGAAGAACAGTTTCTAAACTACCTTTGTGAACGCTGGTTTGTTCAGAACATTCGCAGCCAGAGACTCGAGCCCATATTGATCGCAAATCTCAATGAGCTCCTTGTCGTGTTGAATACTCCAACCACTTGGCATTCCGTTCATCTCGCACAGTGACATGTCGCACGAGGCCAGATGATCCGCCAACGTGTGTACCTTTCTCATCAGATGCAATCGGTTGAGCATCTTGGCGGCTCGTATTGCACTCATCGGCTCCACAACCATTGCTCTCTTCCCGTCGAGTGGCTTCAAATCGGTACTTCCCTGAGCGCGGTTGCACATTGCGAGAACACACATTAGTTGTTCGTGGCACTCCTCATCGATCTTCTTCTCGAGGTGAGTTGAGAAAGCGCGGAATAAATTCCAATCAACTCCCGGTCCCGGCTTGGATTCCTTGATTCCGAAAGATCGCAAGACACGCATGAACTCCTGCTGCTCGCGTTTCGTCCAATTGAGCTTCTCGTAGACTGGATCGTGCACACTCTTCTGACTGTTGACCAAGAGCCTTCGGAACCTTGTCCAGCAATCACCTGCATTCGGGAAGTTCGCAATGTTCTTCTCATTGAAGCACAACGTCTCATCGGCGCGAATTGCGTCATAGTTCTCGAGCCCATGCCGCCAGCATCCGATCAGGAAGCATTTATCGCAATCGGCATCCCAGCCATCAGTCACCGTTTCCGCAGCCGTCGGCATCTCCTTCAACTTGATTTCTGTCCATTTGACACTCGGATCCTCCACCAACGACTTCTCGTCTCCAATGATGTGCATCTCCAAGTGTTTTAACATGTCAATCTTCGTCATCAATTTGTTGGCGTGTCGATGTACGTGACGTTGGAAAGCTGAATCGAGCGCGAAACTCGGCGGATTGAACTCCGGCATTGCCGCCCATCCCTGATGGAATGCCGAGATGGGTCCGACAGTCTTGATCTCCTTGTCTGGCGTGATTCCTTGCGGCTTTATCAAGTTGAACACAAACTTCCGGACACGATCATCACCGCGGAACTCGCGGACGCAATGTAGTAGGAGTGTCCTTGACATGTGCTCGATATCGACTTCGGCCAGCTCGAGCTCTCCATACTTCTTGATCTCCGACCACCGACCCCATCCATACTGCGCCAACACCTTCTCGACTTTGAAGTATTCCGCTTTGCTTGTTGCAAGTTCATCCGGTCTATAGCTAGCCGAGTAGTCCGTGTCGTCATCATCCTTCCTCCTCTTTCGATTGGCTCCAGGAGCTCCACGCTTCCGCTTGCCACTTCCCTCACTGCCATCCGAGTCTTCCTCATCAATCTTGTTATCCTCGAATCGTTTGGTTCTCTTTCTTGGCTCCTCCAAAATCAGCTCTCTTCCGTCCGGAGTCGCCGTCGCCTTCTCCACATCAACTTGCGCTTTCTCGGCCCACTTCGTCCAAAACTCTGGATCATCAAGATCGATGTCGTCTCCTTTGTTGTGAGTCGAGTTGAACGAGGCCTTCGCGAACAGGGATCCCTTTTGACCGGCTTCCAACGTGATCGTCTGAGTTCTGCGTTGCAGAATCGTCTCAATATCTTCTTCGTTGAACTTCGCCGACTCGTTCTCCTCGTCCATGATGGATCCGTAGGCTCCCTTCTTCAGAAGCTCCTCCACGTCCTTCTTGCTCAACGCAGTACCCTCGGCCTTGAGTGCGGTCGTCGATTGAAGCACAGCCTTGTCGAGACCGAGTTTGAGAGAAGCCTTGTCGAACATTTCACGCTCATAAGTGTTGGAAGTGATGAGACGGTAGACCTTCACCAACTTCTTCTGTCCGATACGATGACATCTCGCCTGCGCTTGAAGATCGTTCTGTGGATTCCAGTCCGAATCGAAAATGATGACAGTGTCGGCGGCAGTCAAGTTGATACCGAGTCCACCGGCACGCGTGCAGAGGAGGAACACGAAACGATCGGAATCTGGAAAAGTGAAATTGTTAATTTGTACATTAATCAATTCAAAACTCACTCTCTCTACTGAACCTGTCGATGGAGGCTTGTCGAAGATCACCTCTGACGTTTCCATCGATACGCTCGAACGGATAGCTCATGCTGATGAGGAACTCCTCGAGAAGATCGAGAACTTTGACCATCTGGGAGAAGATGAGCACTTTGTGACCATCCTTGCGCAGCTTCGGGAGCAGCTTCTCAATCAAAACCACCTTTCCGGAAGCTTGAACGAGAGCTCGGTGTGTCAACGTCTCATCGTCCCAATCTGGGTGTGCCGCTCGGAAGTCGTTCATAATTGTTTCTTCGGCGCCGTTGATAAGGAATGGGTGATTACAGCACTTTCGAAGCTCCATCATCACGTTCATTAGCGAAGGTGCGGATGTTCCTTTGCACAGGTGACTGAAGTTCCTCTCCAGAATCGCACGATAGAACTTCTTTTGCATATCGGAGAGTTGAACCTCGATGATGGTCTCCTCCTTCGGTCCCAACGACTTCTCCACGTCTTCTTTCAACCGACGAAGCATCATCGGTCGCAGAATCTCTTGCAACTTCTGCACTTGATCGTCGGTCTGGCAAGATCCGAACTGCTCGAGGAAAGTAGCCGAGTTATTGAATTGTTGCGGATGCAAGAAGTTCAGAAGAGAGAACAGCTCCTCAATGTTGTTCTGAAGAGGAGTTCCGGTGAGAAGGACACGATGTTCCATTCGGAAGGCCAAGAGTCCGTTGACAAGAAGTTTGCAGTTGCGGTTCTTGAGTCGGTGAGCCTCGTCAATGACGCAAACTCTCCATGGGATCTTCTTCAGGAACTCCACATCCGAAACAACCGTCTCGAAAGTGGTGATGAGAGCGTCCAACTTGACAAAGTTCTTCCGCCAGTTCTTCGCTCCCGAGTGACGCTTGTCGTAGAAGATCTCGTACTGCTGCAGAACCTCTCTGGCGTGTGCACTTCCATGATAGACGACAGCGTTCATATCGGTCCACGTCTCGAACTCTCGCACCCAATTATGGATGGTCGATAGAGGAACGACGATGAGGAACGGGCCATGAACGCCGTAATCGAAGACTTGCGAGAGGAACGTGATCGTTTGGACCGTCTTTCCGAGACCCATTTCGTCGGCGAGAATGCAATTTTGTCTGAAAACAATCGATATGAATATGAAAAGCGCTAAATTTCGCGAACTCACGCATTATAGTAGCAGTAGAGCAGCCAATCGACGCCTTCGAATTGATACTCTCGAAGGGAGTTTCCGTTCTTCCACACCTTCGCCTGACTCAACTTCTTCCACTCGTCGGCCTCCGGTCTCGCCTTCTCCTTGATCTTCGCCGTGTCAATCAATTGTCGGTTCCGCCACACTTCCAACTTGTCGGCCGGAATCGCTTCTACAGGCTCCCAAGTGACTTCTTCGTAACCGAGACTCTTCCATTTGATTAGCGCAAACTCTTGACCGTCGTCCTCGGTGATAAGGTCGACAACTCGATCCACAATGACATAGTCGCTGTTGAAATCCTCGTCGTCTTCATTGTACGACATCAACTTCTTCGCTCGGAACCGCTTGATCTTTCCATCAACACGTTTGTCGATTTCGAGTAGCTCGGCGGCGGACTTCCATTCGCAATGCACATACGATCGATTCTTCCATTTGATGAGGAACTGCTCGACTTCTTCGACTTTCTTTTCCGTATTTTCTGGGGCTGCTTCTGCTTCTGTGCCTTCTACTTTCACAGCTTTTTCTTCTCCATCATCTTCGCCTTCCATTTTCACTTCTCCCACTTCCACCTTGTGCATTCGCAGATTGAGAATCTTCTCCACAACCAATGCGTTCGGGTCGGCAATTGGAGCCTCCACTTTCACCAGGAATTCGTCATCGTCCGATCCACCACTCTTCTCGCCTTCCATCGTGTCATCTCCGATAATTTCCGCCTTCTTGCGACTACTGCCGCCTTTCTTTCTTCCTTTTCCTCGTTGCGGATAGAAGTCATCGTCATCCGAATCATCAACACTCTTCTTCTTTTTCGACTTGGAAACCACCACAGCCGGCCGCCGGTAGGACTTCTTCTTCGTCGATGGCGTCACCATCATTGGCGTGGCTGGAGTCGACGGCTCCGTGAACCCGTCATTCGTCTCACTTGCCGCTGGCTCTTCACTCATATCCTTGAAGTCGTCTTTGGTGGCCATCGAGGACATGTCATCGTCTTCCTCTTCCTTCGTCTCCGCTCGTAGACTCTTCACAGATTCTCCTTCCAACTCCTCATCAGGCTCTTCGCTCATCGCCGGTTTCAAATCCCTCTCCTCATCGTCCTCATCTTCCTCCTTCTCATCCTGCACGTAATCCTCGTCTTTCTCGTCGTCATCCTCTTCCATTGGCTCGTCGGCTTCTTCTTTCAGATGATTGTCGATTTGTTCCGAAGCAAACACTTCTTCCTTCGTCGGCAATGACGACTCTGCGCCTTCATCGACACCGTTCTCCATCGTGATGTCATTCTCACTCTCGACCTCTTCCTCTTGAGCCACCTCCAACTGATTATCATATTCGAGCATCTCGCCCATATCTCCATTGTTTTGAGCGCCATTGTCACTAATCTGCGCCTCGTGCGGCTCCTCTTTCACTATCGTATCCTCGATAGACGGCTCAGCCAACGGTTGCTCGCTGATCTGGGGCTCAATTTCGGGATTACGCTCCTCCTGCTGCTGTATGAGCTCTGCTGTCTGTGGCATTGACTCAACAACATCGGATTGCTGCTGTTGAAATTGCTCGTGGGAGTTGGATGATGAGGCTTCTGACTGGTCAGGAACTTGCGGCTGCTCGTTTTGTTGCGACGACGATGAGACGAGCGGATCAGCGATTGCTGGCGACGGCTGACTACTTGGCTCGGCGGCCACTGCAGCCGGCTCTTCATGAAGCGACTTCAAAGGATAGCTCGAAGTCGCAGCTGCATAATCCGGATATCCTGGATAGGCTGACTGCTGCGGTTGCTCTGGCGGCACCTGTGGCTCCGTCTGCATCTGTTGTGGCAACTGGATTTCCGGCGGCGGCGCACTGCTGCTGTTCGCACCCATTCCGTAAGCAGGAGGCTGCTGTTGGTGCATTTGTTGCTGCGGCTGTTGATGATGAGGATAGCCAACCATCTAAAACGAAATTTTGAATTTAAAAGAAAACAAGAAGGATGCTTACACTTTGATGTTGTTGCTGCGACGATTGTGGCTGATTTGGGTATTGGCCAAACATCTGCTGCTGTTGCGCGTACGGATTTCCAGTGGTCACTCCGTTCTCAACGCCGTTGTACGACGACTGCTGATATGGCGCCGCCTTCTCCTCCAGCTTCACCTGTGGGGTTTGCGGCTGTGAGTTGGGTTGTTGTTGAGCCGCTTGTTGCTGCTGTACAGACTCATGAGACGACGTCGGCGGTGGTTGTTGTTGTATCGACGGTGTCGGCTCCGGCGGGACGATAGACTCTTTGCTTTCCGTCGAGCTGGCGCCCGAGCCCGTGTATCCTTCGTGATAGACCGAAATCAACGTTCGTGATTTGTCGGCGGCGGTGATGTTCAACTGGACTTGGTTTCCACTCTGATTCACATGAACCGGCGGCGGACCTCCCGGGTTCGGAGTCATTCCGTGATGTTGACTGGGCGGTCCTGCGGCCGGCTGAGACGTCGGCGGAACTTGCGGCGCATGATGAGTGGCGGCTACTTGATACGAGTGTTGCAGCTGCTGATTATACCTGTAGAGGTCGTTTTGAATGACGCCAAGTTTGTGCTGAAGTTGTTGCACTTCAGCATCGGCTTGGGGATTTCGTGGCATGATGTAGAGCTGATTTATTCGGGTCTTCACCTCAGCCGCCGTCTTCTCCAGCTGTTGAATGATACTCTGAAAATTAACAAATCAGCCAATTATTGATGCCCAAAGTGAAGTACTCACCAAAATCTCATTCTGCCCTCCTCGACCCCACTGATCTTGTTGAGAAGCCATGTTCATCGGCTGTGACGTCACCGGCGGGACAGCACTCGCTTGTTGTGGTACCGCGGCTGCACCGTACCCCGGATAACCCTCCCAGTAACCCGGAGGCGCTTGTTGCCCTTGCGGCGGATACTGATGCCTCATATGCGGCGGTGGAGCCCCTTGTGGCGGATATTGAGCCTGTTGCGGTGGCGGATAGCCGGTGGACGACTGCGGCGGATAACCGTACGGATAACCTGGCTGCGCTTGCGGTTGCTGCGTTTGCGGCGGCCTTTGATGGTACATCTGCTGATAATTCTGCGGCGGATATTGGGCTTGAGCTCCAGCGGCGGGTCCTGGCCGGTACCCTTGCTGTGCTGGTCCGCTGGCTCCTTGATAGTGCGCTCCGCCGTACATTGGCATTTGGTTCTGAAACGGCAACGAATTGAAAGCAAGCACAACTATATTTTCCCAGTGAGCATTTCTAATTACCCAACTACAGCTGTCGGCGGGGGAATTGGCTAATGATGTTCGGGGAGAATAATAAAATATTTACCGGATAGGCGTTCTGCCGCATCATGGGATTGTTCGACATCGCCGCCATCGACGCCATTGGATCCATTTGGTTGGCAGCTGCGGCGGCGGCAGCGGCGGCCGCTGCTTCAGCCGCTTGCGCCTTCTTCGACTTTCCGCGCGGTTTCTTGGCCGGTGGTGCCTGCGCGGGCGCTTGCTGTTGTTGTTGCTGTTGTTGTTGTCCGGCCATGTGCATGTGCTGCTGTTGCATCATGATCATCTGCTGATGCTGTTGCTGTTGCTGCTCGTACGGATTGATCGGCATCACGGGCTGCGCGTACCGTTGCTGTTGAGGCACTGGCTGCGGCGCGCCCATCGGACCCATCGAGTAGTCGGCCATTTGGGACATTTGAGGTACATAATCATCGCCTAAAAAACAAACTATATAGTCGAGAGCGTTTCGAACAACATTAGACGTCGTCGTCTTATTTACCTTCATCCATTTCTGATTTGTGGTGTGTAATAAAATAACAGGGTTAAAAGTTGCGGCTTGAATAAAATATGTGGGATTTGTGAAGCGGAGAATCGATTGCTTTCGAGGCGGTGGACGAAAAACCCAACCACACACACACACGTTGTTTGTTTCTTGCACTTATCTTTCTCGTCTTTTGGCTGATCTTTCACTTCACCAGCCGGTCATCTGAAACGAATGCGCATCGAATGAGAAAGAAGACCGAAATAGAGAACGACGTAATTCGGTGTTGATGATTTGCGAGAAGAAGAAGGCGAAGTATTAAGGAGGAGGAGAAGAAGAAGGAGAAGACGTTGGTTGGTTTTTTTTCTCCTTTTTGAAACGGAAACTTTCGTTTCGCAAAAAATGGGAACAAAGAAGGAAGTTTGGTGTGGTGTAGTAAAGAGATGAAGAGGACAAAAAGAGCGAGAGACTTGTGGGTGAGAGTGGGGAGGAGGAGGGCAGAAAACTTTTTGCAGATGTTATCAAAAGAGTGTTGTTCGATGCGAACCCTCGTCTTCTCGTCCTTCTCCCCCCTCTTCCCAAAGAATTCAATTGATGTGAGTGGAAGATGGAAAAAAGGGGGGTGGCTGGTGCGTATGCAATGGCAATGGAAAAAAAGCGAATGAGTAGGGGAGACGAAGAGAGGACCGAGAGGAGAGGAGGACGAGGGAGAGAGTGGGAGTGACATCAGAGACGGCGAAGAAGACGGCGAAGAAGAAGAACACAAGAAACGGACACGCGGACAGACCAGCACATAGCCAGTGTCAGCCGTCTCCGCAGACTCTTCGATCTCTGCGCGTGTTGTTTGGTCGCTCGCTCTCTGCGCGCTCTCCTACTATTTCGCCAAGTGCGCCCCTTTTCTAATCGATGATGAGAAGGTGTTATGTGTGTGTGGCCGCTCTCCCGCTCTCTATATGTGTGCTGCGCGCCCCCTCTCCGTCCGTCCGTCCTCCGACCGAAGTAACGTTGTTGTTGATGATGACAATCATGGTTTGGTGGCTGACCGACACTGACCAATTCCCGCCTCTAGAAAAAAAGTGTAGTCGCTTCGCTTTTCCCTGCCTCTCTAGACACCTCTGTAGCTTCCCCTTTCACTATGACGTGGCACCGGTTCTCATTCGACTCGTAGGCGAATGGTTTTGTTCGCGGTAAGTTGAAAGTCAAAAAGCCAAGAGGGAAGCATGTGCAACTTGGTTTTTGCTGTGGGAGTGTTATTGGCAAACGCGCACTCCTCGCCCCCCTCCCCTCTCATCTCACATCTGCTCTTCTCGATTTCACCTGTTCTCTGATCGTGTTCTGACCACTGCGTCTCTGTGAGCGCGTTTTGCCCATACTACTATTACGCGCGCGCGCGCACAGAGAGTCCCTCTTCGCCCACTGTGTGAGTGCGCACAACAGAGACACACACACATGGGGAACTCATAAACACTCACGCGCACTCACACAGAGGGACACACTGCGTAGACGGAAAATGAGTGAGGACCGGGACGACGGGACAAGGCGGTTACGGGAGGGGGAGGGGGGAAACTGAGAGACAGCAAAAAGAGGAGCGTGCGCATTTATAAGCGGAGGTGTGTTCGAGTTTACTCGCTCGCCGTTGTCCCCCACGGGGCGCTCTCTCTCTCTCTTATTGTTAATAAAGTTTGGAAAATGGAAGAGGAGAAGAGTGCTTTTTCATTCACTATCACCGCCGTCACCGCCTCGATCATCAATGATAGCCACCGGTCGGCACCGACGCTGAAAATGATAAGGAATGATAGAGCACCAATAGGCGATAAGAGGGACGCGTCGAAGACGACAACGACGGTGACAGAGAGAGAGAGAGAGAGAGAGTTCGGCTACAATTCAAAAGGAGAACAAGAAAAGAAGTGGGCGCTTGTTGTTGATGATGATGATGATGAGTAGAATGAAAAGGGGGAAAGATGAGGGAGTATGAGCCAAACAAGATAGAGAAAAGGCATAAGGGGGGGGGGGGTATAATTTGGGGCGAAAGAGGATAAAGGAGACGCAGAGAAGGCACCGGGTGTGGCAGCTGGTGCGCCATTTTGGTCACTCCGTCGGTGTGTTGTTCGCCTTGCGGAGGAGCTCAGGGGGCGCTCCATGTGAATGCTCAACGATATCGGGAGTGAGGAAAGAAGGGGTCGGCGTATAGGCGGGCGACGGCGGCGGGAGAGCGTGAAATCCTGCGAAATTCATTAGAGGAGGAGTCTCTTTCTCTGTCTCTATTTTCAGCGAGACGCTCGTGTGCATGTGTGGAATAACTCGAGCGGAAATCAACGAGTGAGAGAAAGAGAGAGGGGGATTCAAGGCGACAAGCACGAGACTTTCATCATCACATAATCTGGTTGAACTTTTGGATTTATAGAGAGGAGGAGAGACATAAGAGAAATACTTTATTTTATCGAGAAATTGTCGAGACGCGGCGAATTGATAAGCGAAGGAATGGAGGGTAAAGTCGAGCGTTGCAGAACATTAATTTTGTGTGAAACATTGTGAATCGATGACGCGATATTCTTGGAAAACATATCGTTTATTTGTCAAAAAGCGAGAAATGCTACAAAAGTTGTTTTGGGGGGACGGCAAAGGGGAAGGAAAAGAGCACAACAATTCGAAAAACAAATCGGCGGCGACTTCTGGAGAGACGATGCAAACGCGCTCCATCGCACTCTCGCCGAAAAAATTTTATTTTTCCGCCATTTTCGCTTTTTTTCACCAATAAAACTGTGAAAACTGTCATTTTTCTTCATTTTTCTAAGCTAAAAAAGTTTCTAAGCGTTAGAAGACCTTTTTTTCAGCTATGGATCATCCGCAGATCAAGGAGGAGATCGTAAGTCAAGGAGAAAGCGAGATGCAAGTCATGCAAATCGTTCAAGCGGCCATCGAGGGCATCGATATGGATTCGCTGACGAGTATGACGCCCGGACTGCCACAAGTCGCCCGACAGAACGCTATCAATAGTCTGCTGGGCTCGAAGAAGTTGGTTATTCAGCAGGCGCCGGGAGGAGTTTTGCGCCTCAAAGTTAACACTGGTCAGCAGATTGCGGGAAGTGAGGAAGAGCAAATGGTAAAAAATATTCATTTGCAACTAAAAAAAATCAATTTTAATGCTTCAGATTTATGGACTAATCGAAGAATCAAAAACACGTGGAATTTGGATAAAGGAGCTCCGCGATGGCTCAGGACTCAGTCAGCTGCAGTTGCGAAAGACGCTGAAAACCCTGGAGACGAAGAAGTTGATCAAGACTATAAAGGCAGTGGGAACGACGAAGAAGTGTTACATTCTATTCGATTTGGAGCCCGACATGTCACTCACAGGCGGCACCTTCTACTCGGACCAGCAGCTTGATTCAGAATTGATTAACACGCTGATCAGTGTGTGTGGGTCATATGCGAGCAGCCGGCGGAAGCATGCCATCGAAGAGAACCCAAACAATATTCAAATGCAGAGAGAAGCCAGCTATATTCGACCGCAAGAGGTAATTCATTCAAAAAACAAATACTCAACCACCATTCCCTTCCAGATCGCTCAGTTCATCACGGAGAAGCGTGTCCTGAACGTGCCACTATCCCTC
This sequence comes from Caenorhabditis macrosperma, assembly GCA_963932285.1. Lineage (NCBI taxonomy): Eukaryota > Metazoa > Nematoda > Chromadorea > Rhabditida > Rhabditidae > Caenorhabditis > Caenorhabditis macrosperma. The sequence goes on from OZ010622.1 coordinate 13,635,945, forward strand.
GAAGACCTCGAACGAATTCTGGAAGTCGCCGTTCTCGACGGAACAATCGAACGAAGAGCGGACGGGAAGATTCGCGCGTGTCCTCCTCGTTCCAGCATCTCCCCACTTGTCTCGGTGCCGTGCGCCGTGTGCCCTGTCGTCGAAGACTGCCGTCCCGGATACGTGATCTCTCCACAAACGTGTGATTATATGAAAAACTGGTTGGCCGATTTATAGAAAAAAATACGATCGGCGCGTTGTGTGTGTATTATTCTTGTTGAGTTTGAGTTTCTGTTGTTTTCCCTTGTTCTCACGTTTCCTAAATGAATTAGTAAATTATCGCCTCTGAGGGCTCCCACTAATTGCTCCGTTGGTGGGACGGTTATCACACTCATTATCCCCCTCGCCGTCTGCTCCATATCCTCCATTGAGTTTTCTTTGCGTAGAGTGCTCTGCTCTGGCCGGTATTGGCTGGTATAGTTGGTTTCAGCAAAATGGCGAAGCCTCAACCGATTCTATCCCAAATGCCCTGGAGTGTGAAGATTGTGGATTTAACCGATACATTTTCAAGGTTTGGTGGAAAAATAGATCTTTTTGTTTATTTCACACAATTCAACTTTCAGATTATCATTGCAAAAGTGCTCTCGACAACTACGAGTAATTGTTGACAATACTCTCGTTTTCTATCACACAATAGCTTTGACTTCATTCGAAGACGCTGTCCACGCGTGGAGGTTTACGCAAGATCTCGAAGTGAGCGACGGTTGATCACGTATCACTTCCACCGGACAATGGGAGAAACTATTCGCAGGAGAGGATCACATCGTGATGGCCGTTTCTGATTCCGCGGCGCTTCTCCGGAATCCCAAAAGTTACATTGGAATATTATTTTTTTTCGCGGGGACCAGACAGCGAACACAGGAAGAGACCGTTTCTCGGATGAGAACGCTCTTGTTGAAAATTTTCAGCAAGTTTTTAACGATTTAGATCATCAACTGAATATCGAAAAATTCGAATGTAAGATTCATTTGAATATAGATGAGATCGTTCAATTCGTATCCCGCTGTAACACGGATACTATAAAGTCGCTAAAGATCTCTCTTCTCTACAGTGTTCTCGATGTGAGCGAGGCCTTGAAACTGGAGCAGTTCAAAAAAATCCGATTTCCACGCTCACGATATGCCATGGCGTTAGCATATCTTTTCCGGAAAGATCTCTGATTACCCGACAAAGACATCAAAGTGTTTGTTGAGAAAAGAAGATTGAAGCGTTTTCAAATAAATGAAAATTGATTTTTTTACAGCGCTATCAAACACGGGGCCGATTTCCAGAATGCTCAGGAGCCCGCGATTGTTCGATATCTCTCCCAGTTCCCGTACCATACAGATCTGAAACTCGCCAAAAACAATTAAAATAGTGAAGTTTTTATTAATTTTCGAAATTTTCACGTCAGTTCATTTAATAAACAACAATACTTAAATCATGTGGAAAAAACTCCACGCGTTCATTCCAATTTTTCCCCGATCAAGTCATTCCTAGTCTCAGAGAGGACGCCTCCCAACAATGATTATAACAATTGTTATTTCGATGCTTATCGTTGTGTCCTATCACTGTCTTATTGGATGCTCCAAACAGAATAGAAACAAAACGCCGTCGGCGACGAGCAAAAAACAAAGCCAAACGACATTGGCACCGACACCGACAGCAGCGGCGGCGCCCGTCAAGGTAAGCGAAAGTGTTGGAGAATGATTATAATTGAAAAGTGCGGTTTCTTAGACACCGAATGCAGCTCCGGAGCCCTCTCGCGTGGCAGCAACAGTTGTGGAGCGAGACGATCGCGACTCGACGCGAACGAAGGCGGGCACGAAGAAGGGGAGCAAGGAGCCGGATTCAACGTAAATGTTTCTCTTTTCCCGTTTAAAATTATTGATTTTTTAAGGGACGACGCTTTCAAAGATCTCGCCGCGCGACTTGCGAAGAAAGAGAAGGCCGATCTGACGGCCGACTCGCTGCTCGGCGACGACGACGAGAACCCGATCGCCGCGTTCCAGATGCCCGAGCGGCCTGTCGTCGACGTGAAACAAGACGGCGCAAAGTTGGCGAACATCGTCGAGATGGAGAAGAAGAAGCCGGTGGCGTCGCGGCCGAAACGGGTGCCAAGCACTCCGCAGGGGCCGGTGACGGCGAGAGAGCGATCGATGGCCGATGATCCGCGCTCGAAGATGGTCACGATGCAGTTGCCGCCGATATCGCGAAAGTCGAACAGGAAGTCGAAGATGTCGATGGTCACGGATCAGACGCAATCGGAGAAGCACGCAAAGGCGCCGCTGGACGTGGACAACACGCAGGCGGCGAGTGGCGACGAGGGAGAGCCGGAAGAGATGGGCAAGACGCAAGGCGCGTCGACGATGGGCAAAGAGCCGTCGCCTTCATTAAAAAGCAAGAAAAAAGAAGAAAAAAAAGTGAGTGGTTCTTTTTTTTTTGTTGAATTTTTGTTTTTCTCTTCCGTATAGAAAATGAGAAAAGCTCGCTCGCCGCGATGTATTCTTTCGAACAAAATTGGAATTTCGCTAGTTTTTCACCGTCTTTTGCCGCATTTTTTATACAAAAAGCGAATGGAAACTGGGAATTTCCGAAAATTCAGCTAAAATTGTTTCAACTTTCTGGAAGTTCTCGGATGGAAAATGCACTCGGAAAACAAATGCTAGATCTAGAACGCGCCAGGATATTCGAGGAAGTGTAGGTCAAAAAAGGATTTTTTTACGGAATCATGAAGTGCGCGCAGAATTCTGCAGAATGCGATCGTGCTCCTCCGCTTCACAGTGTCTGCGTCTCGTCTGTTTTTCCGCTATTTCGTTTACGCAGATGGAAATAGTGAGAGAAATGGAGAAACGTACGCATCAAATTTGAATTTAATGCATTAGAGGCAAAAATCGCGTTTCACTTGAAAATCCGCGTCAAGAGCGTCGAATTCTTGTCCGCGTTGTTAATATTTAAAAATCTATCAAATTATAATTTTAAAACTCGACACAATTTCCAAAATTGCAGAAATCACAAGAACACGAGCCTCCGTAACTCTACTCTCCTCCCTTCACCACTGTCTCGCACTGTTTAACCAATTCACATTAATGAATATTCATCACATAAACACCACGGAATCGTGTTTTTTTCCCCCCCATTCATCTCATCCCCCTTTCCATATTTGCACACCTATTCATCGGTCTATTGAACTGAAGCTCTCTCTCCGCCCAAACAGAAGTACGTTCTAGCTGAATTGAGTGGTTTGTCCATTGTTTTCTTGTCTTTTTTTTCCGTGCATCGCCGTTTGATGCTCACGGAGCAGCGTGTTGGCTCAAAGATGTTGCTCAAGTATCTCTATCTCATTTTGGCGATCATTCTGATTATTTTTATATTTTGGCGCACTGATAAGGTATTCAGTTGAGCAATTGCCTTGCGGAGAAGTGAATCTTTCAGTTTTACTACTCAAATTTTCCGGAAACAGTTCCGGTTTTCCGGTCAACCGACCGCCGACCGGAGTTCTTCAACACGTGGAGCTCGTGTGCTCGTTCGCGGCTCTTCGACGGCGCTCCACTGAGCGCGGCGGAATTTTGGTCCAAATTCGCAGAGATTTCTCAAAATTGCGATCGGGAAGCTGGAATTCGAAACAAAATGGACATTCGGCGATTGACGAACATGGACGAGGCGAAGTTTGCGATCTACCCGAAACAAGTGATTTTACCTGCTCTTCTTCCGGAAATTTTCCAACCGGAAACATGAAAATTACAGGAAGGCACCGAAAACACGTTTGTGACACTGGGCATCGGGTTGGATATTAGTGCGGAGAAGACGTTTAAAAGGGTGAGTTTGCGAAAGTTCGTCCACCAGTCGTATATTCTCAATGGAGCGCACTTACCCCCCTACCTTCAGGACATCAATCGCCTTGGTCACAACGTGACTTTCTTCGGCGCCGATCCGATTTTCGAGGGAAATTCGAAAATATTCTCCGAAATCGGGACATATTTTCCGTTTGCCGTTTCCGGAACAGCCGGATACTCGCTGGCGAGTGTACTCGTCGATAACATCTACAAACCGCTTCCAGTGGCCACAATCGATATCTATTACTTTTTGAGCAATGTTTTGAAGAAAACGGTAAGCTGTTGACAAGAATTGATAACATTTTCCACCTGAAATAAAGAAATTGAATAGTGCATTTTGTGAAAAAAAACACTCGTTAGAAATCAATCGATATCTCGAAAACCGCAATTGATACCGGAAAATGATCAATTGCAAAAATGATCTAGAGATGATTTCCTATCGATTGGTCATTTTATTTGTCAAGTTTTATCACTGATAAGCTTCTCAAAACGCCTCTGAACTTCAGAGAAATTTTTGAAAGTTCTAAAAAACACAGTTTTCTAATCAATCGATATCTCGAAAACCGCAATTGATACCGGAAAATGATCAATTGCAAAAATGATCTACAGAAAATTTCCTATCGATTGATATACTCAATAAGTTACTTTCAATCGAAAATAAGAAAGAAAACTGCATTTGAAGGTAGGGCATAGTGAGGGGAGTTGGAAAGTGCGCTCTGATGACGATCACGGATTTCTAGGCCAATCTTGTTTTTTCAGTTCATTGAATACCTGTGGATGGACACCGAATACGCCGAATACCAGCTGTTGGACATGTTCTTCCAAGACGGTCCCCTCGATAAATTAGGAATAACATTCTGTCAAATGAGTCTAGAAGTGCATCGGGTATCCGACGAAACGCGTCTGAATCAGTTCCGCGAATTCATAAAACGTCTTCTAATCGAGCGCCGTTACGGTATATTCCTCCCCGAGCACGTCGGACACAATCGTCTTTGGCTCTTCAATTTCGAAAGCGACGCGTGTGTTCGCAAGTTTTTATCATGATTTTCAGAGTGGTTTTCAATAGAATTTAAGTTAATATATTTAATAAAAATGTTTAAAATCGCTAAAAAATGAAAAAAATTTGTCTTTCGTTGTATTTCTTCGAATAGAGCGGCTCCCCTGCAGGAGACTCATTATATCTCGAGATTGATAAGAGATATCAAAAAATTGTCAACAGCAAACTTGTAGATCATAACTAGGACTACAAGTTTGCTCTTGACACCTTTTTGATATCTCTTATCAATCTCGAGATATAATCATTCTCCAGTGGACCGCATTTCGATGGGATGGAAAAGTGTCAGCAAATGCGCTCCAATGACAATGTTTATCCAATCATTTTTGGGAAACTGATAACAAAAACCGGTAAGCAGGTCCCTAATCAGTATTTCATCAGTCGAGCACTTCTCTATGCCGCCTGAATTAATAGAGTTGTGGTCAATTGAAATTTTACTGTTTTCCGGAAAATTTGCCATTTTTGACTGGAATTTCTGAAAATATCCGGGGTCTAGGTGGCTAGGTGATAACAAAACTTGATTATAGGTCCCATAAGCTAACTTTTATCAGTTGAGCACATGTTTGTACCACTTAAAATAAAGGAGTTGAGTTTAGTGGAAAATTGGCCAATTTTCCGAAATTTGGCTGATTTTGACTTAAAGATCTGAAAATATCCGGGGTCTTGGTGGATAGGTGATAACAAAACTTGATAATAGGTCTCAGTAGCTAACATTTATCAGTTGAGCACAGTACGATAGTGGCGTGAAAATGAATTTCTTGTTTTTCACTCGATTTAAAATACAGAAAAATATGCAAGCGATACACGATAAATACATTTTTTGTGCTTTTTTTTACAGGACAAATCCCGAAAAACGGTTGAAAAACCGCTGAACATGAGCATTTAAATCGAGTGAAAAACGAGAAATTAAATAATTGTCACGCAACTACCGTAGTCGGGGCATTAAAGGCGCAGCACGTTTCGTCGTTTGCAAATTGTTTTTCGCTATCTCCCGCGAGCCTCCGATTTTGAGATTTAACGATAATAGAGGAAAATATGAAATGGTTTTTACACCGGTCCGCCGTGCTAGAATCTATTCGAATAAGCCGTGTGTAAACGTGTTTCTCGTCTCTTCTTCGTCCTCCAATTCAATGAAATACACCATCAATCCACAAGATCGGCCATCTTTGTGTCCCGTAGCAATACGTGCCCACTAGGCTGCCATTCCAGCCGCGTATCTCTCCGAATCATCGGTCCAAGCCCCGCGGCTAGAACCTGATCCGAGTGATCGGTATCTGCGGAACAATCCGGGACACGGGAGGACTATTCGGAGGGAGGGACACCTTCATTTGAACATCATGTCGTTCCGCTCGAAGCCCATCAACTTGTGCCTCATTGTGCTCCTCATCTTCCTCGCCATTGTGCTTCTCTACAGTCAGGTGAGCGTGGCCTAGGAATCCACACAAGGGGGAAAACTCTTCCATGTTGCAGAAGCCCTCGAAAAGTGAGTCGGGGGTGACTCGACCCAACGTTTTCCTCTTCAACAAATGGAATTCGTGTATGAAGGAGAAGGCGCTCAACGAGACGAACCACGTGTCGTTCTGGGCGAAATTCCAGTTGTGGACTGATGATTGTGACAAATGGGCGGATATTGACAAAATGGGATTGGTCCCTCTGCAGAATAGCGATGAAGTCAAGTTTGGCTTGTTGCCGGTTGAGGTGAGAGAGTTGGCTTTCAAATGCGATTTTTTCCGTCAATTAGGATTCAAAATTGATAGTTGATTATACCAATCGATAGGAAAATTCCTGCAGATCATTTTCACAGTTGATCAATTTTTGATAGGAATCACGGTTTTCGAGATATCAAGTGATTTGTAAACTGTGTTTTTAAAATCGGAGAAATATTTGCATGATGTTTAGATGTGTTTTGAGCCGCTTATCAGTGATAAATTCTTACAAATAATAGCACGAATCGATAGGAAATAATCTCTAGATCACTTTTGCAGTTGATCACTTTTCGATAGGAATCACGGTTTTCGAGATATCGATTGATTCGCAATCTGTGTTTTTACAAAAACTATCTAATGTTTAGAGGTGTTTTGAGCTGCTTCTCAGTGATAAAATCTCACTAATAATATCACGAATCGATAGGAAATCATCTCTAGATCACTTTTTCAGTTGATCACTTTTCGGTATCAACTGTGGTTTTCGAGATATCGATTGATTTGTAAAGTGCATTTTTTCTGCTCAATAGAGCGCACTTACGTTTTCCAGGGCGAATTCGGCACATCCAACAATCTAGTAACCCTGGGAATCGGAAAGGACATCGACGCCGAGCTCCTCTACAAAACGGTAAGTTCATCGGAGCGCGTTTGCATCATCGGTCTGAACCTACCGTTTCTTTCGGAGATAACGACGAAAAGCGAATCGGTTCCTCCAAATCTTCGCATCCGTAGATTTAATCTCGAAATTGAAACAAATCGGACCGAATTTCGAAACAAATCCGAATAATTGCAGAAAATGAACGAAATCGGACGCAATTTGACATTCTACGGAGCCGATCCGATCACTGACGTCAACGCGGACCTCTACGCGAAAATCGGAAAATACTTCCCGTTCGCAGTTGGGGGTGATGCGGGCGTCTCGACGGCCAGTGTCTATATCAATGGAAGCTATGTGAATCGAGATGTCGTCCACGTGGATCTCATCTATTTTTTGGACAGAATTCTGAAAATTAAGGTTGGCTTTGTTTGGCGAAAGTTTGGCGACCGATTACAAAAAACCTTATAAAAAAATTTTGAAATTTTGAAATTTTGAAATTTTAAAATCTTTGCTTTCTCGATTTTTGCCGGTTAAACGCATTTCTTATCGCATTCCTGTATTGTCCGCTTTCTATTTGTCAAAAAAATAGCGCGAAAAACGAAAAAAAAACGAAATTCAAAAATTTCGAATTTTCAGTTTTTCAAATTTCTTGTCGATAAGATAATCGCGATTTCTTGATTTTTCTACTATTTATTAGAATTATAAACGAAACCGCCAAATATGAACTTTAAAAATGAGAAGAATCGAATTTTAAAATTACCAGCTGTTTTGAAAATGTGAGAAATTTGAATTTTTGAAAATATTTTTTGTATTTTCGCATTTCTTATCGATTTTCTGCGGATTTAACTGTTTTTTCTAAAAGGAAATTATGAGCAAACAGCCGAGAACAGGTAAAAATCAGCGATATCGATTTTTCAGAATTTTCGAGTTTTTGCTTTTTGGCATTTATTATCGATTTTCTGCCAATTCAACTGTGTCTTTTGTCGAAATTATTATGTATTTTAGTACAATACAACAAAAAAAACAGCAGAAACCCCAACGATATGGACATTTTGAAAATCTACAGCCGTTTTGCAAAAGTTCGGCCACCCCACCGCTTTTGGAGAAATTTGAATATTTCGATTATTCTCTTTTTGGGATTTCTGCTCGGGTTTTTTGCAATTTGGAACGTTTAATAATATTTGTTCAAAGAAACCACCTAAAAAATTGGAAAAGAACGAAAGTTTAAATTTCGAAATTGCGTGCCCAAAATTAATTTTTCATTTTTTTTTCAAACAATTGTCGGAAATTTCTACCCTAATTCCGTTCCTTACAATGCCTAACTTGTAAAATCAACAAAAAAAGTCTGGAAATTTCAAAACCAGAGGGCCGGATTTGCAAAAAGTTCGGCCACCACTTGCCGGCCTTTTTGTGGGTTTTCTTAGCGATTTCGCAATAATTCAAATGAGAAAAAGAAAACAAACCGAGCGCCAGCAAACTGTTCAAAGCACGCCAAATGGGAAAAGAAAAACAAAGCCACGCAACGCGTCAGTTCAACAGAGCGCACTTGCAGAACTACGACAACATTTGGCTAGACGCCGAGGGTGCCGAGTACGGATTGTTGGACGTGTTCTACAAAACGGGAAGATTAGAACAAAAACGGATACGCTTCTGTCAAATGAGTCTGGAAGTGCACCAGCCGAACGAAACGAAACAGGTGCAATTCATGGAGATGATCAAGACGATTCTGGTCGAAGGACGGTACGGAATGCACAAAAACCGCAACGTCGGACACATGCGAATGTACATTTTCAACTTTGAGGACGCCTATTGTGTTCGCAAATTCCTCGCGAAACATTTGTATGAGTAGTGTTCCGCTTTTTCTAGATTTTTAGGGAAATTTCTATTAATAAAGCTTTTTTTTCTGGTTTTCTTGTTTCTATAGTCTTATTTTCTCTAATTTTCCTAATTTTCCGGAGGAAAAAACTTCATTTTAAGCCAAGTTGCGCCAAAAATGAACACTTTTGAAATCAATCGATATCTCGAAAACCATAGGAGATATGAGAGTTTGATCAATTACAAAAATGATCTAGAGATGATTTCCTATCGATTGATACTCTTACTTACAACTTTATCACTGATAACTTTGGCAGAAAACAGCTTACAAGTCGAACAATAGAAATAAATCGATATCTCGAAAACCATCATAGTTATCAAAAAGTGATCAACTGGAAAAATGATCTGCACAAAATTTGCTATCGATTGGTTATTTTACACAATAATTTTGTACCCAAAAACTTTGTGAAAAAAATGTTTAAAAATGAACCAAAAACACACTTCAAAAATCAATACATATCTAGAAAACCGTGGTTCCTATCGAAAAGAGATCAACTGCAAAATGATCTACATAAAATTTCCTATCGATCGATAACGTTTCTTGATGGATTTTATAACTGATAACCATCTCTAGTTTTCAAAAAAACACAGTTTGCTAATCACTTGATATCTGGAAAACCGAAGCTGTTATAGAAAAGTAATCCATTGCAAAAATGATCTACAGGAAAGTTCCTATCAATTGGTTTGTTTTTCAAGAAAATTTGATCATGTAAAATTGCAGAATTCCCAGTTGAAGTTGACCTGTTTTCAGAAACGTTCACTTGCACTGAAACTCCACTCTAGTCACCGTAATCCTGAAAAAAACTTGAAAACCGTCGTCCATTGTCCCCTCCTAACCAGCTCCATGCAGCGTCCGCCTCCAAAAGAATCGAAGATGATCCTTCCCGTTCCCTTCGATCTCTATCTCTCCCTCCCCCAGCCGAGCAACCTGTTCCGGAGGCCAACAATGCGGGCATCGGTATCTGATCCGCCCGAAAAGCCGTGTGTCTCATTGCAGAACGATTTGTTCCGTCGTTTCCCGTTCTTCCGCACCAGCCAATTTTGCTAAAATGGTTCGATGGACGCAAGCTATTCCCGTCGCTGTGCTCGTCGTTTTGCTCTATTCCGTGTATCACTATCGAAAAGTTAGTTGTGTTTAAACATTAAGAGAACACATTTGCAAAATTCTACAAAAAAAGTGCCTGATTTTTTTTGCCGGTTTTTCAACTGTCCTGTCTCGGCTGAAATTTCACAATCTGACAATAATAAATATTAGAAAATAATCCATAAATATTAACAAAATCAGCGAAAGCGACGCTCGCTGGTCTCGTTCCGGAGAAAACAACTAACTGTTTATTGGTTTTTTGCACGTTTTTCACCGATTAATTGTCACAAATTCACTGAAAAATAGCGTTTTGAATTATTTAAAATCACGGTAAAATCGGTGAAAAACGTGCGAAAAACGATAAATTGCGACAGAATTAATTGGAATGTTACCGTAATTTGTTTTCTCCGTAGTCTCGCCACATCCGCTGATTCTGATAATAGTAACAATTAGAAAACATTTATCAATAGAAGAATAAAATTGGAAATTAATTGGACGGCGGGATTCGCGGGAAAAGGAGAACAAGTCGCTTAGAAATCAGTTACTCGATTGTCTGCAATTGTGCGTCATTTGCGTCGCCGGCGCACAGAAGGCGCAAAGCTCTACGACATACAGTACTCCAACACTAACTTTTTCAACAATTCGGCGAATTTCACGAATAGTAAAGACAAAATAAACATTTACAAAAAAAAATGGAAATGCAATCAGCTTTAACATTAACTCTTTCTGCAACTTTTCAGGCGCATTCCCCCAACCGCAAAGTGTCTATAATACGCACATTTTCAGCACCATCGATTCTCGGAAACCGAGAAAAAGCGGCAAGTGTTCGAGAGATGGAGTGAGTGCGCGCAGAAGCAATTGGCCACTTATAACACTGCAGAAGAGGTTGGTCCGGAATTCCAGAATCCCGGATTCATTCGTTTTCCAGTTCTGGCTAAACTTTGGCGCTCTCACTGGCAACTGCGATTACAACGAACACATTGAACAGTTGGGTCTGGTTCCATTGAAAAACGACGACGAAGTGAAATATGCGATTCTGCCGGCGGAAAGGCATCTGAACACTTCGAGCACATTCATAACTCTGGGCATCGGAAAGGACATCAGTGCTGAGCAGTTGTTCCGGAAAGAGCTCCAGGAGCGGGGACACAATGTCACTTTCTACGGAGCCGATCCGATTTCTGAGGAGAATTCCGCTCTTTACACACAAATCGGAAAGTACTTCCCGTTCGCAGTGGGCGCTAAAGCCGGTGTCTCGGGAGCAAGTGTCTATGTGAATGGTGAGTTGTTAGATATAGTCCTAGACATACCAGGTGTATCCAGATGTGGTTCCTATGTAAGGAACAGTACCAGAACCATCCTAGATATACCAGGTGTATCCAGATGTGGTTCCTATGTAAGGAACAGTACCAGAACCATCCTAGACATACCAGGTGTATCCAGATGTGGTTCCTATGTAAGGAACAGTACCAGAACCATCCTAGATATACCAGGTGTATCCAGATGTGGTTCCTATGTAAGGAACAGTACCAGAACCATCCTAGACATACCAGGTGTATCCAGATGTGGTTCCTATGTAAGGAACAGTACCAGAACCATCCTAGACATACCAGGTGTATCCAGATGTGGTTCCTATGTAAGGAACAATACCAGAACCATCCTAGACATACCAGGTGTATCCAGATGTGGTTCCTATGTAAGGAACAGTACCAGAACCATCCTAGATATACCAGGTGTATCCAGATGTGGTTCCTATGTAAGGAACAGTACCAGAACCATCCTAGATATACCAGGTGTATCCAGATGTGGTTCCTATGTAAGGAACAGTACCAGAACCATCCTAGATATACCAGGTGTATCCAGATGTGGTTCCTATGTAAGGAACAGTACCAGAACCATCCTAGACATACCAGGTGTATCCAGATGTGGTTCCTATGTAAGGAACAGTACCAGAACCATCCTAGATATACCAGGTGTATCCAGATGTGGTTCCTATGTAAGGAACAGTACCAGAACCATCCTAGATATACCAGGTGTATCCAGATGTGGTTCCTATGTAAGGAACAGTACCAGAACCATCCTAGATATACCAGGTGTATCCAGATGTGGTTCCTATGTAAGGAACAGTACCAGAACCATCCTAGACATACCAGGTGTATCCAGATGTGGTTCCTATGTAAGGAACAGTACCAGAACCATCCTAGTATAAACGTTATTGATATACGTGTTCCTGGTATATCATGTTTATGGTGTTGGTTATGAGAGTGTTAAGATATATCTTTATTAGGGTTAAATATATGAGGGCGGTATGAGCGGGTGGTCGCTGGAGGTCCCAGAGAGCGACCACTCACTACCGCTGCGTCATGCTCGACTGATGTTTACGAGCCCTTCCACTCGTGGGCGTGTGGTTGCGCGTGACATGCGAGTGTCACGAGGCATGTGCCCCTCGGGCGCCATGTGGCCCCCAGCTGGGGTGCATATTACGCACACTCGGGCAAGATGGAAAGAGAGGACCAAAGTCCACTCGTTCACATCCCACCCCCTTTAGAAAGCTGCGACGTCCTCGGCGCTATAGATGGTAGAGCCCGAGTTTGTCCCTACTTTCCAAAAGAAAGCACATAGATGGAATAATCAGCGAAACCACATCCCACCCCTTTTTGAAATGATTCGCCCTCGAAGCAAGATGGAATGAAACCTCGAGTTTGAACCAAGTCCAAAAGAGTCAATAACAATTGAACGACCTAACTACAAATACATAAACTAGTCTACCTTAGAAATACAATTGAACAGATTCACCGTCATTTTATCGCCTCAGTCTTAAACTATTAACCAGCCTTCGTTAGAAATCGGCGCTGAGAATTGCGGATATTACAATAAAATAAAGGGGAATTTTGAACAAGAGACGTGGCATTCTTCAAATTGTCAATAACAAAGTGTTCCTAGCGCCTATTAACAACCTTAGTGTTCTACAGCTCTTAGTGATATAAATAGCGGCGGTATTGTATCATCGCGGCTACACGATTAGGTCTGCAGCGTCATCGCGCATTTACCAAGATCAAAATCGGGGAGGGCATCACAACATGGCTCATTCGCCAAAAGAACTTATACAACCGAATTGTACTTGAGAACACACTCTCGCAATGGGAATTGCATCATGGAGGAAAAGGTTAGACGGGGAACTCATCCAGAAGTGGATCAAAATCCGCAGCAACTTGAAGCACGATCCTTGTAACTGCTCGTATAGCACAACTTCGGCCAGACAGAATACGAATAGGTAGAAGGGTAGTATCAGGGTTCGGAAGTAGGGATGGAATAGAAGATATTGGTTCTCGGTGGGTGTAGCGGTAGGGTAGCACTAGGAATCAAATCCTCGACACCAGAGTTCGCGGAGACTCTAGCCGAAAGATGGAATGGAACACTCGGCTAGAGCTCCTACTGGTGGGACTTCCATATAAACGTATGGATATACGTGTTCCTGGTATATCATGTTTATGGTGTTGGTTATGAGAGTGTTAAGATATATCTTTATTAGGGTTAAATATATGAGGGCGGTATGAGCGGGTGGTCGCTGGAGGTCCCAGAGAGCGACCACTCACTACCGCTGCGTCATGCTCGACTGATGTTTACGAGCCCTTCCACTCGTGGGCGTGTGGTTGCGCGTGACATGCGAGTGTCACGAGGCATGTGCCCCTCGGGCGCCATGTGGCCCCCAGCTGGGGTGCATATTACGCACACTCGGGCAAGATGGAAAGAGAGGACCAAAGTCCACTCGTTCACACTAGATATACCAGGTGTATCCAGATGTGGTTCCTATGTAAGGAACAGTACCAGAACCATCCTAGATATACCAGGTGTATCCAGATGTGGTTCCTATGTAAGGAACAGTACCAGAACCATCCTAGATATACCAGGTGTATCCAGATGTGGTTCCTATGTAAGGAACAGTACCAGAACCATCCTAGATATACCAGGTGTATCCAGATGTGGTTCCTATGTAAGGAACAGTACCAGAACCATCCTAGACATACCAGGTGTATCCAGATGTGGTTCCTATGTAAGGAACAGTACCAGAACCATCCTAGATATACCAGGTGTATCCAGATGTGGTTCCTATGTAAGGAACAGTACCAGAACCATCCTAGATATACCAGGTGTATCCAGATGTGGTTCCTATGTAAGGAACAGTACCAGAACCATCCTAGACATACCAGGTGTATCCAGATGTGGTTCCTATGTAAGGAACAGTACCAGAACCATCCTAGATATACCAGGTGTATCCAGATGTGGTTCCTATGTAAGGAACAGTACCAGAACCATCCTAGATATACCAGGTGTATCCAGATGTGGTTCCTATGTAAGGAACAGTACCAGAACCATCCTAGACATACCAGGTGTATCCAGATGTGGTTCCTATGTAAGGAACAGTACCAGAACCATCCTAGATATACCAGGTGTATCCAGATGTGGTTCCTATGTAAGGAACAGTACCAGAACCATCCTAGACATACCAGGTGTATCCAGATGTGGTTCCTATGTAAGGAACAGTACCAGAACCATCCTAGACATACCAGATGCATCCAGATGTGGTTCCTATGTAAGGAACAATACCAGAACCATCCTAGACATACCAGGTGTATCCAGATGTGGTTCCTATGTAAGGAACAGTACCAGAACCATCCTAGATATACCAGGTGTATCCAGATGTGGTTCCTATGTAAGGAACAGTACCAGAACCATCCTAGATATACCAGGTGTATCCAGATGTGGTTCCTATGTAAGGAACAGTACCAGAACCATCCTAGATATACCAGGTGTATCCAGATGTGGTTCCTATGTAAGGAACAGTACCAGAACCATCCTAGATATACCAGGTGTATCCAGATGTGGTTCCTATGTAAGGAACAGTACCAGAACCATCCTAGACATACCAGGTGTATCCAGATGTGGTTCCTATGTAAGGAACAGTACCAGAACCATCCTAGATATACCAGGTGTATCCAGATGTGGTTCCTATGTAAGGAACAATACCAGAACCATCCTAGACATACCAGGTGTATCCAGATGTGGTTCCTATGTAAGGAACAATACCAGAACCATCCTAGACATACCAGGTGTATCCAGATGTGGTTCCTATGTAAGGAACAGTACCAGAACCATCCTAGATATACCAGGTGTATCCAGATGTGGTTCCTATGTAAGGAACAGTACCAGAACCATCCTAGATATACCAGGTGTATCCAGATGTGGTTCCTATGTAAGGAACAGTACCAGAACCATCCTAGATATACCAGGTGTATCCAGATGTGGTTCCTATGTAAGGAACAGTACCAGAACCATCCTAGACATACCAGGTGTATCCAGATGTGGTTCCTATGTAAGGAACAGTACCAGAACCATCCTAGATATACCAGGTGTATCCAGATGTGGTTCCTATGTAAGGAACAGTACCAGAACCATCCTAGACATACCAGGTGTATCCAGATGTGGTTCCTATGTAAGGAACAGTACCAGAACCATCCTAGACATACCAGGTGTATCCAGATGTGGTTCCTATGTAAGGAACAGTACCAGAACCATCCTAGATATACCAGGTGTATCCAGATGTGGTTCCTATGTAAGGAACAGTACCAGAACCATCCTAGATATACCAGGTGTATCCAGATGTGGTTCCTATGTAAGGAACAGTACCAGAACCATCCTAGATATACCAGGTGTATCCAGATGTGGTTCCTATGTAAGGAACAGTACCAGAACCATCCTAGATATACCAGGTGTATCCAGATGTGGTTCCTATGTAAGGAACAATACCAGAACCATCCTAGATATACCAGGTGTATCCAGATGTGGTTCCTATGTAAGGAACAGTACCAGAACCATCCTAGATATACCAGGTGTATCCAGATGTGGTTCCTATGTAAGGAACAGTACCAGAACCATCCTAGATATACCAGGTGTATCCAGATGTGGTTCCTATGTAAGGAACAATACCAGAACCATCCTAGATATACCAGGTGTATCCAGATGTGGTTCCTATGTAAGGAACAGTACCAGAACCATCCTAGACATACCAGGTGTATCCAGATGTGGTTCCTATGTAAGGAACAGTACCAGAACCATCCTAGATATACCAGGTGTATCCAGATGTGGTTCCTATGTAAGGAACAGTACCAGAACCATCCTAGACATACCAGGTGTATCCAGATGTGGTTCCTATGTAAGGAACAGTACCAGAACCATCCTAGACATACCAGATGCATCCAGATGTGGTTCCTATGTAAGGAACAATACCAGAACCATCCTAGACATACCAGGTGTATCCAGATGTGGTTCCTATGTAAGGAACAGTACCAGAACCATCCTAGATATACCAGGTGTATCCAGATGTGGTTCCTATGTAAGGAACAGTACCAGAACCATCCTAGATATACCAGGTGTATCCAGATGTGGTTCCTATGTAAGGAACAGTACCAGAACCATCCTAGATATACCAGGTGTATCCAGATGTGGTTCCTATGTAAGGAACAGTACCAGAACCATCCTAGACATACCAGGTGTATCCAGATGTGGTTCCTATGTAAGGAACAGTACCAGAACCATCCTAGATATACCAGGTGTATCCAGATGTGGTTCCTATGTAAGGAACAGTACCAGAACCATCCTAGATATACCAGGTGTATCCAGATGTGGTTCCTATGTAAGGAACAGTACCAGAACCATCCTAGATATACCAGGTGTATCCAGATGTGGTTCCTATGTAAGGAACAGTACCAGAACCATCCTAGACATACCAGGTGTATCCAGATGTGGTTCCTATGTAAGGAACAGTACCAGAACCATCCTAGATATACCAGGTGTATCCAGATGTGGTTCCTATGTAAGGAACAGTACCAGAACCATCCTAGATATACCAGATGTATCCAGATGTGGTTCCTATGTAAGGAACAGTACCAGAACCATCCTAGACATACCAGGTGTATCCAGATGTGGTTCCTATGTAAGGAACAGTACCAGAACCATCCTAGATATACCAGGTGTATCCAGATGTGGTTCCTATGTAAGGAACAGTACCAGAACCATCCTAGATATACCAGGTGTATCCAGATGTGGTTCCTATGTAAGGAACAGTACCAGAACCATCCTAGATATACCAGATGTATCCAGATGTGGTTCCTATGTAAGGAACAGTACCAGAACCATCCTAGACATACCAGGTGTATCCAGATGTGGTTCCTATGTAAGGAACAGTACCAGAACCATCCTAGATATACCAGGTGTATCCAGATGTGGTTCCTATGTAAGGAACAGTACCAGAACCATCCTAGACATACCAGGTGTATCCAGATGTGGTTCCTATGTAAGGAACAGTACCAGAACCATCCTAGACATACCAGGTGTATCCAGATGTGGTTCCTATGTAAGGAACAGTACCAGAACCATCCTAGACATACCAGGTGTATCCAGATGTGGTTCCTATGTAAGGAACAATACCAGAACCATCCTAGACATACCAGGTGTATCCAGATGTGGTTCCTATGTAAGGAACAGTACCAGAACCATCCTAGATATACCAGGTGTATCCAGATGTGGTTCCTATGTAAGGAACAGTACCAGAACCATCCTAGACATACCAGGTGTATCCAGATGTGGTTCCTATGTAAGGAACAGTACCAGAACCATCCTAGACATACCAGGTGTATCCAGATGTGGTTCCTATGTAAGGAACAATACCAGAACCATCCTAGACATACCAGGTGTATCCAGATGTGGTTCCTATGTAAGGAACAGTACCAGAACCATCCTAGATATACCAGGTGTATCCAGATGTGGTTCCTATGTAAGGAACAGTACCAGAACCATCCTAGACATACCAGGTGTATCCAGATGTGGTTCCTATGTAAGGAACAGTACCAGAACCATCCTAGACATACCAGGTGTATCCAGATGTGGTTCCTATGTAAGGAACAATACCAGAACCATCCTAGACATACCAGGTGTATCCAGATGTGGTTCCTATGTAAGGAACAGTACCAGAACCATCCTAGATATACCAGGTGTATCCAGATGTGGTTCCTATGTAAGGAACAGTACCAGAACCATCCTAGATATACCAGATGTATCCAGATGTGGTTCCTATGTAAGGAACAGTACCAGAACCATCCTAGACATACCAGGTGTATCCAGATGTGGTTCCTATGTAAGGAACAGTACCAGAACCATCCTAGATATACCAGATGTATCCAGATGTGGTTCCTATGTAAGGAACAGTACCAGAACCATCCTAGACATACCAGGTGTATCCAGATGTGGTTCCTATGTAAGGAACAGTACCAGAACCATCCTAGATATACCAGGTGTATCCAGATGTGGTTCCTATGTAAGGAACAGTACCAGAACCATCCTAGACATACCAGGTGTATCCAGATGTGGTTCCTATGTAAGGAACAATACCAGAACCATCCTAGACATACCAGGTGTATCCAGATGTGGTTCCTATGTAAGGAACAGTACCAGAACCATCCTAGACATACCAGGTGTATCCAGATGTGGTTCCTATGTAAGGAACAGTACCAGAACCATCCTAGATATACCAGGTGTATCCAGATGTGGTTCCTATGTAAGGAACAGTACCAGAACCATCCTAGATATACCAGGTGTATCCAGATGTGGTTCCTATGTAAGGAACAGTACCAGAACCATCCTAGACATACCAGATGTGTCTAGAACCATTTGATGTGTTATTTGCAGGCAGCTACGTTCCAAAAAGTGTCGTCCACGTGGAACTGTTGTATTTCTTGAAGGAAATACTGAAAATTCAAGAGATTGATCACTTGTGGTTGGATGCCGAAGGTGCCGAGTTCGGTCTGTTCGACTACTTCTTCAATGATGGTCCGTTGGAGAGAAATTCGATTTTCTTCTGTCAAATGAACTTGGAGGTTAGTTCTCTACTATCTAGAATGGTTCCTGTACTATATCTGAACTCCAGGTCCACTTGGGCTCAATGGACCGAAAGATCGAGTTCATGAAGTTCGTCAAACGATTGGCGGCCGAGAAGCGTTTCGCAATGCTTCGAAGCGTCTACATCGGCCATATTCGCATGTATCTTTTCAATTTCGGCAATCCGAAATGCGTCGAAAAATATCTTTAGGAACCGTATTTCCTGAATACGCCGGAGCACCTGCGGAATAATCCATATATCTCGTGATTGATAAGAGATATCAAAAAGTTGCCAATAGCGACCTTGTAGATCACAACTGGGACTACAAGTTCGCTGTTGACTAAAATTTGATATCTCTTATCAATCTCAAGATATGATCATTCTCCGGCAGGGGTGCCGCTTTGAGGAGAGCTCTGTCGGAGAATGATTATATCTCGAGATTGATAAGAGATATCAAAAAGTTATCAATTGCAAACTTGTAGTCCTACTTGTGATCTACAAGTTCGCTGTTGACAATTGTTTGATATCTCTTATCAGTCTCGAGATATAATCATTCTCCTGCAGGGGTGCCGCTCCATTCCAGTAAATACGGTTACGTTACTAGAGAAATGCAATTGTTCAGTTTCGATTTTTTGTTCCTTCAAATGTTATTTTCTAGATTTCTGCCTTCTGTAAAAACATGTTCCGTGCTTTGTAGCCAACAACAATTGCAATATCTCGTGGCGGCAATCTTCGCAAAAGTTCATCGAGCGGGTGGGGGGAAAAGAAGGAAAACAGAGAATGAGTGGGGGGTGTCATGACGAATTCGCATTTCGGAACGATCGACGATAGGTGGAGGCGAATTTGCCGACCGACTCCTCGGCGATCAGCTTGTTCGAGACGCCAAAATCGAGGACGACCTTCCAAATTAGCATGTACTGCTGCAGGGTCTGCACAGACGACGCGCGGCCAGTGTTGCGCAGGTCACTGACAATCTGGAAAAACCAAAAGTCTAGTTCTCAATGGGGCGCGTTTGCATTTTTATTGTTTCCTCGAGTAGAGCGACAATGTTGCGGGAGAATCATCATAGCTCGAGATTGATAAGAGATATCAAAAAATCGTCAACAGCAAACTTGTAGTCCTAGTTGTGATCTACAAGTTTGCTGTTGACAACTTTTTGATACATCTTCTAGTTCCCAAGTTAGAAGAGGTTCAATAGAGCGGTTATGAGATGAGATGAATTACAGTACTGCTCGGTTTTTAGACTATATCTCGAAATCCATGCAAACTACGGGTAAATTGTCAACTAACAAAGTGATCGAAACTCAATTTGCTACACTTTTGCAGTTGACACCTTCCCGATACCTCTTCCAGTTCCTAAGTTAGAAGAGGTTCAATAGAGCGCATATGAGATGAATTACAGTACTGCTCGATTTTTAGACTATATCTCAAAATCCATGCAAGCTACGGGTAAATTGTAAACTGACACAGTGATCTACACAAAATTTGCTACATTTTTGCAGTTGACAACTTTTTGATAAATCTTCTAGTTCTCAAGTTAGAAGACGTTCAATAGAGCGCATATGAGATGAGTTTCAGTAATGCTCGGTTTTTGGATTACATCTCGAAATCCACAAGAGCTATTGAAAAGTTGTCAATTAACAAAGTGATCTACATTCAATTCGCTACATGTTTGCAGTTGACACCTTCCCGATACCTCTTCCAGTTCTCGCCCTCCCTACCTGTTTAATGTCGGGCAGTTGAAAGAAGCTGTTGATCGCCTGCAACGCAATCTCCACCGCCATAATCGTGCCCGATCGTCCGACGCCGATTTTGAGATTTAACGATAATACAAAAATTCAACGTTTCAAAGCAAGAAAATCCAAATTTCAACCAAAAACAAAAGTATTTTCAATGCAAAACTCAAGAAATAGCAATTTTTTCATTTTTCGAAAAAATTAGAAAAAAAAAGTTAATTTTCACGTATTTTACGTTCTAAAGCTTTCAATCAGGTTTTCAACAAGTTTTTAATGAGAAAAATCAATAAAATTTCAAAATTCCCCCGGAAATTTGCAATTGCGCGAGAAAAAAAAGTGTGCAACGAAAAATGTGCTAGAGCAAAAATTCCAAAGGACGCCCGAAATATGTTTTTTGATCTACATTTTTTCCTCGAATAAGTATATTCATGAGGTATTTGGTGCGAGAGAGCAAGAGACGCAGGCAGCGAGAAAAAAAAATCAATAACGCGCGCGGCACCAAATTGCTCGAGGCAACTGCGCTCCGTCGCATTCTCACAGTGAATGGTGCGTTTTTCGTTATTTTTCCTGTTTAAGCCCGTTTTTCAAATATATTTTTCATAGCCTAGTGCCAAAAAACTCGATTCATCGTTTACATAAAGCCTATATTCTAGAATAGAGCGCGACATCCCGAACGCTGCCGGAGAATCACTATATCTCGAGATTGATAAGAGATATCAAAAAGTTGCCAACAGCAAACTTGTAGATCAAAACTAGGACTACAAGATTGCTGTTGACAACTTTTTGATATCACTTATCAATCTCGAGATATAATGATTCTCCGGCAGGGGTATAAATTATTCAGGCTCTCGACCCATTTTTTGCAAACGAAACAAAAAACTCACTGGTATATCGATTTTTCTTGCAGTTTGCCAACGAGTTGAACGCGACGCACTGCTCGCGCGTCGGATCGCCGGGCAACGTGGCGAATTCGTGTTTGAAGTCGTCCAGTGTCAATTTTTGACTGTTCATCGCAAACTCCTTGAACAACTTTTTGTAGGCGTCGCGTTGCTCCTCATCGTCGGCCAGAGATATCGAGTCCTTCGTCTGCAAAGACATGAGAGTGCAGCGGGACGGGGGGAGGTGACGAATGAATGAATGACGACGCTGGTTCGTTTTTCCCTTTTTTTGCCATATGCATTGTTGAACAGGTGAAAGCGCACATTCAGCTGCCAATGACTCAACAAACCAATCACGGGGTCCCCTCTGGCGCCCTCTATTATTCCCATGCTATTTCTAGCACTCGGAGATCATTGCAAAAACGTTTCGCCACCAATGGGAATTGAACCAGCTAGTCAAAACATGAAAGTCGACCGCGCAACCTACTGCGCCACACACAACACTGATGGCCGCAGCAGCGGTGTGCAGTGATATTCTCACCTCGGTGGCGCTGCTCTCCTCCTGCGACTGGCTGCCTTTGGCAGAGTTCTGCGGCGTCGGCGGCTTCTTGACGAATCCCAACTTCTTCTCGTCCTCCAACTCCGTCTCGCCGTCCAATCCGATCAGTGATCGTTCGCTTCGAATCGGCTTATTGTTCGTGTCCTGCTGTTTTGCGGGCCGATGAAAAACGCGCTCGGTCGGGATGGACTCTTGGCTGCCGCTGTGCGAGTAGCTGTCTTTTCGTTTTTCCGGAATGTATTGCTCTTCGCCAACGTCGAGACGGAAGCTGAATGTGGATGTGGGTGAGTGGAAAAATTTTTAAAAATTTTCAAAATTTTTTTCCGGAAAAATTTTCCGGTCCGGTTTTCCGGAAATAAAATTTCTCACTGTAACATGGTTTTGCTCTATTAATGGTATCCGGAAACCGGAGTAACCACCGAGAAGAAAAAATTTAAATCAAGTTCAAAATTCCGCAAAAAATTGAAAATTTTCCGAAAAAAAAAATTTCGGTCCGGTTTTTCCGGAAAACTTTTTTTTTTTTAAATTTTCCTTCCGGTTCCTGAAATCAAATTCCAATTTCCGGAAACTAATCTCATCGCTGGCCTAGAAAAGAAAGTTCGGCCAGGGTGTATCCAGATGTGGTTCCTATGTAAGGAACAGTACCAGAACCATCCTAGATATACCAGGTGTATCCAGATGTGGTTCCTATGTAAGGAACAGTACCAGAACCATCCTAGATATACCAGGTGTATCCAGATGTGGTTCCTATGTAAGGAACAGTACCAGAACCATCCTAGATATACCAGGTGTATCCAGATGTGGTTCCTATGTAAGGAACAGTACCAGAACCATCCTAGACATACCAGGTGTATCCAGATGTGGTTCCTATGTAAGGAACAGTACCAGAACCATCCTAGATATACCAGATGTATCCAGATGTGGTTCCTATGTAAGGAACAGTACCAGAACCATCCTAGACATACCAGGTGTATCCAGATGTGGTTCCTATGTAAGGAACAGTACCAGAACCATCCTAGATATACCAGGTGTATCCAGATGTGGTTCCTATGTAAGGAACAGTACCAGAACCATCCTAGACATACCAGGTGTATCCAGATGTGGTTCCTATGTAAGGAACAGTACCAGAACCATCCTAGACATACCAGGTGTATCCAGATGTGGTTCCTATGTAAGGAACAGTACCAGAACCATCCTAGACATACCAGGTGTATCCAGATGTGGTTCCTATGTAAGGAACAATACCAGAACCATCCTAGACATACCAGGTGTATCCAGATGTGGTTCCTATGTAAGGAACAGTACCAGAACCATCCTAGATATACCAGGTGTATCCAGATGTGGTTCCTATGTAAGGAACAGTACCAGAACCATCCTAGACATACCAGGTGTATCCAGATGTGGTTCCTATGTAAGGAACAGTACCAGAACCATCCTAGACATACCAGGTGTATCCAGATGTGGTTCCTATGTAAGGAACAATACCAGAACCATCCTAGACATACCAGGTGTATCCAGATGTGGTTCCTATGTAAGGAACAGTACCAGAACCATCCTAGATATACCAGGTGTATCCAGATGTGGTTCCTATGTAAGGAACAGTACCAGAACCATCCTAGACATACCAGGTGTATCCAGATGTGGTTCCTATGTAAGGAACAGTACCAGAACCATCCTAGACATACCAGGTGTATCCAGATGTGGTTCCTATGTAAGGAACAATACCAGAACCATCCTAGACATACCAGGTGTATCCAGATGTGGTTCCTATGTAAGGAACAGTACCAGAACCATCCTAGATATACCAGGTGTATCCAGATGTGGTTCCTATGTAAGGAACAGTACCAGAACCATCCTAGATATACCAGATGTATCCAGATGTGGTTCCTATGTAAGGAACAGTACCAGAACCATCCTAGACATACCAGGTGTATCCAGATGTGGTTCCTATGTAAGGAACAGTACCAGAACCATCCTAGATATACCAGATGTATCCAGATGTGGTTCCTATGTAAGGAACAGTACCAGAACCATCCTAGACATACCAGGTGTATCCAGATGTGGTTCCTATGTAAGGAACAGTACCAGAACCATCCTAGATATACCAGGTGTATCCAGATGTGGTTCCTATGTAAGGAACAGTACCAGAACCATCCTAGACATACCAGGTGTATCCAGATGTGGTTCCTATGTAAGGAACAATACCAGAACCATCCTAGACATACCAGGTGTATCCAGATGTGGTTCCTATGTAAGGAACAGTACCAGAACCATCCTAGACATACCAGGTGTATCCAGATGTGGTTCCTATGTAAGGAACAGTACCAGAACCATCCTAGATATACCAGGTGTATCCAGATGTGGTTCCTATGTAAGGAACAGTACCAGAACCATCCTAGATATACCAGGTGTATCCAGATGTGGTTCCTATGTAAGGAACAGTACCAGAACCATCCTAGACATACCAGGTGTATCCAGATGTGGTTCCTATGTAAGGAACAGTACCAGAACCATCCTAGACATACCAGGTGTATCCAGATGTGGTTCCTATGTAAGGAACAATACCAGAACCATCCTAGACATACCAGGTGTATCCAGATGTGGTTCCTATGTAAGGAACAGTACCAGAACCATCCTAGATATACCAGGTGTATCCAGATGTGGTTCCTATGTAAGGAACAGTACCAGAACCATCCTAGATATACCAGATGTATCCAGATGTGGTTCCTATGTAAGGAACAGTACCAGAACCATCCTAGATATACCAGGTGTATCCAGATGTGGTTCCTATGTAAGGAACAGTACCAGAACCATCCTAGACATACCAGGTGTATCCAGATGTGGTTCCTATGTAAGGAACAATACCAGAACCATCCTAGACATACCAGGTGTATCCAGATGTGGTTCCTATGTAAGGAACAGTACCAGAACCATCCTAGATATACCAGGTGTATCCAGATGTGGTTCCTATGTAAGGAACAGTACCAGAACCATCCTAGACATACCAGGTGTATCCAGATGTGGTTCCTATGTAAGGAACAGTACCAGAACCATCCTAGACATACCAGGTGTATCCAGATGTGGTTCCTATGTAAGGAACAATACCAGAACCATCCTAGACATACCAGGTGTATCCAGATGTGGTTCCTATGTAAGGAACAGTACCAGAACCATCCTAGATATACCAGGTGTATCCAGATGTGGTTCCTATGTAAGGAACAGTACCAGAACCATCCTAGACATACCAGGTGTATCCAGATGTGGTTCCTATGTAAGGAACAGTACCAGAACCATCCTAGACATACCAGGTGTATCCAGATGTGGTTCCTATGTAAGGAACAATACCAGAACCATCCTAGACATACCAGGTGTATCCAGATGTGGTTCCTATGTAAGGAACAGTACCAGAACCATCCTAGATATACCAGGTGTATCCAGATGTGGTTCCTATGTAAGGAACAGTACCAGAACCATCCTAGATATACCAGATGTATCCAGATGTGGTTCCTATGTAAGGAACAGTACCAGAACCATCCTAGACATACCAGGTGTATCCAGATGTGGTTCCTATGTAAGGAACAGTACCAGAACCATCCTAGATATACCAGATGTATCCAGATGTGGTTCCTATGTAAGGAACAGTACCAGAACCATCCTAGACATACCAGGTGTATCCAGATGTGGTTCCTATGTAAGGAACAGTACCAGAACCATCCTAGATATACCAGGTGTATCCAGATGTGGTTCCTATGTAAGGAACAGTACCAGAACCATCCTAGACATACCAGGTGTATCCAGATGTGGTTCCTATGTAAGGAACAATACCAGAACCATCCTAGACATACCAGGTGTATCCAGATGTGGTTCCTATGTAAGGAACAGTACCAGAACCATCCTAGACATACCAGGTGTATCCAGATGTGGTTCCTATGTAAGGAACAGTACCAGAACCATCCTAGATATACCAGGTGTATCCAGATGTGGTTCCTATGTAAGGAACAGTACCAGAACCATCCTAGATATACCAGGTGTATCCAGATGTGGTTCCTATGTAAGGAACAGTACCAGAACCATCCTAGACATACCAGATGTGTCTAGAACCATTTGATGTGTTATTTGCAGGCAGCTACGTTCCAAAAAGTGTCGTCCACGTGGAACTGTTGTATTTCTTGAAGGAAATACTGAAAATTCAAGAGATTGATCACTTGTGGTTGGATGCCGAAGGTGCCGAGTTCGGTCTGTTCGACTACTTCTTCAATGATGGTCCGTTGGAGAGAAATTCGATTTTCTTCTGTCAAATGAACTTGGAGGTTAGTTCTCTACTATCTAGAATGGTTCCTGTACTATATCTGAACTCCAGGTCCACTTGGGCTCAATGGACCGAAAGATCGAGTTCATGAAGTTCGTCAAACGATTGGCGGCCGAGAAGCGTTTCGCAATGCTTCGAAGCGTCTACATCGGCCATATTCGCATGTATCTTTTCAATTTCGGCAATCCGAAATGCGTCGAAAAATATCTTTAGGAACCGTATTTCCTGAATACGCCGGAGCACCTGCGGAATAATCCATATATCTCGTGATTGATAAGAGATATCAAAAAGTTGCCAATAGCGACCTTGTAGATCACAACTGGGACTACAAGTTCGCTGTTGACTAAAATTTGATATCTCTTATCAATCTCAAGATATGATCATTCTCCGGCAGGGGTGCCGCTTTGAGGAGAGCTCTGTCGGAGAATGATTATATCTCGAGATTGATAAGAGATATCAAAAAGTTATCAATTGCAAACTTGTAGTCCTACTTGTGATCTACAAGTTCGCTGTTGACAATTGTTTGATATCTCTTATCAGTCTCGAGATATAATCATTCTCCTGCAGGGGTGCCGCTCCATTCCAGTAAATACGGTTACGTTACTAGAGAAATGCAATTGTTCAGTTTCGATTTTTTGTTCCTTCAAATGTTATTTTCTAGATTTCTGCCTTCTGTAAAAACATGTTCCGTGCTTTGTAGCCAACAACAATTGCAATATCTCGTGGCGGCAATCTTCGCAAAAGTTCATCGAGCGGGTGGGGGGAAAAGAAGGAAAACAGAGAATGAGTGGGGGGTGTCATGACGAATTCGCATTTCGGAACGATCGACGATAGGTGGAGGCGAATTTGCCGACCGACTCCTCGGCGATCAGCTTGTTCGAGACGCCAAAATCGAGGACGACCTTCCAAATTAGCATGTACTGCTGCAGGGTCTGCACAGACGACGCGCGGCCAGTGTTGCGCAGGTCACTGACAATCTGGAAAAACCAAAAGTCTAGTTCTCAATGGGGCGCGTTTGCATTTTTATTGTTTCCTCGAGTAGAGCGACAATGTTGCGGGAGAATCATCATAGCTCGAGATTGATAAGAGATATCAAAAAATCGTCAACAGCAAACTTGTAGTCCTAGTTGTGATCTACAAGTTTGCTGTTGACAACTTTTTGATACATCTTCTAGTTCCCAAGTTAGAAGAGGTTCAATAGAGCGGTTATGAGATGAGATGAATTACAGTACTGCTCGGTTTTTAGACTATATCTCGAAATCCATGCAAACTACGGGTAAATTGTCAACTAACAAAGTGATCGAAACTCAATTTGCTACACTTTTGCAGTTGACACCTTCCCGATACCTCTTCCAGTTCCTAAGTTAGAAGAGGTTCAATAGAGCGCATATGAGATGAATTACAGTACTGCTCGATTTTTAGACTATATCTCAAAATCCATGCAAGCTACGGGTAAATTGTAAACTGACACAGTGATCTACACAAAATTTGCTACATTTTTGCAGTTGACAACTTTTTGATAAATCTTCTAGTTCTCAAGTTAGAAGACGTTCAATAGAGCGCATATGAGATGAGTTTCAGTAATGCTCGGTTTTTGGATTACATCTCGAAATCCACAAGAGCTATTGAAAAGTTGTCAATTAACAAAGTGATCTACATTCAATTCGCTACATGTTTGCAGTTGACACCTTCCCGATACCTCTTCCAGTTCTCGCCCTCCCTACCTGTTTAATGTCGGGCAGTTGAAAGAAGCTGTTGATCGCCTGCAACGCAATCTCCACCGCCATAATCGTGCCCGATCGTCCGACGCCGGCGGCGCAGTGAATGACGGGCGGTGTGCCGCGTGCGCGTACCTTCCGCAATATCTTGAGCATCACCTCCGACGAGCCGGGCACCTGATAGTCGGGCCACTCCTTCCACTGAAAGTGCGTGATGAGACGCGACTCGCCCTCGTAGTGGAGTCGCAGACGCGTCGTCACCATCGACTTGTTCACCGTCGACTCCTCGTACGTCAGCTGCAGCTTGTCGAATCGCAGTGTGCAGTTGGCGTTGCGCGGGAAATACTCGACGCACTTCTCGCGGTTCGTCTCCACAAACTGGCACAGCATCACGATCGCCGTCGACTTCTCCTGCCAAATCATGCGCCAAAAGTCGCCAATCGTCTCCTTTTTCGGGCCTTGCGTCAAAATGTAGTCCCGCTTCAGGAACGGACTTTTAATGTAGTTCGCGTGAATGTACTCGCTTCCCGCCACGTTCTTGTTCGCCATGAACGTGAGACGGACGCGCGACGAGTCGAGGCACGGAATGTCTGCAAAGAGAGGGCAAGTGCGCTCTATTGCAAACGTGTGCCCAATCACGGGAGCTTCGGAGAGATGTGTGCGCGGTTTGAATTCCCGCGCGCTGCCAGACTGCAAATTTTTCGAATTTGGCTGCGACCGCGTTGCCTGAGTATTCAACGCTTAACACGCTTTAACGTTGAATACTCAGGCGACGGCGTCGCAGCCAAATTTTGAAAATTTGCAGTCTGGCAGCCTAGTGCCGATTTTCGTGTTTTCACAGCCTAGTGCCGAAAAATTCGATTCCTTTACATAAAACCGTAGTATATCCTCGAATAGAGCGCGACATCCCGAACGGTGCCGGAGAATCATTATATCTCGAGATTGATAAGAGATATCAAAAAGTTGTCAACAGGAAACGTGTAGATCAAAGTTAGAACTACAAGTTTGCAGTTGACAACTTTTTAATATCTCTTATCAATCTCGAGATATAATGATTCTTTGGCAGGGGTATGAATTATTTCGTTTTTCGACCCATTTTTTGCAACGAAACAAAAAACTCACTGGTATATCGATTTTTCTTGCAGTTTGCCAACGAGTTGAACGCGACGCACTGCTCGCGCGTCGGATCGCCGGGCAACGTGGCGAATTCGTGTTTGAAGTCGTCCAGTGTTAATTTTTGACTGTTCATCGCAAACTCCTTGAACAACTTCTTGTAGGCGTCGCGTTGCTCCTCATCGTCGGCCAGAGATATCGAGTCCTTCGTCTGCAAAGACATGAGAGTGCAGCGGGACGGGGGGAGGTGACGAATGAATGTATGACGACGCTGGTTCGTGTTTCCTTTTTTGCCATATGCATTGTTGAACAGGTGAAAGCGCACATTCAGCTGCCAATGACTCAACAAACCAATCACGGGGTCCCCCTCTGGCGCCCTCTATTATTCGCATGCTATTTCTAGCACTCGGAGATCATTGCAAAAACGTTTCGCCACCAATGGGAATTGAACCAGCTAGTCAAAATGTGAAAATCGAGCGCGCAACCCACTGCGCCACACACAATACAGAGCTCAGGGGCGGCGGTGTGCAGTGATATTCTCACCTCGGTGGCGCTGCTCTCCTCCTGCGACTGGCTGCCTTTGGCAGAGTTCTGCGGCGTCGGCGGCTTCTTGACGAATCCCAACTTCTTCTCGTCCTCCAACTCCGTCTCGCCGTCCAATCCGATCAGTGATCGTTCGCTTCGAATCGGCTTATTGTTCGTGTCCTGCTGTTTTGCGGGCCGATGAAAAACGCGCTCGGTCGGGATGGACTCTTGGCTGCCGCTGTGCGAGTAGCTGTCTTTTCGTTTTTCCGGAATGTATTGCTCTTCGCCAACGTCGAGACGGAAGCTGAATGTGGATGTGGGTGAGTGGAAAAATTTTTAAAAATTTTCAAAATTTTTTTCCGGAAAAATTTTCCGGTCCGGTTTTCCGGAAATAAAATTTCTCACTGTAACATGGTTTTGCTCTATTAATGGTATCCGGAAACCGGAGTAAACGCCGAAAAAAAAAAATTAAATCGAGTTCCTAAAATTCCGCCAAAAATTGAAAATTTTCCGAAAAAAAAAATTTCGGTCCGGTTTTTCCGGAAAACTTCATTTTTATTATTTTCTTTTCGGTTCCTAAAATCAAATTCCAATTTCCGAAAACTAATATTATCGCTGGCCTAGAAAAGAAAGTTCGGCCAGCATCAGAAAAGCCGAATTTCTCAATGGAGCGCAATTGCTCACGTCTGCTGCATCGTCTTCTTCTTCAGCTCCTCGGCCGGTTGCGCAGAACCCGTCTTCTGCTTCTTCGCCGGCGACAGTGTCGGACGTTGCAACAACGTCTTCTTGTTCTTCGCCGCCGCCGCCGTCGGCCGCTTCTCCTTTTCCGGCGACCCGCTGCGCTGCTTCTCGAACCGCTTCTTGTTCTTCTCCTGCACGACGTGACTGGAAACGGTTAAGCTATTCGGGAGGCGGTTCTCTACCTCAAAAACTTGCTTCTCACTACGCGAATCCGACTCGGACAATTGCTCGCGCCTCTTTTGCGGCGTCGACGTCGACTGACTGTTTGACTTTGATTTTTTTGTCGCTTCATATTTTGCTTTCTGCAACGAACGAACGGAATCGAACCGACGAGGTCGAAAAGAGTGGCAAGCGCGCGCACAACCCACTGCGCCACCCGACACCTTGAAGCAGCTAGTGGCGGTGAGCATTGATAACAGCGCGCCGCCGACCGGACTCACTCGATTGAACCTGTTCATTGTTCCTCGTTAGAAAATTCTAAAAGAAAAGAAAAAGAAATGCCATTATTATTGACGCAACGTCCCGACGGATGTCAATTCAAAGAGAAAGGGTCACGGGGAGGGAGGATAAGCGATTCATTAAGTGAGGATGACATGCGGTTACATGCGCGACGTGGCGACGGCCAACACGTGGACGTTCTTCAAACTGCTGTTCCGATGGAACGGAAGTGTGTGGAAGGCGATCCACACGGAGCTCATCGTCTGGCTCTTCCTCTTCGTCAACATCCGCACCTTCTACGAGTTCTTCCTCCTCAACACGGACGGCGCCGAGACGTACGAGCACATCGTGCGCCGGTGTCGAGAACTCGCGCCCCGCTGTCGGACCGTCATGACGTTCGCCATCGGATTCTTCGTCACGTACGTGTCCGGCCGATGGTGGAACATCTTCATGACACTCCCGTGGCCCGACACGTGCGCTTTACAACTCACCGCCTATTTGAGAGTTCGCGGCAAAAAGTTTGAGGTGTGTGTGCGTGGAAAATTTAATTTTCAAAAAAAACTTTGCAAAAAAAAAATTTTTGTATGTGTTTTTTAAAAAATATTGAAAAAATGGATTTTTTATTGAAATTTAATTTGTTTTTCTCGGAAATTTAAAATTTTTCTTGAAAATTAAACTTTTTTTAAAAAAACTTCGAAAAAAAAAATTCCAGAAAAAATTTAAAAATTTAAAATTTACATTTATTTTTTTAATTGGAAAAAAAAAGGTTTTTTTATTGAAATTTAATTTTGTTTTCTTGGAAATTTAAACGTTTTTTTTTCAGAAGTTCAATTAATTTTGAATTTTGACAAAAATAAATTTTAATTTTAAAAATAAAATAAGAACTAACGGCTTTTTCGAACAAATGTATGATTAATTTTTGAAATTATGAAAGATTTTTTATGTGTTTTTTATTTAAATAAAAAAAAAACTAGAAACAATGAAGAAAAAATCAATAAAAAATCAATAACAGTTGAATTTCAAAAAATTTGCCCAAGCACTGCCGGAGAATCGATATATCTCGAGATTGATAAGAGATATCAAAAAATTGTCAACAGTAAACTTGTAGTCCAAGTTTTGATCTACAAGTTTTCTCTTGACAACTTTTTGATATCTGTCATCAATCTCGAGATATAATCATTCTCCCGCAGGTGTTCCGCTGTATTCGAGGAAATACGGTATATTTGGAAAAAAAAATTCTAAAAAATTCCGGAAAGTTTTCAATTTCCAGCAAGAAGACAAATCGTTCCGTCAGAACATAATGCGATACCTCTGGCTCTCCTACGTGCTCGTTTTTCGTGACGTCAGTGTTCGGATCAAAAAGCGATTTCCGACGGTCAAAAGTTTGACACCGACGTTGTTGACGGACGAGGAATTGAAGAAGTTGAACAAGTCCAGTGTAAGTATTTGCGCTCTATTGCGAAAAGGGAACTGGTTGCCAGCAAATGCGCTCGAATGCAAATATTTTTTCAAATTTCGAAAGCGATTGATTTTATTGATTTTTCAATACTATAAGGTGAAGAAAATCGAAGATTGTT
Source organism: Caenorhabditis macrosperma (assembly GCA_963932285.1). Lineage (NCBI taxonomy): Eukaryota > Metazoa > Nematoda > Chromadorea > Rhabditida > Rhabditidae > Caenorhabditis > Caenorhabditis macrosperma. The sequence continues at coordinate 13,668,639 of OZ010622.1, forward strand.
GAGATTTTTAAAGTGAAACGTTATTTTTAGAAGTTGGAAATATTTTTTAAAATGAAAAATCGATAATTCGCAATTTTTGCTAAAATTGAATTATTTCGCGAAAAATAAAAAAATGCTATATTTCATTTAGAACAATTCTTTTTTTTTCTCAATTTGCTAATTGAAAACACATTTCGAAGCTCAAAATTTGAAAAATTGAAAAATCAATAATTCGAAATTTTCGAAAAATTTAAATTTTTGAAATTTTTTTTTTTGAAATTTCAACAAAAATTTCCATTTTTATTTCGAACAATTGTTAGTTTTTCAATTTGAAAACGCATTTCGAAGGTCAAAATTGAAAAAATTGAAAAATCGATAATTCGCAATTTTCGAAAAATTCTAATTTTTTAAATTTTTTTGAAACTTCAAGAAAAACATTTCGAACATGTTCGAAATTGCAATTGTCTTTTGAAGAATAAATTATCAAACACATTTCGAAATTGAAAATTAAAAATTGAAAATTGAAAAAAAAATCGATAATTTCGGATTTTGAATTTTCGCAGAAAGAAATGCGACCATGGGTGCCGATCGAATGGACACTGGACTATTTGCGAACCGCCCGTCGACGTCTTCTAATCGACGAATTCCACCACGTGGAGATCAACCAAACCATCCTCGCCTACCGCCAACAACTGCACGAAATCCTCTCGCACGACTCGATAACCGTGCCGTTGGTCTACGTGCAAGCGGTGCACATCTGCACCATTTGCTACTTTATGATCACGTGCTTCGCCGCTCAAACCATCTACGGCGACAACCCGAACTGGAAGGAGGTCATTGACATTTACCTGCCCGTCTACGCCATCATTGAGTTTATTGTGTTTGTCGGATGGCTCAAGACTGCGTTCGTGATGTTGAATCCGTTTGGAATGGACGACGACGACTTTGAGATGAATGCGTTGATTGAGAGGAATCTGATGGTGTCGCTCAGCTACATCAATGATTTCTATGATAAACCGCCGCGATTGGTTGATATGAAAGTTTGCTTGCCGACGAATTTGGTGAGTCGCGCGCGTGTCATTGCGCTAGCTCTTTGCAGCTTTACACAGCTGAGCCGCTGCGGATCCGTGTAGACGCCCGCGATGCATGGCCCACGCTCCGGAAAACGTATACTCCGTGCGTCCATTATGGACCGGACAGGAGTTTTTCGCTCGCGCGTTCAGCTTGCAGTCTCACTGGATATGCGTCCATTATGCTTGCAGTCTCACCGGATATGCGTCCATTATGCGCATGGAACGTCCCGCGGCCGGGCGGCTTCTCTCTGCTCCCGCTCCCCCGGTTCCTGCTCGCCCCCCCCCCCCCCTCCCCACCCACAGCTCCAGCAAATGCGAATATAAAAAAGATTTATTGAACAATTTTGAGCAACAACAACAAATAACTGGTTAATAATTGAAATGAACGCACAGAGGAACGGTGTCGGACGACACTGGCATTGGACCAGCTTGCTTTCATTGTGCCGAAGGGAACTTCAGAACCTTGCTGAAGACAGAGTCTAAGAATATCATTGAAAAAAAGATACTCACCGAGGAGTATCTCCCGCTTCAATTCGTTGACGAGCATCCGAAGCCAATGTTTCTGTGGCGAGCGTTCCGTGTTCCATGTTATAGGTTTTCCGCACGCGGTCACTAGAGAGAGGATAAATTAACTGATGAAACGATTTCGAGAACTTACAGTAGATGCTGGACAGTTTCGCGAATTAATCGTTTCACACGACATTCGAGCAATCGTTCTGACGGCTGACGAAAACCAGCCACCACGAAATCTATAATTGTCCATTGTTTTCTATTCCCTCAATTTCAATGACTCACCGACGAATGTATCGTAGAATTTGTCGCCGAGAACTTGATACTTAGGAGACCACGTCGCAGCGGAATAGCACGGGAAATCACGATCCTCCTTGCTGACACGGGTTAGAATTGTGACGACGATGTTTCGGACGTGTGAGTCGAAGAGAGAAGAGTTCCAATTCGATTCCTCTCTATACTTCAAGAAATGAGAAATTGAGAAGACCGCATTCAAGGGAAGCACGATTTCGTCGCCAGCAGCAATTGCGGCACCAACCATAAAGCCAACGTTGGGAATTATTCCAGGTCGCTGTTGTACAAATCTTCATCTTCATCTTCGGAATCATTCGGACTATCGTAGGTGTGAAACTCTGCCTCTTCTACGTCTTTGTCTACATCCATAAAAGTATCATCGTTCTCTTGAGGAGGTGCATCACTGGGTCCTGAGAGAAGACAGCCCACGATGCTTTTAGGACGTTTTGCTTACCGGATGCGTTATTCCCCTGGGATAACGGAATAAATCCAGTGAAAAATTTTCGAACCATTGCGAACGGATAATATAAATGACTCAATAACCAATGAAAAGGTGATAAACTGATAGTAAATTCCAACGCGGTGAACACTTCCAGCGTCAGTGCCCTGACATGTCCGACATTCTCTTCGACCCGTCCAAGCTTCCACGATTCGTTTACTTCTTTTCAGCGAACACCATTCTCACTGGACAAAAGCGCATAGCGGAAGCATAATGCGTGCATATCCTACGAGAATGGTGAGGTCGCCTCTGTTGAGGGAGGAGCAGATTGTCCCTCCTAAGTGAACGCTCGTCTCACTGGACAGACGCGCACTGTGGGAGCATAATGCGTGCATTTCCAGTGAGACGACAAGCATGCGGCTGAACGAGGAGATAGCAGCGAAACTCGCTTCTTCGCCGTCGCCGGCGGAAAGTTTCGGAAAGAAATGGCCCGCGATGCGCGCATACAGATGGCATATATGGTCCATCAGGAGATTTTGCACATTTTCGTGTGGCGCACGCATCATCTACGCATTATGCACGCACATCCGGTGAGACGCGTTGGTCGGCGAGTGAAAACGTGCCACCGCCGCCGACAATCTCGGCCGAACGCATAAATGGAATGTTTGCGGGTCCATTTTTGAAATATGCGTCCATAATGCATCCATAATCATGCCCGGACCAGGAATGCGTCCATAATGGATCGGACGCGGTTCAGCTGTGTATCTGTGGTCTGTGGCGCAACGGGTAGCGCGCTTGCCTTTTGCGCGCACTATCCCGAGTTCAATCCCCGCCCACCTTCAATCGTTTTTGTCTTGCAGCAAACTGCGGTTCGTGAGAATGCGAACCCGATGCACGGCTCGGCGGTTCCGGTGAAGATTACAAAAGTGCATCAGGCGATGCTCGGCGATCGGCAAATCGCCGACATTGTCTCGAGCGTGCTGCCCAGCCGGAACACGTCCGTCACCGCGCTCCACACGCATCGGCCACTCAACGAGTTTGCCAATTTCCACGAGAACGTGCTGGAGGACAAATCGGAGAAGGGCATGATCCGGAATCCGGAGAACTCGTCGCGCGACGACGACGGCGGACAGCACGAGAAGCGGTTCGTGCTGAAGAAGGAGGACCTGGAGGCGGCGGTGGCGAAGTTGATGGACAAGAGATTGGCCGAGGAGCGCATTGCGCAAATGTCCCCGCAACCGCAATCCACACAGGACAGCTTCGTCGAGGATTTGACGCAGAAGTCGGTGATGGGCGGCGACTCGGAGAAGGCGCCGCCGAACAAGAAGTCGAGTCCGACGGTGAGTTGGTGGCCTAGGAATCCAAACTCGGCCCTTTATTGCGCACAAAAAGATTTTCTAGACGATGGAGTCAAAGCCGGTTAACTTTGCCTAAACTGAAAACTGACCACGAAAACGGGGCGCCGGACTGAAAACTGACCACGAAAACGGGGCGCCGGGGTTGAACCCGCGACTAGAAAAAGTTTTTTGCATTTTTGACCTCGAAATCGGCGGAATTCGAGGGAACTGATTAGATTTTCGTAATCCCCGTGTCATTTTGCATCAGAAAATGTACAATGGGGATAATTCTGTGAGATAAAAATTTTTTCAAATTTTCCCAAAACTCAACTTTGGTTTTGGGTTTCTGGTAAAAAATGAAATTTTCTCAAATCCCAATTTGTATTACATGAATCGATAGAGAATTTTACGCTGATTACGCCTCAATTGTGCAAAAAACACCAGACTGAAAACTGACCACGAAAACGGGGCGCCGGGGTTGAACCCGCGACCATAAAAAGTTTTTTGCATTTTTGACCTCGAAATCGGCGGAATTCGAGGGAACTGATTAGATTTTCGTAATCCCCGTGTCATTTTGCATCAGAATATGTATAATGGGGATCATTCTAAGAGAAAAAGTTTTTTTTTTCAAATTTTCCCAAAACTCAACTTTGGTTTTGGGTTTCGGGTAAAAAATGAAATTTTCCCAAATCCCAATTTGTATTACATGAATCGATAGAGAATTTTACGCTGATTACGCCTCAATTGTGCAAAAAAACACCAGACTGAAAACTGACCACGAAAACGGGGCGCCGGGGTTGAACCCGCGACTATAAAAAGTTTTTTGCATTTTTGACCTCGAAATCGGCGGAATTCGAGGAAACTGATTAGATTTTCGTAATCCCCGTGTCATTTTGCATCAGAATATGTATAATGGGGATCATTCTAAAAGAAAAAGTTTTTTTTCAAATTTTCCCAAACTCAACTTTGGTTTTGGGTTTCTGGTAAAAAATGAAATTTTCTCAAATCCCAATTTGTATTACATGAATCGATAGAGAATTTTACGCTGATTACGCCTCAGTTGTGCAAAAAACACCAGACTGAAAACTGACCACGAAAACGGGGCGCCGGGGTTGAACCCGCGACCATAAAAAGTTTTTTGCATTTTTGACCTCGAAATCGGCGGAATTCAAAGGAACTGATTAGATTTTCGAAATCCACGTGTCATTTTGCATCAGAAAATGTATAATGGGGATCATTCTAAAAGAAAAAGTTTTTTTTCAAATTTTCCCAAACTCAACTTTGGTTTTGGGTTTCGGGTAAAAAATGAAATTTTCCCAAATCGCATAGTTTGCTATATGAATCGATAGAGAATTTTACGCTGATTACGCCTCAATTGTGCAAAAAAACACCAGACTGAAAACTGACCACGAAAACGGGGCGCCGGCGTTGAACCCGCGACCATAAAAAGTTTTTTTCATTTTTGACCTCGAAATCGGCGGAATTCGAGGGAACTGATTAGATTTTCGTAATCCCCGTGTCATTTTGCATCAGAATATGTATAATGGGGATCATTCTAAAAGAAAAAGTTTTTTTTTCAAATTTTCCCAAACTCAACTCTGGTTTTGGGTTTCGGGTAAAAAATGAAATTTTCCCAAATCGCATAGTTTGCTATATGAATCGATAGAGAATTTTACGCTGATTACGCCTCAATTGTGCAAAAAACACCAGACTGAAAACTGACCACGAAAACGGGGCGCCGGGGTTGAACCCGCGACCATAAAAAGTTTTTTGCATTTTTGACCTCGAAATCGGCGGAATTCGAGGGAACTGATTAGATTTTCGTAATCCCCGTGTCATTTTGCATCAGAATATGTATAATGGGGATCATTCTAAGAGAAAAAGTTTTTTTTCAAATTTTCCCAAAACTCAACTTTGGTTTTGGGTTTCGGGTAAAAAATGAAATTTTCCCAAATCGCATAGTTTGCTATATGAATTGATAGAGAATTTTACGCTGATTACGCCTTAATTGTGCAAAAAACACCAGACTGAAAACTGACCACGAAAACGGGGCGCCGGGGTTGAACCCGCGACCATAAAAAGTTTTTTGCATTTTTGATCTCGAAATCGGCGGAATTCAAAGGAACTGATTAGATTTTCGAAATCCACGTGTCATTTTGCATCAGAAAATGTACAATGGGGATAATTCTGTGAGATAAAAATTTTTTCAAATTTTCCCAAAACTCAACTTTGGTTTTGGGTTTCTGGTAAAAAATGAAATTTTCTCAAATCCCAATTTGTATTACATGAATCGATAGAGAATTTTACGCTGATTACGCCTCAATTGTGCAAAAAACACCAGACTGAAAACTGACCACGAAAACGGGGCGCCGGGGTTGAACCCGCGACCATAAAAAGTTTTTTGCATTTTTGACCTCGAAATCGGCGGAATTCGAGGGAACTGATTAGATTTTCGTAATCCCCGTGTCATTTTGCATCAGAATATGTATAATGGGGATCATTCTAAAAGAAAAAGTTTTTTTTTCAAATTTTCCCAAACTCAACTCTGGTTTTGGGTTTCGGGTAAAAAATGAAATTTTCCCAAATCGCATAGTTTGCTATATGAATTGATAGAGAATTTTACGCTGATTACGCCTCAATTGTGCAAAAAACACCAGACTGAAAACTGACCACGAAAACGGGGCGCCGGCGTTGAACCCGCGACCATAAAAAGTTTTTTTCATTTTTGACCTCGAAATCGGCGGAATTCGAGGGAACTGATTAGATTTTCGTAATCCCCGTGTCATTTTGCATCAGAATATGTATAATGGGGATCATTCTAAAAGAAAAAGTTTTTTTTCAAATTTTCCCAAACTCAACTCTGGTTTTGGGTTTCGGGTAAAAAATGAAATTTTCCCAAATCGCATAGTTTGCTATATGAATCGATAGAGAATTTTACGCTGATTACGCCTCAATTGTGCAAAAAACACCAGACTGAAAACTGACCACGAAAACGGGGCGCCGGCGTTGAACCCGCGACCATAAAAAGTTTTTTGCATTTTTGACCTCGAAATCGGCGGAATTCGAGGGAACTGATTAGATTTTCGAAATCCACGTGTCATTTTGCATCAGAATATGTATAATGGGGATCATTCTAAAAGAAAAAGTTTTTTTTCAAATTTTCCCAAACTCAACTCTGGTTTTGGGTTTCGGGTAAAAAATGAAATTTTCCCAAATCGCATAGTTTGCTATATGAATCGATAGAGAATTTTACGCTGATTACGCCTCAATTGTGCAAAAAACACCAGACTGAAAACTGACCACGAAAACGGGGCGCCGGGGTTGAACCCGCGACCATAAAAAGTTTTTTGCATTTTTGACCTCGAAATCGGCGGAATTCGAGGGAACTGATTAGATTTTCGTAATCCCCGTGTCATTTTGCATCAGAATATGTATAATGGGGATCATTCTAAGAGAAAAAGTTTTTTTTCAAATTTTCCCAAAACTCAACTTTGGTTTTGGGTTTCGGGTAAAAAATGAAATTTTCCCAAATCGCATAGTTTGCTATATGAATCGATAGAGAATTTTACGCTGATTACGCCTCAATTGTGCAAAAAACACCAGACTGAAAACTGACCACGAAAACGGGGCGCCGGGGTTGAACCCGCGACCATAAAAAGTTTTTTGCATTTTTGACCTCGAAATCGGCGGAATTCGAGGGAACTGATTAGATTTTCGTAATCCCCGTGTCATTTTGCATCAGAATATGTATAATGGGGATAATTCTGTGAGATAAAAATTTTTTCAAATTTTCCCAAAACTCAACTTTGGTTTTGGGTTTCTGGTAAAAAATGAAATTTTCTCAAATCCCAATTTGTATTACATGAATCGATAGAGAATTTTACGCTGATTACGCCTCATTTGTGCAAAAAAACACCAGACTGAAAACTGACCACGAAAACGGGGCGCCGGGGTTGAACCCGCGACCATAAAAAGTTTTTTGCATTTTTGACCTCGAAATCGGCGGAATTTTGTGGATCTGAAAGCAGATTCGTAATCCCCGTGTCATTTTGCTTCAGAATATGTATAATGGGGATCATTCTAAAAGAAAAAGTTTTTTTTCCCAAAACTCAACTTTGGTTTTGGGTTTCTGGTAAAAAATGAAATTTTCTCAAATCCCAATTTGTATTACATGAATCGATAGAGAATTTTACGCTGATTACGCCTCATTTGTGCAAAAAAACACCAGACTGAAAACTGACCACGAAAACGGGGCGCCGGGGTTGAACCCCCGACTATAAAAAGTTTTTTGCATTTTTGACCTCGAAATCGGCGGAATTCGTGGGAACTGATTAGATTTTCGAAATCCACGTGTCATTTTGCATCAGAATATGTATAATGGGGATCATTCTAAGAGAAAAAGTTTTTTTTCAAATTTTCCCAAAACTCAACTTTGGTTTTGGGTTTCGGGTAAAAAATGAAATTTTCCCAAATCGCAATGTTCATTACATGAATCGATAGAGAATTTTACGCTGATTACGCCTTAATTGTGCAAAAAACACCAGACTGAAAACTGACCACGAAAACGGGGCGCCGGGGTTGAACCCCCGACTATAAAAAGTTTTTTGCATTTTTGACCTCGAAATCGGCGGAATTCGAGGGAACTGATTAGATTTTCGTAATCCCCGTGTCATTTTGCATCAGAATATGTATAATGGGGATCATTCTAAAAGAAAAAGTTTTTTTTCAAATTTTCCCAAACTCAACTCTGGTTTTGGGTTTCGGGTAAAAAATGAAATTTTCCCAAATCGCATAGTTTGCTATATGAATTGATAGAGAATTTTACGCTGATTACGCCTCAATTGTGCAAAAAACACCAGACTGAAAACTGACCACGAAAACGGGGCGCCGGGGTTGAACCCGCGACCATAAAAAGTTTTTTGCATTTTTGACCTCGAAATCGGCGGAATTCGAGGGAACTGATTAGATTTTCGTAATCCCCGTGTCATTTTGCATCAGAATATGTATAATGGGGATCATTCTAAGAGAAAAAGTTTTTTTTCAAATTTTCCCAAAACTCAACTTTGGTTTTGGGTTTCGGGTAAAAAATGAAATTTTCCCAAATCGCAATGTTCATTACATGAATCGCTAGAGAATTTTACGCTGATTACGCCTTAATTGTGCAAAAAACACCAGACTGAAAACTGACCACGAAAACGGGGCGCCGGGGTTGAACCCGCGACCATAAAAAGTTTTTTGCATTTTTGACCTCGAAATCGGCGGAATTCAAAGGAACTGATTAGATTTTCGAAATCCACGTGTCATTTTGCATCAGAAAATGTACAATGGGGATAATTCTGTGAGATAAAAATTTTTTCAAATTTTCCCAAAACTCAACTTTGGTTTTGGGTTTCTGGTAAAAAATGAAATTTTCTCAAATCCCAATTTGTATTACATGAATCGATAGAGAATTTTACGCTGATTACGCCTCAATTGTGCAAAAAACACCAGACTGAAAACTGACCACGAAAACGGGGCGCCGGGGTTGAACCCGCGACCATAAAAAGTTTTTTGCATTTTTGACCTCGAAATCGGCGGAATTCAAAGGAACTGATTAGATTTTCGAAATCCACGTGTCATTTTGCATCAGAAAATGTATAATGGGGATAATTCTGTGAGATAAAAATTTTTTCAAATTTTCCCAAAACTCAACTTTGGTTTTGGTTTCTGGTAAAAAATGAAATATTCTCAAATCCCAATTTGTATTACAGGAATCGATAGAGAATTTTACGCTGATTACGCCTTAATTGTGCAAAAAACACCAGACTGAAAACTGACCACGAAAACGGGGCGCCGGGGTTGAACCCGCGACTATAAAAAGTTTTTTGCATTTTTGACCTCGAAATCGGCGGAATTCGAGGGAACTGATTAGATTTTCGTAATCCCCGTGTCATTTTGCATCAGAATATGTATAATGGGGATCATTCTAAAAGAAAAAGTTTTTTTTCAAATTTTCCCAAACTCAACTCTGGTTTTGGGTTTCGGGTAAAAATGAAATTTTCCCAAATCGCATAGTTTGCTATATGAATCGATAGAGAATTTTACGCTGATTACGCCTCAATTGTGCAAAAAACACCAGACTGAAAACTGACCACGAAAACGGGGCGCCGGGGTTGAACCCGCGACCATAAAAAGTTTTTTGCATTTTTGACCTCGAAATCGGCGGAATTCGAGGGAACTGATTAGATTTTCGTAATCCCCGTGTCATTTTGCATCAGAATATGTATAATGGGGATCATTCTAAAAGAAAAAGTTTTTTTTCAAATTTTCCCAAACTCAACTCTGGTTTTGGGTTTCGGGTAAAAAATGAAATTTTCCCAAATCGCATAGTTTGCTATATGAATTGATAGAGAATTTTACGCTGATTACGCCTCAATTGTGCAAAAAACACCAGACTGAAAACTGACCACGAAAACGGGGCGCCGGGGTTGAACCCGCGACCATAAAAAGTTTTTTGCATTTTTGACCTCGAAATCGGCGGAATTCGAGGGAACTGATTAGATTTTCGTAATCCCCGTGTCATTTTGCATCAGAATATGTATAATGGGGATCATTCTAAAAGAAAAAGTTTTTTTTCAAATTTTCCCAAACTCAACTCTGGTTTTGGGTTTCGGGTAAAAAATGAAATTTTCCCAAATCGCATAGTTTGCTATATGAATTGATAGAGAATTTTACGCTGATTACGCCTCAATTGTGCAAAAAACACCAGACTGAAAACTGACCACGAAAACGGGGCGCCGGGGTTGAACCCGCGACCATAAAAAGTTTTTTGCATTTTTGACCTCGAAATCGGCGGAATTCGAGGGAACTGATTAGATTTTCGTAATCCCCGTGTCATTTTGCATCAGAATATGTATAATGGGGATCATTCTAAGAGAAAAAGTTTTTTTTCAAATTTTCCCAAACTCAACTCTGGTTTTGGGTTTCGGGTAAAAAATGAAATTTTCCCAAATCGCATAGTTTGCTATATGAATTGATAGAGAATTTTACGCTGATTACGCCTCAATTGTGCAAAAAACACCAGACTGAAAACTGACCACGAAAACGGGGCGCCGGGGTTGAACCCGCGACCATAAAAAGTTTTTTTCATTTTTGACCTCGAAATCGGCGGAATTCGAGGGAACTGATTAGATTTTCGTAATCCCCGTGTCATTTTGCATCAGAATATGTATAATGGGGATCATTCTAAAAGAAAAAGTTTTTTTTCAAATTTTCCCAAACTCAACTCTGGTTTTGGGTTTCGGGTAAAAATGAAATTTTCCCAAATCGCATAGTTTGCTATATGAATCGATAGAGAATTTTACGCTGATTACGCCTCAATTGTGCAAAAAACACCAGACTGAAAACTGACCACGAAAACGGGGCGCCGGGGTTGAACCCGCGACCATAAAAAGTTTTTTGCATTTTTGACCTCGAAATCGGCGGAATTCGAGGGAACTGATTAGATTTTCGTAATCCCCGTGTCATTTTGCATCAGAATATGTATAATGGGGATAATTCTGTGAGATAAAAATTTTTTCAAATTTTCCCAAAACTCAACTTTGGTTTTGGTTTCTGGTAAAAAATGAAATATTCTCATATCCCAATTTGTATTACAGGAATCGATAGAGAATTTTACGCTGATTACGCCTCAATTGTGCAAAAAACACCAGACTGAAAACTGACCACGAAAACGGGGCGCCGTGGTTGAACCCGCGACTATAAAAAGTTTTTTGCATTTTTGACCTCGAAATCGGCGGAATTCGTGGGAACTGATTAGATTTTCGAAATCCACGTGTCATTTTGCATCAGAATATGTATAATGGGGATCATTCTAAGAGAAAAAGTTTTTTTTCAAATTTTCCCAAAACTCAACTTTGGTTTTGGGTTTCGGGTAAAAAATGAAATTTTCCCAAATCGCAATGTTCATTACATGAATCGATAGAGAATTTTACGCTGATTACGCCTCAATTGTGCAAAAAACACCAGACTGAAAACTGACCACGAAAACGGGGCGCCGGGGTTGAACCCGCGACTATAAAAAGTTTTTTGCATTTTTGACCTCGAAATCGGCGGAATTCGAGGGAACTGATTAGATTTTCGTAATCCCCGTGTCATTTTGCATCAGAATATGTATAATGGGGATCATTCTAAAAGAAAAAGTTTTTTTTCAAATTTTCCCAAACTCAACTCTGGTTTTGGGTTTCGGGTAAAAAATGAAATTTTCCCAAATCGCATAGTTTGCTATATGAATTGATAGAGAATTTTACGCTGATTACGCCTCAATTGTGCAAAAAACACCAGACTGAAAACTGACCACGAAAACGGGGCGCCGGGGTTGAACCCGCGACCATAAAAAGTTTTTTGCATTTTTGACCTCGAAATCGGCGGAATTCGAGGGAACTGATTAGATTTTCGTAATCCCCGTGTCATTTTGCATCAGAATATGTATAATGGGGATCATTCTAAGAGAAAAAGTTTTTTTTCAAATTTTCCCAAAACTCAACTTTGGTTTTGGGTTTCGGGTAAAAAATGAAATTTTCCCAAATCGCATAGTTTGCTATATGAATTGATAGAGAATTTTACGCTGATTACGCCTTAATTGTGCAAAAAACACCAGACTGAAAACTGACCACGAAAACGGGGCGCCGGGGTTGAACCCGCGACCATAAAAAGTTTTTTGCATTTTTGACCTCGAAATCGGCGGAATTCAAAGGAACTGATTAGATTTTCGAAATCCACGTGTCATTTTGCATCAGAAAATGTACAATGGGGATAATTCTGTGAGATAAAAATTTTTTCAAATTTTCCCAAAACTCAACTTTGGTTTTGGGTTTCTGGTAAAAAATGAAATTTTCTCAAATCCCAATTTGTATTACATGAATCGATAGAGAATTTTACGCTGATTACGCCTCAATTGTGCAAAAAACACCAGACTGAAAACTGACCACGAAAACGGGGCGCCGGGGTTGAACCCGCGACCATAAAAAGTTTTTTGCATTTTTGACCTCGAAATCGGCGGAATTCGAGGGAACTGATTAGATTTTCGTAATCCCCGTGTCATTTTGCATCAGAATATGTATAATGGGGATCATTCTAAGAGAAAAAGTTTTTTTTCAAATTTTCCCAAAACTCAACTTTGGTTTTGGGTTTCGGGTAAAAAATGAAATTTTCCCAAATCGCAATGTTCATTACATGAATCGCTAGAGAATTTTACGCTGATTACGCCTTAATTGTGCAAAAAACACCAGACTGAAAACTGACCATGAAAACGGGGCGCCGGGGTTGAACCCGCGACCATAAAAAGTTTTTTGCATTTTTGACCTCGAAATCGGCGGAATTCAAAGGAACTGATTAGATTTTCGAAATCCACGTGTCATTTTGCATCAGAAAATGTACAATGGGGATAATTCTGTGAGATAAAAATTTTTTCAAATTTTCCCAAAACTCAACTTTGGTTTTGGGTTTCTGGTAAAAAATGAAATTTTCTCAAATCCCAATTTGTATTACATGAATCGATAGAGAATTTTACGCTGATTACGCCTCAATTGTGCAAAAAACACCAGACTGAAAACTGACCACGAAAACGGGGCGCCGGGGTTGAACCCGCGACCATAAAAAGTTTTTTGCATTTTTGACCTCGAAATCGGCGGAATTCAAAGGAACTGATTAGATTTTCGAAATCCACGTGTCATTTTGCATCAGAAAATGTACAATGGGGATAATTCTGTGAGATAAAAATTTTTTCAAATTTTCCCAAAACTCAACTTTGGTTTTGGGTTTCTGGTAAAAAATGAAATTTTCTCAAATCCCAATTTGTATTACATGAATCGATAGAGAATTTTACGCTGATTACGCCTCAATTGTGCAAAAAACACCAGACTGAAAACTGACCACGAAAACGGGGCGCCGGGGTTGAACCCGCGACCATAAAAAGTTTTTTGCATTTTTGACCTCGAAATCGGCGGAATTCAAAGGAACTGATTAGATTTTCGAAATCCACGTGTCATTTTGCATCAGAAAATGTATAATGGGGATAATTCTGTGAGATAAAAATTTTTTCAAATTTTCCCAAACTCAACTCTGGTTTTGGTTTCTGGTAAAAAATGAAATATTCTCATATCCCAATTTGTATTACAGGAATCGATAGAGAATTTTACGCTGATTACGCCTCAATTGTGCAAAAAACACCAGACTGAAAACTGACCACGAAAACGGGGCGCCGTGGTTGAACCCGCGACTATAAAAAGTTTTTTGCATTTTTGACCTCGAAATCGGCGGAATTCGTGGGAACTGATTAGATTTTCGAAATCCACGTGTCATTTTGCATCAGAATATGTATAATGGGGATCATTCTAAGAGAAAAAGTTTTTTTTCAAATTTTCCCAAAACTCAACTTTGGTTTTGGGTTTCGGGTAAAAAATGAAATTTTCCCAAATCGCAATGTTCATTACATGAATCGATAGAGAATTTTACGCTGATTACGCCTCAATTGTGCAAAAAACACCAGACTGAAAACTGACCACGAAAACGGGGCGCCGGGGTTGAACCCGCGACTATAAAAAGTTTTTTGCATTTTTGACCTCGAAATCGGCGGAATTCGAGGGAACTGATTAGATTTTCGTAATCCCCGTGTCATTTTGCATCAGAATATGTATAATGGGGATCATTCTAAAAGAAAAAGTTTTTTTTCAAATTTTCCCAAACTCAACTCTGGTTTTGGGTTTCGGGTAAAAAATGATATTTTCCCAAATCGCATAGTTTGCTATATGAATTGATAGAGAATTTTACGCTGATTACGCCTCAATTGTGCAAAAAACACCAGACTGAAAACTGACCACGAAAACGGGGCGCCGGGGTTGAACCCGCGACCATAAAAAGTTTTTTGCATTTTTGACCTCGAAATCGGCGGAATTCGAGGGAACTGATTAGATTTTCGTAATCCCCGTGTCATTTTGCATCAGAATATGTATAATGGGGATCATTCTAAAAGAAAAAGTTTTTTTTCAAATTTTCCCAAACTCAACTCTGGTTTTGGGTTTCGGGTAAAAAATGATATTTTCCCAAATCGCATAGTTTGCTATATGAATTGATAGAGAATTTTACGCTGATTACGCCTCAATTGTGCAAAAAACACCAGACTGAAAACTGACCACGAAAACGGGGCGCCGGGGTTGAACCCGCGACCATAAAAAGTTTTTTGCATTTTTGACCTCGAAATCGGCGGAATTCGAGGGAACTGATTAGATTTTCGTAATCCCCGTGTCATTTTGCATCAGAATATGTATAATGGGGATCATTCTAAGAGAAAAAGTTTTTTTTTCAAATTTTCCCAAAACTCAACTTTGGTTTTGGGTTTCGGGTAAAAAATGAAATTTTCCCAAATCGCAATGTTCATTACATGAATCGATAGAGAATTTTACGCTGATTACGCCTCAATTGTGCAAAAAACACCAGACTGAAAACTGACCACGAAAACGGGGCGCCGGGGTTGAACCCGCGACCATAAAAAGTTTTTTGCATTTTTGACCTCGAAATCGGCGGAATTCAAAGGAACTGATTAGATTTTCGAAATCCACGTGTCATTTTGCATCAGAAAATGTATAATGGGGATAATTCTGTGAGATAAAAATTTTTTCAAATTTTCCCAAAACTCAACTTTGGTTTTGGGTTTCTGGTAAAAAATGAAATATTCTCAAATCCCAATTTGTATTGCAGGAATCGATAGAGAATTTTACGCTGATTACGCCTCAATTGTGCAAAAAACACCAGACTGAAAACTGACCACGAAAACGGGGCGCCGGGGTTGAACCCGCGACCATAAAAAGTTTTTTGCATTTTTGACCTCGAAATCGGCGGAATTCGAGGGAACTGATTAGATTTTCGAAATCCACGTGTCATTTTGCATCAGAATATGTATAATGGGGATCATTCTAAGAGAAAAAGTTTTTTTTCAAATTTTCCCAAAACTCAACTTTGGTTTTGGGTTTCGGGTAAAAAATGAAATTTTCCCAAATCGCAATGTTCATTACATGAATCGATAGAGAATTTTACGCTGATTACGCCTCAATTGTGCAAAAAACACCAGACTGAAAACTGACCACGAAAACGGGGCGCCGGGGTTGAACCCGCGACTATAAAAAGTTTTTTGCATTTTTGACCTCGAAATCCGCGGAATTCGTGGGAACTGATTAGATTTTCGAAATCCACGTGTCATTTTGCATCAGAATATGTATAATGGGGATCATTCTAAGAGAAAAATTTTTTTTTCAAATTTTCCCAAAACTCAACTTTGGTTTTGGGTTTCGGGTAAAAAATGAAATTTTCCCAAATCGCAATGTTCATTACATGAATCGATAGAGAATTTTACGCTGATTACGCCTCAATTGTGCAAAAAACACCAGACTGAAAACTGACCACGAAAACGGGGCGCCGGGGTTGAACCCGCGACTATAAAAAGTTTTTTGCATTTTTGACCTCGAAATCGGCGGAATTCGTGGGAACTGATTAGATTTTCGAAATCCACGTGTCATTTTGCATCAGAATATGTATAATGGGGATCATTCTAAGAGAAAAATTTTTTTTTCAAATTTTCCCAAAACTCAACTTTGGTTTTGGGTTTCGGGTAAAAAATGAAATTTTCCCAAATCGCAATGTTCATTACATGAATCGATAGAGAATTTTACGCTGATTACGCCTCAATTGTGCAAAAAACACCAGACTGAAAACTGACCACGAAAACGGGGCGCCGGGGTTGAACCCGCGACTATAAAAAGTTTTTTGCATTTTTGACCTCGAAATCGGCGGAATTCGTGGGAACTGATTAGATTTTCGAAATCCACGTGTCATTTTGCATCAGAATATGTATAATGGGGATCATTCTAAGAGAAAAAGTTTTTTTTCAAATTTTCCCAAAACTCAACTTTGGTTTTGGGTTTCGGGTAAAAAATGAAATTTTCCCAAATCGCAATGTTCATTACATGAATCGATAGAGAATTTTACGCTGATTACGCCTCAATTGTGCAAAAAACACCAGACTGAAAACTGACCACGAAAACGGGGCGCCGGGGTTGAACCCGCGACTATAAAAAGTTTTTTGCATTTTTGACCTCGAAATCCGCGGAATTCGTGGGAACTGATTAGATTTTCGAAATCCACGTGTCATTTTGCATCAGAATATGTATAATGGGGATCATTCTAAGAGAAAAATTTTTTTTTCAAATTTTCCCAAAACTCAACTTTGGTTTTGGGTTTCGGGTAAAAAATGAAATTTTCCCAAATCGCAATGTTCATTACATGAATCGATAGAGAATTTTACGCTGATTACGCCTCAATTGTGCAAAAAACACCAGACTGAAAACTGACCACGAAAACGGGGCGCCGGGGTTGAACCCGCGACTATAAAAAGTTTTTTGCATTTTTGACCTCGAAATCGGCGGAATTCGTGGGAACTGATTAGATTTTCGAAATCCACGTGTCATTTTGCATCAGAATATGTATAATGGGGATCATTCTAAGAGAAAAAGTTTTTTTTCAAATTTTCCCAAAACTCAACTTTGGTTTTGGGTTTCGGGTAAAAAATGAAATTTTCCCAAATCGCAATGTTCATTACATGAATCGATAGAGAATTTTACGCTGATTACGCCTCAATTGTGCAAAAAACACCAGACTGAAAACTGACCACGAAAACGGGGCGCCGGGGTTGAACCCGCGACCATAAAAAGTTTTTTGCATTTTTGACCTCGAAATCGGCGGAATTCAAAGGAACTGATTAGATTTTCGAAATCCACGTGTCATTTTGCATCAGAAAATGTACAATGGGGATAATTCTGTGAGATAAAAATTTTTTCAAATTTTCCCAAAACTCAACTTTGGTTTTGGGTTTCTGGTAAAAAATGAAATTTTCTCAAATCCCAATTTGTATTACAGGAATCGATAGAGAATTTTACGCTGATTACGCCTCAATTGTGCAAAAAACACCAGACTGAAAACTGACCACGAAAACGGGGCGCCGGGGTTGAACCCGCGACCATAAAAAGTTTTTTGCATTTTTGACCTCGAAATCGGCGGAATTCGAGGGAACTGATTAGATTTTCGTAATCCCCGTGTCATTTTGCATCAGAATATGTATAATGGGGATCATTCTAAGAGAAAAAGTTTTTTTTCAAATTTTCCCAAAACTCAACTTTGGTTTTGGGTTTCGGGTAAAAAATGAAATTTTCCCAAATCGCAATGTTCATTACATGAATCGATAGAGAATTTTACGCTGATTACGCCTCAATTGTGCAAAAAACACCAGACTGAAAACTGACCACGAAAACGGGGCGCCGGGGTTGAACCCGCGACCATAAAAAGTTTTTTGCATTTTTGACCTCGAAATCGGCGGAATTCAAAGGAACTGATTAGATTTTCGAAATCCACGTGTCATTTTGCATCAGAAAATGTATAATGGGGATAATTCTGTGAGATAAAAATTTTTTCAAATTTTCCCAAAACTCAACTTTGGTTTTGGGTTTCTGGTAAAAAATGAAATATTCTCAAATCCCAATTTGTATTGCAGGAATCGATAGAGAATTTTACGCTGATTACGCCTCAATTGTGCAAAAAACACCAGACTGAAAACTGACCACGAAAACGGGGCGCCGGGGTTGAACCCGCGACCATAAAAAGTTTTTTGCATTTTTGACCTCGAAATCGGCGGAATTCGAGGGAACTGATTAGATTTTCGAAATCCACGTGTCATTTTGCATCAGAATATGTATAATGGGGATCATTCTAAGAGAAAAAGTTTTTTTGCAAATTTTCCCAAAACTCAACTTTGGTTTTGGGTTTCGGGTAAAAAATGAAATTTTCCCAAATCGCAATGTTCATTACATGAATCGATAGAGAATTTTACGCTGATTACGCCTCAATTGTGCAAAAAACACCAGACTGAAAGCTGACCACGAAAACGGGGCGCCGGGGTTGAACCCGCGACCATAAAAAGTTTTTTGCATTTTTGACCTCGAAATCGGCGGAATTCGAGGGAACTGATTAGATTTTCGTAATCCCCGTGTCATTTTGCATCAGAATATGTATAATGGGGATCATTCTAAGAGAAAAAGTTTTTTTTCAAATTTTCCCAAAACTCAACTTTGGTTTTGGGTTTCGGGTAAAAAATGAAATTTTCCCAAATCGCAGTGTTCATTACATGAATCGATAGAGAATTTTACGCTGATTACGCCTCAATTGTGCAAAAAACACCGGACTGAAAACTGACCACGAAAACGGGGCGCCGGGGTTGAACCCGCGACCATAAAAAGTTTTTTGCATTTTTGACCTCGAAATCGGCGGAATTCGAGGGAACTGATTAGATTTTCGTAATCCCCGTGTCATTTTGCATCAGAATATGTATAATGGGGATCATTCTAAGAGAAAAAGTTTTTTTTCAAATTTTCCCAAAACTCAACTTTGGTTTTGGGTTTCGGGTAAAAAATGAAATTTTCCCAAATCGCAATGTTCATTACATGAATCGATAGAGAATTTTACGCTGATTACGCCTCAATTGTGCAAAAAACACCAGACTGAAAACTGACCACGAAAACGGGGCGCCGGGGTTGAACCCGCGACTATAAAAAGTTTTTTGCATTTTTGACCTCTAAATCGGCGGAATTCGTGGGAACTGATTAGATTTTCGTAATCCCCGTGTCATTTTGCATCACAATATGTATAATGGGGATCATTCTAAGAGAAAAAGTTTTTTTGCAAATTTTCCCAAAACTCAACTTTGGTTTTGGGTTTCGGGTAAAAAATGAAATTTTCCCAAATCGCAATGTTCATTACATGAATCGATAAAGAATTTTACGCTGATTACGCCTCAATTGTGCAAAAAACACCAGACTGAAAGCTGACCACGAAAACGGGGCGCCGGGGTTGAACCCGCGACCATAAAAAGTTTTTTGCATTTTTGACCTCGAAATCGGCGGAATTCGAGGGAACTGATTAGATTTTCGTAATCCCCGTGTCATTTTGCATCAGAATATGTATAATGGGGATCATTCTAAGAGAAAAAGTTTTTTTTTCAAATTTTCCCAAAACTCAACTTTGGTTTTGGGTTTCGGGTAAAAAATGAAATTTTCCCAAATCGCAATGTTCATTACATGAATCGATAGAGAATTTTACGCTGATTACGCCTCAATTGTGCAAAAAACACCAGACTGAAAACTGACCACGAAAACGGGGCGCCGGGGTTGAACCCGCGACTATAAAAAGTTTTTTGCATTTTTGACCTCGAAATCCGCGGAATTCGTGGGAACTGATTAGATTTTCGAAATCCACGTGTCATTTTGCATCAGAATATGTATAATGGGGATCATTCTAAGAGAAAAAGTTTTTTTTCAAATTTTCCCAAAACTCAACTTTGGTTTTGGGTTTCGGGTAAAAAATGAAATTTTCCCAAATCGCAATGTTCATTACATGAATCGATAGAGAATTTTACGCTGATTACGCCTCAATTGTGCAAAAAACACCAGACTGAAAACTGACCACGAAAACGGGGCGCCGGGGTTGAACCCGCGACTATAAAAAGTTTTTTGCATTTTTGACCTCTAAATCGGCGGAATTCGTGGGAACTGATTAGATTTTCGTAATCCCCGTGTCATTTTGCATCAGAATATGTATAATGGGGATCATTCTAAGAGAAAAAGTTTTTTTGCAAATTTTCCCAAAACTCAACTTTGGTTTTGGGTTTCGGGTAAAAAATGAAATTTTCCCAAATCGCAATGTTCATTACATGAATCGATAGAGAATTTTACGCTGATTACGCCTCAATTGTGCAAAAAACACCAGACTGAAAGCTGACCACGAAAACGGGGCGCCGGGGTTGAACCCGCGACCATAAAAAGTTTTTTGCATTTTTGACCTCGAAATCGGCGGAATTCGAGGGAACTGATTAGATTTTCGTAATCCCCGTGTCATTTTGCATCAGAATATGTATAATGGGGATCATTCTAAGAGAAAAAGTTTTTTTGCAAATTTTCCCAAAACTCAACTTTGGTTTTGGGTTTCGGGTAAAAAATGAAATTTTCCCAAATCGCAATGTTCATTACATGAATCGATAAAGAATTTTACGCTGATTACGCCTCAATTGTGCAAAAAACACCAGACTGAAAGCTGACCACGAAAACGGGGCGCCGGGGTTGAACCCGCGACCATAAAAAGTTTTTTGCATTTTTGACCTCGAAATCGGCGGAATTCGAGGGAACTGATTAGATTTTCGTAATCCCCGTGTCATTTTGCATCAGAATATGTATAATGGGGATCATTCTAAGAGAAAAAGTTTTTTTTTCAAATTTTCCCAAAACTCAACTTTGGTTTTGGGTTTCGGGTAAAAAATGAAATTTTCCCAAATCGCAATGTTCATTACATGAATCGATAGAGAATTTTACGCTGATTACGCCTCAATTGTGCAAAAAACACCAGACTGAAAACTGACCACGAAAACGGGGCGCCGGGGTTGAACCCGCGACTATAAAAAGTTTTTTGCATTTTTGACCTCGAAATCCGCGGAATTCGTGGGAACTGATTAGATTTTCGAAATCCACGTGTCATTTTGCATCAGAATATGTATAATGGGGATCATTCTAAGAGAAAAAGTTTTTTTTCAAATTTTCCCAAAACTCAACTTTGGTTTTGGGTTTCGGGTAAAAAATGAAATTTTCCCAAATCGCAATGTTCATTACATGAATCGATAGAGAATTTTACGCTGATTACGCCTCAATTGTGCAAAAAACACCAGACTGAAAACTGACCACGAAAACGGGGCGCCGGGGTTGAACCCGCGACTATAAAAAGTTTTTTGCATTTTTGACCTCTAAATCGGCGGAATTCGTGGGAACTGATTAGATTTTCGTAATCCCCGTGTCATTTTGCATCAGAATATGTATAATGGGGATCATTCTAAGAGAAAAAGTTTTTTTGCAAATTTTCCCAAAACTCAACTTTGGTTTTGGGTTTCGGGTAAAAAATGAAATTTTCCCAAATCGCAATGTTCATTACATGAATCGATAGAGAATTTTACGCTGATTACGCCTCAATTGTGCAAAAAACACCAGACTGAAAGCTGACCACGAAAACGGGGCGCCGGGGTTGAACCCGCGACCATAAAAAGTTTTTTGCATTTTTGACCTCGAAATCGGCGGAATTCGAGGGAACTGATTAGATTTTCGTAATCCCCGTGTCATTTTGCATCAGAATATGTATAATGGGGATCATTCTAAGAGAAAAAGTTTTTTTTCAAATTTTCCCAAAACTCAACTTTGGTTTTGGGTTTCGGGTAAAAAATGAAATTTTCCCAAATCGCAGTGTTCATTACATGAATCGATAGAGAATTTTACGCTGATTACGCCTCAATTGTGCAAAAAACACCGGACTGAAAACTGACCACGAAAACGGGGCGCCGGGGTTGAACCCGCGACCATAAAAAGTTTTTTGCATTTTTGACCTCGAAATCGGCGGAATTCGAGGGAACTGATTAGATTTTCGTAATCCCCGTGTCATTTTGCATCAGAATATGTATAATGGGGATCATTCTAAGAGAAAAAGTTTTTTTTCAAATTTTCCCAAAACTCAACTTTGGTTTTGGGTTTCGGGTAAAAAATGAAATTTTCCCAAATCGCAATGTTCATTACATGAATCGATAGAGAATTTTACGCTGATTACGCCTCAATTGTGCAAAAAACACCAGACTGAAAACTGACCACGAAAACGGGGCGCCGGGGTTGAACCCGCGACTATAAAAAGTTTTTTGCATTTTTGACCTCTAAATCGGCGGAATTCGTGGGAACTGATTAGATTTTCGTAATCCCCGTGTCATTTTGCATCAGAATATGTATAATGGGGATCATTCTAAGAGAAAAAGTTTTTTTGCAAATTTTCCCAAAACTCAACTTTGGTTTTGGGTTTCGGGTAAAAAATGAAATTTTCCCAAATCGCAATGTTCATTACATGAATCGATAAAGAATTTTACGCTGATTACGCCTCAATTGTGCAAAAAACACCAGACTGAAAGCTGACCACGAAAACGGGGCGCCGGGGTTGAACCCGCGACCATAAAAAGTTTTTTGCATTTTTGACCTCGAAATCGGCGGAATTCGAGGGAACTGATTAGATTTTCGTAATCCCCGTGTCATTTTGCATCAGAATATGTATAATGGGGATCATTCTAAGAGAAAAAGTTTTTTTTCAAATTTTCCCAAAACTCAACTTTGGTTTTGGGTTTCGGGTAAAAAATGAAATTTTCCCAAATCGCAGTGTTCATTACATGAATCGATAGAGAATTTTACGCTGATTACGCCTCAATTGTGCAAAAAACACCGGACTGAAAACTGACCACGAAAACGGGGCGCCGGGGTTGAACCCGCGACCATAAAAAGTTTTTTGCATTCCCCCAATTGAAAAATACATTCCCCCAATTGAAAAAAAACTTGTTTATCTCAGCTCAAAATGTTGCATTTGAGTTGGGACTTGAGCAGGGGATAGTCGGAGACGTCCTAATTGACCATATGAATTCTAAAATTCAGAAGCTCAAACCGCGCCCCAGCAAACAATCGGCTCGCCACAAGACTGTGCCGACGGCTTCTGGAGAGTCCCTTCGACGGAATAAACCGTCGCCGGCGGCTGCGGCGGTGGCTCCTCTTCAAAACAACACTCTTCCCCTCTTATCACCACTGATATCACCACACGAAGAGGAGAATAATGGCGAATCGCTGAAATGCGAAGAGACGCAGCCGGATGAGTAGGAGTTGTTGTTTTTTTTTCATTTGCTATTTATTTTTATTATCATATTTCATTATCATTGCATCAGGGTTTTTTTTTGAATAAAAACGCCTTTTATCGTTGTTTTTTAAAGCGTTTTCCATGGAAATTTGCATTTTGCGCGAGAGAGTGCGAGAGACGCAGACAACGAGAGAGTGGCGCGCCCCACGAGAGACGCAGGCGACGAAGCGCGCGAGCGAATTTTTAAAACTTTTAAATGTATTTTAATATTTACTATCGATAGTTAATATCGTTGCATCTTAAAACCGGAGTTTACAATAGAAGTTTCAACGAAAAAAATTGTCAGCCCCGAAACGTGCTGCGCCTTTAAAGTTCGCGATACGGTAGTTGTTCCACTCGATTTCGTCAGTTTCAGCGGTTTTTCAACGCTTATTTTTGTGCTTTTTCACCGGAAAAAGCGCGAAAAACGGTCGAAAAACCGCCGAAATTGATAAAAATACGAAATTAATGATTGCGCAACTACCGTATCGCAGCCTTTAAAGGCGCAGCACGTTTCGGCGCAGACAAATTTTTGCGATTTTGAAATACAACGATAATATGTAAATTGCCAAAAGAAACTTTATTCTCAACACGAAAATCAATCAAAACTGCTCATGAAAATTGCGAAAGTCTCGATTCGCCGCCGCCGCCGGTCGTCGCCGATTGATCCACGTGAAGCGGTCGCGAATCGCCGCCATCGGTCGCGTCATCATCGTTCGCAGCTTCTGTTTCGCCGCGTTCACAATGATTTTGTACTGTTGGTTGGCGTTTTGGGTGCGGACGGCGAGTTGGGATCGCAGCGAGTTGGGCGGAGGGTGATACGGGGGAGGAGAAGGGGGAATGTCAGGGAAATAGTCGAGGGGAGGAGGCATCGTGTCTTCTTGGCCGTAAGCAGCGTCCTGTTCGGCCATTAGTTCGGCTTTCCTGCAAAATAATGCAGATTGGGATTAGAGCACGATTGCATAGGCTTTGGAAACTTGAAAGTTTCAGAAGAGCGCATTTGCAATGGATTCAGCGTAATGCGCTCCATAGAGGTATTTAAATCAAGTTCAATAGAGCGCATTTGCCATTAGCGGTGTTGCAAGCGCGCTCTACCGAATTCCCGAAACAGGAAAATGGTTCAATAGAGCGCATTTACACTTTGCATACGCTCTCTATGGAACTTTGCGTAATGCAAGTGCGCTCCATAGAACTGGGGTATTTGAATCAAGTTCAACAGAGCGCACTTGCACTACTGGCTAGCAGACACTCAACAGTGCAATAGAGCGCAGTTGCATAGGTGTCTATTGGAGCGCGTTAGCCTAGCAAAGTAGGTGATATGAGGCAATTGCGCTCAACTTGAATCAAGTTCAATAGAGCGCACTTGCACTGGCGGTTTCATTGTGCAATGGAGCGTGTTTGGCTAGCTAAGTAGAATTGCGTTCTATCGAACGAAACAAATTCGAGTCAAGTTCAACAGAGCGCACTTGCAACCCCCAACTCCCCCAACCAACCTCTTCATGACCGCATCCAAAGCGCGCTCGCTCTTGCAATACAAGACCAGCTGCTCGTCGACTAAACCGCCGAAAACAATGTCGTCGACGAGTTTTCCCACGGCCTCCGTCATGCCGAATCGCTGCGCCAAACACAACGCGTCGACCGCTTCGCGCACTGACGTCGTCGTCTCGTGCCGCCGCCCCACCAACTCCTCCTCCATCAATTTCAGCAAACTCTTCAGTTTCAGCTCGTTCGCCACGTGCGCCAACTCGGCGGCGTCTCGCATCGAAACGCGCTGCGACACGTCGCCGGTGAGGATTCGCTCGAGAATCGCGCCCGCCGACACGCTCATCTGCGTCACGTCGACGACTTCCGGGCACTTTGTCTGCAAACATTTGTTTGTTTTTTTTTCTTTTCCTCAGGTCAAGCGCCGCCCACACCGCGCGGATATCACCGCCCACTATCATTGCCGCTGACAATGTGGTGTGTGGCGCAGTGGGTTAGGCGCGCGTTCTTTGAGGCGCGCGCCTTTTTGGCTCCCGGGTTCGACCGCCCTCACCATTCCAAGAACCGCTAGTCGATCCAAATCCGCGTGAACGCTTCTGCCACCGGGCATTCGAAACTCGACGCTGCTTCTCCTCGTCGTCGGCGGCGGCGGCGCCCGTTCCTCCTCGTCGTTATCTACGCCTATCGTGTTTCTCCTCCTGCAATAAGCACCCGATATCGTCTCTTCCTCTCCTCCCGAAACCGTCTCCCTCATCTATTTCACTCGTTTTTCTTTCCGTCGACCATCTGCCCGCCCGGCCACCGATCCAGTTTCGTCATGTTCTCTCTCTCTCCCTCCCTCTCTTTCCTCATTTTCCTCTCCCGAAACTCACATTTTTTGCGACACGACGAATCTTCCGTGACGTGTTGTCGAAATGAACTCTTCCCCATTATTTTGGCTCTTTTCCACGTGAATTTCTTTCGAACTTTCCGTCTCGCCCCAAATTTACGGTTTTCCCCCCTCATTTTCCGGAATTCCCTGATAAGGTTGCAACCTTTTTTTATCTTCAAGTCAGTTTGCGTTTTAGTTTTCTCGGAAAAAAAATTCAATTTTTCGAAAATCATTGTCCGGAAAATTTAATCTAAACCGGAAGCAGAAATTTTGATTCCGGAAAACCGGATATCGTCGCTCTATCGCAAGGCTACCCTATGGCCTAGAGATCCACCGGGAAAACTCGGCCACCTAAGTGGTCGAACTTTCGCCAAGGGATTTTCTAGGCCACCAGTGTTAAACCGCAAACTGACAGAGAAACCGTTTCAAAAGATCTCCCTCCTCCCACCTTTTTCGTTCCAATTCGACCTTTTTGCAGCGACCGACACGTGGTCATAAACCGGTGTAATCCCTCCCGTCCGAAGCCTCCCGCTGCTTCGACCTCCTCCGCTCTCTTCGTTTTTTTTCTCATTCGAATTCGAACAATGCTCATAAAGGTGAGGAAAAAAGGGGTCTATTTATTTTTTTTTTTCGAAATTTTCACAATATCTTGAAATTGTTTTCGCTCCTTTGGAAGAGAAAATTCTAGTCCCTCGTATCGATGGGGGCGGAGTCAGTCGAGGCCAATCAGCGTGGTGGTCGAGCTTTCCCCTCCTCCAAGTGAGCGAGAACAATTTTAAGAATAATATTGGAAATTTTTCGCAATTTATAGGTCTTTTTTAAATTTCTTGTCAAAAACGTATTTTTAAATTATTTTCCGATCGAAAATTGTCGGGGAAAGGTTGAAAAACGAGCAAAAGGCGAGAACTTGGAGAAAACAATCAAATTGACAATTTTTTGTAATTTATATCAAGAGATTTATTTAAAAATCGCGAAAAAACACTTTGATTGAAAATTGCTGAAAAATCGGTGAGAAACGAGTGAAAATTGCGACGAAAAAATAATTTGAACTTGCGTTGGTGTGAATTTTAACGTGAAGGTGTTTGCAGAATCATTCGCATGATAACACGCGCAATCGAGAAAATGCATGTATTTTGGAAATTTGATTTAAAAATTGCGTTTTTTTTAACAGAAGAAAGAGAAGAGAAAACAATGAAACAGAGAAAGTAATTGTTGTTTGCAGGAATACCGTATTCCGCTTCCTCTATCCGTCGAGGAGTTCCGCCGCGGACTGCTCTACGCCGTCTCAGCGTGTAGTCGAAGTGAGACTGGCGGTGGAGAAGGGGCCGAGTTTCTCGTTCAAGAGGACTTCACGAGTGACGATTTGATTCCGGGGAAGACGATGAGTGGAACTTACACGAAGAAGATTTATAGAATGAGGTCCAAGGCGCCGTGGGTTCTTCAGAAGTTGCTGCCGCCGGAGGCTTTTGAGATTTACGAGGAGAGCTGGAACGCCTACCCGTACACGAAGACGGTGCTCACGGTGAGGGTCACTAAAAAATCGATAATCGATAATCGTCTCTTGTGTCGATTTACGGGAACATCAATAGAGCACAACTCCTCGCTAGAAAACCAATTTCCAGAACCCTGGCTACATGAAGGACAACTTTCGGCAAGTCATCGAAACAATCCATCTACCCGACAATGGATCGTCGGAAAATCCGCTGAACGGACCGCCGAAGCGGGAAATTGTCTGGATCGACATCACTGATAACGACCTTTTTGGGAAGAATTACAACGCGGAGAAGGATGCGAAGACATTTGAGGCGGAAGTTGTCGAGAGAGGGCCACTGGATGACGATTGGATGGAGGAGCACGAGCCGGTGAGTAGTTGTTCCATAGAGCGCACTTGCAAACTCGATGAGTGTTGCAGATAATGTGCGCCTACAAGCTGGTCTCGTGTCACTTCAAATGGACAGGTCTGCAACGGATGGTCGAGAAGACGATCCACAAACAATACCCGCGAGTGTTTGGACTGATGCATCGCGACGCTTTCCTTCTGATCAACGACTGGTATAATATGTCGATGGACGAGATTCGCGAGTACGAAGAGGAGACGGCCGAGGTGCTTCGACGACAGATTGCGGAGCCCGAGAAGCGAGGAAATACGTGCAACGACGATGATAATAACAATAAGTGATGTGGCTTCAATTCTATACACGGACTGCGGTGGCGTACAGAAAATGCGCCTTTTTTTCAATTTCGGGCTGTTTTTCGAATTTTTTGCAATTCATCGTTTTTCGCTGATTTTTTACTAACTCGCTGTCAAAAACTCGTTTTAAATTCATCTTTGATACAAAAATTGCCGGGAAAAGGTGAAAAACGTGCAAAAACCGAGGAATTGAAGGAAACAATCAATCATTTCGATTTTTTGCAATTTATCGTTCTACACTGGTTTCTCACCGATTCCTTGCAGTAGATTTGTTTCAAATTTGCTGAAAAAACACATTTTGATTGAAAATTGGCGGAAAACGGTAAAAAACGAGCGAAAAACGAGCGAAAACTGAGAAATTGCGACGAAAATTAATTTAAATGTATCACTACTGTGTGTATTTTGACGTTACGATGTTTGCAGAATCGTGCAACAAATAATACGCGCAATTCAAAAAATCGTGTCTTTTTGATTATTTTCCGTTTAAAATCATGTTTTGTAACTTTTTCGATGCATTAAAAATATTGGAAACCCTGGAAACGAAAATTCAACCAAAAAAACAAGCCGTGCACTTTTTTTCTTCTTGTCCACTACCGTAGTCCGTGAGCTCGATTTATCTATTTATTTGTGTGTATTTGTACTGTCTCTTTTCATTCGAATATGGCAAACAACAGAAGATGAACAATATCAAGTGAGACCACTGGAAACTGTGTGCGTTTTTGTAAAAAACAATTTTTTGTTTCGGGGGGCAAAATGCAATACAATAATGGCACTCGTTTTGGGGGTTTTTTGTCTAGCTGGAAATCTGGAAAATGCATGAAATTCACTAATTCACCCTTTTCTCGCAGAAAAACGCGCGCGAAATGCGAAAATTCGCATGGCCTAGGTTTTCGCAGTAGAAACTTCGGCCGCTGGCGATTTGCTTGAATTTTTATAGTTTTTGGTTGATTGCCAACAAATTTCCCAATAAAAATGCTGGAAAAACAGAAAATTGAGAGAATTTCGGCGAAAATTCCAGAAATTTTCGACAAATCGGCAATTTTTTGCAGATTTAGTCGAAAAATGCAATTTTGATGAAAATTGAAGTGGCCGAACTCTTCAAGTATGCAAAAGTTCGGCCATGGCAGATTTTGCTAATTTACGAGCTCTCCGCACTATTTTTGTGGTTTTTTCACAGTTTTCCTATTTTCGGAGTGTCGTAGGCTATTCGAATTCATTTGAACGCGCGCCAAAGGGCGTGGCCGAACTTTTGCAACACCTAGGGCACCAATTGTCACTAGAGCGCGATTTGCGGCGAGAAAAGGGTGTAACGCCTAGAAAATGAAGAGAAAAGCAGCAATCAAACATCAGGCACCGGATTGTTCTTGTCGGGGCCGAGGAGGAACGCATAGACGGCGTACGTGTGGAATGAGGCGCCTGGAATGGGGGAAAATGAGCTCACGGAGCACAAGAAAACACTCACCAAGGAGCACGAAAATGTGCCAAATGGCGTGCGCGAAGGCGACGATGCCGTCGAGTTTGAAGAAGACGACGCCGACGGCGTACATCACACCGCCCGTCATCATCCACTCGAGACCCGTCCGATCGTTCATTGTGAATATGGCGACCGACGGACCGGCGGCGATCAATATGTACAGAATCGTCTCGAGGGTCTTGTAGCGCTCGTGGAAGTTGTACTGGTAGAGAATGCCGAGAATTGCGAACACCCAAATCATCCATTTCAGATTGAGACCTGGCAGACCGCAGTGACTGGAATACTTGGATTTGGATTGGCTGGAACTATTAATTGGGAAAATTTCAGCGAAAACGGACTATTTTGAGCGGAGAAATTTGCTAAATTTTGTGAATTACGTGACACTTTAGAAATCAATCGATATCTCGAAAACCGTAATCGCTATCAAAAATTGATCAATTAGAAAAATGATCTAGAGATGATTTCCTATCGATTGATACCCTTACGCAACTATTTTTATCACTGATAAACTTGAAAAAACTGAGATAACGTCAGATAAATTTTTCTCAATTCTCGAAAACACACTTTCGAAATCAATCGATATCTCAAAAACCGTAATCGCTATCAAAAATTGGTCAATTAGAAAACTGATCTGGAGATGATTTCCTATCGATTAATACCCTTACTTGATCATTTTTATCACTGATAAACTTGTAAAAACTGAGGCAAAGCTGGATAAATTTTTTCAATTCTCAAAAACACACTTTAGAAATCAATCGATATCTCGAAAACCGTAATTGCTATCAAAAAGTTGTCAACTACAAAAATGATCTGGAGATGATTTCCTATCGATTGATGCTATTAATCGGTAGATTTTATCAGTGATAAGGTTGTCAAACTTAAGGTTGAATTCACAAGCGAAATTTCGCAAAATTTTCAAAACCTTTCAGAAAATCGTCAATATCTGGAAAACCGTGATTGCTATTGAGAAATGATCAACTAGAAAAATGATCTACAAATGATTTCCTATCGATTGATATCATAATTGAACGGGAAAAAACTGCTCTGAGTCACGAAAAGAAGAACATTTTCTAGGTCATCATTCGAAAAAAACCCTACTTACCGTAACGTCAACCACGGTGTATACGAAGCGGCAATGAAGAGATAAATGGCGGCCCGATCGCAAATGTGCAGGTAATATCGCAACTTCCGGTGTCGGTTCTGCTCGCGAAACAGCAGTTCGCAAAAGTGATAAACAGTGCTGGAGGTGAAGAGGAGCGTCGTGAACACCCCGTAGACGACCATCAGCACGTGTTGGAGTTCTCGATGCGCGTAGGAACACATGAAATAGTAGAAGACGACGATCGACGGACCGATGCCGATTGCGTGCGAGACTGTGTTGGCGACATGCTCGTGAGCCGTCGGCTCGTACGCTTCCCCCTTTCCCGCTCTTCGGTTCTTGTAGGATGTTCTAGACGGTGGAGGGGTGTCTGGGCTGAACGTGGAGCATTATTCTATTTTATATTTCCCGAATTCTTTCAAACTGCGTAGCTTTTTCGAATTGCGCGTCTTATTTGTTGCATGATTCTGCAAACACCGTCACGTCAAAATGCACACCTGCGCAGAGACTCGTTTAAATTAAATTTTCGTCGCAATTTCTCGGTTTAAACCGTTTTCGCTCGTTTTTCCCGGGAAACCGGTCTTTTTTCGGCAATTCTCAATCAAAAAATGTTTTTCAGAGCACTTTTAAAACAAATCTTCTGCAAGGGATCAATAAAAAACCAGCGAAAAACGATAAATTGTCAATTTAGGTTTCTGTTTGTTTTTCCCCGTTTTCTGCGGCAATTTCCGAAAAGCGCATTTAAAGTGAGTTTTTGACGAAAAATCGGAGAAAAATTGGCAAAAATCGAAAAAAAGAGCGGAAAAATGCTACAAAACCGGTTTTGGTTGCGAGGAAGACTTTTTTGTTCAGGTAAAGGCGAAATTTCGCGGAAAAGTCGAATCTTACTCTATAATCCCACAGCTACCGCTCATGTTGCATGGATGGTGGAGGAAGGAGCTGAAAAAGGCGAAAATCGAGAAAATCCTTGGAAAATTGAATGTTTAGGTAGTCATGGATGTGTTCCTGTACTTTTTTGTTTGTAAAAAACCAAATATTTCAAATAATAGCAAATGGCTGTGAGATCATTTATTGTTGGATAGTAGAGATCAAGACATCAAGAGATCACAATAAAAATGGCCGAAAAAAAATGAAATGATTTGAATTTGAATTTCCCGAGGATTATTGAGATCTCGTCGGTGTAGATGACACCGACATATCCACTTCGACGACTCGAAGAGGACTTGACGACGTGGCACGAAGGAGATCAGTCTCGGATTCGCCGAAATATCCATCTTCATCCAATTCTTCAACAACCCGCGGCCTTCCATTCGGAAAAACGATACTCCCATCTCTCCTCACAATGGTAACGTTCCGGGAGGCGGCGGCTGGACCAATAACTTCTCCCTCACTGATATCAGTGATAGTACTGATTGGGGAGAGGATTTGGCTTCGGTCCTCCTCGTGCTCTGGCTCTATGTGCTCCTGGACACGGGGAGTGGTGAGAATTCGGCACGTGGTTCCAATGTCGACTGTCTGAAAAATAGAGCTTTTCAATTTTTTTTTGTTTATTCAAATGCATTTATTTCAGGTTTTTGTAAGTGAAACAAACAAAAAGGATATCAATCGATAGAAAATCATCTGTCGGTCATTTTTCTAATGTGTGTTTTTGAGAAAAATTACCCAATTTCCGCAATTTTCCCCTCGAAAACAGCTAATTCCATTCGAAACGCTGTTTTGACTTTTTTTTCCGACTCCAAAAATCCGCCTATTCTCCACATTTTCAACAGTGGGTCTCGCAGCGATTTTTTCACTGTCGGAAAGTTGATTTTTGTTCTTTTCTTGAACATTGCTTGAATAGCTATATGGGGAAACGTGTTCAAATGCGATTTTGGTTTTCTGTGCAAACACCGTCACGAAAAAATGCACAGAATGCATTGAATTCGAATTTTATCGCAAATTTCCTCTCTGCGTTGACGAATTCAGACTCACATCGACTCTGGGGGTCCTCGCCGACACCTCCTCGATTTCCAGCTCATCGGTTTGTATTTGAGCATCGGATCTCAGGATCGGACGCGGTTTCGATGGAATCCTCCTGATCGGCACCGCAGGTTTCAAGGGGATTATTGGCTCTGGCTCCGGTTCCCTCGGAAGCTCCGAAGACCTTCCTTGATGGCTACTGAGCCATTCTTCCTCCGCATCCTCCTCATCTACACTAAAATCCTTGATGTCGAGACGAGGAATGTCCGGGATCCGGTGACCGGGGGCTTCCGGAACTTCCGGAACCTCCTCATCCTCCACCACTTGGATCCTCCGCGCCTTCACCGATTCCCCCGCCCATCCCGGATCAGTTGTCGGTGGATTAACTGGAAAAAAACCAGGGGGGAATCCTTGGAAATTCGAGCAAAAGCAACATACACATCTGCGTTACACTTCTCATTTGGCGAGCTGTTAACAGGGCGAGCAGGCCGTCCGGCGGCCCTCCTCCCGACGCCAGATGCTCTTTGAGAGACTCTTTTATTTGGTTTTGTAGACGCTGGAATCCCGCGAATCCCGCTTTTTTGTCGGCGGCGGTCATTTCGAGCGATTTTAACCTGCAATGAATGATTCTCCATTTTCAAACGATCTTATTTCGAATTTTTATCGATAAAAATTAATGAGTAAAGACGTCAATCGATAGGAAATTTTCTCCAGATCAGTTTTGTAATATATCGTTTTTCAATATCACTCACCGTTTTCGAGATATCAATGGGTTTCTGAAGTGTGTTTTTTTTTCAAAAAATTGCTATTTTTTGAGCAAATTTTTCATAGACATATCAGTCATAAACATTGTGATGTATAAACATGAATCGATAGGAAATCATCTGTAGATCATTTTTCTAGTTGATCATTTTTCAATAGGAATCACGGTTTTCGAGATATCGATTGATTTCTGAAGCGCATTTTCGGCGGAATAGTGGTGATTTTCAAAATGAGCACTTCTCCGCTGAAAATGGTCCGTTTTGGCTAGGACTTGGACAGGAAATAGTTAAGAGGTGATTATTTGTGATAAACATACAAAATATTAATAGTTTAGCGTGTTGCTGAAACGCCAATCGCTGAAAAATCAGAGTTTCGTTGAATTTTATGAAATTTTAATTTTTTTTTCCTTTTCTCGGAAAAATCTCGAAAGTTCACTATTATTTTAGTTGAAGAACCAACAAAATTAAAAAAAAAGGAACCTATTAAAACACTTTTTCGGCAGAATTTTAAAAATTGGCCAAAAAAAAAATTTTTTTTTTGAAATTTTGATTTTTTGAATTTTTCGAATTCCACGTTTGAAAAATAAAATTTTTCGGCTCAAGTACAATTAAAACTTGTGAATATACGAACCAAACTCAAAAATAGCATTAGAAAATGAGCACTACTTCTCAAAAAAAAACACACTTTCGAAATCGATCGATATCTCGAAAACTAGACCCGCTAGAAGAAATCGATCAAT
Organism: Caenorhabditis macrosperma; assembly: GCA_963932285.1. Lineage (NCBI taxonomy): Eukaryota > Metazoa > Nematoda > Chromadorea > Rhabditida > Rhabditidae > Caenorhabditis > Caenorhabditis macrosperma. The sequence goes on from OZ010622.1 coordinate 13,702,660, forward strand.
TGCAAAAATGACCAGGAGCAAATTTCCTATCGATTGATGGTATTATTTGTAAGAAAAAGTTATATTATAGTTGAGATATACTCATTTGAAAGTGTCTCATTGGTTATAGCGATTTTTACCTTAAAACACTTTTTTTCAGGTTTTTTCACTTAAAAATCAATTTCTAACTTTAAATACGAACTCAAACTTTCATTTTGCAATTAAATTAAATTAAAAATAAAAAAAAAACTCACGCATTATGAAAATCATCGTCAACGTCGGTGCGCTGGAGCTCTCGGCTCATTTGCAAGACGATTCGCTTCGATTTCAGCTCGATTTCCGCTCTTTTTTTAGTCATTTTTACATCTTTTCATGGGCCAATTGTATATATATATATATATATATATATATATAAATGAGGTTGGCGGCCGCAAGAGACAAGACGTCAATGAGCGCTAACGAAGGAGAGAGAGAGGAGGCACGAGAAATGCGTCAGCATTCGGAAGCCTTGAGATAGAGATAGAGAGACGGAGAGAAAGAGAGATAGGGGGGGGGGGTTAATGTGTAGACAAGGGGCGGACGTCTGGCGGGAAGGAATTTGGGAGGAGGGAGGAGAGGAGGAGGACAATAGATGCGTCATCACCACCTCATTAATTTTGCAGCCAACCAACCAACACAGAAGACACAATCACTGATAAGCGACCACTTTTGATTATTTATCGCCCCGCTTCTTCTTTTTGCCCTTTTTCCGTCCATTTCGGGTCTCGAAGCGAATGGATACTGTAGGAGTTGTTTGATGATAGGTTTTCACTCGATTTTGCTGCTAAAAACAGCTATAACATATCGATTTTTCATGGGAAATAGTAGAATTCAGGTCTCGACGCGAAATTTTAAGACTACTGTATATATGAGTTTCGGCTTGATAAGTAGTACTGTATTAGGATCATTATATCTCGAGATTGATAAGAGATATCAAAAAGTTGTCAATTGCAAACTTGTAGTTCTAGTTTTGATCTACAAGTTTGCTGTTGACAACTTTTTTATATCGCTTATCAATTTCGAGATATAATGATTCTCCGGCGCCGCTCTATTCGAGGAACGGTCTCGAAGAGAATGGATACTGTAGCTAGGTATTCTTTTTTTCTTTGAATTAAACCACATTGTTTTACCAGTTTTTTGCCAAAAAACCTGTTTTCCGCTAAACAAGTCGATTTTCTATGAAAAATAGCAGAATTCGGGTCTCGACGCGAAATGTTAAAGGTACTGTCTATGTTTTAGCTTGTTTTTGCAAGACACGGCTATTTTCCCGTTTTTTAAGCGGAAGAACACTTCAAAATAAGAAATTTCTCGAGAAAATGACTGAAAAATGGCCTATTTCGATCTACAGTACCCTCTGTACGTTTGGAACTGCTTGCGGCAGAGAGTCTGTGTTCAGAGGGGCATAACTCTGCTGAAAAGTGTGGTTTTTAGTCTGATAAGAGTATCGATCGATAGGAAATCATCTGTAGATTATTTTTGTAGTAGATCAATTTTTGATACGATCAACGGTTTTCGAGATATCCTCGAATTTCCACAGTGTATTTTGCCCAACTTTGAGAGCCGATTTGACTACCTTAGCACTGATAAAATTTCTCAAGTTAGAGTATCAATCGAAAGGAAATCATCTCAGGAACATTTTCCCTGTTGACAGTTTTCCGATATCAGTTACAGTTCCCCAGATATCAACTGATTTCCACACCGATCACCAATTGGAAGTCTCTCTTTGCTCTCAAATTTCTCGAGTCCTCTCCCTCTGTTTCCTTGAGAAAAGGAGGAAATGAGCAGCAGCAGAGGCTTTTGAACACAAAATGCAGGAAGTGAGCAAACAGTCCGTCGTATCTCGCTCTCTCTTTCTCTCTCGCTCGCAGAGCATCTTATCATTCGATTCTCCCCTCCTTCTCCCCCCGTGCCCCACCCTACTAAACTGTTTATTGATTTGTTATTCTCTAATCAAGAGTGTCCCAAGAGTGTCCCGGCGCTAAATTCGCGACGTCCCCCGAAACCTACCGTATCGCAGACATGGCCAGCGCATCAAAAATGACGAAAAATCTTTTTCTCAAAAATTCCATTTTTCCGCTTTTCTGTGGATTTTTCTCGATTAAAAAAGGAAAAACTTACTGAATTATAATATAAAATAGAACAAACAACAAAAAATAACGTCTAGCATCTAAAAAAAACCCAATTTAACCGAGAAAATTGAGAAATTATTGAAAAATAAGTAATTTTCACGAAAACAGTTTTTTTTTCAAATAAAATTGTACCTTTTTTGTTTTAATTTCAGTTTGTATGGCTTTTTGAACCATTCTGCTATAAAATTTGTTCGTGTTCTAAATAAACGTGGGAGATTTGAGAAATAGCAAAAAAAATCCATTGGAAAACTTGAAAAATCTATTTTTAGTGAAAATTATTTTTTTTTGACAATTTTTTTAATTTTTGTAGTAATTTGTATTTTTTTCACTTTATAACAATTTTTCTGGCTTTTTTATCGATAATTCAATAATTTAATGATACTCAATACGTTTAATTGACTTTTCTAGAAATTAGAAATTTAGTTTGTTTTTCAAAAAATAAAAAAAAAATTTTCGAAAAATTAACTTTTCCGAAACATTATAATTGTTTTCCTTTGAAGATTATAAAAATGTTAGAATAATTAAATGAATAAAATCATGGAAAAAACTCGAAAAATAGCGTTTTTCGAGAATTTCTCAATTTTCGCGAAAAAAAATTTTTTTTTCGAAAAATGAATTTCTCCCAAAAATCAATTTTAAACTTATTGAATTTCATTTAAAAATATTCGAATTAATGAATACATCATAGAAAACTACGAAAAATCGCCGTTTTATAGCAAAAGTTGAGTTTTTTCGAGAATGTCTAAATTTTTGCGAAAAAAAATGGTTTTTTGAAAAATGAATTTTTCTCAAAAATCAATTAAAAACCTATTGTGTTTTATTAGTTAGAATGTGAATTATTGAATAATATTTGAAATTTATCAAAAAAAAACCTAAACATTTCGAAACCGATCGGTCAGTTACCGTTTTGGTTGTTTTATTTTGAAAATTCGCCATTTTTCCCCATTTTTTCGTGCAATTCAGGTGTAAATCTCTTGGGACGCTCTGTATCATTATCATATTATCACCTTCCATCGCTCCCCCCGGGGGGGACAAGTCTTCCTCTTCCGGCTATCATCAATCACTGCCACTTCCAATCGTTCAGTCATTCGTCACACAGTCTCGGCTAATTCGATCCGGCTCCCCCCTCGCCCCTTTTTTTTCTAAAAATGGAAACCAAACCATTCGCATCTCATCTCTCTCTCTCTTTCTCTTTCTCTTTTCCTTGACCCAAAAACCATAAATCATCATCCATCGTGGCTCCTCCCTTCGGCTTCTTCTCCCCCTTTCTCTCATTTCATTTTCAAATTCTTCAGGTCATTTCTCTTCTTCTTCTCCTCCGTCCACATTTCCATTTCCTGCCCAACTGTCAAAAAGTCTCTCCGAAGGCTGTGAAATGAGAAGACTCGACGGGTGATGTCGATTGTCTCACTCGCCTCAATCATCGTCTTCAGCTGCTATTTAAGTGAGTCCAATCGAGTACGGTAGAGCGCGTTTTGCGGTGCGATGGCCTCGGAGCGGCGCTCGCCACGGGAGCTTCGGAGATGTGCGCGGTTTGAATTCCCGCGCTGCCGGACTGCAAATTTTCCGAATTTGGCTGCGAGCGTTGACTGAGTATTCAATGCTTAACCATATGCGCTCTCGTAAATCGACCCGAGTCACACGCTTTAAAGTTGAATACTCAGGCAACGGCGTCGCAACCAAATTTGAAAAATTTGCAGTCCGGCAGCGCGGGAATTCAAACCGCACATCTCCGAAGCTCCCGTGCTCGCTGGTTTCGCCACGGAGAAGACAAATTACTGTATTGTATATTTCCTTGGAACTGGCGCGATGGCGGAGCGTGGAAGGAATTGGGTCTCGCCACAAGAACATGAATTTTTTAGAAAATCGACATGCGCCTTTGAAGAAACTACGGTAGACAGTAGCTCAAAGTTCAAAGACGCATATCGATTTTCAGAAAAGTTTATGTTCTCGTGGCGAGACCCAATTCCAAACACGCTCTGCCATCGCGCCATTTCAAAGGAAATATATAATAAAACATTTTTAATCTTTTTTTTTGCAATTTTGCGTTTTTCGCACGTTTTTCCCTTTTTCACATGATTTCTATTCAAAAAGCCAATTTTAAAGGGAAATTGTGACAAGTGTATTATATATTTCAAAAATCTTGGAACCTGCGCAAACGCGCTCCGCTGGACTCGTGTTGGTCTCGCCACGACTATTGTCTCTGTCTCGTGTGTTTCATGAGAGACGCAGACAAGAGTCGTGGCGAGACCAACACGGGTCTAGCGGAGCGCGTTTGCGCAGGTTCCAAAATTTTTGAAATATATAATACTATAATCAGTGAGAAACGTGCAGAAAACCATAAAATGCGAGAAAAAAATGAAAATGAACCAACCCAGAGGCCATCTCGCCATATCCGCTGATTTTGATAATGTCAATTTTCAAACCAGAGTATTACAACTTTTACTTATCAAAACCCAGCAAGTCAATCCACCAATCGATGGGAAATTTCCTCGAAATCATTTTTGTAGTAGATCAATTTCTGATAGCATTCACAGTTTCCAAGATATCGATTGATTTCTGAAGTGTGTTTCAGAAAATGAAAACTAGGAAAAAATTTTTTTGAGCGGGTATTTATCAAAGTAGAGTATGTGTTTTTTCAGAAAATTTCAATTGATTTCCGCTCAGTTTTATACAGTCTTATCAGTGATAAAATCAATTGATTCATAATATCAATCGATCGGAAATGGTCTCTAGATCATTTTTGTAAGTGACAACTTTTCGATAGAATGCACAGTTTTCGAGATATCGATTGAATTGTAGAGTGTGTTTTTTTTTCAAATTTTTAGATAATTTCAACTGATTTTCCCTTAGTTTTGACAACCTTATCAGCAAAAAAGTGTATTGATTAAAAATATCAATCGATCGGAAATCATCTCTAGATCATTTTTGTAAATGAAAACTTTTCGATAGAACGCACAGTTTTCGAGATATCGATTGAATTGTAGAGAGTGTTTTCTAACGAATTCAGAATCCATCACGAGTTGCCGTGTCGAAGAGTGTGCACAATGGTTCCAGAAGACCAAAGAGTACGAGAACCTCGCGCCGAAGGCCACCGAACGCTACTGTCAAGTGCTGCAGACGTATTTGAAGTGCATGAATGACACGATGCGCTTCTGCCACGGCAACCTGCGATTCCACTCGTCGGAGCTAGTGATGCGGAGGCATTGGAACGAGTTCGAGTGCTCCAAGTGGGAGTCTTGCAATGAAAATGGCCCTCCGAAGACGCCCGTTAACACGTGAGATTTTGAAATTGGAAAAAATGTTGCGAAATTTTGAGAAAAAAAACTTAAAATATTGTTCAATGATTTCAATATTGTATAATTTTTTGAAAAATGTATTGTGTTCTTGTGTTTTTCAAAAAAAAAAAGGGAAACAAAATTTTAAAAAAAAACCAATTTCTCACAAAAAATCAATTGATTTTTTTTTGGAATAATCGAATTATTAAACAATGTTTCAAATTTACTGTTTGTATTTTTGAAAAAAATATTTTGGTCGGAAAATTGCAAAATTTCGAAACAATTTAGAATTTTCCCCCTATTATCAATAGAGCGCCGTTTGCAGATGCTACTTCAATCCGCCGCCGAGCAGCCGAAAAGTCAAGTATTGCACTCTATTCGGCGATCCCCATATCATAATGTTCAATGGGAGTGTGCAAACGTGCTCCGAGGAAGGCGCCCGTCCGCTCGTCGACAATCGCTACTTTTTAGTGCAAGTGACGAATAAGAACGTTCGTGGCGAGGCGCTCACGACGACAGTCTCCAAGATCACCGTCCTGATCCGCAAACACAATTGCACTTCGGCTCTGCATTATGAGGCGAATGCGGACGAGGAGGGGCTGCCGAGAGGCTTCGTCGACGGATCCACGTACCAGATGACGAATCACAATCGGAATTCGGTCGAGGTTTTGTGGCAGGACGATAATTATGTGGAGATTGCGATGCACTTCATCCACTCCTCAATCCACATCCGCCGCCAGGGGCCTTATCTCTCGGTCGCTGTCAAGGGACCGATTATGGTTTTGGAGACTGGGAGGGATTCGACGAATGAGATGTGCTGGTCGGGGTGTCGGAGGAGCTCGTTGATCTCGGAGGAGAGCGCTTTCGAGGCGCCGAAACAGTTCTCCGAGTGCTACGCCCGACGGATGCATGTGCCGAAGAAGGTCGCCGAGGATCGCTGCCGGAGCGTCGGCGCCAGTGACACTTTCTACGATGCGTGCGTTTTTGATCTTATGCTAACTGGTAATTATTGCTAAAACCTTTTTTAATTTTTTCAAAAATCGATAAACCGCAGGCGATGACTACCTGGTGCATCTGACGCGAAACGCACAATCGGACTTTCGCCGCCTCGCCCCTCACTACCTCCAATCGCAACTGCTCCGTCATCGTGTGCACTTGAAAAATCAAAATCACACTTCTACGCTTCCCCACGTCTTTCACAAATGCGTCCCCTCACTATCAATCAGTATCCAATCACGCGCACTTCTTGCCCTCCTCTTCACTCTGATACCCATACGCTTTTTGTAGATAATTCTCCCGCTTCGCTCCTCCTCAATGGCTTTTCTTCAGATTTTTCAAATTGCGATCTCTTTTATTTTGCATCTTCTACGGGTTACCAAGTTTCTTCTACTCGCTTTCTTTCATTTCTATCGATCGGGATAAAAGGAAATAAAGTTCACTTTATTGAAATTTAAATATTAAAAACTTACTCTTTTTTCCCTTCAAATCTCTTCAATTTTCTCCACAACCGCCTGCGGGCCTTGTTGATGACATCATTCTCTTCTTTGGCTTGTGCTTCGCTCAGTTGACGCAGTTGGAGAATGAGGAAATGAAGGAAGGCGATCCCAAATAAAAGAGCGAGCGAAAACCGAACAACACTTTTACGGAGTCGAAGAAGATGGCTTTTTTCACTTTTCCCGGCTATTTTTCTTCGCCGAAAACGTCAAAGTTCACATTTTAACTAGATTTAGCCGGGAAAAATGCAAAAAATAGGGATTTTTACCGAGAAATATCAATTTCAGACGTGGCGCGTCACGAGTTTTGCGTCAAGTCACGAGAAACACGCAAGCAAACTGTTCCTCATGAGCTCATTTTTTGAGAATTTTCGAGCGCGCGATTTTGAACTCTTTTGTTTTTTTTTCCTTCTTTTCCACTATTTTTGGTCTTTTTTGATCTTTTTTCTCACTTCTCCGTGTCTCCTTTCGCTCTTCATCGCTTCTTTTCGCTTTGTTTTTCGAACGAAAACATAAAAATGGGGAGGATTGTTCCGCCTTTGTCCTCCTCCTCCTTTCTTCCGTTCTTTCCCTCCACTCTATACGAAAAAGCAGTAATAAGTGCCGCTCCCTCGTCGCAATTCGAAATGTTTTAACATTCTTCCCCTTCTTTCAAATGTTACACAGGCACACATACACATACACCAACGCGACATTGGTCAGCAAACTGGCTGAAATTGCGCCGCCGTCGCCGCCAGGCGCCCCCGAAAGAGAGAGAAACACATGTGCGAGGCGAGAGATTCATAGTTTATTAAAGTTGTCCTCACATGCAATGCCATCCTCTCCTCCTTCTCCTCCTCCCATCTACTTCTTCTGCCTCAAGTATTCTCCAATGGTGTCGTAAATGCATTCGTACTGCGTTTGAGTGAAGACCATGCATGGTCGTTGTTGCCGCGATCGATTCACTTCGCTGAAAAGCGTGACTTGTTGTGATGCAATCTCTCTTGTTTTTACTTAAAAATGTCGATGATCCCTTCAGATTCGAATCGCGAAATGACGTTGTCGGTGCAAATGAAGACTCCGGTTCGGCCGATTCCCGCGCTGTAATTAGGCTCGTAGACTCTCAACCTCATTAATTTTCCCTAATTGTGTTTGCGAGGAGGTCGGGCCAGCTTATTTATCCACAAATCTGTTTTCCACCAGCCCTCCCTCTCGAGCTGCGAGAACGCACCTGCAGTGCACAACAATCGGTGACGTGTATCGGCGCCGCCTGATTTGCAAGAGAAACTCGAGAAAGCTCTCGGTGACGGGCACTTCGTTGTCTTTCCATTCGCTGTAGTGCCAATGCGAAACTTTCACGTGACTGCCACCGCGGCGGCCTCTCTTGCTACTGTTACTAGAGGTCGCCGAAACGTCAAACTCGCGGTGCACCCAGCATTTTTCCTCGAGTTCGCAAACAACCTTCACCTCGACGTTCCCATAGCGTTCCGTTTTGCCGATCTTCGCGGGCCAATACTTGCCGCATTTTTGCTAAAAAGAGGTTTGAAGAAGATGATAATATCTTATCTAATTGATTCCGGTCTGTATGTTTTAATGTCTTAACGCCACTTTGATGATACGGAAGATGTTTCTTGCTCTCGGAAAGTCATGTGATTTGACAATCACGCGTGTGCTTTGGTCGAGCGTAGATTTTCTGTATCTGTTCTCTTTTCGTGTATTAATTACCACAAAGTTCTCATGATGCTGTCCCAACATCACGATACACGCGACGTCGTACTGAACAATCATATGCCAAAAGTCCGTCAGCGTCTGCCGCCCGATCTCCTCTCCGCTGTCGATTGGTGCTTGTGTGGCAATCCATCTTAATGCGTCACTCTCGCCCTATAAAAGTGTATGCACTTTCCGGTGCCTCATTTTCAGACTTTGGTCTACGAGGAGGAAGAAGAGTACAAGAGCGAAGGAGGAGGAGGAGCTAGAGAGTAAGAGGAAAGAGAGCGAAAAGTGCACCTGAACGAAGCTCGCGTTGATGTAGTCGCCACCGGAGAGTTCGACGAGCGTGTGATCATCTGTAAGAGAGCGAGAGAGAGAGCTTCGTGACCTTGGTCTTCTGGATGACACACTCACAGGGCACGATGTCTGAGTATCTGTTGGCAGAGGCGTGTCTCCTCGCTATGTCTGTGCTGCGGTTCAGTCGACGAGCCATCGTTCGCGAGAGAACCTACGAGCGAGCACTCCATCATTTTCTCTTTCTCTCTTCTCAGTATTTGCGTCTTACCAAGAACTCGTCTTCAAGTAGACGCCTTCGATTCACGCTATCCTTTGCCACGGTCGCCAAAAAGCTGTCGGCAGAGTAGTCTCTATAATCATCGTAGTTAGCCTCTCATTAGCCTATTCTGTTTTCTTACGTCTCCATTGCGATCGCACTCTGCGCAGGGCACGCTTTCTCCGTATCAATTCTCAGTTCAGTTGGTCGTTTCGTAGACTCAGGCACTGAGATTTTCTGGCCCTCATTCCGCTTCCCTTCCTCCTCCTCATCCACTTCCGTAGCTTCTCTTCTCCTCTGTGTGATCACAGCCGTCGGTTCTTCGACTGCCGGCTTCGGCGCCGGCGGAATCGCTTTGACTTGCGCCGGTTTCACGCCTCTACTGAAACTCGTTCAGTGAAAACGCAGTTACAGTTTCTCTGACCTTGTGTGTCGAATTCTACTCCGTGCCTTGCTGTATATGAAAAGAACGAAACATGTGAGACATAACATTAGTAGAAAACTAATTCCAAGACAGGCAATGATGATTTCGGGCGCTGTAACTCGTTCCCCTATAGAGCCGCCCAATCTCTGTTTCGAATCATACCTGCCATTATGAGATCATAAAGTAGCGATCTTTGAGAGATAGTCGGATATCTAGAATACGACGAGCAACTTGGATTTTATTGGATGTCGAGTGAGACCGTGAATAAAACGGTCGTCGAGAATGCAACATCAGCTTGGCAGAAGTTTGGAATCAAAGCGGATTAACTATCAACAAGTTTTGTGTCATGGCGGTACCTTTCATAACGATTATGTTGTCTCGACGGATGTAAAAACAACACGTTTCGGTTGTTCGGGGTTGGTGAGAAAAGGTCTTGTTTTTCGTTCATTTGCGAAATCTCTTTCAACACATCTGGATCGGTGTTCTCTTTCACTCTCGCGATCTCTCGTAAGTCTTTGTTGGCGGTGAGCCGAAGCCCTTGGCAATCAGATCCAATCCGCTTAGTACACGCACGAGAAAGGATCAAGATTCAAATCGACTGCACTCACTCCGTAACACCTGTCAGAAGGTCTAGGTCAGCCGGCCCTTACATCACACGACAGCCACCACCACCACTTCGTCCTCGCTCCTCCTCCTTCTCTCGCTTTCTTTTTCTCACTCTCGAGTTTGAAATCGAATCAGCTGAACAGGTTCTATGTAAACTGTGAGTGTGCCTGTGTAGTTCTCAAACTATAAATCGTACTTGTCTCTCTCTCTCGCTCCTTCCATTACGCAATCTCAAACTGTCTGCGCCTCGATCCGCCGTCGCGCTATTGCGTCATCTATCATACTGTCATTAGCGTGCTGGTTGTGTGCCTGGCTGGCCCACATGCTGTCTGTTTCCGCCCATTCGTCTGACATTGGGCCGTGTCTCGGCCGCATACTCGCTCGCTTTCTCTCTCCTTTGACTAGTGACGCCGACCGCGCTCACAGGCCGCTCACAGCGTTGAGCGCGCACGCACTCAACCCGCTCACAGACCACATTCGCTCCATTCCATCTTTCCGTCCCGTTGGTTTCGGGTTCTCCTATATTTGCCTTCTCTGCGCCTCGATCCATCTTGCACCCGACCACCTTCATCTCTCTCTCTTTTTTTTTCATCCATCCCAACCAACCTTTCCGTTTTTTCACCTGTGCTTCTTCTCTTCTCTGTATGCTACAACCTCTTGCCCCAGCAGCACCAACATAGAGAAGAGAATCCGGTTTCCATCGCTTCCTTCCTCCCTTTCGCGCCATCTCTCCTCTTTGTTACACACACCGACGCATACACACGTACAAATTATTGATTTTTATCCAACTCATTTTCCCAATTTGCAGGACCGCGTCTTCGTCTCGTCGAGTATCCGCAGGATGGAAGGTTCAAAAGCGTCGACGTCGGCCGGAGCCCTTCGAGCACTTTCTATGGAGCTCAAAAACCTGCAATCCCAGCCCGTCGAGGGATTCACGATAGACGTCAACGAGGACAATATGTTTGTGTGGACCGTCGGCATCTATGGCCCACCGAAGACTCTCTATCAGGGCGGTTACTTCAAAGCGAACATCCGTTTCCCTTCCAACTATCCGTATTCGCCCCCATCGATGAAGTTCACCACGAAAGTGTGGCACCCGAATGTCTACGAGGTTCGAATTGTCGCGCCTTGAGGCAATATTCTAATTTCCTCTTCTTTCCAGAACGGAGACCTCTGCATCAGCATTCTTCACGCTCCAGTCGACGATCCGCAAAGCGGAGAGTTGGCATGCGAAAGATGGAACCCAACTCAAAGTGTTCGGACCATTCTGCTGTCGGTCATCTCTCTGCTTAACGAGCCGAACACGTCTTCACCGGCGAATGTTGACGCTTCGGTCATGTACCGGAAATGGAAAGAGGACAGCGATCCAGAGTACGCGAAGATTGTGAAAAAGCAGGTGGAGGATTCGAAAAAGGTTGCCGCAAAGGACGGCGTCACCGTTCCCGAGACCATCGAGGAATATTGTGTCAAGTGGGCTCCACCACAACAGGATGACGTTTTGGACGAGATTGATTTCAGTGAGTCACAATGTTTCTCAAAATGTCGTCATGATTGTTCTTTTTTCAGACGATGATTTCGGGTACGACTACGCGGATGATGAGGAAGAGGAGGAGGACGGCTGCTCGGACTACGATGACGATGACGAGGATAGCGGACAGGGCGAGAACTAGAATATTTTCGAATTTCGATGACATATCAAACTTTATTTTCGAATTTCTTTCAATCTTTCTTTCAACACGATGACAGTCTCTTCAGACCCTGTATTGACCTAGTCCCTGGTTACTTTAATAGTGAGGGCGATCGCGTATTCAACTGGGTTTTCTGTACAGAACGTCTTGTATGTAAAACGTTTGTTCGCTTCTTTTTTTACTTCATTTCATATTGGTTTACTCCCTCTCTCCTCGCTTTCATTTTCTGATTCCATCTTGTTCCTATCACATCGTCTATGAAACACCGGCAAATCATGCACTTTTTCTCCAAAAAATAAAGCCTTTTTCTTCAAATCCGCTGCTCGCCTGAGCGATAACAACTATACGATGAGTTCGCTTCTCTGTTTACTCTTGGCGTTTGTTTTTTGTTTTTCTTCGGCCACCGCCAGTCAACACTAGATAATATTTTTCAGAACAATGAGCCAAAGACAGAATCCGGCCGAGTTTCTGAAGAAGGTGATCGGCAAACCGGTGGTTGTGAAGCTCAACTCGGGCGTCGACTACCGAGGAATTCTCGCGTGTCTCGACGGGTGAGAAGCCCTCAAACGAGGGTTTTCTGGAAAATTCCTGCTTTTTCAGATACATGAACATTGCGCTCGAACAGACAGAAGAGTATAGCAACGGACAGTTGCAGAACAAGTACGGCGACGCGTTCATTCGCGGAAACAACGTCCTCTACATCTCAACCTCGCACAAGTAACACAAAAACGGAATCGCCGTCGGATGATTAATTTGCTAATTTTCCACGTTGGATCTCATAAATATTTTCACACACAATTTTTAGCTGATTCTTCTGATTATTCCGAAATGTTTGTTCAATTTCTATTCGCCCTATCTCCGCTGTCACGTGATAAAGCGTCACTTGCAACGCGCGTTTCTAATGCTGTTGGGCGCGTCGCGGTTGCGTCGCGTGTCTTTGGGTCTCGCCGCGACTGCAGCATTTACGGCGCCGGCGGTAGGCAATTTCGTAAATACGAATCGAATTTAAACGTTTCGAAATTTTGTGGGAGAAGCTGAAAGCTTCAGCACAAAATTTCAATTATTTTTCTCTGAATAAGCGATAACTATTTATTGATTTTTGCATTCCCTGCCCTCTCGTCGTTATTTTCTCTCTTTCACTGCCCAAAACACTCCCTAAACAATCTGTATTTCAGATCACAAGAAACAGCAGAAGATGTCATCGGGTCGATTACCTCTGAATGCGGTAAGTGATATTTCCAATTGTTAAATTAGTCTTCGAAGTAAAATAGTTAGTTTCTCTCTTCGAGTGGTAAGTGATGATTTGATATGATATGCATTCGATGTCGTCGCGATGATCTCGTTAAGAGGGAGAATGACGGCACCCCTTGCACATTTCAAATGATACCATTCACTTTCTAGTGAGAAGTCTTCGTGAACAACTGCAATCCGATGAATATATTTTGCGCTCCATTTCGAACAATTATCTAGCAGCGGTCGGTTCTCAACATTTCTTATTTCAAAAGAATTAGGAATCATTTTCAATTTTCAGATGAAAGCAGAGTGGATGAGGTGCCCACGATGCAAGAATAGGAAGTTGAAGCCGGAACTGATAAACTGCGACTCGAACGGGTCAAAAATGTGGTGGGTGTGTGAGAACTATGAAGTGAGTTCATCGATTCTGTATCATTAACCTTACCTAACTTTTTGCAGAACTGCTCTTTTCCTCTGGACATGCCACCAAACATTTTCCACGTTATTCAAACGCCCTATCAAAAGAGAGAAGGCTACGTCCCACTTCCGAAAATTCAGCAGATCCCGGAGCAGTACCGGTACATGTACCCGATCACATTTGACTACTCGCCTCGTTGTTCGAGTGTCGTCTCTTCGAAAGCCAACTCGAGAAACGAGACACTCGATTCTTCGGATAATGGGAGTCTCTCCGACAAGTCTAGCGGACCAAATCGATTGAAAGCAGACGCTGTTGAGGTTCAAAGCGAAGTGACGTCTAGCTCTGCAGTCACTTCCACTTCCGAACAGTATGATGGAGCTGGTGAACACGACAACATTGATGAGGAGTTGGAAGTCGCCTCGAAAAGCCGGTCAACGACATGTCGCACATTACCTCGAAAACGTTATCATAGTACGGCAAAGTCGTGGGCGCAACTGATTGAAAAGGTTGCGTCTGATCCTACTGCTTCAGAGAAGATAATTAACATGGAGGTAGGTTTTTTCATAAATTATTCGAATCGATCATTTTTATTTCAGGAAAGTGAGTTGTTCATTCGCATGAAAGAGTTTTTCGATGAAAAGTACTTCAAAGCTTCACCGTTGTACTACAAAAGACTATCAAGGTTTGGAAAAGATGCACTGGACGAAATTTTCATCGATGGCCGTTCTAGAAAAGTTACTTATCGCGTCGATGACGTAGAGTACTGTTTGCGGACCGTAACTCAAGATGATTGGGAACAGGCTCGGAAACGACTGCCACAAATATCAATGAACGCTCGGGCAGCTCTGCGAACTGCTGGTGCTGAAACGCTACTGAAAACAGTGGGAATCGATTTACAACAAAGGAAGAAGGCTGTAATGGAGAAAGTTGGAAATGTGATGGTAAGCAGACGATCTTGGAATCCTTTCCCACGGAATCATTTACAGAGAGAATTCAGTATGGGCAATGCGGCAAAACGAAGAAAGTTCGAAGAGAAGCGAGAGGTGGAAAAGAAGGAGAAAGACGAAAATCGGAAAATGGAAATACATCAATCCGTTTCTGCTAGGATATTGAATCGTAAAAGGCGAAGAGACGATCAAGATAGAAGTTTCGCCAGCACACCCGCGTCTTGTTACGATGTCGAGCCAGCAACACCCGCGTCTTGTTATGATGTCGAGCCAGCTACACCTTGTTCGTCGTCGCATCAACAAGAACCGCCCTCCGAAGTCAAACCCGTTCAATTCCACATTGGAAATGACGATGATCAGGAAGAAACGTGGGGATTCGATTTGGATGGACTCTATGAAAGCATCCATGCTCAAAATAGGGTCCCCGATGATCAAAACATTCTCGATCCTGTTGAAGCCATGCTTTTCCCGCAAAACGACAATCCACTTCCCATGGAGCATCCAGCAGATGACTTGATACTGGAATCCGGAGATGAGCAACCCGAAGATGAGGAAGAAGAGCAGTTCCCGAACTATGATGATTTCAGTGCATTAGAAAATTCCAACTTTGACTTCGTGAATGATAATTTTGGGTTTTAGATGTTTCTAATGTTTTGTTTCTGTTGTCAACTATCGTGTCCCGTTTGTATACGGCCGTATTAAAATCAAAGGCTTTAATGAAGAGTACAAATATATAATCAATAGAGTTCGTTGGAGAACTTTTTTTCAATTGACCAGTTTCAGTTCCCAATTGAAAATGCTCCGAAACACTCTGAGTGGTCTCTTACGTCGTCTGCGTTTCGCCGATGACGTCATTCCCTCGGAGCTCACCGAGGGAACACACTGCAACGACTACTACTTCGCTTTGACAAAATGTCCGGAGACGCTAACCTATCAAATAAGTTTATTCATCAATTATTTTTTAAACATTCTTTTGTAAACAAAATCAAAATGTCATTAAAAACCAAAAATTTTAGCATTCAATAAATATAGGTACGAATTCATACCAATCACTTATTAATGGCTTCAAGTAGGTAATTAGGGGAAAAAAAGACATAATTGGGAATCCAGTAACAGAAAGTATGATAACGAGCATCCAGACAAAAGGGAGATTTTTTGGAAAGATGAAAAATATCATAATGAATAGAATTGGAAAAGAAAATAAATACCACAAAAATGTAAGATTGATAAATTTCGATTGGCATTTTTGAATCAGCGATGTGGTGTCTAGGTTGGGAAACATCTTCTTGAGAATTTTGACAGTGTTGCGAAGGATCGTGGCGACTCGAGATAGTATTTGCCAGCAGCGGAGGAAGCATTTGTCAATGAGTGGAAACTTTTTCTGAGAGGTATTTAATGAAATGGTGAATTTAAAAGAGCTAATGGGAATGTGCTCCAAAGCGGAATGAAAATCTTTAATTCTGGAAAACGGAAAGACATTTTTTCCTGGAAAATGGAGCACGGGAAACGAAAAAAAACGGTCGAACCGGGAAACGGAATGAAATTCGGAGTTTCGGAAATTGGAAAACTATGTGAAATTTGGATATTCTAAACTGATTCCTTGCTCGGAAATCGAGTCGGAATCACATAACTGGAAACTCAGTGAAAAACGTCCAAGGTTTTCGAACGTAAAATCGATTTTAATGGAAACATTTCTTGCGGGAAAAATTCCAGAGTCTCTGCAGAGAAATTAATTAATCTGGTTTTGCGTTTTTTCATTTTTTTGGCCAACAAAGTGAATGTTAATTTGAACGATTATTTCTGCACTGTCTCATGATTCCGATCGTATAACAAGTTATTTCAAACCATCCAAAGATGATTTAACAAAAAACTAGGAGACCGCATAAATGTTTACCATGTTTCCATTATCCACAATTATTGTCATGCGATCGTCATCCTCATCGATTGTGAGACGTGGTTGACGGAAAATCGCCAGATCCTTTCCTTCCATTTCAATGTATCGGAGGACACTGTAACCGACGACGTGCACGTATTCTGATTTGAATGCTCACTATTCACTCCACGACGTCTTCTGAATTCCCGGAAGCTCGGCGTCAAGAGAGTTGAGAAGACCGGTGATTTTAGACGGCGGCACAAATTTCAAACGCAAACTACACCCGACTTCTGGATTAATTTCCATCATTTTCTAGAATTATATTGCTCTCTTTTGGAATGGAAAACATTTCCAACCTCCACTAGATCCTTCAATTTCACATCTTCTAGCAATTGGCTGTTGTTCAAGAACCAATGCTCCACGGACCATTTCTTGAATGGAAGTCTTGGAAACTCCACAGAGGATGCTTCTGGCAAATAAATGAAATTCACACAGAAATAATCGATATTCAGTCTCTGAAACTGAGGGAATTTGATGCTCAACGAGCATTGTGCAAACCGAAACGTCCGTCAGCCAGTCGTTCATATCGAATATAGTGAGCCGAAACTTTTCGAAATGATTGTTTTCGAATGGGAGGATAATATCCAGAAGGCGAGAATTCTTGTAGGAGCGCTTCAGCAACCACAACCACATTTCGTTAATTTTTACACCACGAAAACTTTCCAATGAGACAATTGGGTCCTGGAAAAAATAGTTGAGCTGTATTTGTTTGATGGTTATTGCTCACATCAATAAGCAGAAACCTTATCTCAATTCCATCGCCATCCAACTGATTCTCGAGAATCTTCTCTGCCACGTGTCGTCTATTCTCATCAGCAACACTCATCTTCTTTCCATTCGGCAGTTTCAATTCCCATTTCGAATCGTCTTCGTTCAATTTCCGAAACGTCCATTTCCACGTGTCAAAGTGGATTTCCAATAAGTCGTCGTCGTCGAGGGTTTCTACTTTGACAGTCCGGTACTTTGTCTTTTTGTACTTCGCAGGCAGAATAAGCGGCTCTTCGGACATTTCGTCGATAGTAATAGAAGAGGGAGTAGTCGTTGCAGTGTGCTCTCTCGAGAGAGAGGCGAGTGAGCTGAAGAAAGCACGTCCGTGTATGCTTGCGCTATTGGTGGTCTCTCACGTCGTCTGCGTTTCGCCGATGACGTCATTCCCTCGGAGCACACTGCACCGACTACTTCTTCAATTTGACAAAATGTCGGGAGACGCTAAATTATCAAATAAGTTCATTCATCAATTTTTTTTAAACATTCTTTTGTAAACAAAATCAAAATTATTTTGTTCAAAATGTCATTAAAAACCAAACCATTTATCATTCAAAAAATATAGGTACTCAGGTAAATCGTTTACAATCTAATTAGTGTGAAACAGATTCTAATCGTACAAATTTTAGAGGCTAACGTGACCAAATTAGATTGTGTTTCGTTCTAGTTAGATTATGACTCGTTCTAGTTAGATTCTAAATGAGTTCGGGAGCATCGTAGTGATCGTTGTTTACCAAATTTTAAAATTTTTTTTTTGAATATTTGGTAAACAACGATCACTACGATGCTCCCGAACTCATTTAGAATCTAACTAGAACGAGTCATAATCTAACTAGAACGAGTCACATTCTAATTAGAACGAAACACAATCTAATTTGGTCACGTTAGCCTCTAAAATTTGTACGATTAGATTGTAAACGATTTACTTGAGTACGAATTCATGCCAATCACTTATTAATGGTTTCAAGTAGGTAATTAGGGACAAATAAGACACAAATGGGAATACAGTAACGGAAATTATGATAACGAGCATACTGAGAAAAGAGATATTTCTTGGAACGATGAAAAATATTAAAACGAATAGAATTGGGAAATAAAATAAATTCCACAAAAATACAAGATTGATAAATTTCGATTGGCATTCGGAAATCAGCGATGTGGTGTCCAAGTTGGGAAACATCTTCTTGAGAATTTTGACCATGTTGCGAAGGATCGTGGCGACTCGAGATAGTATTTGCCAGCAGCGGAGAAAGCATTTGTCAATGAGTGGAAACTTTTTCTGAGAGGTATTTAATGAAATGGTGAATTTAAATGAGCACTTGCTAATGCGAATGTGCTCCAAAGCGGAATGAAAATCTTTAATTCCGGAAAACGGAAAGAAATTTTTTTCCTGGAAAATGGAGCACGGGAAACAAAAAAATACGATCGAACCGGAAAACGGAATGAAATTCGGAGTTTCGGAAAATGGAAAACTATGTGAAAATTGGATATTCTAAACTGATTCCTTGCTCGGAAATCGAGTCGGAATCACATAACTGGAAATTTAGTGAAAAAACGTCCAAGGTTTTCAAACGCAAAATCGATTTTCATGGAAACATTTTTCGCGGGAAAAATTCCGGAGAAATCTGGTTTAACGGTAAACGGAATAAAATTCTTGAATTCGGAGAACGGAATCCGCCCAACTCTGGTATCGAGGTATAAAACATGTACTGTGTCCGTGAACACCATGACGCAATAATTGCACCAGTTTTTTTGGCTAACAAAATAAATGCTAATCACGGGGTGCTGCGGCCGACGTAGTCAGCAAGTGTGCTCCACTAAAGGTATACGGTACCTCGTTTAGGGAGGTCCTAAACGGCTTTGAAAACACGGTTTAGCGATCGATTTTTCAAATTTTTACTGTTCTTAAAATTGCTCCTCGATGATAACTTTGCGAAAATGAATCGTCGTGCTTTCTACACCAAACAGTCTCGGGGAAAATTCAGTTAGACACGCATATTTTGAATTCGCCCGCGAAAAATGAAAATTCAAATGAGGTTTTTCTCAGCACCCCGTGGCTAATTTTAACGATTATTTCTGCACTGTCTCAAAATTTCGATCGTATAACAAGTTATTTCAAACAATCCAAAAATGATTTAACAAAAAACTAGGAGACCGCATAAATGTTTACCATGTTTCCATTATCCACAATTATTGTCATGCGATCGTCATCCTCATCGATTCTGAGACGTGGTTCACGGAAAATCGCCAGATCCTTTCCTTCCATTTCAACGTATCGGAGGACACTGTAACCGATGACGTGCACGTCTTCTGATTTGAATGCTCACTGTTCACTCCACGACGTCTTCTGAATTCCCGGAAGCTCGGCGTCAAGAGAGTTTAGAAGACCGGTGATTTTAGACGGCGGCACCATTTTCAGACGCAAACTACACCCGACTTCTGGGTTCATTTCCATCATTTTCTAGAATTATATTGCTCTCTTTTGGCATGGAAAACATTTCCAACCTCCACTAGATCCTTCAGATTCACATCTTCTAGCAATTGGCTGTTGTTCAAGAACCAATGCTCCACGGACCATTTCTTGAATGGAAGTCTTGGAAACTCCACAGAGGATGCTTCTGGCAAATAAATGAAATTCACACAGAAATAATCGATATTCAGTCTCTGAAACTGAGGGAATTTGATGCTCAACGAGCATTGTGCAAACCGAAACGTCCGTCAGCCAGTCGTTCATATCGAATATATCAAAAAAGAACTTTTCAAAATGATTCTTTTCGAATGGGAGGATAATATCCAGAAGGCGAGAATTCTTGTAGGAGCGCTTCAGCAACCACAACCACATTTCGTTAATTTTTACACCACGAAAACTTTCCAATGAGACAATTGGCTTCTGGAAACGATAGTTGAGCTGTATTATTGTGATGGCCATTGCTCACATCAATAAGCAGAAACCTTATCTCAATTCCATCGCCATCCAACTGATTCTCGAGAATCTTCTCTGCCACGTGTCCTCTATTCTCATCAGCAACACTCATCTTCTTTCCATTCGGCAGTTCCAATTCCCATTTCGAATCGTCTTCGTTCAATTTCCGAAACGTCCATTTCCACTTGTCAAAGTGGATTTCCAATGAGTCGTCCTTGATGGTTCTAACCTGAACAGCCCGGTACTTTGTCTTTTTGTATTTCGCAGGCAGAATAAGCGGCTCTTCGGACATTTTGTCGATAGTAATAGAAGAGGGAGTAGTCGTTGCAGTGTACTCTCGAGAGAGAGGCGAGTGAGCTGAAGGAAGCACGTCCGTGTATGCTTGCGCTGTGGGTGGTCTCTCACGTCGTCTGCGTTTCGCCTATGACGTCATTCCCTCGGAGCACACTGCAACGACTACTACTTCACTTATTGACAAAATGTCGGGAGATGCTAAATTATCAAATAAGTTCATTCATCAAATATTTTGTAAACATTCTTTTGTAAGCAAAATCAAGATTATTTTATCCAAAATGTCATTAAAAACCAAAAATTTTAAGTATCATTCAATAAATATAGGTACGAATTCATACCAATCACTTATTAATGGCTCCAAGCAGGTAATTAGGGGAAAAAAAGACACAAATGGGAATCCAGTAACAGAAAGTATGATAACGAGCATCCAGACAAAAGGGAGATTTTTTGGAAAGATGAAAAATATCAAAATGAATAATATTGGAAAAGAAAATAAATACCACAAAAATGTAAGATTGATAAATTTGAATTGGCACTTTTGAATCAGCGATGTGGTGTCTAGGTTGGGAAACATCTTCTTGAGAATTTTGACAGTGTTGCGAAGGATCGTGGCGACTCGAGATAGTATTTGCCAGCAGCGGAGGAAGCATTTGTCAATGAGTGGAAACTTTTTCTGAGAGGTATTTAATGAAATGGTGAACTTAAAGGAGCTAATGCGAATGTGCTCCAAAGCGAAATGAAAATCTTCAACTCTGGAAAACGGAAAGAAATTTTTTTTCCTGGAAAATGGAGCACGGGAAACGAAAAAAATACGATCGAACCGGAAAACGGAATGAAAATCGAAGTTGCGGAAATTAGAAAACTATGTGAAAATTGGATATTTTAAACTGATTCTTTGCTCGCAATCAACCCAATAACTGGAAATTCAGTGGAAAAACGTCCAAGGTTTTCGAACGCAAAATCGATTTTAATGGGAACATTTCTTGCGGGAAAAATTCCAGAGTCTCTGCAGAGAAATCTGGTTTTCCGGAAACCGTAGTTCGCCTAACTCCGGTGTCGAGGTATAAAACATGTACTGTGTCCGTGAACACCATGACGCAATTATCGCACAATTTTTTGGCCAACAAAATGAATGTTAATTTTAACGATTATTTCTGCACTGTCTCATGATTCCGATCGTATAACAAATTATTTCAAACCGTCCAAAAATGGTTTAACAAAAAACTAGGAGGCCGCATAAATGTTTACCATGTTTCCATTATCCACAATTATTGTCATGCGATCGTCATCCTCATCGATTGTGAGACGTGGTTGACGGAAAATCGCCAAATCCTTTCCTTCCATTTCAATGTGTCGGAGGACACTGTAACCGATGACGTGCACGTATTCTGATTTGAATGCTCACTGTTCACTCCACGACGTCTTCTGAATTCCCGGAAGCTCGACGTCAAGAGAGTTGAGAAGACCGGTGATTTTAGACGGCGACACAAATTTCAGACGCAAACTACACCCGACTTCTGGGTTCATTTCCATCATTTTCTAGAATTATATTGCTCTCTTTCGGCATGTAAAACATTTCCAACCTCCACTAGATCCTTCAATTTCAATACTTCTAGCAATTGGCTGTTTCTCGTGAACCAATGCTCCACAGACCATTTCTTGAATGGAAGTCTTGGAAACTCCACAGAGGATGCTTCTGGCAAATGAATGAAATGCACACAGAAATAATCGATATTCAGTCTCTGAAACTGAGGTAATTGATGCTCAACGGGCACTAGACAGACCGAAACGTCCGTCAGCCAGTCGTTCATATCGAATATAGAGAGCCGAAACTTTTCGAAATGATTGTTTTCGAATGGGAGGATAATATCCAGAAGGCGAGAATTATTGTAGGAGCGCTTCAGCAACCACAACCGCATTTCGTTAATTTTTACACCACGAAAACTTTCCAATGAGACAATTGGGTCCTGGAAACGATAGTTGAGCTGTATTATTGTGATGGCCATTGCTCACATCAATAAGCAGAAACTTTATCTCAATTCCATCGCCATCCAACTGATTCTCGAGAATCTTCTCTGCCACGTGTCTTCTATTCTCATCAGCAACACTCATCTTCTTTCCATTCGGTAGTTTCAATTCCCATTTCGAATCGTCTTTGTTCAATTTCCGAAACGTCCATTTCCACGTGTCAAAGTGGATTTCCAATGAGTCGTCCGCAAGGGTTTCTACCTTGACAGTCCGGTACTTTGTCTTTTTGTACTTCGCAGGCAGAATAAGCGGCTCTTCGGACATTTTGTCGATAGTAATAGAAGAGGGAGTAGTCGTTGCAGTGTGCTCTCTCAAGAGAGGCGAGTGAGCTGAAGCTGAAGAAAGCACGTCAGTGTATGCTCGAGGGCCACATTGGAGACGTACGCCATGAGATACGCATAAAAGTAGAGAGACAAAGGGGTAGAAAGAGAGTGGTGAAAACAGAGAGAGAGAGTGAAGGCTTGGGTGAGAGTCGCTCGAGACGCCGTCAATACTCACGTCTTTTGACACACCACCAAACACGAAAATGAAGCGGATATCAAGTCTCCAACCTATTCGAATATGCAGATCAACAGACTAGGGGATTCTTGGCCTTCGGCCCGAACGTAGCTTTCCCAGAGGCAAATTGTTGAGGAAAAACGTCAGAAAA
The DNA here is from genome assembly GCA_963932285.1 of Caenorhabditis macrosperma. NCBI lineage: Eukaryota > Metazoa > Nematoda > Chromadorea > Rhabditida > Rhabditidae > Caenorhabditis > Caenorhabditis macrosperma. The sequence continues at coordinate 13,725,728 of OZ010622.1, forward strand.
AGACACAAAAAGTCGTCCAGAAGCCGTCAAACTCAACTGATCGCTTAGAAAATTGACGTGCATCATGCGGTCACCCTTTCTGACTCCTGTGCCAAAAATGGGCTAAATCGGTTCAGTAGTAATTGAGATAATCGCTGTCACAAACATACATTTTTTTTGACATGCCACGCCCACAAAACGCGCATGCTCGGGCTTTCGCGATTTAGGGGGAGCGGCAGACTAGGGGATTCTTGGCCTTCGGCCCGAATCCCCTAGCCCTGCGGGGCTCAGGGAGCTGACGCTACCTCCGCAGCTCACGCTGCGGCGGTAGCTGACGCTCCCCGCTTTAGGCCGCTTTGCGGCCTGTTATCTTTACAAGTATGTGAATCTCTGTGAAATTTCGTGTCGATTGGTCCAAGAACGGTCTAAATCGGTTCATTTTGAGAGAGACGGAAAAGTGCTCTGCGGAGCCCAGGCGTGCGCTCCCCATGTGCTCTGAGAAAGTAGGTCACGTAAGGAGGCAGAGGTCACGTGATATCAATTAGGAATGCGAAAGTTAAAATGAGCTAATGGTTGGGACGTGGGAATTTCCACGTGAAAATATTGGGACCATGTTTTTGACACTTTTCCATGTAAAAAACGTTTATAGCTCAATTGAGTATCGTTTTTAAACAAATGTAAGAGTTAAAATAATCGTTCGTAATTCTCCTCAAACCGTTTTTTTTACGAAAAGATACTCTCTCAGAATTTCACCCAAAAACACCTTTTCAATATAAACTTTCCAAAAAACCACTCTCACATCCGTATTTCCCACAAAATTCCGCGTCGATTGGTCCAAGAACGATCAAAATCGGTCCACTGTGAGCAAAGTTTCAAAAAATGGTCCTGAAGCGGAGGCGGGCGCGCGCACCGGAGCCGACGGCGACCGGGCAGCACCCACACACACACGGCGAACCAGCGGCGGCGTCTAGTAGTAAATTTTTGCAGCATTTTTCCGGGTTCGGCCACCTATCAGAAATCCTGAAACGTGGGCCACGCCCCTTTCGCAACCGCCGCGTGAAATTTTGCAACTCCGCCGCACGCAGGTCCGATTGGCGGAGTCCTCCCAAAAACGCATTTTGAACGCCATCTTCCCCGTATTTTTCGGGCAAAGGACTTAAATTTAGGACATGAATTTTTTTTGAAATCGTTCGAAAATTAATTTTGAAGGTTTTGTATAAAAAAAATTTGCAACTTTTAAGAAGTTTTTCGAGAAAAATGCGAAAAACCCTCGGGGACTAGGAAACGGTGTCCGGAGGCGGAGATTCAAAACGCAAATATGGCATAGATTTTCCTCTAACACGTCGATCGTGGTTCGCCGTGACACACGAGCGAGAGACGCGTCTGCGCGCAGATCTTTTCTTCCCGTTTTTCGATAAAACCATTTATTTTGCCTATGCCTTGAAATCGTATGTCGCAGAATTGCAAAAAAAAAATTTACGGCTTAAAAATTGTAAAAAACTGTATTTTTGCAATTTGGCGTGAAGAAGTTGTGTGACTACGGTAGTTGCATTCGCGCTCTGCCGCACAACAGGGTTTTTTGAATTTTCGCAATTCTTGAGGCAGGAGACCCTGTCCCGTTCATTGCGTGATTCCCATTCTTAAATTGATCTTTCCGTCCGATTAATCGTGTTCCTCTCTGTCCCCGTGATTCATTATGAACCGTTGAAAATTGCAGGTAAAAATGGGCATCGACGTCAAGAAGAAGGTGTTAAAGCGAAAACTCAAGCAGATGAAGGAGGGACACGAGAAGAAGAAGGTTAAGGAGGAAGTCGAGAAGGTTGAGGAGCCGGTGGAGGAGCCAGAAGATGTGGAGGACGAGGAAGGCGATGATAGCGAGGAAAGTGGCACCAAAGTGTCCGAGTTCTTGACCAAAACGACGTTTGCCTCACTCGAGGGTAAAGTGAACGCGAATCTTTTGAAAGCAGTTCACAATTTGGGATTCACGACGATGACCGAGATCCAAGCGAAGAGTATCGATCCGTTGTTGGAGCTTTGTGCTGGTTTTCCAACTCCAGAGCGTATCATTTTATTTCAGGGAAAAGACGTGTTGGCTTCGGCGAAGACTGGATCCGGAAAGACGCTCGCTTTCCTGCTCCCCGCCATCGAGCTTCTGCACAAACTCAACTGGAAGCAACACAACGGAACCGGAATCATCATCGTCTCGCCGACGAGAGAGTTGTCGATGCAAACGTACGGTGTGCTCTCCGAGCTTTTGGAAGGCTCCAACTTGACCTACGGACTCGTCATGGGCGGCGCGAACCACAGTGCTGAAAAAGACAAACTGGCGAAAGGAGTCTCAATCCTCGTCGCCACTCCCGGACGTCTTCTGGACCACATGCAGAACACGGACAACTTCCTCGTTCGCAACCTGAAGTGTCTGATTATCGATGAGGCCGATCGTATCCTCGACATCGGATTCGAAATCGAGATGCAGCAAGTTCTGCGTCATCTGCCGAAGCAGCGCCAATCAATGCTCTTCTCTGCAACGCACTCGCCGAAAGTCGACGAACTTGTGAAACTTGCGCTGCACTCGAACCCGGTCAAAGTGTCCGTTAACGAGAAGGCTGAGGAAGCCACTGTGGAAGGACTGCAACAAGGATACATTGTGGCTCCGTCGGACAAACGTCTCCTTCTCCTGTTCACGTTCCTCAAGAAGAACAAAACCAAGAAAGTGATGGTGTTCTTCTCGTCGTGCAACGCTGTCAAGTTCCACCACGAACTCCTCAACTACATCGACATCCCGTGCATGTCGATCCACGTAAGACAATAAATACTTTCAAATATGAATCATGGGAATTTCAGGGAAAGCAGAAACAGCAGAAGAGAACGACGACGTTCTTCCAGTTCTGTCAGGCCGAAAGCGGCATCCTTCTCTGTACTGATGTGGCCGCCAGAGGACTCGACATCCCGGCCGTCGACTGGATCGCCCAATACGATCCTCCAGATGAGCCGAGAGAGTACATTCACCGCGTCGGACCAACTGCTCGCGGAAAGGACGGACGCGGAAAGGCTCTGCTCGTGTTGAGACCCGAAGAGCTCGGATTCCTCCGCTACCTGAAAGCCGCCAAAGTCACATTCACGGTATGTCGGAGCGTACCTACGTTTGAATTCCCGCTCGCACTACCATCGAAACCTGCGAATTTAGCTTAAGCGTGTGATGAGGATACTCAGTGTGGGATAATGCAAATGCGCGCCATCTACTACCTCGCGCGTTGGCGCGAATCTCAAATTTCGAAATATTTTTCATTTTATCTTCTTCGTTTTTTATTATTTTCCGTATATTTTCCGTTTTAAGCATAAAATTTTAACATAAATTAATTTTTCAGATGACTACGCTGGTAGAAATCACAAAATTCGTCTCGAAAACAGCGAAAATCTTTAGCAGGTAGCTTTTCTCCGTATTTGTGTTCAACTGCACGAAAAAAAATCCGTAGGACGTCCTAGGACAATGCAATCTCTCAGAGATAATGTTCAGTGTTAAATATCGAAAAAATAGGTGGAGCCGTGGATTTTTCAAGCCGATTTCCGGGTTTTTTTCAGTTTTTTTTCGGAATTTAACGCGACGTTCATTATTTCAAATCGTCCGTTGAGAGCATCAATTTGGAAGAGAGGGGCGGATGGAGGACAAGTTACGATCCACCAAAACCCAAAAAATGCGTGCAAAAATAGTAAATTGTTATTGTTTGTGTAAGTTATTGATATTGCGTTTTTCTTGTTCCATTCTTCGCTTTTCTTGTTCTATTTAGCTGTACTTTATCACAATAAAGCTTTATTTTCTTGTCCGAAACTCTCGATTTAGCGAGAAAATCGCAAAATAAGCAGTTTTTTATAACTCTTATTCAAATTGTTTTGACCGCACCGCACACACGTGCGTCGCGGTCGCCTCTGTTCGGTAGAGCGCGTTTTAATATAGGTACGCTCCGACACACCGTGCACATTGAACGAGTTTGAATTCTCGTGGAGCAAGGTGAGTAGAGAACAGTTTCGTCAAGAGCGCATCGGCGTCATTGTTGACTGAAACGAACGAGAAAACAAAAATACTTGAACACCCATTCACCCCCTCCTCTTACTTCCTGTGTCCATTAAAAACAAGATGACTTGAAAGTTCACACATCTCCCCTTTCCCCCCTTCCCGCTTCCAATTATCCAATTCGTTGCAGGTGGCCAACATTCAATCGCAACTCGAGAATTTGATCAGCAAGAACTATTATCTGAACAAGTCAGCGAAGGAGGCCTACAAGTGCTACTTGAGGGCGTATGATTCCCATTCGCTCAAGGTATGTCCGGCAGATTTCATTCACAAAGTGCATCGCCCCTCGGGGACCTGGTGATGACACTAATTCGCGAGGTTTTCCGGACAGAAACTCGTTGTATTCGAGTTGTGCGCGCTACAAAATACTTGTGGAGGCGAAATGAGGATGATTATTACATTACACCCACGCGTTTTTTGCAGGACATCTTCGACGTGACCAACATGGACTTGACGGCGGTCTCCAAGTCGTTTGGATTCTCCGTCCCGCCCTTTGTCGATCTTCCGATCAGTAATAAGCCAAAGGTGCGATAATAAGAGGAAACGAAGGATAAACTTTGCATTTCAGGTCGAAGTCCGCTCGAAGCTCTCCGGAGCCGGTTACCGCAAGAAGAAGCAGTCGTTCACGTTCAAGACGAAGAAGTAAACTGGCGACGCGCCCACACCACATTCAATTGTTATATCCTTGTTGTCTGTTGTTACTGTTGTTGTCTTCCCCCCAACCGAATCTATATGATCTACTCCTCTCTCCCCCTCTCTCTTTATCCCTTTTCCAAAATAAAAATCTGTTGTCAGAAGCTTTGTCACCAGAAGCAACACGGCAGCTGCAGAACTCCCGTGACTGTCAAAATCTATACAATTTTGGCCATTTGAAACCGTTGCTGCCGAAAAACATCGATATTATCGACAGGGCTCGAAGAAGCTTTACGATTCAGGAAAAAAAAATTTGCAAAACAAATACGTTCGATTACATTTTAATTCATTTTGTGGTTGCGCTACTCGGAAAAAAATCGTCCGAATATCTATCGAACTCTCCAAATAATTGGATAGTTTTTCCGTATTTTAAAGTGTGACGTTTTAGCGTTTTTCAACGACTGAAGAGCGCATTTTGTTATTTTTTGGTTGCTTGCATGCAAATTGTGGTTGCTTTCGTCGGAAAAAATCGCTGATCACGAAGTTGTGGTCATTTAACTTCCTAGTTAGTCCGTATTTTGATTATTTTCGGCGTTTCGATTTTTCAAAAAACTACTGTGGAAAATTAATGTGTGAATATATCAGCACTGTGTTTGCGTACCTGTCGACCGTAACTCTCGAGACTCTAACAGACAAACTTCAGACTGCTCTCTTCCGTTTCCAAAAATGTACGTGATCGACCTTATTCGCCGCAATCGTAAGACTAATTTTTTCTATTTTGCTCAAAAACAAAAGCCTATTATTCTTCAGCAGGGAGCGCGTTCCTTCTCCTCGGGTTTATCTTCATCGGTGTTGCCATCACCGTCTGGTGTGTGAAGAAGTAAGTGTTTCAACAAAGACCCGCAGATGATGATATCTTTTGCAGCGGCAAGTGTTCTTCTAACCCATCCTGGATCGACCAATCGAGAACTACGACCGCACGTGCAAATGAGCAAGAATCCCGTGCCGCCGCCGCCGCCGCCGCCGTTCAATCCGAGACAGAGTTGTAAAGGTAATTTTCATGTACTTATACTACTATATAACAGTTGAAAAATAGAAATGTTAAATTTTTTACTGTGTCTGAAAGAGTTCTTTTTCTCACGATTAAACTTAACAAGCTTTGAACTCACATAATCTCATCACTTACAGAGAATCGTCGTCTTCGTCGCCTTCGTCATCATCGTCATCGTCGTCGTCATGCGCACCTCATTGTTTCGTCGTTCTGCTTGAATAAAATGTTTACATGTAGATGCATATTTTCGTTACATGTAGATGCATATTTTCTTTCAGAGGGGACGCATTTCGTCGAAGACGCGCGCGGCAAAGTTTTAATTACCGTTAAATTGGAAACATTGAGATGTGCAGCGAATCAGAAAAAAAGTTCGAATCAGAAACGATTGAACCAGAAGCTAGCGAACCGGAAAAAAAGCTAGCGAACCAGAAAAAAAAAGCTAGTGAACCGGAAATTTTTTAAAGTTTTTTTTTTAAATTAAAAACAACGCCAGTGCATTAGAATGTATGTATTTTTTTACAAAAACTGTGAAATGTATCTAAATTTAATCTCTCGATCAATGAAATCCAGTTAGTTTGATTTCTGTATGGAAATTCAAACTAATCTTTTCACTTTTTTCACAGTTTTGCAATAGAATACAGAAAAATACATACATTCTAATGCGCTGGCGTTGTTTTTAATTTAAAAAAAAAACTTTAAAAAATTTCCGGTTCACTAGCTTTTTTTTTCTGGTTCGCTAGCTTTTTTTCCGGTTCGCTAGCTTCTGGTTCAATCGTTTCTGATTCGAACTTTTTTTCTGATTCGCTGCACATCTCGGAAACATTTTTCTTTTGAAAAATCGCGTTTCGCGGGTTGCGCGACGACTGACGCGTTTTCAGTGACAAAGGCGCGCTTCATGTTGCAGAGGTTTTAGTGATTTTCTCAATTCATTTCGCGAAATGAATCGAATTCGCCATCGCTTCTCACTCGTTTTCAGCGTTATTTTTTCATTCTTATTTCACATTTAACAATTTTTCTTTTCAGAAACTTAAAACAAAGGCGATAATCAATATTAAACTGACAATTAGATGGATTACGAAGTGAGCCGGAAAGTGTGGGAATCTGAAGTTCCCGTCCAGTTCACTCTTCAGTCCGGTGGCTCTCTTTGCGAGCCACTGCCGTTCTACAAGATGCTCCCCAGGTTTTCCTACTTGGCACTTGCACTTCCAAACGTGAGTTTCTCGATGGTTCTGACAAAATGTTGTAATTCTTCAGGTAATCAACTACTTCAACCGCCGAGATGACGGCGAGAAGATCAACGGAGAAAAAGTTTGGCTTGAGGCGAACGGAACGCCTACAAAAATGTACGTGCCGATCGGTGTGATTTACGATCAACAGAATCTGGAAAACGACGCGATTCTGGAGATCACAGTGCGAACGTCGACGCCTCCTGCGGATTTCCTCCTTGTGGATCGCGATATGATGGAATCCATGTTCATGCAGAGCATCAAAGAGGCGGATTACCTAAAAACAAAGGCAGAGACGACGAATAACATGCAGAAAGAGGAATACACGCAGTTGTGGAAGAGTGTGACTGATAGTATGCGAAATTTCTATTTGTTAAAATACACTTTTAAAAATTCCAGACAAATTCGGCGAATTCTGGACGATTATTCAAAAACTCATGGAAACAAAGGAGGATAGGGATTTCGAGAATATCCCACTACGAGTCTACGTCAAAAAGCAGCCATTCAAGCAGATTTTGATATCCGCAAAGGACGAGTCAGGGTGTCTCCGAACAGTTGGCGACACTGTTAACGAAGTGCTGAAGAGCGTCAACTCAGACGAAGACGTCGAGCGCCGGCTGATCTCGCACGGAATCGACGTTCCACTTCACACCCCATTGATCTTCGCCGCCAAAAACCTGTCGTATCCGGATAACTTTGTTCATATTGTCGTTGCCTGAACAGTTTTCCGCCGGTGGAGACCTTTCTCAATGTTCATAAATGTTTATACTGTAGAGAAGTGTGAAAGACGAAGATGAATACCTAGAAAGTTTGCACTTTCTGCCATACATTTTCAAATCGCGCGCCCTGTGCGCAATCAATTTGTTTATGTACTACTATGCGCAATCACCCTTTTCCGCGGCGCATAGTAAACTTTTAGTATCACACGGGCCGCGTGCGAGGGCCCGCCTTCTTGGGACCGGCCGTGACCCCGTCCTGTCTGTTTGCACATGGTCTCTGCGTCTTGTCCATTGTCCCGCTATCCCACCCCGCTTCCCGCTATACTATCCGTCCGCCGCTGGCCGCGCCGTCCTCCCTCCCTCCTTCTCTCCTTTTCTTGTCGGTTTCTGCGCGGAACAGCTATGTACTAGCAGCTCGCAAGTAGTCCAAATACATTCTTCCCCCGCGCTTGTCGTCCATCATTCCGTTTTGCATGTTGTTGAAAAGTTATGATTTCTTTAGTGCCAGTTTGTATGCCCCGAAAGAAAGCGGCGGGGGCCCCCGTCCTTCACTTGTCCTCGGGAGACCCCACCCCATGGGAGACATTAAAAAGCGATCGCTCTGACCGTGTCTAAGTCTCCGCGATTCGTGCCAACTCTCGCCTCGCTCTTCTGTTCGCCTCTGCCGCGGCACACTCGCGCGACAGCTGCCCCCGGGGAGGCTTTCCGATTGTAACGTGTGCCATTGGCTAAGAGGGATCCCCCCCCCCCCCCCCCCCGGCTTCTTCTTCTTACTCTTTTCTATCGCGGCTATTACTTTTTTGCTCCTTCTCCCCGCTTTCCCACTTCCCTTCTCCCACCTGAAACTCGATATGGCTCGGCTTGTCTCGGTCAGCGACGCTATTGATATTCAGACAAAATTGGTCATTTTTCGATTCCATCGCCTCCCACACACGCACGACACGCACTGTTGACTCTTCCGGACGATGTTGCACGCAGCATGCATTTCGAAACAGCACAACTCAAGAGAATTGTTCCCCTCCTTCTCTTGTCCACACTTTGTCCTTTCGTGCCTCGTTTCGCAGCTCGCCTCGGCCCCTCTCGGAGCATCCCACCATCATCATCGTCGTTTCTCTTTCTTTCTTCTCCCCCACGCACACCCGCCCACGATCATCTTGTCTCTTTCACTTCTGTCCCTTCTGTCCCACCCCGCTCGCATTCTTCTGCTCCTCTCGGCTCGCTGTGCTCTGCTTTACAACCCCCGGTCGTCGAAGTGTGTAAAGCGGTTGGTTGCGATCACACTCATCTCTCCCATCTGGCGAATGTCTCTCTCTCTCTCTATTGGGTGGGGATGTTGATTCCGTGATGTTTCGGCCCCCGGCAACAACACGCGTTATCGATTTTTTCCCACGGCTCCTCTTGCAATTTTTTATATAGGTGTCAATGTTTTTGATCTCTATCTATCACTTCTCCGCGCTATTTGGCTCTCTCGCTCTCTTCGTTACGACTATGACTCATCCAAACACATTCCAGACCACCATGGGTGTCCTAAGTCTGACGGTGTCCTCCGCCGAGAAGGGCATCAAGAAGACGATGCAGTTCGAGCCGACCACACTCATCTACGACGCGGCCAAATTGATTAGGGACAAATTTGCAATGCATGATGCGAATCGTGAGTATTTTTATATCTTGAGTTTTATCCGCAATCGGGCAAGTTTTTCAGCCAACGACTACGGTCTGTTCCGCGTCGAAGACGATCAGACGAAATGCGCGTGGATGGAGAACGGACGAACGCTCGAGTACTATTTGGTGAGGAACAAGGACGAGATCGAGTACAAGAAGAAGATTCGGCTGTTGAAAGTGCGAATGCTCGATGGAGCCGTCAAGACGATATCAGTGGACGAAAGCCAGCCCGTCTCGCAGCTGATGCTCACAATCTGCAACAAGATTGGCATCTCGAACTACGAGGAGTACAGTTTGGTCAGAGACGACATCCTGCTCTCGAACGGCGTCAGCAACTCGATGCTGAATCTCAGAGACGAGAGATCGAAAAGCACAGAGAGAGGTGTCTACGGCACGATGGGCAGGAAGAAGGAGCAAAAGTTGGTGGAGTTGCGGAAGAAGTTGCACACAGACGAGGAGCTGCCCTGGTTGGACCACGCGAAAACGCTCCGAGAGCAGGCGATTTCCGAGGAGGAGACGTTGATCTTGCGGCGCAAGTTCTTCTTCAGCGACACCAACGTCGACAGTAGGGACCCGATTCAGTTGAACCTGCTCTATGTGCAGTGCAAAGATGGCGTTCTCAGAGGGCTGCACCCGGTGCAGAGAGAAACCGCGCTGCACTTGGGCGCTCTTCAGGCACACATTCAGTACGGAGATTTTCCGGTTGATAAGCCACGCTTCCACCTTGACGGTCGGGACGTGCTGCCGAAGGAGTACGCAAAGAACAAGGAGAACGAGAAGAAGGTGGTGCAGTTGTACAAAGAGCTCACCGGCACCGCCGACATTGACGCGAAGAGCAAGTATGTGCACTTGTGCAGAGACCTCAAAACCTACGGAGTCACATTCTTCGTTGTCAAGGAGAAGGTGCTCGGCAAGAACAAGCTGGTGCCGCGATTGTTGGGAGTGAACAAGGAGAGTGTGATGCGAGTCGACGAGAAAACGAAGGAGATTCTGAAAGAGTGGCCGCTGGAGCAAGTGCGTCGGTACACGGCCACCGGAAAAACGTTCAATCTCGACTTCGGAGACTACCAGGACGGCTACTACTCTGTGCAGACCGCCGACGGAGAGAAGATCAAGCACTTGATCGCCGGATACATTGACATCATTCTGAAGAAGAAGAGAACTCGCGATCATCAGGGAATTGAAGGAGACGAAGGATCCACGATGTTGGAGGACATGGTCGCTCCGGCCAAAGCCACTCTGGTGGCTCACGGTCAAATCGGAAGCGGACAACATGCTACCGATGGATTGGTCGCGGTTCGTGGTGTCCTGCGAACTCCACAAGGAGGACAGGGATACGGTATCAATGGTGCTCAGTATGGAGCCGTCAGTGGAGAAATCCATTCGCAGGAGTTGGCAAGAGTGAGTTTTGATTCTTGAAATGCGTCCCTTAGTGAGAACGGTTACAGGAGAGATATAAAAAACTACGAGGCTGGTCCTAGATAGGTACTATAATGAATACTTTAGCTTTTGTCAGTGTCTCTTTCCTTTTTCCTTTTCCCCCGATTCAGTTCTGATTAAGTTGACCTTTTTCTCAGAATCAATTCGCAATTCATATTCTGTTTTTCAGGCTCAACGACTGCGCATCCAAGACATGTACCAACATCCACAACGCGCGCTCATCGGAACCATCGAGGCGACGATTCGCGCTGTCGACGAGGCGGAAGAGGAACTCGAAGCGCAACCACAAATCGACATTCCACGATTCACCGACGACACGTCGGCCCACCGATGGGTCGACGAGCAGATGGCGGTGAACAAGGAGAACGTGAACGAGCGACTTGCCGCGATGGGAGCAGCCACGGCGCAAGTCGTCCAGTGGACTGCCGTCGAGGAGTACGACGATCGCGTCGGCACCGCCATCGCCACCATCGGATCGAACCTGCCCGACGTTAGCCGAAACGTTCGCGACCTCGGCGCATTCATGGAGACGGAAGAGCGCGGCGACTTGGTGCAGGCGACGCGACTGCTTTGCGGCGCGTTCAGCGACTTTTTGACGTCGGTGAACCCGGAGCAGAACGAGAAGCGCAACAAGGTGTTCACGGCGGCCGGACGAGTCGGCGAGTTCTCGCAGCAAGTCATCAACACGATGGAGCCGCCGAGCAGCACTCAGCGACAGTTCGACGATCATCTGGTGCAGAAGGCGAAGAATGTGGCGACGTCGACGGCGCAACTCGTTTTGTGGTAAGTGTCGCTCTCTATCTAGGAGGGGTTCAATCCCATCTCCCCTCGATGTGTTTCCCTGTTAAGGGGAAATGGGCTAAGCTGAGACTATCTCTGATATCCAGGCGAGAGGGGGCCAGGGGGGAACCTGTTGTTGCGTCGACACGAAGCCGCACCCTTATTCGCTCTCATCCGTTTGCTTACGTTAGCCTTCCCTTGTGTCATCCTCCCTCCGCCACCAGGCCACTCACTATCTGTACAACGACACTATCATCTCATCATCTTTTTCGTGCGGCGGCGGCGGCGCGGAGTGTTACAAAAGAAGGAAAGAAAAAGAGAGCGTTGGCGAATAAAGAGGACTAGCTTCATTTCTTCTCCCTAAATCTTCGTGGAGAAGGAAGCGACGCGATGCGCTCGAAAATGAGACCCACGGTGGTGAGCGACGTGCACGTCTTCCATTATTATAATGGAACGAGTGCTCGGCCGCCGACAACCGCCAGCAACACACTCTCGAGGAGGCTCCAGCAGAGGCACGCGAGCACTAGTTGGTCCGGAGGCTCTAGCAGCTCCACTTCCTCGTCGCTGTCGAGACGGCAAAATGGGTTAGACAGACGTTCCTGATTTACTGATCTGCTTTTTTTTTGTTGTTAATCGTTCTTTTTTCCAGCGCCAAGACCATCTCCGCAGAATGCGACGAGCCACAAGTCCAAGAGAAGGTGATCCAGTCTGCCACCAAGTGCGCGTTCGCCACCTCCCAACTCGTCGCTTGTGCTCGTGTCGTCGCGCCAACCATCGACAACTCGGCGTGCCAGGAGCAGCTCACCACCGCCGCCACCGAAGTCTCGCACTCTGTCCAGAACCTGCTGCACGACGCCGATCACGCCGTCTACCAGCAGTCGAGCCTTTCCGACATTCACACTGCCGCTCGACAAGTGACCAGCGCGCTCGACAGCCTTCTGGAGCACGCGAAGACGAGCCCCAAGGTGACGACGCGACGCGAGGAAGAGGAGGAGTACAATGAGGTGTTGCGACGAACGAACCGAATGATCGCTCATCAGGGACCGAGTGAGGATTTGACGAGAGAGGCGAAGAAGGTCATTCGACACAGTCAAATTCTCACCGAGCAATTCGAACATCAAGCCCATCACCGACCCGAGGATCGTGATCGCCTCCTCGACGCCGCGAAGCGTGTCGCTCACGCCACGTCGGAAATGATCTCGGCCACCGAGCAAGCCGAATCGCAGCCGCGCCAAGCCGAATCCGAATGGGCGCTGCGATCGGCCGCCGAGCGCCTCGGTCAAGTGACGAACGAGACGACGCAAGAGCAGCAAGAGAAGCACATCATGCAGCGACTCGAGCAGGCCGCCAAGCAGACCGCCTTCGACGCGACACAAACGATATCGGCGTCGAACGCGACCAAGGTGAGCTCGTTTCGCCTTCCACGTTAACTTTGTTTCGCTCACTCGACTGGCGCGGTAGTTTGAGAGTGCGTGTGTGCTTGAGCGTGTAAGACAGGGACAGACTCGGCGAATTTACAGCAGAAGCAGCAAGAGCACAAGCGCACCGAGACCACTGAACAGCTTCTAGTCGATGATACGCATACTATCTTACGCATTCGTTAATTAGCTTTCGAAAAGCAACCCCCGATTTTTTTCTTCGTCTTTTACTTTTTCTTCTTCTTTCTCTTCATATCTTGCCCCCACTCGCCCCTTTCGTGCCTTCCTTCTCTATACACCAATGTCTACTAAATACTGCCCCTCCCGAAAATGAATGTGTTCGATAGTATCTAGAGTATTCTCACCGAAAAGCTCGAAAAAAGTCTCGGGTGCGCGCGTCCTTCACCACACACACACACACCACACACCTTTTTTGTTTTGAAAAACTCCTCAATTGCCCCCACGTAAGTGGTTGAGAGTGCCAGAATTGCCGTGAAACAGAAGACGCAAAACAACTTTTCGGTTTTCTGACCGGTCTGCCCTGCCTTGCCGAAGCAAGTTTTGACTGTTTTTTTCTATCTCTCTCTCTCTCTTTATTTTTTGAACTTTGATTCCTCCTCTAATCAATTCCTTGAATAATGATGATAACAGGCAACTTTTCGGTTTTTTTTTGAGTTACTCCTGAAGTGCGTATAACCCCTCTTCAACTAACCGATTTGCGTGGGAATTGAGAGTTGAGCAGTGGTGTCCACTAATTAATTGGAAAGTTCCAATCGTCTATTTTTCAGGATGTCATCACCAACAGAACGTACAGAGAGAATCTGGTCTACGAGTCTACGCAAACTGCCGAACGTCTTCCAGGGTAATTATTGCATTTTACAAGTGGCAAACATTAAATTCGAAAGTTTTTCAGAGTCATCACCTCTATTCGTGAAAGCCAGAATGCCACCACTTCCGCCGACAAGTTCAAAGCTCAAAGTCGACTTATTCGGGAGTCTCACCGGGTTCTCGAGACGTCGGTGAGACTTTTCGAGTCGGCCAGAAACGCCGTTCCGACAGTGTCCGACACTCATCTCGCCTCGTCGCTCGATCAGGCTACCAATCGATTGGCGACGTCGCTGGCCGAGCTTCGAACCGCCGTCAACGACGCTCAGCAGCTGAACTTCTCGCAACAGCTGGTGCACAGTGAGGACCTCATTCGTGAACTCGACGAGCAGCTGGTCAACGTGCATAGAAGGGCCGTCTCGAGGCAGCTCAGCCCCATTCCATCTGCAACCTCGTTCAGTGTCACCTCGAAACTCATGTCGAACACGGCGAACGTTGGCTCGGGAGTCGCGCAGCTCATCACTGCGGCCGCTTCTTCCAACGACGAGCGCTACATCGGAACGTCGGCGGTGGAGTTGGCTCAAGGACTTCGAGACTTTACGAACGCGGTCACCGAGACGGTCACAGTTCGCACTGACATTCAACTCGACAGTCTCATCGTCAGCGCTCGATCGGTGGTTCATGAGACGGGAGGCGTCTTCGACAAGGTTCGCGAGCGAGCCGCCCCGGCAGTCCTCACGAAAGCTGCCTCGAACGTCTCGACGAGTTTGCGCCAAGTCATCTCGTGCCTCCCCGACACTCAACACATTGACAAGGCGATCCAGGACATTCAAACCGCCTCCACCTCTGCGACGGTCCGTCGGCCGATGGAAGTCCGTCAAGCGGCCAACCAGTTCATCGACGCCACCTCTCAACTCGTCGCCACCATCGGATCGCCGGAAAGCAAGGAAGCCGTCGATGTGTTCGTCAGAGCCTATTGCGATCTTCACGCATCGGTCGTCGCTCAGCTGCAAAGACAAGCGGACGTGCAAACGAAGACCGCCATCATTGATCATTTGGAGCACGCTCAAAAGGGATCGATTGGTGTCCTCGAGACGATTTCCGGATCGCCATTCGAAACGACCCACTCGCAATTCACCCATAAAACGCAAGAGCTCGCGACGACCGTCAACAAAATCGTCGAGCTCGTCGGCGAGGAACGAGAACAGCCGTGGCAACGAGAGTGCGACGCGGCGCTGCGACGCATTCAGGCCGTCTACCATGTCACCCAACACGCCAACATTCCACTCAGCGACAACGGCTACTTTGCATCCCTGAAGGCCGTGTCGGAGAGTTCGAGAAGACTCGGGGAGGCAATGACCGGAATGGCGAGACACGCGAAGTTCAACGAGACCATGGAGTTCTGCGCTTGTGTCCGAGACTCCGCCGACGCTCTGTGCTCTTTGGCCGAATCCGCGTCTCACTCTGCGTACCTCGTCGGCATCTCCCATCCAGCCTCTTCCCCGGGACGCAGTGCCATCATTGATTCCTCTGAAGTCGCTCGCAACGTCGATGCCATCAACGCTTGCTGCCTCCGAATCGAGTCAAGAACCCAGTCCAGAGAAGCTCAGCTCGGCGACATTGCGTCGGTTGCGAAATTCTCGTCATCTCTCGCCCAAATATGCCGCCATTCGTCTGAGAAGGCGCAGAACCCGAACATCAAGAAGCATCTGATCAGCTGCGCGATGGAGGTCGCCTCGAAGACGGCCAACCTCATCAACGCCGCCAAAGCGTTCGACACCACCCGAACGCCGGACAACGAGAGCCGCTGCGAGCAGTGCTCGGCGGAGCTTCGTCAAGTCTCGCAGCAACTGCTTCAGTTCGCCGACAAGCCCGATTTCGCGGCGATTCAAGGATCCATTTCGGACGAGGGACGTGCCGCGCAGACGCCGATTCTTCAGAACAGCCGTGAAATGCTCGACTCGAGTTCGCAAATGATTCAAACTGCAAAATCGTGGGCATCGGCGCCACAAGACGAGGCCACGTGGCAGCGTATGGCTGTGAACAGCAAGCTCGTCTCGGACTCGATCATGCGTCTCGTCAACGCGATCCACGACGCGGCTCCAGGACAGTTGGAGCTCGAGCAGGCCATCACGAGGCTCTCGGCTCTCGCCGGACAAGTCGAGCGAAGTGCCATGGATGCGTACGCGAACTCCAACATTCAGCAGCACGGTGGAAACGCCGAGCGACAGCTTCTGCAACAAGTTCAACACATTGCCAGTCAGCTCGAGGACAAGGTGGAGGATCTGCGAAGCGCCGCCGTCGAGTATGGAGAGCGTCTGCCGAAGATTGTGCAGTTGCACTGTCAGATGGTCGAGGATTTGGCTGAAGCGGCGTGCTGCGCCGGCGGAATGACTGTCGACAGTAATCAGCAGACGGAGTTGTTCGACAAGTGCAAGACGGTCGTCGAAGCGGAACTCGCCATGATGCTCGTTTGCCGCGAATCCGGAGGCAACCCGAACGCTGTGCACGTTCACAAGAACGTCAACGACACTGCGGCGCAACTGAAGCACGCCATCGGAGACATGCGACAGGCGATCGCCAAGGTGTCCAGTGAACAAGGAGCCGTGCAGGGAATGGTCGACACCATCTCGTCGTCCATCGCCAACACCGACGTCGCGCTCAGCTCTCATTCTGGTGCTTCGTTCGCCGACTCGCAGACGCGAATGACGGCCTACCTGGAGGAGATGAGAAGGACCGCGCAGGAAATGCCACACTTGAGCGCCAACTCGCTCGGATCCGCTTCTCTGAACCTCAGTGAAAAGTATCGATTGGTCGCCGGAGACGCGAGACAAGCTGTTGGAATGCTCCCAGAAGCCGATATCGCTCAACGCCTCAAAGTTGCCGTTCAAAAGTTGGGAACCAGTTGCATTGAAGCTGTCACTGTCGCCGGCGGAAGAAGAGCTCATCCGGAAGACGAGAGAATCCATCGTCAACTCACCGCTCAATCCGGAGTCGTTGTGGAGCGCGTCGAGCAAGTCCTCGCCGCCCTTCACTCTGCGTCCCGTGGAACTCAAGCGTGTATCAATGCCGCCAACACTGTCAGTGGAATCATCGGAGACCTCGACACCACCATCATGTTCGCCACTTCTGGATCGCTGAACTCTTCGGATGATCGCAAATTCCCAGCTCACCGAGAAGCTATTCTCAAGACCGCCAAGGCTCTGGTGGAGGACACGAAGGCGCTTGTCGCCGGCGCCGCATCCAACCAGGAACAACTCGCCGTCGCCGCCCAAAACGCTGTTCGTACCATCGTCAATCTCTCGGATGCCGTGAAGAACGGAGCTGTCAGTTTGACCAGCGACAACTCGGAAGCCCAAGTTCTTATCATTCACGCTGTCCGCGATGTCGCCGCCGCTCTCACCTCCCTCATCCAAGCCACCAAGAACGCGTCGGGACTCTCCCTTCAACACCAGGCTATGGGACATCTCAAGGAGGCCGCCAAGGTGATGGTGGCTAATGTGGCATGTCTGCTGAAAACGGTGAAGAGTGTCGAGGACAAGCATCAGCAGGGCACCCGAGCCGTCGAGGCTGCCGTAGATGCGATCAGTTTCGAGATCCGACAATACGACATTGACATCAGCGAATCGGCGCCAATCTCGAGTGAAGCGCGAGTGGAGCACTTGCAGCACGCCGCTGAGAGTGTTTCACAGATCACGCAGCGAGTGACTCTCGGAGCCGATACCCCGCAGACACAAGAAGAGGTTATCGCTGTCGCCAACATCTCCAGAAGCTCCGTCCGATCTCTTCTCGCAGTCGTCCGATCGATTGCTCATGAAGCTGACAACGCCGAGCAACGCTACACGGTTCTCGATTCGGGAAGAGACGTCGCCAACAATGTCAAAACGCTCCTCGTCTCCCTGCACACACAAATGGTCCGCAACCCCGGACAAGAAGAGTCGCGACGACTACTCCTCGAAGCCTCCCGTGGCGTCTCGCAGGCGCTGTCGAAACTCGTCGGAGCGTGCACTGAAGTTCCCGTCACCCACCATTCGGAGGAGATGGAGTCGGCGGCTGCCGAAGCTGAGCACGAGCTTCTCGGCGCTGCCAGTTCCATCGAGGCCGCTTCGTTGAGACTTGCCGAGTTGCGACCGAGACACTCTGTGGTGCAGAATGACAATGTAAGTTTTTTTCTGTCCTCGGTCTATTTCGAATGATCGGCGATCCGTGGGGTTAGGTGGGAGTATTCCCTGTGTTCTACTATTCTCTACTTATTCACGCTCGCCCACCGGACCTTGATATGTCTGGTATTCTTGGGTTCGACTCCTGAGAAGTGAACCCGCATATTAGACATATCGACGGCCGGCTCGGGCAGCGATTTTTCTCCAGAGGGCAAGGTGAGTGTAGGTGAGAAGCCGAGCATTTCTATAATTTGTTTTCCTTCTTGTCGTACACTTCTCAAATTCTTCTTTTATAGGACACTCAAGAAGAGATGGAGTTTGACGAGAAGATCCTCTCCGCGGCGAAGAGCATCACTTCGGCAGTGCAAACGCTGATGAGAGCCGCCTCGAATGCGCAACGAGAGCTCGCGATGCAAGGAAGGGCGGATTTGAATCGTGGCGGTGTTCCCGCTTACCAATGGTCTGAAGGACTCATCAGTGCCGCTCGCATCGTCGTCGCCGCTGTTCACCAATTGTGCGAGGCTGCCAACGGTCTGATGCAAGGACAGGCGACGGAGGAGAAGTTGATCTCGGCTGCGAAGCAAGTCGCCTCATCGACGGCTCATCTGTTGGTCGCGTGCAATGTGAAGGCCGATATGGACAGTCAGGCGAAGAGGAGGTTGCAGGCCGCCGGGCAAGCTGTTAAGGTATCTGAATTATCGATTTTTTAATTCCTAAGCGAAACATTTCTCCTTCAGACTGCCGCCGAACGACTCGTCCAATCCGCGCGCCAAGTCATCTCCCGCGACGATCGCAACATTGTCATCTCGGATCGACTAGTCAGTGGTATCGCTCAAGTCATGGACGCTCAGGAGGAGGTGCTCCGTAAGGAGAAGGAGCTCGGCGAGGCACGCAACAAGCTCGCTCATCTCAACAAGGCTCGCTACGAACGCGACGGCGAAGGACCCGCTCCACCGTCCGCCTAAACTATGGACCAACTGAAAAATAAACTAAATAACGCTTGAATGGTGCAACACTCATTACATGTATAACTATATCTATAATATTATAAGGAACCCATCTTTTCCCATTTTGTCTGAATTACCCTCCCCCTCCCGAACACTCATTGAAAGTTGCCTTCTTGTTACATTTTTTCTCCAAACTATGTACTTTTCTACTTCCTCTTCTTTCGACTATCAATCCATGTGATTATAATTAAAATAAGCTATACAATGAACTGGCCACGTGCTTGCTGAGTCATGCAGAGGCGTGTGCATTGTTTTCCGAAAAAAGGAGAGAACAGCTGCTCAAACACCCAATGATCCTCTGACATTTTCCCTTCATTCTTTCACAGAACTCCCCTCCCCTCCGATAATGATGATTCTAGTTGTAATATTCTGTCTTCTTTATTCTCAAATCCTCTGCCAACCGATCATCACGAGCACTTCCCCACCGCCGCCGCCCTTTCCGCCAACGACGCCTTTCAACGGGCTCAATGGCATTAATGATTTGAATCCGAATCCTAATCCTAATCCATCCACACCGCCTCCGTCATTCTTTGGAAACGACGGCGACAATGGAGGGTTTAATCAGCAGCAGCAACAACAGCAGCAATTCCAAACTTCTGGCGGGTTCTTCGGAAGCGAGAACACTGTGACTCAAAGCGGCGGCGGGTTCTTCGGCGGAAATCAACCGATTCCGACGCAAGCGACGAATAACGGAGGAGCTGGATTCTTCGGGAATGGAAATGGGGCACAACAGCAATTTGATCAAGGTGGGAAAGTGCGCTCTATTGCAAATTGCGTTTGATAGGCCATAGAGCGCGCTCAAAGTTGGAAACCGCGTGATTCTCAATAATTCTGTTAAGACCCGAAGATTAGGATTAGACTGATAGGGGATATTTGTCAGTTGATGATAGGATTATGATTATCCGTATCACTTGCCTTTAAATCTTCTTATCAGATTTGATAAATGATAACGGCACTTTGATATTCAACGTCAACAATAACTAGCAAATCCTTTGTGACCTAGAAAGAAATTGGAGCAAAAGTTAGGCCGCGACCTAATTTTTCAAGTTTTGGGGGGGGGGGCGTGACCGAACTTCCGCAATTCATTTCTAGGTCAAACCGAAGTTTGCAATGGAGCGCGGATTATATGTAATATCCGGAAAACAAAAATTGGTGTTATTCGCAACAATCTTTGAAAAAAAAAGATTTTTCTTGAGAAAAAAATACAAAATGGTGAAAACGCGCTCCTTAGCTCACGAATTCCGTGGCCGAGTTTCCATAGAAGAAGGGTTTCTAGGCCATCAACAATTCGTTTTCCCTATTTCAGGCTCCTCGAACAACAATTATTTCGGGAGCCAGGGCAATCAAAACCAAGGAAATAATAACAATCAGGGCTTCCAACAACCACAAAACACAGTGCAACCGTCGTTCAACCAACAGGGCTCCTCCCTGAATTCCGGCCAGCAAGGTGTCAATCAGGGCTTCCCCGTGTCGAACGCCTTCCCCTCCAACCCTCTCCCACCGATTTTTGGTCGAAGGAAGTGAACATTAACAGGAGAAACTCTTCATTGTTTTTCGCCGAATAAAGCCATCAGTTTCACTTGGGAATGTGGTTCAGCGCCGCCTCGGAGACCCATCGGTAGTCCGGCGCGCCGGGTGAGTAGCACGTGTTGTCACGCATCACGTCTCCGTCGGTCCAGTACATGATGTAGAAGTTGCACATCTCATCGTCCCCGGTGGCTCCCATTCCAATGTCGCGATTCTCTGTATTCTTCATGACACACCGAGCCGTCACCATATCGGCCTGCTCGATCGTCATCGTCTCGTTGGCCACCGGGACGAACATTTGCGCAAGTTGAGGGTCACGTCGTCCAATGAGCTGCCAATGGTCGTCGTGTCGCTCGTCCTCCTTCACCAACCACCCGCTCACTTCCTCGCCGTGCCGATGAGTGTGAGTGCGGAACGCGAACGGATGCATCACGACGTCTTCCTCGATGACGCACGCCGTCTCGAACGACTCGCTCTTGTTGGCGGGCAGCACTCCGCCGGTGACCAGCAGCATCGTGGCGGCGAGCTTCGGCTGCGGCTCCTCGGTGTGCGTGATCTCGAGACCCGTCTCGTCGGGATCCTCCTTGTCGTGCATGTAGTGCACCTGCATCACGAGATGACGAATGTTGCTCTCGCCGCCCACTTGGAATCCGACGTCTGCAAACAATTACAAAGTTACGGGCGGTTTCTTATGGCGCGTTGCCTAGCAGCAAATGCGCTCTGTGTTGCGGTGGGTTACGGTAGGCTTCGGGGGAGCGCGCTTGCACTTCTTGAGAAACTATGCCATTTCGCAGATTTTAAGTGAATTTCAATAGAGCGCACAAAAAGAGGATATACCAGGGCGTTGGAAACGGGCTCTATTGAAATATGGGCGTCTTTTCAGAAACTTGGCTGTTTAGCTATTTTCCTCGTTTTTTGGTTTATTTTAGTAGAGCGCACTTGCAGCAAGATAACGCTCTATCGTTATCTGAGACTAGGTGAGTTTATGTTGCAAGTTCGCTCTATCGAACTCTGCGTCTCTCGAGAAACTATGCAATTTCGTAGCTTTCTGGTGCTTTTTAGTGAACTTTGATGCGTGTCAATAGAGCGCACTTGCAGTTAAAGTTGCAGTTTTGAAAAAACGATTTGAGAGTTCGCATTGCAAACGTGCTCTACCAAGCTTCAATGGATTTCCGTAGAGCGCACTTGCAGCTGCAGTTCCGGCGAGCAGTTACGTCAACAAGTTCCTTCTTTCTGTTGCGTGGAAAATTGAATTCCTCCTAACGAACTTTGCTCAATTTTCGAGTATCGCAAGCGCGCTACTGTGGCCGAAGTTTCCGGGGATTTTCTAGGCCGCCAATTTCAAAACGTCACCTTTGGGCAGTCGAAGCGGTGGCGCCTCCTTGGCCCACGCGTACAAAATGGCCGGTTTGCTGGCACACGTGGGCGCGCGTGCCATTCCGTCCTGCTTCTTATTCATCTCTCCACAGTCCCAAACGAGCTCCTCACTGCCCGGCTCCTCGCATCCGAACAGCAGAATGTGATGGGCGGTGCCTTTGGTTGTGAGCGCCTCGAAACCGGTGAGATAGTTCTCTTGCTCGCTGAGCTCCAGAGAAGTGCAGAGATAGGAATCGGCCTGGAACGGAGTTATCCAATTATCGATTTGTTATGTGATTTTTGGAACTTTTTTCTTATTTTTACAAGCCATCGTTTCTTGCCAGTTTTCATTGATTTACGTATTGAAAAAGAGAAAAAAATCAAAAAGCTTCACAGTAATTTTCCGACAAAAAAATCGGTGAAATGCTACGGGCGGCACAAAACGTTGAGTTCCGGGGACTAGTTTTCGATTTTTTAATCAAAGTTTTGGAATTTGTTCCGTGAAAGCGATATAAGGATTCTGTGCATTTTGTCGTCACGGTGTTCGCACAGTTAAGCAAAATTGAAAAAAAAACGATTTAGAGTTGCATTTTCTACACTTTTTTCGATTTCAAACCAAAAATGCAACTGTCCATATGAATTACCTCTGGCACGACTCCAGGCATTCGAATTTGCGACGTCGTCGCATCGGCGAACGCCGTCAGAATCGCGACGACGACGCCACACGAGAAGACGTGAAAACGCGGCATTCGGGGAAGGCCGCTTGATGTGAAAGTGTGCGGTGCGGTGGGGGGGAGAATGCTCTCGGCGGCCCGCTTCCACTCACTCGCTCACATCGATTCCTCTCTTCTTCGACGTCTTCTTCTCTCTCCCTTTTCAGCATGTATGCGTGTGAGTGTGAGTGCTCGAGGAGTGGGCGTTTCATGAGCTCACGGAGGGGCTCACTCTCTCTTGGAAAACCACCACGACCGCTGTCAGAAAAAAAACAGAAAACAGAGAAAGAAAGAGAAAAAGAGCACGTAACTGAAAATGACGCGCGTGTGTGTTCCTTGGGAAAGGGAAAGGGCGGTTTCTCGAGGAGAGACAGAGAGAGTATGACTCATTGAGAGACGCAGACGGAGAGTTCGATAGAGCGTAACTGCTGCAACGGGGAATCGCAGAGTTCAAAAGCAAATGCAAATCTATTGAACTCGTTGAATATTTCGCTATTTCTATTTTCGGTCAAATTGACCAAAAACCGCGGAGATTTTCGAAAATTGCATTTTATTCAATTTTGCTGCTTACCAATTAGAGCTGAAAGCACTCCCCGCTCCACCGGAAATTCACTAATTAGCGCGATGGTTTCAGGATTTCCGTGTCAACAGAGATGTAGCTAACCCCTATGTTTAACCCCGCGTGTTGACCGCCTATTTCCCCATTTAAAAACCCGTCCATTTGCCTGAAATGCAGCCCGAACTCATTTCCAAGTTCGCCTCCCCTCTCTCACTCTCCACTGATCGTTGTGAATTCCGTTCAATAACCAAGTCACGATGGCCGATTTCGCTGATCCGGCTGCCGGCGGTGGAGGTGGCGGCGGTGATCCGCTTCGCTCGTCCGCCGAGGACAACTATCAGAATTTGGGCAACATTCCGCCGCCGGTACCTGGAGCGGGCGCTGCTCCTCCGCCGGCTGGAGCGCCTCCGGGAGCACCTCCACCACCGGCCACTTCGCCGAAGAACCCGTCGGTTCAAGGACGCTCGCCGCTCACAAAGACGAAGACGAAGAGCAGCGAACCGGGAGAAGGTGTTCAGGAGCTGCAAGAGTCGGATCACTCGGAATCTCGGAAGAAGCGCAAGAAGAACAAGAAGCCGAAAATCGATAAGATCAAGAACAAGATAGTTAGTTGATTTCTTTTTGACCTACCGAAAAGGCGGCGCAAAATAATTTATTCAAATTCGGAAACAGTTGTATCGATTTTTTATGAAAAAATCGATAAAATTTCTCGCACGTTTGTAAGATAATTGTTTAATACAAATTGTTTTCCATTCAGAAGCGCGTCAAGATAATCTACTGGATTTCGACGAGCGCGTGGCTCATCTGCCTCGTCGTCTTCGTTCTCCTTCATCTCAATCACTTCGGAGTGCACGTGTTGCCAGTGGGCGCGTGAAGAAGAACGACCGAGAGACTACGACCAAAAGTGAAAATCTAAAATCTGAAAGTGGCGAATGAATAAATGTTGGCTGAGAAAAGATTTGAGTTTCTTCACCGCAAGGTGTGTATTTCTTGCAACCGTGCGGGTAAATTGAAATCCACGTGACCCCGAGAAAACGTTGAGAACTGTGTCTGGAGTTTCCCCCATTTCGGGTTATCATTATTGGATTCGGCCCTTCTATCTGAAAAATTATTCGTGGTTCCGAAAGAAGGTGGTAGTGATGTCGAAAAGTAACAACAAAAAAGGGTCGCCGTCGAGCAATCGGCCGAAGGGCCTCTCGAGAGAGCCGCCGAAGCTGTCGAAGGAGAAGGATAAGGAGAAGCGGTCGAAGAACACGAAGACGGTCCGCAAGGATCGACGGCAGTTGTCGGCGTCGCGATCGAGCACCGACACGCGCGAGGTCACGCGCACCATCGACGACAAGGAGAAGGAGCAGCGTACGTCGGCGCCGACGACGACGACGGGTGTGAAGGCGGACACGCCGCCGGCGAAGACACCGAAAAAGCAGAAGGCGGTGACGAAGAAGCAGAAGGAGAAGGAGGTGCTGAAGGTGGACGTGACACAGGAGGACGCGAAGCCCGAGGAGAGGGAGAAGGAGCGCGGCCGCGAGAAGGAGACGGAGCAGCAGACGAGCGATCTGCCGCCTGTCAAGCCGGATCCGCGCGTGAAGATGGACGACGGATACGAGGATTTCGGACCGGGAGCCGCGTGAAGTTCATCGAGAAATTGACCTTGAATAATAGAGAGAATACAAAGAATCAAATGAGCACTTCTTGTTTTTGTCTAACTGTCTGTCGTCTCCGCGCACCGTACACTCGCTCGCTTTCGCGCCTGCGGCAGAATTTCTCGACTGTTTTGCAAAAATCACTGAAGAAAAGAAAAAAATACTAAAAATCTAAAATGCACAGTTTTCCCTCGGATTTCTAGTTTTTTTTACAATAAGGTATTTAAATTTTCAAAGAAATCCATTTTTTTGTCGAGAAACTTGACAATTTGGAATCCTGCGAAAATTAGCGAAATGTGCTGAAAACTAAATACCTGAAAGTACGCGGAAAATGAGCGGAATCAGCGAATATCGGCAAAATCGTGTGTGAAAATCAGAGAAAATAACGTCGAGTGGAAAACGCGCTCTATTGCAAAAAACGTGCTTTTCCCGGGAATTTCAATTTCGCGCCTGGAACCGGAACTATTTCGATCTCCAGATTTATTATGCGCTCTATTGAGAAGTTCTCAAAAATCAGAACGAAAACCAGAAAAAAAAACTTTTTTAAGAATAATAGTTTTTCATTGAAAAATCAGTGTCTATCGAGAAAGTTCCATTCTCAATTTCCAGCGGCCACAGATGCTTGCGCACCGCCCGCCCCATCAGCCGCCTTCTCCATCCGCGTCTGATGCACCTTCTCGGGTCCGAACGTCGTTATCGAGCACTCGAGATTCGGCTTCACGTGCATTATGGCTCCATAGTTCTCAAAGTGGCCACAATAGTAGGGCGCCGAGAAGAGGGTGACCAGTTTGCCGTTGGCAAACATCTCGTAGCCGTCAATGACAACTTGGTGGGCGCGCACGACGAGCTCGAGGTTGTGTCGTTCGAGAAACTCCTGAATGGCCGTCTCGCCGAATGTGCGCCCGGCGCCACGTGGCGAATCAGCGTACCGCCCGTCTGGGATAGTGGTAACCGGGTCGGCCCAGCAGAGGTCGGCGATGAGGCCAACGTCGGGAATGTCGCACGGGCGTTCCATTTGTTCCATTTGTCTGAAAAATTTAGAAAAAAGTTATCTTGTCATTGTTTCGCAAATCTAGGCCACCAGCGAGATTGGCGCGAAGACTGTAGGTCAAACATGCGCTCTAATGCAAAACACACTGATGGCCTAGAAAAGCCCGTGTTTTCTAGGCCAATTTCTCAAAAAAAAACCCACTTCAAATCCAGCAAATCCTCCGAAATGCCGCCATGCATGCAAATGATGCGGCTATTGACGACCGCACACAACGGCATACAATAAAAGGCCAACTGGAACGATTCGTACAGTTTGACAGTGTAGCGCTTCTTGCACTCCAAATAGAAGCCGTACTGCATGTTGACGGGACGACTCTCGTGATTGCCGCGCAGCAGGAAGACGGTTTTCGGGAAGAGGAGCCGGTAGGCGAAGAGGAGCGTGATGACTTCCAGCGAGAACGGACCACGATCCACGTAGTCGCCGAGGAATAGGTACCTGTGGAGATGGAGCGCGGTTGCAATATGAATGACTGCGTATCAATTTTTCGCCATAACTCTTGTGTACTTCTCGTGGAGGCGTGAACATTTTTCAATTTATCGATTTTTATCATGTTTTTCTCAAAAATACTGTAAAAACCGGGAAAATGGCTATAAAATTTTAAAAAGAACACTTCACGAGAAGTACACGAGAGGCCCTCTCAGCAGCGCGCGTTTGCCCCTCTGCCATAGGCCAGTAGAGCGCACTTGCACTCACTTCGGATGTCTTCCATGCTCGGCAACATGCGGGAAGCCGTTGATTGAGAACAGAGAGAGCAGATCCTCGAATTGGCCGTGAATGTCTCCGCATATCGTGACGGGAGCCTCCAACTGAAAAATCGATTGCCACGTGGCTCAAGTACATCTTCCGCTCACATCCAACTTCATCTGACCGCGCCAAAACGCCTCGCGTGCTCGATAGCACAACTCGATCATCTCGTCCTCCTGGATAATAGTCTGACAATTGCCAGGACACCACTCGTCGGTAAGACGTGTCACTATTGAGCGAAGAAATTCGACGACTTTTCCGCCCGCCGGCACCACATCAGCGTCGGCGGCCATCTTTTAGAAATGAAAAGTTTTCCCGTTTTTCGTGATTTTTTTCGTGTTTGTTTTCAATTTCCCGCGTATTTTTCTCTCCCCGTCAAGATTTGTCCGATAGATAAGAAAAGAAAACAAGGTAAACACAAGAAAATATAAGTGACGAGTTCATCGTTGAAATCATTCATTCCTAGGTTGAAATCGATTGTAAATTGCCCGTTTGATCATTGAGAGTGATGTCTGATCGGTGAGGATTGGGCGGCGAATGAGGCAAAGTGTTCCGTTCAGGGAGGACGATAACAAGACAGCGGGACAAACGCAGACCGATGTGGACTTGAAGTTGGACGAGAAGGGCGAGGGGCACAAGAAGAAGAGCAGAACGAAGAGCACGTTGGATCGCGAGAAGAAGGAGAAGCCGACGAAGAAGAAGCAGTCGCTTTTTAATACGTTGGCGTTCGTTTTAGATTTAAATTTATATTTTTAAATCAATTTTTCAATATTTTTAGCGACAAAATTCTTGGATCAGCGGCGCAATCCAAACCGCCACCTACTACTAGAACTGAAGAGAGGGAGGAGAAGAAGGAGGAGCGGCGGGAGGAGAGAAAAAAGGAGAGAAAGAGCCATATTCGGAAGGAGAAGGCGATGGAGAGTCCGATGAAAGACGAGGAGCCGTTGACCGAGCTGCCGAAGAACATCAAAGACTTCATCCTTTCGGTGTTGGACATTGAAAAATCGCAGACGCTCAACAAGTACTACCTGAACACACTTATTAAAATCACGCCGTCTTATACGTTCACCTCGTTCAATGCGAATATGGCGAAGAATCAGTCGCCCGACGTGTTCTGCAGCGAGGCGAATCGTGTGAAGCTCACCGGACCCGGCGTGACGGCGGACTATATTCATGCGAACTATGTGAAGTTTGAGGGACTCAAAAGAACTTATATCGCTACACAGCACCCGCTGAAGAACACCGTCGAGGATTTTTACTCGATGATTTTTGCGGAGGAAGTCGACACGATTGTCTCGTTGAGCGCCGCTGCTGACGCGTTTCCCAACTATTTTCCGACTGAGAAGGACGGGTTCATTAACCTTCCGCGCTTCTCGATTTCTTGCAAGTTTATGAAACCCGAGTCGAAGAATCGGCCAGCTGAGTACACGTTGGATGTGCTGCCGACGGGATGCTCGAACTCGCTCGTCGTCAAAGTCGTCAAATTCTCGCACTGGGGAAAATACCAAGTGCCGACCAGTCCGAGAGTTGTGTCTTCTTTGTTGAAAGCCACTAAAGTAATTGGGAAGCGGGAAAAAACTCACCAAAAATTATGAAAAATTTCAGAAATCCCGCGGCCCATTGGTTGTTCAATGCGAGACGGGTGTCAATCAGACGGCCGCCTTCATTTTCATGGACGCCACACTCGGATTGCTGGACGCCGGTGTGACTCCAACGCTTGAAGGCCTCTTCAAGGATTTGAAGACTCAACGACACTCGGCGCTCTCCCAACGTCTTCATTTCACCTACGCGGTGTTCACCACTCTGGTCATTCTGAAATTCCGCGCGGTGCGTGCGAATACGATGCTCAACGCGGAATGCCTCAAAACGGTTGAGAATATGGAGAAAGATATGGCGATGGTGAGCGACGGGGAAACTCAATGAGTTTTAGAAAACGGGTGTTTTCCAGGAATTCGCAAAATCGACGCGCGTCATACCTGGCGAGTCCGACGACCCGAAGTTGTCATCAAAGGAGATTTAATGAACTCTCCGTGTAATTCATTGTGGAAATAAATCTTTTTTGTGATATTCTAATTGAAATTATCCGAAAATAACTCTAAAAATCGCTGAAATTGCTGAAGACCACTGAATTCCGCTGTGGCGCCAAAAATAATTATCTCCGCGGGGCGCGGCAAGTTCGCTCTAATGCTGGCGCGCCAAAGCGATTGAATTTGAAAATTGAACTTTTTACCGCATTTTTGTTTCACTTTTCGTCGAATTTTTCGACGTTTCCCGCTTTTTCGCTGAAATCTTCAATTTTCCAAATCAATTTCAGTCATTCACATAACAAAATGTACCATTATATGCCGCAAATCTTCTGGCATGATCGACAAGGGCTTCTCTCAGTCGACATTCACCCGCGAGTAAAGGATAAAAAGTACAAGATAGTCACGTCTAGTGTACAGAAAGAGGTTAGCATTTAAAGACGGCTTTAGACTTAGAACTAACAATTTCAGATTAGAATATGGGAGTTCGAGTTCGAGACGCAAGAGAACTCGACGGTCTCGCCGCTCTCGGTGCACTTCATCGCCAACCTAGAGTTCCACAATCAAGCGATCAATCAAGTGAAGTTCAGTCCATGCCCAGATCGTATGTTTTTTAAGAATGCCCGCTATTTTTTATCGGCGAATTTCCAGAAAACGTCCTTGCTTCCGGTGATTGCGAAGGACGCATCGGCATTTGGGCTATCAGCGAGAACCCCGCGCCACCACCACAAGATGGGATGCCGGCCAACAAGGAGAATTGGGTGCGGAAGAAAGTGAGCATGATCTCAAACCGAATTTGATTAATTATTCTTCTTGTTCAGGTCTTCTGCCACGAGTCAGATGTAAACGCGCTCTGCTGGAGTCCCG
This sequence comes from Caenorhabditis macrosperma, assembly GCA_963932285.1. Classification (NCBI taxonomy): domain Eukaryota; kingdom Metazoa; phylum Nematoda; class Chromadorea; order Rhabditida; family Rhabditidae; genus Caenorhabditis; species Caenorhabditis macrosperma. The sequence goes on from OZ010622.1 coordinate 13,755,184, forward strand.
ACGGACTGCGGTTGGCGTCGGTCTCGAATGATCACTCCCTAGCTGTGCACGAGGCGTTGACCGGCAAACTCATCTTCTCCACGAAACAGTTCCGCAGCCCGAATGGCGTTTTCTGGGACCCACTTGGGAAGTACATCATTACAATGTCACCGGATCGCCGATTGGACATCGTGGACGCTGTGAAAGGCACTCGTCTGAAGCACTTCTCCGCCGCCACACTGCCAGCCAGGACGTTCAGCTCGTCGAGCGGAGAAATCCAATTGGAAGCCAAAGCGCACAAGCTGTTCCACGACGATCAGTTGTTCAGTTTCCAGCGAGCGCTCGCCTTATCGCCGAACGGCGAATACATCGCGGCGCCGTGTGCTCATCTCGAGTTGGGATCATCGGATCTCTATGGAACCTACTTTTTCAAGCGCGAAGATTTGGCCACGTAAGTGGACAATCGATAATATTCACCAGAAATTATTTGCACATTTCCAGGAGGGAAGGTCCATACGCATTCTACCCATCACCCAAGCCAACATTCCTCGTCCGTTTCTCACCGGTGAACTTTGATCTCCTGAGCACCTCGGAGAATCACCTCGGACTTCCCTACAGACTGGTGTGGATTTGTCTGAACAAGGACGCCGTCTACTTCTACGACAGTCAGCACAATCACCCGGTCGCCGTCGTCGACAACATTCATCTGAACGCGCTGACCGACGCGGCGTGGAGTCCCGACGGACAAGTGCTCGTGATCTCCTCGCTGGAAGGATACTGCAGTTTAAATCGTTTTGGATTGTCGGAATGGGGAGAAGTGCGAACCGAGGTGGTACCCGTGTGCGCGTCGCCGAAAATGATCGAAGATAAGAAGAAGAAGCGAAAGTCGACGGCGGTGGTCATCGAGAAGGAAGAAGAGCCGAGTGTCGGCAAATCGCCGATGCGACCGAAAGAGCCGCAAACGCCCAAAGCGACGCCCACTCTGAAGAACTACTTCGGCCCGAAGAGCACCGCATCGTCTACTGGAACTGCGAGTCCGTCGGAGAAACCGCCAGTGGGCGGTGAACAATCGCCAGCGACGAACGCCAAGAAAGCGAAACGAATCCAACTAGTCACATTCGATAATTGATGTACTTTTCACGTTTTTCTGTTGGACTTATTCAAGTTGCATTTCGATGCTATTTCGCGACGTTTTTTTCCAATTCAAACGACGTCGCGAAACGACACGAAACTCGAGTTTCACGACGTTTCACAACAGTGCAAAAACGCCTCCGGGTAGATTTACGAGCGATCGCTGCGAGACCCACAGTCGCAAAACTATTTAGCACTGTTGTGAAACGTCGTGAAACTCGAGTTTCGCGTCGTTTGAATTGAAAAAAAACGTCGCGAAACGTCGCGAAATTGCATCGAAATGGAACTTGAATAAGTCCATGTATATTTCTATGTTAACGTTTTGATAAACTAATTTGAGCGTTAGACACTGGCACATCTGTTGCTTGAAGTCGTGACGAGCATGAATCATTTGATAGATCAGAAAGTTCAATAGCCAGCTTTCATGTTACAAACAACTACAACTCGGAAAGGGCTCTTCGGAGAAATTTGTCCGCTCCGAAACACTCTGGGTGTCTGGTGGTCTCTCCCCCTCCTTCACGAATCTTCTCACGCCGTCTGCGCAGCTGCGTTTCGCGCAGGACGTCATCTCTCGCTCCTTCTTCTGCTCATTCCCCTCCCTATTATCGACGAAATGTCCGAAGAGCCGCTTATTCTGCCTGCGAAGTACAAAAAGACAAAGTACCGGACTGTCAAGGTAGAAACCCTTGCGGACGACTCATTGGAAATCCACTTTGACACGTGGAAATGGACGCTTCGGAACTCGAACGAAGACGATTCGAAATGGGAATTGGAACTGCCGAATGAACAGAAGATGAGTGTTGCTGATGAGGATAGAGGACACGTGGCAGAGAAGATTCTCGAGAATCAGTTGGATGGCGATGGAATTGAAATCGAAGAGCTCGTCGTTACAGTAAGAGTCTTTCGTTTATTCATCCGTTTTCTCACTTTAACAGGACCCTTTCTTCTCTTTGGACAGTTTCCGTGGGGTAAAAGTGAAGACGATGGCAATAGAAGTCTTTGCGAAGCCTTATCATACTGATAATATACTTCCATTCGTCAGCAATCACTTTAAAGTTTTTGCTGTGCGGATCTGGAAAATGAGCGATGAATTGATGGAGGCTGTTATGGTTCGATGGGAATGGTGTTACTTTAAAAATCAAATTATTGATTTTCAGAAGTTGAACATTGACCATTTCCATCTGGCATTGAAACAATGTTCCGAACCGCCCGAACCTCGGTGGCTACCGTTCAAGAAATGGACTATACACCAATTCTTCACAACTGGAGAACCACTTCCAGACATAAATATTGCTGATTTGAAGCAGAAAATGATGGATTTGAAGCCAGGAGTTGGGTGTAGTTATCAGTTGCGTTGTATGCATCCATCCAAAGTCACCGAACTACTCGAAGAAGCGGACGTTACGGTTCCTGGAATTCAGAAGACGTCGTTCAATGGATGGTAAGTGTAAAGGAATAATGAGACATGAAGAATAGGTTACAGTACCCTCCGCTACGTGGAAATGGATTCACAAGACGTCGTCATCTTTTCTCCACCAATGCCTTCCTATTTCCCCGAAGATGGTGCCATTGTAATTCGAATTGATGATGGGAGTATGGTAAGGATCGCCGTTTCCAATCACTCTTTACATAACACTCATTTCGTACTTTACAGAAGAAGTTCCCGCTCGGCGAAAAATGCTTCCTCTTCTACCTTATGTTCCACCTCCGCTTCATCTCCTCAATCCACAATTTCTTACTAATTCTCAAAAAACTCCTCCTCCCCAATCTAGACATTGAAAAGTACGACAACCTTTTTTTCAGAGCCCGTTTCAGCTTTTCGATCTACTACACAGTCTTTTCTCTAACTCTTCTCGCACTCTTCTTGTTATTCTTCCCTTTGGGAAGCTCCACCATCGACGCTATATTGTACATTGGCCTATTCGTTGAAACTCTTATTGTATTATTCTTTCCGTCATACTATTTGCTTGTTTGCGAAAAATCTGGTCGATATTTTGAAGTTATGCCACCAATCCCTGAGCTGTTTTCTGCATGATGCAATATCATGAAAACAGGCATCCAAAAGATCCAAAATAAGTAAGATTGACAGCATCTCTCACCCCTCTCGACACATTTTTCAAGATTCTGGATAAAGTTTTTCTGACTTCTGCTCAATTCCCTATTCTTTTTTCGATTTCCTACTCATTTTGAGACAAAATGTTGTCTCAAATTGACAACGATGATGGGAGTTTCGATTTAATTGGGAGAAGAATCAGGAAAGAATGCGCAGACGGCGTGTGAGAGAAGGAAGATCTGCGGTTGGCCGAATGGCGAAGGGCGAAACGAAGAATGACCATCGGAATCGGAAGGGAGACGGGTAACGTCCGAGGATCGACTCAGAGAAATCGTCAGAAAAGCCGTCAGGAAAACAATAGAGGACGTTTTTTGCGAACTAGAGTAATTCGTCGTCGACCCTCCAAGTCGTTGGTCGATTCGAAGATCGGCAACTTTGCGTCTTCAGAGTCCAATGAGTGGAGTGACGCTGGTGGTTCTTTAGATCTGATCTGAGCCGCCAACTTGTCACGATGCACAAACGCCAGTTCTCCGAGCTTCCGTCGATCATCGCCAATTTACTTGGGGAAGTTGTTCAGTCGTCGCTTGATCTCCCGAGTTCCGATCTCCTCCTCGTCGTACAAGAACATAAAACCACTGCGAATCCAGAACGCCTCGCTTTCCACATTGTAAGCGACACGAAGGTCCGACAGACGATGAACGTTGTGAGCGATACTGCCCATCGCGTCATCAAGCAGACTTCCCAGAAGCTTCTGCGTCTGCTCGTCATCAAACTCTTCACCATCTCCAAAATTCATCGACCTCATTGTGTCCGTGAAGTTTTTCTGTAAAATTCATAGTATTTTGTTCTATTTTTGAAGCAGATTCAGTGGCTCACCTCCAAATCAGCAGTCGGTGGTCGCAATCCGTGATAGAACTCGTCGAGCGACTTGTTCTCAACTCTCGTCTTCGTCAAATACTTGTAATAGTCGAGAGTGTCAAAGTGAGCAGGAGTTGGTGGAATTCCCCACGCCTTGCGAGTGGCCATCAGTGTCGGATGCCAATCTCTCCTCCACGTCTTCTCCGCCCTCGTCCACGGTCTCTCGTACGGCGAAACAATGTCGATCTTCTCTTTGATCGTCGGCATCGAATTCACCATCTCCGCCGTCTTATAATAGTCGAACAATCGGACTCCGGCTCCGGAAGCGTCGCCGGCGTTGACGAACTCCTCCTGGAGCATGTGCTGCGGTTCGTGGTGACGATGCGGTTTTCGGTAGTAGGGCGGTCTGTAGACAGTCGACGCATTCGCTGATTTCTCCACTTTCTCGACATGTTCATCCCTCTTGATCGCTTCCACTTCACTGGCCACCTGTGGAACATCTGCAGCAGTTGTGGCCTTGCCACGGACCACTGTTCTGATCAACAAGGTTCGCTTCAACCCGTGCATCGTCTAGAAGTGATACAACGAATTATCCCAGAAAATCAAACAAATAATGATCAGAAACCAACAGAGGGACCGGTTTTCAGACAGTTGTTATGAATTTTGATTCGAATAATAAAATATTGTACAATTTATTGCGAAAAAAATACGGGAATGGGTTTGAGAATCTGTTAGTGTCGACGAGATCGTGTGTTCGAAGATGGCCCGCCACTGTTCGCTGGACGACGTCTTGGTCTGGATTGCGGTTCGATGTTTGCGTCACTTGACGACGGAGCTGCGTTCATGACGGGCGTAGAGAGACTGCGAGAACAGCGATCCGGCCTTTGAGCAGACGTAGTTGTCTGTAAATTAATTTGGTTTAACGAAAAGATGAGCAAACTAAAGAGAACAAAAAACACGCATGAACTATTTAACAACACATCCTTTACCTGAATTTCAGTGAAGGACATTCGTTCATTATTCTATAATTATGATATTATCCGTCCTGCAGTCCTGCGGGGCCGAATATGCGTTCTCTCGTCACGAAAACGGTTTTTTGAAAAATACGAAAAGTACGGTAGAAAAGCCGCGTCGCGGTCGGCGCAGAAGTTTCAACTTCTGCAGGACGGATAATAAAGCAACAACAATAAATTAAAATCATGAAAACTTACTGCTCCGTACGAGGTTTGCTCGTTTTTGCGCCTATTTTCAATCTTGTACTCCGCCATGTTACCACGATTTCCCCATGGAATGTGAAAGCTAAACATTATGATAAAAATGAGAACTTTGGGAAATACACTTACATTCCGAGCATCAAACCAAGGCAATAAAACATACCTCCTGACATGATGATGATGAAAACTCCAATATCTGAAACTTGAATGTGCAAGTCGCAACCAGAGACACTTACATATTGCATATAGAACGGGGGAAATACCGTCTTCTTTCCCATCCGCGGCTTCGACACAAGGCACAGATATTATATACAAGAAAAAGATGAATGTTGGCTTAGGTGATGGGTAGAATGCGTATGGACCTTCCCTCCTGGAAATGTGCAAATAATTTTTGGTGAATATTATCGATTGTCCACTTACGTGGCCAAATTTTCGCGCTTGAAAGAGTAGGTTCCATAGAGATCCGATGATCCCAACTCGAGATGAGCACACGGCGCCGCGATGTATTCGCCGTTCGGCGAGAAGGCGAGCGCTCGCTGGAAACTGAACAACTGATCATCGTGGAACAGCTTGTCCGCTTTGGCTTCCAATTGGATCTTGCCGCTCGACGAGCTGAACGTCCTGGCTGGCAGTGTGGCGGCGGAGAAGTGCTTCAAACGAGTGCCTTTCACAGCGTCCACGATGTCCAATCGGCGATCCGGTGACATTGTAATGATGTACTTCCCAAGTGGGTCCCAGAAAACGCCATTCGGGCTGCGGAACTGTTTCGTGGAGAAGATGAGTTTGCCGGTCAACGCCTCGTGCACAGCTAGGGAGTGATCATTCGAGACCGACGCCAACCGCAGTCCGTCGGGACTCCAGCAGAGCGCGTTTACATCTGACTCGCGGCAGAAGACCTGAACGAGAAGAATAATTAATCAAATTCGGTTTGAGATCATGCTCACTTTCTTCCGCACCCAATTCTCCTTGTTGACCGGCATCCCATCTTGTGGTGGTGGCGCGGGGTTCTCGCTGATAGACCAAATGCCGATGCGTCCTTCGCAATCACCGGAAGCAAGGACGTTTTCTGGAAGTTCGCCGATAAAAAATAGCGGCCATTCTCAAACACATACGATCTGGGCATGGACTGAACTTCACTTGATTGATCGCTTGATTGTGGAACTCTAGGTTGGCGATGAAGTGCACCGAAAGCGGTGAGACCGTTGAGTTCTCTTGCGTCTCGAACTCGAACTCCCATATTCTAATCTGAAATTGCTAGTTTTAAGTCTAAAGCCGTCTTTAAATGCTCACCTCCTTCTGTACACTAGACGTCACTATCTTGTAATTTTTATCCTTCACTCGCGGGTGAATGTCGACTGAGAGAAGCCCTTGTCGATCATGCCAGAAGATTTGTGGCATATAATGGTACATTTTCTCATGTGAACGACTGAAATTTATTTAGAAAATTAAAGATTTCAGCGAAAAAGCGAGAAAAATCGAAAAATTCGACGAAAAGTGAAACAAAAATGCGGTAAAAAGTAAATTTTTCAAATCTAATCGTTTTGGCGCGCCAGCATTAGAGCGAACTTGCAGCGCCCCGCGGAGATAATTCTTTTTGGCGCCATAGCGAAATTCGGTGGTTTTCGGCAATTTCAGCGATTTTTAGAGTGATTTACGGATAATTTCAATTAGAATTTCACAAAAAAAATTTATTTCCACAATGAATTATTCGGGGAGTTCATTAAATCTCCTTTGATGACAACTTCGAGTCGTCGGATTCGCCAGGTATGATGCGCGTCGATTTTGCAAATTCCTGGAAAAAACCGCTTTCTAAAATTCATTTAGTTTCCTCGTCGCTCACCATCGCCATATCTTTCTCCACATTCTCAACCGTTTTGAGGCATTCGGCGTTGAGCATCGTATTCGCACGCACCGCGCGGAATTTCAGAATGACCAGAGTGGTGAACAACCCGTCTTTCTCAGTCGGAAAATAGTTAAAAAGTAAAAATCCTCGACGGTGTTCTTCAACGGGTGCTGTGTAGCGATATAAGTTCTTTTGAGTCCCTCGAACTTCACATAGTTCGCATGAATATAGTCCGCCGTCACGCCGGGTCCGGTGAGCTTCACACGATTCGCCTCGCTGCAGAACACGTCGGGCGACTGATTCTTTGCCATATTCGCATTGAACGAGGTGAACGTATAAGACGGCGTGATTTTAATAAGCGTGTTCAGGTAGTACTTGTTTAGCGTCTGCGACTTTTCGATCTCCAACACCGAAAGGATGAAGTCTTTGATGTTCTTCGGCAGCTCGGTCAACGGCTCCTCGTCTTTCATCGGACTCTCCATCGCCTTCTCCTTCCGAATATGGCTCTTTCTCTCCTTTTTTCTCTCCTCCCGCCGCTCCTCCTTCTTCTCCTCCCTCTCTTCAGTTCTAGTAGTAGGTGGCGGTTTCGATTGCGCCGTTGATCCAAGAATTTTGTCGCTAAAAATATTGAAAATTTGAAAGAAACAGAAAAATTTAAAAAGAAAAAAAAACGAACGCCAACGTATTAAAAAGCGACTGCTTCTTCTTCGTCGGCTTCTCCTTCTTCTCGCGATCCAACGTGCTCTTCGTTCGGCTCTTCTTCTTGTGCCCCTCGCCCTTCTCGTCCAACTTCAAGTCCACATCGGTCTGCGTTTGTCCCGCTGTCTTGTTATCGTCTTCCCTGAACGGAACACTTTGCCTCATTCGCCGCCCAATCCTCACCGATCAGACATCACTCTCAATGATCAAACGGGCAATTTACAATCGATTTCAATCTATTATACTTACAAGGGAACTGTCTGAACTGGCCAGAACCGTTTGGAATGAGACCTTGCGGGATGGATAGAGGTAGGTTTGAGACTCCCGAATCAGTTTTCAAAGTCTGCTATTGGGCTCCGTGAGCTGAGAAAAAGCGGCTCGAAGTTTCGAGGATGTCGGCCGCTCGCCGACACCGCGCTTATACACTCTCGCGGACCTAGTTATTCCAACGGTTGGATGACCGAGTGGTGGTGGGTTCATCTATGAGTCGACCGTGGTCATGATCGGTTCCCTCACGACTTTTTTCTTTTTTGCATTTCTTCGTCGGCACGGAGAGTTACATTTCAAAAATCTTGGAACCTCTATTTCCCACGTGAACTGATGAGCTTGCTGGTCTCGTCATGAATAGAGGGTACGTGGAATCCGTATGAACGGGTGACCCCTTTCATTCACGGCGAGACCAGCAAGCTCATCAGTTCACGTGGAAAATAGAGGTTCCAAGATTTTTGAAATGTATTATTATGAGTTCGCCGCGAGCGTGGACCTCATTTTTGACGTGAAACGTGTTGAACTTGTCTGCACCTCTGAAATTTACGTGCTGCCTCGCTATTTCGTTGCGGGACCTTCGCTGACACCGCGATTGCGGAGTCCAAGCTCGCGGCGAATTCATAATATATCTCCCTAAATTTGAGAAAAGGTTATCAGCAGTTAGGAAAAGTTATCCAGCAGTTAAATAGGAAGAGTTATCCAGCAGTTAGGAAAAGTCTTCTTTTTCTTGGCGACTCCGCCCACCACACGTAAAGTACGGCGAGTGGCGGAACCCGCGAGGTGTCGGCTGCGGGGTTGAAGGGGGTCGGAGAAGCCAAGCAGAGATGGCGAAGATGGAATAATAGTTGCTTAGAAACTTCAGCCCGCAGTGTTGGAGTGTGCGCCTTGTTGGTGCACATTTTTGGAGTTGTTTTTGCGAGCAAGAAACCGTATACTCATATCGTCAAATTAGGAAAAGTTTTTGAGTAGTTTAGGAAGAGTTATCCAGCAGTTTAGGAAGAGTTATCCAGCAGTTTAGGAAGAGTTATCCAGCAGTTTAGGAAGAGTTATCCAGCAGTTTAGGAAGAGTTATCCAGCAGTTAGGCAAACTCTTCCTAGACTCGTCCGGGGCTCGTGATAAGCTTCTCTATTGGAGGGGATAAGCTTATCCCAAGTTAACCGAGCACGCGCGAAACGCGCCACGGGGGTCCAAACGCGACGTGGAGTTATAAAATTTGAATTTCCCGGTAAAATATCCTTCGAAATTCGCTGCGTAGCGACTCGAGATACGAAGCGAAAGCGGCCATTCGCCATGGAATTCGCTGCGTATCGACTCAGGATACGGAGCGAAATCGGCGGTTCTCAATGGAGCACGCTTGCACGCGCGTCGGCGTTGGCCCCCCGTGACGCGCCAGTCATGTGGTTCACGGGTTAATTCCTATTTCCGATCTATTTACTTAGGAACCTGTGTAATGGAGTTTGAAGAAAAATTCAAAATAGTTGCCCCCACACGCGTCGCTTTTTCCCACACGAGACACGGAGATCTGGCGTGTGCATCGGATGCAAATGTGTACCATTGCTAACGATTGAAATCAAACTATATTTAATTGCTGCGTCCCGTGCGGGGTGCTGCGGTCGACGTCAGCAAGTGCGCTCCACTGAAGGTATACGGTACCCGTTTTTAGAGGTCCAAAATGGCTTTAAAATATGGTTTTTTGAATTTTGACTGTTCGTCTTAAAATTGCCCTTTGATGCTTACTATGCGAAAATAACTCGCAGTGACTTCTACCCCAAATAATCTCCGAGAAACTCCAATTAGACACGCATTTTTTGAATTCGCTGCCCGCGAAAAAATGAACATTCAAATGAGGTTTCGCTCAGCACCCGTGTTCAGGTATATTATATATTCAATAGCTTTCAGCACAAACTTCTAGTTTTTGACAATCTTGCAAGAATTCAACCTGCCCCACATCCGCTCCGTCTTCTCTTTGGACCATGTGTTCCGAACTCTAAAAGCGGCCTTCTCTCCCAATCTGAACAGTAAGTAATGTTGTGATGAATATTTTCTTCATTGTCTTCCTTTTCTCTAATCCTCTTCGCACTTGTCGTTTATATCATTTTTAAACTATTCCGTCCATTGGTCAATTACCCAGTTTTCAACGAAATCCACTCGAATCCGTTGTTATTAGTCTGGCTCATTCCTTTCTCGGATATTCTCATATTCGAGAGAAAGAACGAGAATATACGAACTCTGTTGTTTTATTAGGATCGTCTGTGTCTCCTTGATCGAACGGAGAAGGACCTTTTCTCTAATCCTCCTCGCACTTGTCGTTTATATCATTTTCATACTATTCCGTTCGTCGGTCAATTACCCAGTTTTCAATAAATTGGTGGACTTCGATTTCGAGACTCCCCGCCAGCACGACTCATGGAACTGCGGAGTGCACGTGATGCAGATGGCCAAGGCTGTCACCACGAACACGGTGATCAGCCAAGCAGACTCGGAAAAGAATCTGAAAAGGTTCCGGAAGAGGCTGCAACTCGGCCTAGAGACAAAGTATGAGGTTTTCGCGGAAAAGCATCGCCCGCTCTCCAAGAAACACCAACTACCTTCCAATTCTGCTCGAAGCCCGACTACGGAAGATTCCGCCGATTCGTCGAAATGTCGGCATTGTAGGGCGGTGAAGGAGCCACATTATACTCCCCAGTGCACTCCAGATCCGCGCCAACCTGCCCCCCCCCCCCCCCCGGAGTGCTCAGAGACGTGGCTCTGCAGCCTCCCCCTCCACTATCGCATCAGACGCCCGAGTAGGATCTACCCAAAAGGAGCAACTAGTGGAGTTCTCGTCGGTCACCCCCACTCTCCGGATGGATGACCCGACCCCGCAAACGGGAACCCGAGTAGGAAACAAAATTGCCGAAACGGTACCGGGAGTGCTGGGTGCCGACGAATCTACCGCCTCTGCCGAAGAAATGGATTGGCAAGTGGTAAAGTCCAAGAGGAACAGACACGAGGACAACGAGACTCGCTCTCCGGCTCATAAACGATCGGTTCCCGCGAGGGAAGAGCAGCCACAAGTCGTCGCAAAACCGCCCTGTCTCCTGTCAATGAGGATCCAGACGCCCGAACGTGAAAAGTTCGTTGCGCCAACGAGGAAGGAGCTAAAAAGGGGCAAGCCAATTCGTTCGGCGCTGACAAAAGAGCCGAAAAAAGGTTCTCTCAAGGCGAATGCTTCGGGAACGACTGGCACCCCAGCTGAACTCGTCAAGAAGATCAGAATCTGGCATAAAGCCCAAATGCAGTAGTACTACGCCGACGGTCGTGTGTTCCAGCGTCTAGAGTGGATAACCGATATGCTCACAATGGCAATCGCAAAAGCAAAAGATGGAAACACGAAAGCGGTCGAAATTATTCTCTCCAGACACGCGCCACCTCTACCTGAACACGGTGAGCGATCTACGCAAACATCCAGAGTGCAAGAGCCGAAGAGACATGCTGCCAAGCCGAAACCAGAATCAACCGAGCCACTCCGAGCCCTCTATGCCAAAAACAGAGGCAAGACGTTCAACCAGATCATCAAAAAGGAGTCGCCGCGCTGCCAAATTGCCATTGAGAAGGTCGAGAAGCACTTCAAGGAGACGAATAAGGCACCAAAAGTCTCGGAGAAGGCGCTGAAGACCGTGTGCAGTGGACTGCCAGAGCTGAAGGTCAACTCATCGATCGAGGAGCCATCCAAAGCTCCAGAAGTCAAAAAGCTCCTATCAAAAATCAAGGACACCGCTCCCGGAGCGGATGGCTTGAAATACAGTCATCTCTCTCGATCCTGAAGGTGAGCAACTTGCGCAGATCTTCGACGAATGCCGGAGACATCGCCGAGTTCCAACCCACTGGAAAGAAGCAGAAACCATTCTCCTGCCAAAGGACTACACGGAGGCGGCCGGATAATTGGAGGCCGATAGCTCATATTCCAACCATCTACAAAGCTTACACGAGTCTGTGGACCCAGAGGATCAACGCTGTGCCGGGAATAATCAGCCCATGCCAGCGGGGATTCCAGACGATTGATTGCTGCCACGACAGTATCGCCGTCCTGCTACTATGCATCGACGTCGCCACCACACTCAACAGAAACATCGCTGTCAGCTGGCTGGACCTGACGAATGCATTCGGAAGCGTGCCGCACCGGCTGATCACAATGGCGCTGGAAAAGATCGGCTTCCCGTCGTCGGTGGTAGATACCATCAAAGACCTCTACCACGGGGCGACGACCAGGGTGTGCACGGAGACTGAAAAGACGGCGCCAATTCGGATCTCGGCCGGGGTGAAGCAAGGAGACCCAATTTCGCCAACACTCTTCAACATTTGCCTCGAAGGAATCATCCGACGTCATCTGGAGAGATCGGACGGCCACAAATGCGTCAGAACGACGGTCAAGTGTCTGGCATTCGCCGATGACTTGGCGATCCTCGCGGACACCAAGGAGCAGCTCCAGGAGCTCATCAAACAGCTGGACGACGACTGCCGGAGCGTGGGGCTCATCTTCAAGCCAAAGAAGTGTGCCTCACTTATTATCGGCAAAGGACGCGTCGACACAAACTCTCGGATCAGCATCCAGACGGACAAGCTGCGATCCCTAGCCGCGAAGGATACGTACAAGTATCTCGGAGTGGCGACGGGATCAACTAGGAGGACCACGGAGATGCAAAAGTTGGTGGAGACTGCCAAAGACATTGAGATGCTCCAAAACACGGATTTGGAACCCCACCAGAAGTTGGACGCACTCAAATGCTTCATAATGCCGCGACTGACATACATGTACAGAAACGCGACGCCGAAGCTCTCTGAAATGAGAGAATTCGAGAATGTGGTGATGAAAGCGTGCAAGGCGATTCATAACATCCCGTTCTGAGGATCGCCAACAGAGTACATCCAGGTGCCGATCAAAGATGGAGGACTTGGAGTCGCCAAGATTCACATGCGTCATAACTTTCTTGTGCTCCATGCTGGCCCGAATATGGCACAAGGATCAAAATATCCGCCAGATGTACAGAAAGGCGTTGGCACGTATCGCCGCAAAACACCTGGAACTGAGGGCACCAGCGACTCTTCAGCAACAATGCGACTACCTGAATGCAAAGAGGATCTCCAAAGGAGGATACAATCTTTTCTTGCGGATGAATGAAGCAGGGCGAACATTGAGTCGAAACCAGGGAGCACCACTGTTCCATCTGGAGTTTGTGCCGAGAGACGATGACATCGCCTTGAGCATTCGAGTGACGGAGAACTCCAAGGAAATCCTCCTGACCAAGGCCGACGAAGAGAAGCTGCTCTCGAGACCGACGGACATGACGAGGAGCGCCCTGCTCAAGAATTTCCTGACAATCAAAGACGTCAAGAGCAGGGTGGTCCAGGTGCTCCAACAGCATCCGCAGTCCAATCGATTCGTCAGGGACGGAAGGGACATCAGCATTGCAGCGCAGCGCTCCGTCCACAGGGCGCGGCTGAACCTGCTCCACTGCATTTACGACCCGAAGATGCCGAAGGGCTGCAGAAGATGCCAGGCAGCGTTCGAGTCGCCCATCCACATACTCCTAAGTTGCCATTACCAACTGGCGTCGGGAATTACGGAGCGACATGACAAAGTCCTCCAGATGGTTCTCGAAGAGATCAAGGAAGGATCAAAATCGGAGTACGAAGTCACGGTGGACATGGAGGCCGGTGCAGGAAGACATCGCCCGGACATAGTGCTGAAAAGTAAGAAGGAGGTGCTCATCGCGGACGTAACGGTTCCCTAAGGAAGAAACGTCAAGATCCTGCCAATCGTGGTGGGAAGCCTGGGAACATATTGGCAACCGACGACTGAATCGCTGAGAGAGCTGGGCCTGAAGACCACACAAATTCGTACTCTGATCCCCGATATGTGTAGATGCACTCTGGAAATGTCGAAAAACATTTACTGGAAGCACATACTCGGGGACAGGTACAAGATGGTCGACAGGCTGTGCTGGAGAAGTGCCAAAAAAAGAGCCAAAGATGATAAACGTGCGAAGAAGGCTGCAAAGTTCGCGAAGGAATACGGTGGTAACTGGCAGCCAGAGGCGCAGAACGACATCATGGAAGTCGACGACGACTCAGAAGTGGAAGGAACGAAGAAGGAGAAGAGAGGAAGAAGGAAGACAGGCGAAGGAAGAGGAAAGAGCTCTGCGAAAGAAGAAGTCGGAAGAAAGCGGGGAGATGGCAGGAGCAGGAGCAGGAGCAAGAGTACTCACGAGCCGAAGGAAAGAAGAGGAAGCCAAGCCAGAGGACGCAAGGAGCGGAAGATCAATAAGGAGGCGAACAGCAGAAGGACGGCAAGGGGATGGGTGTCTGAAGGTGAGACTGAAACGAAGAAGATAAGGGAGCAGGTGAGAGGAAAGTGGAGTGATAAAAGATGGAGATCGGAGGCGGAACTGATGGATAAAGAGACGCAAAGAGGAAGAGTCAAAGTCAGGTTCAGCGACGACAACAACGACGAGTACAACGCCTGGAGGGGTTGGAAGGAAAGGATGAGGCGAGAGGAGAGGATGGGCGAGTCGGATAGAAGGAGGCGAGAAGGATGGATGGCAGCTTGGCTGGAAACAGAAAGGATGAGGCGAGACGGAGGATGGCCCGATAGTAGGATGCGGCGTGATGGGGACGATCGGGTGGACGAGATGGAATGGAGGATGAGGCGAGATCGAGGTCGGATGGACGAGGATCGGAGGTTGGATCGGAGGATCGGGATGAGGCGAGATGGACGACGAGACGATGACCGACGGAGTGCGTGGGACTGTTGAGTCGATCCCAGGGCCACCTAGCAACCATTTATTACACCAAAATGGTCATGCGGGTGGATCAACCCTGCGGTGAGACTCCCCACGTCACTCATCTTCTACTAACTACTTTTTCTCATGACTATCATATATAATGACCCTAAGCCTTCTGGCTTCCCATCCAGGCTACCCACCAGGCAGGCGTCCCGTTTCGAAATGCCACGGACACTTCACACACTTCCCTTGTAAGCCTTCTGGCTTCCCATTGTAATCCCCTTGAAATGTTTGTTGAATGATTGTTTAATAAACTACTAACGAAAAAACTCGAATTCGTTGTTTCTAGTCTGGCTCAATCTTTTCTCAGATATTCTCATATTCGAGAGGAAGAGCGAGAAAATACGAACTCTGCTGTTTCATAACATCGTCTGTGCCTTCTTGTTCGAAAGAAGAAGGATGCGGCTTCCCGCACATTTTGTCAATAATCGGAGGGGAAGGAGGACAGACGCATGACTCTTTCACGCCGTCTGCGTTTCGCGCAGGACGTCATCTCTCGCTCCTTCTTCTGCTCATTCCCCTCCCTTCCCTATTATCGACGAAATGTCCGAAGAGCCGCTTATTCTGCCTGCGAAGTACAAAAAGACAAAGTACCGGACTGTCAAGGTAAGAAGCCTCGACGACGACGACTCATCCACTTTGACACGTGAAATCCACTTTGACACGTGGAAATGGACGTTTCGGAAATCGAACGAAGACGATTCGAAATGGGAATTGGAACTGCCGAATGGAAAGAAGATGAGTGTTGCTGATGAGGATAGAAGACACGTGGCAGAGAAGATTCTCGAGAATCAGTTGGATGGCGATGGAATTAAAATCGAAGAGCTCGTCGTTAAAGTAAGAGTCTTTCGTTTATTCATCCGTTTTCTCACGTTGACAGGACCCTTTCTTCTCTTTGGACAGTTTCCGTGGGGTAAAAGTGAAGACGATGGCCATAGAAGTCTTTGCGAAGCCTTATCATCCTGATAATCTACTTCCGTTCGTCAGCAATCACTTCGAAGAGTTTACAGTCATCGAAGAGACCGATGAATTGATGGAGGTTGTTATGGTTCGATGGGAATGGTGCTCCTTTTGTATCGAATTATTGATTTTCAGAAGTTGAACATTGACCATTTCCATTTGGCATTTTTATCTTCCGAACCGCCCGAACCTCGGTGGCTACCGTTCAAGAAATGGACTATACACCATTTCTTCCCAACTGGAGAACCGCTTCCAGACATAAACATTGCTGATTGGAAGCAGAAAATGATGGATTTAAAGCCAGGAGTTGGGTGTAGTTATCAGTTGCGTCGTGTGCATCCATCCAAAGTCACCGAACTACTCGAAGAAGCGGACGTTACGATTCCTGGAATTCAGAAGACGTCGTTCAGTGGATGGTAAGTGGGAGGAATAATAAGACGTGAAGGATTAGTTACAGTACCCTCCGCTACGTGGAAATGAATTCACAAGACGTCGTCATCTTTTCTCCACCAATGCCCTCCCATTTCCTCAAGCATTCTATTGTAATTCGAATAGATGATGGGAGTATGGTAAGTCTCACCGTTTCCAATCACTCTCTGATTAACACTCATTTCATATTTTGCAGAAGAAGTTCCCGTTCATTGAAAAATGCTTCCTCTTCTATCTTATGTTCCACTTCCGCTTCCTCTCCTCTATCCACAATTTCTTACTAATTCTCAAAAAACTCCTCCTCCCCAATCTTGACATTGAAAAGTACGACAAACTTTTTCTCAAAACCTGTTTCAGTTTTTCGATCTACTACTCATTCTTTTCTCTAACTCTTCTCGCACTCTTCTTGTTATTCTTCCCATTGGGAAGCTCCACCCTCAGCGCTATATTGTACATTGGCCTATTCGTTGAAACTCTTATTGTATTATCCTTTCCGTCATTCTTTTTGCTTGATTTTGTTAACAGAAAAGCTGGCCGATATTTTGAAAATATGCCACTAGTCCCTGTGCTGTTTTCTGCATGATTCAATATTATCGATACTGTATATTCAATGGCTTTCATCTCCTCCGCCAGCTTCGAGAGGACGATGAAGTTGGGCTGAAGGAGGTCTTTAGCATCCAATCAACATTGTGCATCTCCTGAAAAGAGCCAATATGCTCCCACCGCCACCAACGGCTGCGAACGTCGTTCCGCTGGTTTGATTTTCCCCACTACCTTTTTCTTTTTTTCGAATCAAAAACTTGTTATAAATAAATATTATAAAAACAAACTCGGCCTCTTCAAAATAGAACTACTCTTTTCCGAATGTTCATTTCCTAAAAATAACAAAAACTCGAAAGAATGTGTGAGTCGCGCGGCTCTTCTCCGTCGACAAAAGATCATGTCTTCGAGTTCAGCAGCTGATAAAATAGAACTGGATAGAATCGATAGTACTATGAAACTTTGCGATGAGCACAACAAAAATCTTCGTTCGACACTCGAAAGGAACACGGAAGCCGTGAAACAAGTCACCGAGCTGATGAGCGTTCGCCTCCATCAAATCACTCACAAAATGGCGGCGTTGATAACGAAATTCGACTCGGTGCACACAAATAATCAGAAGGTTCGGGGAATTGTTCTCTTTTGTTGTTTTTCAACGATGAAGACAAAAAATACCGTAAAAACTCTATTTTAACGGCATGCCGTTAAATTGTTCAACCTCGTGTTTTCAGTGCCGTTAAAAAAGGGGTGCCGTTCACTTAGGGGTGCCGTTATAATTTTCAATTCTGTTGCCACAGAAAACTTTTCCGATTTTCGATCTCTTGTTTACGACTTATTTGACTAATTTCTACGTAGTTCTACGTTGTCAATGGACGTTTTTCGTGGGAAATTGGTAAATCTTTGAGAAAAACGTTGAAAACTCCGAGGTAGCATGTAAAATATGGAGAAATTGTATTTTTTTTTCAATATTGAAATTGATCAATGAAAAACGACAATATGGAGGGTGCCGTTAAATAAGGGGTGCCGTTCATTTAGGGGTGCCGTTAAATTGTTCAACTTCATTTTTTAGTGCCGTTAAATTAGAGGTGCCGTTAAAATAGAGTTTTTACGGTAATTGATTCCAGTTAATGGACAAGGTTCGCGAGAAACTCGACGAAATCGACGCGCAAGAGATGGAAGCGAATCGGGAGTTTGACGAGCTCCGGCGGAAAGTGCTCGTAGTAAAACGACAAAAACGGGGTGTCGGGCTGGTGCGAAGCATCGGGCACAAGATCTACGACTACTGTATCAATTTGCTCGCCGCCGTCGGGCTCCGTGAGCCTGTCAAAAAATCGATAAGACAGGCGGCTTCGAAAAAGTGCAAGAACATCCCGCAAGTGTCGCGTTCGGAGCATGTGCTGACGCTGGTGTTCCCGCCGAACACGCGATCGGCGACGGCCCCGAACTCGACGCCGAACGAGACGAAGAAGAGGCAATGATTGTTTTTCTCATTTCTTCGCAATTTAATTCCAACATAAATGTTTTTTCAAACACGCTTCTTTTCATAGCTCTTTTTGGTGAGAAAACATACTAAATAACACAAAATCGGTGAGATTTAGAATGCGTCACCGGCAAGAGCTTCGGCGAAATATTCCTGAACATCTCTATCGCAGACGGCTGTGAAACCCGTCGGGGATCCACGGAGCTGTTCGGCCAGCGAGAAAACCATTATTTACCGTCTTCACATTTATTTTACTATCCTCTTCTTCTTACTTGTACACATTTTTCTCTCTCTAATTCTGTCTCTGTATCTCTACAGAGGTAACTAGTGGGGCGGCTTCGACATTTTTCCGGAATTCAACCGGAACACAAAATTACCTTTTTGGAGTGTTTAGCACAGTTCAGTCGGAAAAATAAGAAACATTTTGCATCCGGAAAAAAAGGAAAAAACAATTGTTTTCCGGAAACTGACAAGTTTAAAAAGAAACGATTTTTTTTTCGATAAAAATTTCCGATAATTAGACTATTTCAGTGAATCGCTTTGCAATAGACAATCTTTGAAAAGAGTTTGGCGGCGTGTTGAGCCTAGAAATCACAAGATGACATTGAAATAGATGGATAGAACAAGACATGAACAAGATCAAAACAAAGTGAGAACATGAAAAGTTGAGTGCGGGAAAGCGATGATAAAAATGAAGGGGTGAAGTAGATCAGAAGGGATGAGATGGTGGCGGAGGTGAGAACTGATTCATGAAGTTGGCGGGTGGCGGTTAGAAGATAAGTTTGAAAACTTGACATTAAAAACCAAAGACACAAAGTAGTCAAGTTTTCGAAAATAAATCACTACTCTATGTTTCGAAATTCGTCCATCCTGCGTTCATCTTCAATCCGAGACCTTTCTGTTTCGATAGTAATGTAGGACCAACTGGTTGAAATAACAAGTACGCTCATCGAATCGACATTTTTGACCCTGTAGATTTGCTCGAATCTATCGTCCGTGTGCGGGTATTTCGAGAGATATCGACGAATCGCCAGAAAGTCGGCGTGGTTGACACTCCAGAGATAGATCTTTCCAAGGTTTTCGCCGTGTCTTAGAGCGTTCTGCAATGAAACTTTGAAGTAATTTCGTTTTGATTCTTCAAGTCTCTAGACATATTCTACAAACACCGTTGAAGCCGCCAATAGAACACATTTCCATTCTTACCTCCACAATCAGTTCCATACATTGCACAGAAATCGACGGATTTTTCAAAGTGTAAGAAGTTAAATGGCCCATCTTATCGACTGGACACTCATCTGCTTCCAGATCCACATCCTTCGCTTGCTTCCAGTGCTCCATTTCAGTGAGCCGATCGATATTCTCGTGATTCTTGCGCAGCTTGACATTGAGGTACCCCAGTTGCCCCGGTTGAATACACTCGAGCAGTCGCCTATATTGCTCAACGCTTACGTCGACATCGACATTCAAATAGGAAATTTGAAGCTGTCGATTCCAATTCCCCTCACCGAGCCGATGGTGCAAGTTCTCAAAAAAAGCATTGACTGCGGCTTGATCCCGATCCGGTGCGTATCCGCCACAGAGGTACTCGATCCACAACCATCCGATGCGCAACTTTGGAATGCGAAACAGTGCCGCCAAATCAGAAGCGGCTAGTGAAATGCTGTCGGTGTTGTTGAACAACTTCTCTCGCTCGTTATACTTTCTCACACATCCCACCGGCTGCGCATCATATTCAATCAATACTTCTTTCAAATCATAGTCTCCCAATTCGACGTTGTATTTGGGAATACCGAGCTGCAGTACCATGAATGTGCTGTCCAATCGGAGAGTGACAATGCAAATTTCACTGTCCGATGTGTCGACGATATTTCGTAGTTTTCTGGAGCATTTTCGTAGATTTAACCTGAAATTTTTGAACAATTGGAGTATCTTTTAAAAAATAAATAAGTTACCTTGAAACAAAATCAGTATTTTCTACAATATTCTTCAACACATTCCATGGCATTTGGGAGAGCACTGGCAGCGGTTTCGACATTTGGAGAGCAATGAGCAGTAATGCGGACGAAGACGTTTACGAGTAGAGGGGTAACTGCGACGACGACAGGCAGATGCAGTGACGGTCGCACGTTCTATACGCACTCTCATTGCTCTCAAAGGTCAACCTCCCCCTTCCCAATCTCTCGTACATGCGGTGGCCTCATCTAGGAATATTGGTAGTTACATGGCAAGCGCTCACGACGACATTTCGTGGCGACTATTAACATCTCTTCTTACTAACCAATTCGTCTTTTTTAAATGTCGCGAGAGACCAAAAGACTCGCATCATTTGAGCGGCGGAGCGCTTTTGAGCAGTGCTCCCAAAGCTTCCAGGTAATTGGAGCGGAATAGCTGACTAAATGTGAATAGAAAGAGCTCGGTGGGAACTGATTCATGAAGTTAGAGGGTGGCGGTTAGAAGATAAGTTTGAAAAAACGCTAGACACTGGCACATCTGTTGCTTGAAGTCGTGACGAGCATGAATCATTTGATAGATCAGAAAGTTCGATAGCCAGCTTTCATGTTACAAACAACTACAACTCGGCTCTTCGGAGAATTTGTCCGCTCCGAAAAACTCTGGGTGGTCTCTCTCCTTCACGTATCCCCTCACGCCGTCTGCGTTTCGCGCATGGCGTCATCTCTCGCTCCTTCTTCTGCTCATTCCCCTCCCTATTATCGACGAAATGTCCGAAGAGCCGCTTATTCTGCCTGCAAAGTACAAAAAGACAAAGTACCGGACTGTCAAGGTAGAAACCCTCGACGACGACGACTCATTGGAAATCCACTTTGACACGTGGAAATGGACGTTTCGGAAATTGAACGAAGACGATTCGAAATGGGAATTGGAACTGCCGAATGGAAAGAAGATGAGTGTTGCTGATGAGGATAGAGGACACGTGGCAGAGAAGATTCTCGAGAATCAGTTGGATGGCGATGGAATTGAAATCGAAGAGCTCGTTGTTAAAGTAAGAGTCTTTCGTTTATTCATCCATTTTCTCACTTTGACAGGACCCTTTCTTCTCTTTGGACAGTTTCCGTGGGGTAAAAGTGAAGTCGATGGCCATAGAAGTCTTTGCGAAGCCTTATCATCCTGATAATCTACTTCCGTTCGTCAGCACTCACTTCGAAGAGTTTACAGTCATCGAAGAGACCGATGAATTGATGGAGGCTGTTATGGTTCGATGGGAATGGTGCTCCTTTTGTATCGAATAATTGATTTTCAGAAGTTGAACATTGACCATTTCCATTTGGCATTTTTATCTTCCGAACCGCCCGAACCTCGGTGGCTACCGTTCAAGAAATGGACTATACACCATTTCTTCCCAACTGGAGAACCACTTCCAGACATAAACATCGCTGATTTGAAGCAGAAAATGATGGATTTAAAGCCAGGAGTTGGGTGTAGTTATCAGTTGCGTCGTGTGCATCCATCCAAAGTCACCGAACTACTCGAAGAAGCGGACGTTACGGTTCCTGGAATTCAGAAGACGTCGTTCAGTGGATGGTAAGTGAGAGGAGTAATAAGACGCGAAGGATTGGTTACAGTACCCTCCGCTACGTGGAAATGGATTCACAAGACGTCGTCATCTTTTCTCCGCCAACGCCCTCCCATTTCCTCAAGGATGGTTGTATTGCAATTCGAATCGATGATGGGAGTATGGTAAGTCTCACCGCTTTCTATTCACTCTCTGATCAATACTTATTCATATTTTGCAGAAGAAGTTCCCGTTCTTCGAAAAATGCTTCCTCTTCTACCTTATGTTCCACTTCCGCTTCCTCTCCTCTATCCACAATTTCTTACTAATTCTCAAAAAACTCCTCCTCCCCAATCTAGACATTGAAAAGTACGACAACCTTTTTTTCCAGAGCCGTGTTAGCTTTTCGATCTACTACACATCCTTCTCTCTAACTCTTCTCGCACTCTTCTTGTTATTCTTCCCTTTGGGAAGCTCCACCCTCGACGCTGTATTGTACATTGGTCTATTCGTTGATATTCTTCTTGTATTATTCCTGCCGTCATATTTTTTGCTTGTTTTTTTAAGCAGAAAAGCTGGTCGATATTTTGAAAACATGCCACCAACCCCTCAGCGGTTTCCTGCATGATTCAATATTATCGATACCGTTTATTCAATGGCTTTCTTCTATTCGATACAGTATTTATTTTCACGGAAAGTGGCGCGATATCCCGCTTTCGGTGATGATTGCTCTTGTAGAGTGAGGAGCAGATTAATAAAATATTTCATTCAATTATTGAACAATCTTCTTTTAATTTTCACAATCTTGCAAGAATTCAACCTGCCCCCACCTCCGCTCCTCAGGCAAATCGTTTCGCATCTAATTCGAACTCTTGGAATCTATTTAACTCAAACGTTTGTCGAATCGAATCCGAATCTCATTACTGTCGGTGCAAAATCCATTAAAACGCGCTCTACTGCACTCCATTTTGGAGGGAACGTGAAGGAATTCAAACATGGTTTTTGGTGGCCGCGGCCGTCGGTTTTTTAGGCCATTTCGAAATTTTAATTTTTTTTTCGCTCGATTTTTCAATGAATTTCTCAATTTTCTTCCTATTTTATTCAATTTTTTTGTTTATTTTGTATTCATTTCCAATTATATGTTCATTTTAAATGGAAAATATGCTTTAGATAACAGAAAACGGGAGAAAAAAACGACAAGGCGCTAAAATGGACGAACAACAGGAACGAATTAATTAAAAAGGAAAACAAATGGACAGATGAGTTAAGTTATAGGTATTTATTGTGTTTAAGCAAAGATTTTCCAGAAAAATCGAACATTTCGTCGGAAATCAGTCGGAGAATGGAGCGGCGAGTGGCGGCGACGCACAAAATTCGGCGAAGCGAGCGAATATCTGAAAAACGAAATGAAACAGTGAGCATTATACTTTCGTGAAATTATCAGTGAAATACTGAAAAACGTTGCGGAACGCTTCATCCTCTCCTGCCAACATCTCGTTTTGTTCCGACTGAACATCCATTGTTTGCACCGAGTGATAGCGATCTTCACCAGCGTTATACAATGCTTTCCATCATTTTTCAACTAATCATTAAGAGAATCTCAGAAAAATCTAAAACCCACTGTTTCATTTCGTTTTTCAGATATTCGCTCGCTTCGCCGAATTTTGTGCGTCGCCGCCACTCGCCGCTCCATTCTCCGACTGATTTCCGACGAAATGTTCGATTTTTCTGGAAAATCTTTGCTTAAACACAATAAATACCTATAACTTAACTCATCTGTCCATTTGTTTTCCTTTTTAATTAATTCGTTCCTGTTGTTCGTCCATTTTAGCGCCTTGTCGTTTTTTTCTCCCGTTTTCTGTTATCTAAAGCATATTTTCCATTTAAAATGAACATATAATTGGAAATGAATACAAAATAAACAAAAAAATTGAATAAAATAGGAAGAAAATTGAGAAATTCATTGAAAAATCGAGCGAAAAAAAAATTAAAATTTCGAAATGGCCTAAAAAACCGACGGCCGCGGCCACCAAAAACCATGTTTGAATTCCTTCACGTTCCCTCCAAAATGGAGTGCAGTAGAGCGCGTTTTAATGGATTTTGCACCGACAGTAGATTAAGTCACTTTCGAAAGCGCGATCGCCGTGCGCGTCAGTGACACGTTGGCGCATTTGTTGAATTGGCAGTTGGGAATCTAATTCGCGAAAATTATACAATTCGAGCGTCTCTCGAATCTAATTGTAAAGTTACTCGAATTTATTTCAAGTGTTCTGATTCTGTCTGAGCGGTACTCGCATCTAATTTGGCTGGCGAAGGAGCAACTGACGCTCGAATTAGATTCGACAAGTTGTCGAAATAGATGTGACACGATTTGCCCGAGTCCGTCTTCTTTATCGATATTGTGTGCATCTCCTGAAAAGAGCCAATATGCTCCCACCGCCACCAACGGCTGCGAACGTCGTTCCGCTGGTTTGATTTTCCCCACTACCTTTTTCTTTTTTTCGAATCAAAAACTTGTTATAAATAAATATTATAAAAACAAACTCGGCCTCTTCAAAATAGAACTACTCTTTTCCGAATGTTCATTTCCTAAAAATAACAAAAACTCGAAAGAATGTGTGAGTCGCGCTGCTCTTCTCCGTCGACAAAAGATCATGTCTTCGAGTTCAGCAGCTGATAAAATAGAACTGGATAGAATCGATAGTACTATGAAACTTTGCGATGAGCACAACAAAAATCTTCGTTCGACACTCGAAAGGAACACGGAAGCCGTGAAGCAAGTCACCGAGCTGATGAGCGTTCGCCTCCATCAAATCACTCACAAAATGGCGGCGTTGATAACGAAATTCGACTCGGTGCACACAAACAATCAGAAGGTTCGGGGAATTGTTCTCTTTTATTGTTTTTCAACGATGAAGACAAAAAGTAATTGATTCCAGTTAATGGACAAGGTACGCGAGAAACTCGACGAAATCGACGCGCAAGAGATGGAAGCTAACCGAGAGTTTGACGAGCTCCGGCGGAAAGTGATCGTAGTCAAACGACAAAAACGGGGTGTCGGGCTGGTGCGAAGCATCGGGCACAAGATCTACGACTACTGTATCAACTTGCTCGCCGCCGTCGGGCTCCGTGAGCCTGTCAAAAAATCGATAAGACAGGCGGCTTCGAAAAAGTGCAAGAACATCCCGCAAGTGTCGCGTTCGGAGCATGTGCTGACGCTGGTGTTCCCGCCGAATACGCGATCGGCGACGGCCCCGAACGAGACGAAGAAGACGCAATGATTGTTTTTCTCATTTCTCCGTAATTTAATTCCAGCATGAATGTTTTCTCAAACACGCTTCTTTTCATAGCTCTTTTTGGTGAGAAAACATACTAAATTACACGAAATCGGTGCGATTTAGAATGTGTCACCGGCAAGAGCTTCGGCGAAAAATTCCTGAACATCTCCACATCCGACGACTGTGAAACCAGTCCGGAATCCACGGAGCTGTTCGGCCAGCGTGACAACCACTATTCAAATACCGTCTCTTCTTCTTACTTGTACACATTTTTCTCTCTCTCTCTCTCTACAGAGGTAGCTAGTGGTACGGCTTGCTAACCAATACCTGTAACAAGATGGAACGTGAAGAGATGCGTCGATTCCGGATAGAAAAATTGATTCCGGAATCCGGAATAACTCCAAAAATAAGCCCGGGAAACTCGAATTCAGTGGTCCTTGCAAAAAAATTCAATTAAAAAATCTGGAAACATTTTCCGGACAATTTCCTGACAGTTTTCCGGAATTCAACCGGAACATAAAATTATCTTTTTGGAGTGTTTAGCACAGTTCAGTCGGAAAAATGAGAAACATTTTGCATCCGGAAAAAAACAAGAAAAACAACTGTTTTCCGGAAAATGACAAGTTTACAAAGAAACGATTATTTTTTCGAGAAAAATTTCCGATAGTAACACTATTTCTGTGAAGCGCTTTGCAATAGAAAATCTAAGCCTAGAAATCACATGATGAAATTGAAACAGGTGGATAGAACAAGAAATGAACAAGATGAAAACAAAGTGAGAACATGAAAAGTTGAGTGCGGGAAAGCGATGATAAAAATGAAGGGGTGAAGTAGATCAGAAGGGATGAGGTGGGGACGGAGGTGGGAACTGATTGATGAAGCATATAATTTTGAAAACTTGACAATAAGTACCAACGATACAAAGTAGTCAAGTTTTCGAAAGTAAATCAATACTCTCTGTTTCGAAATTCGTCCATCCTGCGTTCATTCTCAATCCAAGATCTTTCTGTTTCCATAGTAATGTAGCACAAACCAGTTGAAATGAGAAGTACGCTCATCGAATTGGCATTTTTGACACTGTAGATTTGCCGGAATCCATCGTCCGTGTGCGGGTATTTCGAGAGATATCGACGAATCGCCAGATAGTCGTCGTGGTTGACACTCCAGAGATAGATCTTTCCAAGGTTTTCGCCGTGTCTTAGAGCGTTCTGCAATGAAACTTTCAAGTGATTTCGTATCGATTCTTCAGTTCTCTAGACATATTCTACAAACACCGTTGAAGCCGCCAATAGAACACATTTCCATTCTCACCTCCACAATCAGTTCCATGTTTTGCACAGAAATCGACGCATTCTCCAAAGTGTAAGAAGTGAAATGGCCCATCTTCTCAACTGGACACTCATCGGCCTCCAGATCCACATCCTTCGCTTGCTTCCATTGCTCCATTTCAGTGAGCCGATCGATATTCTCGTGATTCTTGCGCAATTTGACCTTGAGGTACCCCAGTTGCCCCGGTTGAATACACTCGAGCAGTCGCCTATATTGCTCAACGCTTACGTCGACATCGACATTCAAATAGGAAATTTGAAGCTTTCGATTCGAATTCCCCTCACCGAGCCGATGGTGCAAGTTCTCGAAAAAAGCATTGACTGCGGCTTGATCCCGATCCGGTGCGTATCCGCCACAGAGGTACTCGATCCACAACCATCCGATGCGCAACTTTGGAATGCGAAACAGTGCCGCCAAATCAGAAGCGGCGAGTGAAATGCTGTCGGTGTTGTTGAACAACTTCTCTCGCTCGTTATACTTTCTCACACATCCCACCGGCTGTGCATCATATTCAATCAATACTTCTTTCAAATCATATTCTCCCAATTCGACGTTGTATTTGGGAATACCGAGCTGCAGTACCACGAATGTGCTGTCTAATCGGAGGGTGACAAAGCTAATTCTACTGTCCGATGTGTCGACGATATTTCGTAGTTTTCTGGAGCATTTTCGTAGATTTAACCTGAAATTTTTGAACAATTGGAGTATCTTCTAAAAAATAAATAAGTTACCTTGAAACAAAATCAGTATTTTCTACAATATTCTTCAACACATTCCATGGCATTTGGGAGAGCACTGGCAGCGGTTTCGACATTTGGAGAGCAATGAGCAGTAATGCGGACGAAGACGTTTACGAGTAGAGGGGTAACTGCGACGTCGACAGGCAGATGCAGTGACGGTCGCACGTTCTATCCGCACTCTCATTGCTCTCCGGTCAAGGTCAGCCTCCCCCATTTACAATCTCTCGTAAATGTAGTGGCCTCATCTACAGGGTGGTCCAAAATTACCCGCACAAAAGTTTGGCCTAATGGTGTAGGGGACTGGAGCATTTTGGTGCGCCCAGAGTTATTATTTTCATTTATTATATTGTTTTTTAAAATTCTTCAAAACTTCATGTCTCAATGTTGTGCTTGAGCCAAATGGTAAGGGCTAGTATACACCGCACACCCATTTTGGACCTTCATCGCCGAGGTATCAAGGCATCGTCCATCGTTAAACGACTCGGAATCGCTCATAGAACGGTATATGACACCATCAACCGTTTCAAAGAGCTTGGATCTACTTGTGATTGCTCGGGCCGAGAAAGGAAAGTCACTGCTTTGGCTCCAGAGAAGATCAAAGCAGTCAGGGAGCGGATCAGGAGAAATGCACTTCGGAGCATTCTATCGATGTTAAACGAGATGAACATGAGCCGGTCGTCGATGAAAAGGACTGTCAAGACCAAGCTGGGAATGACCCCGTATCGCGTGAGAAATCCCGCCATTCTCTCGAAAGCCAACAAGGAAAAACGGCTCGTCAAAGCCAAAATGCTCCTTGCCCGGCACGCACTGGCACGGGCACTTGGTGACGGTGTTCTCCGACGAGAATTTGTTCACTGTAGAGGCCGAGTTCAACTCCCAAAATCATCGAGTGCTTGTTCAGGATGTTCAACAAGCTGCTGACAAAGAGCGGACCATTCACCGAGTTTCCCATCCGGCCGGCGTCATGGTTTGCTCAACTGGCACGTCTCCACTGGTTTTCATCGATCAGGGAGTCAAAATCAATAAGGAACTCTACATTTCTGAGATTTTAGAGAAGTCACTGCTCCCGTGGGCCCGATCTCACTTCGGAGGACAGCACTGGGTCTTCCAACAGGACGGAGCTCCTGCTCACACCGCGAAGATCACGCACAGTGGTGCGACACCCATCTGCCTGGGTTCATTCGCAAGGAGTAATGGCCGGCTTTTTCGAAAGATCTGAATTCCCTCGACTACTCCGTCTGGGGGGTTTTGCAGAATAAGGTCACCGCAAGGCCCCATTCAAATGTGGAAACCCTGAAGAAGACACTGCTCGAGGAATGAGACAATTTGTCCGTCGAGTACCTGCGTGCCACGGTGGATGCCTACCCCAAACGACTCCGAGCTGTGATCGCCCGGAAAGGAGGACGTGTGGAACAGGATTAGCCGATAAATAGTTGTTATAGTATGAACAAATTTTTTGTTGAGTCTCATCTCATTCTGACTTCTGGTTTTGGAAATATTCTCAAAATAGTTTGTGCGGGTAATTTTGGACCACCCTGTAGGAATATTGGTAGTTACATGGTAAGTGCTCATGACGGCATTTCGTGGCGATTATTGAACGTAACACCTCTTCTCGCTAACCAATTTGTCTTTTTTAAATGTCGCGAAAGACCAAAAGACTCGCATCATTTGAGCGGCGGGGCGCTTTTGAGCAGTGCTCCCAAAGCTTTCAGGTAATTGGAGCGGAATAGCTGACTACGAGAATATTAATTTTAAAAGACAATAGAAAGAGCTCGGTGGGAACTGATTCATGAAGATAGATCAGAAAGTTCAATTAGACGTCGGCGACACGCGGCCAGCTTTCATGTTACAAACAACTACAACTCGGAAAGGGCTCTTCGGAGAATTTGTCCGCTCTGAAACACTCTGGGTGGTCTCTCCCTCTCCTTCACGAATCCCCTCACGCCGTCTGCGCAGCTGCGTTTCGCGCAGGACGTCATCTCTCGCTCCTTCTTCTGCTCATTCCCCTCCCCTCCCTATTATCGACGAAATGTCCGAAGAACCGCTTATTCTGCCTGCAAAGTACAAAAAGACAAAGTACCGGACTGTCAAAGTAGAAACCCTCGACGACGACGACTCATTGGAAATCCACTTTGACACGTGGAAATGGACGTTTCGGAAATCGAACGAAGACGATTCGAAATGGGAATTGGAACTGCCGAATGGAAAGAAGATGAGTGTTGCTGATGAGGATAGAGGACACGTGGCAGAGAAGATTCTCGAGAATCAGTTGGATGGCGATGGAATTGAAATCGAAGAGCTCGTCGTTAAGGTAAGAGTCTGTCATTTGATCTTCAGCTTTCCCTTTTCTTAACAGGACCCTTTCTTCTCTTTGGACAGTTTCCGTGGAGTAAAAGTGAAGACGATGGCCATAGAAGATTTTAAGAAGAATTATCATCCTGATAATATACTTCCGTTCGTCAGCAATCACTTCGAAGAGTTTGCTGTGCGGATCTGGAAAATGAGCGATGAATTGATGGAGGCTGTTATGGTTCGATGGGAACGGCGCTCCTTTTGCATCTAATTATTGATTTTCAGAAGTTGAATATTGACCATTTCCATTTGGCATTGAAACAATGTTCCGAACCGCCCGAACCTCGGTTTCTACCGTTCAAGAAGTGGACTATACACCATTTCTTCCCAACTGGAGAACCGCTTCCTGACATAAACATTGCTGATTTGAAGCAGAAAATGATGGATTTGAAGCCAGGGATCGGCTGTAGTTATCAGTTGCGTTGTATGCATCCATCCAAAGTCACCGAACTACTCGAAGAAGCGGATGTTGCGATTCCTGGAATTCAGAAGACGTCGTTCAATGGATAGTAAGTGGAAAGGAATAATAAGACGTGAAGGATACGTTACAGTACCCTCCGCTACGTGGAAATGCATTCACAAGACGTCGTCATCTTTTCTCCACCAATGCCTTCCCATTTCCTCAAGGAAGGTTGTATTGCAATTCGAATCGACGATGGGAGTATGGTAAGTCTCACCGTTTCCAATCACTCTCTGATCAATACTTATTTCATATTTTACAGAAGAAGTTCCCGCTCGGCGAAAAATGCTTCTTCTTCTACCTTATGTTCCACTTCCGCTTCCTCTCCTCTGTGCACAATTTCTTACTAATTCTCAAAAAACTCCTCCTCCCCAATCTAGACATTGAAAAGTACGACGACCTTTTTTTTCCAGAGCCGTGTTAGCTTTTCGATCTACTACACATTCTTTTCTCTAACTCTTCTCACACTCTTCTGGTTATTCTTCCCTTTGGGAAGCTCCACCCTTGACGCTGGATTGTACATTGGCCTATTCGTTGATGTTCTTCTTTTATTATTCCTGCCGTCATACCTATTGCTTAATTTTGTTCTCAGAAAAGCTGATCGTTATTTTGAAGTTATGCCACCGCACCTTTGGCTGTTTTCAAAGTATCCAAAGTATCCAAAGTAAGTAAGATTGACAGCATCTCTCACCTTCTTTCAAGATTCTGGATAAATGTTTTCTGATTTCAACAAATTTTACCTCACGTATCCATTTGCTTCTTGCCTCCCCCCCCTCATTTCGCGGATGCTGTTTACTTCGACTTTCGTAAAGCATTCGATTCCATTCCGCATAACCTCCTCATACTCAAACTTCAATCTTTTGGCCTCGATCCCTCTCTCTGTCGTTGGTTTGATTCCTTTCTTGCTAACCGTGCTTCCTCTATTAAAATAGCCGACTTCTCCTCCCCACCCTCCCTCCGCATCACATCTGGTGTTCCCCAGGGCACGGTTAGTGGCCCGTTCCTCTTCTTACTTTACCTCAATGATTTGTTTGACCTCCTCCCCCCCGATGTTCACGCGTTCGCGTTTGCCGACGATGTTAAAATTCTCAGTTCTAATCCTTCTAGTCTCCAATTGGCCATTGACTCTATTGTTGAGTGGTGTAATACTTGGTGCCTCTCCCTCGCCGAACACAAAACAGCCCTCCTCCGTTTTGGTTGTAATAATCCCATTCATCCGTTTCATGTTAATCTATCCCCCATATCTAACTCCGATTCTGTTAAAGACCTTGGCGTGCTTTTGGATTGTAAATTAAGTTTTCGTAAGCACATACTCTCTATTAGTTCTACTGCTCTTATCAAATGCCACCGTATTCTCCACTCCTTCCGGTCCACAAATCCCCATTTTTATATTAAACTGTTTAATGCTTACATTCGGCCCTTCCTAGAGTTCAGCTGCCCTGTTTACCACCCCTCCTCCGCACTCCTTTCCAGCAAACTCGAGGCCCCCTTACGCTTCTTCACGCGTGCTATTGCCCAGCGCTGCAACCTTTCCTTTTCCTCCTATGACGACCGCCTTACTTCCCTCAACCAACTCTCCCTCTCCCACCGCCGTTTGCTTTCTATCCTCGTTACTTACCATTCCATTATCTCTGGTGAATCCCATTTCCCCTCCTGGTCCTCGTTTGTGAAACCCGCACGTTCGCCTCGTTTCCCTTACCTTTTAACATGTATTGGCCCCCGTACCCCTGCATTTCTCCACCGCCACCTCCCCCTCTGGAATCGGACAGCCCGCTTCTTTCCTTATAGAGTTTCGTGTCACACTTTTGCGCTGCGCGTGCGCCTCCTTCCCCGCGTTGCCCTTCTTCCCCCCACTTGACACACGACACTAGTGATGGTGTCGACAGTCATTTTATTTTCCTCTATTTCACTTTATCCTACTTTGCCTTCCCCACACTATACTTGTTGTTGTACTCACGCTCTCCTCGTGAGTAGTTTTGCTCTAAATAAAGATGATTATATGAAAAAAAAAAAAAAAAAAATCGAAACTCATGTGTCTTGCGGCTAGATTCAGCTCAATTCTCTATTCTTTTTGCGGTTTCATTCTCATTTTGAGACAAAATGTTGTCTGAAATTGACGTTTTGTTCACACAAGTTGTGAGCATCTACGGTGGGCCGAAAGGCGGAGGGCAAAACGAAGAGAATTGACACGGAATGACCATCGGATTCGAAAGGGAGATCGTCAACGTCCGGGGATCGACTCAGAGGAATCGCCAGAAAAATCGCAGGCAGAAAGTCCAATGAGTGGAGTGACGCTGGTGGTTCTTTAGATCTGATCTGTGCCGCCAACTTGTCACGATGCACAAACGCTGTAAGCGACACGAAGGTCCGAGAGACGATGAACGTTGTGAGCGATACTGCCCAGCAGACTTCCCAGAAGCTTCTGCGTCTGCTCGTCATCAAACTCTTCACCATCTCCAAAGTTCATAGACCTCAATGGCTCAATTGGAGACAACATGTTGCCTCAAAATGAGTAGGAAACCGCAAAAAGAATAGAGAATTGAGCGGTAGGAGCAACTGACGCTCGAATTAGATTCGACAAGTTGTTGAAATAGATGCGACACGATTTGCCTGATTGTGAGTCCGTCTTCTTTATGGATCACGTTCTCTAGACTCTAAAAACGGGCTTCTCTCTCAATCTGAACAGTAAAAAAGGTGGCGATGAATATTTTCATACTATTCCGTCCATCGGTCAAATGCCCAGTTTTCATTAAAATCCACTCGAATACATTGTTCTGGCTCATTGTTTTCTCGGATATTCTCACAAGCGCGAGAACGAACGAGAAAATGCAAACTTTTCTGTTTCATTGAGATCGTCTGTGTCTCCTTGTTCGAAAGAAGAAGGATTGCGGCTTCCCGCACATTTTGTCAATAATCCGAGGGGAAGGAGGACAGAAGCATGACTCTTTCATGCCGTCTGCGTTTCGCGCAGGACGTCATCTCTCGCCCCTTCTGCTGCTCATTCCCCTCCGCTCCCTATTATCGACGAAATGTCCGAAGAGCCGCTTATTCTGCCTGCGAAGTACAAAAAGACAAAGTACCGGACTGTCAAGGTAAGAACCCTCAAGGGCGACTCATTGGAAATCCACTTTGACACGTGGAAATGGACGTTTCGGAAATCGAACGAAGACGATTCGAAATGGGAATTGGAACTGCCGAATGGAAAGAAGATGAGTGTTGCTGATGAGGATAGAGGACACGTGGCAGAGAAGATTCTCGAGAATCAGTTGGATGGCGATGGAATTGAAATCGAAGAGCTCGTCGTTGCAGTAAGAGTCTTTCGTTTATTCATCCGTTTTCTCACTTTAACAGGACCCTTTCTTCTCTTTGGACAGTTTCCGTGGGGTAAAAGTGAAGACGATGGCCATAGAAGATTTTAAGGAGCCTTATCATACTGATAATATACTTCCGTTCGTCAGCAATCACTTCGAAATTTTTGCTGTGCGGTTCTGGGAAGTGACCGATGAATTGATGGAGGCTGTTATGGTTCAAGGGGAACGGCGCTCCTTTTGCATCGAATTATTGATTTTCAGAAGTTAAACATTGACCATTTCCATTTGGCATTTTTATCTTCCGAACCGCCCGAACCTCGGTGCCTACCATTCAAGAAATGGACTATACACCATTTCTTCCCAACTGGAGAACCACTTCCTGACATAAACATTGCTGATTTGAAGCAGAAAATGATGGATTTGAAGCCAGGAGTTGGGTGTAGTTATCAGTTGCGTTGTATGCATCCATCCAAAGTCGCCGAGCTACTCGAAGAAGCGGACGTTACGGTTCCTGGAATTCAGAAGACGTCGTTCAATGGATGGTAAGTGGGAGGGAATAATAAGACATGAAGGATTAGTTACAGTACCCTCCGCTACGTGGAAATGGATTCACAAGACGTCGTCATCTTTTCTCCGCCAATGCCCTCCCATTTCCCCAAGGCTGGTGGTATTTCAATTCGAATCGACGATGGGAGTATGGTAAGTCTCACCGTTTTCTATTCACTTTTTATTTAATACTCATTTCGTACTTTACAGAAGAAGTTCCCGCTCGGCGAAAAATGCTTCCTCTTCTACCACATGTTCCACCTCCGCTTCATCTCCTCTATCCACAATTTCTTACTAATTCTCAAAAAACTCCTCCTCCCCAATCTAGACATTGAAAAGTACGACAACCTTTTTTTCCGACCCCGTTTCAGCTTTTCGATCTACTACACATTCTTTTCTCTAATTCTTCTCACACCCTTCTGGTTATTCTTCCCTTTGGGATTCTCCACCCTCGACGCTATAGTGAACATTGTTCTATTCGTTGAAACTCTCATTGTATTATTCTTTCCGTCATACTATTTGCTTGTTTGCAGAGAATCTGGTCGATATTTTGAAGTTATGCCACCAATCCCTGAACTGTTTTCTGCATGATTCAATATTATTGAAAACAGGCCTCCAAAGTAGCGAAAGTTGAGTAAGATTGGCAGCATCTCTCACCTTCTTTCAAGATTCTGGATAAATGTTTTCTGATTTCAACAATCTGAAACTCATGTGTCTTGCGGCTAGATTCCGCTCAATTCTCTATTCTGTTTGCGGTTTCCTTCTAATTTCTCAGTGCAAAATTTGCAAGGAATTTGCGACTGGATTAGCAAGCCGAACGCAACCCCTGTGACGGTGGCAAATGACCGGCGAACGTGACTCGGTGAACCTGGGAAACTCGAAAACTGTTTCCATTTTGGCGATATGAGTATGCTGTTTCTGGCTCGCAAAAACAATTCCAAAAATGTGCACACTGAGGGCCGGTGTGCTAATGCAACAATTATTCCATCTCGATATAAATATAAGTTCCGCGTCTCGTCGTACTTTACGAGTGAAGGGTGGAGCTGCATCTCTGCAACTAGCGCGCCAGACTTTTGCCAGTGGCAGCCACTGGCAATCGCCGAAATAGCCAGTGCCAGTGGCAAATGCGTGGCAGAAGGATTTTGCCAGCCTGCAAATTTCTTTTTCCAGGCAAATTCCTTGCAAATTTTACACTGAGTTTGAGACAGCATGTTGTCTCAAATTGACCTTTCGTTCACACAAGGTGTGAGCTTCTCCGGTTGGCCGAATGACGAAGGGCAAAACGAAGAATGACCATCGGAATCGGAAGGGAGACGGGTAACGTCCGAGGATCGTCGACCCTCCAAATCTTTGGTCGACTCGAAGATCGGCAACTTTGCGTCGTCAGAGTCCAATGAGTGGAGTGACGCTGGTGGTTCTTTAGATCTGATCTGAGCCGCCAACCTCACGATGCAAAAACGCGAGCTCTCCGAGCTTCCGTCGATCATCGCCAATGTACTTTGGGAAGTTGTTCAGTCGTCGCTTGATCTCCCGAGTTCCGATCTCCTCCTCGTCGTACAAGAACATAAAACCACTGCGAATCCAGAACGCCTCGCTTTCCACATTGTAAGCGACACGAAGGTCCGAGAGACGATGAACGTTGTGAGCGATACTGCTCATCGAGCAGACTTCCCAGAAGCTTCTGCGTCTGCTCGTCATCAAACTCTTCACCATCTCCAAAATTCATCGACCTCAATGTCTCAATTGGAACCAACATGCTGTCTCAAAATTAGAAGGAACCCGCAAAAAGAATGTAGAATTGAGCGGAATCTAGCCGCAAGACACATGAGTTTCAGATTGTTGAAATTAGAAAACATTTATCCAGAATCTTGAAAAATGTGTCGAGAAAGGTGAGAGATGCTGTCAATCTTACTTACTTTGGATCCTTTGAAAACAGCCAAAGGTGTGGTGGTATAACTTCAAAATATCGACCAGCTTTTCTTTGAACAAGAACAAGCAATAGGTAGGACGGTAGGAATAATACCATGAGAGTTTCAACGAATAGAACAATGTTCAATATAGCGCCGAGGGTGGAGCTTCCCAAAGGGAAGAATAACAGGAAGAGTGCGAGAAGAGTTAGAGAAAAGAATGAGTAGTAGATCGAAAAGCTGAAACAAGTTTTGAAAAAAAGGTCGTCGTACTTTTGAATGTCTAGATTGGGGAGGAGGAGTTTTTTGAGAATTAGTAAGAAATTGTGGATAGAAGAGATGAAGCGGAGGTGGAACATGTGGTAGAAGAGGAAGCATTTTTCGATGAACGGGAACTTCTTCTGTAAAATATGAAATGAGTATTAAATAAAAAGTGAATAGAAAACGGTGAGACTTACCATACTGCCATCATCGATTCGAATTTCGATAGAACCAACCTCGGGGAAATGGGTGGGCATTGGCGGAGAAAAGATGACGACGTCCTGTGAATCCATTTCCACGTAGCGGAGGGTACTGTAACCAATCCTTCATGTCTTATTATTCCTTTACACTTACCATCCATTGAACGACGTCTTCTGAATTCCAGGAACCGTAACGTCCGCTTCTTCGAGTAGTTCGGTGACTTTGGATGGATGCATACAACGCAACAGAAAACTGCAGCCGATCCCTGGCTTCAAATCCATCATTTTCTGCTTCAAATCAGCAATGTTTATGTCTGGAAGCGGTTCATCAGTAGGGAAGAAATGGTGTATAGTCCACTTCTTGAATGGTAGGCACCGAGGTTCGGGCGGTTCTGAACATTGTTCCAATGCCAAATGGAAATGGTCAATGTTCAACTTCTGAAAATCAATAACTCGATACAAAAGGAGCACCATTCCCATCGAACCATAACAGCCTCCATCAATTCATCGCTCATTTTCCATATCCGCACAGCAAACTCTTCGAAGTGATTGCTGACGAGCGGAAGTATATAATCAGGATGATAAGGCTTCTCATAGACTTCTATGGCCATCGTCTTCACTTTTACCCCACGGAAACTGTCCAAAGAGAGGAAAGGGTTCTGTTAAAGTGAGAAAACGGATGAATAAACGAAAGACTCTTACTGTAACGACGAGCTCTTCGATTTCAATTCCATCGCCATCCAACTGATTCTCGAGAATCTTCTCTGCCACGTGTCCTATATCCTCATCAGCAACACTCATCTTCTTTCCATTCGGCAGTTCCAATTCCCATTTCGAATCGTCTTCGTTCAATTTCCGAAACGTCCATTTCCACGTGTCAAAGTGAATTTCCAATGAGTCGTCGTCGAGGGTTTCTACCTTGACAGTCCGGTACTTTGTCTTTTTGTACTTTGCAGGCAGAATAAGCGGCTCTTCGGACATTTCGTCGATAATAGGGAGGGGAGGGGAATGAGCAGAAGAAGGAGCGAGAGATGACGTCCTGCGCGAAACGCAGCTGCGCAGACGGCGTGAGAAGATTCGTGAAGGAGCGTTTCGGAGCGGACAAATTCTCCGAAGAGCCCTTTCCGAGTTGTAGTTGTTTGTAACATGAAAGGTTGCCGCGTGTGGCCGACGTCTAATTGAACTTTTTGATCTATTAAATATGATTCATGCTCCACGGAATAATAAAGTGTGCGCGCAATGCAATCGTGCTCCTCTGCTCCACAGTGGTCTGCGTCTCACCTGTTTTTCCGCTATTTCGGCTACGCAGCTTGAAAAAGTGAGAGAAATGGAGAGACGTATGCAGCAAAATTTGAATTTAATGCATTAGAGCCAAAAAGCGCGATTGCATTCGATGCCTGCACCGTGTTTCCGTGTGATCGTCACGACTTCAAGCAACAGATGTGCCAGTGTCTAGCGCTGAAAATAGTTTATCAAAATGTTAACAAAGAAATATACAGAAAAACGTGGAAAATATATCAATTGTCAACTGTGACTAGTTGGATTCGTTTCGCTTTCTTGGCGTTCGTCGCTGGCGATTGTTCACCGCCCACTGGCGGTTTCTCCGCCGGACTCGCAGCTCCTGTAGACGATGCGGTTTTCGGTAGTAGGGCGGTCTGTAGACAGTCGACGCATTCGCTGATTTCTCCACTTTCTCGACTTGTTCTTCCCTCTTGATCGCTTCCACTTCACTGGCCACCTGTGGAACATCTGCAGCAGTTGTGGCCTTGCCACGGACCACTGTTCTGATCAACAAGGTTCGCTTCAACCCGTGCATCGTCTAGAAGTGATACAACGAATTATCCCAGAAAATCAAACAAATAATGATCAGAAACCAACAGAGGGACCGGTTTTCAGACAGTTGTTATGAATTTTGATTCGAATAATAAAGTATTGTACAATTTATTGCGAAAAAAATACGGAAATGGGTTTGAGAATCTGTTAGTGTCGATGAGATCGTGTGTTCGAAGATGGCCCGCCACTGTTCGCTGGATTACTTGGCGTGGCTGGAAAAGAGGGAGCGTTCGATACAAATTTGGATACTCGCCGATACTATACCATAAAGATGAGCGTTGGGAGATTCTGGGGAAAGTCTGAAAATTCGTGAATGAAAAGACAACCATGCATTGCTTACACGTATGAAATATCAATTTATTTGAAAGTTTCTTCTATTTTTAAAAAAAGTTTCTTTCGGTTTTTCCTACTCACTAGCTGCCTACTCGAATTTGTTTTTCCTACTCGCTGCACATCCCCCCAATCTGAACAGTAAGACATGTGGTGATGAATATTTTCTTCATTGTCTTCCTTTTCTCTAATCCTCCTCGCATTTGTCGTTTATATCATTTTCATACTATTCCGTCCATTGGTCAATTACCCAGTTTTCAACGAAATCCACTCGAATCCGTTGTAATTATTCAGGCTCATTTTTTTCTCGGATGTTCTCATATTCGAGGGTAAGAACGAGAAAATGCGAACTCTGCTGTTTTATAAAGATCCTCTGTGTCTTCTTGTTCGGAAGAAGAAGGATTGCGGCTTCCCGCACATTTTGTCAATAATGGGAGGGGAA
Organism: Caenorhabditis macrosperma; assembly: GCA_963932285.1. NCBI lineage: Eukaryota > Metazoa > Nematoda > Chromadorea > Rhabditida > Rhabditidae > Caenorhabditis > Caenorhabditis macrosperma. The sequence goes on from OZ010622.1 coordinate 13,793,962, forward strand.
GGAGGACAGAAGCATGACTCTTTCACGCCGTCTGCGTTTCGCGCAGGACGTCATTTCTCGCTCCTTCTTCTGCTCATTCCCCTCCCCTCCCTATTATCGACGAAATGTCCGAAGAGCCGCTTATTCTGCCTGCGAAATACAAAAAGACAAAGTACCGGACTGTCAAGGTAGAAACCCTCAAGGGCGACTCATTGGAAATCCACTTTGACACGTGGAAATGGACGTTTCGGAAAACGAACGAAGACGATTCGAAATGGGAATTGGAACTGCCGAATGGAAAGAAGATGAGTGTTGCTGATGAGGATAGAGGACACGTGGCAGAGAAGATTCTCGAGAATCAGTTGGATGGCGATGGAATTGAAATCGAAGAGCTCGTCGTTACAGTAAGAGTCTTTCGTTCATTCATCCGTTTTCTCACTTTAACAGGACCCTTTCTTCTCTTTGGACAGTTTCCGTGGAGTAAAAGTGAAGACGATGGCCATAGAAGATTTTAAGAAGAATTATCATCCTGATAATATACTTCCGCTCGTGAACAATCACTTCGAAGTTTTTGCTGTGTGGATATGGAAAATGAGCGATGAATTGATGGAGGCTGTTATGGTTCGATGGTAATGATGCTCCTTTTGTATCGAGTTATTGATTTTCAGAAGTTGAACATTGATCATTTCCATTTGGCATTGAAACAATGTTCAGAACCGCCCGAACCTCGGTGCCTACCATTCAAGAAATGGACTATACACCATTTCTTCCCAACTGGAGAACCACTTCCAGACATAAATATTGCTGATTTGAAGCAGAAAATGATAGATTTGAAGCCAGGGATCGGCAGCAGTTTTCTGTTGCGTTGTATTCATCCATCCGAAGTCACGGAACTACTCGAAGAAGCGGACGTTGCGATTCCTGAAATTCAGAAGACGTCGTTCAGTGGATGGTAAGTGTAAAGGAATAATAAGACATGAAGGGTTAGTTACAGTACCCTCCGCTACGTGGAAATGGATTCACAAGACGTCGTCATCTTTTCTCCCACGGACTGCGGGCGCTAACAATTACTGCAAATGCGCTCTCTTCGAAATGTCTGGCAGCGTGCCAAGTTGGCAATGTGCCAGGTATTTATAACCTGGCCGTACTGTTAGAAAATGACAATATCCATTATTTTTCAGTTCAGCTGCTTCTTCTGTATTTTTTCCAACTTCGAAGTATCGAAAATTTCAGAAAGCCGCCTAGAAAATAAGCCGTAAAAAATGCGCTGTGTGCTTTCGCGTCGCCGTGTATGCACAGTTTCAGTTAGATGTGCAGGGAGAATTTGATTCGCAGGTCTCTGCGTCTCTCGTTTCTTTCGCTGCGTAGCGACTCAACGAAGAGCGCGTTTGCAGTAATTGTCAGCGCCCGCAGTCCGTGTTCTCCACCATCGCCCTCCCATTTTCACAAGGAAGGTTGTATTGCAATTCGAATCGATGATGGGAGTATGGTAAGTCTCGCCGCTTCCTGTTCACTCTCTGATCAATACTTATTCATATTTTACAGAAGAAGTTCCCGTTCTTCGAAAAATGCTTCCTCTTCTACCTTATGTTCCACCTCCGCTTCATCTCCTCCATCCACAATTTCTTACTAATTCTCAAAAAAATCCTCCTCCCCAATCTAGACATTGAAAAGTACGACGACCTTTTTTTCCAGAGCCGTATTAGCTTTTCGATCTACTACACATCCTTCTCTCTAACTCTTCTCGCACTCTTCTTGTTATTCTTCCCTTTGGGAAGCTCCACTATCGACGCTATATTGTACATTGGCCTATTCGTTGATATTCTTCTTGTATTACCCTTTCCGTCATTCTTTTTGCTTATTTTTTTAAGCAGAAAAGCTGGTCGATATTTTGAAGTTATGCCACCAACCCCTGAGCGGTTTCCTGCATGATTCAATATTATCGATACCGTATATTCAATGGCTTTCTTTTATTGGATACAGTAAGTTTCGGTTCTACGTGCCCGACGCCCTCGCCGCTATGCGTTTATTTCTTTGCCCGCGAATTCCTCTCGTACGACACTCCGTTTCTTACGAGCGCGCGCGGAGTTTAGCGAGTCGCCGCCAAGAGAGTTTTGAATTAGTTTTGAGTCTTGATTTTGTTTTTATCATTGTGCTAGGTTTTTAAAAGTAGTTTTTCTACTTTTTCTTGGAGTTTGAGCTCAGTGTTTAGTGATTTTCGTGTAACTCTTCGTTGTTTTGGCGCGTACACGATTCTGTGATCGTGCACGTTCTCAATAAACGTAAATTTACTTCGGATTCTTGCATTTCTTTCTTTTATTCTTTCGACCCGGGACTCTTGGTGTAAACCTTGAGCCAACTAGTATTTATTTTCACGGAAAGTGACGCGATATCCCGCTCTCGGTGATGATTGCTCTTGTAGAGTAAGAAGCAGATTAATATTAAAATTAATCCAATTTTCGAACAACCTCCTTGATGTAGTCCTTGATGTTGTTGAAAGCGGCCCATCCAGCTCGTATCCTGCTGTCGATCTCGAAGTTCAGGTTTCCGTCTTTCTGGAGAGTTCTTCCCAGGCACTTCATCTTATCGACGTCTTCGAGTGGCTCGTTGTTGACTTTTATCTGATCTGTGTCGGCTGCCCGATTTCTCAGCACTTTTGACTTCGAAGTGTTGAACAGAAGACCCGCAGGAAGGCACGTAGAAGCGATCGTTGAGGCTCTTCTGGAAGCGTCGGCGGGTGACTTGTCGATGAGAACCAGGTCGTCTGCGAAGAGTAGTCGAGATATTCGTACTCCATTGACTTTGATTCCCCAGTCTTCGTCGTCTTCTTCTGGTAACGGATCTGCTTCGTTGAGTAGCGACTGCAGTGCGATTGCGAAGAGTGCCGGCGAGGAGGAGTCTCCTTGTCGTACTCCTCTTTCCACTGGAATCTTCAGTTGCTTTCCTAGCATTTCCATCCTGCCAGTCCCGATTTCGTTCGATCTTCTGATTGCTTCGGCATACTGAGGTGGGAATCCAGCTTTGACGAATGCCGATTGCACCGTGTGCCAGTGTACTGAGTCGAATGCTGCTTCGAAGTCGATGAAAGTGAGTATGAGCGGTTGCTCGTACTCTTCGCACTTCTCCCAGAGTCCGGCCAGCGACTGGAGGTTTTCGGCGCAGCTTCGCCCTGATCTGAAGCGGTTTTGGGATTCGTCCAGGTATTCTTCGGCGACTGAATTATGTCTCCGAGTGAGAACCATTGTGAAGATTTTGCCGAGAAGCGAGAGGATAGAAATCGGTCTGACGTTTTTCATCTGCTCCGGTATGGATTCGTTGTAGCACCTCGTCAGATTCCTCGTGAGAGCGGGACCCCCGTGTACCAAGAGAGTAGCTGGTACCTCGTTAATTCCTGGAGCTGCTCCGGCCTTCGTCGAGGAGATTGCTGCGACGACTTCAGATTCGAGTATCGGAAGAGGATTCTTTTAAACGAAGGTCCGTTGGCCTGATCGAAGGTCCTTTGAACTGTTCGGAGAAGTGGTCTTTGGCCGCAGTTCGAATTGATTCCCGATTGGTAGTCGTTGCACCGTTGGGGAGTTTGAGTTTCGTGAACAGCTCACTCTTTTCGTTGATTCTCCGGACGGTCCTTTTGTGAGGTTTCCTGGATTCAATAGCCTCTCTTGCCGTTCTCCTTTCCAGTTGGCGAAGTCCGTCTTCACTGCTTCCCTTGTCCTTTTGGCAATGTCTCTCCTTTTCTCGTGAGAGGAATTTTGATCGAGAAATACTGCGGCTCGTTTGGAGAGGAGTTTCTCTGTGTCCGGAGTGGTCTTCTTGCGTATGGGGACGGGAGACTGACTTTGACTGAGGCAACTCTTGGCTATGTCCATGAGTTCCTCGTAAGTGGCGCTGTCGAGCTCGGAGGACCTTGCGACGATTTCAGCTTCTAGGGTCTCCTTGTCCGTCTTAGCATCCACTTTCTTCGGATCCTTCGGTCTTCTGGATCTCCGATTGATGGCTCGATTGGCAATCCGGAAGGTGACACGAACGATCCTCTGGTCCGAGAGGTTGTTCTTCGAGGTGTACGTGATCACATCGGTGCAGAGCAATCTGAGGGAAGTTTTTGACATTATGAAGTCTATCGTTGTAGAAGATTCGTTGTTGTCATTCCTCCAAGACCAGTACATCTTCTTTTTCTTCTTCATTCGTTCATTATTCTATAATTCTGATATTTTATTTAATATATTCAATGGCTTTCTTCTATTGGATATTTATTTTCACGGAAAGTGGCGCGATATCCCGCTTCCGGTGATGATTGCTCTTGTAGAGTGAGAAGCAGATTGATAAAATATCTCATTCAATTTTCGAACAATCTTCTTTTAATTTTCACAATCTTGCAAGAATTCAACCTGCCCCCCACATCCGCTCCGTCTTCTCTATGGACCATGTCTTCCGAACTCTAAAAACGGCATTCTCTCCCAATCTGAACAGTAAGTAATGTGGTGATGAATATTTTCTTCATTGTCTTCCTTTTCTCTAATCCTCCGCGCATTTGTCGTTTGTATCATTTTCATACTATTCCGTCCATCGGTCAATTACCCAGATTTCAATGAAATCCACTCGAATCCGTTGTTATTAGTCTGGCTCATTCTTTTCTCGGATATTCTCATATTCGAGAGAAAGAACGAGAATATACGAACTCTGTTGTTTTATTAGGATCGTCTGTGTCTCCTTGATCGAAAGAAGAAGGATTGCGGCTTCCCGCACATTTTGTCAATAATCGGAGGGGAAGGAGGGCAGAAGCATGACTCTTTCACGCCGTCTGCGTTTCGCGCAGGACGTCATCTCTCGCTCCTTCTTCTGCTCATTCCCCTCCCTTCCCTATTATCGACGAAATGTCCGAAGAGCCGCTTATTCTGCCTGCGAAGTACAAAAAGACAAAGTACCGGACTGTAAAGGTAAGAACCCTCAAGGGCGACTCATTGGAAATCCACTTTGACACGTGGAAATGGACGTTTCGGAAATTGAACGAAGACGATTCGAAATGGGATTTGGAACTGCCTAATGGACAGAAGATGAGTGTTGCTGATGAGGATAGAGGACACGTGGCAGAGAAGATTCTCGAGAATCAGTTGGATGGCGATGGAATTGAAATCGAAGAGCTCGTCGTTACAGTAAGAGTCTGTCATTTGATCTTCAGCTTTCCCTTTTCTTAACAGAACCCTTTCTTCTCTTTGGACAGTTTCCGTGGGGTAAAAGTGAAGATAATGGCCATATACGGCTTTAAGAAAAATTATCATCCTGATAATCTACTTCCGTTCGTCAGCAATCACTTCGAAAAGTTTACAGTCATCGAAGTGACCGATGAATTGATGGAGGCAGTTATGGTTTGATGGGAATGGTGTTACTTTTGTATCTGATTATTGATTTTCAGAAGTTGAACATTGACCATTTTCATTTGGCAGTGAAACAATGTTCCGAACCGCCCGAACCTCGGTGGCTACCGTTCAAGAAATGGACTATACACCATTTCTTCCCAACTGGAGAACCGCTTCCAGACATAAATATTGCTGATTTGAAGCTGAAAATGATGGATTTGAAGCCAGGGATCGGCTGCAGTTTTCTGTTGCGTCATATGCATCCATCCAAAGTCACCGAACTACTCGAAGAAGCGGACGTTACGGTTACTGGAATTCAGAAGACGTCGTTTAATGGATGGTAAGTGTAAAGGAATAATAAGACATGAAGGATAAGTTACAGTACCCTCCGCTACGTGGAAATGGATTCACAAGACGTCGTCATCTTTTCTCCGCCAATGCCCTCCCATTTCCCCAAGGATGGTTGTATCGAAATTCGAATCGACGATGGGAGTATGGTAAGTCTCCCCGCAAAAATGAAAACGTGACGAACTGTCTTAGTGGCGAAGTGTCGCGGAGCCTTCTATTCACACGGCGGTCAATCCCGACGTGAAATCAAACGTGCTCTTTTGAGAATCGCCAAATTGGCTGCTGTATTTAACTGAGTATCAAATGTCATGAACATATTATTCTTTTCATGGAGAAGTGATAATTGGCTCAGTGCCAAGAGTCGGCGGCTCTCAAGAGAATTTGCGTTTGGTTAAATTAATTTATTCCCACTCCTCCTCGGGGAGTACACGAGGCGTACGTAAATCGACACAAAAGGCGCGGCGAGACCAACAGAGCCGCCGACTCTTGGCACTGAGCCAATTATCACTTCTCCATGAAAAGAATAATATGAGTTCGCCGCGAGCGTGGACCTCGTTTTTGGCGTGAAACGTTTTGAAATTGTCTGCGTCTCTGAAATTTACGCGCTGCTTCGCTGTTTCGTTGCGGGACCTTCGCCGACACCGCGATTGCGGAGTCCACGCTCGCGGCGAACTCATAGTATTCACGCTTTAATAACCACTCATTTCGTACTTTACAGAAAAAGTTCCCGTTCATTGAAAAGTGCATGCTCTTCTACCACATGTTCCACCTCCGCTTCATCTCATCTATCCACAATTTCTTACTAATTCTCAAAAAACTCCTCCTCCCCAATCTAGACATTGAAAAGTACGACAAACTTTTTTTCCGGAGCCATGTTAGCTTTTCGATCTACTACACATCCTTCTCTCTAACTCTTCTAGCACTCTTCTTGTTATTCTTCCCTTTAGGAAGCTCCACCCTCGACGCTATATTGTACATTGTTCTATTCGTTGATGTTCTTCTTTTATTATTCCTACCGTCATACCTATTGCTTGATTTTGTTGACAGAAAAGCTGGTCGATATTTTGAAATTATACCATTACTCACTGAGCTGTTTCCTGCATGATTCAATATTATCCATCCTGCAAAAGTTGAAACTTCGGCGCCGACCGCGACGCAGCCGCCCACGCATGTTCTCGCCGCGAACACGCTAAGAAAAAGCTTTGTCTACAGTACTTTTCGTCGAAAAAACTATTTTCGCGACGAGAAAACGCGTCTGCGGCTACGTCGCGGTCGGCACCGAAGTTTCAACTTTTGCAGGACAGATAATATCGATATCGTTTATTCAATGGTTTTCTTCTATTCGATACAGTATTTATTTTCACGGAAAATGGCGCGATATCCCGCTTTCGGTGATGATTGCTCTTGTAGAGTGAGAAGCAGATTAATAAAATATTTTATTCAATTTTCGAACAACCTTCTTTTAATTACCACAATTTTGCAAGAATTCAACCTGCCCCCCACATCCGCTCCGTCTTCTCTATGGACCATGTCTTTCGAACTCTAAAAACGGCCTTCTCTTCCAATCTGGAGATGTGCAGCGAGTAGGAAAAAAAATTCGAGTAGGAAGCTAGCGCGTAGGAAACACGGGGGGCCAAAAGCGACGTGAGAAATTTAAATTTGAATTTCGCACGCTTTTGTATTTCACGGCGAACCACGATCGACGTCTAGTACACGGCGAACCACGATCGACGTCTAGTAGTAAATTTTTGCAACATTTTTTCGGGTTCGGCCACCTATCAGAAATCCTGAAACGTGGGCCACGCCCCTTTCGCAACCGCCGCGTGAAATTTTGCAACTCCGCCGCACGCAGGTCCGATTGGCGGAGTCCTCCCAAAAACGCATTTTGAACGCCCTCTTCCCCCTATTTTTCGGGCGAAGGACCTAAATTTATGACATGAATTTTTTTTTAAACCGTTCGAAAATTAATTTTGATGGTTTTGTTTAAAAAAAATTTGCAACTTTTAAGAAGTTTTTCGAGAAAAATGCGAAAAACCCTCGGGGACTAGGAAACGGTGTCTGGAGGCGGAGATTAAAAACGCAAATATGGCCTAGATTTTCCTCTAACACGTCGATCGTGGTTCGCCGTGTAGTAGTAAATTTTTGCAACATTTTTTCGGGTTCGGCCACCTATCAGAAATCCTGAAACGTGGGCCACGCCCCTTTCGCAACCGCCGCGTGAAATTTTGCAACTCCGCCGCACGCAGGTCCGATTGGCGGAGTCCTCCCAAAAACGCATTTTGAACGCCCTCTTCCCCGTATTTTCCGGCCAAAGGACCTAAATTTAGGACATGAATTTTTTTTTAAACCGTTCGAAAATTAATTTTGATGGTTTTGTATAAAAAAAATTTGCAACTTTAAAGAAGTTTTTCGAGAAAAATGCGAAAAACCCTCGGGGACTAGGAAACGGTGTCCGGAGGCGGAGTTTCAAAACGCAAATATGGCCTAGATTTTCCTCTAACACGTCGATCGTGGTTCGCCGTGTATTTAGAATTCGATGAATTCCCATGGACAGTGTCTTCCAAACTTTAAGAACGGCTTTCTCTCCCAATCTGAACAGTAAACTATTCCATCCGTCGGTCAAAGCCACTCATTGTCTGCCTTTTCTCTAATCCTCCTCGCTCGCGACGAACTCATAATATATGGATAGCATCTCTCACCTTTACCAACTCGCCACATGATTCAAGATTCTGGATAAAATTGTTTCTAATTTCAACATTTCTAAATATTATCCTCATTTCTCTAACTATTTCGAGCTGCGTGGCCAAAATAGCAGGAAAACTGTAGAGACGCTGTGGAGCGCAGGAACACGATTACATTGGATATCGATGCGCACTTTATGATTCCGTGGCGAAGCATCGTCATCCTAAATCGAAAGTGTTCTCACAATGGAGGGTATTTTTTCAATGCACGATGATCGGAGCATTGAGCAACCGATTGATGGAGATGACTTGGCCAAAAAAACGAGAGATTATTTAAACCAAGCAAAACCCAAAAATCTTTCCGAGAGCATAAAATAGTCATCAAAAAGAGAGGAAAGAATCCAAGATTCGCCAGACAACAAGGAAGAAACGAATTGTGAAAACAACAGGGATATTAGGCGTTAATTAAATAGGGACACAAAAAACTCGAGTAATCCCTATCGAAAGATACGAATGCTCTTGGAGAGGGGAAAAGGGAAGCGCTTGCTTGTAAATGGAGCGGAACTGTCAACTGTTGTCATCCGTTCAATTTACAGGCAAAAAGCAATAAAAGAAGACAGAAAGATATTCGAAACACGGGAAATTTAACTAAATTAATTGGCCTTCACTTTCTCCTGTCGGCTCTTTTCCAGCTGGAGGGCGATTTGTTGGGCAAGGAGGGTGAGGCGTTTCGTGTTTTCCATTACTTGCTCGTGGATGCTGACAGACTTGACTCCCATCACAACTTGTCCGAGCTTGCTGTCGATTTTGGCTCCTTCGATGCGATATGTTCGGATCAGATCGACGATTCAGCGTTCGGCCACTTCCTGGCTCATGTTCAACCGGCGGGCGAGCATCTCGATGGTGATGCATTGATGGATTCTGCAGAACATCTCGAATATCAAGAGTCGGGCAGATTCGCGGAAATCGCCAAGAACAGCGGTCAGGAAGAAGTCGTTGGAGAGCACTTCTTCGCACTTCTGTAGCATCTCCTGAGCCTCATCGAAATCGTACTTGATGTAGAGGCAGGTGAGGAAGTCAGTCACTGGGTCTTTGTAGCTGTGTCTCTCCTGAAATGTTGTTCGTACCTTTTGTCAAATATATTCAGAACTCACGATATCGATGACTTTGACGAGATCTTTCAGGCTGTTCTTCTGACGGCTCTTGCTGGTAATCACGACAACGAAGAGTTATCCAGCAGTTGAGGAAGAGTCTTCCTAAACATGCCTGAGGCTCGTGGTAAGCTTTTCCCACGTTTACCGAGTTTCTACATTTGAATGCGGCTTTTCTGCGGCCGGCCCATTTTACAGCTTTGGTTCATATTATTATTATGAGTTCGCCGCGAGCGTGGACTCCGCAATCGCGGTGTCAGCGAAGGTCCCGCAACGAAAGATTGAGGCAGCACGTAAATTTCAGAGACGCAGACAAGTTCAACACGTTTCACGTCAAAAATGAGGCCCACGCTCGCGGCGAACGCATAATAACAACGAAAAATATTGGAAAGGTTAAGCAACCGATATATCGCGATAGATGACTGATGACAACTCGAAAAATTCAACAAAAATAGTTTATTTGCGAACTAACATGGAATACCTAACTATTTAGAACCATCACTTCCGACGGTTTCTTCTCTGCTTCTTTACTTTTCTTCCAACTCTTCGGCGTTCGCGAGGACGACGTTCGGGTTCTGCTCCTGGACCGCAAGGAATTCTGAAATTTTTGGTGCAAACAATATCTTCGGAAAATACACTCACTTTCCGATCATTATGAAGACGCAGAAGAGCATCAAAATGAAGCAGGGGATGAAAACTTTCAGAAAAGCTGAAACTGGACGATTGAGTCGTATGTTAAAGATGAACCTACCATAAAGAGACTGAAGCTCCTCTTCATTCATCGTTTTCGAGCGAAAAGCAGAACATTTCTATTGAGAAATAATTTTCGAACTCGGTTACTGTAATCGTTACGAGACCATGCGAACATTTGGGATCATGCGCCTTTGAATACTGTTTCACTTTAAAGTACTGCGTATGACAAAATAACACCCTAATTGCACTATTTAAAACAACTTGTATGGTAAATTTTAGTTGTGAGTTCGAGAAAAATTCAAGATGGTTGCCCCCAGACAAAATAGTTAGTGTTTCATATTTAAGAGAAGCTGGTAGAAGCGAGAAGAGAAATAAAAGAGAGAGAAACAACAAAAAACAGTAACACATTTATCTGTCCCGCAGGAGCTGAAACTCACAAATTTATGGTATCATTAATCAGTGAGATCTGGCGGTCAATTATCACTATTCCCCTTTATTGCCAAAATCTCGTCCATCCTCGGTAAATTCTCTCCCAATCTGAACAGTAAACTATTCCATCCGTCGGTCAAAGCCATTCATTGTCTTCCTTTTCTCTAATCCTCCTCGCACTTGTCGTTTATATCATTTTTATACTATTCCGTCCATCGGTCAATTACCCAGTTTTCAATAAAATCCACTCGAATTCATTGTTATTTGGCTAATTCTTTTCTCGAAGATTCTAATATATGCATATTCGAGAGGAAGAACGAGAAAATGCGAACCCTGCTGTTTTATTAAGATCGTCTGTGCCTTCTTGTTCGAAAGAAGAAGGATTGCGGCTTCCCGCACATTTTGTCAATAATCGGAGGGGAAGGAGGACAGACGCATAACTCTTTCACGCCGTCTGCGTTTCGCGCAGGACGTCATCTCTCGCTCCTTCTTCTGCGCATTCCCCTCCCCTCCCTATTATCGACGAAATGTCCGAAGAGCCGCTTATTCTGCCTGCAAAGTACAAAAAGACAAAGTACCGGACTGTCAAGGTAGAAACCCTCGACGACGACGACTCATTGGAAATCCACTTTGACACGTGGAAATGGACGTTTCGGAAATCGAACGAAGACGATTCGAAATGGGAATTGGAACTGCCGAATGGAAAGAAGATGAGTGTTGCTGATGAGGATAGAGGACACGTGGCAGAGAAGATTCTCGAGAATCAGTTGGATGGCGATGGAATTGAAATCGAAGAGCTTCTCGTTACAGTAAGAGTATGTCATTTGATCTTCAGCTTTCCGTTTTCTTAACAGGACCCTTTCTTCTCTTTGGACAGTTTCCGTGGGGTAAAAGTGAAGACCATGACCATAGAAGATGTTGAGGAGAATTATCGTCCTGATAATCTACTTCCGTTCGTGAACAATCACTTCGAAGAGTTTGCGGTCTTCGAAGTGGCTGATGAATTGATGGAGGCTGTTATGGTTCGATGGGAATGGTGTTACTTTAAAATCGAATTATTGATTTTCAGAAGTTTAATATTGATCATTTTCATTTGGTATTTTTATCTTCCGAACCGCCCGAACCTCGGTTTCTACCGTTCAAGAAGTGGACTATACACCATTTCTTCCCAACTGGAGAACCGCTTCCAGACATAAACATTGCTGATTGGAAGCAGAAAATGATGGATTTAAAGCCAGGAGTTGGGTGTAGTTATCAGTTGCGTTGTACGCATCCATCCAAAGTTGCCGAGCTGCTCGAAGAAGCGGACGTTACGATTCCTGGAATTCAGAAGACGTCGTTCAATGGATGGTAAGTGGGAGGAATAATAAGACGTGAAGGATTAGTTACAGTACCCTCCGCTACGTGGAAATGGATTCACAAGACGTCGTCATCTTTTCTCCACCAACGCCTTCCTATTTCCCCGAGGATTGTGCCATTGTAATTCGAATCGATGATGGGAGCATGGCAAGTCTCTTTCCAATCACTCTTTAACTAACACTCATTTCATATTTTACAGAAGAAGTTCCCGCTCGGCGAGAAGTTCTTTATCTTCTACCACATGTTCCACGTCCGCTTCGTCTCCTCTTTGCACCATTTTTTACAAATTCTCAAAAAAATCCTCCTGCCTAATCTGGACATTGAAAAATACGGCCAGATTTTCTCCCACAGCCGTTTTAGCTTTTTTCTCTACTACACAGTATACTGTACAGTATTTTCTCTAATCGCTCTCACATTTGTCATGCTATTCTTTCCCACCTTTGTCTCAATGTGGAACATTATTCTATTCGTTGATATCGTTCTTGGATTATTCATACCGACATACTATTTGTTCGTGCTTGCTGACCAAATATCTAATCGATATATTGAATTTATACCACTATTCTGAGTTCGCATGCGTGAACCTCGATAAATTTTTTCCTAATTTCAACAAATCGCAACTCATTTGTACCGCATGCCGCTAGATTTTGCTTGATTCTCAACTCTTTTTGCGATTTCTTCCTATTTTTGACAACCTTCTCGTGTAAGGCGCTTTGACCTGATAACGACGATGGGAAAGATGACGTTTCAATTTGGATGTGAGAAGAATCAGTCAGGAACGAATGCGCAGAGAAAATTGGAAAAGAATCGGCAAAATCGGCAACTAACCTGCAGCTGATTTCTTCATTTCATTCATTTCTGTCAATTTCTTCTAGATAATTACTGACTTTTTGAAAAAATGATTCATCAAACTTTTGAAACAAAACATTTCTTACTAAAACGGTTTATTACTGTTTCTACTGAAAATTTACAAAAAAAGACGCGTCGAGATCAAAGTGGGTACGAGATTTTCGTCGAATCCGCCGGCTTCGTGATATAGCCCAGGAACTTTTGCTCCCTGAGGATTCTCCTCATCAACATCAGTCGTCCGCCTCGTGTTTCGGTGCGCTTCTCCACAGTGTCCACGTTGAGCTTCTCTTGCAGCTTGTAGGGGAAGTAGCACGGGCGGAAACTGTTCCGGTGCCACGGGCAGTTCCATCGGATGGCTTGGAAGCCGAGTGGGTTGAGGCGGAGCAGTTGTTGCATCTGGAACGACAGTAAGATTTTTTTCAAGCAAGCATTTTTCAAAAATCGACAAAATGAAAAAAATGGGTTCATTACTGAGAAATAACTAGAAAATATTGATTAAAACTTTTTTAAAAACTAATTCAATGCAATTTTTAACCAAAAAAACAAGAAACATTGTTGAAAACCACAAAAAACCATGAAATTCGGGCCGCGAAATAAATGTGTGTGTCGATTTACGAGACGAAGTTTAAAGGCGCACGCACCATTTTGCGCGCGGGTCTCGGAACGATTTCGCTTTCTCCGCTGTTTTATATTTTTATTCAGGCGAGGCCTAAATTTTTTTTTCTTTTTTTACGAATTTTTCAAAACTGCGAATATTTTTAAATATGTTTTACATATGTATAGAAAGCTCGGAATCTGAAAAATCGCTCAAATTATACCCTATGATCGTATTCTCTCGGATTTATCTTCATTTTATGCTTTCAGATGACGAAACGTCGTCCAAGCAACAAAAAACCGTCTGGGTTAAACAAATCGCTTGGAAATTCCCTTAGCAACGACCGGGAGAAAACAAGAAAGAGTCATCGACGTGCAAAATACGATGGGAACGAGATCGAGAACCCAGCGTTCATGGAGCACGAGACGAATCACTACATCGATTCAGTCACCGATGAGACGAGTCTGGAAGAGTTTCTAGCTAAAGCGGAACTAGCTGGAACGGAATTCACTGCGGAAAAGGAGCAATTCAAGATTATCGAGAAGTGAGTTTTCAGACCGTGTTAAATATTGATAATTGTTGTTAAGAAATTCAGCTGTCGTTGTTCCGACGAGAGTGGACTACCGTGCTAATCTTGATCTGCAAAAGCAAAATGAGCATAGACTCCGCATTCCGAGACGCCCAGCGAAAGAATTTTGGGACAACATGGAGGATCTCACCAAGTTGGAAAACGAAGCGTTTTTGCAATGGAGGTCCGACCTGAGCGAGCTGCAAGAGGCACGCGTATTTTCACAAGTCGTTTTTATTATCTTTTTTAGGTTGATGGATTGGTTCTAACTCCATTCGAAAGGAATCCTGACATGTGGCGTGAACTGTGGAGAGTTGTGGAGAAAAGCGACATTGTCGTGCAGATTGTCGACGCCCGCAACCCACTCCTGTTCCGGAGCAAGGATCTGGATAATTATGTAAAAGAAGTTGATCCAGCCAAGCAAATCCTTTTGTTGGTCAACAAAGCGGACATGTTGAGACCCGAACAGCTGGAAATGTGGATCGAGTATTTCAAAAGAGAGAACATCAATGTTTTGTTCTGGTGAGTTTTTATTATGAATTCCTTCACAATTGCAATGTTTCAGGTCTGCGATCGAAGACGTACTCGAGCCAATCGATGAAGAGAATGCTGATGTTTCTTCTCCATCCACTTCGTCGGCGAATCTTTTCGTCACCAGCAAGAACGAGCTGATCACCAAGTTCAAAGAGCTAGGACATGTATCGGATGAGCCCTCCGCAAAACCTGTGATGGTTGGAATGGTTGGCTATCCGAATGTGGGAAAAAGTTCTACGATCAACAAGCTTGCTGGTGGGAAGAAGGTTTCGGTATCAGCAACACCTGGAAAGACCAGACATTTTCAAACCATTCACATCGACAGCCAATTGTGCTTGTGTGATTGCCCCGGACTTGTGATGCCCTCATTTTCGTTCGGAAGAAACGAAATGTTTTTGAATGGTAAATTGTAATTGAGCTTTCGGAAATGAATTTTGGGTTCCAGGTATTCTCCCAATCGACCAAATGAGAGATCACTTCGGTCCGACGTCTCTACTGTTGTCGAGAGTTCCAGTTCATGTGATCGAGTCAATGTATTCCATCATGCTCCCGGAAATGGATACACCTTCCCCCGTCAATTTGCTGAACTCTCTCGCTTTCATGAGAGGATTCATGGCGTCATCTGGAATTCCTGACTGCTCACGAGCAGCAAGACTGATGTTCAAAGACGTTGTGAATGGAAAACTGATGTGGGCAGCAGCTCCTCCAGGAATCGATCAAGAACTGTTCGATACATTCTCTTATCCGGAAAAGAAGACTCGTGACATTGGACGTGTGCAGATGGAGAAGCTAGCAAAACTTCAGCTGCTGGAAGGAGACGAGCTGAAAGGCTCTATGTTCGATTCTCAACATTTCTCAGGATCTATTGGAGTTGCTCACGTTAAGGATTCTAAAGCTTTACCGCAAAGGATAGGAACAGTTGTTCCATCGGGTCCGATCGAATCCAACGGGAAGAAACACTTCAAAGGCAAGAAAGACAAATTGAGGCGGATTTACAATGAATAAAGCCACCGTTGTTATTTCATATTTTTGCTTCTTATTCTTGTTCGGTTACTGGTTTCCACCCAGCTCATATTTCTTTCCCTTATCCGCCATTAATTTATGTTTGCAATAATTTATAGTCCACAGGTAAACATGGGCAAGATTATGAAGCCTGGAAAGGTCGTCCTCGTCCTCAGAGGAAAATACGCCGGACGCAAAGCCGTCGTCGTCAAGCAACAAGACGAGGGAGTGTCAGACAGAACTTACCCACATGCCATCGTCGCCGGAATCGACAGATATCCACTCAAGGTAAATGGAAAGTTTCAGATTTCTAACATAATTTGATCAGTCTTGTAGGTCACCAAGGATATGGGAAAGAAGAAGATCGAGAAGAGAAACAAGCTGAAGCCGTTCCTTAAGGTCGTCTCTTACACCCACTTGCTCCCTACCCGTTACTCCGTCGATGTTACCTTCGATAAGGCCAACATCAACAAGGTAATTATCTATTCAGATTACGGTAGTTTTCTGGATTTCCCTATTACTACAAAATATCATCATTTTCATTTGCAGGAGGCGCTCAAGGCCCCAGCCAAGAAGAGAAAGGCCCTCGTTGAAGTCAAGTCCAAACTCGAGGAGCGTTATAAGACTGGAAAGAACAAGTGGTTCTTCACCAAGCTGCGATTCTAAGCCACTGTCTCCCCTTGTTTTGTTCTGAATAAATGTTGTTACATATTCCCGTTTTCCCAATGCTTGAACAAGCGAAATCATGTAATACTGCATAGTTTAATACGTGAATCGACAAAATCTTAATGTTTGCAAGCGGAGAGAACAGAGGGCGACCAGACGGCACGAGCGTCGTGTGACCGCCGAGAAACAGCGAGCGTCGCGGAGAGGGCGCAGAGAAGACCGCGTATCTGGGTCTCGCAACGAGCGAGGCTACGATGGGAGGAGCGCTGCGTGTTAGGTGCGGTGCGTGCGTCAGCGTTGTTGCGGTCCTTTTCGGTCAAGCGATCAGCTTTATACATTTCCAGTCTGCGATTTTTTGTGATGTTTATAACTTGACGCAACTTTCAAATTTTTGCTAGTTTCTACTTGTTAAATTCGCTGGCTTCATCTGCGGCCTTGGTGGCACCTTTTTGGCCGCCATGGCCTGCTGTTTATCCGAAGAGGCTCGCGAGCAGAAGCGAATAAATCAAGAAATCGAGAAGCAGCTTCAGCGTGACAAAAGAAATGCTCGAAGAGAACTCAAACTACTTCTATTAGGTGAGTTTGTGGCTCGTTTCTAATTTCAAACCGAAAAAAACACCTGGGCGGCTAGACTAACCATTTGACGCAATATCGATTCGCGCGCTCTCGATTCCACCTGAACCTCAAAACTCGCCGAAAAAAAGTCAGTTGGTCACAATGCGAAACAAAAAACAGATGTCTGGAATCGGACGACTCCCCCCCCCCCAACGAATAACTTTCGCTATCAGTCCCCCCGTATCAGTTCTTCCAGTTCTTATCGCACCACACCCTGTCCTTATCAGTCACCCGTTCTCAATAACAATGTGATTGCTTTCTGGAACACCGTTCCACGCCGAAAATCACTGATAAGCAATTTCCGGTGTTTTTTCAAATTGTTTCGGTGTCACGTTTCCGGTATCGTTTCGAGTATCAGTTTCCCTTCGCTTATGGTTCCCATCCGTTGCCGTTCGTTCCGTTGGCGCGTTTCCTCGATGCGGCCCGTGTGCCGGATCACTTTCCGAAAAACCCCTCACCGGGACAGTTTCCGGTCCCTGCCATATTTCCCCTCTGCCTGTGTCTCTTGTTCGTCCCTCCCTCTCGTCCCGCGTCGAGGGTGCTCTAATATGTAGAAAATGTGGCGCTCACACGCATATATCCCCGAAACCCCCGCCGTCCGTCCGCCCGTCCGTCCCCATATACACACACATATAGATATGTGTACGTATATAGCATTTGCATGGTAAGAGAGAGCGAGGGGACTGGTGGATTGCCCTCAGCGCCGTCAGTGCGTATCGATCGGACGGCCGCCGGCGGCGACGACGACGAGAGCCGCAGAAAGAGAGAGAGAGAGAGAGCCGAGCGAGAGAGAGAGAGAGATACGAGTGGTGGTGTCGTCTCATCCGCAAGCACACTCACTAGCGAGGCACTGGTGCGCGCGCGGTTCCTAGTGGCGACTAGTCGGGGGGCCGGAGGGTGGAGAGAAAGAAGAGGACCCGGCGGAGAGAGCATCAGCAGCTGTAGCAAAAGCAGCAGGAGAGAGGGCACTGTGAAGCGCCAGTCGAGTCTTGTAGAGGGCCGAGAGAGAGGAAGAACGTCCCGCATCCCGCTCCCTCTCCTTCTCTCGCGCGCTTTCTCTGTCTTCCCATCTCTCTCTCTCTCGGAGGGCTCCGCGCGCAGTGCTGCTGCTGCAGTGAGTGAGTTTGAGTGTCTGCGAGTCGGCCCCCCTGCCTCTTCCCATCCTCTTCTGGTCGCTGC
This sequence comes from Caenorhabditis macrosperma, assembly GCA_963932285.1. Lineage (NCBI taxonomy): Eukaryota > Metazoa > Nematoda > Chromadorea > Rhabditida > Rhabditidae > Caenorhabditis > Caenorhabditis macrosperma. The sequence continues at coordinate 13,811,964 of OZ010622.1, forward strand.
TGCTGCTGCTGCTGCTGCCGTGGTGTGTCTGAGCGTTGGGGGGGGGGGGGGGTGGCCCCCAGTCGACGAGACGAGCGGACGAGTGTGTGTGCGCGCGCGTATGTGTGAGTGCGTGCGTTTATGCGCGTGGGGGGAGAGGAGAGAGACAGAAAGAGCACAAGAAAGAGCACAACCTAATCAGCGCAACCAACCAACCAGCCAGCAGCCACGCACAGCCAGAGGAAGAAGAAAAAGAAGAGGCAGCTTCCCCCCGCCATAAGAGAGGGAGGAGAGACACAGGGGGTCGGCCAGAGCAACTAGATGAATTCACATACAAATGACTAATGGACATGAGTTGTATGCAGTGCAAATTGATTTCCAACCCCAAATTTGTGTGTGGGGAGGGCTCTTCCTGAACCCGCCGCCGCCACCCACTGCCTCATTCTCTCTCGCGGCGAGAAAAAGGAAAGGCTCTCATTTGACGAGATAAACGCTGTTGGCGCCACTGGGAGGTGTGGGCTATCGCCGGAAATTCGCGCGATTTTCGAAACCGAAAACAAGGAAAGAAACAGGGGAACCGGAAATTGAGGAGGAACTGGAATGAACACTGGGGGAACTGTAAAAGCGGTATTTTTTCTAATCACAGACGAATCGATGGTGTTATCTAGGTTTAAGAGTATTCTAGCTCGCCCAGGCTGTTGGAAACTGGTTTGGAGTGCACTTTTCTCGACCGGATGTTCAATTTCTGCTCTTTTCAGGGACTGGAGAGTCCGGAAAGTCGACGTTCATCAAGCAGATGCGAATTATCCATGGTCAAGGATATTCCGACGAAGACAAACGAGCGCACATCCGGCTTGTGTATCAGAACGTCTTTATGGCCATCCAAGTGAGTCTTTACTGCGAAATTGAAAAAAATCTGAACGTCTCGTCGCGTCGCCTCGAAATGATCTTTGTCGCATTCGGTTCTGTTGTGACGGCTACAACTTCGTAGGTGATAGCCCGTGTGTGGCTGTCACCTGATAACACCGAAATTTGTGGTTAGTAGTGGTAAATAAAATAATTGGCGGATTAGTCGACTCTCGGGGGAGCCGTGGCGCGCGCCAAACCGTCAAAATATCTCTAATTGCTGATTCATCGAAAAAGAAGGAGAAAAAGAAAACGGAGTTTGTGCCCGAGACACTGTAACAATCGTTTCATCTTTCAGTCTATGATTCGGGCAATGGATACACTTGGGATACAGTTTGGTGATCAATCCGAAGAACTCCAGGTTTGTCGACGTTCCACTTCGAAACAAACCTCTAATTTGTCGCCCAATTTGTAGGAAAAAGCCGCTGTGGTGCGGGCAGTTGATTTCGAGTCAGTGACGTCTTTCGAAGAACCCTACGTGTCGTATATCAAGGAACTATGGGAGGATTCTGGTATTCAAGAATGCTACGATAGGAGGAGAGAATATCAGCTCACTGATTCGGCCAAATAGTGAGTTTTCTTACCGCGACACGTCGTCTCCAACTCATTCGAGTTGACTTCCAGTTATCTCTCCGATCTCCGACGGCTCGCCGTTCCGGACTATCTTCCAACTGAGCAGGATATCCTGCGTGTTCGTGTGCCAACGACCGGTATCATCGAGTACCCCTTCGATTTGGAACAGATTATCTTCCGGTTTGTCGCCTGAACGCTTTCGTTCGAATTTCGTCATCGTTTCTTTTTTCAGAATGGTAGATGTGGGAGGTCAGCGATCAGAAAGGCGGAAGGTGAGAGAAACTAATCAAGATTTCATGGTCTAAAATTTCTATTTTTCCAGTGGATTCACTGCTTCGAGAACGTAACATCAATCATGTTCCTGGTGGCGCTGTCAGAATACGACCAGGTGTTAGTGGAGTGTGACAATGAGGTAATTGAAACATGCAAATCTACTGAAACTTGAACACATCCTGTTCCAGAACCGAATGGAGGAGTCGAAGGCGCTTTTCCGAACGATCATCACCTACCCGTGGTTCACGAATTCGTCAGTCATACTGTTCCTGAACAAGAAAGATCTCTTGGAGGAGAAGATTCTCTATTCCCATCTCGCAGACTACTTCCCAGAATATGACGGTAAGCAAGACCCGCGATTCGTTACACATGCTAAATTTCGTCTTATTTCAGGACCACCGCGTGACCCGATTGCAGCCAGGGAGTTCATTTTGAAGATGTTCGTAGATCTGAACCCGGACGCTGACAAAATCATCTACTCCCATTTTACGTGCGCGACTGGTGAGTGTTTGGTTGACTCTAGACTGCTAATGATTTTTGGAGATGATTTCAGATACGGAAAATATTCGGTTCGTGTTTGCCGCCGTCAAAGACACAATCCTCCAGCATAATCTGAAAGAGTACAACTTGGTGTGAATCGGATGAGAAAAGAACAGAAAGAACTCACGTTGCCTCCCCTTCTCTCTCTCACTGGGTCGAGTGAGACACCACTACCTAGGAAACATTTTCTTGTACTCCTTGTCCCCTTCTTTCTCTCTCCCTCTATCTCTCTCTCTCTCTTTCCGTTCTTGTCTCCCCCCCCCCTCTCTCTCTCTCTCGAAGTACTATTTGAATGTGGCAAATGATTAATGGATCGGTGAAACGCTCTTACTTTCTTTCTCTCTGGTTTGTTCTTACAAATTGTTTATCTCAGAGCAACAAAACTTTGCTGCACTCTATGTTCCTCTCTTTCTCTCCCCCCACTCTCTCTCCCTCTTTCGCTCCAAAACACCACCCTTTTCTTTCTCCAACAACAACAAAAAAATAGTAAAAATTCAAAGTTTTTTTCAAAAACCGATACTGGATAAATAGGATATCTGACTCAAAATCTTATTTCCCTCCATCCTCTCTCTTCCTGTCCTGCCCATTTTATCACAAAAAGTCGGTTTCATAGTTTTCCTTTTGTCTCCTCTCTAAGTGGTAAAAATCTAATTCTTCCGGCGTCTCTTTTACTAGTCCCCCCCCCCCCCCCCCCCCACTTCCTCCTCATACCACCTTCAATACCGTTCTCTGTTTTCCTTTTGTCATCCTTCTTCTTTTCTTCATCTTCTTCAAATCCACAGCCCACAAACCGCTTCTTTCGATTAAAAACACATTTTCGTGTTGGACATAGAGTTTTTTATTATGAGTTCACCATATTTTCCTCGAAAACTATCGGCTTTTCCTCGTCGAAAGTCTGGCGAATATCGATTGCTTCCCCTCCCCCCTCCTCAATACGTCTTCCCCCCACCCCCTCTTGTACCCCCGTTTTTCTTTATCAAACTAACCCTTAAAATCTCTTCTTTCTTTGCTGCTGAATTGTGAGCAAATCAAGTGTTTTCTTTTTCATTATTTGAAAATCTTTCTTCATCGATTGTCATTTTCCCCCACTTTTTTTCAACTGAGAAGCCGCCATTTCTTTTTTCCATCCACACCACCCCCCTCACCATCCTTTTTTTTATATTGACTATTTGCGATAGTTTTTAATTTCATATTTATTTTATTAACATTGAACCCCCATTCTATGTAAATGTTTTGTGGACAAAAAAGAAATGGTTAAAATTAAAAAACACATGTCTTTTTTTATTTCCTGCAGACATTGCCATCTGGACGTAAAGCACCTGCTCCTAGAAACGAGCAGCACGTGAGCTCCAAAGGGGCTTTCCCGAGAAGTCGACACAACTCAGCAGGAGCAAAAAAAAATGAACGCGGCGCACTTGTGTGTGTGTGTGCAAAGTGACATCTCTTTCATAATTTATCTCTCTCATCGCGCCTCGGCATTACTCTCTGATGCCTCAATTTATATTTGTTCTCTCTTTTTCTTTTTTTTTCTCCCTTCACTTCTCTTCCCAGTTTGCGGCCAGCTCGAGCGCGAAGTGATACGAACGCAAGGGATTATCAATACTGATAACTTGCAGAAATCGATAAATATTTTGAAACTCAGGAAAATTATGAAATTCATGGATTGCGGCGAAACTTTCGCAATTTGGAGCAATTGTTAACAAAGGCGAAATTTTCGAAAATCGAAATTCGTCGTCACTTTTTGCAAAGTTTGGAACATGGTTTTTTTCAAAAATAGGGATTTTTTCATTTTTTTTTCTTATTTACCAGGAAAATGAGAAAATCAGAAATTCGCCTGATTTTGCACACAGTCGATCGATAGGGTGACATCACCGTTTTTTAGGTGCCGCCCGTAAATCGACACAATCGAATCGGTCGCGGCGAGACCAGTTCACTCTGCGTCTCGTCGGCGCGTGCGCTCTCTCGCTTACTTTCTGACGCACACGTTGACGATTTTTTTCTTTTGAATTTTCGAACTTCACGCCTTCGAAGTGCATTTGCACTATTTTCGTCGCTTTTTTCTTGGCTTTTATCCAATTTATGCTCGATTCTTACGTTTTGCAGAACACAAATGGACTTCTCTGAATTAACGGACGCCCAACTTCGCGAGACTCTCAAAGAGCATGGAATGAACGTCGGTCCTATAGTTGCCTCCACTCGTAGAGTGTATGAGAAGAAGCTTTTGAAGATGATCAATGGCGGTACGTGTTTTTTGACGTTTTTCACATCGAACACAAATTATGATTTCAGAAGGGCAAGACGTCTCGGTTCTATCTGAACTGAATGGCTCCCAATTGAGCAGTAATGGAAACGGCGCCGATGCGCGAAGAAACGCTAGCCCTGTCTACGACAACGGATCACCGACGCCAGTTTTTGAGGATGCGCTCGCAGAAGAGCTCCACGAAGCATCAGATAGCGACGACTGCGAAGAGTCGATGAGATTCCTCACCGAAGAAGAGATGGCTGCGGACAGAGCTGCCGCTCGTCAGTCATCACAAAAACGCAAAGGAGGCATCTTCGGATCAGCTGTTAGTATCGTTGCTTCATATTTTTGTACAATCAGTTTTTTCAGCTTACATTCGCAGTTCTCTTCGTCACTATCGCCGTGTTCGCATACTTCTTGCTCGAGAACGTCGAAAAATTGAAGCTCATCCCTGAGCCAAAGTCTGATGATGTCATTTAATGGCAATCAACTTCGGTGTTGTCAAGGCGCATACTAAAAAAATTTTTACTTCTACAATTGCTTCTTCATTCTCAAAAAATTTCTATCTCCTGTTGAATATTCTGATGAATCTAAATCTTGCGGAGCTTTTTAATCATCTCCCATTTTTGCACATCTTCCAAGGTCTCGCGATTTCCCGTTTTAGTTGACGATTTTGACGATTTGACGGCGTGCACGTCCCTCTTCTTTCTTTTCATTAATTTATTTTTGTGCTCTCTCCCTATTCCATTTTCCCCCCAGTTTAAGTTATAGTAAGAACTCGATGAAATAAATGGCTCCAAAGTGAGTTTCATCACTCATCCTCCTGGCACCTCAGGGAGCGATACGCCCCAGTTTCCCTTTGCCGAATTTTATAGCCCATCAACCAACACACACACACCCAGAACCCTAAAATGGATGAGGAGGCGTGGCGAGTGCGCCGCGAATGATTTAATGACGAATCTGAGGACCGGTATAAAAGCGACGGGGTGGCTCTGGCGAAACTTATTTCAATTGCCTTTCGCCTGCACACCACCACCCGAAAAATGCACAGCTGCGTCCTGCTGATGCTACTCCTCGTCTTCGCAGACGGTAGGTTCTATACACTTTTTCTCTCGAGCAATCCTTTTTTTTTCAGTCTTCGCCACTCAATCGCCCACCTTCGATCGACAAGATCGGGACTATCGGCCACTTCAGGTAATTTTTCGAATTCTCTGTTCTTCACTTTCCACCTATCGTTTTTCAGTTCGGCAAGCGCGATGGCTACCGTCCCCTGCAATTCGGCAAACGCGAGTACCGACCGCTGCAGTTCGGCAAACGGAGCAGCGCCAACGGAGCCGCCGTTGTGCTCGAGCCGGTCTGGGAATGGCAATAACCGAACGACGCGCCGCCGCCGCCGTCACCGAACGTCTTCGTTTCCAATTCATACCCCTCTCTTTACAAATGTGTATAGTCAGTTGTACACGTTGATTCACTTCATTCCATTCACAGACAGTCGCCAATGAATATTTCAAATGTTAAGAAAAAACGGAAATTCGAGGAGGAGAAGGTGGTGTTGTTGTTATTTACACAACAAGAATCTGTTCAGTAGGACACAGAATTCATATCTCAAACACTATCTGCCTCGTCCGCAATACGTGTCTCTCTGTGTGTACGATAGGAAATGGCGAGTCAGGCGGACAAGTTGTTTGTGTATACATTAATGTATACACTGCCGCACGCTGGACATAAACTGAAAATCAAAATTAAAAAGCAGTACAGTGAAATTGAACAAAAAACTGGCTTATTATCTTGTTATGAACAATTTATTTCCCTTTCTATATAATTGGTTCGACAGATTCCAGACGAATACTGTTCTCTGCTGAAATTCAGTTGTTAAACTTAAAATTGTATCTCCTCCATAATTTTTAACTTTAAAAGTCGTTCGACCTTTTGGAAAATTTCTTTAGAAAACATTTCAACTCTTCCTTCTCATTTTCGAGTTATTTCTGAAAATTGCGATTTTTTGTAAATATCTCGAAAATAAGATGGAAAAGTTGAAGTTCTACTGGAGTTTTGCGGAATCTCCTTACGGTCATTTTAATACCTTGAACGACCTTAATAGTTAAAAGAGAAGGAGGGAGATTCAATTTGAAGTTTAACAACTGAATTTCAGTAAAAAAACAGTATTCATCTGGAATTTTTCGAGCCAATTAAATGAAAAAGGTTATCAATTGTTGTTAACAAGACAATACTCCCGTTTTTGTTCAATTTTACTGTACAGAAACTGTTTTTTCAATTTTCGTTTTCAGTGCAAAATGCAAACTGCCACCATAAAAAGTTCTGCGCCAGCCACCTTGGCGCATAGTTCGCGCGCGCGGCTGAAATTGATTTTTCCCGGCCAGCTATTCGGTCGTTCGACAATTGAATTTTCGAAGCTTTTCCAGAGTAACTCGGCACGGGACTGCAGGTATTTCGTCGAGAAATGTCATTATCAGGACATCCATGGATGGATTTGGTAGTTTTAATTTACAAACTTATTTATCACTAAAATTTCAGTATTATCCAACTCCAGGAGTGCTGCCTGAAGTACCCGACGACGAGAAGCTTCTGGAACAAAAGGAAGTAATCACCGAAGAGAAGCTGGTGAATCGGTTCAAGGAACTTTACGAGATCTCGCCAGAAGTGCGGATCACCTGCCCGGGACGTGTCAACCTAATCGGCGAGCACATCGATTACCATGACTATGGCGTTTTCCCAATGGCAATCAAAGCCTCGACGACAATCCTCGCCGCCAAAAACACGACCAACAACATCGTTATTACCAACTATAACGGCTGGTACGAGGGGTGGTCGTCCGATCTTCCGTGCGACTGGAAAGGTTCCTCGTCGCCGAAATGGCACGAGTACTTGCTCTGCGGCTGGAAGGGAGTTCTGGATTCGGAGGGACACGAGCAATTCGGCATCAGCATCCTCGTCTCGGGCGAAATCCCAGCGTCTGCTGGCCTTTCGTCGAGCTCCTCTCTTGTCTGCGCCTCCGCCCTCGCCACGCTCTCTCTTCTAGTTCCTGATCCGTTTGGTCATATTTCAAAGTGAGCTTGTTCTTATTTATTTACTTGAAATTCGCACGTTTCTTTTCCAGAGAGAACTTTGCTCAGCTCTGCGCGAAAAGCGAGCCACTCATCGGAACGCTCAGCGGCGGGATGGATCAGGCGGCCGAGGTGCTCGCGACGGAAGGATCCGCCCTTCGGATCGACTTCAATCCGCTTCGCTTCAGAAACATTAGTCTTCCGGAAAACGCGGTCTTCATTGTGGTTGCGTCGAACATCGAGATGCAAAAGGCGGCGACGACGTATTACAATGAACGAGTCATCGAGGGCCGAATTGTGGCGCAGATTCTCAAGAAGCGGTTCTCGTTGGAGGAGTGCAAGAGTTTCCGCTTGAAGGATGTGCAGACGCTGAGCAAAAAGACGTTTGACGAACTCCTAGAAGTCGTCGAGACGCTTCCAGAAGCGGTGAATCGCGAAGGAGTCGTCGAGTTGATAGGCGCTGAAAAATTCGAAGAGTGCCTCACAGAAAACACTCGCTCGTGTGAGTCAAGAACATTTCTTCTTCTCTTGACAAGTTTGTGTACCCCATTTATTTCCAGTCACTCAATTCAAATTGCGTTCTCGCGCCCGTCACGTCTTCAGCGAGGCGCGTCGTGTCGAGCAGTTCGTGGCGGCGTGCGAGCGAAAGGACATTCACGAAATGGGCCGCTTGATGAACGAGAGCCACCGCAGCTGCGCCCTGGATTACGAGTGTAGCTGTGCGAAACTCGACGAGCTCTGCCGCTTGTTTACGGATGCCGGCGCGTTGGGAGCTCGGTTGACGGGCGCTGGATGGGGAGGATGTGCCGTTATGCTGTTCACCCCCGAAAAAGTGGACAGTGCCCTCGAAAGATTTCCGGTTTTGTTCGTGTCGAAGCCGTCGCAAGGAATTCAACTGCATCGTTATACAACTGATTAATTACATGTACAGAACTTTTTATCATCTGTGTTGGTGGTGAGAGGGGCGGTGGGGGGACCAATTGCAAATAGATTGTAAATGAAAAAATATTTGAATTCAAACAATAAATTAAACCAAAACGGAGATGACAAAAGATATTTAGAGAGACGAGCAAAGAGCACGGGAGAGAAGGAGAGAAGAAAATAACGCAACTTGCACGACGAATTGGGCAACTAGACATTACGTCGGACATTTCGAATGGCTGATTATGGAAAAATCAAAGTAATGGCGCTCTTAGAATCGTCCCTGAGTGGCCTGGTTGAAGGCGGCTCCGGCGGCTGCTTGAGTGGCAGCCGAAGCAGCTCGTTGCACTCCAGCGTCCGACATGACTCCGTTGGTGAACTCTTGACGAGCCTTGTCGATCGAGAATCCGGCTCCGCGGTAGAGGCGGTGGACTTTGATGAGAGCGGTGACCATTCCAGTGAGAGCCACGGTGAATGTGATGGCCGACACGAGCATCAGAAGAGCGATTGGTACAGAGACTGAAATATTGTGTTGTTAGGAATTGGATCTTCCGATTCAGTGAATGAGAACTTACCACTGAAGGTGTCCAGAGCGTTGATCCATCCGCAGGCGTAGGAGGAGAGACCGAGGGTCTGGACGAAGGTGAAGATGCAGTGGAAGAAGAGCACGAAGAAGAAGACCATGAAGTTGAACGACGAGTCGTTTCGGAACGCCTTGTACACCGGTCGGAACCAGAAGAGGAACGAGCACGGCGAAAAGAGCGCCAATTGGATGCACGCCAAGAACAACTGACCGACGGATCCGTGCGCCCAGATCATGTAGAAAAGTGAGGCGAAGACGTTGATGACGAGAGCGAGAACGTAGACGAGGAACACGTAGTAGGCGAAAGTGACGGTTTTTTGGAATTGTACTGGAATCTCGACTTCGATGTCCTGATAGAAGCACGGCTCGATTGGAATGATCGTGGGGAGTGGCGGCCAGTTGTGCGCTCTCGGCGCATTATTCGGAGCATTTGTGTTCACTGAAATCGTTATTCGTCAAGAAGGTTGTTGCTGTTTTTTTTTTTTGAGAGGCGTGGACTTACAGTTGTTCGCCGCGTTCTTCTGCCTTCTGTCCAACTCCTCTTCTCTCATCCGCAGCTCTTGGGCTCTTCGCTCCAGCTCCTGTTGTTTTCGGAACAACTCGTCGTCCATCCCCGAAGACTTGTTGCCGAAACCACTGGCGGCGGCGGCAGTCGGCTGCAAAAAAGAAGAAGAAGTATTTTGTTGTTGTTATCGATTCGGAGAGGCTTGAATGAAATGAGGGGCCAAACACACATAGACACACACTCGCAGAAAAAAAAACTAGGATAATGGTTGGGTGTTTTTGAGAGGGCGACGGGGCACACGCGCGTGCGCGCCTCTACACTTGCCTTCTAAGGCTTTTCGATTAATCAATACGTTGCAGCAGCGAATAACGCCCTCAGGGGGGCTCTTAGGGCTCGGAATGAAACACAGACCTGATGCGCAGTCGGCTGAGCATTTGATGAACCGGCTCTGTTGGCAAACGGGTTGAAGTCCTCGTTGACGTTGCCACTCGGCGCCGCCGGAGTCGTCGTCGTCTTGGCCGGTGGAGGAGCCTAGAAGCAGATTCGTTGTGATGAAAAGAGCACAAAACTCACCGCGAACGGGTCGGCGAACGGGTTGTCCGACATTGCTGGTTTCTCTTTTGATGTTAACCCTGGAATTCGGAATTTAGATTTTTGCGGAAATCGAGAACTCGCAAGTTTAGAGGCGGACGAAAATAATAAATATATATTCAACAATGCAAATCAAAAGAAAATAGGAATAATGGGTGGGTGAATGGGTGCAGTCATGATTCAGAGAATGCGTGCCGAAAAACAAAAGAAGCCTTCTCGAGGCGAGCGCTGCAAAGTTTATAATCAATATAGTGTTACGAAATGCATAAACAAACGAAAATTGGGCGGCTGTGAGATCGATAAGCGTTGTGTGGCATCGTGGAGGGCAAGGAACATTGCAAGAAACATTATGAGTCATCAGCCACAAACTACAGACAATTGTGTTCTAATCTTATCAAATACGAATTAGTAATCGCATAGTACTTGCACTTGCTATTCTCGCAATGATCTCGTTGTCTGTCTGAACTAGAAAAGGTCAAGTTCGTGAGAGTGCTCGCGGCGCGGAGCACTGGTCTTTTCGGTCGGGGGCGCGACACCCAGTGTCACAAATTGCCAGGTGGCGTCGCGGCGGCGTCGTTTCTCGATTCCCCCCGGAGATGGATCGACGAACGGAACGTGAAGAGAGCGGGGGGGGGGGGTTGGACAAGAAAAAGAAGAAAATCGGAAAGAGCGAGAAATGCGCGAACATGTGTCAAACAGGGAGAGAGTGGGCGCTGACGGCGGCGAGCGGGCAGAGACGCAGAAGCGGCCGCCGTCGCTCTACGTCGCGCCGTCGCGCGTCTCGCCGGTTCGAGTGCTCTCTCGTCGGCGCGTTTCATCACTGCCTGCGCGCGCGCTCTCACTCTTTCTCGCTCCCCCCTCCCCTCCTCCTCCTCCCCGTTTCCCGTCTCGCGACGACCATTCGTCGTTTTTCCCTTTTTAAGCACCCAATTAATATTTGTCTGTCTCGCCGTGACGCGTCTCTTCTCTCGCGTCGCGCTCACTCTATCCCTCTCTCTCTCTCGGCTTCTGATTCTCTCTCTCTCTCCTGTCCCTCGCACCCCTCCCTCAATACCAATCGATACTAGATGCAATAATATCGAATTACTCCCCCCCCCCCCTCCCACCTCTCCCTTTCGCTTCCGTTCTCTTCACCCATCGAGAAGACCGTCAGACGCGCATCCATCCTCTCTCCCCCACTTGCTGACTGCTGATATATTCGGCTATTCCCATGAAGATATTATGGGAGAGTGATTGGCAAGGAGCCAGGATCGAACAGTCGATCACTCATCTTGCGTGGATTCAAAATGTCGACCGCGCCGAGCACGGCCTTCTCGGCGTCGGCACCGACACCGGCTCCGTCGGCGTCACGCTGACCGACTACAAACCGACGCCCGACGACTTCGCGCGCTACAATTTCAACCTTCGCGGGCACCACAACGCCATCAAAATGGTCACTTGGAACAAGAGTCAGTCGAAGTTGGCCTCGTGCGACGCTTCCGGCATCATCTACGTGTGGGTGCGCAACGACGATCGATGGTCCGTCGAGTTGGTCAACGATCGCGGCGTGAAAGTGAGCGATCTGAGTTGGAGTCCGTGCGGCGGATCGGCGCTGATTTGCTACGAGGACAACTTTGTGCTGATCGGAAGCGCAAACGGACAACGCGTGTGGAGCAACTCGTTTCCGGCCGCCTCGTCGGTGACGTGCGGCGTTTGGGCGCCCGACTCGAAGCAACTGGTTCTCGGCTTCTCGACGGGAACAATTCAAGTGCTGTCCGGTCAGGGCGCCAACATCACCGAGCGAAGTTTCACCGAAGACCGTCTCACGCAAATGGCGTTCTCGCCGCTTCGCGAGAAGACCGACGACTGGACGCTGGCGATGCTCACCGCCAGCAACAAGGTGATCATGATCTCGGCGTACGATCAAATCAACTCGCTCGTCTATCGCTCGCCGTTCCAAGTGATTCGAATGCAGTGGAACACGGACGGCACGATTCTCGGCATCATCAACTCGAACAACGAGCTCGTCATGGTCGACATGTACTGCCGTGTTATCCATCGCGAGCGGATCGCCGTCGCCGAGGCGGATAAGAAGCTTACGGCGTTCACGTGGGCTCACAACGGCAATGTGGTGATAATCGCCGCCGGCGGCTGTTTATCAGTCGGTCGGATTCTGTTCGGCGTGCCTTCCTTGTTCGAAATCGTCACCTATAACGTGTGGCGGATGATGGGCAGCAGTTCGAAGCGCGTCGACAGGCTTCCGATCCCCGTCAAGGAGATGAATGCGTTGCGCGAGCTCGACCACCACGTCATCAGGGTGAGCACTCGATAATCCCTCGTTAATCCCGCGATATTATATCTCTTTCTTCGTTTTCAGTGCCGAATCCCTAGAACCCAGGAATTATGCTCTTTTGTGTGCAGCGTCGTCGAGGCGCGCTGTTATTGCACTATCCGGCCGATGGCTCGGGGGAGCCACACGTACGTGTTGTGCTTCGAGCACCTCGGCGGGCTCGTCCCGCTGCTCGTCGGTCGCCAAGTCAACCGATTCTTGCCGCAATTCCAAATCTTCCTCTATCAGTCGAATCAGCAGTCGGCCGCGATTGCCGGTTCTTCAGCTCAAGTCGGTAAGTTGATGTGTCGCTTCGAATGATCATCATCTTCTTCTTCTCCCCTTCTACAGAAGACGTCAACTCGATGGTTCGCCATTCCAACGGTCGCAATTCTCTTTGGCGCCGCAGCAAACGACAGATACGGGCACTAATGTCCAAGTACGTTGACCCTCTCCGTCTCCCTTTCGCGTTCTATCTTTCTCAAACAAAAAAAAACCCACCCTTCTCCTATTCTAATCGATAACCGGTTCGGAGTGACATCAGCGCGGTTTACAGGCACGTCCGACCAACAAGACCCGATACGCGACTGTTGCAAGTTTCGTCGAATGTCTGGTGCACGCGATTCAACATCTCGTCGCTGGCACCCACGCTGTTGCCGTCGTTCTTGGGACAAGTCGTTTACAAGACGTCGGTGCTGCACTTGCAACCGCGCCAGATGACCATAGATCTTGCGGTGCTAATGAGGAAAGACGGCAAGGAGCTGTCGGAAGCGTCAAGTTCGCGGGTGGACGCGAATAGTCACACCGGCCACTCGACCGAGCAGGGCTTGACGTCGGAAGAGCGGCAGTTCTTCGAGAAGGTTCTCGCCGAGTGCCTCTCGCTTCGCGAGGCGATGAGCTCGTCGAACTTTGGAAAACCGCGACAAACGGCGACGTGTCAGCCGTCGACCTCGAAACGCGACTCGTCGAATCAAACGACGCCCGTCAGTTGTCGAACGACCGAATCGAAACTCGACGTGACGAGTATGGCGAGCTCGGTGAGCACTTGGCACGAAGAGTGCGAAGCGTTGGCGTTCATCGATGGCGACGACGATAAGGCGCTGCTCGTGCCGCAGTCGAAGAGCGGCGGATGGGCGATAGAGAAGGCGAACAAAAAGGACGCCGAAATGATACGAGCGCATGTCGACAAGCTGGCCTCTATTGCAGAACAACTATCGAAACGGCATGGAGACTTTAATGTGGTTTGTTTCGTCTTTTCACATTAAATTCGGAATCGAATCAGTGTGTTTTCTTTTTCAGAAAAAAGACAAGGCATCTATCAACAAGATGCGATCGCAAATGAAGACGTTGCTGCGACGAGTGAACGAGATCGAGGAGAAGGTGGCGAATAGCGACGTGAAGGCCGAAGTGCGTCAGCTGTTGGGCACTCTGGAAGAGATGAAGAAGGCGTTGGGCGAGGGAATGACGACGGCGTTGAAGAACTCGCGCCACGATTCGCCCTTCAAAACCGAAACAATGTCGAATAAGACGCCCTTCTGGAATGAGCACAATCAAGTGTATCAGTTGGATTTTGGCGGTAGAGTCACTCAAGAGTCGGCCAAAAATTTCCAGGTTTGTAAACTATTGTGAAATGAATTGTCTTTTAACAAGCCGCGTTTTCTTTCCAGATCGAGCTGGACAGCAAGCAAGTTCTGCAATTCGGCAGAATAGAAGGCGGCTCGTACACGCTCGACTTCCGATACCCGTTCTCCGCGTCGCAGGCGTTCGCTGTCGCACTCGCCAGCATTACGCAACGATTGAAATGAAGAGACGAAGAGAAAACCCCCAGTTTATCCCGAGTATATCATGAATCCCATCACTTTCCATTTTTCTACCTGAACGAGTTCGACCAGTTATAATAACGCGACTACAACGAAAAAAGTACTACTCTGTGTAGGTACAAACATGGTACATTGTCTTCCCCACCCATCCGATACGTTTGAATTTTTCTCTGTGATTCGAAACCCCCCTTCTACACTTTCTTGTATACCCCCGTGTCTCGGACAGTTGTTGCTCGAGACGCCATTCGCTAGCTTTCCGCACCTTGTACTAACCAACCTCATAGCTACTAATCATCTCCGACACCCCCCACTCTCCTTCTTGTCATCGATGCTACATGTCCAAATTGTTAATACATCAGCCCACTCCACCAATGAGATTGAGATTACTGTACTTAATAAAATCTCAGATGTTCGTTTAGGTCCCTCAGTTCATCTTTCAGACCTCGGCGGACTCATCGTTCCCCCTGTGGTGACTTCGGAGAGGCTCGATTCGCTCTGAAGGTGTTCGATCCAATTGCGAGTGATGCCCACTCGCAACCCCAAGAATCCCTCGACCTTGTCCCACATTTCCCGCTCGCAGAAGATGCCCTGGTGGCTGGCGTGTTTGAGCAAGTGCAGCTCGCAATCCGGAATCGTCTCCTTCAAGAAGACGCCGTGCTCGTGTCCCACTATATAATCCTTTTCCCCGTGGCAGATGAGCGTTGGCGAGGTGATTCGTCGCGCTTTCTCCAAGCTCGGGAACATGTCGAACCATGGGCGGACGACGGACGGGCGGCGCAGCACGATTCGACAGAACGAGGTGAACGGAGCGATGAGCACGACGGCGGCGACCTGAAAAATCAACGAATCAATCAATGATTTCTTCATTATTCCTTCATACTCACCTTAAACTTCTCGGCGACATGCACCATCGCCGCGGTGCCCAAACTAAACCCGATGAGGATGATCCTGTCGGCTGGGTAGCCCAGCGTCTCCATCGCGTACTGCATCACCGTGTCGATAGCCGCGTAGACGTTCTTCTCGTTCGTCTCGCCCTCGCTGACGCCGTAGCCGGGATAGTCGAAGATGAGCAGATCGCACTGGAGAAAGTCGGCGATGTCGGCGAAATTCGGATCCATCATCAGACAACAGCCGAGATCCGAGGAGTTTGGCTGCGAGAAAATGATGAGGTTCGGCGAGCGAAGTCTGGAGGAAAAAGAACAATTAGTTTTTGTTGGTGGCCGAATTGTTCACTTTGTCCGATTCTTGTCACGATGTAGCCACCGAATCGATTGCTCACAATACAACTCCATAACGCAGATTCTGTGATGTGCATCGTAGGGCAAGGTGAGCACCTTGCACCGGAGCAAGTGATAAAAAACATCGATGGCTCGCACTTTTGGCTTGATCATTTGCGGCAAACAAATCGACAAGTGATCGTAGTCTTTCGCCTCGCTCGCTCGGAAACACGCTTTTCGAGTGTCGCCCTTCACGGCGATCAGATAATAGTAGCGGCCTTTTTGCGGCGAGCAGAACACCAGCTTCCGGAACATTTTCTTCGGGTGGCACGGCAGAAAGACGTAGAGGATGGAGACGATGACGATGAGGATCTTGGCGAGAATCTTCCACGCCGTGCACGGCTTCGGCGGGCTCTCGCTCCACAGCTTCGCGTCGTGAGCCGGGCAGGCGACGCGTCGCGCCACGTTTAGACACACGGCTGACTGCAAGTTGGACACGATCTTCGCGTAGTCTTCCGGAGCCACTGTCGCCGACATCTGGAAATATTTTCAGCCGGGAGGATGTTCAGAATCGCTTACACTATTCTCATCGATTGGATAACTTTTCGCGGCGACGTGAATTTCCGAACAAACGCCCGCCGATTTACGTTCATGACTGGAAGGGAGCTCTTCAGGAGTGAACAAATTTTCAGAATTCTCACTTTTTTTCGATTTTGAAGTTAGTCACCTTTGGATAAATCATTTTGAAAACGAAAATGATTTTTATTCAATTCAGAACATTTTCCACGCTTAAAACGAGAGAGTGTGCCTTTGAGAGATGCGCAGACACGGGATAGTGGAGTGTCGTTGTGTTCCCTCTTGGCCAACTTTTTGTTTATTTATTAAATAGCATCGAAACTGATCTATTCCAAACGGAAATTTGCAGGGTGATGGATCGAGAGTCGTTGGATCTGAATGGGTTGTCGCGGAGTTTCATCAGAAGTCCAGTATTATTCTCTCGTGAGTTTTTTCAATATTCCAACTCAATTCAACTATTTATTTAAATAAATCTTCCAGACGCGGGTGTCGACCAAACGTTTTCCGTCTATCAGCACGCTATAGTCACTCACTTCTCACGAAACCCGATTGTCTGGAAAATGTAAGTCGTTATTATAGCGCTTCGCCCTGAAACGGAGAATTTCCAGCAACGGAAAGCCATTCCCGCACCGGTTGACGTTTCCCATCAAATTCGTGCCCTATGAAGATAAAGTGTGCTTTGGGCCGCACATTTCACCAACGGAGATCACTAAAATCGCCTATTTGCACATTTTCAATATCAATGTGACAACTGCAGACGAGTATCGGACAAGTGTCCGGCACAATGTGTCAGATTGGTTTGCAAAAGTAAGAAAGAGCTCTGATCTCATTATAAAAGCTTATTCTAGGTAAACTCCAAGCCGGATGTGCAATGGATTATTGTGGTGAACACTACCCGCGCGAAAGACCGAAAAACCAAAGGCGCAATCATGGAGAAGGTGAAGACGGATTTCGCGAAATACTCCGGCAGGCTCTTCGAACTTCCCGACACCTCCGATCAGACGGCTTTCGTAGCGTTTGTGCAAGGCATTCAGCAGTTTATATTCGCTCATTTGAGCCTGGTCATGGAGATTTGGGATAGGTCTCTTAAGACTGCGTATGAGCGGAGGAAACAACACAGCTGGGAGCCATTCTCCTACTTCTCATCTATGGTTAGTGAGGGGAACTGGGCAGAAAACAACCAAACAATTTTCAGACAGAGTACGCCCGCGTCTTCTGGAGCTTCGGAGCCATCGAGTACGCCATGTCGATATTCGACGATCTCGAGCAACTCCTCCACGAGTTCGTGCTCCGCTCCGCCGAAAGCGACTCCCCGAAATGGCTCGCCCAACTGCTCAACATAAAAATCGACGATCGGCCGAGTATTCTGGGCAACGTTTCGGTGCAATCGCTCCAAAAGAAAGAGGCGCATTATCTCGGAATGAGGAATTACCTTCTCTGCCAGCAAATCATTGTCTCCGTGCATCTCTATCAGCACAAAATGAAATCGAATGATGCGGCGCCGTCGTTACGTTCCGATTGTGCAGTTGACATTCTGAAGAGGACATTGGTGACGATAGAGTCTGTCAAGGAGTTTAATAATTTGATGAATGTAAGTTGAAGTGTTTCTATTATTAAAAAAAAACTTTTTGATCTACAGAACAAGCGCGACGTGGCGGTCACTTGTTGTTGGACGTGGTGGACAGTAAGTGAGGCGCTATTGATCTGCAAGCTCCTCTGTGACATCTCCCATCAAAACATCGCCCCTGTGATTCTCTCCCGGCTACAACTCGCCAGATTCGATTCCCTCTTCACACTTGCCAAACAAGTGAAACTGAACCCCGGAGACGCTCTACAACTCGTCGAATGGCTCAAAATCAAGGAGAGCTCAGAGTCTGGTCTATTGAAGACGGTTCTCGGATCCACAGAGCAAATGTCGGTGGAGATTGAGAAAGCGCATGATATCTGCGTCAGCGCTTTGCATCACTCGAACAGAAATCGATTTGCTCTTCATGTCAACTATAAGCTCTTTTCCTACTTGAGGTGAGTCATTATTCAAAATTTAAACTTTCCGGTCATTTCAGAAGTGTGAATGCAAAGTGCCCCTTGTCAAAACTCGCTATTGGACAGCAATTTCTAAAGTCAATGCCTATTCAAGAAACCACTGCTCATATGCTCAAAAACTTGTGCTCCGAGCTGATAGCGTCCGATTCAATATCAGATGAGCTCCTCTCTTTGATATTCTTCATTTCTCAATGTGAACATGGGAAAGATGAAAAGATCAATGAGGTTTTTCTGGAGAAGTGTAAAGCGAGGGAGACGCCTGTTGAGTGAGTTTTTGAGATGTTCCGATTCGAACTTCAATTTGTTACAGTTTGAGTGCGATCAGCGACGAGAAACACTTTGATGCTCAAATTGAGAACTTTGAAGCCGTCCAAACAACCGATTCTATTCTTGAAATTCGTTGCGCCGTCGGCTCGAAAATCGGATTTCCTTTGGACAACGCCAAAGTTCAATTGACATTCTCTGGAGATCCGTCGAGCTCGGTGGCTCATGAGGCCAACTTGTCGGTGCTCTCTTTGCAACACGAGAAGAAAGATAACATTTGTCGACTTGTTTCCGAGTTGAGACTGAAAAGTCAGCAATCAGCGGAGCCGAATGATACCCAGAAACTGATCATCGCAACAAGTTCGATGAGCATTCTCCCTGGACAGAACGAGATCATCTTCCGAACAGACATCGAAAAACTTGGATGCTTTGTGCTAGAGAAAGTCTCCGTTATCACAGATTCCCTGTTCTACCACACAGCGGATGTGATCACTAGACGACCTGCCGTTTTATATTGTATCCCGACACCTCATACAGTTTCAATTGTGAATGATTCGCAGCGTAAGAAGCGATTATTGGTCGTGTTCCTAACGATTTCTCTTCAGATTTCTTCGCCGGTGTCATGCAAGATCTGGAAATCGAAGTCGAGGCAATGTGTGATATCCCTCGCGAAACCTCCCTCAAAATCGATCCGGCTTCTCAGAAGTTTCAGTTTCTGGAGAACGGAGAATGGAAGAATGACGTCGAGCTGACTCTCGAGCCCTTCAAATCGTCAGAAAAGCGCACGATTCACGTGAAAATGTGGCTAAAGATCGACTCGAGCATCTGCGAATCGGCAGCAGTGCAAAAGCGCTCGGTATGTCAATTTTATGCCTTGCGTTATCAGTTGGAAAATTGGATCGGAAGGTGTAGTCTGTTATAGTTAATGACGAGCCGGCGCCTGTGATAAGAAGGAGAAATATGTTCGATGATTTGCTTTATTCAAAGAAGCCGGACACGTAGTGATGGTGGTGGATATGACTAGTTGATCATGGCTCTATGTACACGTTCTCGATTGAGACACACCCTTTACGACAACTCGACTTGAGCCATCACACAGGCGATCTCCTCGTGCACAGTGTTTCCCTTGTTGTAGTTGAACATGCGGATCTCGAGCTGGTAGGGCTTCTGGAAAAGTCGCGACTTGTACTTAACTCGCAGTGCTTCCACTTACGTAGGCGGCGAGCATGTTGATAATGGCGGAGAACTGGCTGAGGTCGAGTGGAAGGATCAGGAAGAGCGGTCCGGAAGTGAGCGGGCAATTGTGGGCGAATTGGCATCCGTCGATTCCATTGAGCAATCCGAACGTTGGGACGGAAGTCCACGAGCAGCCGCCGGACCATCCCGACTTGTACTGGTAGATCTTCACGTTCACCTCGTTGTCGTCGATCTGCGCTCCGTGATTGTAGGTGGTCAGATTGAGGATGAACTCTTGGCGAGGGTCAATCGGGTACAATGGCTGGCCGTTCTTGTCGGTCGTCTGAATGTCGGTGATCGAGAACTGCTCGTTGTCAGAGCACATGTACGAGTGGATCTGCTTGTCGGTGCCATTTGGGAATGGGCAATCGGCCAGATTCTGGATTGGGGACGCTGTGAAAGAGGCGAAACACGCCGCCGACAATAGCAGGAAGGTGGTAGTGGAGGACAACATCGCTGCAGAAAGTTGACTGAGAATTCGGTTTCCACTCGGCCACCTTTATACCCAAACCAATATTGTCACCCCACCGGGCCACGCCTCCTCGCGTTATCACTATAACTTTATGCGTCGCATAAGTAAGCTAACTATTCGTTATCACCGAAAATTGCGTGACGTGGTTGCAATCAACTGCAGCGGCGTTTGATCGAGATTCTAAACAAACCGAATTAGTCACTTGAAGAAACGACTATTGTGCTTGAACTGCGGAACAGAAAATTACAGATACTCATCAACTGGATGAATCGGAGGTACAACATATCGCTGAACTTTGTGCCGGTTATGGTTATCACTAGCAAGACGTCCATGCTGACTACAGAGTAAGACAGGAGTCCATGGAACAGCTGAAATTGGGAAACTTGCAGTATTCTGTTCGAGGTGGAGATCAACAGAGCCGCCGGACCAAATATCACCACAATGGTTCAATCGGCGACGTTGAGCGCGGAGCCGATACACGGAGAATCAGAGCTCCAATCGGCCACCCCATTGACACAATTCCCTATCGAATGTGGACTATTGAGTGTAGTCAATGTGATTTGGAAACTGCCGATTAAAGGATCACTGGTGAAGCATCGGCTACACATCGACTACACGGTCAAAAACGAGTCGCCGGAGTTGAAGTACACGTTCGATGATATCGTCGAGCTCACAGTGCCCGATGTGCAATTCGAGATTTGCACGCAAGTGCTCTCACAGCAACCCGGCGCCCAACTGTGTCGAGCCACTTCCCCGTGTCACTTTGTCATCTCGATTCGATACTTGAAAGAGATGCCGTGCACTCTGCTCGTCGTACTCGACGCCGATGATCGAATGTGGACGCTCAGCGAGAGAACGAAAAGTACAAAATGGTCCTTTGATCACTTCTGATTGTCTTTTTTCCAGTGGTGACTGTCAAAGACAGCGGATTGGGACAACTCGCGTTGACGATCATTCCCGTCGTCGCCGGCTATTTACCATTCCCGAACGTTTCGATTTACGAGTGTCAGGTTGTGGTGAGTCGCCACTTGTCACAAATTATGTGAAGATAGCACGGAAAGCACGCCGTTTTTGGGGCTGATGTTGGCTGCATAGTTTGGGTGATAAGGCGCAGCGCTGTAATAATAATCATGTTATAATCAGTTCGGACAGAGAGCAGCGAAAGAAATACGGGGGTAGATCAAACGATGCGTTTTGCAGTCGGAATCGATAATCCCGGGCAACGAGATATTGTGTTTCAATCGAACGGCGGGAAAACAAATTCGAGTGCTCTCCCCGAACAACACCGATAATAACAATTTTGGAAAGGACGACTCGACGAGGAGCTCTAATCGGATCGCCAAGAAGATTGTGAAGCTCTTTGATTAGAATGTACATTTTTTTTTGAATTACTATTGCATTAATATCGATGTTGTCATTTCACTGTGATATAACCGCATAATCAAATCAAATCAACGCAAAACACTTTTTGTATGTAAATAATGAAGCAGATTCTCATGCTGCTCGTTTCCTATGACTCATTGACACCGTTCCATCACCAATTCGGAATGATTACTTCCATATTAATGTCTCTCTTCTTTTCCCCTCCACCTCCAATATTCAGGGGGTTCATGGTCACTTGATCTTTGGAAATGGTCATTAACAAGCAGTTGGGGCTCGTCGTCATGGCGTTCGCCACCGCTGTCATCTTCTATCTGACCTCTTTGATTTCCGATCAGAGCGCCTATGTTCGGTATGAGGGCGGCACGGATCCGCGGATGACACGGAAATTTCGGAATGTAAGCTGTAGGATCCGAGCTCCCTTCTCTACCCCATTCCCCAGGTCATCGTCCACTTGGATCTCAAAGGAGCACCACCACGCGTCGAGTATCTCGAGAAGTTCTTCGCGCTGCTCGCCGAGCATTTCGTCGACGGAGTGCTCATCGAGTACGAGGACATGTTTCCGTATTCGGGCGACATTGAGACGATCCGCCGCGCGGGGCACTATTCCGAAGACGACGTTCGGCGCATTCTGAGCGCCGCGAGCGACCACAACTTGGAAGTGATACCGTTGATACAGAGCTTTGGGCATTTGGAGTTTCTACTCAAACAGCCGCAATTCATGCGTTTGAGCGAGGATTTGATTGATGTAAGTGGCGATATTTTGTAGTTTTAACGAATGGACGTCTTTTAAAAGTATAGACGTCCTTTGTCAAAGGTCGCTTGCTTTTTTTCCCCGGAAAATTTGAAAAACTCATACTATCGGATGCCATGAAATGTCCCCGCAACCGAAGAGATCTCCGCGGAAAACCAATATATCTCGAGATTGATAAGAGATATCAAAAAGTTGATCATGGAAAATTATCAAAAAACATCATAAGCGTCTTTTGGCAAAGGAGGTCTAAACTTTTAAAAGACGTTTATTCGTTAAAAGTATCCGATAATGTTATTAAATTTTCAAAAGTATATATTTCCAGTTCAACACAATCTGCGTATCCGACGAGAAGGCGATCGATTTGGTGAAACAGATGATTTCCCAGATTCGGAAGCTTCATCCGAACTCTACACGCATTCATATTGGCGCCGATGAAGCTTACCATGTCGCCGAAGATGGACGGTGTAGGGATAGAATGGAAAAACGGAAGATCGGAAGATCGCAGTTGAAACTCGATCATATTGCGAAGATCGGAAAGTTCGCGAAGGAGTCTGGATTCAAGACTGTCTTCGCTTGGAATGATATGTTCGATAAAGAGTCGGAGGAGACGATTCGAGCGGCCAAGGTTCACGAGTACATTGTCCCCGTTGTTTGGGGATACCGGGAAGATGTCACAGAGCCAGGCTACTTTCCCGATGGGCTCTTCGATCGTATCTCGAACGTCTTCGATGGGTTCTACGTGGCGAGTGCGTTCAAAGGCGCCAATGGTGTTCGTCAGCAATTCTCCAACATCTCCCGCTACCTGGAAGTTCAAAAGAGCTACTCGAAACTCATGGATCTCCACCCGAACGCCGCTCGCAAAGTCGACGGCATCTTCATCACTGGCTGGAGCCGCTTCAGTCACTTCAACGCCCTCTGCGAACTTCTCCCAGTCGCTGTGCCATCACTCATCGTCGATTTGTTCTATTTGAACTATCAATACAGCACGAGTCAGTCGTGGAAGGCGATGAGGAGCAGTTTGCGGTGCGAGAATCAGAAGCATCTGAGAGGGTTGTCGGTGGAGTGGGCGCTTCATGGATGCCAGTTTCCTGGAGCGGAAGCTTTCGATGTGGTGAGTGATTCTTGGAATTTTCTAAGAAAATTGTCGAATTTTCCAGATAATGAAAGACTGGAAGCGGCTGTTCGATCGGAGGCTCTACGGAAGTCCCGCAGGACAGGAGCAGATCGAAGCGGACACCATCTCCGTCCTCACTCACCTCCGGGTCGCACTTCAAAGTGTCCTCTACTCTAGAGACATTGACGAAGTCTACAATCAGTACCTCCAAGACTATCATGCCATTCAGCGGCCATCAACTCCCACGGAGTCTGCATAATAATTGTACATACTTTGTCGCCATTTCCTACTTTGCATTATATATTTTTCACTTTGTTGAGATTTTTTTTTCGAAAATTGAGAAAAAAAAGAAAAAAGAAAAGACGGGTCAAATTGGTAAAAAGCATTATATAAACGAGGTTTTTGATATTTTTTGTAATTTGTCTTTATTGATTGTTCCTCTCAACTTTAAAGTTATCTTAAGCATATTTCTTCTTTTATCATTCTATTATCACTGATTGCAGCAGAAAATGAAAAAGCGAGAAAAGGAGGACGAGGAGGGTCTTCTGAACCGAAAAGGCTTCGTCACCTCCTCCTCGTCGGTGCTCATCGGCGATCACGATTCGGACACCGAAGACGGCGCCTCTCCCACCACCTCCACCACTTCCACATTCTCATCATGGCCGCACGTCTTCAACCTCGCCAACTGCATCATCGGCGTGTCGGTGCTGGCGATGCCGTACGTGTTCCAACAGTGCGGCATTCTGCTAGCCGCCGTCATGATCGCCATGTGCGCGGTCATCACCAAACTCACTTGCCATTTTCTCGCTCAAGCCGCTTTTAATACACGGTAATATTTGAATATTATACTCAAATTACATTTTACTCGTTGTAAATATCTCAAAATTACAGTTTTTCTAAGAAAAATGCGCTCGGGTAAATAACGCAACGACAAGTTTCTCAATTTTCCAATTTTTTTTCATAGACTTGCAAATTTTCCCATTTTTTGATCTCTTCGGTATTTACGAGAAACTTGGCGTTTGATTTTTTCGCGCGCATTTTTTTTGGAAACACTGTTGATATTTTAGGATGGAAAATTCAATTTATACTTTCGGCTTTTTAAAAAAATGAATGCAGAACAATGTCGTACGAGAGTTTGGCAATGGCGACGTTGGGTCCGGGCGGTCGGCGATTCGTCGAGTTCTGCCTTCTGATCTTCCTCGTCTCCTCAATCGTCGCCTTCATCGTGGTCATCGGTGACATTGGTCCGCATCTTGTCGCCGAGTTCCTGGAGCTCGAGGCTCCAACGCAACGCCTTCGGATTCTAGTGATGGTAGCGGTTGCGCTCGGGCGATTTGTAACTCCAAATAGCATTCCAGCTAGTCGTCGTCGTGTTCATCGTTCTTCCGCTCTCCTTCATCGACGACCTCAAAAAGTTCTCGGTGATCAGCTCGCTCGCGTGCCTCTTCTACTCGATATTCGTCGGGAGAATGATGTTCGAGTCGTTGCCGACGATCTACCAGGGCGAGTGGAGCATCCACGTCGTCTGGTGGCGACCGCAAGGCTTCCTCACGTGCCTTCCGATCGTTTGTATGGCGATGTGCTGTCAGACGCAGCTGTTCCCAGTGATCTCTTGTATCAAGGACGCCACCACGGATCGTGTCGACTACGTCGTCTCGCAAGCGATCAACATCTGCGCGGCGATGTACGCCGCCGTCGGCGTCTTCGGCTACGTGGCGTTCTACTCGCACGAGCTTCATGGAGACGTCCTCGTGCAATTCCCGCCGACGATCGTCACACAATCGCTGAAGCTCGCCTTCTTGCTATCGATCGCAGTCTCGATTCCGCTGATGATGTTCCCGGCGAGAACTGCGCTCTTTTGCTTGATACTTCGAGATGTAAGTGGGGAAGGAAAAAGAGGAGAAAAAACAATTTTCTTTTAGAAGGAGAGCGTCGATCATACAGTTGATCTCGAGAAGTTCACCTTCCACATTCTCACCGCTGTCATCCTCCTCTTCAACACGATCCTCGCGATTCTGACGCCGAACGTCGAGTTCATTCTAGGACTGACTGGAGCGTTCATCGGAAGCCTCGTCTCCACAATCCTCCCCTCCACCATCTACATCGCCAACAAGAACAGCGAGACGCAGAATCGAGCGAGAAAAGTCGGCGCGACGACGTCGACGGCGAAGATGTGTCTGATCGTCGGTCTGTTCATCCTCGTCGCCAGCACGTGTGCGATTCTGATGGCCGAGAAGAAGACGTCGGTTGTGGAGAAGCCGAAGGCGAAAGACGATTCGGGAGAAGAGGAGCCGGTGTTGAAATCGCTCGAAAGTCTCGAGGAGAAGGTTCTCGACGCGAATTTGAACATTTCAGCGGTAGGGGGAATCCACTTGGACGTCGTCTAATCCGGGTGTGTTTTGCAGAAACTAGACGACATATCCGAATTGGCGGCGAAGGGGAATGACACCGAAGCAGTGCGGATGCTGGTGGAGATGAAGGAACAGCAGAAGATCCAGCAACAGCTGATCGAGCGTCAAGAGCAAATTGTCGCCCAGTTGAACAAGAAAACCGAGAATATCGGTGAGAATCGTCGTTTTTCGTTCTGAAATTGACATTTTTCCAGTGAATCTAACCGCGGAAGATGCTGCTCCAAGCAGTCCCAACATTCCTTCGCAAGCTCCAACCGCCGTGGAGAATCCTTGAAAATGGGTGCTTTTGTTGTTGTTTTTCTGTTTTTTCCGGGTCCGGGTATATCTAAAATGTATTTGAGCCGCCTTAATTTATTGCGATTAGCTAAATAATAATATATGTCACCTTTAGATGGTGTAGATCTCGGCCGGCGACAAGATGATATTTATAATTTATTAAAAATTGGGTGGACAGTGCACAGAAGGGAATGGTTCATCAAATTGTAACCTGAGAAGGGAACTGTGAATCATCGTTTTTTGGGGATTTGGCGAAGCGGAGGAGGGGCGGTCGGGTGTGACATGGGGGGATATGTGACACGAAGAATGATGCGGTTTTGGGAGAGGGGAAAGCGAAAGAATTTCGGAAGGTTTTTGGTTCGTTGGAAAATTCTAGAAAACCCGGCAGGTTGTGAGGAGGGGGGAGGAAGGAAATGAAGACTTGTAACGAGATATAAGTAATTTCGATGAGAGGTGATTGGCAAAAAACAACTAAATCTATACAAATATAAAGGTACACAAACTTATAAAAAGTGCTAGGCGTTCAGTTTTGCCACATCAGTTGGTGTGTATTCTGGAGGCTCGACACGATGGGAAGACATCGCCTGATCGTAGCTGGGAGGCGGCCCGACAGGCGTTTGTTCGCGGCCTTCTCCAACGTCAACGCCTCCTGAAAATGAGGAAGGTGAGTGGAAGATTCTAGAATTATTTTCTCACCTATCATTGAAGGGTTGAACGTCGGAATGGTGTCGAGGCGAACAACATACTGTTGAGTCAATCCCTCCGGATAGGCGGCTGTTCTCCGATGCGCTCCTCGTTCGCTCGAAATCAGATCATCGGCGGATGATGATCGAGCGGTTCGGTGATGCGACGCGGCTCTCCGTCCCGAAGCGTCTCTTCCGCTCGACGTCGACCGAGGGTGACTGGAACTTTGCGCCGGGCATCGATTCGTGTTGTACCGTCGGTGGTCTCTCTTTCTACTGAACCAGTTTGAGGAGCATATGAAGCCAACGATGATGAGCACTCCGAGGCAGATGAGCGCCATGATCCAGGTGGTGGATAGGATGAACTTCTCGCAGAACTGGCCTCCGTAGAATCGCGAATCCGTACAATCGCATTGCCAGGTGCCGTTGGGAAACGTCTTCAGAGCTCCATTATTGTCGCATCGAATCTTCTCGCAATGCTCCCCGGCGATATAGTTCGGATAGGGACACTTGCAGACGTGATGGACAGTCGGCACTGTCACCCGTTCCAGTTTTCCCTTGTTGATGCAGATCTTCGTCTCGCACACGTTTCCCTTGTAGTATTTAGAGCAGATACACGTGTTCTCCTCCGTCTTGTGGCCTCCGTTGCGACAAGTGACTCCGAAGCCCAAATAGGAGGCGGTGTCGTGCACTGTTTTGAGAATAATGTCGTGTAGGCCTGAAGGAGCGCGTTTTTAGATTTTTTTTCTAGAGAAAAAGATGATTCTCACCTGGTTTCGCTTGGTTGAGCTCTGCTTTCTGCGGCATTGCTAGCGGGAGAAAGAAGAGAGCCGCCAAACATGAAGCGAGCTTCATATTGGTGATGGCTTTCACTCTCGACCCTGAATTTTTAGTTTAATTTTAAAAAATTGGAAATACAGGGTTTAAGATATGAGAATGGTTCGAAACCAGTAAGTGTGGAATATAAAATATAATGAATTCAAGGTTTTATTTCCGCGTTTTGTAGTAAGAAGTTATCACATGATGTAGAAAGAATTTCGCTGATCTCGCAACCGTCTAAAATTGACCCGTTTGAGGAATTGAAGAATGGAACAGAATTTAGGGGGGTGAAGAGCCTATTAAATACGTGTATTAAAGTAACAATATTAGTTGCTCAGTCTATGATGAATACATGACATCAACAAAGGAAAACAGGATGTGGATGTCTCTGGCGAAAACAAGGCTGATAGTAAGATAAAACTGAGGAAAAGGGGTGCGACGAGCAGTCCCTGCTAGTGTTGTGTCGGCAGAAGAGCGGAATGCGAGTCGGATTGACGCCGCAGATGAGAATGCGGTGAGTCAGAGCCTTTGTTGACCAGTGGCGAGAGCAACGAGAGCTGCTCTTCGCGCTCTTTCATCAATAATCGAACGCCTGAAACATTTTCTCATGCTCTCTTAGAGAAATAAAGGTCATGGGAGCCGAGCGATTTTGTTATTCTCAAGGCGACGGGAAGCAAGACAAATAAACCGTACCGTCACTGCCACCGAACTTGTTCCTTCTTCGCTTCGAGCCAGAGTTGTTCGGCATGATTTTCTGCCCGAATTGATAGAATGACGCTATCACACCACGCGGAGCAGCCATATCTGGCTCGTCCGCCAGGGAATCGTATTCAGCGGACAAACTGAAACTAGGCGGTTTCTTCATTTTTGAGAAATTTCGGAGACTCACATCTTCAGGAACTGATTCAGTAACGATCGTAATTCCATAACCTGTTTCACGTCGAACTTTTCTTGTCGGAATCTCGCGGATTCTTGAAGGAACGCTATCCTGTGCACGATGTTCATGGGAATCGACGGCACTTTCTCTCGGATTCGCTTCAAATAGCTATACGTGGACTCTCCAGCGTATCGATGCACGGCGCCTTCTATCCGACTCAGTTGACCGTCTGGACTCGATGAAATTTGTTGAACAGGCGAGAATCGAGAAATACTCACCAATTTCCAATGCGACCTCGTCGACAGCGATCATTCGATGAACGTATGGCTTTTCACTGTCTGAATTATGGAGCAATTAAACAATGAACACATACATTTTCGGAGAACATGTAGAGAAACGAAGGACAGTTTTATATGAAGGACATGCGGGACGAGGAGAGGTGGTTAGAAGTGGTTAGGCGGAGGAGAACAGCTTGGAACAGGTGCGATACAGATCACTTAGCGTGCAACAATCAGAATATGACTGACGGAATTGAAGCGAGACACAATCGGTGAGCCGGGCTTGATTCTCGCATCGTAGTCGCATCACGTTGTCGAGTTGTGTCTCTCGCAGGAGCACCGCTTTCTTCGAGGAGATTCGAGAGCTTAGCGCCACCTAGAGAAGCGATTTTGAGGAGTATTTCGAATAATTTACACTCACCTGAGGCTTCACTCTCGCCACATTATGCCGGTGTCTCCAGATTTGGCGCTGGCCAATTATTACGACCCATATTAGTATCTGAAAAATTGGCGAGCTTTATAATGAGCAAGAATACCGTATTAGGGGGCTTACCAAAGTTATTATAGCGCATACGTATATGACACTGGTTCCATCGAAAATGAATATGTGCATGAAAGTGAAGGCCGATCGATGAAAGCGAACAAAAGTTCGGAGAAATCGATGGAGATTAGTTCAATTGTGCATAGGCCACGCCCCTTTTCTGCAAGCGTGCGGCGCGCATTTTCGCAACCTCCCCGCACACAGTTGCACGTCGCGGCCGCTGTAATCCTCTGCTGCAGTTGGTGGTCTTTCGCTGTCAGTTGACACATTTCCGCCTTTTTCGGCTTGTTACAGACGCTTTTTTTATTGCGAAATGAGCTACACGGACATGTTTCACGGTAAGTCATCCCAGAAATGTTCAAATTGGCTTCTAAAAACCGAAAACGCTAAAATTCCAAAATTTCAGATTATATCAACGATATTCCGATGGACGTTGGCAGGAAGTTCTTTCCGACACCAAACATCAACGTGGATCTGATTCATGTGCCAGAGAATCTGGTCTTTTCAAAATTCGAGGTGAGTTCGAGTAGTGAGAGAGAGAAAGAAACCGGACGAAATAACAATTCCAGTGTTTACAACTGAAATTGATACTCTCATGAATGATTTATATTCATCCCGTTTTGTTTTGTTTTCCAGTACACTTTCGAAGCCGAGACTCGAGCTCGTGAGCAATTCGATAAACAAAACGAGACGATTATACTGGAATCAACGTCCACAGCGACGTCTTCAGGGACCGCCAGTCAATCCGGCTCCGAAGTGATTGTCAGTCAGAATGTGAGATCAGTGGAGTCCGGACTGGGCTTTGGCGGTTTATCGCGAGAGGTTCTCGTTCCGTGTCCCGTCGACTCGATTCCGTCGATCGCCAAAAATCCGCTGACACCGAATACAGTCTCCCTTCCGCATTCCCTTCATGAGTTCGAATCCGTGAATAATGTCTTCGATGACCTGCAGATTTCGGCTCTAGATGATAAGAAAGCTCTGCAAGAGGTTTGTCAAGCACCTGCTTCTCGGGATAAACTCGAAGTTTCAGGTACTGATGAACACCAGCTCAAATACACAATCAAGCAGCTCATCCCCACTCTTTTTCAATAACTCGATCAATAACAATCCGGAGAAGGTGGTGAGTGTCCCACAACTGCCGACGACGACAAGTAAGATCAAGGGAGTCTATTCATCATATATTTTTTATATGTTCAGCCAAAGCGAAAGGCAGAGACAATGAGGAGTTGAGAAAGCGGCTGCTGACAAAAGGATATCGAGAGGATATTGTCGAGAAGGCGTTGAGTAGCCTTCCTAAACCTAGGCTTGTTCATGTGGGTTTATTTTTCAATAGAAATTTACACAATCAAGGTTTATTTTCAGATCGAATACTACATGAAAGCGTGTCGAACAGTTGAGAAGACTGGGAGGTCCACAATAGACAATGTACTCGCGTTTCTCGTAAAAAGCTCCCTGACTGACAAGCATGTAAGTTTTTGGTTTTTACTTGAACAAAAATTAGAAAATTGATGGTTTCAGGAAATCCTCACATACTCGGAAACCTGCGCGGCTCTTCTAAAGATGGGCTTCACCGACGAGCGAGTCTTCGACGCGGTGTCTGCCGAACGAGGCGATCAGACGCGGGCCATCGGCAGACTTCTCCCCACTTCATAATGTGCTCAACTTGATTTTAAGCATCCTCTTTCCACTCACATTTTAAGCATCCGCTCCGTGTATTCAGTGTACTTGTAAATCCCTGTGATAAGAACACATTTCCTATTACACTCTAATACTCTCTATTGAAATATCATCCTTTTTTTTTGAAATTCTGTTTTTTTATATTTAGCCAATTCGCGTGTCCAACGAGCTAATTAGCACGTTCAAGTGGTTCCTTGCAAATCGACAAAAGAAATACAATTATCGAGTAAAAAGCCGCGCGCGCAGTACGGCCAGCTGCGAGTGACGGCTGGCGAGGGAAAGAGGGGCAGGCTGGCCCAGGCCATTGTAATCGGCCGTGCGGTCTGTGTCTGCGTCGCCTCCTTCTCGCAGTGTGGCCTTGTCGTCCCTTCACTCGCACCCTTTCTTCACCAAACCAATCCATCCCTCTCCCGCCCAACACCCAGTTGTCCATGAGTATTCGCGCCCAGTACTGATAATGCTCCTGCTCATCCTTCCGCTGCTCTTCACCGGCGGCTCAGCGTCGATTAAAGCAGGTTTGAAATTAAACAAATTTTTCAAACATGGTAGTTATTCTTCTCTTGATACCAATTCAAAATACAAAATCAATAGGACACAATGTTTGCGTTTGGTATTTACAGCAGCAGTAATACATCTATTTATGCGATTATCCGCTGCTATTAACTAAATATAATATTTGCTTTCAGACAACGCGTTCCGCGACCGAAACATTGGCGAGTTCCGCGAGTTGCTCATCGAGCCGAAAGCCGGCGCGCTTTTCGTCGGCTCCGAAGGCGCCATCTTCCGGTTATGGGCCTACAACATCAACGACACCGGCGAGAATGTGTTCGCCAAAAAGCAACTGGTGCTCAGCGACTCTGAAGAGTCCGAGTGTCGCTCGACGGCGAGCGACGAGCGTTTGTGCCGCCCGTCGACGCGCTTCATGGCGTTCACCAACAACCTCGACTCGGTCTACGTTTGCTCGTCGGTGGGAATGCGTCCCGAGATTCGCGTCCTCGACTCGCTCTCCCTTCAAGACCAACAAGAGCCGCGAACCGAGATCGGCATCTGTGTCGTCGACCCGACATTCAACTCGACCGCCGTCGTCGTCGATCGTGGAAATCCAGAGGACGCGGTGTCGGTGTACTCTGGAATTCGGACCGGAATGGGCGGCGAGAACCATCTCATTTATCGGCCGCCGCTGACAAAAGGCGGCAAACAACTTCACGCGAGCATTCGTACCATCTACTCGGACAACAAATGGCTCAACGAGCCGCAATTCGTCGGCTCGTTTGATGTCGGCCAACATGTGCTCTTCTTCTTCCGTGAGATCGCGCATGACAACTCGTTCGGCGAGCGCATCGTGCACAGTCGCGTCGCG
Organism: Caenorhabditis macrosperma; assembly: GCA_963932285.1. Taxonomy (NCBI): domain Eukaryota; kingdom Metazoa; phylum Nematoda; class Chromadorea; order Rhabditida; family Rhabditidae; genus Caenorhabditis; species Caenorhabditis macrosperma. The sequence continues at coordinate 13,844,248 of OZ010622.1, forward strand.
AGGGTCTGCAAGAAGGACATTGGAGGGAAGAATGTGCTCCGACAAGTTTGGACGTCGTTCGTCAAAGCACGCCTCAACTGTTCCGTCTCCGCCAACTTCCCCTTCTATTTTGATCATATTCGTGAGTAATTTTTTGTATTTAATGACAAAAAATCAAATTTTAATCAATTCAGAATCCGTCAAAAGAGTCGATAAACACGGCGAAACATTCTTCTACGCCACATTCAGCACTTCCGAGACGGCGTTCACGTCGTCTGCCATTTGCATGTTCCAACTCTCCTCAATCAATCATCTTCTGGACACTGGCCTTCTAATGGAGGAAACTGCGACTGGACAGTTCTCGGTGACCGCCGATGAGATTCCATCGCATCGCCCTGGAACGGTAAGCCTTTTCAACTAGAAAAAACAATTAAAACATTTCTTCAGTGCTCATCCAACTCGCACAGCATCTCCGACACCGATCTTCATTTCGCCAAAACCCATCTTCTCGTCGCCGACTCGGTCTCTGGCGGATCGCCGATTCTGCCACTCCGTGACTTTGTCTACACTCACATCGTCGTTGACACCCTTCACAATCAGAATGTGCTCTTCGCATTCAACAGCGACAAGCGGAAAATGTGGAAGGTGTCGCATTGGAAGGAGGGCAACGAGTGGAAGTGGAACCTCATTGAGCAACAGAACTTGGAAGTCGCTTTCAAGATCAACGACGTGGCACTCTTGCCGTCGGAGTTCTTCTTCGCCACCACAAAAAGCGGAGTCTTCCAGTTCTCGGTCGCCAGATGCGATGCTCTTCCGTCATGTGCTCTCTGCTCCCTGGATCCCTACTGCAGCTGGAATGCGGTCAACTCAAAGTGCGCGATGAAGACGAAAACCCATGAGAAATCAGTCGGATGGATTTCGAGCACGTGGGCCGGAAGAATTTCTCCGGAATGCAGCGCCGTGGAGAAGTTGAAAGTGCGAGATGTGTACCTTGGCGATGGAATCAAGCTGGATGGAGCTAGAGACGGAAAATGGCAAAAGGACGGACGAGACATCGATTCTGGAAGCAGACACGTGATCACTGACAACGGAGAGCTCATTATTCTCGACGTGACGCCGTCGGACGCGGGAACTTATGAATTCTCTCGCGGAAATACCATCGTGATTCGCTCACGAGTCGTTGTTCATGGTAAATGATAGCCCTTATAATTTTTGAAAAATACCACTGAATTTCAGAAAACTGCGCCCGGCCAACCAGTGTCTCTGAATATCGCTCGTGCCAGCGGGAATGGTGCAAGAAGGCCGACGCCTACAAGGCTGCCCTCAATGTTTGGAGCGACGGAAACAAGAAGAATGTGCAATGCAACGCTAATGGGTCGAATGTGCTTTGAAGCTCGTGCTCTAGAAAAATTCCTAATTTGATTAAATCTTGGTTTATAATTAATTTAATTATTTAAATAATTATTCTCACCAAATGTGTGTCTTAGACGATCTCACTTCACTTAAAAGAAATAATACGTTTTAATTGCAATTATATGTAAATAAATAAACGATAAATTAAATTTTTAATCATTTGACAACAAAAACTGAGTCATTCCCTCCTCGCAACTTATTTTTCCGCGCGGTTTTCCGCGGAATTCCGCGTGGAACCCTGGTCAAAAATTTCCAACGACGCTCCGAAATCCCGCAGCGCGCGTTGTTTAGCGAGACGAAATTTCACCGATTTCTCCTAATTTCGCCTGTTCTCGAGTGAATCCTTGTTGTTTTCTCTGTTTACCTTGATTATTTCATAGAAAATCTATTAGAAAAACGCTCTTTCTATTGAAAAATACCATTTTCAGGTAAAAATGTCGACTTTCGACTTGACTCAGCGCATGGCGCCCTTTCTCGATCTGCATTTGATCATTCCGCTTCTTGAGTTCATCGAGCCGAGAGGGGTAATTGATTTTTGACACTTCTCGAATAACTCATCGAGAAATTGCAGATTTACGATGAGAAGTCGCTCACCGAGATGCATCGGCAGCTTTTGAGCAAGACGAACATGATCGATAGCGTCATTGAGACTTACAACGTGGGTTTCGATCTGAGATGTTTTAATAAACATTGATTTCCAGGGGAAAGCTATCCCTCCAGCGATCGAGGCTAAAAAGAAGCAGATCATCAAGGAGAGAGATGAGCTGAAGACGAAGGTTGACTCTGTTGTCGCCATACTCGAAATTCCGGAGGTGAAAGAGATGATGGATAACAATAGAGAGCGAGATGGAAACGTCCGCATTCTGGAGCATCTTACTCAGAACCACAACGTGAGCTTGTTTTTGTGAAACCACTGAAACGAAATCTCGATATTTCAGTTCACCGCCGACATGGTTGATACCTTGTTCAAGTACAGCAAGTTCATGTACGAGTGTGGAAACTACACCGTTGCTTCCGTGTGCCTCTATTATTACCGAAACCTTGCCAATCAAGCGGATCCTAACTACCTGAACGCATTGTACGGAAAGTTGGCCAGCGAAATCTTGCTCCAAGAATGGGAACACGCTCGCGATGATCTACTTAAACTTCGCGCTTACATTGACGCAAATCCGTTCGATACTGAGTGGGAACTTGTTACTCAACGTGCCTGGCTTATGCACTGGGCTCTGTTCGTGTATTACAACTACCCGAAAGGACGTGATGAGATCATCGAGATGTTCCTCAACCAGCAGCCGTACTTGAACGCAATCCAAGTTCTTGCTCCACATTTGCTCCGTTACTTGGCAGTTGCCGTGGTTACCAGCAAGAGCCGTCAGAAGAACAGCCTGAAAGATCTCGTCAAAGTCATCGATATCGTGAGTTCTGAATATATTTGACAAAAGGTACGAACAACATTTCAGGAGAGACACAGCTACAAAGACCCAGTGACTGACTTCCTCACCTGCCTTTACATCAAGTACGATTTCGATGAGGCTCAGGAGATGCTACAGAAGTGCGAAGAAGTGCTCTCCAACGACTTCTTCCTGACCGCTGTTCTTGGCGATTTCCGCGAATCTGCCCGACTCTTGATCTTCGAGATGTTCTGCAGAATCCATCAATGCATCACCATCGAGATGCTCGCCCGCCGGTTGAACATGAGCCAGGAAGAGGCCGAACGCTGGATCGTCGATCTGATCCGAACATATCGCATCGAAGGAGCCAAAATCGACAGCAAGCTCGGACAAGTTGTGATGGGAGTCAAGTCCGTCAGCATCCACGAGCAAGTAATGGAAAACACGAAACGCCTCACCCTCCGTGCCCAACAAATCGCCCTCCAGCTGGAAAAGAGCCGACAGGAGAAAGTGAAGGCCAATTAATTTAGTTAAATTTCCCGTGTTTCGAATATCTTTCTGTCTTCTTTTATTGCTTTTTGCCTGTAAATTGAACGGATGACAACAGTTTACAGTTCCGCTCCATTTACAAGCAAGCGCTTCCCTTTTCCCCTCTCCAAGAGCATTCGTATCTTTCGATAGGGATTACTCGAGTTTTTTGTGTCCCTTTTTAATTAACTCCTAATATCCCTGTTGTTTTCACAATTCGTTTCTTCCTTGTTGTCTGGCGAATCTTGGATTCTTTCCTCTCTTTTTGATGACTATTTTATGCTCTCGGAAAGATTTTTGGGTTTTGCTTGGTTTAAATAATCTCTCGTTTTTTGGCCAAGTCATCATCATCAATCGGTTGCTCAATGCTCCGATCATCGTACATTGAAAAAAATACCCTCTGATGTGAGAAAACTTTCGATTTAGGATGACGATGCTTCGCCGACCACTAACCCAGCTAGAGCTGTGCGACGACGATATTCAATGGCTGTCGGAGCAGCTCAGTCAGAAAGAAGAGGCCGTTACGGCGAAAGAAGCCGCCGAGCCGATGGACCAGAGTGAGCCGCCACGTGGCATCACTAGGAAAAATCTGCGGTCGGCAGACAAAAGTAAAGCACGCTTCTTATTAAATGAAGTTTCACGATTGTACTTCAGAAAACAAGGCAGCTCCCGGAACGAGCAGTGGAGGAGCTCAGTGCTCTCGAGTTTCAACTTACGATGCGGTGAGTTTTCTTGATTTTAATTTTCTTTGCTATATCGAAATTATAGAATATTGAACGAATGTCCTTCACTGAAGTTCAGGTAAAGGATGTGTTGTTAGTTCATGCGTGTTTTTTGTTCTCTTTAGTTTGTTGATCTTTTCGTTAATCCAAATTAATTTACAGACAATGACATCTGCCCAGACGCCGGTCGCGGGCTCTTCTCTGAGTCTGTCGACGCCTGTCATGAACGCAGCTTCGTCGTCAAGTGATACAAACGTCGGCAGGGCGCCACAACCCAGACCAGGACGTCGTCCTCGAGGATCGCGAGGGATCGGAGACATCGCGCCGCCGTTGCTGTTCAGCGCCTACGACACTCCTCAACAACCATCAGGTAACAATTCTTCGCCAACGCCATCCGATTCCCCAGAATCTCCCAACGCTCATCTTTATGGTATAGTATCGGCGAGTATCCAAATTTGTATCAAGCGCTCCCTTTTTTCCAGCCACTCCAAGTAATCCGGCGAACAGTGGCGGGCCATCTTCGAACACACGATCTCATCGACACTAACAGATTCTCAAACCCATTTCCGTATTTTTTTCGCAATAAACTGTACAATATTTTATTATTCGAATCAAAATTCATAACAACTGTCTGAAAACCGGTCCCTCTGTTGGTTTCTGATCATTATTTGTTTGATTTTCTGGGATAATTCGTTGTATCACTTCTAGACGATGCACGGGTTGAAGCGAACCTTGTTGATCAGAACAGTGGCCCGTGGCAAGGCCACAACTGCTGCAGATGTTCCACAGGTGGCCAGTGAAGTGGAAGCGATCAAGAGGGAAGAACATGTCGAGAAAGTGGAGAAATCAGCGAATGCGTCGACTGTCTACAGACCGCCCTACTACCGAAAACCGCATCGTCACCACGAACCGCAGCACATGCTCCAGGAGGAGTTCGTCAACGCCGGCGACGCTTCCGGAGCCGGAGTCCGATTGTTTGACTACTATAAGACGGCGGAGATGGTGAATTCGATGCCGACTATCAAAGAGAAAATCGACATTGTTTCGCCGTACGAGAGACCGTGGACGAGGGCGGAGAAGACGTGGAGGAGAGATTGGCATCCGACACTGATGGCCACTCGCAAGGCGTGGGGAATTCCACCAACTCCTGCTCACTTTGACACTCTCGACTATTACAAGTATTTGACGAAGACGAGAGTTGAGAACAAGTCGCTCGACGAGTTCTATCACGGATTGCGACCACCGACTGCTGATTTGGAGGTGAGCCACTGAATCTGCTTCAAAAATAGAGCAAAATAATATGAATTTTACAGAAAAACTTCACGGACACAATGAGGTCGATGAATTTTGGAGATGGTGAAGAGTTTGATGACGAGCAGACGCAGAAGCTTCTGGGAAGTCTGCTCGATGACGCGATGGGCAGTATCGCTCACAACGTTCATCGTCTCTCGGACCTTCGTGTCGCTTACAACGTGGAAAGCGAGGCGTTCTGGATTCGCAGTGGATTCATGTTCTTGTACGACGAGGAGGAGATTGGAACTCGGGAGATCAAGCGACGACTGAACAACTTCCCGAAGTACATTGGCGATGATCGACGGAAGCTCGGAGAACTGGCGTTTGTGCATCGTGACAAATTGGCGGCTCAGATCAGATCTAAAGAACCACCAGCGTCACTCCACTCATTGGACTCTGAAGACGCAAAGTTGCCGATCTTCGAGTCGACCAACGACTTGGAGGAGACGCTGTTCTCTCCGAAGGTCTACAACTTGTGGCCAGATCAAGAACCATTGTGGCAGTGTCCGGGATACCATGCGGATTCGGGAGAAACTCACACCTACGGAATCCTCGGAATCAAGTCGTTGAGACCTCTGAGAAAACGAATCGCGCATTGGATGGGTTGGGAGTCTGATCAGGGGTTGGAGGATAGCGAGGAAGCAAGTTAGTTCTGAAAACATAATCTTCTTTTTTAAATTTCTCATTTGCAGAGCAGATGCTCGACGATGGTGCTCGATCGCAGGCTGTCATCAGCATGTTCAGCACTCTCTGCGCTCAAGCGCACGCGCATGGATTCACCCAGTACACCGACGTCACCCGCCCGTTCACCTCGCAAATGGTCCTCTCCGACGGAATCAACTTCTATTTTGCCGTCGGTCAACTGAACACGCTCGCGATCAATGTAGAGTGTGACGGGTTCGTGAACCCGAGAACCAACTACATTCGCATTGACGGTCCACACAAATTGTTCGAACTCTACGGTGACAAATACTACAGCGTCGATGAATTTGTGAATTTGGAGAATAAAGTCGAGGTGAGAAAAACAGCTTTTTACAAAACGACAAAGTAATCGATTTCTTACAGAGAACACCAAAGGAAGGACTCAACGAGAAGGTGTTGGAGCGTGTCACCCAGATGCTCATGAAGCAGTAGATTGTCTTTAGATCTTAATATGTTTTTAGCGATAGGCTTCTTCACGTTATTGTTTTGTTTCATCGTTTGTTTGCGGATTTTCAAAAGAAAAAAAAACAATTGTATTGATATGATTTTTTCCCGAGCTATCATTAGAAAAGGAGTTTTCCACACAAATATCTGCACCGTAAACTTCTATTTAACCCAATTCCCCATACAGAAACTTATGCAATGGCTTAGAATCTACGGGCCTCTCGCACTACTAACCCTCACCGTGATACTCTACAACGAGCTCTTCATATTCTACCATGCGTTCTCCAAGTGTCAATGGCCATGTCGAGACGGCGGATGTACGGAGAAGAGTCTGAAGGCGTTCATGATCTCGGACACTCATCTGCTCGGCAATCGCAAAGGACACTGGCTGGACAAGTTGAAGCGCGAGTGGCAGATGTACGAGGCGTTCCACATTGCCACGTGGCTTCAGAATCCCGACGTCGTCTTCTTTTTGGGCGATTTGCTGGACGAGGGACAGTGGGCCGGACGGCCGTTGTTCTCGAGTTACGCGGATCGGTTCCGACAATTGTTCACCGACCAGCGGAAAATTGTCACTCTTGCCGGAAACCACGATCTCGGATTTCATTATGCGTGAGTTTTTTTTTTTCGCTGGTCTCACCACGAAGTAAACAAATTACTGTATTTAACATTTTTATTTAGTTTCTCGCATTTTACTATCGGATGCCATCGAAATGGCATCCGATCTTAAATCTCGGGATTGATAAGAGATATAATGATTCTCCGGCTAAGCTCTCCTCGGTTGCGGGGCTATTTCGATGGCATCCGATAGTATGGTGATTTGCACGTTTTTCACTGATTAGCCGTCACAAATTCACTTTAAAATGGCTTTTTAAATAGAAATAATGGAGAAACGGTGAAAAACGCGCAAAAAAACGATAAATTGCGACTGTTTTCTCCGTGGTCTCGCCACATTCGATGATTTTGATAATAGGAATCTCCGCGGAAACTGGAATCTTTTCAGAATCATGCCGGACACGCTGGACATGTTCCGGAAAGAGTTCCGACGCGGACTCATCGATCAGATATGGCTGAAAGATTATCGATTCGTTCTGATCAACTCGATGGCTCTCCACGGCGATGGGTGCCGATTGTGCCATGAGGCGGAGGTGGAGCTGGAGAAGATTTGGAAGAGGAATCGCACAGATAAACCCATCGTTTTGCAGCATTTTCCGCTTTTTAGGTGGAGAAATTATGAGGAAATTGGGCGAAAATCGATTATTTTCCAGAGAAAGCGACAAGGAATGTGAAAAAGTCGACGAGGAGCACGAAATCGATTTAAAAGAAATGTATAGAGAACAATGGGACACTTTGTCAAGGGAATCATCGGAGAAAATCATTAAATTATTGAATCCAAGAGCAATATTCGGAGGACACACTCATAAACTGTGCAAAAAAGTGTGGACAGGGAGAGACGGGTCGAGTTTCTACGAGTACACGATCAATTCGTTCTCATGGAGGAACGGCGATGTTCCCGCTATATTTCTAGTCACTGTAGAGAAGGATGAGGTGCGCGCGAAAATTTAATACGCGCTTTTTTGAAAAATTCCAATTTACAGGTCTTGGTGAACATTTGCCGCCTGCCATCCGAGTCTCTGCAAATCGCCGTCTATATTGTGAGCGGTGTTATTATTTTGATATTATTTTGTACTTTGACAATCAAAAATTATCGCATTTGCTGCTCGAAGCGGCGCTACTCGAGTATCCTTTTAATGCACCGATTTCCTGTGAAAAATGAATAAATGTGAATACATACATGTATAAAGGCGCATGTTCGCAAATGTTCTTTTGGGTCTCGCAACGACTACCGTAAGCCGAGTGAGGTGTTGTTTTCGAGCGATTCGCTGCTCCCCGAATTTCGCTTTTTCCCGCTCAAACTCTGGCATGAGATCAACTGTATTACTAATTTTTAATCTATTCTTTTTATTTTCCGATGGCTACGATATTCTCAACCCTGAAACACGTGAGTTTTCGTATATTCTGCTCTGGAATTTCGCCCTTTCTTAGGACCTCTTCTCTCGTTCCTCCTCGGCAAGACACCGCCGTCGCCCTGTCTCGTTCAGTGTCTGGAGACGTTGAAACGGCCACTCATTGCATTCGTCAACGACGAATTGACACTCAAGACGAAGGATAAAATATGCCTGTGTGTTGTTGACTCTTCGTGGATTCTTCCAATGGATTTGAATTTTAGCGCTAACGAACAAGCACACAAATGCGTTCACAACAACACCGCATGCAGCAAATCGGATAGGAGGGTCCTCGAAAAGCTGTCGAGTGGGATCAGTTGGGCGTGCGGAGCTCATGGAACCGAACCGTTCAAGTACATCAACCCATGTATCGTGACTCTCGGAAAGGAACTGCGCCGACAGCACAGTGAGTTTCAAATAACTCACGGAGAAAACTAATTAGTGAGAATGCAGGTTGCAAGACGGAGTGCAATGCGGCGATTGACAGCAACAAGGTTTTCGTGCCCAGTGTTCCTAACCTTCTGGGAAAGCTGGAGCCCATGTGCGGGTGAGTGAACTGAACACTTCTAGTTTTATTTCGAAATTTCAGACCTTTGGCGTGTTTCCTCAACTGTACTGCCAAGCAGATCAACATGTATTGCCCTACAGGAGGATCTCGCCTAATCGTTAGTTTTTCGACTTTTCTTGCACGCATCTCACACTAAAATTCTTCCAGAATGTCGTGATTGGCGCATTCGACGAGTTAGTAAGGGAGTTTAAGCTAGCGACGCGTAAGGAAAAGATGCTCATCATAGAGAAGGTGCCGAAGAAATGCGAGCTCTACTTCAGCGAGAGAGAGATGATGGCGTTGCGATTTGACAAACAGTTTGTAAACGATATGTTCTTTATGATCAGCTCCTGGAAACAAAGATCATCAAAGTTGGCAAAGAGTGAAGCCGAGAGAATCCTCGATGGAGTGAGTTCTAGCAACAATTTGATCCCTTTTTGATCTTTATGTTCCAGCTCCTTGAAGAAAAAGGAAAAGAAATTAATCTGCCTGAACCGCTGGTCTGGGATTTCAGAGCAATTGCCATTTGCGCAGCAATCATTGTCGTCATGGTACTCAACGTCGCTGGCTTGATTTTCACTATTTGGTGGTGTGTGACAAGCAAAGAAGATCAGAAAGAGCACGGCGGAGGCACCGATGCGTGCATGAATCAGTTCGTCGAGCCGAACATCCGAATGAAGTTGAAACTTCCAAAGATTCGCGCGGATGCGATTCATGACAGTTCACAAGAAGTTTTCGAGTTGAGAGTGCCCCGAAATGGCAACCAGTTCCATCTGAACGGTCCCTTTTCCATTCTCACTCCATTCAATAATTATCGTCTTCAGATGAGCAGACAGTCGTGGTTCCTCGATACAAGCGTCGTCGCACCTACTCGGTGCCTCTCGAGCCTCGTCCACGCACCCAATCCACCGGCTCCGATCATTTTCCGCACGTCGTCATTGTCCGCAACCAAGAACATTAATGATTCTCTTTTATTTCCATCTCATAAGCGTTTCATCCCTCAAAACTATATCTCACCCCTAAAAATTCCCCGCCCCCGTACAAATACTTTAAATTTTCGAGTTTGTCAAATAAATTGTATGTTTAGAAATCCCATTTTGACTTCCCTCCTACTGCGTTGTCTATCAGAGCGCGTTTGCGCACTACCTCTTCGTATTTGAACCAGATTTCCCTTTTTTTCTCGCTATTTTCCCAATTAGCAGGCAAATGGAAGAATCAGGAGCGCCGGACGAACGGAACAAATTTCAAATTCCATCATGGGCTGCAAAACCGCCAGATGGTGCTCATTTAGATGTATATAAAGGAGATGCGCTGATTCAAGTTTGTAAAAATAATTTTCTACCGCTTCATTTTATAATCTTTCAGAAATTATTGATTGACGACAAGAAGGCATATTATTTTGGACGAAACAACAAACAGGTATCGATTTCCGATAAATCGAGCGATTTTTAAATCAAAATTCTTTGTCTTCAGGTCGATTTTGCCGTTGAGCACGCGTCCTGCTCTCGTGTGCACGCTCTACTGCTCTACCATGGATTGTTGCAAAGGTTCGCGCTTGTCGATATGGATAGCAGTACGAATTTGGCACTTTATTGAAAATTGTCTAATTCTCCAATTTTTAGGCCACGGAACATTTTTGGGAAATATCCGATTGCGTCCGCTGGAGGTGGTTTTCGTCGACGTCGGCGGTCAATTTCATCTCGGCGCCTCGACAAGAAAGTACTCGGTGCAACTGAAGACTGAACATCAAGTAGAGGACGATCCGGCTGTGATGGCGTCGGAGGAGCAATTAGATGTGAGCGGTCTTTCAATTTTCATCGAATACTTTCGTTTTCTAGCATCAAACATCCTACAATACGGCGCAAAATCGACGAATTCCGCAGCTTCCGATTTCAGTGGAAGAGGCTCGACGGAAAAAGCGACCACGTGGAAATGTGGCGTTCCTCGAAGAGGAAGAAATTATCAATCCGGAAGACGTCGATCCGTCGGTGGGACGATTCCGCAACCTGGTCACCACGGCCATCATCTCTACGAATCCCAACAAGAGGCCTGGAGATGCTCACAAACGAGCCGAGCCGCCAAAGAAAATTGTTCGTCCGGGCAGAGAACTTATGACCGGTCCGTTGTCTTCAACCTTCGGACCGATGGCTTTGAATGCTGCGCCGGATCTCGAACTCTACGGAAAGACGCTACCAGCATCAGGACACCACTATGTGACAACCGCTGCTGAGGACGAAGCGGACGATCACCACAAGAAGAGATACGCGAAAGAGGCATGGCCAGGTCGCAAGCCGGGAGGCAGCATTTTCTGATTGTTTTTCCGATTCTCCAGAGACATTGTACTCTAATAAATGTTCACTGACGCCAACCTTCAGTCTCAATAATTTATCTAGGTTTCCCTCTCAAAAAAACACAATTCCAACGCAACAATACATACTTAATTATTAGATCATTTGTTAGGAGTATCTAGCATCTCGGTCGCGGACACGACGTTCCGTTCCGAAGATCCAGACGCACGTTGCACTCGAACTCGACGGCGACATCGTCACCGAACCGGAACGCCTTCGACATCACCCGCGCCGACAGTTTGTTGTTGTCGTAGCGGAGGTTGGGTAGTCGGGTGGTGTCCAGCGAGCATCCCTCCGAGTCGATGATCTTCGATCGCCGCTTGCTCTTTCCCTCATTGATGACGCAATCGTGGACGCGCATGCAGAACAGATCCAAGTTGGCTCCGTCGCACGTCCACACGTGCTCCAGAGGCGCGTTGACGTGGACGACTTCGGCCGGTTGACGAGTGCGCACATCGAACACTTCGTACTCGCAACTTGGCTGATCAGCGAGCACTTGGATGTCTTTGAGCAACTGAAACATGAATTCTCAAGGTACGCAACGAAATACGATGACTTACAGATGGTTGAACAGTGAGCGCATACGAGACGACGTCGCCAGTCGGAGCGAACAGGCAAGTGATGTTGTACGCCTGAAAGCCGGCGTTTGGATTTAAAATTGAATATAAAAATCGATAATTCACCTACCTTATCAACTTTGGTGAGGAATTTGTCGTGGAACGAGATCACAATATTCACCGAAGACGTGTATCCGGCGCCGTTTCCATGTTGGACCGTCTCGACGCCGCACTTGTCTCGTGGAACAGTGATGGATGTGGTGCGGCGGCCAGTCTCCCGAGACACGCATTCTTTGTCTTGCGAGTGACCGAGTACGAACACGCGACCTAAAAATTAATTTTTATAAATAAATATTCATATAAAAAGGCAGATGAAATTAGGTATTTAATTTGTAGTAGATCAAAAATTCTCACCCAGGAATGTAGATTCGGTCAGGAAAACCGCCTCGATTGTGGTATCTGTGCACTCGACTTCGACGTTTCCTGGAAAATTTAATTTTGTGGCAAGGTTGCAATTGCGCTCCATTGAAACTCTGCGTCTCTCGAAAATCAGTGCTATTTTCTAATTGAGCAGCGCAAAATGTTATTTTTTTTCGGAATTTCCGTTATATTTCAACTTTTTTATCACGAAAAATATCGAAAAATGTGATTTATTCCTTGGAAACCGTTCCGTTCAACTTTCCTAACCACGCGCCGCTTTCGCTCTCTGCGTCTCTCCCTAGACAGTATTAGTGTCCTTTTTGACATTGATATACTGATTATCATCATGTCAAATCTTATCATATGATTAAGAAAAGAACTTGCCTAGAAGACCATTTGGGATCGGAATCGCCCATGCGGCGGGGCCGAGGAGGATGAGGGGAAGAAGGGAAAAGGGGAGCATCGAGAGTTTTGCGAGATTTGAGACACGTATTCTCGGCGCGGCGAGACGGGCCTTTATAGAAGTCGGGTACGTCCAGAAAACGATTCGGCAAAAAAAAGTGGAGTGGGTGGGCGGGGTCACGCCACTTCACACCGACTTCAGAAGGGGCAGCGGGGGTAGGAACAGGAAGGCGTCGTCGTCGTCGATGAAGACGATGATGCCAAAGAGAGGGGAAAGAGGAGATCGAAAAAGACAGCTGCGCAACAACTTTACATATGTACATGGCATCGTGTGAAACGCTAAATCGTCCTTTTCCGCCCTCCCCCCATCGGCCCCCCTTCTTATCCTCGTATGGTCTTCACAGATCATCTTGCTTTCAGCAGCAGCGGCGGTCGGGTGAAAACGAGACCAAGGCTTTCGCTTTTTTTGTTGTCTCATTTGAAACACATCTGTCTGCAGTCACGGGAGTTCTGCTGGCTGCCGTGTTGCTTCTGGTGACAAATGGTTTTTATTTTGGAAAAGGGATAAAGAGAGAGGGGGGAGAGAGAGAGGAGTAGATCATATAGATTCGGTTGGGGGGAAGACAACAACAGTAACAACAGAAAACAAGGATATAACAATTGAATGTGGTGTGGGCGCGTCGCCAGTTTACTTCTTCGTCTTGAACGTGAACGACTGCTTCTTCTTGCGGTAACCGGCTCCGGAGAGCTTCGAGCGTACTTCGACCTGAAATGCAAATTTTATCCTTCGTTTTCTCTTATTATCGCACCTTTGGCTTATTACTGATCGGAAGATCGACAAAGGGCGGGACGGAGAATCCAAACGACTTGGAGACCGCCGTCAAGTCCATGTTGGTCACGTCGAAGATGTCCTGCAAAAAAACGCGTGGGTGTAATGTAATAATCATCCTCATTTCGCCTCAAGTATTTTGTAGCGCGCACAACTCGAATACAACGAGTTTCTATCCGGAAAACCTCGCGAATTAGTGTCATCACCAGGTCCCCGAGTGGCGATGCACTTTGTGAATGAAATCTGCCGGACATACCTTGAGCGAATGGGAATCATACGCCCTCAAGTAGCACTTGTAGGCCTCCTTCGCTGACTTGTTCAGATAATAGTTCTTGCTGATCAAATTCTCGAGTTGCGATTGAATGTTGGCCACCTGCAACGAATTGGATAATTGGAAGCGGGAAGGGGGGAAAGGGGAGATGTGTGAACTTTCAAGTCATCTTGTTTTTAATGGACACAGGAAGTAAGAGGAGGGGGTGAATGGGTGTTCAAGTATTTTTGTTTTCTCGTTCGTTTCAGTCAACAATGACGCCGATGCGCTCTTGACGAAACTGTTCTCTACTCACCTTGCTCCACGAGAATTCAAACTCGTTCAATGTGACTTTGGCGGCTTTCAGGTAGCGGAGGAATCCGAGCTCTTCGGGTCTCAACACGAGAAGAGCCTTTCCGCGTCCGTCCTTTCCGCGAGCAGTTCGTCCGACGCGGTGAATGTACTCTCTCGGCTCATCTGGAGGATCGTATTGGACGATCCAGTCGACGGCCGGGATGTCGAGTCCTCTGGCGGCCACATCTGTACAGAGAAGGATGCCGCTTTCGGCCTGACAGAACTGGAAGAACGTCGTCGTTCTCTTCTGCTGCTTCTGCTTTCCCTGAAATTCCCATGATTAGCATTTGAAAGTATTCAATGTCTTACGTGGATCGACATGCACGGGATGTCAATGTAGTTGAGGAGTTCGTGGTGGAACTTGACAGCGTTACACGAAGAGAAGAACACCATCACTTTCTTGGTTTTGTTCTTCTTGAGGAACGTGAAGAGGAGAAGGAGACGTTTGTCCGACGGAGCCACAATGTATCCTTGTTGCAATCCTTCCACAGTGGCTTCCTCGGCCTTCTCGTTGACGGACACTTTGACCGGGTTCGAGTGCAGCGCAAGTTTCACAAGTTCGTCGACTTTCGGTGAGTGCGTTGCAGAGAAGAGCATCGATTGGCGCTGCTTCGGCAGATGACGCAGAACTTGTTGCATCTCGATTTCGAATCCGATATCCAGGATACGATCGGCCTCATCGATAATCAGACACTTCAGGTTGCGAACGAGGAAGTTGTCCGTGTTCTGCAAGTGGTCCAGCAGACGTCCGGGAGTGGCGACGAGGATCGAGACTCCTTTCGCGAGCTTGTCCTTCTCAGCACTGCGGTTCGAGCCGCCCATGACGAGTCCGTAGGTCAAGTTGGAGCCTTCCAGAAGCTCGGAGAGCACACCGTACGTTTGCATCGACAACTCTCTCGTCGGCGAGACGATGATGATTCCGGTTCCGTTGTGTTGCTTCCAGTTGAGTTTGTGCAGCAGCTCGATGGCGGGGAGCAGGAATGCGAGCGTCTTTCCGGATCCAGTCTTCGCCGAAGCCAACACGTCTTTTCCCTGAAATAAAATAATACGCTGGGAAGTTGGAAAACCGACACAAACCTCCAACAACGGATCGATACTCTTCGCTTGGATCTCGGTCATCGTCGTGAATCCCAAATTGTGAACTGCTTTCAAAAGATTCGCGTTCACTTTACCCTCGAGTGAGGCAAACGTCGTTTTGGTCAAGAACTCGGACACTTTGGTGCCACTTTCTTCGCTGTCATCGCCTTCCTCGTCCTCCACATCTTCTGGCTCCTCCACCGGCTCCTCAACCTTCTCGACTTCCTCCTTAACCTTCTTCTTCTCGTGTCCCTCCTTCATCTGCTTGAGTTTTCGCTTTAACACCTTCTTCTTGACGTCGATGCCCATTTTTACCTGCAATTTTCAACGGTTCATAATGAATCACGGGGACAGAGAGGAACACGATTAATCGGACGGAAAGATCAAAATAAGAATGGGAATCACGCAATAAACGGGTGGGAAAGTAAAGGATATGAAAAAGGACATCAAATGTCGACAATGACATAGATGTCGCATCTGTTCGAGGACTCGTTGATCTGCATATTCGAATAGGTTGGAGACTTGATATCCGCTTCAGTTTCGTGTTTGGTGGTGTCAAAAGACTCTCCCCACCCGCGGAATTCGATCTGTAAGTCAAAACGGTTTTTGGAGCGCTCAAGGAGGGTCAAACCTCAAATTTCTCTTTATCCAGTTTCAAAACTTCCACTCTTTTCGCAACGAAACACGGCTCGGCGTGAAACGAATTTAGCGCTTCGTCGAGAAACTGGAATAGCAATCCGTGCATACTCTCGCCGGTGGCCTTCCAGTAGAACTCGTACTGCTGAAGAATCACACTGATTATTCGCTAAGGGTTCGCCAAATCTCAAACCTCGTCGATTTTCGCCAGGTCAGTCATATAGCCGAACATGGAGACGAGGAGCGCTTCGAACGCTTCCTCGGTGCTCTTTCCCCATGAATGCAGCTGAATGTCTGCCGGATGGTCGAGGTACTCGAATCGACGCTTCTCGATCTCGTCGCGATCTTCGATCATGGAAGTGCTCGGCATTTTTTCTGAGAAAGTTTGAAAATAGAAATAAAAGACAGAGAATCGTTAAAGTATAAACTGGAGAGAAAAACCAGTAGAAAAAAAGAGTGAACATGGATATGGGGAGTTTTGAAACTTTGTTTTTATTATGATGCGGGTTTGAATTGATAACTATGGATGAGAATCTGGGACAGCTCAACTAGCGGGTGGCAATAAATGCATTCGCGAAGAACGTACGTCTTCGGCATAAGGCTGTGTGTGTGAAAAGGAAGTGATAAAATGCGAATCTATTTACAAGTAGAGAGAAAGTGCAATCGGTACTACTAGAATCTGACAGGTATCCCTAATTCCTTTCTAAGCGGTACAATCGTTGCGTCTACTTCTCGGGCGCCTCCTCGTCTTCACTGAAATCCGGAAATATTTCGCCGTTGTTCTCGGTTTGTTTGGAAAGGCATCGGATCGTAAGAAGGATGAATCGCTTCAGCGATGGGTTGTAGAAAATGAATGCGAGCGCCCAAATGCAGCCATCTTCCGTGAACGGATCGTCCTCGAACTGCGACTTGAAGCTGCAGAGATTCCCAGTTCAATGTGAAATCTCTCTGGTTCTCTCTCACCTGTATATCTCGCATTCACTCGGAAGAATCGCTTCGTCAATCAGCGCCCACAGCTCTTCTCTTCTGTGGTGATAGTCACGCACGATGGTTTCCAGTTTCATGTCGACTAAGCCACTCAAATCCTGTGAAGCAGCACATGAAAACTGATTCCAGCACACTTCAACTAACCGAGTAATTGACGAGAGCGAACGCTTCACTACTTGCGTTGGTAAAGTCGTGGTCGGGAAATCCGCTGTTGAGGACTTGAGTAAGGTCATAAAGTCTCTTTCGCGAAATCGAGTCCTTTATGAGATAATCGTCGACATCGTTATCTGAGCCGCCGGAGCAAGACCGCTCGGAGAGGTGACGAAGCCGGTGGTTGTGGCCGACACTTGGCGAGGCGCTCAACACGACGTCTTCGTACGATCCAAGAGGTTGGCGCTCACACCACATCACAGACTTGTCACTGGATTTCCACTGCTTTTTGTCGCTCGTCACCATTTTCGAAGAATAGGTTTCCAATCTGAACCGAAACACATGCCGGAAAATGGACGGATGACTCAACATACTTGAAATCCATGACACAGTCGATCGCTCCTGTGGCGAGGGTTTGCGAGAAAGCGTCCATTTCAGAGCTTTCCAAATACTTCATGGCTTCTAAAGCAGAACAATTTAGAAAGTTTGCGCAATCTTACGAAAACGGGGAAAATAAACAATTTTACATATGGGCGGCTGATTCAGGAAAAAACCTAAATCTAACAAAAATTAATTTATTTATTGAGCTTTATTTAGAAATTGAAACTATTTTTTAAAATTCGCAAAAGAAAAAAACTAGTTGAGAAAAAAAAATTACATTGATTTTGCGAAATGTCGTAGTACCTGCGGCATTGTGTGCTTTTTAACAGCGGTGTTTGCACAATTTCGCAGACCGTAGTCCTTCGAAAAAAAACAAAAAATTTTTTATTTTCTTTTTTTTCAAGCTCTAAGAAAATGCATAAGTATTACAACGAAAAAACAACTATTTAACAACGTTGAAAAATAAAAAAATAGTGTTTTTTTTAATTCACAAAATTCGAGTTAATGCTAAAAAAATTTAGGAAAAACTTGTCAAATGGGCTATTATCACAATTTCAGTAGAGCGTTGGCATTTGTTGAAATTTGGCAATTCTTCTATTAAAAAAATCAAGGATTCCGCTGTTCATCTACATCTACAAAATATTCCGCGGTCGGAATCGAGGATATTTCAATTGCGGCCGAGAGAGCCAATTATTCCGAGAAAATTTCACAGATATTCAGATCCGCAGGATATTAGACGGAATACCCAGCGTCCGAAAAGCATCCGCCCCTTTCATGCCGTCTCATCCGTCTCTGCGTCTCTTCCTCTCGGCCGTCTGTATGAAAGACAGCAGGGTCAACATTGTGACTCAACAACCGTCCCGCTCATTCTTTCCCCCGTGAGTCCCCAGACGGGTTGACTGCTTCTCTTCCCTCGGGGAGAACCGATTTCCCCTGAAATCCTCCCATTAGAACCATGATATTGGCGCTACCCCGATTTCTCCTGAATTCAAACAACTGATTACCCCCTGAACTTAACTGCTATTTATTTTCGTAACAATGAAGATTGATTTGAAAAGAAAAAAAGTGAGTTGAGCTTTTTTTTCGTTTGGAAAAGAGATTTGGAGGCCCGGAGCCACCGCGCATATGATTTGCTTCACACCCTTCGTAAGTCATGGAGTATGTGGCGCAGGCGGGTGTTCGCCCGACGTTTGAACTTTTGGGTCCGTGGGTTCGATTCTCACCCGTGCCGAATTTCCCATTTTTCCTCACAGCAATTCGAAAATCGGAGATTTGGAAAGATGAGGGCGTCGGTGGCGATCGGTCGAAGTTGGCGGATCGAGAAAATTTTTAAAAAATCGGCATTTTGATAAAAGAGAAATCTTCATCTTTTACAGACGCCGGCTGCTGACGACCAGACCGTTGCCAATGGGCGTGCTGCCGCCAACGAGAAGGTGAATTCGACGGAGAACTCAGTTTTTCATTGCAATATTCCAGAGACCCGCTTTCCAAAAAGGCGACATTGTCCTGGTAGGGCACACTTTAAAAAGTCGCAAAGGGGGTCTGGAATGTCAAGTACTTCCAGTGGACCAACCCGCAAAACGCCAAGGAAGCGGTGAGTCGAAGCTATTTATGTAATTTCTTCAACGTGGAATTCAGGAATTCCGTGCGGTGCACGTGGCGGACGAGCTCGTTCCGCTGAAGAAGTCATCGAAGGCCGAGGAGCAGAAGAGTGCCTTCGGGCAAGCCAAGAAGCTGCTCGCGGCGAGACCCGATGGGTGAGTCCTAATCAAAATTGAGAAAAAAAATAA
This sequence comes from Caenorhabditis macrosperma, assembly GCA_963932285.1. Taxonomy (NCBI): domain Eukaryota; kingdom Metazoa; phylum Nematoda; class Chromadorea; order Rhabditida; family Rhabditidae; genus Caenorhabditis; species Caenorhabditis macrosperma. The sequence goes on from OZ010622.1 coordinate 13,863,454, forward strand.
ACATTTTGTCTCATTCAGGAGCCGGAAGCCGGTCGTGGGCGAAAGCTGAACGGCTTCATCCTTGGAGATGGTCTCCCGGATCAAGACGACGAGGAGGACGGAGACCAAGAAGTGGCTCCGCTTGAGCTCTTCTTGACCGCAACTGCACTGGAGGAGCCGTCGCTGCCATCGAAGAGAAGCGTGGCCGCCGCGAGGAAACCGATGATGCTCCCACAGGATCCGGTCTTGTTGGAGTCACTAAGAAGATCGTAAGTTCGATTTTTCTAAATAGTAACCTGTATTTATTCCCAATTTTCAGAGGACCGCAATCAAGGGCTGGTGGTCCAGCAAATAGGAGACGGCTCAACTGCAAATCGGTTAAACTTTATCTAATTTAACTTTTGTAAAAATATCCTCTTGGTCTTACTGTTTTACTGTTTTTAAAAAATTTTTCTGTAAAACAGGACACAAACAGAGAAGAAGAACGGAGTGAATGGGGGAATGAACGAGGGGCCGTTCCACTGCCACTCAACCTCTGTGCACATTCCACGTGGCAGGTGGCTAGCCGGTTATCGATTTTTTAGACATTATGGTCCATAGTCTATGGACAGGTTACAGATGGGAGAGTCTAACTTGTATTTACTTATTGGACTCGTTTTTTCTCAGTTCTCCACCACTATGAAGCGACACATACCGACGAACAGCCGGATAATCCTGCTCCGGAGTTGCTGCTGCAAATGCACAAACAGCAGCATCGTTAGATTGTTGAGTAGGAGAACAATTGATTCGGTTTCGGATTTCCAGTTGTCGAGAGCACTTTCATAAATTCAACCTGAAAGAATTTCAACAAATTGGAAATGTAATTTGACGAACCTTGAGGCAAAATCGCTACGAGCCTCAATTTTGTATTCTGATGCTTTCTGCATTTGGAATTATAATCTACAACTCGAGTTTTGAATTGAAGATTTTTTTTGAGTTCAGTCGAAATGTGTACAAGGGAAAGAAGGCGGAAAACAAGAAACAACAAAAACTCTACAAAACTACACGATAACAGCCTAAGAAACCGGTCTCATTCTTTATATAATGCTCTAAGGTCTCGCTTCGCAACTGCCTGATCCAGTGAGTTGTAGTCGGTGAGTCGCGAGATGTCTCCGTAGCCGACGAGCGACGGTTTCGAGGAGAGCAGACGGTCGGTGACTCGCAGAATGTCGGCGCTGGTCACTTTTTCTGAAATGAGTCAACTTTTGCAAAAAAAAAACTTTTCTTCAAAAACTCACCAATTTTTTCTGCATATTCCTCGGGTTGCTTCCTTTCTCCGTGTCCTAGCACCTGTCTGGCCATATCTTCGAACAACACCGGCCGCACTTCCAAGTTCATCATTAAATGGCTTCTCAACTGCGTTCTGGCTCTTGCCAACTCCTCCGCATCAATTCCCTGCTGGAGCTTGAGCAGTTGATGAACCAGAATGATCAGTGTGTCGTTGATGTTCTTCGGCGGCGCACTTGCGGTCAGGGTGAACACTCCAGAGTCGGCGTACGAGTGGTTGTGGGCGATGGCGCTGTACAGCCAATGGTTCCGATTCATCACGTCCGTGTACAGCCGAGCGTACATTCCTTTTCCGGGTCCTCCTGCCGAGAACGCCCCGCCGCCTCCGAGCAGCGACTGAAGGACGCAGAGTGGCACGAAATCCGGGTCTTTGTAGCCGCAACCCTCCAATCCGACGACGACATGGGCCAGCAACGGATACGGTTTTCCGATCGTCAACGGCTTCAGATCCTCCTGCAACCGAACTTCACCGCCGGTGTACTGAGCGCGAGAAGTGTCGATATCGATGGGTTTCGCGGGGAGAACGGACGGCTTCTTGTTCCAAATGGTGTCGTTTTTGTAGAAGTAGCTAGAAACAGTGGCGACGAACTCGTCGTGATCCACACCGACTCCTCAAAAATTTAATTTTTAAATTCTGGTTACAATTTTTTTTCCAAAAATCTCACCTCCTACAACCATTCTCTCGGGGGTGTGAGCTTTGCTCAAATATCCGTAGACATCGGGAAGTCTGACCTTTTCAAGAGCCGCCGTCGGCCCGAACTTTGGATATCCAATTGTGTTATGTTGGAACGCCGCTTGATGGATGAAATCTGCCAGAATAATCTCCAGTGTCTCAATTCGCTTCCTCAAATCAATATTCTCGTAACTGCATGACAGTTTCGCGGCTTCCAAGTCTTCTTCACTGATAACCGGCCTCAGAATACTATCCGCCAGCACTTTCATCGTCAAATCGGTGCCATCGCGATGACAACTCGCCGCGTACATCGTCGTGTCTCTGGTGCTCTGGCAATCCACAATTCCACTGTTCTGCATCAAACTCGCGTAGATTTCTTCGCGGTCTCGGAAGCTTTCTGATGACTGGAAAATTCACAATTTAGATCTTTTTTTGAAAGCAAAAGGAATACTCACATTATAAGCGAGCTTCTCAACAACACGAGAAACTCCGAACGGGTAGCCGTTCTCGAAACGACATCCCGATTCGATGGCCGCTCCGACGGTGACAAAGTCTCCGTAGGAGCTCTCTGTGCAGACGCGCAGTCCGTTCGGCAGAACTGTTATCCGAGAGTTTCTTCCTAACGGCGGACTGGCTTTCACTGTGGAGACCGGACTGTCGGGCGTGGCAGGGAGAGGAACGGAGAGCGGCACTTTTGTGGAGGCGGACGTCTTGGGGTTCACTTTTCCGAAGAGCCCTGACACCTTTGACAACAACGATTCTTCCGCTCTGCCATTCCGGAGAGAACTGCTGATGTGTCGACATCTTGTGATGTATGGGATGCTCTTTCGTAGCATCTGAAAGAAAATTGTTTTTTTCTGGTTGAGAGCATCATAAAATTAAGGCAGCCGATAAAAAGGTAATGGAATTGCTGTATAATTTAATATTTGAGTGAAACATTTTTTATTGAGGCGTCATTTCAATATAAATGATTTTAAATATTTATTTTTCAATTTTTCTTGAAAAAAAATGAATTTGTGCGACTTGTCGTATTATGTTGCACACTGCCGGTGGTGTTTGCACTGTTTCTGTTTTCGTCGCAAAGACTATTTTTGATGTTTTCAAATTCGAATTCAAACAAGAATTATTGAAAAATTACGGCTTAAACATATCTTTAAAAATAATATAAATTCTTTAATTTACTTATTCGTGTCAAATTCCGTGACTTTTCCTCCTCAAACGCCAGTTTATCTCCAATTCTCTATATTTTAGCAAAAATCAATGTTCACGAAGGCAGCGCGTGGTCTCGTCCACTCCCAGCCCTATTCGACAGCTGCGAATCGATTCAGAGTCGTCGAGGTCGGAGCCAGAGACGGTTTGCAGGTAAATCGATCGTTCGCTCTCTCTAGTTGTCCTATTTCAGCTAAATTCAGGCCGAAAAGAAGTTTGTGCCGACGGATATCAAAGTGCAGTTCATCGATCGCCTCTCTCAGTGCGGCTTCGAGACAATTGAAGCGACAAGCTTCGTTTCTCCAAAATGGGTGCCACAAATGGCCGATCACAAGGAGATTGTGCAGAAAATCCAGAGATTCAAAGGAATCTCATACCCAGTACTCGTCCCGAACTTGGCAGGCCTTAAAAATGCAGTAAGCTTTGGTTTTTTCTTCGACAAAGCGATTTTTATTCGTTTCTCTCAGCTTGCCACTGGAGCGGTCGACGAAATCGCAGTTTTCGGCGCCGCATCGGATGCTTTCTCACTGAAGAATGTGAATTCGAACGTCGAAGACAGTTTGAAGAAGCTAGTCGAAGTCACCACTTTGGCACTTGAAAATAATATCAAAGTGCGCGGATACGTGTCCGTTGTCGTCGGATGTCCATATTCTGGTGCTGTGAAGCCGGACGTCGTCGCACGAGTCGCAGAAAAACTTCTAGAAGCGGGTTGCTACGAAGTTTCGCTCGGCGACACAATCGGCGTGGGAACCGTGAACACAGTCAGCAAAATGCTCGACGCCGTGCTAAAAGCGGTTCCAGCCGACAAACTAGCAGTCCACTTCCACGACACCTACGGACAGGCGCTCTCCAACGTGCTTGTATCGATCGAAAAGGGCATCCGCGCCGCCGACTCGAGCATTGCCGGCCTAGGAGGCTGCCCGTACGCGAAAGGCGCCACTGGCAATCTGGCAACCGAGGATTTGCTCTACTTTTTGAAAGGCAACGGTTTCGAGACCGGGGTGGATTTGGAGAAGGTCGTCGCGACTGCAAGATGGTTCAACGAGACGGCTGGATACGATAAAATGTCGAGAGTTGGAGCGGCGATCACTGCGAAACAAACGAAAACGTGCTGAAAAGTGGTTTTTTAAAAATATTCTGGTATTTATTTAAATAGGTGATAATAAAAGAGCTTAGAATTTAAAATTTTGTTTCAATCTCGTTCAATTTTGTTCGGTAATTTTCCGAGTTTCTCTATCTTCTCCGTGTTCTCTTTATTTTTAATTTTTCTCGTTCAGTTCTCTTTCAATAGTCCGTCTGAATTTTTAGCAGTAGCCAAAATGGCAGAAGTCGAGCACCTTGACGAGAGTATTTTGAATATTGACGACACAGAGGCGCAACAATCGATAGAATTTGATGAGAGTCAGATAGCCGAACTGCTAGGCGAAGAGGAGGCTAATAAAAATGGAAAGTCGGAGAAATCATCCGAGGAGAGCAATGAGAAAGCGCAGGATGTTCCGATGATTGACGAGACCGCGGAAGCTGCTGGAAGCTCGAAGAAGGCAGATAAGGAAGAAGAAGAAGGAGAAAAGAAAAAGTCGGAAGAGCCGGAAATCATTGAAACGCCACAACCGGAGCGAACTGTTCAAGTCGGCGATGAAGTAGTTCAGTTGGCATTCGACGAAGAGGTTGTCGAGGAGGTGATACTAGCGGATTCACCGGAAATTGTGGAGGAGAAGGAAAACGGGACGAGATCCCGAAAGCGAAGTGTCATCCTGACGAGCCCGCCTAAAAGTCCAGCTCGTAAGCGCCAACGGAGACGAATCTCCACGTACTTTGCTGTACGTAAGGCTGTCATCGATAAGATCACAGCGGTCCTGTCGAGTTACGATAGAGCTGTGAATCTCGATAGCTTGCAAACTATCATTCATATGGTTCTAGATACTGGACGGAAAAACAAGCAGGTTTATGACGAGAATATTGAAAGTGAGTTAATGTTTTTTTTAAAAACAAATCGCTGATCTTCCTCATTTCAGAGGTCAAAAAGGAGAACGCAATGCTCAGAAGGGTGCTCGAGGACGAGAAACTTGCGCATGCTTTCACCCTCAAAAAGCTTACGTCGATGGAGAAGGAGGTGTTGGAGATCACGGAGAACATTAGAAAGTTGAGCGACCAGCTGACGATCCCCCCGGCGCCGGAACTTGACACGAATGAGTATACAAAATGGGGCCAGAAGGAGCCAACGCCGCAGCCTCCGCCGCACAGAAGACACCTACCGCCGCCGCAATATTATGCGCCAAGCGTCGGAGTGGTGTCGAGAAGACCGGGCCGTGGGGGTCAAATCGTTCAGCAACGCACAGTGCGCTTGTACCAGACCCAACAGCGGATTCCACCACCACCGCCGCCGCCGCCGCAAATACGGTTGCCACAGCAGCTTCACCAAATGCCGACATTGATCCACGAACCGGCACGGATTGTGCCTATTGCGCCGCGCCGAAGCAATCCAGGCTGGCCGTCGATTCCGATCCCGACCAACACAAATCTGGGTCACAATCACGACACATCTCCGAGCAATGGATCGCTGAAGGATCTGATCGATTCAACGGACTCCTCCGGACGCATTGTGCTTGGCATCCCATACGTTGCACCCTCTAACGTTATGCCGATGGGCGACGTTGCCTTCAACAAACAACCGACACTTCCGAAAGTTTTCGAGACTCTCGAACCGAATCCGGATCTGACAGTCACCATAACCTCTAGCGCGAAGGACTTTGGCGAAAATTGGCAAATAGGAGGCAAAATTGTATACGAACATTTGCCTGCACTCGAGAATAAAGTGAGTTTCTGCACTTCTCCAAACCGCATCCCCCATTTTCCAGGTAGTGCAACTTTTCGTTCAAGTCGGCTCTCTGCGAGCGTGCGGAATGGGCGGCCGCGTCGGCACGATGCGCAGAATGTGCGACTGGGGAATCTCGAAAGAGTGGGAGTGCACGAAGAAGGCGCACAAATTCCGCATCATGTTCCACCGAAGTCAACTTCTTCCCCAAATGGACCGCGTCTCAGTGTTGGCGGTGGTTCGCGACGTTCGCGGCGGCACGATCCTCATTTCATCGGTGAGTTTCCTCGAGAGAAACACCCAAAAACTATCCATCTTTCAGCCATCCTCTCTAAATCTCTGCTGAGAGCCGATCTCTCCACCATTAGCTCACTGGTCGCTATTCTCGCCGCATCTCCTCCTCACCTCTTTCTTTCCTTCGACTTCCTACATAAGTATGAAAAACTCATTTATTTACCCTACCACAAGTTAAATTTGTTTTGTTCGTTTTAATGTTTTCTAAATTGGGGAATTTGATAAAGATAATATTTATTCATTCCATTCAAATTCATTCCCAACTGATTCACTGATTTTCTCGAAGTTCAGCTTGTACTTGAAATTCTTTGGTTTTATATTTAATAATTTTAAAACACAATTCCAGGAATAAAGAAAAATGGTGAACTTGTTCCCAAAAACTGTCGAATCCGACGAGGAGATGGAAGTCGACGAGAGCGACGATGAGAAAGTCGAGGAGCAGGAGGCGGTTGCGGTGCGGAAGAAGAAGAAGATGGCGAACGCCGCCGACGAATTCTCGCAAGACTTTGTCTTCGACGGCGCCGGCACAGTGTTCGTCGATCGAGAAACCGAGGATCTCGCCAAGTACCTGAAGAAGCAGAATCCGACGTCGCTCGACGAGAAAATCGCCGAAATGCGAAAACTGAAGAACACTGGCAAAGCGGTGATTGTGGAGGAGGACGACGACGAGGAGAAGGACGAGGAGGACGACGTGCAGCAGTTGGGAGGAAAAGAGACGCGGGATACCGTTCGAGAGAAGAGGAAGACCGGCAGAGCCAAGAAGACGAACGACAGCGACGACTTCTTCTCGGCGCTCATCGACGGAAAACAGTTGGATGTGAACGTCACCTTCGAGCAGATGAACCTGAGCAGACAGATTCTGAAGGCATGCTCTGGTGCCGGCTACAGCGATCCGACGCCGATTCAGCAGGCTTGTATCCCGGTGGCTCTTACTGGAAAGGTAAAGGTTACACCTAATCGTCTAGAACAAAACGTCATGTTTCAGGACATTTGCGCTTGCGCCGCCACCGGTACTGGAAAAACAGCCGCGTTCGTGTTGCCGATCCTCGAAAGAATGATCTACCGCCCGAAAGGCGCCAGTTGCACACGAGTCCTGGTCCTCGTGCCGACGCGTGAGCTGGCGATTCAAGTGTTTCAAGTCTTCAGAAAACTCTCCACCTTCATTCAACTGGAAGTTTGTCTCTGCGCAGGTAAGATCGAAATTCAAGATAGACACTTCTTCATTTGAGAGGGAAGAAACAAACAAAAACAGAGAAAAGACGCGGCCCGTTGGGAGTAGAGAATAAGTTAAATTTGGAAAGGAGCAAATCAGTAGTTGGTGGCTGAGAGCGACGGGAGAAGAGCACCCGAGCGGTTCGGAGTCGACTTTCCGTAGACGGAAATGTAGGCGAACAGAAGAACGGACAGGGCGGCAGAAGTGTAGAACGCATAGGTGTAGTGGAGGTGCTCGACGAGTTGCGACGCGTAGATCGGAAGGATGAAGTGAGTGAGCCACTGAACCATCGAAGCGAATCCGGTGGCTTTTCCGAGATCGGTGAGCTCGACGGCGCTGAAAATTGAGTATTAAGGGGAAACTAGATTCGCTCAATTCTCACGTTGTGATTTGAGTAGACGACTCTGCGTAAGCGACAGCATAGGCGGCGGTCTGGACAGCGGTGATCATGAGCATTTGCTCGAAGCTCGAGGCGAACGCAGCCGCCAAATAACTGAAGAAGAGTCCGACGAGAGAGACCTGAAGAAGCGCCTTCGGGCTGGATCTTCGCTGAACCACAGGCATGACGATGAACTGCACGAAGAGCAGCGACGCCGACATTGTCAGCAGCACGTAGGCACTGTCGTTAGTGTTGTGCATGTAGTTGCGGAGCAAGAAGTTTCTCGAGATCATCTCGTAGCACACGTAGGCCGAAATGAGCAGTCCGCGGATGAGAAGACCCTCCTTAAGAGCCGAATTCTTGGCGATCATATGCCAGTAGTCTTGTGGGCGGAGCCGTGCCGAAGCCAGACGAGGGATGGAGTGAGTCGTTGGGAGGAGGAAGAAGAGCACTGGGAGCATGGTACCGGCGAGCACGAATCCGACGATGAACTGGGAAGTTCGGAGAGACGTCCACGCGGCGACTTTCGATCCGACGATTGGTCCGAAGAACATTGCACCGGCCTGAGAAGAGATGAGATAATTCGAAGACAGGTGTCTCAACTCACTTGTGGAATTGTCAATCTCATGAGCGCACTGGTTCGCTCACTTTCGGTGGTAGTGGTGGCCAAGTACATTTCGGCGGTTCCGTCGAGCTGGTAGCCGAATCGGAGGATTTGAAGGAAGAAGAACGAGTACCACGATCGCGCCATCGAGATTCCCGAATAGTAGACGGCGGTGAAGATGACGGACAAAATGAACATTGTCTGCGCTCCCAAAGTGTCAGCCAACTGTCCGGCGGCCAGCGCTCCGACGGCATTGCACAACGATCCGAACGCCTGGATGTATCCCAAATCGGTGATCGTCATCACCTCTTCGGTGTCCCATTGAAGGAACGAGAGAAGTGTGGTCGTCCATTGCGTCGCAAAGTGCCATAATCCGAAGATTAGGCACAACACGAACATCACCTTTTGCTTTTTTTCAAACGACATTTTCGGGTTTTGGTTACTGAAAATGATATGGTTAACGTTAACTGCGAGAAAAAGATAAGAAACGGATCGACCGAGGAGAGGATGAGAAGACGGAGCGCACGATTGGCAGTATAGATACACGAGGGCAGGATTCTCCGAAGACGACAAACCCGCTGCTGCGCGACGCAGATCTGGATTCCGCCGCGGGCTAGCTTAGTACTGAACATTATAGGCTGATGCTGCTGCTGCTGCTGTTGGCTGCGGCTGCCGATGACGCTGAGACGACGACGGGATAGGGGAAGAAGGGACTTTTCGTGTATACATTGATTTCTCCGCTTTCGCTATGCTTCGCTATTGCCCCGGCCGCCTGAACGTGTAATACCTGTCAGTGGGGGGTGACGAATCTGGTTGTTGGATTAGTTGGTTGGTGGCGACGACGACGTCCGCCCTTTGGTGGAACACTATTTAAAATGGGAAAAGGAGGAGAAGAGGGATGTTGCAAAAAGTTTTCGCAATGTGATCTAGAGTAGTACAAAAAAAAGCACTCGCAGAAAGCTATTGACGCTAATTGAAAACATCGGAAGAGAGGAAAAAGCTGGCAAAAGAGGCGTTATCTTCCTGTGATTTTTGCATAGCTTCGCATGTATGTATGGATCGTGACGCCGACGTCGTCGTCTTGTTCGTCGGAAGAGGAGAGAGAGAGAAAGAGATGAATAGAAAATCGGAGAGATCCTCGGCGCGCCGCGTGTCGCCGAGACGATGTGGAGGAGGAAACAGGAGGAAACCTGTCTTCTTCTTCTTTCTATCGTCCCTCTTCCTCTCCTCCCTATCCATCCGCTCGTTATGCCGACCGCAGTGGACACTGGCCGATTAACAGCACTTTTCTCGACGCCTCCTTCTCGGCGCGTGCGGATAGTTCGATGAACAATTAAGAATGGTGATACGCGTTTTATTAGTTTGTTATCTGGTTAGGTAATTAATATTAGTCGAATTTGGAAGAGAATCCTGGCAAATACTCGGAACTGAACACCATCGAAGATCCGAATCGCTGAATCAAAAGGACAGCGCCGGCCGAGATGGCGGCGCTCATCACACACAGCGAGGTGACGTCATAGTGCGCGAAGACGGTGCCGTGGACGAAGGGCACCAGAAGCGCGGCGGCCAACTGACTCATTCGGAGCACTGACGCCGCTGTGCCCGCTTTCCGCTTGCCGATGGCACCCATAAGTTGGGAGGAGAGTTCGCCGATGCAGATAGTCGCCGCGGCCACCTGCAACAACAATGGCCGAGTGTGAATTGACCGAAGAGGCAAGGCAAACAAGCGGGCAAGAGAAAACGGACACAACCGGATGGTCTGTGGTCTCCTTCCCTTCCTTCATTTCCTCCTCTCACCTGAACGGGCATTCCGATGAACAAGTGAATTAGATCATGGAACACCGACAAGTAGACGTAGCTGACGGCGAGCATCGAGAACGCGCCCGAGAGCAGCACCTTCGTTGAAATTTCTTTTTGAAGACGTGGAAGAAGAATCGCATTGACGAAAATCGTTGTGAGACCCAAGATCAAGAACAAGTTGTGCATGTTCTGAGGATCACGGATAGCACTCGACGCCATCGAGTTTCGGACCAAAAAGTCGTAGGCGCTATACGGACCAGTGACCATCATCAAGAGGAGCGTGTACAATTTAACGTTCTCACTCTTCAACACTTCCCAATAACTAACAAAGTCGGGGAGCAACGAGAGATCTGAAATTTGAATTGGGATTGTGATCAGCGGTTTCTGATTACTTGGCTTCGGGTTATCTGGAAAATAATTCCAAATGACTGGAAGCAGTGTGAACGCAGCCAGCACGGCACAAGTCGCTTGAGACAACGCCAAGGATGGTGTCACGAAGAAAATCATTTGAAGCGCGCAATACGGTCCAGCCGCGAAGCCGATGCTCATCGGAATCATGATTCTGGTGATCAGCCGGGTACGCTTCTTGTAGTCACCATCCTCACTCTCCATGTTGAGAATCGCAGCGTCGATGATCATCTGCATGTTATTGAAGATCAGTAGAGACTGTAGGACCACATAGAGGTGGAGATTTGTGAACTGGCAGACGAGGAATTGGTAGAGAATCACTATTCCGGTAGACACCATCGCGCTGGATCGCAAACCCAGAACTTCAATCTGAAAGTTGAACTTGGGAAATTGTTTTTAATTTCTCAATAAATCTTACCAATCTGGCGACGAAAAACGTTCCTAACAGCGTGAAAGTTGTCGATATCGCAGTGAGCCACACAAAATTGTCCATGCCGACGCTCGGCTCCAGATTCCATTGCGCGAACGGAATGAGCGCTCGTGTCCATTGATCGTAAGTGTGATAGGCGCCAGTGGAAACCAGCAGCGCCAACTCGTGCCGCTGCTTCTCTCGACGGTTCATAGTTGAAAATGAGGATCGGCATCCATGAAAAGGTTCTCATCATCCGGCTAGATACATTGGCACCGCCTGTTTGCACAGCTTGAAGTCAGCGCGACGGCTGACGTCGGCAACAATGGGAAGGGCGTTTTTTGATATTAAAAAAGCTAATCCGATTTTTTCCCCCTTCTAACTGCACTTTTTCCAGGTGGATTGGATCTGAAGGCTCAAGAAGCCGCTCTCCGCTCCGGACCAGACGTCGTCGTGGCGACTCCCGGAAGACTCATCGATCACTTGCACAACTCGCCAAGCTTCAATTTGAACTCGATTGAAGTGAGCTTGGTGGGGGGATTCTTCGAGACAAATGACGCTTTTTCAGGTTCTTGTACTCGATGAAGCCGACAGAATGCTGGAAGAAGCGTTCCGTGATCAAATGAACGAGCTGATCCGTCTCTGCGCTGAGAATCGCCAGACCCTCCTCTTCTCCGCCACCATGACCGAAGAGATTGACGAGTTGGCGTCGATGTCGCTGAAGAAACCCGTCAAGATCTTCATCAACGAGAACACCGACACCGCTCTCAAACTGCGCCAAGAGTTCATTCGTGTTCGTGCCGGACGCGAGACGGATCGCGAATCGATGGTCGCCGCGTTGGTGACGCGTACCTTCCAGACCAACACCATCGTCTTCGTGCGCACCAAGAAAGACTGTCAACGAATGCAAATCCTGCTGGGTCTTCTCGGAATCAAAGTAGGACAGATGCAGTCGAGCCTCACCCAGGGACAGCGTATCGAGTCGCTGTCGAAGTTCAAGCGAGGAGAGATCGACGTCCTCGTGTCGACCGATCTCGCCTCGAGAGGTCTCGACATCGAAGGAGTGCAGACTGTCATCAATATGAACATGCCAAAGTCCATCAAACAGTACATTCACAGAGTCGGAAGAACTGCGCGCGCCGGCAAAGCGGGTCGATCCATCTCGCTCGTCGGAGAGGAAGAGCGCAAGTTGCTCAAAGAGATCGTCAACTCGAACGCCGATCGAACACTCAAACAGCGATTGGTCGCTCCGGAAGTCGTCGAAGCGTACCGACGACGAATCGACGAGTTGGAGGAGACGATTCAGCAGATTGACGAGGAGGATCGTATCGAGAAGGAGCTCCGAATCACGGAAGCGTCGATGGCGAAGACGCAGAATGCGTTGGAGACTGGCGAGGGGCTTGGAGAGAAGAGAGTGTGGATGATGAAGGAGTCGCAGGCTGGTGAGTAGATAGTATTAGAAGGGAAAATTAAGAATTTTCAATTTTCAGAGAAACAGCGAAAACGCGATGAGAAGCGTCAGATGAAGATTGAAGAGAGGAAGAAGGCGCAGGCGGCGAAGACCCCAGAAGACATTGCCCTCGAGCACGAGGCAGCGTTCCACGTGCGTGCCGCCAAGAGAGCACGTCACTCGAAGAACAAAAAGATCCGAGCCGTCGTGGAGAACGACTCGACAACAGGCCGATCGGGTCGCCCACAGCAGAAGAAGAAGTCGAATGCGAAGACGTCACTCCGAGATATTCCGATGGTGGCGAGTGGAGCACGTGGAGTGCAGAAGAAGTCGTTCGGAGGACCCAAATCTGCCGGAGGGCCGAAGAAGAAGGGATTCACTTCTGCTCTCGCCTCTGTTTCTCGAAAATCCGTCAAGGCCGCCCGTCACGGACCAGAAGATTCGAAATTCCAAAAGGCTCGTGTTGCGCATCGAATGAAGACAAAGAAACGTTAATTTTTGTTGTTATCCAATTGTTTATCCTTGTTTTTGTTGATTTTACTCGTTTCATTATTATGAATGTTGGTTTTCTGAAGGAATTCAAATCGAAAATGAGAAATTATTAGCTCAATTGTTAAGTTATTATTATTAGAGAGATTACATCCTTGAGGTAAGATCGTTTTCTGCACGTTTCTTTTCAGACTTGACGGTATGGAGAGTCGTGTTCCTAAAATCGAGTTTTCACATTTCAGAATGATTTTCAGCTTCAACTCACATGCTTCGTATTCAGAAGGCCATCGAACGTCTCCTCCATCAGAGCCGATCGCGACTCGATCTTCTCGTCGAGCTGCTCCATCAGATCCTTTAAATCATTAATCTCATCCACCAACTCCTCTTTCTTATCCCTCGTCGTCAACTCTCTCTCCGGCACATTCGACGTCTTGATGCCGAATATCTTAGCACGATGCGCGTTGCGGCTTCGGAATTTCGGGAATTTCCGATCGACCAGTTCCGCCGGAAGCACCTCTCCATAGTGCAAACGGAATACTTTCGTGCGGTGAGTCTTAACGCGATTCTTCTTTGTCGGGATGCGCTTTTTGGCGAATGTCTTCGTCGACGGTAGCGGCGACGGATCGTTCGGCGAACTGTCGAGACGGCGGCGCAATTCGTTTCTGAAAAAAGAGAGTGTGTGTAAAGAAAGAGACGCAGATAACAAACGAACCCTTCCAACTGCGACTCCTCGGCGGCCTTCGTCATATTGGCCAGCATCCAATCGAGCGCGTGCAACGTGTCAAGTGATATCTCTTCTGGAATCGGGAATCCAGAAGGCGTCGTCGTCGTCGTTGTAGTCGTCGTGGTGGTGGTGGGCGGAGTCTGAGTTGTAGTCGTCGAGGGAATAACTTCTCCATAATGAATAGCATTTTTCCCTGGAAAAATTAAACTTTTTTATAAATATTTTTAAATTTTTCCAGGCGGCACTAAAAAAATTCCAATTTCAAACAATAATAAAAAATCGATTTCGGTCGTTGCAACTCACATGGCTTCTTGCTCGTCATCGTCATCTCCTCGACGAGCTCCTCGTCGAAGAAATTGATGACTTCCGGATTCATCGACTTGAGAATCTTCATACTCGGCGTCACCAACTCGACACTATCCTCTGGCGGCACAGTCGGAAGACGTGGAGTGACACGTGTCGGCGGACGACGTGACGTTGTCGTCGTCTTCATCGTCGTCGTTGTGGTTGGCGGAGGAGTTGTCGTTGTGGTGGTAGACGTCGTCGTTGTGGTTGTCGTGGTTGTCGTTGATGGAAGTGTAGTCGTCGTCGTGGCTTCTGTAGTCGTCGTTCCGGTGCCCATCAACTCTTCGATACTTCCGAAAATGTCCTCGGTGAACGATTTGTCGGCGAACTTCGGACCGTCCATCTCGAGCTTGTTCATCTCCGACTCCACCTCTTCCACCTCCATTGGCTGCTGCTCCACCGTCTTCTTCTTCGTAAAAGTCCCCTCGCCGCGACTTTTTTCACTTTTCTCGCTCTTCTCGCTCTTCACAAACTCACTCACACTAATATCCGAGAAAATTTGATCCTCAAAATCGGGCAACTTAATCGGCTCCTCGGCACTCTTCACCGCGAACGCTTTCGCTCCGAGAGCCCTGGCGCCGAACAGTTTCTCGGGTGTCGCTCCCGGAGCGCCATCTCTCTCGTTGCCCGGTCGATCCAGCAGCTCGTGACTCAACGGTGTCGGCGGCGCCAACTCGAGCCGCGCGCGCATTCTCTCCTTCTCGTGCTCCGGCAAACGGTTCAGTTTCTCGTCGATACTCTCGTCCGGATACAGCTGTTTCAGCGCCTCGAACCGATCCTCTTGCCACGGATCCACAGTGTCGTAGTCGTTGGCGACCGTGTTCGGGCGCGGCGGCCGCCCGAGAATCGGACTCGTCGACGGATCGCACGCTTCGGTTTGCTGATTCGGGCCCAGGCATCGGAATCCGCGAACGGTGTTGCACGCTCTCACACGGATTCGCTTCGAGTCCGAACAGAACGACCACGCGGACCAGGCGGCCCAAACGGAGGCATAGACTGGAAAAGAAAATCGATATTGGATTACGGTAGAGATCAAAAATTGTGCAAACACAATGCGCGCGAAACCCCGCTAATTTTTCTATTTTTGAATTATCGAATTTCTCTAATTTTCCACAACAAGACATCTTCTTCTGTTTTTCTGATTTGTTTAAATAAAAGTTTTAATAAATTCGAAATTCCCTCGATTTCTCCCCCATTGTACCCAATTTGTCCCCATCGAATTAATATGTCATAAAGTGCGTTCATCCGATTAACCGTTTTCAGTGAAAGTCTCTCGCGGACTCTATTTGAACTTTCAGACTTGTTTCTGTGGTTTCTACTCACCCATTTGAGCATTTTGCGGCAGAAGAGACGGTCTGGGTGTTGCGAATCCATTGAACTGATTGAGCCGCCCGGTGGGAGCCCACGATGGTTGAGTGGTCACTTCCAGGTCATGTAGATGTTGGCTTTCTGTATATTCATCAGTGATAACACACTTTATCACTAGAGCAGTGCACTCTTGGTTCGTGATCACTGGATCAGTGTCATGTCGCTCTTATCGATAAATTGTTGCGATGAAAGCGAAATTAAGGACAATTTATCTCTTTCTGGCCGTTGAGTCCGACCGAGAGAATGGGAAAAAGTGAAAGTTCAACGGAAAACGAATATTGTTTTTCACCGCTTTTTTTCTACATTCTATAAATTTCATCACTATCAATTCTAATAATCATGAAATCAGATTCCTGAGAAGTATAGACTTTCTATGAAAGCGAAGAACCAACGGATACATCGTCCATGCTTCTTTTCCCTCGAAAAATTATCTCACCTGTGAGAAACAATAAATCTAATAGAATAAGAAGAAATAGAGCAGGTAATACGCGGAGCATTGCAAACAACTGCTCAACAGGTGGAAAATAAAGAACTTTCGGTTTTGATGAGGGAGGATGGAAACGAAAGGAGAGATGAAATCAGTGGGTCAGTTATCAGAGAATGCGCGCGTCGGGGGGAAGCGAAATCGGGTCACCAAATGGCTTCTTCCGAGAGAGAAAAGGAAAAGGTATATCATCGGAAAAGGGGGGAGGAATGGAGAAAGCATATGCAACTATCAGGAAGGGATAATTGATAAAGGGAAGGACGATGAGGACACGGGAGACAGAGCGGACGCAATCATTTATTTACGACTCGGGATGCATGAGAAACTAGGAAAAAAACCAACCCATAAGAAGTTATCAACGGATCCGAAAGACGGAAATTTATTTGGAAAGGGCGAGGATGCGGGCGTTTAGCGGGTTCTCGGGCGACTTTTGCCACTCTTTCTTGAGAACCTGCTTCAGTTGTGACAGGCGGAAGGTCGGATGCTTGATTTTCAGCTCGGCGAGACGCTTCTCTTCGAATGCCTGCAATTATTGAATTTATATACTCTCGGCTGCTTCTCATCAAATTACCAAATAAGCCGCACGCATTCTCTTCTCCGGATGCTTATCATCATCCGTCGCCTTCTCATCGCCGAGAACACGAAGAGCCTCGTCGACGTTGCGCGCAGATCCGGGCTCGACTTCCAATTTGTTCAGATTCTCCTCCAGCGCTCCGACGACCTCGATCTTTTGCGCATCCTGCTTCCGCTTCTCCTCAAGTTCACGCATGATACGCTCCTCGTCTTCCTTCCGAATGTGAATGTGCGCTCTGGAACGAGAAGATTTGGTTTGTTTTGAATTTTTCGAAAATCGTAAAATTCCGTCACTTTCTCGATGTTGACATATCTAGATTTCATAACACTTCAGATATTGGAAACATTGTGGATGTTTTCCCAAAAGATGCATATTGAAATTCGTACTCTCTTGGAGGAAACCGGCTGTCCGCAACAACTCCAAAAGTGGCCGCAATTTTCTTTTCCCTCCATCTCCGTCGGCTCGCCGCTCACTGCTGCTCACCTCGTAACTTTCTGTGCAGACGAGGCGACGGGCTTTTTGTTTCCAAGACTACTCATCTCCTCCTCAGCCAACTTTCTATTCTCCTCCTTTCGTCGCACGGCCTCCTCGCGCTTCTTCTCATCGTCCTCCTGGAAACACGCAAGACGAATTCGTTGATTTTTGAAACACCAAAGCGCTCACCTTTCTCTGCAACTTCCGATTCGCCAACTTATCGTCGTCCACCCATTTTGCATCCTCGGTGGCCTGAAAAAATAACGCCATCGATGGGAACAATAAATTTGAATACATACCTTCGCTTTGCGGTCGGCTTCATCCTTTTTCGCCGTCGCCTTTCTATCCCGCGCCGCCGTCACTTTCGGGTTCTCGTTTGCAAACTTTTTCGGCATTTCTCTCCTTTCGGCACAGTTTAACACTGGAAAATTGGCGATTCCGCGAGAATTTCGCAATAGAGAGTTGAGAAATGATGTAAGAATATGAAGTTTTCGACAAAACATTTCTTTTAAAATTCCGGCGGGTCTCGACACGAAAATCACAGAAAGCAACATGTTTCGTTTCAAAATGGATTTTCGGGGTTTTTCCAACTTACTTTTTTCTTTTCTAACTCAAAAATACATTACTAAAAACCGGAGCAAAAAGAGAAAAAGTAAAGAAATTGTCAAGACAGCTGTCTCGAGACGCAGTCATTAATTTGTTTTCGCGAATCGAGCCGCCCATTGGTGACAGCCATTTGGAGTCAGCAGCGCGGATAACTAAGCGAAATTTCGTCTATTTAAAGATTAATTTCTAGAAATTCTTCGCTCTCCGAGGACGCAAAAGTGTCAGAGAAAAATCGATAAGCTATCACTTGGGCTCGGCGAGCCCATCTTTAAAAATTCAAAATTACATGAATTTTCTCATCAAAAATTGGCCATTTGGCGTCTCTCAAAATGGAAGAGAAAAAGTGGGCGTGGCCGAGGTGTCGCCAGACCGCGGCCCCGCACTCGCCCCCTCCCTCACTTTACACCCTCCCCCACACGTCTGTATCTCTCGGTGCCCCGGGGGCCTAGGCGGGCGCACGCACACAAAAAGACACTCGCTCACACGGAACTGAACATAACAATTCGTCTCCTTTTTCTGTCGCCTCTTCATTTTTCTTCGTCTTCTTCTTCTTCCGCGTTACGTATACTAAATTTGACCGGAATTCCGGAATTTGTGCTTTTCCTGAAGTCTTCTGAGCTTTCCGGTGATGAAAATGACTCGAATTGGGGCTTCCCCCGGCTCGGATTATAAATGCGTTTCTTTAAAAATCGCTTTTTCTGAAAATCCGCATCTTTGAAGAAAAACGTTGAAAAAATCGGAAAATAATCAGCTTTTCTAAAAATGAATGGATTTTCACAATTTTTTTTCTGAAAAACTGCAGTCTTTCGCTTTAAATTTCTCAATCCTATTACTATTTTTATTTTCCGCCCTCCTCCACCTCTTTCTCTCTCTCGCAATCTCACTAAAAACAACCCCGAAAAGCTTACCATCATCATTAAATTACAGCCAGCCAATACACGAAAAACAACAAGCACGCCGGATAGCATCCATTATACCCGCTCTCCGCGCCGCCTATCTGCGAAGACGATCCCCCTATGAAGGTAACTTAACCAGTAACTACAGCTGACCCAGATAAACAAGTAACAGGGGAAAAAGTGAAAACGGAACTGTGTGGCGAGAAGAAAAAAGACAAAGAATTCAGAGAAAAAAAACGTCAAATCCACGTCTCACTGCCCTCGTCCACTATTGTTTTTTCTCCTTTCGAATTCCACCACCGCTCTAATTTCACGCGTTGCAGGCTTCTTCGGTTCCGCTTGTTCACTCATGATCTATGGCTCTTCCTCACTTGGCACTCGCCAGGCTCAAGACCCTCTTCTCGCTGTGTGCCGTCCTTTTTCTCATCCACCTCATGATCTATAGAGTGAGCGGCGGCGGCGATTATTCTCTAAAAACAAAACGAAATGTTTTCCAGATACCCTCGTTCTACGAAAACTTCTCCATCGGCTCGTCGACGCTCATCGCCGACGTCGACGCGATGGAGGCGGTGCTCGGCAACACGGCGAGCACGATGGACGACTTTTCGAACGTGCTCAACACCACCTATCCCACGTTTTCCATGTCGCCCGACGCGAATCAGACGTCGTTTCTAGAAGGTACGCGCGGCATCGTCCATGCTCTTTCCCCACAATTTTCTCCATCTCAAATTTCAGACGTGCGCGAGATGCTCGCCGACGCCGACCAATCGCGGCCGTTCTGCAACCAGACACCGCCGCATCTCGTCGGTCCGATGCGCGTCTTTCTCGACGAGCCCGACTTCGCGTCGCTCGAACGAATGTACCCGGAAACGCACGCCGGCGGACACGGAATGCCCGCCGACTGTGTCGCCCGTCACCGCGTCGCCATCGTCGTGCCCTATCGAGATCGCGAGTCGCATTTGAGGATTATGCTGCACAATTTGCACGCATTGCTGGCGAAACAGCAGTTGGACTATGCGATATTCGTCGTCGAGCAAGTCGCCAATCAGACATTCAATCGGGGCAAGGTGTGTGTTTACGTTTCTGGGAGCAATGTATAGTTGGGGATGGGAAGGAAGTTGTAAACATTCAGAGAGAAAGAGTAAACGATGCAATTATTATTCTCAAGGGCACTTTCAGTTGATGAACGTCGGATACGACATTGCCTCGCGGCTCTACCCGTGGCAATGCTTCATCTTCCACGACGTCGATTTGCTGCCGGAAGACGACCGCAATCTGTACACGTGTCCGATTCAGCCACGTCATATGAGTGTAGCAATCGATAAGTTCAACTATAAGTGAGTGGTAAAGTGGAGAACTCGAGAACAATTGGCATTTTTAGACTTCCCTATTCGGCAATCTTCGGCGGCATCAGTGCTCTGACGAAAGAGCACGTGCAGAAGATCAACGGATTCTCGAACGACTTCTGGGGATGGGGAGGCGAGGACGATGATCTGGCGACGAGGACGTCGATAGCCGGACTAAAAGTGTCCAGGTACCCGGCACAAATTGCCAGGTACAAAATGATCAAGCACTCGACAGAAGCGACAAATCCAATTAATAAGTGAGCCTCGTGAAATTCAATTTTTTGGAGAGAAAAAGCAAGATTTCCAGATGTCGATACAAAATAATGGGCCAGACGAAGCGACGATGGAGCCGTGACGGGCTAAGCTCGCTAAAGTATAAGCTGGTCGATCTGCAGTTGAAGCCGCTTTACACGCGAGCCGTCGTCGATTTGCTGGAAAAAGAGTGTCGACGAGAGTTGCGAAAGGACTTTCCCACTTGTTTCTAGGCCGTTTTTTGTTTTTTTTTTTTATCAACCACTTTCTCTTCCAAAGAATTCCACGGCGGGTTATTGAGCGTTTTTTTTTTGAAATTTTATCATGTGTTCTTGTTGTTTCTCCCAAAAAAGCTCTCAGAATCGCAAAATCAAACCGGGTGCCCTCTTCTTACCGTTCCCTCAAATTTCTCCCCCTTGCATAGTGCTCCGCATGACATAGAATAAAAAGATTTTACTATCCGATCTCTATTTCTTTTAGACCAAAGTCAGACCATTACATGGGATTCCGGTTATTATGAAATTCTAAGCAGGAGACACCGAGCAGGATCGTGATAAGTACATGCGAAAGGCAACATATTTACAGGTAATGCGTGGGGGTAGCACGTGCGCTCTATTGAGGGGATTAACAGAAAAAGAAAACGGGTACAAACAGAGCTTATTAGCACGCTATCCCCTAGAAGATTGTACATGAGTTTAGGACTGCGCACACTGCGGACTCTCGCGGATGAAGTCGCGGAGCACGTGCAAGTGCACTCCAGGCGTCAGCAGCCCCTCCGCTCTCGTCTCCATGAATGCGAACGGCTCCGAGTGCTTTCTCGACTCGAAATCGTCGGGTCTCTCCAACGACGGCTCCCACAGACGGATGACGTCATCGATTCCGGAAGAGGCGAGCAGGAAAGTGTCCGGATGCGGTTGAACGATATTACAGATGTGATCGTCGGCGCGCCAGATACCCATCAGTTGGTGGGTGTCTCGGTTCCAAATGTACATGTAACCGCAGTCCGAGCCGGCGACTGAAAACAATTATTCAGGAAAAAGGGGGTTATTACGAAAACCTCACCGATAAATTGATCGCGGGATCCGAAAAAGTTGGCTTCTTTGATATCCGTCTGATAATTGGTACAGCCGGAGAACCTCTGCTGGTAATCGACGAAACCTTCCTTAGGCTCCAATTCAGGCTCATCGTCATCGGAGGGGTTCAGCTGAAAATTATTGATTTTTTAGGTAGATCAAAACAAAAATTGATCTACCAAATTGACCTCCTCCTCGATCTTCTTGATCGACGTATCGTTGGGGAACCACTCTTTGAACTTGTCAATACACTTCTTCGCCAGATTCTTGTGCTCCATCGTCGCGAAGCTTTTGATGAGCCGAAACAGCGCCTTCGAATTGCCACGATGGATCTCGAGAGCAGTGACACTGTCCCGAATGCACGCGTACGTGTCGCCCTTCTGCCGGCGGAGCAGCAACGCGGTGGCTCTATTCGAATGGCACACACTGTGAAATGCACGATTTTTGTCTTTTTTCACGATGAGACCCGAGTAGAAGTCGACCGCCTGACCAAAGTGCTTCTCGCGGATCGCATTGGAGCCCTGCTCGCGGAGCTCTGGATGAGGGAGCGAGCGAGAGGAGATGACGGGCTCTCCCGGTTTATCCAGCACAGTATGCAATCTCTGCATCACGTGCGGATCCTTCTCCTCGTCCACCGAGAACACGACGACTCCTCCGCCGCTGCCTTGATTAACGACGACTTCAGTGCCCGTTTTGTTGAAAGCCACGTGGGTTGCATGATAGGCGCGTGGAGAGGCGTCTACTGGAAGGGAATTCAATTAGGAAACCCGATTTTTTTTTGAAGCAACTTGAAAGGGTTCCAAGACCTGGCGGAATTGAAAAATGTGGGACCAAAATCTTGGCTTGGTAAATTGAACGCTTTGTCCGCTAATGTCATTATTTGAAATAATACTGAACAGGTTTCGAATTGAATTTTGTCAAAATTTCACGTTTTTGCTTCTGTTTTCGGCAAGAATGTAGAAAAAACAAAACATGTTCTCCAATATTATAAAAATGATCCAATTATTGAACAATATTTGAAGATTTCAACGTACCAAGCACCCATGGCACCCTCTCAAGCAACTCACATGGAGCAAAAGTCAACACGGGCGCATTGAAACGTCGACGGTCGTAGAGACGAGCGGCGGTCTCTTCGAAGCCGACGACGAGCTGGAGGATTTATTCTATTTCTCGAAAAATCTCCCTTTTTTTCTAAAAACTCACCAAATGAGGTTTCGCTTCAGAAATAGCCACCGACTTCACACTACACTTGTGCGGATTCGTCGGTCCGTGACAAACGACCGCGTCGGGCGAATCGGAGCGTGTGTCGAATTGTCTGAAGAAGAGCAGCGACAAAGTTCAGCGTCGGGAGAGTTGCGAAATCAACTCACAGAACACGACCGTCGCCCTCCGACGCCGCCCAGAACATTGTCGGATCATGCTCGACGGTGCACATTCTTTTAATTCTTCCCTCCGACTCCCACTTCTTGCTCTTTTTTGTCTCCAAATCATGCAGAAAAACGAAATGATCCGCGGCGCCCGTCACCAATTGTCGATCGCCCGAACAGGGGAGAAACTCGACGGCGAACACGTTTCCCTCGTGCTCCGTCGCAATATTCACAATTTCTGCTCCACCACGCCACACCTTCACTTGACGATCATCGGATCCAGACGCGAGAAGACAGCCCGTTTTGTTCCAGCGAAGAGTGTTCACGCAGCCAGTGTGACCCTGATTTTGCTTCTTTTTTTTCGAAATTCGAGAACGAAAAATGACTCACTGAGAGCGTCTCGATGTTTTCAAGCGACTCAACCAGATGATTCTCATTAAGAATGTGAGGGAACAACGGACGGACTTGCACTCTATCACATCTCTTCTCCAACTCCTCGAACATACCTAGAATTCGTTCTCTATTATTTTCCAATTAACTGAAAATTTCGAGAGGAACAAATTGAAAAGAGCCACGGCACATTCTCATTTATCAGTTCAAAAGCACATTTTCCGAAAACAGCCTCTAAAAAACCTCTCAAGACCAGCTCAAACTTTATCGAATCGTGTGGAAAGCGAGCGAATTCCAAACTGTCGTCATTCTAAATGCTCGCCGTGCAAACACGATCACGTCGCAATGCACCATGTTTTAGAATAAATAATTGCCCACAATTTGTCCCTTCTCGCGCTCTATTTTCCAGCCCGTTTCACTATTTCTCCCGCTGGTCAACAACTATAACAATACTGAATTTCTCGTGTTCTCAGACAGCAGCGCAATGTACTGCCTGCAATGGCTGATACCGGTGCTGCTGATACCGAAGCACTGGATCCATCCGATGTTCCTCGTCGAGCAGGCGCTCTTCATGTGGTTCTACATCGTCGGATTTTTTCTTGAAAGAAGGTAACTTTTGGCTTAAAAACTCCCATATAACGTCTAGAAGCTGGAAATCGAGAAAACTTCAAAAAATGTTCTTGTTATGATTTTTCTTCGAACGCCCTAAAAAGTTCTTTGTGTTCTCATAGAACAAAATGAATCATCTTTTGTTGTGAAATCGCTTTGAAACCATTGAAAATTATTTATTTTCCATTCCAGACCCTGCCACATCTGCTCCGGAATATTCTTCATCGCGCTGGCACTCATCTGCTACTCGGATCCCGACAGTTGCATATTCTGGCCGACGTGCTCGAAGAAAATGAACGGCGAAGTGTGCAGCTACGTGTTCCGTGATCGTCTCTGATTCCGCCATCTCCGGTGCCTGTCTTCTCTTTCCTACTTTCTTCCACTTCCTTCTCCACATCCGAGTGCTACGGGCTTTCTCCATTATATAGCTGAATCCTTCCTCCGGTTGCTCTTCCTGTTTCAAATTATTATATCTTTTATCCAAGTCGCTCTCGAAATTGTAACAAAAACAGACAAAAAATGTGATAATGATAAACAACAACAAAAAATTGAAAACGAAACGAATAGCGAAAACAACAATTGTAGGCTATAAAAATTCAAGAAAACAACGATTTGAAGAGTTCGTTCCTAGACTCGTGACTCCAGGTGACTACCGACGGCTTCGAGGGATAGAAGTTGATGAGTTTGGCGATCGGCTCGTACTTCAGACGGCGATCCTTCGACGACAACTGGCTCACATCTCGCTTCTTTTTGTTGTTGAACATGCTCTGCAGCTCCATGTAGCTCCGCGTCATATCCGCACCGTCCTGATTGTTATTCTGACTTCTAGACTCGAGCATCTGCTTCAGAAGGACTTGATAGAAGTCGGAGTCGTCGAAAATCTCATTATCGACGTCACCGGCGGTGTGCGAGGTTCCTAGGCGACGGTTTCCGGTCCGATTCGTGCGCACCTTTTTGAGCAGTTTTTCCTCGTCGTTGAGAACCTAGAAATGATGATAAAATGAAGAGGCAAGCTTTGCGGGAATTTAGAATTTGGAAAAAATCTGGAAGTTTTCAAAAAGTTAAAAAAAAAAAGAATTTTTCCAAAATTTTGTTGCTTTTATTTAGCAAATTAATTTTTAAATTTTCGGATTTTAATTTCCAGAATCAGAATCAACTCTCATTAAATAGAAAAATCTCGAAATTTTATAGATTTCCTAATTTGAAAAAAAAACAGAAAAACTCACTTTGGTAATTTGACCCAAAATGCTTCCTTTTTCGAAAACCGAAAAATCAGTGTTATTCATCGATTTCGAATTGAGCAATTTGGTGCGGTTATACCATTTTGTGATGGTGGTCGCTCGGAATTTATCAATCGCGACGTCTTGCTTCTCCAGGTTCCTTTTCAACGTCTTCAAACTTGTTCCAGAATCTCCAGAGCCTTCAGATGACATCTTGACGTCTTTCTCGTCATCGTCCTCTCCCTCATCTTCATCCTCCAACTCCTCATCTTCATCGCTGGGAATCTCCTCATCGTCATCACTCGGAATCTCCTCATCATCATCATCATCCTCCGTCGACGCCTTCTTCCCTCCAAAATGCCCCGACGCCTCCTGAATCGCATTCCGGAGCTTCGCAATGTTCGTCAACGCATTCATCAGTGACTCTCGTGTCTTTTCGTCGCAATTCTTCAAAAGATTCTTTCTCGCCTCGCCACGTGGCATCTGATTGACAGTATTCAGAAGAGCGTGGATTCGAATGTTCGAATACATCAAATCATCCCAAACCTGTCGCTGATTGCGCACACTCGTTGCTTTGTCCGCTTTATCAGAGTCATCGTTTAACGAAAGAGTCGTCATCTTTAATTTCGACGGAATCTCGTCCTCTTCCCCATCAGATTCATCTTCAGAAGCTTCTTCTCCTTCATCGTCAACGTCTTCATCTGACTCATTTCTCTCATTTTCCTCGTCGTCGTCATCATCCTCTTCCTCCTCTTCCTCATCCTCTTCATCCTCTTCGTCATCCTCCGAATCATCATCCTTCCCTTTCAACCCACTAATTTCCGACATATCACCGAAAAGCTCTTTTCTCGAAACGGCGCTTCCCGCGTATTTTCCTTGCTCGAAATCGAAATTATTGTTGTCTTTTAATCGTCGTTTCGGCAATTTTAACGTCGAGGAGCCTGGAAAATGTTTGATTTCGGTGAAAATTAAACAAAATCGAAATACCATCATTATCGTCCTCAATGTCGGGTAATTCTGAAGCGGGAGTTGTTAGTTTGGAAATATCGTCGAGAAGACCCATTTCTGAATATATTTATTTTAATAAAAATGCAAAAAGAGATGAAAAACAAACAAAGCTGCAGGAAAAATGAAATTTTTTCCTTCGAAACTAAATTAACATCAACAAATGCGCCAGTCGAATCTTTACTGACGCGTTTCTCGACATTTCTCTGCACTCTCTTCCCAGCACACTCTCTCTCGTCGTCACTGGTGCCCATTCCGAATTCAATTTTCAGATAACCTCCACGAGTTTTCTACGCATTTTATTCAATACATCTAGACAAAATACACACCAAATATATTTAATAAATTAATTAAATGTGTAAAATCAATTGGCGAGCCAGGAAAAACAAGCATTTCCCTACTTCACCAATTGACTCACCAGAGGAAAAGTGAAAAGGAAACGTGGGAGATCTCAGACAAATTATACAGCAAAAGAGCAGAGACGACTAATTTGGCATTCTAAAAGACGGAGAGAGAACGAGAGAGACGTATAAATAAGTGAGTATAAATGTGCATGCGAAATTAGATTGAAAACGAGTTTATTTTCCGAACGGCAAAAATCCCTTGACAGTCTCGAAAGCGCCGGTCGCCATCGTCTTGGCCTTCTCGACGTGCTCCGTGAGCCCGAGTTGTCCGATGAGACTATCGTCTTCGGCGTTCATCTCCGCCGCGATCTCCTCTGGAGTCTTGCGCGGTCCTGAAAATTCGCTTTGTTTGTCTTGTGTTTCCGGTTTCCGTGTTTTTTCTTCTTGCATTTTCACCCGAAACGTATCAAATTTCACAACCAACCTCCGATGCGTCCCTCGGTGAAGTCCATGGCGACGCCCTCCTCCTTCTTCTTGATCGCGTACTTGTCACGAATGCCCTGTCGCATCTTCTCGCGCTCCTGCTCCATCTTCCGATGCTTCTCCTTGCGGCGTTCCTCTTGCTCGAGTCGCGCGGCGACGACTTCCGGGTCCTCGCCCGTCTCCGTCTTCTCACCGTCGCCTTCCTTGTTGAGTCCGAGACCGCCCGTCACCTCGTTCAGCTGGTTTCCCACCATTTGTTTCATCAAAAAGCCCGCCATTTTTCGTCTCTTTTTCTTCTTCTTCTTCTTCTCGCCGACCGACCGAAGAGGGGGGTTTCGGCTCTGAAAGATCGAAGAATGAGGGAGTGTGTGGGAGCGAGAGACGCAGCAAAGCGTGCCAGCGGGAAAGGTGTGATTAGGTGGCGCGGCCGGAAAGGGGCGTGGCCGGCCATTACTCGAAAATCGCGAAAATCACGGGTTACTGTGGGCGTGCACCTTGTTTTGACACGTTTCCTAGGAGAGATGAAGAGATTTTGTTGGAGGAAATGCAAAAAAAAAACGGGCGGCTCCATGTTGTGAGCCGCGCGCGTCGCCCGAAAGGACTCCACTCGACTCGAATGTGGAAAATGGGAAAATGGAGACAAAATTTTGGGAAGAGTGGTGGTGGAGATGGAAGAGGGGGGGGGGGGGGGGGGGGAGCGGCGCGAGAGGAGGGGAAAAATAAAAATATTATGTGCCAAGAGGAGAGCGGCCGCAATAGGAATCGACAAATTTCCTGGCGGCGCCCATCTATTTTATTCCCATCCTGGCCGACTGACTGAATGCTAAAAACTGGCGGAGTGTGTACTTTGATCGGTTGATAATTGAAGATGGGCGTGGCCAGCCATTGAATGAAGCACTGCTCTTTCTACCGTATTGAAGAGCCCACTCAAGTGGATATATATTGAAAACCAACGTATTCGAAAGAGTGCTCCAATTCAAAAAGCGCACACGCACTTTTGTTCGTTGACCTCCGACGCAAACCCATAGAGCAGGATTGCAACGTTCCAACCTCCCCAGACTCCCTAATTAAGTGCCGGCTGACAAACATCGGTCCCAGCGGAGAACTTCTATCATCTAATCATCTAATCAGTCGCTCGGAGAGCCGATTCCCCACGGAGGGGCCAGAATTTCCAATGAGCGCCGCGCATCATGGGAAAGGGGAAAATGAAAATTCTCGAAAAAAAAAAGCGGCCGGGCGGTGCATGATGATGTTGTGTGTGTGTGTGCATGTCTCGACGGGCGGCGCGCGAAAGAAGCGAGGGGAAAAGCACGATGAGAATGAAGAAATGGGCGGGGAGCTCGCGCGCGCTCGGGGCGCCCGTAGGGACGAATCGATGCGGGGAGACGCCGTCGGCGGGGCGCGCGTGACGGCTTCTTCTTCTTCTTCTTCTTCTCGTGCAAGCTCTCCCTGTGGAGCCGCCACGAGCAAAACATGCAAGAGCAGCGCAGAGGAGAGCACCTCTCTCGTTTTGAATGAGTTATTCTTGCTTTCGCTCCTCTCTCGGAGAAAAAGAAGAAGAAGAAAAAAAGAGGAGAGGAAAATGGCGAAAACTCGCGCTTCGTTTGCTTTTGTGCGTCGTCCTCCGAGCGAAACTCTTCTGAAGATGGCGGAGACGTCGTCGTCGTCTTCTTCTTTTTTTCTTGCTCGACTCGTCGTCGTCGGCGAAAAGATTTATATGGACGGGGGCGAGTTGGAGGGCTCTGTTTCGGCGCACGCGCGCGCGCTGACTTCGTGAGAAAACGAAGAAAATGAGTAGGGGGAGTGGGAAATGAGTGAGCAAGACGGCCGGGGGAAATGGAAAAAAACACGAAGACTTACCGAAAAACAGCTGCTCCACTGGTTGAAAACTTGAAATTCTTCATCTCGTCGTCCGTTTTCCGGACGTAATTCGTCCGGAAACTGCAATTTTCCGGCTGAAAATTTGAAAAACGCATTTGAAATTCACCAGGCGTTCCTGCTAAACAACGCGCGCTCGCGGGATATCGGAGTGTCGTTGGAAGCGGGAAAATTGAAAATTGTGATATTTAGGAAAATTTATTATTAACAATTTTTAAAACAGAAAAAGGACAAGTAAATAGAAACAAGCAAATAGTGATTTTTTTAGAAATTCCTCAAACATTTGTTAATAGCTAATAGGTGATCGCTGGAAGTTAAAAAAAATTTCCCCAAAAAAAGTCAGTTTTCCAATTACCATATTCCATCGCTTCGTGTTCGATATAAACCGCTGCCGACGCGAGAATCAACGAGATCACTGACCCTGAAAAATGCTACAATGCAAGTGCGCTCCAGTGAGAAAACTGGAAAACTCACCAAAAGCGCAAAAGTAGTGCAAAGGGACAGTGATTTGAGGGACGCGAACGTTTTGTCCGGTCCAGATGTAGAATCCGGAAATGATAAGGAGGAGCGTCATGAAGATCTGCAGAAATTCGGGAAAAAAAAGTTCAATAGAGCGCACTTGCATACCGACGACCAACACGTTAAAACCGACGAAAGTTGTGTGGAGGAGCGGAAAAATAGCAACATTGCCACGTGGAATGCACACGTGAAACACGCCAACACGTCGAGGCAGCCGACGATGCCGTTCTGATCGGGAACGGTTTTCGGACGAGACGCGCAAAAAATCAATAACGTCTCGATGGTCAATGGCACGAAAATCGAGACGGCGACGATGTGCGAGACGGTTTTCAAGTGCATCTCCCCGATGCGCGGCTTCTAAAATGCGCTCCAATGAGAATGTCGGGTCTCTTTTTGAGAATCGTTGCGAGACCCGAAATTCTCATTGGAGCGCGTTTGCGAAACACTACCTCATAGGAGATTTTGAGTGGACTCCTCGGTCGAATCGTCGCTTTTCCCGGCGATTCCTCCTCCTCGCCGCTCTGCGTCTTATCCATCGTCTCCTCCTGATCTACCACCGTCTCCGTCTCGATGTCCACCGAAAACGAGGATGTCATTGTGGTTTCTACTGGAAAATCTCATTGGGAACTGACATTGTTTCTCAATAGAGCGCACTTACCTCCGGTTGCAAACGGCTCGTCGTCGTGCGAATATGTAATGCTCATTTGATTTTTATTTTTTACGTTTCCATTATGTTTTCTTTTTTTTCCTCAGAAAGAACATGTTCTCATTGACATTTATCCCGAATTATAACTTTAATGCCGTGTCACGTGTGAATTTTTGATTTTCAAATTCAAATTCCGCGCGCAACCCGCTCTACTTGGAATTCTTTACAATTCTCAATGGAGCGCACATTCCAAACGTATCGATATATCGATATCTTTGTCCCGGATCTCGTCCGTATCTAGAAACGGAAGAGAAATCGCCCTTGACCGCAATACACAATCTCTCTTTTTCTCTCCGTCTCTTCGTCTCGCACACTCTCTCTCTTTTCCACTGTTCTTCGCATTGGAATTCAATTGCGACGATTTTTGTACTTATCTCGGTGGAATGTTCTGATTCTGTTATGATTTGCAACAAAACGTTTATTTTTAAATAATAATAATTTTGTTTTTTGAAAAACTCGTTTATTTTCATTTTTTGCAAAAATATTAAACGCTTCATTGTCAATATGGAATATTGAAAAAAAAACCACTATTTCAGGTGGCTTTTCGAGAAAAAAAGGAAATAGAAAATAGAAATAGAAAAAAATTTTCATTTTTTAAAATTTTTTTCCAAAATTTAAAAAAAAAAGTTTTTCAAAAAAACAAAATTTTTTAAAACAGATTATGGCACTTTCTGATATGATATTTCTCGTTTTTATTAAAAATTTTAAAAAATATTAAAATTGGAACTTTCCTCGTGCTTCTCTCAATCCGAATTATCGATTTTTCAAATTTCCCTCTAATTTTCCAGTTCCCTCTCTCCCTCTCAAAAATGTCCGTTCTCGTGACCGGCGGCCTTTCGAATTTCTCCAATCAACTAATCGATAATCTGCTCTCGAACTCTACCGACTCGGTCGTTGTGCTTCACAATGGAGCGAAGGATGACAAAGTGAGTTCTCTATGCAGTAAGTTCGCTCCAATGCGACATTCCCGTTTTCAGGTGTTGACTCGCTCGCTGGAGAATCCGCGATTGACGCTGGTGCACATGTCGTCGACTGATGAGGAGGGAATCAGAAACCTGATAAATCAATACAAGATCCAGAGGGTTTTCGACGTCTCGATGACCACCCAATCCGTCCAAGACACCCCTATCCAGGCGGCCAAGACACTCATCCTTGGCATCACCGCCGTCTTGGACGCCATCCGCACCTCTTCCGAATCGCCATCTCTGACGTTCGTCAGTGGGGACGAGGTATACGGTACCTCTGAACTTCGCGACGAGACCCAACCTCTGACCCCAGTGTCTTTCGTTGGAGCCGCCCAAATGTCCGTAGAGGCAATGGTCCACTCGTACGCTGTCAGCTACCGTATCCCGATTGTCATCGGTCGTGTCTTCGCCAACAACTCCATTCCGCAATCCGTCGATGGAATCCTGAACATTTCGAAATTACCGAAAGCCGAACTTCCAGCCGAAGTGTTCAACATCACCGGCGAGTTTGGCAGAAAACTGGAAACCGCCACCGGCTGGGCGGCTGGAAACGCGCCAATTACTGAAATCAAAATTCCACAAGAGCTCTCTCCAATCCCACCGAATTTCCTCGTCTTCGGAGACGATTCGGATGCGAAAAGTCAATTTTTGAAATTGGCCAATGCCGAGGGATTCGTGGCAAAGGTAAATAGAGTTATTGATTTTTTTGGAATTTTTGTTATTTATTGATTTTATGATTTTCCAGGAGTCCTCAATCAAAAACTTCCAAGAAGCCAGCGACGCGGACGTTTGGAAAGAGTTCTACTCGACGCATCCGTCGCATTTGGTCTATTTCTCAAATGAGACAGGTATCGATTTTTTTCTTTTCGCAGTTTTCATAATTTTCTAGAAAAATAGAACTCACCTGAATAGAGCGCACTTGCAGAGTCCTTCGAAGGCGACTGCTTCACCCTGCGCACCAACATGGCCACCAACCTCTACTTCCCATGGCTTCTGGCCAGCATCGCCGAGAAGACCTCCACTCACTTCACGCACTTCGGCGACGCCGTGTCCCGAGAGGAGACGTCGGCGTTGGCGGTGAAGGGATTCACGCAGAAGATGTTGGGCCAATTCGACAACACCCTTCGGTTGACGATGAGCGTTGATAAGAATGTGATTGGGCTGATTAAGGAGAAAAGAACCGGAGGGCTCAACAACAATGTTTAATTCAAACGGGAAAAGGGATTATTGTGATAATGATTATGGGAGTAATTGAAATAATACTGTGATATTTTTAAAAAAACTATTTTTTGGTTTGAAAATGCGTTAAACACCAAGAATTGCACAGTGGTTGGTTGAACCCTAGAAATCATCGTCTGCTCCGTCATATTCGTAGTCGAATTCGTCCAGCTCCTCATCCTCCCCATCACTCCAAATGCCTCCATTCGGCTCGAATCGATCGTAGGCGTACTCGAAGCTGTCGTCCGTCCGATCGTCATCATCGTAGTCCTCGTACTCCGACACATCGTCGTCAGGCCAGAAGCGCGTCTCTTGGCAGCTGCACTCGACGCGTTTCAGACACTTCTCACGGTGCTCTGAGTAGCTGTTGTAGGTGGACTCGTCACCGTCTCCGACGTCGTCGGTGGCCACGACGGCGACCTTCTGAATCTCGGCGAAAACTCCGAATGGGCCAGTCTTCAGGAGAAGTCGTTTCTTTCCGTCACAGAGCAATTTCGAGTAGGAATTGATGACTCTGAAGGATTCTCAATAGAGCGCGTTTTCTATGGAAACCTTACCTCGAATGGCTTTCTATCTTCTCCATTCCCTCCGGAATATGCTCCAATTTCAGCCCTTCCTTTGGCTTTTTAAGCATGAAGAACGATCCGTCGACGTGCTCCTTCGTCAGTTTTTCCAGCATCTTCTCAACCATCCCGCTCGTGAACTCCTTCGACGACAAATGAATCCGAGACGCTTTCAGCGCCAAGACGTCTTTATCAGTGGCCAGAACCTCCCCGAGAATCTCAATTCTTCCAAGTTTCTCGGCGACTTTCGAGTGATTCGCGAACAAATCGATAGCCTCTTTAGCCATTCCGTATATCTTCACCTCTTTCAAATGAGCCGGCTGGCAGTTTTCAAGGAACGCGTTGAACATCAGCTTGGAGTCACAAATGCGGTTCCAGTGGATCATTTGGATCTTCAACGCGACGCCCGACGTCTCCAGCATCAGTCGCGTTTTCTCGGCGAGCAACGTGTTGGACTCTTGAATCGTCTCGATCATCAGATAGCCGATGGTGATGTTCTTCGAAACGCACACCTTGCGGAACATCTCCAACGCCAAATCCATCGGCTGCGCGTCTTCCTCCACAATGTCCTCTTTCCCACACTGCCGGATCCTCGTGCCGCCCGTCCCGGGGTCCTTCTCGTATTTGAGCATGTGCTCGATCCAGAGCCGAAACGTGAAATCCAAATAGACGCCGTGCACGCGTTCCTTAATACGAATCGACGGAATGAACAGTTTCGACGAGCCGGCGAGTTGATTCATCGAGAAACTCGTCGCACGAAGGGAATTTCTGGAGTGGTCTTTTTAAAAATTGAACCAATTTGTCGAATTACCTGGTTAAATAATCGCACCTCTCCACAATCATTTCCTGCAGTTCCGCCGGCAAATCCGACCATTGTGTCGTCGAAGAGACGGCCATTTTGCGAGTTTCCTGTGAAAAAAGAAAATTTTTTCAAAAAGAAAACGCGCTCTATTGCGAATTGGGAATTTAGAGCGCGATTTTTCTCTTCGCGCGGGAAAAAACACATTAAAAGAACAATTTTCAGTCACTGCGTTAGTTTTTTTTGCAAATTTTTAAAACAATAAAAATATATTTAGAAAATGATCCTGAGCTAGATGAACAGGTCTTATTCGAAGAAACAAAGAATATAAAAAAAAAAAAAACTTTTATCAGAAATCAAAAATAGTTCATTAAAATGTAAATCTCTTTCGAAAATCAGTCACTATCACTATCACTACTCGTACTACTGGAATCCGTGTGCATTGTGACCTGTTGTCGATCCGCTTCCCGTTTTATTCTGAAATATCCGCATTATTTTCAGAGACGAGTTCTTCTCAAACTCACAAATCTTTGATATCCTTCAATTTCATCGTCGCCCAATTTCTCGTATTCCTTTGCTTCCCGTCGTCTTCTTCTTCGTCTCCAGAAGACGACGAAGACGTCGAAGCCTCCCATCGAACGCCTTTTCTCTCTGCTTCTTCTTTAATCAAATCTCGAATTTCTTCCGGTTTCATTCTTCTGAAATTCCGTTTCCCCGCATTTTCACTTCCATCAGATTCTCGACTATTCGATTTCCTCTGTCCCATAGCCGTCTGCTCCATCGTCTCCTCGAACCGATCATCTTCCGAATTGCTGTCATCTGAAGAGGAGGAACAGGATGACTCCGATGAGTTTTTCCACGTGGATTTCATATTTTTCACATTCTCCTGGAGAACTTTGAATGTGTCAGAGAGAAGTCGCCGCGCGTCCATGGCGGATTTCCGTTGCCGAGGCGTATACCCCTCTCCGTCGAGCTCACTCTTCACCGGCGTCATCACTTCTGAGTACTCTCGCGGTGCACTGTATGCCCGCTCCGCGAGCAAGTCCATCTTCGCCTTCAATCGCTTTCCATCAATAGATAACACGTTGTGAGGCTCATCTTCCAGCGCCGGCTCATCGAACACCTCTTGTCCCATCAACGTCCTGGCTTTCGGATTCATGGAGGGTTTCTCCAAAATTGAGAGATCGGCGAATTTGCGTTGCGCTCCAAATCCATGCAAAACGATGTGCATCATGAACTCCGTTCGCTCAAAATTTCGATAACAGAATCCGCAGATTACAGTGGTGTCAATCGAGTGCTTCGGCAAAAAGTAGAACTGTTGCGGCAGAACGTAGTCGTTAGGATTACTAAAAAAAATAGTGTTCTTGAGCTTTTAGAGAAAACTCTCTCACGTCTTGTTGAAAGTGTTATCTCCGCGTACGGTGTACTGAAGAGGTGTGTACCTCCGCAAATCGAACATCGCCTTCATCTCCTGTTTCAGCGCTTGCCATTCGAAATGCAGAAATTCGTCCGTGAATAGCATCCGATGATGCTCGTCGATGTGCCGTAGAGCGAACATTCGCATTATGATCAATGTGGTGAAGGTGATAGCGTGCGCGCGCGGGCACAGACAACACCGCCATTTGTACTCGTCTGAGCGAACGTTCTGAAGTGAAAATCGGAATAAAGATTCCCCATAAATCGCGAAACCGACTCACTTTGAAAATCGTCGTGTACACGAAAAGATCCTCCGGAAACCGAAAATTCGGCAGCTCCTCGTTTTCTTGGCTCAGTTTAATTTCCAACTGATCTCCATCAATATGACTAAACGCTGTGCTGTGTTCTACGCTGAAAATCTGATAATAATGACTGATCCCTGGGGGAATCGATTAAGCCGACTTACGCTTTGAAATCCACGTGTAATTTGTTGGAAAAATGCTTTTTCACTGAGGATTTCGGAACAAGAGAGCAACAAATCAAGCAGAATCTGGCGGCGTCGCCGGTGTAACCCGCCCTCCTCATCAAATCCGCCTCGAAATTCGGACCGTTGGTGAGTTTTGATAAATTGACAGTGTAAAAGGTGTTAAAGCCGCGCTGGTTGACTTTGAGCCGCTGGTTAGCCATCAGCATCAGCGCCCTCACGTCGAAATCGGTTTCTTCGCTTAATTGATGCCTGAAATTTGAAAATTTTTGATTTTTGAAGGAATCAATAACTTCTTTGCAAATTTACCACTCAAAATCCAAAAATCCCGGCATGGTCTGCTCGACTTTCTGTCGATGGAACTGCTCGTAGTGGTTGAGAACGAAGGCTCGGAGCCCAATCGTCTCTTTGAAAAGAATCAACGGATTTGTGTCGCACAACGGGCAATTCCACCCGAGATTCATGTCCATCAACCGGAAAATTCCCAAATATCGCGCGTTATTGTATTTGGCGGAACATTTTTTGACATTCATCCGGAAATGTTCATGAAAAGCTGAAAAAATCGATTTTGAAAGAGGAAATGGACAGTTTCATGACGTACAGTCTGTTTTTTTGCAGAGAAGCGCCCAGAAACTTGAGTAGCACTTTCCAAGGGAAATCCGCAATTCGACGAGCGACGAAGTCAATTCAAATCTTACCTGTGAGGTGGATAAGTCTGAATTTCTTCCTTTAATTAGTAGATATTGATTAAATTACAATGATATTTCTTCAAATGCTCTGTTCTCTCGTCGAGTTTCACAAAATTACAGCAAGCGTTGCAAAATGTGATTTCGTTCTGGAAAATTACGATTTTCCAGTGATTTCTTTCGTGTTCTCCTTACCGAATGACTTTCCACATGTTTCCTACGCTCCTCTTCATTATCGTCGAGCATTTGTTCACAAAATCCACACACATAGAATAGTTGTTGCTGAAAAACTATTTTCACTTGAGAAAACTTGGATTTTTCAGAAACTCACCCTTTTCATGACGGTGGAATCGATTTCAACATGTGTTTTTCTTCTCTGAGACGTGTCCAGCCGCAATTTTTTCCTTTTTGGAGCCATTTTACGTTGCGAAACGTGGAAAATTCCCCCGATTTATTTTGAAATCGCTCCGAAATTTTTTCGAGAGCAAACCGGATTTCTAGGCCACGGCCATCAATTTTTCAGGCCAGATCCGGAAAAACTTCCGGAATTCCGGAATTCCACCGGAATAACAGAATTTTCAGGATAAAAAAGATAAAGATAGATGATAGAAGGGGAAATTGAAAAATTTCAGACATTTTATGCGCAATGGTTCTCAAAGCCTCTTTCCCTGAAACCACTAAAATAAAATCCCCGATCCATGCGAATTCTGGTTTTCTGGGTCAATCGGCGCGACGAGAGAAGGGCGGAAGCGGTCAGCGGACACGCCGACGAGAGAATGTTCATCCTGAAGTTATCGATTTTCCAATTTTTTCAAGAATAATTTTGAATTTTTCCATTTTCCTCATTCTTTCCGGAAAAAGAAAGAAATAAAAGAACGTCAAGATGGAGCAGTCCATCTGCTCTTGACATCCCCCCTCTCTCCCGTTAATAGCCTTTCGGGGGTGCACAATGAGCCGCCCCTTCCCCCTCCCTCCCTCCTATAAATCTTCCGCCTTTTCGATTCCCGTTTTCTTTCTTTATTTCCCACTCTTCCACTAAAAATGCGCAGAAAACGGCTGCGTAAAAAGCCGAAAATGTCAACGTCATCTCGACCGGCCGCGTGTTTCGAGCTCTTCGGTGCTCCGCGAGCCGCCCTCCTCACAGTCAGCCTGCAAATCCTCACGATGCTCCTCGAAGTCGGCACCTACTTCATCCTCGAGTCCCACGGCTACTTTGTCAGCGCCGACGTCTTCCGCATGGTCTTGATCCCAGTGGCCACCGTCTACATAGGCGGTGCGATTCTGGCGGCGTTCGGGATTCTCACAAAGCGACGCATTCTGATCACAATCCACACCACGATCACAATGACGTTGATGCTTCTCACTGACGTTCTCGCCGTTTCCATCATTCTGCTCATGGCGATTGGGAAGAGATCGAGCTATTTGAACGAGCTACCTTCGCATTTTGTCAATGAGCGGAAGTTTTACAGGTGGGAAATTGAAAATTTCGAAAAATCACGAGACAACTATTGTTTTCAGTGTTCTCGGTCCATTCTGGATGTACTTGGGAGCGATTTCTCTTCATATCACCGTTGCTGTAAATATGGCTTTCTTACAGCCATTGAATGAGTTTTCGAATTCTGTACAGGTAAGAGAAGCAGTTTTAAGCTCTGAAAAGTTATTTTTCTGAAAAAAAATGAAAAGAATTCAAAGTCCGCAATATCGCGTCATGGTGTCTAGCTTACCGTAATCAGAGTGAAAGTTATTTTTTAATTCGCAATTTTTTCCCTAAATTTTGCGAAAAACCCCTCGAAAAAATCAAATAGGAACCATCTAAAAGTGCGGAAGTGGACGAAGAACATCAGAGAGAAAGAACCAGTTCCGCGTCTCCCACAATTAGAGGATCACGAGAGAAATAGACGAAAAGAGTGAGAGAGATGGCATATTCGTACGACCTCTAAACTTTTTTTTCGCTTCTTCTTCGTTCATCCACTAAAAGAAGCTTAATGTCCTTGACGCGCGGAACATATAATTATTATATGACGGGAGAGGGGGGATAACCTTGACGTAACGACCGAAACATTCTTTTTTCTTTGTTTTTTTGCTGCTTTACAGAAGGAATCCGAGATTGCCAAGTCGGCACTTCAGACGACCTATTCGTCGGCGGCGGCGGTGGCGACGACAAAGAAGCAATGAGAGAGAAACACAATTTGTTCATTTCTTTTTCGTTTTCTCACACTAATAAATATATAACTTCTCTCTGACACTTGGTGCGGTAGGTAAAATACACGATTATGACGGCGGCGGCGGTAAGGCGGCGGGGAATGCGAAAGAAGCGTTTTTAGAGGCGGAGATGCGTGGCACACGTGTTTCGGAAGATCGTACAGCACATTGTCGTCACATGTTGCACTTCGGACAGCAAGGTGCACGCCTGGAAATTTGAAAGGCTCAGAGCAGCTCCACCAACAGAGAAACCAACCTTCCACATGTGACTCGTGATTGTCATATTGTGCTTCTCGGACCACTCGTTGACTTTGCCGAGGTACTCTGCGAAATACGACTCGCAAATCTTCAGATCCTCGTGCTCAGCTCCGCAGCCAGTGTTCTGCGTCTTTTCGGTTGTCTTCTCCTCGACGGCGTCGTCCGCCTTGTCGGTCGTGTGATTGTCGACGATGAAGACGACGGGATCTGGGGAAAATTCCAGTGTGTTCTGGGTGATTCTCAGGAAAAACGGACTTGCTTGCGGGGTGGACGGCGTTGAAGAGCTGGCAGAGGTAGCCGAGGCGGAAGAGGCGGCAGAGGTGGCAGAGACAGTCGTTGGTGATGAGGCAGCCGTGGAAGTTGAAGTGGACGCTTCCTCCGAAGACTTTGGAGCATCATCCTCAGTCAACGGCTTCTCTTCCACTGCTTCCATAGTTCTCGGAGTGGTCTTCTCGACCTCCACCGGAAGAATCGGAAGCCCTGATCCCTCGACATCATTGATCGGAGCGTCCTTTGTCGGCTCCACTGCTCCAGAAGCCTCCACGTCGACTTTCTCAGTGACGTCCGACTTCTTCTCACTCTCCCCGTCGACCTCTTGTGGTGGCTCAGTAGCGATAACACAAGCATCCACGTTGCAAATTTTGATCGCTTGCGGGGTGTTCTGATGCTTTTGGATGTTGAAGTCCGGCTTATATTGTCCGGCGAGTTGGCCGACTTGCATTGTGAAACATCCTTGATCGTCCTGAAAAATGGAATTCGTGACACCCGGCTGGTTTCAAAAATGCTCACCACTCGATCCAAGAAGAACTTCTTCTCAATCGCCACATCGAAATGAGCCCGCCCGTTCTCGACAAGCGCCAGCTCCTTCTCAAGCTTGATTCCCTCGTATTCCACTTCCAATGGCTGCATCTTGCCCTCAGTTCGGAAAATTCCTTGTTTCTTGAGCCTTCCGGTCTCGGCGAACAGCAGAATCATGTTCAGGTCAGCCATCGACTCGCCGACTCCAATCGCAGTCCACCAACGTCCTTTCTTGGCATTTTGGAAGACAGAAAAGCGGATCTGAAGGCAGAAACTCCCGTATTTGAAGCGATTTTATTACTAACCAGGTCTCCATCAACCTTCCACTCGATCCGATTCTTCTGATCCTCCGGCCCAGTCGAACAAACTGGAGCCACATCGCTGTCTTCTTGTCGTTTCACAAGCACATCTAAAAAAATAGTTTTAAATCAATATTCAGCGTCTCCTCACCATTGTGCATCTTTGTGGCACACGTCACCGCGATATCGCAAACTCTGATCTTTTGGAGATTGTCGCCGAGTTCCAACGGTGCTCCAGTGATAATCTCGCGGGTGACCGTCGGTAGGAACATGTTCTGAAGTTTTAAAGTTATTGGTTTCCGGAAGCAATAGGAAATTTACAATACAACTACCAAGATCCGCATCTTCAGAATCGAAGGTCTCCACTGGACGAGCAACTGCAAAACAGAAGAGTTTACAACAATTCTCAATGGAGCACGCCTACACTGCGCTGTCAAAACACCATCTTGAAGGTCGAATTGAAGCGCCTGCACATTCGTCTTCTCGTCCGACTCGATGGCTCCGTCCTCCGCCAAATGACCGTCGATCAGACCGATTTGGGCGGCGCGCACGTACACAGCGATGACATCCGTCTGAAATTGAGATGAATGAGGTTCGATTAACCGCGAAACGCCACTCACCGGTCGCGATTCATCGCTTCCGAAGCCGATCGCCGTGTAGAAGTTGGAGAATTGCGGCGAGCGGACGACCAGTTTGAAGACAATGTCATTGCTCAGCTCGTCGTATGTCCAGTTGATCGAGTAGTTCGACGACAAGTAGGAACAGTCCTGCAAATTGATCTTTTGAAGATTTAGGCGGGAAATTGCAGAGAAATCGCCGAAACCCGCGCAATTTATAGATCAAATTTGTGAACACCATAAATCAAGCGAAAATTCAGAATACAGGTTACTGTACCCTTGCGCGGTTATCTTCTCCCGATTTTCCGGTTCAACCTGCCCGAAATTGGCTCCACTGCACCTCCACCACCTGCCTCCTTCTCACAATTTCAAGTGCTGTTGTTGTTTCTTCTTGTGTTGACACAGAAAGGTGTCCCCCTTCCCCCCGGATCATCATTTCGAGTGCGCGCTGCGTCTAAGTCTCTCCCCAATGGCTCCACGGGGATCAAGAGACGGAAAAAACACCAGAAACACATACATATCTATATCCTGTTGGGCACCCGGAGAGGGACGCAGATTACGGAATGGCCAGGCCCCCGGGACCGGAGACGAGAGAGAGAGAATTCAGTCGTGCAACAAATCTCGTCTAGTTTTTATGTTCGGGTAATATACACGCGCGCACATACAAAACCGATTACTTTCTCCGCACCAATGTAATGTACTATACCGAAATGCTTTGCGCTTTTTTTTGCGGGTTTTCTCGATCAATTTCGGTGTGTCAAATTCGTATACTTTTTGCAGAGATTATCCTATTGCGATGCGCTTGAAAGAGCGCTGGAGCGTGGTGGGAAAATCGGAAGAAGTTCTTTGAATAATTGGGGGAAATTAGTGAATCTTCAAGACACTTACTCAATTTTTTAGAATTCATCTGAAAAATTATTGTTATTCAACAAGAATCTGCTTGAAATGAATAGAAAATGAGAAAAATTCCGAAAAATTTTAGGTCTAGGTTACTGTAGAGTTTAAAGGCACATAACGGAAATAGAGCGTCTGGTCCTACAGCGAAAGCACAAAATTCATGGATTTTGGAATTTAAATTTAAATTTAACAGGGATTTCCGAAGGATTCTTTTTTTTTTAAATAAATCAGAAAAATAGTTTTAAAATTCTGCAAGCTCTTACAGTATTCTGAAGAACACTCCTCTGCTGAGACAGCGTCACCGCCGACGACAGTAGTAGAATCAGAATACTCGTCGTCGTCGTCACCATCCTCTTCTTCGACTCGACCACGATGTGTGTCTGTTTCTGCGCGGGTGCCAAACTGTTTGGCGCCCTCGTCGGATGCCGCGCGCAATGCCCCGCCCCCGTCTCTGTTTCTCTCGCTTTCGCCCCTCCCTTCCCCTCCTCGCTGCTTTTTTGTGCGAATTTTTTTATTTGGGAAACGACGGAGAACGGCATTGATGATATCTACAAGGATATCCAAGAAGAGGGAAAATTACAGTGAACAGGGAAGAGGAATTTTTTATTTACACTTAAGGTTGTTTGGCGATATCGATATGTGTAAAGAGGTACGTCTTACACATTTTCCTCATTTTTTTTCTGAAAGTTTTCAGAGAAAAATTCGTCATTAACTACTATCGAAATTGCACAAAGTGGCGCAGCGGAAGGGAGAAACGCGAGTGGGCGGGACTTCGAGTCTCGCCGCGAAGACTTGTCGATTTACGGCAGCGGCGCCGCGGCAGCTTTAAAAATTTTCGGCGATTTCCGAAAATTGCGCAATTCTTTCATTTTTATCGGTTTTTTCCAATTTGTTTTGCATTAAAGTTGTAAAAACAAGTGTTCGCAACGTTTATTTATGTTTTCCCACCCATTTCTCACTTTATTACCAGCATAATCGAATGTTGCAGGCAAAAAACACGAAAAGGCGGAAAAATGGACAAACAACAGGAAACAACTGATAAAAAAAGGGCAACAAAGCGACAGATGAGTTAAGTTATTGATAGTTATCGTGTTTAAGCGAAGAATTTCCAGAAAAATCGAACATTTCGTCGGCAGTCAGTCGAAGAATCGAGTAACGAGTGGCGGCGACGCATGAAAATTCGATGAATACCTGCAAAACGGATGAAAACAGTGAGTATTGCATGCTTCCGACTGATAATTTTATTTATTATTTCAGGAAAATCTAAAACCCACAGTTTCCATCCGTTTTGCAGAAATTCGCTCGTTTCGGTGCGTCGCCGCCACTCGCCACTCGATTCTCCGACTGATTGCCGACGAAATGTTCGATTTTTCTGGAAATTCTTCGCTTAAACACGATAACTATCAATAACTTAACTCATCTGTCGCTTTGTTGCCCTTTTTTTATTAGTTGTTTCCTGTTGTTTGTCCATTTTTCCGCCTTTTCGTGTTTTTTGCCTGAAACATTCGATTATGCTGGTAATAAAGTGAGAAATGGGTGGGAAAACATAAATAAACGTTACAAACACTTGTTTTTACAACTTTAATGCAAAAAAAATTGGAAAAAACCGATAAAAATGAAAGAATTGCGCAATTTTCGGAAATCGCCGAAAATTTTTAAAGCTGCCGCGGCGCCGCTGCCGTAAATCGACAAGTCTTCGCGGCGAGACTCGAAGTCCCGCCCACTCGCGTTTCTCCCTTCCGCTGCGCCACTTTGTGCAATTTCGATAGTAGAAAAAAACGAAATCAACAACACTTTTATGTCTGCGCATCTCCCCTTCGCACGCTCTCTCATTGATGTACGCAAACACCATTGTCGTTGCTTACCGTAGTTTTTTATTGGCAAAATTAAGTTTTTTGAATTTTTTCTCCTAGTTTGCTAATTTAAACGGCATCTTCACCAAGTTTTCATCAATTTTTCCCAAATTTCTCGTGAAAAATGAGCGAAATCCTCAACTACCCACTGCACCGCTACCTAAACAGCAACCTCATCGGCCAATTCATCGGACACGAGGGAGTGAACATTTACAAAATCGAAAAGGAAAACAAGGTCGCCCTGGACATTTGGCGCAACAAGTGGGAAGAATCGTTCGTTCGCATCACCGGCCCGTTCTGGAATCTGAAAGCGGCGCTGAATGACGTCTGCGCGCTGGTCACCTCGATTCGCAACAACAACCAGCGCTATCGATTCGAAATTCCCACCAAAGACGTCGGATTCCTCATCGGTGGGTCATTCCCTCATTTTGCACCTATGGAAGATGAAAAACTGGTTGGGTCGAACCTCATTATGCACACACTTCTTTGTTCCTTTGTTTTGGGTTCGGGTTCGCAAAACTGGCCCTTTTAGCAAAAAGTACCGTTGTTTTTGTGTATTACAGGCAAGAATGGCGCGAAAATCAACGAAATCAAATTGAGTTCGAATGTCGACGTTAATTTCGACAAGGGAAACGCCGAGAAAAAGGAGGAAATCACAAAAGTGACTGTTACAGGTGTTTCGCCCATTTTTACACTGGACACCTAATTTTTCAGGCAATTATCAGCAAATTCTCACTGGATTGCGACTCATTTCTGATCGATTGAACTCGAAAGGCCAGAAAACCCTCTACGAGAACCCGAAAACCCGTCAGTTCGCCGAATCGCTCATGGAATCCTTCTGTTGACAAGAGATGCGCACACAAATGGCTGCTGGCGCGGTCTCCGATACGCTCGCGTCTTTCTCGTGTCCAGCCGGCCGATTTTTCTGACTGATTTTTGCACACTTTTCTATAATTGAAAATAGTTTTTCACCATTTAATGAAGTTTTAAATCGAAAAAAGGCTACTCTTAATTGTGTTCCATAAATTTGCCGTTGATAATCCTCTGCTTTCGTATTTTTAAAGCACCTTATCAAATATCAAGCAATTTTTCAGAAAATGTTGGGTAGTGTGATCCGCCAGGCAGTTTCTCGGCAAATTGTCAGAAACGCACCGATTTCCACCTCGGCTGCGCTCGCTCAAGCCGCCGGAGAAGCCAAGGAGACCCCGAAGAAGCGTGAGATTCATTATATGCAGATTTTCTCAAAAAATATTTTTCCAGCGACCATCTGGAAGATTGACGAGCAGAAGCGCGAGCGATTGGCCAATTTCGGAAAGTATGCTGCCGAGTGCCTGCCGAAATTCGTCCAGAAGGTGCAATTCGCTGCCGGTGACGAGCTGGAGATTCTGATTCACCCGTCTGGAGTCGTTCCGGTGCTTTCCTTCCTTAAAGTGAGTCAGAACTATAAAACATTGTGTTTCATCTGAAAATTG
This sequence comes from Caenorhabditis macrosperma, assembly GCA_963932285.1. Lineage (NCBI taxonomy): Eukaryota > Metazoa > Nematoda > Chromadorea > Rhabditida > Rhabditidae > Caenorhabditis > Caenorhabditis macrosperma. The sequence goes on from OZ010622.1 coordinate 13,907,692, forward strand.
CAGGGAAACCACTCTGCCCAGTTCACCAACCTCACTTTCATCACCGGAATGGACGTTCCGACGAGAAAGAACCGTCTCGAGGTGATCTACTCTCTGTACTCGGTCCGCTTCAACGCCAGAATCCGTGTGCGCACCTACACTGACGAAATCGCTCCGATCGACTCGGCTGTGCCAGTTTTCAAGGGAGCCGAATGGTAATTTTCTGAAAATCCATAATAGCTTCAAAATTTACCAAATCCCAAGTTTGCAGGTTCGAGCGTGAAGTGTACGACATGTACGGAGTGTGGTTCAACAACCATCCGGACCTCCGCCGCATCCTCACCGACTACGGATTCGAGGGACATCCGTTCCGCAAGGACTACCCACTGTCCGGCTACAACGAGGTCCGCTACGACCCCGAGCTGAAGCGTGTCGTGTACGAGCCGTCCGAGTTGGCGCAAGAGTTCCGCAAATTCGACCTCAACACCCCATGGGAGACGTTCCCGGCGTTCCGCAATCAATCGATCACCAGCGGCTACGAGACGATCCACGAGGCTGCCGATCCGGCCGGCGCCACCGCCTCTCCACCAAAGTAGACAAAGTCTCGAAGTTTCTAATGTCTAAATTTTCCTCTTCTTTCTTTAGAACTACGATTTTTAGCTGTTAACGCTCTCAACAGAAACACCACACCTTACTATAAATCTGTATTGTTTGTTCCGTCGTCCTGACATTTCCACATTTCTCACGTGAACCGCTGACACGTCTTGTTTTTGTCAAACTCCCACATTGAAATTCTCAAAATCTTTAGTGATAACTTGCCACAATGAGCAAGTCAGAAATCGAGGTCCAAACGTGGTTTATCAGTCTTATCCACGACCAGAAGCACTTCACCGCACGATGGGCTCGGAAATACAGCCAAATCACCGGAATCGAAGTTGACATGGTGAGTCGGTTTCTCTCTAGTTTCACACCGGTTTCATATTCCTTCCAGCTCGCCAAAGGCACCGTCTTCTTCATTCTCGGCCTCCTGCTCGTCAGCAAAGAGCCGCACTACATCGCCAACGCGCTGCTCGTTCTCGCGCCGATCATCGTGACCTACGTGGAGCCCGCCGAACGCCCGCCCGCCGGCACCATGTTCGTCTACTGGGCGCTGTTCGGATTCTCGGTGCTGTTCGACCGCGTGCTCGAGTACATCCCCGTCTACTACATTCTGAAGATCATCGTCTTCGTCGCCCTCTTCCTGCCGCCCTCCAATCCGACTATTGAACGTATTCGCGAGAAACTCGAAACTATCACGCCGCCTCCAGAGAAATGAATAAAGTTAATTGTTATTAGCCTAGGTTCAATAATTTTTCAAAATTGATCGTTTCCAAGAGACTTTTCCGCATTTTTTCAATATCTAGTATTTCTTAAAAATCTAGAAAACCTAGAAAATCGAGCGACAAAAATTTCGGATTGTCTTCCCAAATTTCAAAATTTTGAAAAATCCGCTCCTGAAAATTCCTGAAAATTAAAAAAATAAAACCAAAAAAAAAATCAAAATATCTAAAATAAATTTATTAAAAAAGGGGACAGAAGTTCTCATTCGGGACCTCCCGGAGCCTGCGACTTGCTCATGTCCGTAAGTTCAGACTTGCCACCCTCGCTCGCGTCGTCCTTCTTGGCGCTCTTCGAACTCGAACCGCCATCGTCACCGTCCTTCGCCTTCTTGCCCTTCTTGCCGCCCTTCTTGCCCTTCTTGCTCTTACTCTTACTCTTACTATCCTTACTGTCCTTACTGTCCTTGTCCTTGCCCTTGCTGCCCTTGCCCTTCTTCTTCTTCGGCCGATACTTGTCAAACACAGACTTCGATCGATAGCACACAAAGCAGACAATCGTCGAGATGAGGAAGACGGCCGAGCAAATGAGCGAAATAATGAGCACAACCTTCCAGAACGTCGACACCTGCGGACGCAGTGGCCGAAGCGGATTGTAGTAGCACAAGTGAGTCACATCGTTCTCATAGACGCACACCTGCGATCCATCGGCAGCGCAATCACTGCAAATGTACCAGGTTGGTCTCTTTCACATTATTTCGGTAAACACTCACGCATTAATCGTGCACTTGGAGCCAGACACCTTCGTCATCTTGTCGCCATTGTCGTGGTACTGTCCGACAACGATAATCTTCTTCGTTTCCGACTCGCAAAACGAGTACGAAAAGCCAATCGGCAGAGCAGCCTTCGGGTCGCACGGAAACTCAGTGCGGTACAAACTGCGACCAAGTTTCGTGTTCGCTCCTCCAGTCGTGTTACCGCCGATGATCACTGCAAAGAGTGCGGTCTCGCCACTTTTTGATTTTTCCCCAATTCATCGTTAAAAATTGCGAAAAAAATCAATATTTTCGGTGTAGCGCGGCCAAAGAAAAAAAAAAAAGAAAACTCACAAGGCGGACAACAGTGTCCGTGCACACACAGTCCACCCTTCTTCGGACACGTTCCCGAGTTGACGTTCGACTGAGACGAGCCACTGCACATTGGCTCGTTAAAGAGCGGCGTCGCCAAGTCGGGACACTGCCACATCTTGTTCTGCGGATCCTTGCAACACAATCCACTGCCACCATCGTCGCACCACATATTCCACGTCGTCAACTTCTTTTCATTGCACATAAAGATATCCTTGCACTTTTGGTACGGCGTCACAGTGGCGCCAAGGCGGCACGGCGGATTCTTCTGATAGCAGCACATCTTGCGAGTGGTATCATTCGACAAAAACTGACGACAGTGCGGATTGAAGTCGGCATTGCCCTTCGACACGCCCCCATTCTCACAGTCGCCAGCGTCGTTGCAGAACTGGCTATTGACATTGAGCACGGCGCGCAGCACGTGGTCAGTGCCCTGCAGACAACTGTCTGTCAGCATACAAATGCCCCTATTCTGCGTGGCATTGTGCCAATTGCGGAACGTCTGATTCGCAGTCTTCAGACAAAAGTGCTCCACATTGCCGCAATCCTTGTGCCCATTGCACAGAGGCAGACCAACATCGTTGCCGACAATCACGTGCTTCAGCGCGTCGACAAGCGGCGGCGCCTTGTAGCAAAACTTAACGGGATTCTTCTGGCCGACACTTCGATCGAGACCCGGATGCACCTTCTCGTCCTCGAACGACGGGTTGTAGGCGGCGTCGCAGAACTCGTTCTCGATAACCTTGCAGTCAGCGTTCTTGTCGCACTTCTTCAGCGTATAGTCCGTCGCGCCAGAGTCCACCTTCGCTTGGTCCCAGTCAACGGGAAGCGCCGCCTTCTTGAAGTTCTTATTCAGCGAGTACGAGTATGGCATTGCTGTAAACCATCGTTGTTAGAGCGCACTTGCATCGCCACAACTACTCACGACACGCAACTCCCTCGACTCCAGCGTTGAGAAACTCGCGCCGATACCACAACTTGTCAAAATTCGAGCCCGCCTGATTCATGCCGTCATACTTGTACTGATAACCGTTGGATCCCTTGTGATGCTTGACAATCATGTTCGTAATCGGACAAAAATTTGTAACTTGCGCTAAAAAAAAAGGACCGATTGGCGGGCAAAGGGCGCGCGCGCGCGCGTAACCACTCACAACAGCACGCCTGAATCGACGCCCCCTTGTCTCGCATGTCACGATAGCAAATGTCATCGGCGTTGGTGCATTTGGTCGTCAAATCGCAACCGATGTTCGAGATCGACACTCCGCTGGGGCATGCTGAAAATAGAGGTTAGACAGTGCAATGCAAAAGCGCTCCTCTGAAACACTCTTGTCTGCGGGTCTAATGTTCGCATTCTATTTCGTCGAGGCAGTTTGAGATATTATAAATATTATATTTTTAAATTAAAAATGGTGCCTAATTTGTAAAAAATCAGTTTTAGACGCAGAGAAAAAGTGAGATTCAATTTCAAGGCTCAAGGTTGATAATTTTATTCAAAAATGCTTTTATATGGCCAAATTCTGTTATTCTATAATATTGAAATACTGAAATTCGGTCACTGCGCACTGACGGAATAGTGTGCGAAATATGAGACGCAGAGTGCGCGCCACTTTTGAATTGCCGTCTAGCCAAACGTTTTATTGATTTTTTCAGCGCGGCTGTTTCGGCGACGCGCGAATTTGAAAAATTCAGAAACGACACAATTCTCAAACGATCCGCGGACAAAAATGCGCAAGTAAAACGGCGCAAACCAACAATAGGTAGCCGGGTCGTTGGGTCTCAGAGCCGCTGGTGCTGGTGCCGCTGGTGCTGGAGCCGGTGGCGCTGGAGCCGGTGCCGCTGGAGCTGGAGCCGGTGCCGCTGGAGCCGGAGCCGGTGGCGCTGGGGCCGGAGCCGGTGGAGCAGGAGCCGGACCTGGCGGCGGTCCTGCCGGCGGCGCTGGCTGTGCTGGTGCTGGTGGAGCTGGTCCTGGCGGCGCCGGCGCGTTTTGACCTCGCACCGCGACTAGTAGTAGTAGTAGGAGAAGACACGTTGAACGGAACGTCATCTGCGCGTGGAAACTGAACAAAATCGATTGATGCCCGTGTCTGGATTTATCGATTTTTCGGGGGGCCAACTCACTGAGCGATGCTTCGATGGGCGAACCGCAAACGATTGTTGTTGGAAACTTGACGAGAGTCGTTGCCAGTTTCTTTTCTTTCAAACTGCCCCGCTTCTCGTCGAATTCCTCTTTTTATAGTCGGCCCGGTGAAAGTACACGCGACGGTTTCCGGGGTGCCACGCGCGACAGAAACTTCCAGTGAGGGGGTGTCTGATGAGGGGCGAAAAATCGATGAAATGATCGAAACGCCACTTTTTTTTTGTTTCCAGCTCTTCAAAGTTCACGGGGGCTAGTGTGGATGTTTGCTCTATTGACCACGAAATAGCGATGCAAGTGCGCTCCATTGATGTCGGCGCTTCACGTTTCGCGCGTGCACTGAAGCGCGACTGCATCACCAAAATTGCCGAGAAAACTTTTTTGCGTTGGAGCGCAGTTGTTCAATAGCTCCGAAATAACGCCGAAAACCTGAAAAACGTGTGTTTTCTTGTGAAATTGCGGTAGAGCGCATTTGTACACAGAGAAACCGGAAAACGCGTTGAAATTGTGCGAATGTTTTCACGGAACAGTTGTCCTATGCGAATTGTTGAATTTTCATTCGGAAAACCGGAAAACCCGCCGAAAATAACAAAAATCGATAAAATCGATAATTTCAAGGAAAATTGTGATTTTTTGTAAAATATAAGAGAAAAAGGTCTCACAGAACAGTTATTCTAGGCGAATTGTAAAATTTTTATCCAGAAAACCAGAAAATCAAATTTTTATTCAATTTTTTTTCAGAAATTCATGTTGGTTTGTGCGTCTTCATGTGTCGATGTAAATTGCCGCTCTGCGTGAACTTCATCATGCAAATTGCGCAGACGTATGGTTTCTGGCCCGTGTGCGTCCTCATGTGCTTTGTGAGCGTCGAACTGTCCGTGAACGCCTTATCGCAATGACCACATGGGTACGGTCGCTCGCCGGTGTGGGTCCTGAAGCGAAATTCCGCGAATTCTTATTGTTTTTGTTGCTAAACACCCTTTAATCCTTTCCTAAGTAGACAATCATAACATTTTGATATTGGAAACGGATTAGAATCCTTATTTTTATAATTGCCACCTCGCCGAGAAGCCCCAAATTATAAGGGATTAGTGACAGGTGGGTGGTGCTTGTGAGCCATTCTTCAAACTCATTTTTCTCTGGGAAGCCTTAGTTTTTGAATTTTGACGTCAACTACAAAGTTGTTGGAAATTAAATGCTGATTATTTTCTCAATTGACAACTTTTTGATAGCTCTCTTAGTTTTTGAGATAATCACTGATAACTGACTGAGAAGCACTAAAACACTGCGGAGTTTTGAAATACTTGGCAGTTTTTATTGATTATCTCGAGGACTAGAAGAGATATCAAAAAGTGATCAATACGAAAAATGATCTACATTGAATTTCCAACAACTTTTTAGTTGACGTCAAAATTCAGAAACCAAGGCTTCCTAGAGAAAAACACCTTTGAAAGTCAGCTTCTGATCACATGTGAAAGTGCGCTCTAAGGATAACATACCTCCTATGCGTCACCAGAGAAGAGCTTTGCGAGAACGGGCGGTGACAATCAGGGCACATGAACGGTTTTTCGCCTGGAAGAACTGGAACGTGACGACGGTCAGCAAGTGCGCTCTACCGAACCTGTGTGAATGCGCTTGTGGGCGGTGAGATTGGCGGCTTGGGAGAATGCTTTTCCACAAGTTTGACACCGAAATGGCTTCGGAGTGGATCTCGGGCGGGACATTGTGTTCGATGGTTGAGGAACCGCTGACTTCTTCGGCAGCAAACGGGAAGGCGCTGGGTCCATGTAGCAGTGACTAGAAGGCATTTGTCTGTAAATATGTTCAGCTTTTTGAATTTAATTTTTCCAAAAACCGATAAAAAACACTAAATTTAGTTGAAAATTGGTAATAATCCGCCGCAAAAGTTTTCCAATTTTTGTCATGCGCCTTTAAAGATGGGCTACTGTAGGCGGGGAATTTTTCTCTTCAAATTTTGATTTTGAACAGGAAATTTTCGAATTTCAAAGGTTTTAAACTAATTTTTCAGGTTTTAAGGTTTGAATTCAACAATAAATCTTGCAAAAAACGCCCAGAATGCTCAATAATCCACCAAAATTCGGCAATTTCCAGAAAAAAACAGGTATTTTCAAAATTTGTGCAAAATTCGAAATTTTTTTTGGAAACTGTTCCACCAATTCACATATTTTGCATGCCTGTGAAGTGGTACCTATTTTAAAAATCGCGAAAACGTTAAAAATAATGAATTCCCCCCAATTTCCTTCAATATGTGTTTTATTTTTTTCAGAGATTTGTCAACAAGTATGAAAATTTACGATTTTCTAGGATGACCCGTACCTGAAAGAATCCACGTGGCTTCCATTGGCACTTATCATATTGCTATGGGAAGCGTGCCCCGCGTGCGCCCCCATATCCATCCCGCCGCCACCCATTTGCCACTGCGATTGTATCGATGACGTGGCATTCCAATCGTTTCGCCACGTGTTTCCATATCCGCTGCAAAAAATGTATCTCTTATCACTGATTGTTATCACTAAAGTACGTAGAGCGCGCCTCTTTGGCAACCCTTCAAGTGCAATTATCCGCATTGTAAGTCATCCTCGACTCTGCGTCTCTCATCGCTCACACACTCTCTCTCTCTCTCCCTTTCGTTCTCTTCCAGAAGCACCTGGGATTCAGAAGCTGCACAAGAAGCGGAAAAGTGAAACACTTGGCGTCTCGAATCCCTACTCGCACCAGAAGGTTTCCCCCCGCCGCTGGATGGATATTCATTCTTTGTCTTTTGCTGGACGCAAAGTTTCCTGCTCTCTTCATTTTCATTTTTCCAAGCTTTTTTTAAAAAAGTTTCACATTTTATCGAAAACCGATAAGAAAAGCACCAATATTGAATGTAACAGAAAGTAGGTAATCCACCACCTCAAAAATTTTCCAAATTCTGTCATGCGCCTTTAAAGATGGGCTACTGTACGCGGCGAATTTTTCTCTTCAATTTTTGATTTCGACTGGGAAATTTTCGAATTTGTTCGGTTTTTTCAGGTTTCTAACGTATTTTTCAGAGATTTAGCAGAAAAATAACGATTAATCAGTTTCAAAATACAATTGGAACGCTAAATTATTCATTGGAACCCGGTGATTTTTAGGAAACAAGGTATTTTCAAAATTTCGTCAATTTTTCATTTTGTCTCGATTGTTTTCTTCACAGATCTATTTCTACCATCACTTATCACTTGAATCCTGTATTACAGAAATTTTTTAAAAACATTTTCAAGTGTTTCCCCTTGTCCAAAATTTCTTTTCCCATCATTCATTCTCACATATGATCCGATTGCATCATCGATCCATCCCCTTGTTGTTGTGCTTGTTGTGACGTCACTGATACCGATGACGTCATCATTGATGACGTGGCTTCGGGGGAATAGAAATCCTGATAGCCATGATGCATTTGCATCTGGAAAACAGGGATTGGCTGGTTATGGTAGGTGGATTAGTGAGTAAAACATGAATTTCAGCGGCAAAATTTGGAAAATTCAGTTGAAAGTGGACATTTTGAAAATAAAATTTGAACTCTGCTAAATAAATTTAGTAAAAATTTGAAGAAATCAAAAATTTTAAATTTTTCGAAAATCAGGCTTTTTTTTATTGAAATATTCATTAGAAAAGTAACAAAGTTTCCCTAATAAACTGTGAAATTGAACTTTTTGAAAAAGCTTTAAAAAATCAAAAATTGAAATTTTTCCCGAAAAATTGAAATTCAATTTTTTTTGTTAATCAGACAAATTTCAGAAAATCATCGTTCCAGCATCACCACGGAAAAGTTTAATCAAAAGTTCATAAAAAAACAACTTAATTTCCCTCGAGACCTGCACTTTTTGATTTTTGGTAAATTTTTGAAAATTTTCGAAAATTCCGAAAAAATATTTTTTTAAATTCGATTTAAATTGACAAAATTCATTAAATTTTCGGATCCAGAAAAAATATTCAACTTCCAGTCACTAGCTAAAAAAAATATTTCAAGAATTTCTAAAAACTTTAATCAGAAAATCAATAAAATCTCACCTGTGGCATGTAGCTGGTCGAGTCGAAGAACTCATTACTGTTATTATTGACCTGATAGTGATAGGACATTTCCGGGGAACAAGGAAACCGGAAAACCGGAAAAACACTCCACAAGTGAGAGCCAGGTGGAAATAAGAAGGGGGGGGGGTAATTACCGGTTCTATACAGTAATCCGGTCAGCCGGTTGCTTCTGCTCCTGTTTCTCGACGAAATGAAATGATACGGGGGTATATTCCGGAAGGCAGGTGTCTTGGGGGGATACGGGCGGCCTCCTCCGTTTTAATCCCTACCGTAGTGTCTAAATGATTTTAAGGGGCTTCCCACTCGTCTATTTCTTGCCGTTTTATCCATTCAACACCTTATTCTTCATCATATTACTCATCAGATGATTTTCTTGTGAATTCGCCGAAAAAAAATAAACGTTTCTTGGAATTGTTTTGAAGGAGATTAATTTTTGAAACTTTGTGCGGATTTACGGTAGAAGTTTTGGAATTCGAAGTAGAGCGCACTTACTCTAATCGCTATTGCGCTCTGCCGCTAGCTGACTAGCAATAGAGCGAATTTCCGACAACATCCTCTAGATTTCTATGCTTTGAATTTCGCATTGGAGCACACTTTGATACAGCTTCTCCGAGAGCTTGCGTATTATCACTGGAGCGCACTTTCACCCGTGTGATTTTGCCATCTTCAGTAGAATTTGCCTTGGAGGGTACTTGAGTCAATACTTTATTCACTTTGAACGTCAAAAAATGCAAAAATTATCTCGAAGTAAATGCGCTCTATTGAAATCACTCATTCGTTGTCTTCGTTGCGATTCGCCGGGAATTGATGGGTTGGTGGCTGCTGAAAACATGAGAGTAAATGAAAAATCAGAAAAAAAAACAAAATTAACCTCTAAAGCGTGAGCCATAACATTCACAGATAACAACGGGAGGAACGCGGTGAAGAATGCCACGTAGTCTTCGGATTTTCCCTGAAAACGTGCGAATTTTCGATGGAGCGCACTTGCATACTCTACTCACGAAAAGAGTGCAGACGATGAGGATGGGGAGGGCGGTGAAGAAGCGGATGAGAGCGCAGCCCATGTTGCTCAGAAAGTAGGCAGTGACTTTGTCGGTGCACTGGGGCGCGATTGCATCCACGTACATTCCGTGGAGCATTTGGGGAGCTAGCGAGAGGGCGGCCACGTTCAGGTAGACGAGCGATTTCAACGCGATTCCGAGACGGAAGTTGACCTGGAAAAGTTTTGTCAATGGGGCGCAATTTCTCGAGCTAGAACACTTTCGAATGATTCAGAACATAAAACAGGCGAGAGTTCCCTATGAATCATTTATAGGCTCGTCGAGCATTTACTGCAAGATCTTTCTGAGCTCACCTCGAATCCAGGCATTGCGCTCTTGAGCATGACAGCGCCCATCAGCAGCTGAGTGGCGATGACGATCGTGGTGAGACCCAGAATGACGGTTTTGCGGGTGACGATCGGGAAGAAGCGCTTGACGCCGTGCCAAGCGAGTGGGCACGCGACGGCGAAGATGAGGAGGAATGATTGAAGGCGTTGGCACTCTTTCCACGGGATTCCCGCGTCGCGGAGCATAATGGGGAATTTGGAGTTGATGGAGAGGTGGGTGAGGATGAGAATGACAAGGGAGGCGACGAGTTGGAGGGACGTCTTTAGAAGACGACACACACGGGATGTGGGGGCAACAGAAGACGTCTCCATTTGGTGGGGAGGCTTCAATTCGAAATGAGAAGAGAGCAAGAAGCCAAAGAGAGGCGGTGCCGTGCTCCGAGAGAGAGGAGAGAGACTCAGACACGGTTCCTTCCGCTTCCCCGGCGCCACGCCTTTAATTGTCCACAGACCGCCCGTTTAGAGGACGCCGAGAAGGAGGGGGGATGAGCTCGCGTCCTCTGTCTTTAAGGCGATAAAATTAATGGAATGTGTGCAGAGTGCGCGGGGGAAGAGCGGATTTGAAGAAAGAAAAATTGGCTTCCTTCGAGAGAAAAAAGGGACGATGGATTGAATTGGAAGGGATTTAAACCGATTTGAGCGGTTTTTGCAGATTTAAAAAAAAAAGGAATTATTGAAAAATGATTGTTTCACTGGGGATACTTACTTTACCCTGAAAAAGAAATAATTATTCTGTTAGAATCTGAAAAATGTTGATTTTTAGGCAGATTTTGAGGATTTTCCGTATTTTAGGGAATTTTGGAAAAACGGATATTTTCTCTGAATTCACGGACTGCGGGCGTTGACAATTGCTGCAAACGCGCTCGCTTCGAAAGTTCTGGCAGCGTGCCAAGTTGGCAACGCGCCAAGTATTTGTAATCTGGCCGCACTGCTAGAAAACGACAATTTCCATTATTTTTCAGTTCACAGCCTTCTTCTGTAATTTTTCCAACTTCGAAGTATCGAAAATTTCGGAAATCCGCCGAGAAAATGAGTCGTGAAAAATGCGCTGTGTATTTTTGCGTCGCCGTGTATGCACAGTTTGAGTTAGATGTGCAGGGAAAATTTGATTCGCAGGTCTCTGCGTCTCTCATTTCTTTCGCTGCGTAGCGACTCAACGAAGAGCGCATTTGCAGTAATTGTCAACGCCCGCAGTCCGTGTGAATTCACTGATTAGTTGAGAGATATTTGAGATTTTTTTAATTAAAATAACTTACTTTAACATTTTCGAACAATTTCCGCTGGAAATTACACATTAAATCATTAATTTTCAGAATTTGAGGATTTTCAGTATTTTGGGAAATTTTGGAAAAACGGATATTTTCTCTGAATTTCACTGATTAGTTGAGAGATATTTGAGATTCTTTTAATTAAGATGACTTACTTTATCGTTTTTCGAACAATATTCGCTGAAAATTACACATTAAATCATTAATTTTCAGAATTTGAGAAATTTCGGGGCATTTAGGGGAAAACACTATTTTTTTTGGGAATTTAGAGCTTTTCTGGGCATTTTTGTGAGACTGTTATAATTTAAATAACTTACTTTTTCACTTTTAGAACAATTTTAGCTGGTAATTATTATTTTTTAGTTCAATTTTTCATTTTTGTAAAATTGAAGATTTATTTTTGAAAACTGTCGTAGACTGTAGCGCAGCGATACGCAAGCACCACGACGCAGAAATGCACAACTTTTGATACTCGAAATTTTCAATTATTTTTGAAAATTTTTTAAAATAAGATTTTCTCACTTTGAGATCAACCTTTTTAATTTAATATGTTACAAATGTTGTTTTTCAATAAAAATTGAATTTCTCATTTATTCCTCTCCGTTTTCAGCCAATAAATGGCGGTTCAGAGGAAGGCGTCGGTCCTCAACAGATTGGCGCAGGTTTCGTTTCCCGTCCGGCCGCAATACCTATTTCAAGCCACAACGACAGTTTCCTATGAGGAGAACTCTCGAATCAGTCGGTTAGCCGGAAAAATTAGTGAGTTGTGGAAGAAGGGTGAGTTCACAGATGAGGAGGTTGAGCGGTTCACTGCCAATTCGATGATCGGGTTGATGGCGGCGCGGTTGGACATGGAAGAGAAGGCACATCTCTGCAATTTGTTGGTGAAATGGTGAGGAAGTGGCTTTTCACAGAATAATTATATATTTTTGCAGGCTTCTAATGCACGAGGTTAAGGAAGAAGTGGCTGCGTGCATTTTGCAGAGCCTTTTCGCTCTTAGAACTAGCCACAATGATATTTATGCGATTCGGATGGCGATTTGGAACGTGAGTGGTGTTTCACAAGTCCCTGATGCCCCCGAAATTTCATGGAGGATATCGAACAGGTAGATGTCCCCGGCGGGCGGCCCACTATCCTAAAGTTGGAAATCAGCGGTTTAAGGAACTGGATTCGCACATTCTCTGCTTTCCAAAGGAAGTTATGAATACTTTAACGGTTCAAATCTATGAAACACATTTTTAAATCGGAAAAATCGGGAATCCGGCTCCGCCAAGCCTGTAAACGCGGCCGGCTGCGGTTTTTCCTATTTAAATTGCAAAAGCCGTGGCTGGCCACGGGCGGCCACGTTTACTGTAGCAGCTGGCCGCGGCCGGCCGCGTTTACAGGCTTGGGCTCCGCTAACCCCTGAAACTAATCATTTTGTACAAAACTTCTAAAATTCCAGTTTACGACAAAGTCAGATGTGAAGTCGAAGACCATTCTTCAAATCTTGCCTTCCGGAAAACTGCGATTGTCCCCGCGGAATGAGGGACGGGACGCCGCCGAAGAGTTTGTTGATCTGGCACACGAGCGTCTGAAACTAACGAAAGAGGTTCAATTAGTGAAGTTCCGGGCGATGGAGCAGTACGATTTCACTGCGCCAACCGGAGCGATTGAGCCAGTTCTCGAAAGACCGGCTCCACTGGGTTATAAAGTGGGGAAGAGGTCGAATTGCTTCGGGAATTTCTCCTGGTAAGTGAATTTTGAAAAAGAGTAGTTTCCAATTTCACAAAACAGCTTGATTTCCAGGGAACAGATTGAGGAGAACAAAAAAATGAAGTGGGGCAAGAAGAAACAATCAATCGATTATTTGTCGGATGACAAAGAATTGGACTTGGTAGATCAAATCGAAAAAGAGGAGAAAGAGAATGAAGAAGAAGAGGAAAGATACTTCCATTTGAAATATGCTCAACGATATAATTTTGGTGAGCATTCAAAAAAGTCCTTGATAATTTCCGAATTTCAGGTCATGGATTCACCTTGTCAGGAATCACAAGCGGGGATTCATCGGATTCGCCGAAATCCGAGTGCTCATCAGAATTCCTAGCGTTCAACGCCGAACATCGCGCAGTTCGAGTTCGTCAATAATAACTGTTGCCCAAGAAACTGCATTCGTGTCTCATTTTCCGTTGTTGTTGATTTTGTAAATTCTATTGATTCAATTGTCATTCTAACTCTCCTGAAATGTTCCATTTTTCAACTAACACCTCTTTCTCTAAAAATATTTAGCGAATAATCAAATACTGCAACTGTAGGAACTTTTTTATGTAGACTAATCAATTCAATTCTGATAATTCTGTTAATTTGTCCCGCTTATTAAAACAATGTTAACCCGTTTGTTTAGAGGCACTTTTTGCAGATGGCGTGTTGTTCCGGAAGGTAGTCCCGGCAGGGGCACATCCGGACAATGTACGGAACGTCTGGAGGAGGACGTGTCGCGCAACTGTAGAGGTTTGTCGAGATTTGAAGGGTACAGTTGAATGGGGCAAGTGGTGAGGATTCGGCCATTATTGAGGAGCATTCTGGCGATTCTCTGAGAAAATTGAGAAGGTAATTTATTTTTTAGAAATAAAAATAATTAGATGAACTAATTGTTTACAGATAAAATTAATTTGGAGTCGAAATGGCCGGATTCCGAAAAATCGAGAAATTTCCGGAAAATCGTTCTGGATGTTTCCCGCAGTTCCAACTCACCGGTAAACGACAGATGGCTGGTTGATGATCGGAAAATAGGACGGCTCGCAGATCAGTTTCTCTTGAAGACAAGCCATTTCACAAGAGTCCCGACGTCGTGTGGTCTTCACGATCTTCAATTGACTGATGGGCGGCCATCGATCGGAAATCGCCACCGCGTCACAGAATTCTTGCTTTTCCAGCAGCATCGCAACGCGGAGCAACATGCCAGCCGGCTGGAATTCGAATGGGATGCGCGGAGGAGGCTGCAATTATCGATTGATTTTTTTTTTCAATTCACATCGGCGATCAATGCTTACATTCAAAGTCTTCGCTTTGCGAATCGCTCTCTCCAGATCTCGTTCGTTCTCAGTGTCGACCGTGATCACGTGCGGCTCGCCGAGCATCTCCATATACGGATTCTGGCTCGTCCACTCTCGCAACGTCGGTTTGTCCGCCAGGAACTTGTAATTCTTCCGTGACTTTGGCTCGCGGAACGCCGCATTAATGAAAACTGCTCCGTGAGCGATCGCCTCCAACGGAGCGGGACCTTCAAGTGGAAATCCCAATCCGAAGAATATCCGCGTACGATCAAGCAGTTCCGAGATCTCCTCGGAGTTCAAGAATCCGTGATTGATGACGTCGTGGAATATGCTCGTCCGGTTCGCCGGATCCGGAGTCCCCAAATCGGCGACTGTCGCGTGGACTTCCACGTGTCGCTTGAGAACACTTATCGATTTTTCAGCGTTCTTCCACATGTACTCGAGTTTTCCGTAAACCAGTGCTATCGGGGGCGACGTCTTCTGAAGATCCTTCCGCATAGAAGAAGAATCGACGACGAATCCAAGGAAAGTGTTATCGTGCGAATGCGGATAGAACGTCCAGTGCTGCCGAAGGTCCAAACCATGGCCTCCCCACGGATTGCGCTCCGAATGGTTGCCAGACAGCGATTTCTTGTTCTTCAGGAAATAGGACTTGTTCGTGAATTCGGCGTGCGTCCCGAAGCTGTCCAACAAACGGATGCGGCATCTGTGAGACGGGTATAGTTGGAAAGTGCGCTCCAATGAGAAACTCGCCGATTGCTATTCAAAAACTGCCGATGTCGCTGTCGTAAAATGTTCAATCCCATGATGTCGGTGAAGATTATATCGATTTGTTGCCGCGCGCCGTTGACGAATTGGCAAGGTCCCCGAGTGGAGTACTTGTAGAGGATGCTGAACAAACGCCCCGTTCTGTTGAATTGTCAATGGAGCGCAGGTACCTCTGCAAGGTGTCCTTCTCAGTGGCCACTTCTAAATGGTGTCCAGTGATGGATAAAGTGGCGAGGAGGTCGGACCACTGTAGCAACTCGCCCAGTGGCCCTCCGTGGTCGCTCTTTTTCGCCAGCTTCAGTTGTTTCTCGTTGGCCAGAAATCCAATGAAGACGAGCACCTGCAACGATGCAATTGCGCTCCATTGCCAATTCTCCCCTCACATTGAGCTTTCGGCGATTGGTCATGGAGCTCCGGAACTGTTCCATAACCTCATGAGCACCTTCCCTCCAACTTTTCCACATTCTATTGATCCTCGACTTCATGTACACTGGAACCACTTCTAGAATCGGAAGAAGACGTCGGATTGATGACGTCACCTGGAATAAAGGCTGTATTATCAGTGGAGCACGTTTGCATACCTTTGCCAATTGCAGATTCCGCGGCGAGTTTTCCATTTGTGGGCAGTAGTTTTCCACTTCCGATAGGTAATATCGAAATGAGCACTCCGAGCCGTCGACCTGGTTATCGGCGTAACACTGATGGGTTCTGAAAGTGCGCTCTATTGAGAATTTCTAGAAAAAGCTCACTTCCACCCGTTTTTGATCCATTCCATCTTCTTTAAACAATCCGGATGGGTAGTTGTGACGTTGGGGAGGAATTCGGAGCATTCTTAAAGG
This sequence comes from Caenorhabditis macrosperma, assembly GCA_963932285.1. Classification (NCBI taxonomy): domain Eukaryota; kingdom Metazoa; phylum Nematoda; class Chromadorea; order Rhabditida; family Rhabditidae; genus Caenorhabditis; species Caenorhabditis macrosperma. The sequence goes on from OZ010622.1 coordinate 13,923,623, forward strand.
GACATTTGCATTGGAGCGCACTTCCACGCCTCACCTTGTTCGGAAAACTTTGCGAATCGTCTGAAGATCTTCTCCGATTCGTTGTCGCTCTCCACCTCCGTTCTCGACGAATACCGAGGGGTATTCGATGCGGATTCGTGCTGAAATTCAGTTTCGCAATGCAAATGCGCTCCGCTGGACAACGAACTCGCGACTCATTGACGATGGTGAGATAGAAGAAGCCGAGTGGTGTGACGAACGCGGAGAAGATGAATAGGAGGGCGAAGAAGCGACGACGGCGTCGCATTCAGATTCAATTCACCTGCAAAATTGGGAGTATTTTCAAACGCGATTTTCTCTATGAAATTGGAGGTTTAGAAATTTTGCTATAACTACAAAGTTGTTGGAAATTTAGTGTAGATCATTTTTGTAGTTGACAATTTTTCGATAACTCGTCTAGTTTTGGAGATAATTACTAAATTCGAATAAGCTACTTTTTTCAATTTTCAAAAAAAAAATATTTTCAAACGCGTTTTTCTCTATGAAATTGAAGGTTTAGAAATTTTTCTGCAACTACAAATTTGTTGGAAATTCAGTGTAGATCATCTTTGTAGTTGACAATTTTTTGATAACTCGTCTAGTTTTGGAGATGATTACAAAAAAACTGATTATCAAAATTTTTCAATTTTTTGAAAAAAGCTCAATTTCAAGCAAATTTTTCTATTTTAAATAATAATTTCTAAGAATTAACCACAACTACAAAGTTGTAGGAAATTCAGTGTAGATCATTTTCGTAGTTGATAACGGTTTGATAGGAGCTATGATTTTCGAGATATCAACTGAAAACTAAAGAGAACGCGGAATATCCACAGAACACTGCCATGTTCTCGAGGCGGCGGCTGTTTTTACTATCGTTGTAAATATCACAAAATTGGAGTACACAATGAAAAATTTGTCAGCGCCGACACGTGCTGCGCCTTTAAAGCGGCGATACGGTAGTTGCGCAACAACTAATTTCGTCGTTTTCCACTCGATTTCCTCAATTTCAACGGTTTTTCAACTGTTTTTCGCGCTTTTTACACTTTTTCTGCTTTTTTTTCCGGAAAAAGTGCGAAAAACCGCTGAAATAGAGGAAATCGAGTGTAAAAAGACGGAAATTAATGATTGCGCAACTACCGTAGTCGCCGCTTTAAAGGCGCAGCACGTTTCGGCGAAGACAAATCGTTTTGTTGCGAGATATCGGCGCGCGCGTTTGAAATTTTGATTGTGAACTCTGATTTTGAGATATTTAACAATAATAATAGTAGTTTATTATCGTTTTCTCGCAAAATGGCAGTGAGGACGAAGAAAAGCGCGAGTGGGCGAAACGCCGGTCTCGAAACGAACGACACAGCGCAAGGTTTTGTTACCGTAACCCTTGCTCTGAAAATAGGGTTTCTGATATTTCTTTCGTGCGGATTTTTGTACGAAAAATCAATAGAAGCAATAAAAAAATTTTAGCACAAAAAATTTCTGGAAAATCGGACGAAATCGATTTTTCCTGGCCAGTTGAAATTTTGAAATGTTTTTACAGTAACCCGCGGGGCCTAGAAACCTCCGCTGGCCTAGAAATTTCCTAGCTCGTCCACACTGCCATTGTTGGAGAAAAATATAATAGAGGGACGAAAGAAAAAAAAAACGAAAAGTTCGACTGCCTATTTGCTCGTAGAAATGTAATTCCCCAGAGGTATTTCGTTGAAGAGGAAAAGAGAGAAAAAGAGAGAAAGAGAGGGGGAATGTTTGCATTACGGATGAATTGTTCCTGTGGTGGTCAGTCATTCAGTGTTTGTACGTGTCCAATGTTTACTTTTCCCAACTTCTGTTTTCATGGTTTCATGCTGCAAGTGCGCTCTATCGCACAATTCGCAATTAGAATTTGAAAAAATTATCATTTTTAGAAAGTTCGCTCTATTGGACATTTCGGCAATTTGTAAAATGTTCCTGTTAGAAGTGCGCGCCGAAAGAAAAAGGAAAAAAAATATGCCTTTTACTTTTTATTGATTATCTCGGAAACTAGATAAGCTATCGAAAAGTTATCAACTATGAAAATGATCTACATTGGATTTGCAACAACTTTGTAATTAATGAAAAGTTATGGAAATTTGATCTTCGTAGAGAAAATTGCATTTGAAAGTTGGTACTCGTGGTATTGGGTTCCAATGCTGTTCAAACATACCTTTCAGTTTTTATTGATTATCTCGAAAACTAGAAGAGTCATCAAAAAGTTGCCAATTACAAAAATGATCTACACAGAATTTCCAACAACTTTGTAGTTGGAGCTAATTTTCAAAAATTAAGGATTCCTAGAGAAAAATGAGTTTGAAAATTGACATTTTTTCCAAAAAAATGAAAAAAATGCTCATCAGTGTTTTAAGATTATCTCAAAAACCACAAGTGTTCACGAAAAGTTGTCAACTGCAAAAATGATCTACACTAAATTTCCAACAACTTTGCAGTTATAACCAAAATGAAAAAATGTGTGTGTCCTACAGAAAAATGGGTTTGAAAATAGAATGTATATATTCTCCTATACAAATGAGTCATCGTTCTCAAGGAACATTGTTCGTTTTTCAAATAAAACACATGTTTTATTGACAATTTTCAAAAATATATCAAGCGAGAGATAATGAGAAAGTAGAGAGGAATAGAGAAAGAGAAAGAATAACTGGTGGGGGGACAAAGAGCTGGACGGGGACGGGGGAACGAGACAACTGACACTTTGATTTATGTGATATGCTCTCCGGGGGGAGATGGGCGGTCAGTTGGGGGGGAGAAGGGGTCAACTGGGATGTGTAAATGTCATGGAGCAAGTGCGCTCCATTGAACTTTCGGTTTCAATGCTCCAAATGACTTGAAAATTGCACAAAGTACACTCACACACACGCAATGAACATTTGTTTTTGGAAAATATTATCATTTTCTCGCAGTGGTCTCGAAACGAACGAAACACAGCTCAACGTTTTGCTACCGTAACCCAGATTCTAATAAGTGGGTTTCCGACCGTGGATTTTTTGACGAAAAATCAATAGAAACAATAAAAACATTTTCACTCCAAAAAATTCTGGAAAATCGGACGAAATTGATTTTTAAGAAAAAAAAATGGCCCAAATGACTTGAAAATTCTAGAAATATTGGGTTTTGAGCACACATTGTGCAATTTTCATATCATTCGGAGCATTGAAAACCGAATTATTCCACAAATTCTTCAAATTCTCCAATGTTTTGGCAGTGGGAAAGATCGAATTTCCATATTTATGCTAAAAATATGGCTTGTTATTAGGATGACTAAAATGCTTCAAATGCTCCAAAAATTGACGCTGAAAACGGGGATTACTGTAAACTGTCGGAAAGTTTGGCGCTCTCTGTGCATGCACCACAAGCGACGCATAACTGCGGACAATTGAATCATTCATTTGCCAAGTGGGGAATCACTGCTTTTTTTTGTTTTTTCGCTATTTAGTTGTACTTTTCCATAGTTTTTATTTCAGAAATAGTTTCCTACTCGGTAAATCGCTGGAGAGACCTAATAGGAAAGTTTACCAACTCTGACAGAGACCGAAATCTAGAGAAAACTTTCCAGCAATTTGCCGAGTTTATAGGCGCTTGAAGTGAAATAAAGACAAAAAAAGAGAAAGGAACAAGAGAGAAGGTGTTGCGACGAAGAAAGACGAAAATGGAGGAGGAGTAATACGAAATGAGTAACGGAAAAGAGAAGGCGAAAAAAAAGAGAAAAAGAGAGAGAGAGAGATGTGTCTCTCCTCCTTCGTACTTCTTCTCACGTCCGTCGGGAAGCTAATTATAAAAAGAGCCCCCCGATGTGCCGCCGCCGCCGCCGGCGCCGCCGGCCCGGAAGCGCAAATGGACGACGTGTTTCGTCGTTTTCATGTCTGCGTCTCCTTCCTCTCGATTTCGTCGTGGTTTCTATGGAGATTCAGAGGCAGGCGGAAATTGGACTTTGAAGTGAGAGGGGGACTGATGTTGCAGCACAGCAGAAGATTCGAGAAAGTGTAAATGTTTTCCCTATTTTTTGTAAAAAGGTCCAGGCCATCAGGCTTGGTCGAAATCGGAAACGGAGCTACCGGAATTTCCGCCCATTTTCGGGAATTTTTCCTTTTTTTTCATTTGGGAAATTATTTCAGTCCGAAATTTTATCGAAAAATCTCGAAAATTTCCGAAATTTTCAACAATACCGACTTTTTATCCGGAAATTGTTTTTCGAAAAAAAATTCCGACCAAGCCTGGTTCCAACTCCCTGAATCAGTTTTAAATTTTTTTTTTTTAAGTTGGTGAGGAGCTCCGAGAGTCAAGACAAATATGCTTGAAGTTTCCGGACACAAGGGGTCATGGTAGATTCTCACAGAAATTTCCTCTTTTTTTTGCATTTCTCCGCTGTCAATCCGAGATCAATAGTTCAAGCTCATTTTTCTCGGCTCTCGGAGCTTTTCGGGGAGCTGTGAACCTTCAAAGTTCCATTTCAAACGGCGCGCCGGGACAGTTGAAACACTTTCTTTCTGAAAATGTAAAGTATGAAGACGACGAAAAGGCGAGAAAAGGGCGCGCGCTTTCGCAAAAGATAGATGGGCGGTATTATTCTTAAAAAAATTTTCGCTCCCTTGGAAGAGGAGGGAAAAATTCGGCCACCACGCTGATTGGCCTCTGCAACCAATCAGCAAGCCTGGATCCGCCCCATCGATACGAGACCAACGGGGGACTAGGTTTGGATTTCTCTTCCAAGTGAGCGAAAATAATTTTAAGAATAATATTAAAAATGCGAAATACCCTGGATTTATGAGTCGATTCTATCTTGAGAGTGTGGGGAGAAAAGGGCGAAAAGGGGGAGGAAGAACACATTTGCATTGTAAATGAGTGTGAGTGGGCCTTTGGGAGGAGGAGCCAATGGGATAAAATGCTCAATTTTGAGCAAATCGCGAATTTTTTTTCGTTCATTGGTCGGAAAACCACAGTAAACCCGTTTCCTTCTCTCAAAAATACGTTTTTTTTTCATACCACAATTACTGTATTCTCCAAGATTTCGGTCGGCGCGGCGCAAGATTGCGAAATAGTGTGGCGCGACGAGAGACGCAGAGAGTGCATAGAAAATCAATAATCGCGCCTGCGTTTTCCGTTTTCTACAGTCAATTTAAATTAATCTCAGTTTAGAAAAGTCTAAAAGGGACCGAATTCACATGAAAGGTAAAAAAATTTCAAAGAATCGATTGATTCGAGAAAAAAGAAAAAATAGAAAGATCAAACACAAAATGAGTCCATCTGTTCTATTATTAACGCGCGCCTGTCTGGAAGATCGCATTTTCGATTTGGTATGTCTAAAAGTCCATTTTCAAAAAAAGCGTGCGAACAATAGAGACGCAGACACCAAGCCGATGGAGCGCGTTTGCATTGTTTTGTGAAGAAATTTCCATGGGAAAAACACGTTTTATTTACAGACAATAGCACAAAAAAAAGACACCTCAAGCTCTCAATTTGTACTCGCTATCGATCAATTTGGCGATGGTGTTCAGTTGAATGTTCGAGGTTCCCTCGTAAATCTCTCCAATCATCGAGTCACGGTAGAACTTCTCAATGGGGAACTCCTTCGTGAATCCCACTCCGCCGAGCCATTTGACGCATTGTGCCGATGCTGACGTGGCCACCTGCAAATCCGGAATTCCGGACCGGAAAACCGGTAGAGCGCGTACCTGAGAGGCGAACAACTTGGCCATGGCCGCTTCTCGAACGTAGGGGTGTCCGTTCTCTTTGAGTCGTGCCGCATTGTAGACCATCAGACGGGCGGCCTCGATTTCAGTGCGTACTTGAGCAATTTGGTGTTGAATGCCCTGACACAGTTAGAGAGTGATTAGAAGGGAAAGTGCGCTCCATCGAACTCACCTGGAAGTCAATGAGTCGCTGTCCAAACTGCTCTCGCTGTTGGAGGTAGGGGATCGTTTGATCAAAGCACCCTTGCGCCAAACCGAGCATTTGCGCTCCAATGGCAATGCGGCCAGCGTTCAGGCACTCGATGGCGTACTTGTAGCCTGGAAATTAAAGTTGAAATCTCAATAGAGCGCACTTGCTCGTGTGGCAGTCAACAATGCGACTTTTGCACTTTTCAAACGCATTTTTCTCTAGGAATCCTTGATTTTTGAATTTTGGCTCCAACTACAAAGTTGTTGGAAATTCAATGTAGATAATTTTTGTAATTGACAATTTTTTGATATCTCTTCTAGTTTTCAAGATAATCACTGATAACTACTGACTGACCTTTACCGTACTCTCCAAGGATGGCCGATTTGTGAACGCGGACATTGTCAAAGTGCACTTGGCAAGTGGAGCTCGCTCGAATGCCCAATTTGTCTTCCTTAAAGAGGGATTGTTGAAAGTGCGCTCCACCGCACTCCTCACCTCCTTGTCGACAGAGAGCCCTTCTGCCGACCTCTCGACGATAAAACACGTGATTCCCTTGTATTTCTGCGAGGGGTCCGCGTTGGCGAACACCACAAACACTTGGGCGTCTCCGGAATTCGTGATCCACATTTTCGATCCGGAAATCACAAAATCGTCACCGTCCGCCTTGGCGGTCGTTTTCAGGGAGAACGCGTCCGAGCCGGAACCCGCTTCGGAGATGCAGAACGAGCCAAGCTGCAAGTTCGCTCTATTGTACTTTGGATTTGAATTTTTGGAGGAACATGATCTACATGTCTTCAACTATCACATGTCCAAGTCCCACCTCAAACAGAGCATTTTGAGCCGAGTTGTGATCATTTGAAAATGAGAGTAAAACGCACTTTAGAAATCAATCGATATCTCGAAAACCGTGATAGCTATCAAAAAGTGATCTACTGGAAAATTAATCTACATTAAATTTCCTATCGATTGATAATATTACTTGTTGATTTTTATCACTGATAAAATTTTAAAAAAATGTTTGAAAATCAGGTTTTTTTTAAATTAAAAAAGAAAAATACGCTCCCGTAATCAGTTGATATCTCGAAAACCGTGATTCCTATAAAAAAGTGATCTTCTGGAAAAATGATCTACATTGAATTTCCTACCGATTGGTGTGTTCACTTGTCAATTTTTAAAACGGATAAGATTTTTAAAAAATGTTTGAAAATCAAGATTTTTTGAAATTAAAAAAGAAAAATACGCTCCCGTAATCAGTTGATATCACAAAAACCGTGGTTCCTATCAAAAAGTGATCTACTGGAAAAATGATCTACATTGAATTTCCTATCGATTGGTGTGTTTACTTGTTACTTTTTCTCAAATTAGAAGTGATCTCATCAAGTCGAAACTAACCGTATCGGAGCACAGACTCGGCAGGTATTTCAGCTTCTGCTCCTCGGTTCCGTGATCGAGAATCATCGAGACTGGCAGTGTGTTGTGGATTCCGATCATTGCGGACACCGACGGATCAGTCTTCGCCAGTTCTTCGATGACGATCATCGCGTCGAAGAACGACGATCCCGATCCACCGTACTCTTCCGGAACGTGCAGACCCATCAGCTGCAAGAATGGTGGTGTTTGCGGAGAGGAAACATCGCATTTGACGCGCAAATTGAAAATTTGTTCAATTCTCCGGGCAAAACGGAAAATCCGAATATTGGAAATCACTGCAACTCCGACAAAAAAGTGAACTTGATTTTTCCGGTGAACTTGATAAAAAAAAGTGAACTTGATAAAAAAAAATTTAAACATTTTTTTTGTTTCCAATTTTTTCCGCTTTTTCACAGAAACAGACGTCCAGTGTCCAGTGTCCAATGGAGCGCGATTGCAGACTCACCCCATTCTCGAATGCTCCTTGGGTCACAATTGGGTTCATTTTCGAGTTTTTGTCCATTTCTCGAACCAACGGCTTTACAACGGTTTGCGAGAATTTGCGAACTGAAAAGAAGCATTATTGTGATAAATGCGAGGATAGAGTAAGTGCGCTCCATTGACAAGGGAATCGATTGCGTCTGGAGAACTACCGTATTTGCTGGAATAGAGGGGCACCTTTACCGGAGAATCATTATATCTCGAGATTGATAAGAGATATCAAGAAGTTGTCAACAGCAAACTTGTAGATCAAAACTAGAACTACAATTTTGCTGTTGACAACTTTTTGATATCTCTTATCAGTCTCGAGATATAATCATTCTCCCGCAGCGTTTGGGTTGAAAAACCTCTATTAAGAGCAAGTGCGCTCTATGGACAACTGACCAGTGTCAACGAAGAACGTCTCATTCTCGGAGAGAACACTGACTGGCGGTGGTGGAGAAGCAGTGGCGATGGAATTGAGAGAGACGGAAGTGCTGTAGGAACGGCAGATGACAGACTTGAGGATTTTCGATGTGTTCAACGACATTCTCCTTCTAGTAGCGACGAATCGAACTGAAAATGAAGAGGAGGGGGTCAAAAATGAAGGGAACGAGAGATTGGAGATATTGATAACGTGAGAGCACGTGAGATAGATCAGATTTGATAGTTGGTTGAGGGAAAGAAGTTGATCAAGTTCGGAGAGGTTTATTGATATGATTAGAAATAATAAGAGGTCAAGTTAGGGTAGCAATCGATAGGAAATCATCTCTAGATCATTTTTTCAGTTGATCGTTTCTTGATAGCTATCACTGTTTTCGAGATATCAGCTGATAAGTAAAGTGCATTTTGAGAGAGATACTTCAAGTTCTAAAAGGTTTATTGGTATCAGTATCAGTGATAAAAAGTCAAGTCAGGGTAGCAATTGATAGAGAATCATCTCCAGATCATTTTTCTAGTAGATCACTTTTTGATAGCTATCATAGTTTTCGAGATATCAGCTGATTAGTAAAGTGTGCTAGAAGAACGATTTTTAATGGCGAAAAAAAAACTTTAAAAATTGCTCTCCGCCTTGTGAGCACTGACTGTTCTGCCAAATACCAGATTTTCTTTTATACCCCCCTCCCATTGGGGTACTGTACCCTAGGCTCCGCCCACTTTCTGTCAAAGACACATCACATCACTGATCACGTTTTGGTCACAGACCCCCCTTTTCGATCACTTTCAGATGCTTCTAGTCGGGTGTTTTGTTCATTGTTCGACTCCGGAATTGATGTCCGGAATTCCGGAATACCGGATATCTCTTTGGTTTTGGAAGGATTTCTCATTGGAGCGCAAGTGCATCATGATGAGTTAGGCGACCCTATTTGATGGGATTTGCTTCAAATGGTTTGGAAAAAGATCCGGAAAGTGATCCAGCTGCTCCGGAAGATCCGGAAATGCCGGAAATACCGGATTCTCAAAAATCGAAAAAAAAATTTTAATTTCTAAAAAAAAAAAATTTTTTTTCTCAATAGAGTTTTTGAATGAAATTTTCATCCGGAAGATCCGGAACACCACCGGAACACCACCGGAACACCACCGGAATATCACCGGAATTAACGAAAAAATGAATTTATAAATTTAAAAAAAAATGTTTTTCAATTTTCAAAAAAAAAAAAATTTTTTTAATTTTTTTTTTCTTCTCAATTAAAATCTTCATTTTTCTCAAAATTAGTTCTCAATTTGCGTATTTCCTTCTCAAAAGTCCTTTGGATCCTTCCAGCCAGCTGTCTTTCTCTCCCATTGTTTCCCGGGAACCCCTGCGTCTTATCAGTACTGATAGTCTCTCGTTATCACCGCCATTGTGTCTCCATGTGGTGTCTCTCAGATCTCATTGTGAACTTTGATCAATCGCACATTGTTCTTCCCCCCGGTTTGGAGGAAATGGTCAAGTGCGCTCCAATGAGAATCATTACTGTATCCTCAAATGGGTATATCTCTGAAACAAGAAGAGATATCAAAAAGTTTTCAACTACAAAAATGATCTACATCCAATTTGCTACAACTTTGCGGTTGATGTGAAAATGTTTGAACCACGGGTTCCTAGGGAAAAATGCGTTTGTAAGTGAGCACAATTTTTCTTAAGCTGAAAAATAATGTTGTTTAGATATCAGTGATTATCTCCAAAACAATTATAGTTATCAAAAAGTTGTCAACTGCAAAAATGATCTACACTCAATTCCCTATAACTTTTCAATTGCAGTCAAATTCCAGAAATGATTCCTTCAAGGAGAAAATTGCAGTTGAAGGTAAAGTTCCAACATCTCCACAGAAAGTGCGCTCCTCTGACAATCCGTCCAAGTTACAGGTGATCTGTGCAATCGCCGTGACGTCGAAATACACAAAAAAACGCTGAAAATCTGGAAATCCGTCACGCGGGAATTCAAATTCTCATTTTTCCACGTGACCGAGTTATCCCATTTCCCCGTGTTAAAAGCTTCCGGAAACCGCCCTTCCGTTCACTTTTTCTGAAATGTGGCATCCGGCAAGTGAGGCGAAATCAAAGAATGCGACGAAGCAGAAGATGAATAGTAAAGAGAAAAAGCAAGAGCCAGTGAAGAAAGGAGGAACGTGAGTTTTTGTTCGCATGGATTTATCAAAAGTTCTTGCACGTGGTTTATCAGAATTATCAGTGATAAAAGAGCAGGTTAGGGTATCAATCGATAGGAAATCATCTGTAGATCATTTTTGCTATTGGGAGTTTTTCGATAGGAATCACGGTTTTCGAGATATCAACTGATTACGGGAGCGTGTTTTTTTTTTGAATCTCAAAAAATCTCGATTTTCAAACATTTTTTCAAAAATTTATCTCAGATAAATATCGATAAGTAATATTATCAATCGATAGGAAATTCAATGTAGATCATTTTTCCAGTAGATCACTTTGTTATAGGAATCACGGTTTTTGAGATATCAACTGATTACCGGAAAGTGTTCTTTGAAAATTTCAGTAAATCTTGATTTTCAAACATTTTAAAAAAAATTTATCAGTGATAAAATTTCACAACTAATAATATCAGTCAATAGCAAATTCACTGTGGATCATATCTCCAGTTGATCACCCATTGCTGGATATCAAGGTTTTCGAGATATCGATTGGTTTCTTACGTGTAATTTGACCAATAAAATTCTGTGCAAACACCGTCACGTCAAAATGCACAACTTTGCAGCTTCCGAGAAACTGAATCGAAGCATTCAAGACACCGAGGGAAAAACCAAGAAAAAGCAAAGGGAAACGATCGAATCAAAGGACGAAAGGCGAAAGAAGAATCGGATTCGAAGCAGCAGACCGCCGCTAAACATGGACCATTCTATCGAGGTCGTGGCAGTGAAGGTGTTACTGTTACTCCGCCTGTTACTAAACCGAAAGAAGGGAAGATTACTCCATCGAAGGCTTCTCAAATTGTCAACGTCGGATGCAATCCCAACAATGACAACAATCCCGCAACGCCTCCAACGGGTCCAGCGGCCGGTGCTCAAACAACTGTGACCACCACGAACGCAACTTCCACGGCGACACCTCCAAATCTCAAATCGGTCGCGCACACTGCTGTAAAAGGGCCGGATTTTGTGGGTGTTGACGGTGTGCCAAAACCAATGTTTGTGAAGAAAGCGAACCGATCGGCAGAGAAGTTCTACGAGATGAAGACGGGGAAGCGGCACGATGTTGTGAAGGGGGGCGTCTTCAAATCGGCGTCCAAGTCGAGAGATCGCGCCAAGAAGAAGCACACGAACAGCTCGAGCAGCTCGATTAACACTTTGAAGACGGATGTCGAGCGGAAGAAGGCGTCGCCGCAACCGTCTGATTCGCCGAGAAAGAAGTCGCGTGCGTTTTTTTTTTCAAAAAATCGATAATTTGCTCATTTATTTGCGCGCAAATTTGCAAGTGTTTTTCCTCGCCACAAAATCAATACTTATCACTATCGTCAAACTTTGTGTCGAAATGCATTTAAATATTTAAAAGTTACTCAAAAACAGAAACAAAATCGAAGAAAATCGATAATTGACTGTATCTCTGTTTATTGGCGGGAAATTTCAATTTTTCATGAAAATTTTCAGTTTGCCTCTTTTTTTTTTGTCGATTTTCGCAAATTTTCCAGAATTTTCGCTCAAACTGGTTGAATTTTCATTGTAGATCAAAAATATATTTGCGCGCATTTTTTATCGATTTCTTGGCAGAATTGTTTTGTCCGACTCGGAAATTCACTTTAAATTCGCCTTTAAAGTCAATTGAATGAAAATGTGGGATACGCGGTGAAAAATTGATTTTTCAAAAAATTGATTTATTAATTGCAAAAAATTTTGCAATTGCGAAATTTTAATCATGTTTTTAACTTTTAATTTATCATTATCTGTTTCCAGTGGAAAATCCTAACAATGGAGAGGGCGGCGGATCGAAGGAGAGGACAGCGCGTCCGAACAATGACTTAATCGATAAATTCTTTGCGCAATACTCTGAGAAGCAGAAGAATCGGCGAACTTTGAGGGATGCGGTACGTGGAGGAGATGCGAAGGATTCGGTACGTGTCTCATGTTTCTTTGAAAAACAAACAAAACACTGACCTTTTTTTCAGAACGTTGAGACGATGCCCGAGTCGAGTTCGCTGAACGCGTCGGTTCGAGAGATGCAAAAGTCGATGAGGGGACCGAAGAAGGCCAAGGAGCCGCCGCTCACCGAGAACTTTATCCGTGCGGACGGAGTTCCCATTTGGATGATACATCCGGTGCCTGTGGATGACCCATCGGATGCGGATAAGGAGAAGCAGAAGAAGTTGACGCCCGAACAGGCGGCGCTGTACAAAGCGATGGCCGAGGATAAAATTGTCATACCCGAGGTAGACTGGGTCGAATTGGGAAAGAAGGCGCTCGATGGGACTTTGGAAGCGGCCGAAGTTCCCGAAACGGAGTGCGTTTTTTGTTTTAAATATTTAAATAAAACCGAATTCGTTTTTGCAGATTTATCTCGGACCCGTACCGAGAGGCGAATTTGGATTATTATAATAATTCGGTATTTGACACTTCCAATATTATTATCAACACGGCGAAAACTTTGGGAGCTGTGTGCGAACGTGAGTTGGTGGTCAACAGAATTAGCGGATTGCTTTTCTTCTCTTTTTTTCAAATTTCCGTTTGCAAAATTTTGAACGTTTTCCAATACCCGCTGCTGATTTTGATGAGTAATTGCTAAATAATTTTATTCAGTTCATTCGATTTTTTGTTGTTTCAGCGTTAATTTTGCGCAGCCACATGGATAAACTGAGGGGAGAAGGGCGACAGAGACAACAGATTCAGTCGTCTGTGATGCTTCCGCCGACGACGGCGCCAGCTCGCGTCGAGAAGGAGGAGATGCGAACGGCCATCTCGTCGGCTATTCATTTCGAGGCGAAGAAAAATGTCCACGTCTCGTATTGTGTTTGTTTTTCGGATTTTTGCAGAATTTTCAAATAATTGTTTCTAGCGTGAGAATCCGAAGCGTTCGATTTCGAAAATGATGTGCAAGATGCCGCCGTATAACCTGGGACCATCACCCGCACTGCCTCAATATGTGCAACCTCCGCCTCCGCCTCAATACGTGCAACCTCCGCCTCCGCCTCAATATGTCCAACCTCCGCCTCCGCCCCAGCCGGAATCGAATAAGACTTGAAATGTGGTTTTTTTGAAACGTTCAATATGGAAACAAAAAAACAGTTGCTCTCTTTTACTTATCGGTTGCTCTGAAAATGAAGATTTTCGATATTAAAACATTTTTTTGTCCAAAAAATTTTAAATTTTGGTTCGAAGCTCCTTTTTTCTTTTTTCTCTCCTGTTACGGTTTGCGGTTTTGTGCAAACACTTTGCGTACTTGACGCCACATCTGACGCACAATCAGTTTTTGAATTTAGCTTTCTCTCCGATTCCCCCTTTGAAAACTTGCGGAAAATGGAAAATGTGGTGGATATTGATGAAGACGGAGGCCAACAAAAGGTAATTTTTATCGAATAATAGCTAGAAACATCAGTAGCTTCGGTTTTTCCCAAAATTTCCAATAAATTCAATTTTTCCAGCTATCACTGAATTCGACACCCTACCAAACGCAAGAGTGTGTTCTGTATGGAACGATTTTCTCCAAAAACGTTTCTGTGAGTTTTTCCTTCGAATTCCAATCGAATTCCGGTTTGCTCAGGACCTGGAACGTCGTCTAGCGGGACTTTGCGATCCGGGATGCGAGGAGTTCTTCGAGCACGAAATGGCATTCAGTTTGCGGGCGCCAAGTAGTGGTTCCGAGCTGAAAACTGATATAAAGTGAGTGCAAACGAGAATAATCGATAAAAACGAGAGAGCTTTTGTTCAGACTGCGAAGAAGGTTTCGGACGGAACATCAAATACAAAATTACTGGCAATTGAGGTATATTGGAGGTTTGTTTTCTAAAATTTTATATTTAAAATCCTTTCAAAACCTCCGTAAAATTCAAAAAAAAATTCAAATATTTCAGTCCCGGAGCCCGATCAAAAATGCCCAACCATCGTGCGGAAGGAGATCAGTTCGCTGGTTCACTCGCAAGACATGATGACGTACGCGAAAGCGCTCGGTCTCCGAATGGATTACGAGTACATGACCCAAGGAAAATTGTGGACGAAGGGCAATATTAAAATCGTCCATTCGGCGCTCACAAGGACGATACGTGCCGGAACGTATGATTCCAGTTCTATAAAGTCAATGTCCGACTCGCAGCTCGTCGAAATCAGCATTTCGCTTCCAGAATCTGCAGAATATATGCCTGTAAGCTAGAAATGAACTTGAAAACGTTTAAATTTTCACTTTTAGGCCGCCAAATCTCTCCGCGACTTCGCCGACCAATTAATGCCCCTTGTGAATATGGAAAAAGTGGACTACTGGAAGAAAATGTTCTCACAACCTACAGCACCTGCTCGAAAACCTGTTTAATATCTTTTCCTTCATATTTGTATTCATTTTGCTTCAAAAAATCTCTCGGAAATCATTGAAAACTCAAAAACTCAATCATGATGAAAAAAACATTCCACGAAATAACATTAAAGCAATTCTGGTTTGTTTCATGTGTTTCTTGGGGTTTACAGCCGATTTTTGTTACTTTTCATGTGTTCCTTGAAGATTTTCATGTTCTTTGTGCCTTTAGAATGTCAGAACCGGTTGAAGAAGGCGAATGTTGCGGTGGAAAGGAGGAACTCTCCGCAGAGACGCCGACAGGAGTGGAACCGCTGATTGTGGAGGATGAAATTGTCGACGGACAGAAGAAATTGAAGATCGCAGTCGTCGGATGCTCGCACGGAGAGATGGATTTGATTTATGATGTGAGAAATTGGGAAATTGAATTTTTTTTTAAATTAAAAATCCAATCTGTTTGCGAGCAATTAGTCCTTATTCGTTTTCAGGTGATGGGTCTGATCGAAGAGCAAAAGGGCTACAAGTTCGACTTGCTCATCTGCTGCGGTGACTACCAATCGGTCCGCAATCACGGAGATCTCCTCCAAATGAGCGTTCCGCCGTGCTACCGTAGTCTCCAAACCTTCTACAAGTACTATTCGGGCGAGAAGAAGGCGCCAGTGCTTACGATCTTCATCGGCGGCAATCACGAGGCGTCCGGTTATTTGAGCGAGTTGCCGAATGGTGGATGGGTGGCGCCGAACATCTACTACATGGGATTCGCGAATTGCATCCGCTTCGCTGGCCTTCGAATCGCCGGACTCTCGGGGATTTACTCGCCGTTCAATTTCCACTTTTCGCACTTCGAGCGCCCGCCGTTCGCTGATCAGGAGATCAAAAGTGCATATCACATTCGAAATGTGGACATGTTCCGTTTGAGACAGTTGAAGGCGGCGCAGGATGATAAGACTTCGGTGAGAATTTTTCGAAATAATTTTCGAATTGAAGCTTTTTAGAACCCCATCGACATAATGTTCTCTCACGATTGGCCGGGAGGAATTCCGGATTTCGGGAACAAGGAGTGGCTTTTCCGGAAGAAGGATCGATTCGAGAACGATCATAACCAGGGAAAACTGGGCAACCCGTCCGGAATGAAACTTATCTATGTAAAAGGGAAACCGGAACTCTTTAAAAAACGCAACAAGTCTTTCAGGACTGCCGTCCCCGCTACTATCTGGCCGCCCATTTGCACATCGCCTTCACGGCTCTCGTCCCGCACAAGGGCTCCGGAAACGAGCGTCCGGCACCGACCAAGTTCATGTCGCTCGACAAACCGGTCGCCGGAAGACACTTTATGCAAGCCCTCGAGATCAATGTGCCGGCCGACGCCAAGAAGGAGCTCTCTTATGATCCACAGTGGCTGGCGATTCTTCGCAACACTGACAAGCTGACGATTGCTGAGAAGGAGCGGTTGGTTCTCCCCGACATGGCCGGAAACCAGCCGTGTGTCTATCCGGAGCGCAAGGATTTCCGCCCGACCGCGGAGGAAATGGCCGAGATTGAGAAGCTCGGCGATTTGACTATCAAAACCGACACTTTCAAACAGACGGCGCCTCCTTTGAGAGAGGTGAGTTTTCCTTTTTTTTCTAAAAATATATAATCTCTTCGATTTCTGCAGGTTACCGAAGAGTCGAAACGCGTTCCACCGAGCGCTTACTACTGCAATCCTCAATCGGCGCACTTCTGCCAGTGGCTCGGAATCCGCGATCTCAACCAACTCCTCGTCGAGAAGAACCCGGAACATGTCGGAATCCCGTTCTACATGATGCCGGATGATGGGGATGTGGCAGCGAATCAGGATGACGTGGATTTCGGAGATGAGGATTTTGTGATTGATCGTGGCACCGGTGATGCGGAAGAAGAGAAGCACGAGCCAGAAGCGAAGAAGTTCAAAAACGACGAAATGGAAGGAGAGGAGAATCTGGAGAATAACTGTTAACGCATTTTCTCATTGTTACGTTTCGTGAACGTAATATAAAAAAGCAATAATTTATATAAAATAATAAAAGAAATGAAGTACAACTCAGCGGGGAAAAGAAACAGAACAACGAGATTTCTCACTTAGAAAAAGGATGATTAAAAGTCCGCAATTGTTGCGTCACGGTGTACGCACAAGCGCGTCATAACATACGACATTATTACAGTATCCAACACCTCCCTTGTTTGGATAGGAACAAGGAGACAGAAGCAAGAGACCATGAGGGGGAGCTCGGTTGACTTGTGAACTCAAATAGCAGCATGATGGTCGGGTGAGGTGTACGAGGGGTGTCCGGTTGACTTGTGGACAGAGGAACGAAGAAGGTTCGGGTGACGTGTGAACCACGGTTCGGGATAGATGACGGCTGTGTGTGGAACCAATAGCAGAATACGCATCGGCGGAACGAACAATAAAATTAGAACTACGGGGATCTAAAAACTTGACAAAATAACTAAATCTCAGAAATAGGGAACCTACTAACCTAGACTACAAAATCAATAAATTACAACGAGAGAACAACAACGAAATTACAACGAAAATAAAGAAGAATTACAACGACGATCGAATCCAAGGACGACGGCGGCGGCAGCAGCAGACGATTGAACTTGACGACGACGATTACTTCCGATTGTTTCTCCTCGTAGATGCAGTGTGCGAGGGATCAAAGCGAACGATTGGCTTTGGAACACGAGTTGATCTTCGAAGCGGTGGAGCAGCAACAGTAGAGACGGGATTTGTGGATGCAGTAACGATTGGCGTGGAGGTAGGTGGTGTTGCGACGACAACGGCACGAGGCGGATTGGAGACGACAACAGGAACGGGAATGAGCGACGGTTTCGGCTTTGACGGCGGTTGCTGCTCGGCTGGTTGATGATCGCTGGCACCTGCAACGATCTTCTTGAGAGGCACAGCGAAAATATCGCTGAGCAGCGACAAGGGAATAACCCGCGACGTCTCGGAAACTTCCCGGCTCAACAATTGATTCGCATGGAATCGTTTTTCCTTACCGTTGACTTCCACTTCGTACATTACCTGACCTAGGGCTCTTTTGACTACACCATCGGCCCAGCTCCACGAATTTCTCGTGAACACTTTCGCGGAGACTTGCTCTCCAACAGAGAAACTTCTGGCGACGGCTCCGTGCTTGCGATCGAAGTGCTCCTTCATGGAGACTTCTCGGAGATCCTTCTCCAACGCCTCGGAATCATCCGACGGCTTCATCAACGTCAGTCGCGTACGCAACTGTCTACCAACGTGTATTTCGGCGGGAGACTTCCCGTCGAGAACTTCCATCGGTGTCGAGCGATAGTACATCAGGAACTCGTCCAGAATTTCTTGCGACACCGGTCCCTCCCCTTTTAACTTTCTCAATCCTCGTTTCAGCGTGTCCACGAAACGCTCAGCTAGTCCATTGGACTGGGGATGGTATGCGGGGGAACGGATGTGACGAATGCCTCGCCCTCGACACATCTCGGCGAATGTTTCCGACGCGAATTGAGTTCCATTGTCCGAAACGACGGTATCTGGAAAACCATTGCGAGAGAAGATACCTTGCAGCGCGGCTATCGTTCTCGACGTTGTTGTAGACGACATGGTGACCACTTCCGGCCACTTCGAGAACGCATCAACGACGACCAGATACCAGACTCCATGATCCGGTCCAGCGAAATCAATGTGCACGCGCTTCCACGGCTCCGACGGTCTAGTCCACGGCTCGAGTGGCACTTTTGTCGGCGATTTCCGGCAGCTTTGACAACTCCGGCACTTGCGCACGAATTCCTCGATGTCATGATCGAGTCCTCTCCAGTATACGAATGAGCGTGCAAGCTGCTTCATTCGTTCGATTCCCGGATGGTTTCTGTGAAGTTCCTGCAAGACTTCGTACCTGAGTGACTCCGGAATCACGACACGATCAAGCCAGAGCACACATCCATCCATCACGACTAGAGCATCGCGCTTTTGGAACAACGCCTTGAGATCGTCCTTCAACGATCCAATTTTTGGCCATTTTCCTTCCTTGATGCACTTGGCGGCTTCAGCGAGACTCACATCCCGAGCGGTTGCAGCGGCGATGTCCTTGCTGAACACGGGAAGACGACGGACGGCGGCCTGTAAAAGATTTACCTCCACCTCAGCCACGACGACTTCGTCATCTTCGCTCGGCGTCTTCTGCATCATCCGAGACAATGCGTCGGCGTGTCCGAACTTCTCCGTGGTGACGTGCTCGATGGAGAAATCATATCCCATCAGTGTTGTTGCCCATCTCACGAGTCGATTCTGCGAGTGCACTGGCAACGTCTTCTTCTCTCCGAAAATGGCGAGTAGTGGCTTGTGATCCGTCTTCAAGCGAAAGCGGCGGCCGTACACGTACTTGTGAAACCGTTTGACGGTCCAGACGAGTGCGAGAGCCTCCTTTTCGATCTGCGAGTAGTTCTTCTCTGCAGCATTCAACGATCGAGCCACGTGAGCGATTGGACGCTCCTTTCCGTCCGTGCACTGGTGCGACAGTACTCCTCCGATTCCATATTCACACGCGTCAGCTGCAATCAGCAATGGTAATCGAGGATCATAGTTGACTAAGTTCAAATCAGAAGCAATTACCGACTTCAACTCCTCAAACTTAGCCTGCTCGTGCTGCGTCCAGTTCCAGTCGACGTCTTGATGCAGTAGACGATCCAACGGTCCTCTCATAGACTTGAGCTCCGGAACGAACTTTCCGTAGTAGGATATCATTCCAAGGAAACTCATCAACTGCTTCTTGTCTTGCGGCGGCATCATGTTCTGAATCGGTAAGATTCCTTTCTGAGTCGGTCGTCTTCCTTCTTTATCCAGCCGAAATCCGAGGAATTCGATGCTCGCCGTTGCGAACGAACACTTTGCCAGCTTGACGCGCAGTCCATACTCTCGAATCCTCTCGAAAACCATCCTCAAACGCTCCCGATGCTCGGTAATCGACTTTCCGACGACAAGAACATCATCCAAGTAGGCTGCCACTCCTGGGATTCCAGCGAGCATTTTGTCCATGAGCCTTTGGAATATCATGGTCGCGGTCTTCACGCCGAAAGGCAGTCGTTGGAATTGGAAGAGACCCAAATGCGTGTTGATCGTGCAGAACGATCTTGACTCCTCGTCGAGCTCGATTTGCAAATATGCGTCCGCGAGGTCGATTTGTGAAAAAATCGATCCTCCATCGAGCGATGCGAAGATGTCCTCGGGCACCGGCAGTGGATGAACTTCTCCTTCCAGAGCGGCGTTTAGTCCAGTCTTGAAATCGACGCACATCCGCAACTTTCCAGTCCGTTTGTGACGCACGACTACAACGGGCGCAGCCCAATCGCTGTGGATGACCTTCTTGAGGACGCCCAGATCCAGCATCCGATTGACCTCGTTCTCGACGATTTCGATCGATCCGTACGGCACCGGCCGTGCTTTCACGAACACCGGCTTCTCTCCATCCTTGACGCGCAGCGACGCCTTCTCCTTGGTGCACCGTCCGAGACCTTCAGCGAAAACCTCTGGAAAATCGTTGAGCAACTCACTTTTGATCTGCTCGGCAGTGTCCTTCACGGCTGCCACGACTTCGGTGCGGTTTACCAACTGATCCATGTGGTATCGCATCTTCGGAGATTGCGCGATCCAGTCGAGTCCGAGTAGAGTACCCTCTTCGCGGACATACACGAATCCTTTCCCGGTGACGTCTTTCAGCTGGAATCCGACGGCGCAACGTCCTCGAATCTCCATCTCCTCGCCGTTGGCGCATCTCACGACCACTGGCGACTGCTCAAGAGGCGGGCAACCAATCGATTCCCACTCCTTCGTTCCGATCAGCGTGATGTCCGATCCGGTATCGAGTTGGAACTCGACGTTCTTTCCGTTGACGCCGACCGTCATGTATTGACGCGTCGCTTGAACGGCACACGACGAGGTGACTTGCTTCACCTTCGCCGCTTTCTTCTGCTTCAACGCCCGACACTCCGCCATGGTGTGTCCCGGTTTGTCGCAGAACCAGCAAATTCTCTTGCTGTCATCACGCCTCTTGCTGGAAGATTCGGAAACTCGTTTCTTGCGAAACTCCCTCTTTTCGTCCTTCGGGTTCTTGAAACCCTTGCTTCCTTTTCCTCCACTCTTCTTCTTTGAGTCCTTTTCTGCCAAAATGCGATTTACTTGTCTCGCTCCGGATTCAACTTCCGCGACGTCCATCTGTAGACTTTGCAACTGCTTTTCTTCTTCGAGAAGATCCGCCAGCGTCGTCTTGATCCTCGGCGTTTGCCGGTAGCGCAACTCGACAAACTGCATCAAATGGCGCCTGAGCTCCATGTAACTTGGGTGCTCCAGGCCCTTGACGAAGCAGAATACCTTCCAGTCGTCGGGAGTGAGTCCGTCGATAAGTGATCGTTCGACTCGCACATTCACTCCGTTTGCGTACTCAATCGATCCTTCCGCGACTCCTCGTGCGGTTGTCACACTCGCGTATCGTGCGGCGAAGACGCTGCGCTGCACCGTGAACAAACTCTTGAGTTGTTCGACGATGTCCTCGAGCTTCAAGTCGGAGACCTTCTTCGGCGCGATGGCGGTGACCAGTTGATCGTAGCATCTTTCCGACAATCTCTCCGCGACAACTTGTCTTCTCGACTCATCCGACAAGCGGTCTTCTTTCTCCACCAGCTCTCCGTAACGGGCCCACCATTTGTCGAAAGTGAGGTCCTCCTCCAGATCGAAATCGAACTTCGGGATCCGCGTCGCGACGGCGTTCATCAGAGCGGTCTGAGATTGCTGTCCAGTCGATGGTTTCGATGTCGACTCGTCGTTTTCGGCGACAGCTGCGGTTGCAGGCGCCATCTGCTTCGCGAACACTTCGATCAGCCTCTCCATCTGCGCTCGATGTGCTTCACGCTCCGCTTGCAGCTCCTGCTGAAGCGTTTTTGCCAACTCGTCCATAATTCACCTGAACTACGTTAGAGACGGAACGAGGGAGAGAGAGAGTGAATAGATGCGAATGCGAATGCAAAAGCGAGTTGAAGCGGTGACACGTAGCAGCAGTAATCCGAAAATTCAGAGAATTTTTCGGAACTAGTTGCAATTTGTAAAGAAAACAATTTTCACAAAATGTACGCGCAATTTCGACAGAAATTTAAAAATACTGATCGCCACTGTTACGTTTCGTGAACGTAATATAAAAAAGCAATAATTTATATAAAATAATAAAAGAAATGAAGTACAACTCAGCGGGGAAAAGAAACAGAACAACGAGATTTCTCACTTAGAAAAAGGATGATTAAAAGTCCGCAATTGTTGCGTCACGGTGTACGCACAAGCGCGTCATAACATACGACATTATTACAGTATCCAACACTCATGTTTTAAAGAAAAAAGCCCCCCAAAGCCAGTCAAGTATAACAATGTATAAGAGAGGGGGGAAATGAAAGGAAACGAGGAAAGGACAATGCATTTCGAATGGAAACTTCTCTTCTCCTCCTCCTCTCCTTTCCTCTCTTTTTCTTTTTTGCTCGCCCCATCATTTTCGTACCTATCTCTTTCTTTTTCTCTTTGGAAGAAGAGGAGAAGGCGAAAAAGTGATCGACGAGCCGCCGGAGGCAATTGTTTTTTATATTTTTCTCTCTCGTTTGTTGATGTGTTCTGTTCGAAGTATAGCGAGATTTAACCGGAACCGAAACGGCTATCCGGTTTTCCGGTCTACCGTAATCCGATCTCGTCTTCCCCTCCCCCCCCCCATATATCATGTCAGCTGTATCAATCTACCATCTGCATGTGCTTTTATCTGCGTCTCGCTTTCTCTCTTCCAACCATCTGTCCCCTTCCCATTTCGGGGGCTCCCTCCATCTCTCTCTCTCTCTCCCTTCCCCCTCTTCGCACAAATCGATCCTCTCCCGCTTTTCCATCTGCGTCTCGCCTCCTTTCGCTTCTACCAAAAGAAGCAGTCTCCACTCCCCCCACGAACCCCTCCCCCCCCCGCTCTACTCACCAGTATTCCGACAATTTGTTAAAGATTTCGCAATTTTTCACTTATCCCCCTGTATAACTCGGCTGTATCCTGTGTAATCATCATAAAAATCGCAAAAACAAATCATAAAGGATCTCTATGCCGAGAACCGTCTGAAAAAGAATGGACAAATCGGTGACGGCGGTGACGGCGGCGAAATCGCCGAAAACACCCGCCGGCATTCCGTTCGCCATTCGCGAGCGTGACGTCATCAAGGCGATTTTGGAGTTTTTGGAGCTCCGCGGACTTCATATTACGCAGGTGAGTGTGCTTCATTTTTATCGGTTGAGCCAACAAAAACCGAAAAATTGTGATTTTATTGGCAATTTCTGGAAAAATAGACAAAACACTGAATTTTTCAGTATTTTCCCGGACGACTAACAGAGGGGAAGGCACTGATTTTCTAAAAAAAAAAGAAAAATTGAAATTTGTGGAGAAATTGAAAATTTCGGAGTTTTAAAGAACATTTTTTGAAACAAAAATATTTAACACCGAATTTGCACAATTTTCCGGATTTGTTTTCGGAAGGCAACCGTAAACCTGAAAAAAACCTGGGGACCAGTTTTTTTTCTAAAAAATAATAACTTTCCAAAAATCGAAAATCTGGAAATTTCATTTTTTTTTAAATTGAAAAAACAGTTAACTTTCAATATTTTTCGAGTTCCCGGTTTTTTTTTGGAAAATAAACAATTGGAAACCTGATTTTTAAAAATCAAATTTGATTTTTTGAAACTGAACAACCAAAAATTCGGAAAAAATCTGAAAATTTGTTGGTTTAAAAATCGAAATTTTAATCGGCAAAATTGAGAAGAAAATCGAGAAAACAATTCTATTTAGAACACAAAACAAGATTGAGGAGTGATCTTTGCGCGCGCGACCTCGAAAAGATGATAAAATACATTTTTGTTCTACAGAAAAATCAATATTACAGCTATCTTTGGAACGCGAGGCAGGAGTGATAAATGGCGCATTTTCGGACGATCTTCTGTTTTTGCGCCAATTGATATTGGACGGTCAATGGGACAATGCACTGGATTTCGTCGAGCCGTTGAAGAGTGTCAAGGAATTCGATTTCGCCTCTTTTCGGTTTGTTTTTTTGCATTTTTCTATTTGAAAAGGGTGAAGAAATGAAAAAGAAGGAAGAAAATCCGGAAAAGAGCATTTTGAAAAAAAAAGAAATTAAAAAAGTAAATTTCGAAAAAAAAATTAATTAAAAAAAAACAAAATTATTTTCAAAGTTAGATACGAGTAAATATTTATTACAATAGGATGTTGATAAATCCGTTCTATATTATATGACTATATATATATATATTTTCGCTTGATATAAATTTTACTATTTCCGGAATTACCGTATTTTCCGAATTTCCAGCTGTATTGTCGGCAAACTTGTTAAACGGGAAATTTCCGAAGAGCCGCGTAGTTCCGGAAACCGGATAGATGGAAAAAACAAGGAAAATCAAAAAATAGTTTTTAAAATACCGGACATTTTTCAGCTACAACATCACAAAGTACAAGTTCTTCGAGTTGCTCTGCGTCAAACTCGAACCGGGACCCCTCCATGACAATGATTTTGCGGTGGAGGTGAGGATTAGGAAAAGTACAGTAGCCTAATCGATAATCGAGTTCAGGAACTAGTCGAGTGCCTGAAGGACCTCGAACACATTTGTCCGTCGCCCGAGGACTACAGACACTTGTGTGCTCTTCTGACACTTCCCAAACTGTCGGATCACGAGGATTTCAAGAATTGGAATCCGAGTTCGGCGAGAGTCGAGTGCTTTTATAAGGTTTGACGGGGCGAGTGTCTATGCCAGATTCTGTGGAAAATTTAATAAATTTTGAAACAGCGATTAAAAAAACCGAAAAAAACGTCTTCCAGGTCAACCAACTCTGCGGTCACCTTCTCCCACCAACTGGAAAGGAGAAAGACCGAACAGAGGATTTCAACAGTTCCAACGATCGTCTAACCGGTCTTCTGGCGAAGGGACGATTCTACGAAGGTTGCGTGGACTATTGTCAAGCGCAAGCGATCGGCGATCGTCGTGGAATCGACGTGGGTCCGATGCCGTCGGATCTTCTCGCGTTCCGTCCGAAGCTCGGCTCCACAGACCTTTCTCTCGTCTGCTGGCTAGAGATGGTCGGCAAGGAGCAGTTCGCGATGCCTTTCAAACAGAAGCAGTTGGAGTTGCGCGTGGAGCACATAAGGAAGCCGCGGCTCGAGGCGCCGTGGACCGAGACGATTATGGCGACGCCGATTAAGCCGGGCGGGCAGTTTCCGCACAATTTGGTGCCGGCGGCCAAGATGAAATTCGCCGAGAAAATGAGCCAATCGATGACGATGAGCATGTTGCCCGGACTCACCGACCTCTCTCAATCGATATTTCCGCAAGTGCCACGTGGAATTCATCAAATGTCACAGTCAACGGCCGCCGGATTCTGCTTGGGAACCGAGGCACTTTTGAAGGAAACTTCCATGGCTCAGAGTCTATTAATCGATGAGATGATGGAATCGAGCCAATTGGCGAAGACGTCACGACCGGATTCGCTGAGAATGGCTGGAACTGTGATTGGGGGACAGGCGGTGGTGGCCGCGCAGATGAGCCAGCCAGCCATGGTTACACAGCAAATGATGAGCATGTGAGTGAGATAAGCTGCAAATAGTCGTGGAAAATTTCACTGAAAATTTGTGAAAAAGACGACAATTTGCTGAAAACTATTTGAGTTATTTAATAATTACACAAATTGGCAGCTTATTCACGCGATACGGGATGATTTTCTCGTAAATTTTCGAGGTTTTCCAGGGTTTTATCAACTTTTTGTCGGAAATTCACTGAAATATTCGCTTTTTTATGAAAAAATCGAAGAAAATACGATAATTTGCGAAGAAATTTCATGTCGCGACACTGTGCATTTTGGCGCGACGGTGTTTGCACAGTTTAGCAAAATTCACTTCAAATTCGTTTTTTAATTTAAGAAATCTATGAAAACATGATCACTTTTCGAGAAATATATCAAAAAATATATCATGTAGTTCATGGAAATAACTGTAATGAGTTTACTCCTTGAATTTACTATTTACACAATTTCCCGGTTTTCGCTAGTTGTTCATCGTATTTTTAAAGGTTTTTCATTTAAATAGCGAATTTCCGACATAGAAATTGATGAAAAACTAGTTTTAAAACTAGCAAAACGATAAAGTGCTGGAGAAAAAAATTACAAAAAATTCTAAATCAATATTGTGCATTTTGACGTGGTGGTGTTTGCAGAATTCTAGGAAATTCAATAAATTCGCACAAAATTTTGCAAAAATTACTTTAAAATAAATAAACGAACTGCCCGTTTTCATTCCCCCATGCCTTTCCAGGTCGATGGCTCCACAAGTGATGGCTCCAGTGATGCCGATGGCTCAAAGTATGATGAACTACGACTTCACTCCGGTCAGAAGGCAATTGGACGAGATGACACGTAGATCAATGCCGCCCTCCCGCCTTCCGACGGTACCCGAACTCGGCTCGCCGTGCTCCCATCAAGAGGAGAATCTGATGACGCAAAGTCGACTGTTTCAGCAGTTTTCAGCCACCAAACAAATCAGTGAGTCGCTCATAAAAGCGCGCATATCATTGCCATCGACACGATGTCTCTCATGAGTGTTGTGTGGCGCAGTGGGTAACGCGCGCGTCTTTCAAGTTCTCCCTTCCAAGTTCGCTTTTCCCCAACTGCAAAACTCTTTTGTGCTGCATCGGGAATTGAACTTTATCTACTCAAAAAAGAAAAAAACAAAAAGAAACCACATTGGATTGATATGATAAGGGGAGATTCACTAGTTAAACGGCTTCCGGCGACGGTTGACGATTGAGATCTGCATTCGAGGCGGCGCACGAAAGAGCGATGACGTCACGATAGCCGTTCATCGAGACACTGAAAGGCGAGGGAAGGTAAGTGCGCTCCACCGGACACTCATTCATTACCTCATGTGGAACGGAAGGACAGTGTTGCGGGCGGAGAGCAACGCTTCCTGGACGTTGGGAAAGAATTGAGCACGCGGGACGGTGTTGTAGAAGCCGAGGAGCTCCATCGAGTCGCGAACGAATGCGGGCACGCCGGCCATTAGGATCTTGATGTTCTCACTGTTCAAATCACCATAGACCTGATACAAATCAGTTGACAATCAATCGATAATCAATCGATACCTGCGAGAGACACGTCAGCATGTCCTTATCGATCGCCGTCACTCCGTTGAACGATAGCACGAGGAATCGGACGATGGGCGGTCCTTCGGAAGGCGGAAGGGCCACGGAGACGTCGCACTCTTGGATGATGGTGATGTTGGCGGAGAGGTTGACGGATTCACGCGCGGTCACACTCTCCTGAATGGAGTACTGTAGGGGGAGAGGTGGAAGTGGGGGCGGGAGAAGCGGTTAGGGGACCATTCGTCGGTTAGCCAGAGGTTTTTGAACGATATCTTGGAATCTAGAAGAGCTAGTGGAAAAGTGTCAACTAACAAAGTGATCTACACAATATTTCCTTCATTTTTGCACTTGACAACTTTTTTGTATCGTTTTTAGTTTTCCAGATCTTTACACTAGAGCGCGGTTGCACACTTTGACATGTTTCACGCTATAACTCGGAAACCTGACTAGATAGCGTAAAGCTGTCAACTGATAAAGTGATCTACACAATATTTTCTATGTTTTCGCAGTTGAACACTTTTTGGTACCGCTTATAGTTTTGGAGATGCCGGGGGCTGTACAGTAGAGCGCAGTGATGCTTCATTTTCGGACTATATCTTGGAATCTAGGAAAGCTACTGAAAAAGTGTCAACTAACAAAGTGATCTACACAACATTTCCTTCATTTTTGCACTTGACAACTTTTTGATATCTCCTCTAGGTTTCAAGTTAGAGGAGGTTCTTCAATAGAGCGCACTTAACCATCCGACGAATGGCTCTGGGTACACTCACTTTTGGGCCAACAGCCGACGGGCACTGACTTCTCAAAGAGGCTGTTCGGGTGCCGATTCCGATTCCGATGAGTCCCTTCACGACGACGGCCTGCTTGAAGAGCTCACTTCTGACGCTCTCGCAGTTCACCGAGAGCATCGGACCGCTGAGGCGGATGATTCGCACGGGCGTGTCTAGGCAGTCGCCTTCGTACCTGAAACGTCAGAGCGAACTCTCATTATCAATAGAGCGCACTTGCCGATTCTCCTCGGCGAAATGGTTGTCGGACAACTTGGCCAACACCTCCATCTGCGGCCATTGCACTTTTAGCGAGACGGCGAATATCGAGATGAGGAGCATGAATATGAAACCGGTGCACACGTTCGGGAAGACGACGGCACACGTGACGGCAGCCATGGCGATGGTGGCGTCCCACGAGGACGAGTAGAAGGTCTCGCGGATGGATTTGAGGTCGCTGAACCAGCCGTTGAACGTGGTCATTATCATGACGCCGATTGCGCACTGAAATACTTTGGTTTTTGGGGCTTATCTCGAAATGTGTGGGGAATCGGGGAAAGGTGTCAACTGATAAAGTGATCTACGCATAATTTGCTATATTTTTGCAATTGACAACTTTTCTCTATCTCTTATGGCTTTCGAGATACCGACGCTGTACAGTAGGGCGCAAATGCACACTGTAACTTTATCGCGCTATAACTCGAGAACCTGGATAGCTATCGAAAAGTTGTCAACTGATAAAGTGATCTACACACAGTTTGCTATATTTTTACAATTGACAACTTTTTTGTATCGTTTATGGTTTTTGAGATACGGAGGCTGTGCAGTAGGGCGCAATTGCATAGCAACACTGTATCATGCTATAACTCGAGAACCTCGATAGCTATCGAAAAGTTGTCAACTGAGAAAGTGATCTACATACAATTTTCTATGTTTTTGCAGTTGACACATTTTCTCTGTCTCTTATAGTTTTCGAGATACAGGGGTTCAAAAAAATGCCACTCACGACTGGAAGAGAATTGAAGATTGGCGCTCCGAAATGGACCATCAATATCGTGGGAATCAGTGATAACACGTTGGCGACAAGCGAGAACTTGGACGATTCAATGTTGACCTGAGAGCTTCCGTAGCTGCTGGAAGGGGGCAGAAGGCCGAAGAGGGAGGAGATGAACGAGATGATGGAGAAGCAGAGGAGCTCTTGTTTCCGGTGCACTTTGTACATTTTCTCCTCGGCTATCGATTTTGTGATTTGCATGTGTGACGTCATGGTGTAGATGGAGATGGCGAACGAGTCGATGAGAGTGGACAGCGAGGGGAACGTCCAGAGGGCGATTCGCGGGATCGACATGTCGATTTTGACGGATGACGACGCGTCGGCGGCGGGTTGGAAGAAGAAGATGATGAGGGCGACGGTGAGGAGAACGAGGAACTCGTGCGGGATGCTGAATCCGATGCGCGAGGAGACGAGACGCGAGAGACGCCACTTGAAGAGGAGGAAGGTGACGGCGGCGACGACGGTCGCCACGATCAGCACCGTGTCGGCCGATCTGCAATTGCGATGCTCTTTTGTGTGCATTTTGACGTGACGGTGTTTGCACAGAAAGTTTGAACCGAAATTCAATAACTGATTTTTTTACTTTCTTCCGGTTTTTTTCCGGCTGGCTTTCACACTAGTCGAAGTTTTCTGCCAAAAATCAATGCCATTTTTAAAATCAGCTATCTTTTTTAGTTTGCAGACGGAAAAAAATTCAAAAAGTGAAAAATTGCTCTCACACCTTCATTAATTTTGTGATCAATTAATAGAATTTCCCTAAATTCACGCAATTCTCTTTTATTTTAGTTAATTCGGCAAATTAAGCAAGTTAATTTTTTTTTCGTCATTTCCGCAGTTTTTCTTATTTCGCGATAGTACACGTACAATTTATAATTGCCTGGTTGCAAAAAAATCGCTGATTCGAAATATTTACTCTGTTTCTCAGGAAAACCATTTTTGACCACCTCTTCTTTGATTTTTCGTTATTTTCCAAATTAAAAATTTCCATATGGCTACAGTAGAGGAGAAAATAGTGTACGGTGTTTGCGTACTTGCGCACCGTACTCTTTCGATTAATTTTCGTTTGTTGTGGCCCTATTGCATTTTTTGTCATTTTTTCGTCGTTTTTAGCCTTTTTTGCTGCAAAAACTGCTGGAAAAAAGACGAAAAATAACAAAAAATGAAAATCACGCATTGGTTTATTGAAAATTTTTCGAATTTTTCCGCATTTTTCGAAATTTCGATTTTGCTGCTCAGCGAAATTTTTATATTGATTGCGCGTTTTATTAATATTTCGGGTAGGATTCGGATTCTGGAAACAAACCCTGTCACGCCAAAATACACATGTTTTGTGCCATACAGCCATATTCTTCTTCCCCGACACTCACCTCAAACACGGAACGGCCGCATAGAAGCACTGAAGCACCCGCTTCACATCGTTCGTGGTGTTCGGAAGCAGAAGACCGACGGCAGTGGTTGACTTGCAATCGTGTCCACGGAACACGAGGAATTGCGGCAGAAAACGGAAGACGATGCGGATGAAGAGGCCGACTGAGAAGCCGGAAAGAGCCGACGTTGAGATGTAGGAGAAGATGAACTCGAGCGGGAGAAGGAATTGGACGAGTTGAATGAGAGCGCAGCAGAGGGAAATGGTGGAGAGATGCGATTGCGAGTATTCGATGGAGCAGTAGATCATTATGGAGGTGAACGAGAGCGCTCCGAGCGACGAGTGTTGGGCGGAGCCGAAGAATGCGTAGATCAACTGGGGAAGGAAAAGAGAGTAGACTGCCGACGGAACATCGTTGATGAGCACTCCGTAGGCGATCGATTGAGGTAGGAGGAGGAGCGAGAGGTAGACGGCGCCAAGGATGTCCTTGCCGAGGGAGTCCTGCAAAGAGGTTCGTTAGAGCGCACTTGCATCCTCACCTCACCTTAACATGATACTTATTGATCCAATTGGTGATTGGAAGTAGTTGAGTCCACGAGTTTGGCGACTGATAGAGCAGCCAGTTGTCGCCGATGAGGAACTGTTTCGCGAGTTCCGTGTTCGTCTTTTTCTTTCGGTACTTTGCAAAGTTGTACCGCGCGTCGAAGTCGTCCTGTGTGAGGGCTCGAGACGCGTTCGGCGGCGGACCGACGAGCAGTGAGATTGAGTCCATCGCGAGGATGGAGATCCTGGAAGAAGAGGGAATTCGCTGCTCTATTGAAACTCTTCTAAGTCGAACAATAAGATAGTTACAAAAAAGTTGTCAATTGGAAATATATAGAAAATGATGTGTAGATCACTTTATCCGTTGACACTTTTTCAGTAGCTCCTATGGATTTTGAGTTACAGTCAAAAAACCAAGCCTTTTTCTAATTTTGGCTAACATCTGATCGCTCTATTGAACCTCTTCTAACTCGACAATTATAGCAGATAGAAAAAATGTGTCAATTGCAGAAATATAGAAAATGTCGTGTAGATCACTTTATCAGTTGGCACTTTTTCACGAGCTCTTCTAGTTTTCAAAATATAGTCCAAAACCGAACATCTAGTGCTGCTAAGGTGTTCTAGGGGCAAAAGTTGGGCAATTTCATTGGAAAAACGAAGGAAAAAGAAGACACCAAAGCAACACTTGATTCCCCTGGAAGGTGGTGTTGGAAGAAAAGGGGGGGGGGGGGAAAGCGATAGAGAGAGGGGGGAAATAATTAATTCCTTTTCTCGCCCCGCCAGCTCCCCTCTGAAAATGAGGCGAGAAGGAGGAGGAGGCACACACCCGCGTGTCAAGTGACGAAAGGGGGCGGGCGTGGGGCATGCAAAATGACCTTGCCCTCCCTCTCTCCTTTTCTATCTACACACCGATTCAGAAGGCGTCGTGTCGTCGTCGTCGTCGTTTTCTCGGATTTCCCGCCCTTCTCCGCCGGGGCGGCTCCGTGGGGGTGGATGGAGGAGGGGAACACGAGAAACGGAATAGAGGGGGGTACAATTATTTCCCGTTTTTGTACATGGGTGTCCAATGTTTTTGGAGGAGAGTAATAAGGGGGTTCTATCTCTCTCTTTCTCTGGGAGAAACAATTGGAGAGCCCTTGGGATATAGAGAGGATGGGAGAAAGTGCGCTCTATGGTACCTGGTGTGCACTTTCGTAAGTGCGCTCTAGCGAACACATTCACTAACTTCCTGATTGCGGCAAGTGCGCTCTACCAAACTTGATTCGAAAAGTTTGAAAGTGTGCTCTAAACCTAGAAATGCGTGCAAGCGCGCTCTACCGGAACCGGAAACCGGATGACACCTAGCAAACGCGCTCCATTGTACTATGGTGGAATATTCCGCTAGAAGATGGAAGACGATTGACTAATTCAATAGAGCGCATTCACAACAGGAGAGGAAAGTGCATTAGAGCGAGTTTGCACCTTTTCTAGCGTATCTCAATAGAGCGCAATTAACCATTAAAGTTGGACGTTAAGGGGAAGGAAGGAAAGTGCAAATAGGGCAAATAGAGCGCGTTTCCAACTGGTTCTTAGAAAAAGTGCAATGGAGCAATATTGCGTTCGGAAGATAGACAGATGTCCAATAGAGCGCATTTGCATTCTACTTAGAAAACTCTTGATAAGAAGCGCAGACTGAAACACCACGTATCGATCGCATCTCATCACTGATAACAAACTGATATCTCCAACTAATACAAGTGTATCAGGCGGAGGGCTTCTTCTTCGTTTTCCGGTTCGGAGAGGAGACACGCGGTTGCGGATTATATATATTATAGGCCAGCGGTGGGGAGAGGGGGATTTGTTGAGAAAGAGAGAAAAAGAAAGGATATGCTCTCTCTCTCACTTTTTGGAATAATCTGTGAAGTTGACGAGATGGAGAGCCAGTCAGCCAGCACAGATTAGATTATCACCCCGCCTCCCTCCCGAGAGCTCTTTTTGACGGCCAATCTGATAATGTTAGAGCCCCAGAGAAACGGGGAGAATTGGATACATTTGGTGTTGCTCGTTGACCATTTCTCTCTCTCTCGAACTTTTGCTAAATGTTCGCTGGAGCGAATGTACATCATCATTTGGAGAGCGGCGATCATTCGGGTATGGGGTTCAATGGAGCGCGTTTGCACTTTGGGAACGCGTTCTCAATAGAGCGAACTTGCAGTGTGTTGCTAATTTGAGGGTCTCAGTAGAGCGCACTTTCCACATACTCAATTTCCTTGTCTATTGACACTGCACTGCTATATTCGGATCTGGATCGCATTCTCAATAGAGCACACTTTCAACATATTGCCAAGTGACCCTGTTGTCAATAGAGCGTACTCGCTAATTGACGATAGAGCGCATTTGCAGATTAGGGGCGCTAATCCTTGGCGATGAAGAAGTGAATCACTCATTTCACACACACAAGATATCATCTCTTATCACACCTCTTATCACCGAAAATAACATCAATGGCTCACAGAGCACACTAGATACACCGTTTCGACGATGACACACAAAGAGTGCAAGTGCGCTCCAATGAACACCCGCCCGTTTATGGTGTGTTTAGGAACGCTTCATTTGGCATTCTGGGGGTGACATCATAAAGTGCGCTCTACTGAGAAACCCACGATTAGGGCACTTTCTCAGTGGAGCGCACTTGCATTGTCGGCGTTTTTCACACGGAAATCGAAATGGAGTACGACACTCCGTTATTCCGGGGGGGGGGGGGGGCAAACGGAGAGGAATATATAACTGGAGACAAATATAGGTGTCAGAAATTAATTATTATTGTTATTATTATTACACCCCTTTCTCCCAGACACCCCCTTGCTCCCCCAGGGGAGGGGGACCAACAAGAAAGAAATTATGTTTTCTTCGTGTTCCACCGGGAAATCACTCGATTGCAATAGAGCGCACTTGCCACCGCCCCTTGGTGAAATGTGGATTGGAGCGCATTTGCATACCTATTGCAGACAGAGATGCGCTCTATTACGAAACGCTTCAAAAACAAGAAGAAACAATCGGATTGTCAATAGAGCGCACTTGCCACCGCCGGCTAAGTGCACTCTTTTGCGAATTGCGATTAGAGCGAATAGACAATGTGCGAACTATTGGTGGTTGAATGCGCTGGAAACTACGAAACAATCGGATTGTCAATAGAGCGCACTTGCAGACCTCTCTCTGTTTGAAACACTGAAAACCGGGGGGATGAAAAATGGAAAATGTGTGTGTGCGTATTCAAAAGAGAGAGATACATTAATATTTGTGCTCTCTCTAGCCCATCGGACCGGAAATTAAGCACGCGCGCGCGCGAAGAAGGGCACACTGCCCCCATCGGCGCCCCTCCTCGGCCCCGGATATATTCAAATATTCAAATATAGAAGGAGAAGAAGAAGAAGCAACACATTTCCCCTCATCTCTCTTTCAATTTCCAGATGATTCGGTGGTTTCGAGAGGGGCTCCCCCTCCGGCGGCGGCCGCCGTTGGGATGCCCATTCAACAACAACACATTCAAATGAGACAAATGCAGAATGGAGGAGGAGCCGGCGGCGGCGGAGGACAGGTGAGGAGGAGCACAATTGTGAATTATTTTTGAGTTCGCCGCGAGCGTGGACCTCATTTTTGACGTGAAACGTGTTAAAATTGTCTGCGTCTCTGAAATTTACGTGCTGCCTCGCTATTTCGTTGCGGGACCTTCGCTGACACCGCGATTGCGGAGTCCACGCTCGCGGCGAACTCATAATAGTGCATTTTTTGTATTTTTTTTTCCTTTTTTTCGAACTATTTTTTCGCAGGCAAAAAATTGCAAAAAATGGCAGAAAATTGCTACAAAAATCGCTCGTTGCGAGACCCTTCCGTCTCGGGAAATTTTCGGCAATTTGCCGAACCGACATCTCGCGGGTTCCGCACTTCGTCGTATTTTGTATACAAGAGGGGCGTGGCCGGTTTTGCCGGCAAACGTGCCGAAAATTTCCCGAGGTCACTTAAATATCCGCTCCTTTAAAAATTTACTCAGACTTTCTACTTTTTTTTCCGGAATGACAAGCTCTAAAATTCGGGAAACCGTGGAAGCGCTTGAGAAAGGACCGTTCTGAACTACTAATCTGGGAAAAACACGAATTTAGTGAGAATCCGCAAAGAAATTAAAGGCGCATTCTTAAAAACGGCGAATAGTTCTCGGTAAGATTGAGTTTTCGCAAAAAATAGTTCGAAAAATGGAAAAGAATGGAAAAATGCAATAGGTCCATTATCTCTCACTGTCATTTCTTCCCGTCACAGATGCTCCCAATGTCGCACCCAATTCGTCCGCAATCCATGTGTGGTCTTCCTCCGCAAGCTCCGCCCACAATGCAGCCGCCTCACCACCAACAACAACAACAACGGCCCGTCTCGGCGCCGACCGGAATGGGCGTCCAATTTGTGCCTGTTTGCAGGTGAATTTCTCTCTCTCTCTCTCTCTCTTGCCATCTCTTGAAAATGCGCTCTGATTTGTCAGATACGAAGACTCGCAAGCGATCCGCGCGACCGCATTCCATCCGTCCGGAAGATTCTTCGCCTTGGGCACCAACTCGAAGCAATTGCACATTTGTCTCTATCCGGACATTCGGAAGGCGCAAAGGTGAATCGATATTGGGCAAGAGCGCTCCATTTTACACGCCATTTTTAAGCCGTCCCGACGCCACACGCAATGCGGAAATCGCTGTGAGCCGCCCGAAACAGCACAGAGGGTGAGGGAAATCATTCGCGGCCTGGAATAATCATCATCTTTCTAGATCGGTGTACTGCCTGTCGTTCAACCCGAACGGAGACCTTCTGGCCACTGGATCGAATGATAAGACGATACGGTTGATGGCGTTCAACGAGGACACGTGTCGGATTGGAGCCGAGATGGAGCTCACTTGCCACGATGGCACCGTTCGGGATCTCATATTCATCGAGAGTTCCATCAACCGATCGACGATCTTAATATCCGGTGGCGCCGGCAATTGCCATTTGAACATCACCGACTGCAACAGCGGACAGCTTGTACAGTCCATGAAAGGACACACAGGTAGTTCTCTCTGTAAATCTGTTTCGTACCATAACGCAAACATGCAGCGCCGATTCTTGGATTGTACACGTGGAGCCAAGCGGGCAACCAATTCGTCTCGTGCTCACAAGACAAAACGATACGATTTTGGGATTTGCGGCAATCGGCGGCAACAAATGTGATATCACCGGCTAGCAATAAAGCGCATAGTTAGTTTCTATTTAAAGTTTCTAATTTATCAAAAACTATCATTCCAGGCGCTCCGGTGACATCAGTCTGCGTGGATCCACATGGGAAACTGTTGGTTTCCGGGCACGAAGACGCTTCAGTAGCTCTGTTCGACATCCAGGGTAACCGAGTGCTTCAGACATTCCGACCGCACGGCGACGAAGTACGGACCGTCCGATTCAGCAACGCCGCTTACTATCTCTTGACGGCCAGTTATGATAAAAGGTGAGTGAACTTGGCGAGTTCTCCGAAACGTTCTGAAATTACAGAGTGGTTATTACTGACATGCGAGGCGATTTGATGGCTCCACTTATGTACTTGCCTGTAGCAGAGCACTCGGACAAAGTTGTTCAGTGCAGGTGAGCAGCATTTTATAAAATCCTACCCTTATCCCTTTCGATCTAGATGGCACCCGCACGACTTCTCATTCCTCTCCACTAGCGCCGATCGCTCCGCCGTCCTCTGGTCATTGCCCAATCGATGATCTCCTACCTATCAGCTTTATTGTATCTAGTTCTGCCTCGACAAAATAATACGGGTTGAATGATTTGAAGAATGTTACAGAGTTTTTTTCTCGTTTGAGAGGAATTCGGGGCAATATAGAAGACAAACAAACAATATAATTGTGAAAATAAAATACTATGAGATTTCAACACAAAAGACGGGCAGTCAGCGACTCCGAGAGTTCAGCGCTTGTGATGACGTGTCTGTCCTTTGGAAGTTGCGCGGCGGCTTCTCCGATGATGTCTTTGATGCCAATCTGGGAGAAATGTGTAGGTACTTGTCACTTATAGGTGTCTTTTGGAAATGAAGGTGTCTTTTGGAAATACAGGTGTCTTTTCCAAAAGACACTCATTTTTCCTAAAGACACCTTTATTTCCAAAAGACACCTATACTTTTTTAGGACACCTATTTTTCCAAAAGACATCAATGTTGTTTGAAAAGACACTTGTTTTACCCAAGGTACGCTTGCTCATTTAACCGCGCCCATTATTCCCACGGAGCAATGATAGTATCGTATAACAAGTTTAGCAACATAACAATAATAGAAAATAACGAGATTGCGGAAAGTAAAACAAGTGTCTTTTCAGATCTCGTGAAAATTTGTCGTTCAGATCCTTGGGTAAAAGAGGTGTCTTTTCAGACAACATTGGTGTCTTTTGGAAAAATAGGTGTCTTTTGGGAATACAGGTGTCTTTTGGAAAAATGAGTGTCTTTTCGAAAAGACACCTGTATTCACAAAAGACACCTATATTCCCAAAAGACACCTATATTTCCAAAAGACACCCAAAAGTGACAAGTACCAATGTGGGTAAATATTTCGAGAGTATTTCTTAAAACTCACTCTAACGTATTGCTGGATGTTTTCACAAAGCTGCAATTCAGCGGTCACATCAAACGAAACGATGCCTTTTATAAGACATTCGAGCATGATTTGGGCGCCAATCTGATTGCTGTCAGCAAGACAGTAACGCGAGATGAGATTGGTCCCCTCGTGGTTTTTGAATGGGTACTGAAACAAATCGGTACTTATGTATCTTTTGCAATCAACTAACCGCTCCAGAAGACTGACAGAGGAGTCCATAAAGGTTTTCGTGGTGCGTGACCAGTGCTTCTGGGAAATTGGGCACAAGTTCAGTGATTGGTTGCAGAGAGGAGAAACGACCGGTCACCAGGCCCTGAAGAGTTTTCTTGTAGGCGACGAGCATCTTCGAGCGCAATGTAACGGCCAAAATTGACCAGTGACGTTGCATCTGATCGTAGAAGAGCGGAACCGTCGAAAAATCGCCAGATTTAGACTGTAACAGAGAAAATCGTGTCAAAGCGGGGTCTCAGACACATACCTTGGAAAACGATCTTTTGCACGAATCGAAGTCCGCATAGACTGGCGACGATCCTGGAGATTCTTGATGGTAATCACGTTCTTTTCCGTCCTCCGAATTCCTGTCTGAACCATCACCACGATCCTCTTCGTTGTCACCAGATTCTTCACCGGTTTCACCGTTCGCCTCTCCATTTCCATAGTCATCATCGCCATCCTCCGAATCCGAATCTCTCCTTCCATTTTCATCGTCCTCCTCTTCTTCTTGCTCATCGTCCACTTCGTCTTCTGAATCCGAATCTTTCTCCGATGCTTCTGGAGTTGCGAGGATTTTCTTTGGAAATTGGTCAGCCGGTGATCCCTGGTTTTTTGTTTCCACATTTTCATTTGACTTTGGCTTTTCGTCGAAGACTTTATCGAGAGTATCTGAGAGAGTCACTGGTGAAGATACTGGTTGCTCATCTGGTAGTTCCTGAAAATATGGTTCTTCCTCAATTTCGAGTTCCTGTTGTACGTCCGGAACATCCGGCTCTTCCTCAATTTCCACAACTTGTTGAACATCTGGAACTACGATCACTTCTGGTTCTTCGTCAATTTTTTCAACGTCGATTGGCTCCTCATCGGGCTCTTCTTGCTTCACAACTCGTCCAATCTTTGGCGGACGCCCACGCCCTCTTTTACCCGACGGATCGGCGAGTGCTTTCGGCGCCTTCGGTGGTTTTTTGAGAGATGCATCTTTCTTTGGACGCCCTCTCTTTCGTTTTGGTGTCTCGGAAACAACGCTTGATTGTGCTTCCTCGTTGAACACATTTCCCTTTTCTTGATGTTCTACTGGGTTTGATAGCTTTGCTTCCGGAATCGTTTCTTGATCTGGCTCTTCTTCCTTAATTTTGACTTCATTCTCTTCGCTCTCCGGTTCCGGCTCTATGAGAACTTCACGTCCGCCGGCGTTTCTTTGACGTCCACGCTTCACGGGAGGATCAGGCGTCTCTGACTCCGACTCCACCTCATCAGCTTCTTCTACATCTTCGTCCGGTTCCGATTTCTTACGTTGCACCTTCTTTGGACGTCCTCTTTTCCTCTTCTGGACTTCTTTAACAACCGACGAAGCTCTCGAAACCTGTGAACTCATCGAGTGATCTCTTCCGGACGAATTCGGAGTGACTGACGGCATTCGAGAGCTTGGCGGTTCTCCAACCTTTCTTTTCACTGGTCCATCATCACCTTCCATCTCCGGGGAAGCTTCGCGAACGGTAGGCGCCACATGCGGTGCGCTCTTTCTCGGGCGGCCTCTTCCTTTCTTCGCAATCGGCTCAGCGATTTGTTCGGCTGCTTTCTTTGGTGGTCGTCCTCGACGCTTTGGCGGTGGAGAGGCATCACCTTTGTTCTCCTTGTTAGTGGTATTTTTAGGCATCTGGAAAGAAATTATTGTCCGAGAAGATTTTCAAAAAAATTTCACCTGTTTTGGAAGATGGAGATGACCGCTATGCGATTTTTATTTTTGTAGAACTTAAATACCTGAAAAAATAAAATTTTTGAAGAGGAAAAAATGGCGAAAAAGTCGAAAATTCGAGAACAAACTAGAAGTTTCGAAACAAAAATTTGGATCCTAAATTTTTTTGAAATGCGGATTCCTAGGCCAGACATTCGTATTCCTAGTCCGCAATGCAAACGCGCTCTATCGTCAGCAGGATTACTGTAGCTTTGAGACGGGCGCCGGGGCCTATTTTTGCCGAGTTTTCCCACCGAAATTCGAGCTTTTTTCGCCCAAATTTTTTGCCTTTCTCTCGTTTTTCGCGCAAAATTCGAAAATCCGATGACTTCTTCCATCGTTAGAAAGCCTCCCTAGCGCTTGAATGCACCGCTGTTGGCGGAAAATCCATCGCGTTTCGGGGGCTATCGAAACGACGAAATTCGGTGTGAAAACGCGGCTCAAATTGATGAGAACCGCGGAAAATGGTGATGCGGTGACAGTGGACAACGCAAATGAAACGATACCATGCACAGAAAAACGGAAAAGGCGCTGCTGCGCTTTAGAGGTCGGAATTCCCCCGGTGGCCTCTAGAAAAGGTTAGATGGAATTCAAAGTGAATTAGAAGACCTGAAAATGCGTATGAATAGTCATAGGGGAAATTATGGGAAAGTAACGGGAAAAAAACGCAGATTTTTTTGAACAGAACAGAGTTTTCTCTAGTATTTCGAAACGAATTCACTTTCAGAACCTACTCAAAAAAAGCGTATCTCGAGTTCTCTGAAAATTCAATATTAGGTCGAATAAATGGACATTTTCGAAAACTAAAAAGTCAATTGTCATCAAGAGCACTTTCTAGATCAAAAATGTTTGAATAGATCAAACATTTTCGAACATTTGATCTAACAGTTTTTCGGCGCCAAAAATCAAATTTGGAGATCATTTCCGAGTGCCGCTTTTTTTCGATGCTTCTTTCTCATTTTTCCGATGAAAAAATTTTCTCCAATTTTTCGTACGAATGTTCTAGACTAGTTCCCCCTTTCCCATTGTTTCCTAGATCAATCTGCGTCTCCTCATAACTTCTGTATGCGTTACTCTCTAGTTTTCCGCGCTTTCCCATACAATAACAAATAATATAATGGCGCGGGAAAGTGCGAGAACTGGAGAGACGCAGATGATCCGTCCTCTCCCGCGGCCGCCGTCCCCGCCAGGCCACAGAGAGGACCTTTTCTCGATTCGCATTCCACTTATTCCACAAATTTTTCCTAGAATGGCCTAAAACCAGCGATTTTCAGGCAAGAGTGTGCGCGTAGAGATGATAGCGGCCACCGCGGCGGAGCAGGCATCGTTCGGCGAGAAGAATGTAAATATGATGGGCAACGTCGTCAACGAGGGAGAAGAAGGTGTCGAGAAGGTGCTCGTTGCCTCTACGGCCTCTTTGATCGCCGCCACGAAAGCGACGCTCTTCGAGGAGGACGCCGATTCGAGGGATTCCGGTGCGTGTTCCGGAGAGCATTTTCAGGAAATTGAAATCTTTCAGGAATCTCCATGGCTAGCTGCGGAACAGTGGGAGCCATCGACACGACAGACTTTAGCAAAGTGGAATCGATTCGCCACGCACTCACCGATTGCTCCAACTTTGTCGCCAAAGTCTACAACTCCTCAGTCAGCTCTTCGCGTAGCTCCTCTTTGTGAGTTTTCCTTCCCAAGCAATCACTCTTTTAATAACCTATCTTCCAGCTATCACTGTGACACTCCAACTGGACGCAAACCAAAGTCGATGCTCTACTCGGATTCTCTCGATCATTCGCAATACGAGAAGAAGAGTTTGGCCGAGCGAACGATAGACAATCACCGCAAACGAAGCTCGACGTCGATGTCGCCGCGCTGCTCGCTGATGGATCGCAAGCGCAGCAGGAATCTCTCGCTTGCGGCTCCGCAAAGCGACAAAGTCTGCCGGTACAACGGTGCGATGCATCTGAAGAACGACGATCCGTTCGGAGACGACGAGTTCGAGGACGAGGATAACGTTTTTGTCAGAGATCAGCACGACTCGTCGACCTCTGTCGTTCCACCTCCTCGTCCGGCGGCATCCCTGTGGGACTTGGCTCGCTCGCATGCTGTTGTTGAACGTCAGACGTCGGAAAACTCGACGAACGGCTCGTTCAACGAGAAACATCTCTCGAAACCCATCAGAGCGATGAGTGTAGGAGTCATCGACACTGACGCATCGCTTCCTTCAATGCTCGAAGTGGTACAGTTCTTTTTCTTAATGATTTCTTGCAGCCAATCCTGTATTCCAGAAGTACACACTTCCATCAGTCGAACGTCCTCAAAAGGCGTCGCAGGCATATCGTAGTATCTCGGCGATCACTCTTCT
Organism: Caenorhabditis macrosperma; assembly: GCA_963932285.1. Classification (NCBI taxonomy): domain Eukaryota; kingdom Metazoa; phylum Nematoda; class Chromadorea; order Rhabditida; family Rhabditidae; genus Caenorhabditis; species Caenorhabditis macrosperma. Next base: position 13,965,264 of record OZ010622.1, read on the forward strand.
GTCGGAGTTCCAACGTCTCGGCGAGCAATTCGACTCAATTTACGTCCTCATCGACTGTCGATATCCGTACGAGTTCAACGGTGGACACGTGAGAGGAGCCATCAATCTGTTCAAGAGGGAAGAGATAAAATCAAAGTTTTTCCCGGATGACGCGACTGGAGACGAAGAGAAGCGGATTCCGATCTTCTACTGCGAGTACAGCCAGAAGAGAGGACCTACAATGTGAGTGGATTGTCCGCTCGGCAATTCTTAATGAGCACCACTTTTAGGGCGAATGCTGTTCGTTCAATCGATCGCGTCCGCAATGAACTTCGCTATCCGCACGTCGAATACCCAGAGATGTATCTTCTCGATCACGGCTACAAGTCTCTGTGGAATCGCCGCGAGTGCCGTCAAATTTGCGAGCCTTGCGACTATGTGCCGATGGACCATAAACAGTTCACTTCGCAACTCAAGACTGCACGTCTGGAGCGTCATCGATCGAACGCATCAGTCAAGCCGAATGGAGACGTTGAGCTCGAAGAGAGGTGGTCGATGCGCACTCGAAGCGGTGTCCGCAGAAACTCATCTGTTCTGAGTGTCAGTGTTACGGCTAACTGTGCTCTCGTTTAGTATGAAACTTTTAGCTGCAATCGAAATTCTCGCAATCATCGAGCACATTGAGCACTACATCAGAGATGATTCAGCACAGATGCTCCACTACTCGACTTGCAGCTGACGACGTTTTCTATCTTGAGAACGAGGGTCCGCCGAAGAAGTCGGTTTCGGCTTTCGATATTCAGAGTATCGGATCCGAGGTGAGCTTCGAAGTGATGATGATGAAACACATTTCTCCTTCACCCAGGTCGATCTCGACTACGCTCTCATTCGTCGCAAGCCAAGTACCCTGTCGATTGCATCGTCCGTGGTCCAGTCGTCAGAGGAGCGTGTCGTACAACTCGGGCTCAAAGTCATCACTCCTGACTTCCCGTTCCGTCATGCTTCTGGAGAGTCAACCCCACCCGCCAACTCGTCTCAATATTTCCCGTTGGGTCTCGGCGATCATCACCAGAACACTCCACGTCTGTGCCTCGACTTCTCATCCGTGTCGGACACTGAGTAGTTTCGGCTCTATGACATTTCCATATATTTTCTTCATTTCGCACTTGTTTCTGTTTAACCGGTTCTCTCATACATTCCATTTGTCTTTCCTTCTGTTCTCATGTCAGTCACACCAATTGCAGGGTTTCTTTCGCACTATCTTCGGTTGTTTGATCCTATTCTACACACACGCATATCATCCATCACATTCGTACTTTTTTCCTTTTCATCTACGTACTATTACGTTGTGCACCCGCTTTATCGACATATCAACGCAGCTCGCTCTTTCTCTAACATTCCCCATTTGATTACGTAGGTCTTTTTATTAGTTTCCCCCCAAATTCAAAAATCAACATCGTGAACGGCACGTCGGCCCGAAGTCTTGTAAAGGCTGATGAAGACGGCGTGTCTTTGTCTACTGTACCATGTTATCTCTTCCGGCTTCTATCAGAAGATTCCCCTCTCAATAGTTCCCGTATCTTTTTTCTGTTCATTTTGTCCACCAATCATTACCGATACATTCTGAAAATCTGGCTGAAAATGAAGCAAGTGAGCTGTAGGTATTGCAAACTATTATCGATTCATTTCGTTTAGCTTCACGAGTGTAACTACTTTGTTCATGTCTCAGTGAGTTGCAACAGCGTGGTGCTCCACAGCGCCTTCTTGACCACCCACAGCAGCCACCTCCTCGACGAGTGGATTAGCTCCAAGCATTCCGTAGACGAGCAGCTTCGAGGTGATCGAGAGACCGACAAGAGTGGCAGAGTACAAGTTCACGTTCGCTTGCTTCTGATCGCGGGCGCTCAGTTGGATTGGCACGAGAGCGGCGAGAGTGTAGAGGGCGGTGAGCACGAGGTAGACTGGCGAGAGGGCTCCCTCGAGAGCTCCCAGCGTCAGGTGGATGGTGAGCGAGGTGGCGATGGTGATGCCGAGGAGAGTGGTACGAGCTGAAATTGCGTCGAAATTGAAAACTCCCTTATCTCTCCCGCGATTGCTCACAATTCTGATAAGAAAGCGCGATAGCACACGAGGAGGCGATGGCTGAAAGTGCAATGAATGGCTCGGCGAAGACGGTCACGTGGGAGAGAGCCACTCCGGAGAGCACTCCTTGAGCCAATCCAGTCTGGAGGAGCAGCCAGAAACCGTCAATGGCGCCGTATCCCTTGCTCAGCTGATAGTAGAGCGCCGACGGGATGATCATGGCGCTGAGGATGGCGGCTCCGACGGGCGGGATGATCAGAGTGAGGAACGGGGCCAACAGGTAGGATCCGGCCAGGGAGGACACGGAAAAGGCGGCGAGAACGATGGAGGAGAGGATCAGCGTGTCAACGAGAGGCCGCATGTTGATCGTCGCCGGTGACTGGAATTGGCTCATCCTGGTTCTGTCTTGAGCTCAGTCCACTTACCAAATCAACCAAAGTGTGGATAAGCCGAACGAAGGCGTCCTGTTGATATTGGAGGTGCTCGGGGCAGCTCTCACGTCTCGAGCTGCGTTGGGAAGACGTTCCCCGTCTCGACGACCGATTGTTCGTCGTGGACACGGAGCTGAGTGCCTGCTCGACGAGTCGCCGTCCCTCGGCGGGAAGGTTTTCGAGCTCGCGTCCGAACTTTTGCATCGTCTAAAAAGCCATAGATCTCTAATAGATTCCCACTGCAAACCCCACATTGATGGCCATATTCAATCCGACTTCGTTCGCGTCCTCATTGGCGCCGGCGTTGGCGAGAAGCGCCGGATCGGCGGATGGTCCGGTGACGGGCGGTGTCACCACTTGATCGCTTTTCGGCATGATGATTGGTTTTCGATTGGTTGGTGTTCGAGTAGGAGACGAGAATCGATAATGAGTCGGGAAATCGGAAATTGATGATTGAATCGAGCCACGTGGCAATGTCGCGTGGACATAGAACCGTAGAAAAAATATTCATTTATTTCAAAAAAAGGAAGAAAAAAGGTCATTATTATTCTTCTTCCTCTCCACTTTTCGTGTTATCCTTATCTTTCTTCTCATCCTTCTTATCCTCTTTATCCTTCTCCTTCACCCCTTCCTTCTTTATCCGAACCGAAATGCACTTCGTTGGAATCGCTTGCTTCTTGGCGCGTTCCCAGCACCTATTCACAAGTATCGAGAATTCGTCCAAGGAGCGCACTTACCGGAACGCCGACATCCGATGGTCGTGCCATTGCTTTCCGACCAACGTGTAGATGACGTAGAGAGAATCGCCGTCGGTGCTGTCCACTAGCTTCGAGATGCCGACCTGAGATTCGTATTAGAGAATTCGTGAGGAACTCTGGAAATTTCTTATTTATTCACAGTCGTCTCATTTCCCGGTCGTAAAATATCCGCGCACTCCTCGATTTTCACTCGCTTGTTGTTCGTGCATTTCACCTAAAATTATAAATAAACGGTTTATTTTTTAGAGAGAGGGAGAGATTTCCGACCTTGAAAAGAACCGCCACCTTTGAGTGATTCTTGAGAGCGATCTCTTTGCACGAAGAGAACTGAAAATGTCTGGAAAGTCGGACGGGAATCGAGGAGAGATTTCTGACGTCGAACGGGTTCGGCGACACTTTGAACTCGCTGAAGTCGGGCGGGATTCCCGGAAATTCTTTTGACAATTCCATTGTTGTTTTCTGATTGAAAATGAGAAAAAGATTCAATTTCCGGTCTTATTTGCGTGATTTTTGAAAATTATCTGTGTCAAGTTTTGCTCAAATTTGATCCATTAATGTTTGATCTCTGTTTCCCGCCAAACAATTTCTGACATACTGTTGTTTCCTCTGTTCTATTTTTCTGTGTTGAGGTTTAAATCAGAGTCATTTTCAGATCGCTTCCGTAGCATCCAGCGTGCAGTTTGCGTGGCGCCAGCTGTCAGTTTGCAATCCATCCGTCCACTTCTCTCTATCGCCTGCCGTCTCTTCGGTCCGCCCGTCTCTATCACCACCTCCTCCTTCTCGCTCGGGGCGCCCCGTTTCCATTTTTCCATTTTTCCGTCCACTCTGTCCCCCAGGCCAGCCGCTCTTATCGATAGATCAATGTTCACCTCGTTAGTTTGTGCGCTTTACTCAACATCATTGTTCACTCGGTCTCGCGCTCCAGAGGGTATAAATATCGGCGGCAGCGACCGAAGATTTGGCCCCTGCCCGGCGAGTTTGTGTCATTTGATTTCTTTTTGTTCCGATTCTCTAGTTTGAACAGCTATATTCATCTTTCGACAGAACGAATTCTCTGAAATTCGCGCCGCTGAAATTGGCATAGTTATTAGCGCGGGGTGTTAGTGGAAAACAAACGAGAGATTTTTCTATTTCTCTTTTTCGCAGCTCACAATTTTTCCCACATTCATTTTCTCTCAGTTTCTCAAGCTCCTTTCAAACATTTTTCCCCAACAAATACATATTTTTCATCTCCAGGAAATGTCCTCCTTGTCGCGCACGTTGCTCCTGAGCCGTTCGACCGCCCAGCAGTTCGTCACTGCCACCTCATCGTTGTCGACGAAACCGCGGGCGCACATCGAAGGACACGTGCCGACGCCGCTTCAGCAGCTCTCCGAGCAGGAGAACTCGATTGTGGAGACTGGTGAGCTCATCCGGTTCATTGTCGGCAACAATTGGATTTCTTTCAGTCCGCCGCTTCGCCGTCAATGTTATCAAGCCACTGGTCCGCGAGATGGACGACAAGTCGCAAATGCACCAGTCGGTTATCACGGGAACTTTTGAGAACGGACTTATGGGAATCGAGATTCCGGAGAAGTACGGCGGCCCCGGATCGAGCTTCTTCGACGCTGTCCTGGTGATTGAGGAACTCGCAAAGGTCGATCCATCGGTGTCGGTGTTTGTCGACGTGCAGAACACACTCGTCGCTCCACTCATCATCCAGTTGGGAACTGAGGAGCAGAAGCAGAAGTACTTGCCGAAGATCGTCACAGAGGCTATTGGATCGTTCGGACTTTCGGAGACCGGGTCAGGATCCGACGCTTTCGCACTGAAGACTGTTGCCAAGAAAGACGGCGACGACTTCTTGATCACCGGATCGAAGATGTGGATCACGAACGCCGGACACGCGCAGTTCTTCTTGGTCTTCGCAAATGCCGAGCCGGCAAAGGGATACAAGGGAATCACGTGCTTCCTGGTGGACCGCAACCAGGAGGGAGTTTCTGTCGGAAAGAAGGTAAACACGAGGCTAGATTGTAGTCCGTGAGATGAACTATTGATTTCCAGGAGGACAAGCTCGGAATTCGTGCCTCGTCTACCTGCTCGATTCACTTTGACAACGTTCGTGTCCACAAGTCGGCCATCCTTGGAGAGTATGGAAAAGGATACAAGTACGCCATCGAGTGCCTCAACGCGGGACGCATCGGAATCGGAGCGCAGATGCTCGGATTGGCCCAGGGATGCTTCGATCAGACGATTCCGTACCTTCAGCAGAGAGAGCAGTTCGGACAGAGACTCATCGACTTTCAGGTGAGACAGATGATGTACTTCTCGTTATCAACCCGTGCCACATTTTGAGGCGGATTAATAATCAAATTTGGTTATCAGTGGTGTTTTTCTGACCTTATGTGTACTGATAAGGGTTCCTAGAGATCATGTTATCATTTTTAAGGGAATGCAACATCAAATCTCTCAAGTGCGAATGGAGATCGAGGCCGCCCGTCTGCTCGTCTACAACGCCGCCCGCATGAAGGAGAACAACCTTCCATTCGTCCGTGAAGCAGCCATGGCCAAGTTGTTCGCTTCTCAGGTACTTTCTGATCTCTGAATCATCCCTTACACATCTTTTCCAGGTTGCCACCTCGGCCACGTCAAAGTGTGTGGAATGGCTCGGCGGCGTTGGATTCACGAAGGAGTTCCCAGTTGAGAAGTTCTACCGTGACTCGAAGATTGGAACGATTTACGAAGGAACCTCGAACATCCAGCTGAACACCATCGCCAAACTTGTCGACATCGAGTACAAGCAGAAAGCTTAAATCACTGACATCATCAACTTCCTCTTTCCTGTGCTATTCATTTCTCTATAGATTTCTATGTGATCTACGGTTGCAAAAACAAACATATTTATTTGCTCTCTATTCCTTTTTCTTGTAATTCTTGACAAAGTCCATGCACGCCGCCTTGTACTCTACCGGCTTTGCACGGAGATGAGCCACATGATCAGAGTCGCCGAAGTTGATCGCCTTTACAGGCTGTCCGCGCTCCTTCTGCAACTCGATGAACTCCTCGACGTGGATGGCCGGAGCGATCGGATCGGCAGTCGAGTAGAGGACGTGTGGAGTGTTTGGAAGTTTGATTTTGTTGGTGAGGAAGTAGAAGCAGAAGGCGTAGGAACGAAGCGATGGGAATGCGGCGAGGATCGGAGACAGCTGAAAGTAGGTGTTTTTTTTTCAAAAATAGCCGTGTCTAACCAAAAAATTGTACGCATCGTTGAGGACCTTGACGACGGCCTCCACCTTCTTATCGCCGACACCGCCATCTGGAGCTCTCGACAGAGCCATCGCGAACGCGTTCTGCCAGCTGTACGGGCGGCACGGAGCGCTGTCGAAGAGGACGCCGTGGATGCGTTGCTCGAATTTGGCGGCGCCCGCGAACTTCCACAAGGAGATCATTCCGCGCACGCCGTTCATCGAGAACGAGTGGATCAGGATCGGACTGGAATGAGGAACGAGGGGGAAAACGGAAGAAGAGACGCTCACTTGTCGGGATATTTCTGGAAGACCGGATCGATGTCGGCTCCGGTTTTGGAGTTGGGAACGAGGAAGTTGAACTTTTGCGGAAGACACAAGGCGACGTTGTAGCTGAAGGGACAACGTTCACAGTGGAGCACGCTTACAACTCACCCGGCTTCGGTGTAGATCTTGACGTACTTGTCGATGTGCTTCGACGATGCGCCCGCCCATCCGAGCATCAGAATCACTGGCTGTTGGGTGGAAGAGGAGGCGGAGGATGCTTCGGAGAGATGGTACTTCAATTGAGAGCTCTGGCTCTGGCTCTGGCTCACGCTCAGAGCTCTACTAGGTGAGAAGTTGGTGAGAACGAGACGACGGATTGGGGAGAACATGGTGGGACGGCTGGCTGGAAATCGAACAAGAGCTCGAGACAGGCGGTATGAATAGAATTGAATTTTAATCGATAAGGGAATATGAGCAGAGAAGCACCACGTGGCGGCCGCCTTTTATACGTTTTCGTCACCACTGGCGGCCGGCTGGTGTGTGATGTGTGATCAGGGATGTTGTGAGTGTAGTCTCGAATTGTAAGCAGCAGTGTGATCATTGATCTCTCGTGACCTTTCGCCTCGAGGGAAATTAATGAGAACGTGGGAGATTGAACGAGGAGGGAACGGCTAGAAAATTTTTTTTTTTTTGCATTTGATTCCGAGCCAAAACGTAAAAATTCCATGTTCGCCCTGTGTTTCCGTGCGAAAGAGCTGAATTAGTTAATGAAAATATAAAAAGAAGCAATTTGCATATTTTTTATTATCATTGTTATCAGTGAACTTTTGAACAAGTGCATTGAAATCAAATTTTAAAAAAAGTTCGGATTCTGGAAAACAGAATACGGAGAGTAGAATGTAGAATGGCTGAAACGGCTGAAAATGGAAATTTTTCGGAAAAACGTTTTTTTTGGAAAAATTGGATTTTTAGGAATTCGGAAAACGACAAAAATCCTCTGTTTCGGGGAAAATCCTCTGTTTTCGGTTTTCGGGGAAGTTGAATCCCGTCCAAAATCCGAGCATAAATGAAATAGCGTGCGAGAAATGAGACGCAGACACCAATTTTGCAGTGGAGCGCGCTTGCATGGACTTTGCGCATCCTGTGCTTTCATGGAGCTCCCTTATGGACGTAAGAATCGACAAAAATAGCTTTTTTCTGTTTTTTTTTTCAAATTTTTGCGCCAAAGCTTTGGAAAAAAAAAGATTTTTTAAAAACTATTTGTTTTCAAAAAATCAATAATTATTAATTCTTTATTATTAAAATCTTTCTCCTTCTCCAATCTCACAATTGCTATTCCTTTTTCACATAATTCCCCACTTCGGCGAGACTTTTCCATCGCATTCTCTCCACCGACTCGTACTTTTCACTCAAATATCGATCGATTTCCGTCTTCGTCGACATCAATTTCGTTTCGAAGTCCCACTTGCCCGCTCCACACTCCTCGGGTTTCGGCGATTTGACGAATGGTGTCCTCCATGAGAATCTTCCAAGGAATCTGAAAATTGGGGGAAGGTTGGAAGTGCGCTCTAATGACAATCTCACATGTTGGAGAGTATTCCTTGAGAGTACTCGGTTTTCGTGGATTCCGCTAGTCCGCGCAGCATAAAATCCCTTTCCTGGCTCCATTTCGAGTCTGTCAACCAAATGTCTCGAACCCAGGCGGTCCCCTGAAAAGATTCCAATAGGGCGCACTTGCATTACGACCGCATACCTTTTTCAATATTCTCATCCTTTCAAACTCGTGATTCTCTCCAATAACCGAGCGTACACAAGCCTCGAAGATGTAGAGCGCTTGTCGGTTGTCGGGCGACGTGTCCAAAATCTTTCCACAACTTCCCACTTCGTCGCCGAATTGCGGGTAGAACGTCTTCTGGAGGAGCATCTGGAATTGGAAGTTGAGAGGGTGAAATAGGGAATTTCTTTAGTTATCAATGATTATCTCCAAAACTAGAAGAGATTCCAAAAAGTTATCAACTACAAAAATGATCTACAGAAAATTTCCAACAACTTTGCAGTGGATGCAATTTCTCGAAAATTAGGGTTTCGTAGAGAAAAATGCGTTCAAAAATCAGCTTATTTTTGTTAAAAACTCACATGAAGAGCCGCATTGTCATCACGGAACGTGGGGATTTTTCCTTCGAATTCTGCCAATTTCATGAGAAAATCTCTGGACCAGAAGGTGTTTTTCACAATGTACGAGCCTGAAATTTTATGAAAATCAGAAATTCGGCACGTTTAAGGTAGAGCGCACTTACCCGTGGCGATTTCCCAGCTCATAAATTTGTCGTACATGGTCAAATCGTACTCGTTGACGATGTAGTCCTCGAGGCGGCTGGAATGTATTGATTTTTTTTTGAAAATTAAATTTTTTTTTTTCGAAATTTCGAAATTTTTGGAAAAAATTTGAATTTCAAGCTCGAGCTTCAGAATGCTACGAACATGTTGTATATATATTTAGTTTGAGCACATTTTCTATTTTTTTTGTATTTGGAGCATTTTTCAACTAACACTTTCGGATTGACGACTGCCGCATCGACGTCGAGAAGGAAAACCCAGTCGCTTTCGCGGAGCAACTGAGCAACAATGCAGTGGCGACGGAACATGAACTGGAAGGGGTAGATCAAAATCAATAAATCGATAATCACTCACAGTTTCCTGTTGGCAAAGGTGTCTGTACTCGGAGTCGTCGATGATTTCCAATCGATACTTCTGGAGCTCTGCGTAGCATCTCACAGAGCTCAGAGCCGTTTTGTACTCCTTCTCGGCTGCTGATAAATCGGCCACTATCACTAGAATAGTGATATCGAGTTTTTGAGAGGAATGACTGCGGGAGACGGCGAATTGGTCGGTGCCTTCGGAGGGCGGCTGAAGAGAGAAATAGTCTCATATGAGAGCAGGTTATCCGGAATTTTCTTCCGGAAAGAAATTTCACCGCCTAATAAAACTTTTTGAACTTTATTTTTTCAAGCGACGAAAAATAGCGTGCAAACAATAAGACACGGCGAACCACGATCGACGTCTTAGAGGAAAATCTAGGCCATATTTGCGTTTTGAAACTCCGCCTCCGGACACCGTTTCCTAGTCCCCGAGGGTTTTTCGCATTTTTCTCGAAAAACTTCTTTAAAGTTGCAAATTTTTTTTATACAAAACCATCAAAATTAATTTTCGAACGGTTTTAAAAAAAATTCATGTCCTAAATTTAGGTCCTTTGGCCGGAAAATACGGGGAAGAGGGCGTTCAAAATGCGTTTTTGGGAGGACTCCGCCAATCGGACCTGCGTGCGGCGGAGTTGCAAAATTTCACGCGGCGGTTGCGAAAGGGGCGTGGCCCACGTTTCAGGATTGCTGATAGGTGGCCGAACCCGAAAAAATGTTGCAAAAATTTACTACTAGACGTCGATCGTGGTTCGCCGTGTAAGAGACGCAGACACCAATGGAGCGGTGGAGCGCGTTTGCATTGGTTGCGCGCTTAATTTTTCGACTTTCTGATTTGCAAATTAAACGAAATTCTGTTTTCATTTTCCCGAAACTGAGCATTTATTCTTTTTTCGCAAGGTCAGAATTCCAAATTTTGTATTTTTTTTCCCGAAAAATTAATTAATGAATTAATTATAATTTACAAAATTAATAATTTTTCAGAAATTTGGGATTTTTTGATATATTTTTTATGAAAATTCTCGATTTTGAATTGATTATTTAAAAATTGAAATTAACAAATTTACGAGCCAATAAAATTTTTTAAAAACTGATTTTTCGAAAAAAATTTTCAAAAATTTTTTAATGTAAATTTTCTGGAATCCAAAATTTCGAGTTTTTAAATATATTTAGCTCAGAAAAATTTCTAAAAATTGAAAACTACATTTTTACAAGCAAAATTTTATTGGCTCGTACTTAAATTTGTTAAAATCAATTTTTAAAAAATCATCCTAGGAGCTGTCGATATGATAACGAACCTCCTGAATCCTCTCGACCACTTGCATTTGTTGCCATAGCATTATCACGAATAGGAGAATGACGATGAGCAGCGCGATGACGCAAGCCGGCTTTCGAGAATTCCAGTTTTTCAAAATTCTTCGTGACGTCATCATTTTTGTATTCTAATTAAGTAGTCGAACAAATCAAACATATAATAAAAATATAGGCTCCAGAATGTGATCTTTAAACGAAAATGCAAAGATATATAGAGAATAGGGAAGCGAGACGAACTTCTGATCCGCCCGCGTTTCCCCGTTTTCCCATCAGATCCTCCATCAGATTATTTAGCGAAGGAGGGTTTTGGGTGGGTGAACGTGTTTTTGAATGGGGGTGGATAAAAATAAATGTATTTATTCGTTTGGTGAAAAAGGAGGAAGAGGAAGAAATACGCGTAGATTGAACGGAATCGGGTGTCGCTGGAACATCAGAACACGTTTAGACATGGAATAGAGTTCCAATTGATGGTCGAATCGTCAAAACGTTCCGCAAATGAATACTGGAGCTATTTACCGAAAAAACTCTATTTTAACGGCATGCCGTTAATTTAATTTAATTTAACGGCGTTAAATTGTTCAACCTCATCTTCTAAAGTGCCGTCTACTATTTTTTGGACGGTTTTCTTCGGTGTCACTGGGAATTTTTCCCGGGAAATTAGTAAATCTCAGAGGTAACCTGCAAAATGTGACAATTTTTTATTTTTTTTAATGAGAAACGACAGTATGGGGGCACCGTTAAAATAGAGTTTTTACGGTAAATAAATAGTGAGGATTTTTGTTATTATTGAAAGTTGTATATTTAATACCACCGATTTTCTACTCATCTCTTGAAATTTCCTGGTTACATGTTATTGGCTATATTGAACATTATATATTTGTTGGAGAAGTGTATCGAATTTTCGAAAATCAGCCTTTAGCTAGCCACGAGCTCGCCGAAGTCTCAAGTTCGGGTTCATGAATTCAGCTGAACGTTCAGCTGAATTTCTTTAACTTTTCCACTTTTACAAATTCCAAGCTTATAACGATTAATATAGCGAACTTACAGTTTACCATACTAGAAATGCGCTCTCCGATTTTCAAATTCCTCGGTCATAAAAATTCTGCCTCTTCTTCCTCGCCACGGCATCCCTTCTTCTGCCGGTTTATTGTGTTTTGGTGTTATCCCAGTTTGGCGGGCATCTGGTCGCTGCCTGTCCAATGTTCTAGATCTTTTTCTTCTTGGGACGGTTTCCAGCCACTCCTCTTATTTTTAGGCATTGTTTCTTTCTTCTTTTTCACAAATCGTCCGTGATTCCATCGAAATATCTTGTTTTCTTTTCTGGAACGTTGCCAAAAAACACCTACCTCATGGGATCCATCGAAAACTAAACTAGACACACTGAATCACATTGAGCGAGCGATGCGTCATTTCCTGATTTAATCTTCGTTTCGCATCTCGAATCGGTCTGGAAGCATCAGGTGGGTGGGGGGAATAGAGAAAGAAATTGGAAAGATGGAAATCGGAGAGAAGTGCAGGGGCAAAGAAACGGCAGGATTAATTGATGGTTTGAACAGGGAACTAATTTTCGACTTTTCAAATAAATATGCTTTGGGATGGGTCAAAATGATTATTTATGTGAATTTTTTAAAATTACAGATCAAATGGAAACATTTTGGTATTCAGATCGAAGCATGTTTAAAAATGTATAATTTAGACAGTGCTGTGTCCGAAGGTCTTCACAAACGCGGCCTCTGTTCGTTCCATGCTGTCGGTGGCGGTGTAGGCGAGAAGAAGAGTGTGCGGGTGCCACGCGACGGAGAACGTCTCGCCGTTGTGCTTGATTTCGTGGCATCTGCGAAAAACATCTCTTCGATGAAAAATCGATAATCAATAAGTACCTGCTCCCGTCGGGGACGTAGGCGATATCGATTGAATGATCCTCGGAGCCCGACGCGAGGAGTTGGCCGTTACAAGAGAACGAGACCGCCCGAATTCCGTAGTCGTGTCTCGGAATAACTCGCTCGCAAATCAGATCCTCCAGATCCCAAAGTGAGCAAGAGGCGTCTGATGCTCCGACGGCGAGTCTCCGTCCGTCTCTAGACACGGAGAGCGCCAGACAGTCAACTTGGTGGGAGTGTGCTTGGATAGTGGTCACTGGTTCCAGGGCACCGCCTGTAAATCTGAAAGGATGGTGGACTTGGAATATGGAGAATTCGTCAAGAACCGACTTCAAAATCTCGACTTTTCCTCCCGATTCTGCGACGAAGACATGATTGGAGAGGGGGTGGAATGCCACTTCATGGGAGAACGTCTTCATGTCGTGCGTCTGGAAATTTAACTTTAGGCTCATTAAAATGCAAGTAGACGTCTTACATTAACCACTTGATAATTCCTCACATCCACCGTGTTCACCCGATTGTCCTTGTCGAGGAAGATGAAGTACTGATCGCACGGCGACCACGAAATGAAGAAGTTGCCCACTGGAAAAAATCGCTTTGAAACCAGACCAAGGAACAGCAAGCACCTTTGTTCGAAATCCGATGCGTCGGTTTGCTCTGTCGAATGTCCCACACACAAATGTTGCGATCGGCCGAGGCGGAGGCGAACATGTTCGGTTGTTGCTCACTGCATGCTACCTGCAAATTTGCGGAATTCCGGGAATGGTTCTCTACGCTCGAAAGAGACCTGTTCCACAGAAGACGCGTGACTGGAGCCGACCCACGAGAAGCGGAGACGTCCCCCGTCGACGTTTGCCACACTGACTTTTTTGTCGAAGGCGCCGCACACGAGTTTCGTGCCGTCGCAGTTGAACGCGACTGATTGACATTGTTGGACCTGGAACGTTTGAGGAGTTTTATGGAAAAAGAACAAATACCAATAATCTGATTTTTGAATTTTTTTGAAAATTCCGTATGTATTTCGTTCAACTTTTTTAAAAATTGCAGCGAAATTGAAATCCGCGAACCGGGAAAATCACCTAATTTATCGATTTTTCCAATTTTCGAAGCACGGAAAATTAGAAAAACTGGGAATCGCCTTGTAGATCAAAAACAATACCGCCATTTTTTCCCAGTTCACAAAATTCCCGGCTCTCTGCAGTTTTCTTTTTTTTTCAACCGACAAACCTTCATATCAGTGGTTCTGACTCTTTTATACTTATCAAAATAAGCGGTGGCGTCTGATTGTGTCAGAAGGCGTGCACAGTGGCGTTGCCGTGATGTGGCCGTCATCTGAAGGTGTTCTTTGGAATTGTTGAAAAATAAATAGGGAACATGAGAAATATTAATCAGGAACGACAAAATCCAATTTTTTCGAACACTAGTGGAAAAAAAAAACTTTTTGAAAACCGCATTTATTTCATGTTTAGAAACCCGTTTTTAAAAAAGTGATAAAAATCATTGTGACGCTTTAGTTAGTGCTCGGGAGAGGTGCATTTCAGAGTCAGTGGATGGCGCGGGGAGTTTGTTGTAGGCGATCGATCCGAACTTTATCAAATTGTTCGCTTCTTCTGGAAAAAAAACCATTTTAAAATTTTGAAGCTCGTAATTGAAAGTTATTGATTTTCTACAAGGAAAAAAAGCTCTTCAGGTGTATTTATTTGGAAAATAGCGAATTTTCCATGACAAACCTGGACAAGTGTCGACAAACTCGGGGAGGAGGGACATTGCGTGTTGAGCGACTACCGTGTTCGAGGAGCATAGTGCCAGACGGTAGGCGTCAAGGAGCATGTCACGAGGCTGAAAAACACGTATTCATACATTAAAAAATCAATAAAATCTCACATTCTGTGGGCAGCTAAGGATGGCGAGAGTGCTGGCGTAGGCCGATTTGCGGATCGTCGAATTTTTGTGGCTGAGCAGTTGCGAGACGAACCTTGCCGCTTTGCTGCACTTTTCCGGGCAGTGGTTTTCAATTTTGCGGAGCACATCGATGAGATCCCGGTCGCCGAGACCTTGAACGTACTCTACTTCACTGATTATTTTGGCCAGCGGGTCGCTGAAGCTGAAAGACGCCCATTTTAGTGGGTTTTTGGAAAGAATTGCTAGAAAACATTTATAAGGAAACTCTCAAAATAGTTGGCAGACTTTAAAAAGTCTTGACGTTTCAAAAACGGGCTAAGAACTTGGTTTTTTCTTGAAAATTGAAAATTTTGAAGAACTCACTTTGGCGGCGGCAAATCGGCAGGTACAAACCGCGGCTGGCTTCCAGATCGTACTAATCGCTCATCGACATCACCCATTACTAGCGTTTTCGGCTGGAAATAGAAATTTTAGCTGAAATTCTTGAAATTCCTCTTAAAATTCAAAATCTCTACATTACACTACGGTCTGGGGAAGCGTGCATTTGCGCGTCGCCGTGTGCGCACACATCGCTCAGAAACAGCGCGGATTCGAATTCCACGCGTGATTTACCCGTTTTTCACGGAATTTGCTCTTTTCCAACTGAAACTTGCTCATTTTCTGGTTCTACAATGGAGGAAGAGCCGCCGATGAGTCTTGTGGAGGACCACTTTGATGATATGTCCATCGAAGACCGCCCGTTGGACGACGGATCGTTCTGTAAGTTGCTTGGATTTCCGTCGTTTTTCAAGGAAAAACTAGTGAATGTTTGCAGACAACGAAGAGGAATTTGAAGAGGAAGAGGCGCAGCCAACGTCTGAGAACTTCATGGCTGGAAATCGATACCGGCCGAGTCATCACACGCCGGGACATTTGCCGACGATACGAGAAGAGAAGAACGACGACAGTCGGTCACATAATGGTTTCAAAACAAAAAAAAATTCTGAAGAAATTAATAAAAACGAAATGTTTCAGGTTCCCGAGCCGCTTCTCGGCCGTCCTCTTCGAATATAAAGAATCTGAGTGATAATTCGCACGATATTTCCAACCAATTTCAGTTTGGCAATGGAAGTAGGCGATTTAAACTGTTTTTTATCAATTTATCGATTTTTTTTTTCAGTAAATGCCATTGAAAAGTTCACTGAGAACTTTTATTCGAAGCAGAATGAGGCGGAACGCTTGTTTCCCGAGCATGAGCTGCTCCAACCGAATTTCGCGTCGCCGCTCGACAAGCAAAATTCGTGGGAGCCGTCCGTGTGCCATTATGAGAAGCAGCCGACGCCCGAAGTCATCACAGACTCGCCGAAGATGATTTTTGGGAATTTGAGCAGGAATGCTGGTCCGACAGGTGGTCAGGAACGGGTTAATGATGAGAATGAGCCGGTGAGTGGGAGTGAATTGGAAATTTGATTTTTAATTTTTTTAAAAATTTTCTAGACAAGCCTACGAGTATCACCGGAACGCGGCGGGTTCACCACTTCGCCTCTCAATTCAACACGATTTTTGGAGACGAAAACAAGCACTCCGAAGCGACGTAATCGATTTGAAAACCGAGTTTCCGATGAAAAATTCAAAAAATTTGCAGCCGGCGCCTCGAATCGTCTCGGTCAGCGACAACCGCCCGTTCTCGAGCTCTCGACGATCTACGCGTTGAGCCCACAAAGATCCGGCGGAGCAGCAAGTAAGCCCCAACCCGCCGTGGTTTTCGCTTCAAGACCCATTTGTTTCTAGACACGTCGCGCCTTTTCTCTGCCCGTCCGACGCCTTCCATGTCGAACACAACTAGCCAGATGGCGTCGGAGACGATGATGTCGAATCGAACGATCAGCGAGTCGATGGTTCGGAAGGTTATCAGTGGATCCAATATCGATACGGATCTGTTCTCGGCCCTCGAGATGGCCAGGAAGAAGAGGGAACGGGCGCCGACGCGACCCGATTTTCGAGTGTTAGTATTAGCTAAATTGGCGATCGCTGGTCTCGCCACGAAGAAAACAAATTACTGTAGAATTTTTAAAATTATTTTCAACCAATTTACCGGTTTTTGCACGTTCTCACATTTTCCGGAAGGCAATCGGTGAAAAGTGTGCAAAGAACGATGATGAATTGTTTAAAAAGCAAATATTTAAAATGCTACAGAATCGACGAATCTAGGGGCAGCTTGAATTTTTGTGTCAAAAATCGATTTCTCTTATTTTTCAGAAAATCGAGCCAAAATCGAAGTCAATACAAACTGCCGCCACCTCTACCATCTTCGTCGATTTCCGAAGATCCTCTACCCGCGCCCACGTCTTCTGTTCTTCCGACGTCCTCCACTTCTTCAACTCTGACGTCTTCCCGTCTTCAGAAGCCCTCAGAAGTGTCGTCGTCTCGGAACATGAGCTCTGGACTCGACGTCACCAACTCGAACACGACCAACATCACGAACAACACGACGAGAATGACGACGGCGAAGTCGATGGTGAGCCAATTCCTTCTGAATACACAAGACACACGTTCGTTTTCAGCTCTCTTCCCGGGAAGACTTGTCCAGGATGTCTTCGAAGTATTCGCGTGGACCATCCTCTGCCTACTCCTCCACCTCGATCAATACCGTTATTCCGAACGGTTCGACATCGGCGTTGATGAGAGACGGTCGTGATTCGGTGAACTCGATGCGCACCATCTCCCGCGCCTCCACGATTGTGACAGTGACTGGTGCTCCTGGATCCACATCGGCTGCTCTTCGCCCGCTGCAAATTGCCGCTCGCCGGATGGCTTTTGGTGTCGTACCGGTTACGGAGACGTTGACGATGGAACTGGAGATTGAGAATGTTTCCGATAGGAGATGTCAAGTGCAGTCGAAGATTGACAGCAAGACAAACTTCTATCAGATTCTCGACAATAAAATGACACTCATCGAGCCGGGGAAATCGACGAAATTGCGGGTGGCGTTCACGCCGACGTCCATCGGGAGATATCAAGTCTTGTTAGTCGTCGAGGTTCCAGCCCAGAATTATCAACAAAAGGTGAGAAATTAGCTGGAGTCTTTTGCACAATTCATTGTTCAGATCCCAATCTGGGGAGTCGGTGGAGCGGCCGCCATCCGTCCACTCACGACGCCGTCCGATCTCGTCGCCACCGCCAATCAGTCGGAGTTTGCGATGTACGTCGCGAACTTGTCGCGGATCTCGTTCAAACTCGCCAACACTGGTGCACGCGAGGGATTCGCTCTTCTGACGATCTTTGACAGCGCGATGCGTCCTCTTGCGTCACACACCTCCACCTGCTTCCCGTCCAGTGGAATTGTTCTCCGACGCAATCACGAGAAACGAATCGACGTTCGCGTCGACACGTCGGCACTTTTAGAAGACGACGATGCTCTTCGTCGGACGTCATCGGCGATGTCGAGTGTGTCGACGGCGACCGCGAGACGACGTGCCGCTTCTGGAGCGGATCTCGTGATTCAGATTGCGTGGGGAGATGAGGTGTTGCGACACAGATTGAAAATGTGAGTGTTCACCTGAAATTCATCATTATCTATTTGATGCTCTTAGGCTGGAAAAGCAAACGGGACGGCATCAGGACGTGGATGGTCACGATTTCACGTCGGAACGGTTCACCGACGAGGAGCCGAATCGCCCGATTCCACAAGGCTTCCCCAACATTGTTGCGGAGGACTTCAATCTGTTCGCCTCCTCCTATCGCACCATACACATCTTTGTCC
The DNA here is from genome assembly GCA_963932285.1 of Caenorhabditis macrosperma. Classification (NCBI taxonomy): domain Eukaryota; kingdom Metazoa; phylum Nematoda; class Chromadorea; order Rhabditida; family Rhabditidae; genus Caenorhabditis; species Caenorhabditis macrosperma. Next base: position 13,983,539 of record OZ010622.1, read on the forward strand.
ACTCGTCCGTCGTGTCTTTCCGCCGAGCCGCTTCCTCTGCGATGTCCTCTGATCAAACGGAAAGCACCATTCTCGAAACGACGGCATTCCGGAATCAGACGTTCGTCAACGATGTCACAATATTGCCAAGAAACATCAGGAAATGAGTATTATTTTTTGTAAATGTCCATTTAACTGGTTTTAGTCTCATTGTTTAACGCTTTTCTTTCTATATATATATATATATATATATATATTATATATTTCAAAAATCTTGGAGCCTCCATTTTTCATGTGAACTCATGAGCTTGCTGGTCTCGCCGTGAATAAAAGGGGTCACCCGTTCAAACGGCTCTCTATTCATGACGAGACCAACAAGCTCTTCAGTTCACGTGAAAAATGGAGGTTCCAAGATTTTTGAAATGTATAATATTTATAACTAAATATTGACTCTCTAGTTGTCTTCCTTTTTTTCTCGTCCTATAAAGTCGACTGATTCTATTTATTAATTTCTCTTTTTCTTTGTAAATAATTTATTCTCGATTGTTTCAATATTTACAAATTACTTGGCGGCAGCGGTGCTTGCCGTCTTCTCCTGTCCCTCCTTCGTTCCCTGTTGCTCTTTTCGAATGCCTTCCTTGTTGTCCTCCGCCTCCTCTTCCATTTGTTCCGCCTCCTCCTCCTCTTCCTCATCGGGCATCATGCACAGACGATGACGTTTTCGCAGATAGAATTGCCACTGAAGGACGACTTGATCCTCGACGAATTTCGCGCTGGGTCCTGAAGTTTTGATAGCTCAATTTGTATTTCGAAAAAAATCAATTTTACCGTAAGCCATGGAATCCCGAAACTGCTGACTTTGCAGCGCTTCGAGCATGTGCAGGCATTGTGGGAATTTCAGACATCTGAATGAGTTCAAAAGTGTCAAATTTGTGGAATAGGATACCTGGAGTATTGTGGATCCTTCCAGTAGAGCAGGTACTTGAGATAGTTGACGAAGTACTCCTCTTTGAAGTAGCCACGTTGTGCCAGAACTGTATTTAAGAAGAGATGGTTTTTGGGATTGAAAAAAAATTAATAAATGCAATTTTTGATCTACCGATTCTGTATGACTTACCGCGCCGTCGTCATTCGCGCGAAAAATGGCAATTTTTTTGAATTGAAATTGAATTTTTTTTTGTGATTTCTTTTTTTTTTCCCGAATTATACTTATTTTAAAATGTTGAATTCTTTTGTCATGTGCGCGAAACATTGGACCGGAAAACAAAAAAATTGATTTTTAAAAAAAGTGTTCAGTCAATTGCGCGAAAAAAAAATTTAATTTTTAAATTTTAAAATTCTCATTTAATTTAGTTTTTTTTAATGTCTCGGAACAATTTGACTGTTACATATTAAACTTTTTTTTCTCGAATTTTCCAATGTTCTTTTCCACATTTTAATTTTAACAAAAATTTCAGACTAAGTTAATTTCCAAATTCTAATGCATCCAATCATTTTTTTTCTCTCCTTTTCTCATTAAATAAGAAAAGAATCACTCACAATTCAAATAATTCGGATTGGCGAGGGCTTGCACAAACTCGCACTCGACCTCGAATCGTCGTTTTTCCGACTCCTCTAATGGGTCCATCTGTGAGGAAAATCATTTTAAATTCAAAAAAAAAAATGAAAATTGGTACAGGTAAGGTAAATTTGGCTGTGAACCAACCACTAGAATAAAAAATAAGAACAAATAATTTTAATGTAATAAAACCGTATCATTAACTCATAACTCGTAACATTCAAAAATTTTCCAAATATTATTTGGAAATTTTTTGGAGAAATAAAACCGGTTTGAAGGCGAGAAAAAGTGAAAATAAATGTACTTAAAGCTCAAAAGTGTGTAATATTAAAAACCAACATCGGACAGTAAAAATAATATAAAAACAGATCATATCTCTGGTTCCGGAGTCATTTCCGGAGTGTTGTCCTCCAGAATTTGCTCCGCAATGCTCTGTAGAGATTTTGCACTCGTCGACGGTTCGTACTCGCCGTCAGAGTCAATGACCAGGAAACTGGAGTCACAGGGCCGTTTTGCGATTTCGTCGACTGTCTGGAAATTAGGGGAATACTTAGGAGAAATGGAAGAGAGCAAACGAACATCATCGATTCGTCGTTTCTGGCGAATTTTATCAGCGATCGATGCTTCCAAGTTCTCGAGAATTGCGTTGGTGTCGATTTTGATGCCGTCCTGAAAAGAGAAGGGTAGTTAATTTTTTATTTATTTCGGAAGAGCATTTTGAATTTTGAATATTTACAGGTTCAACTGCAACGCTCCTCTTATTTTCATTTTTAAAAGATCCAATTTCGCCCAAACTAACCGTCAACAGCACACAAATCGACGACGGTGTCACATTGATCGTTTCGCCGACCGACTGGGGTCTCTGAATGGTTCCATCGATGAGGCCGTCCTCTTCGACAGCACGCGCTTCGACGTCGAGCTCATGACGGAGACGGTCGCGTTCGTGATCGGCGGTCTCTCGCGCGAACTGAAGGCGCATCGGCTCGAGGAGGATGGTGCGCATTCTTGCCTGGACAATCGCCAGTTGGTTCGGATGGAAAATCGGGAGAAACACTCACATAAAACTGACAATACTCTTGTCCGTTGGTGATCTCGTCGGACAGTCGAATGTTCATTTTTCGGTGCTCCGTGAGCTTTTCTCGGTCGCGATTTGTGAAATCGAGTTGTTTCTCCAGAGAGACGTCGACAGGGTAGAAGTGCTCGGCGGCGAGACGATTCAGTCCCTCTCGCGCCTTTTTGAGCATGCTCAGCATGTCGAAAGAGGCGGCCGATGGGGGGAGGGTGGTTTTGACTGGTCGCGACGTGGAGCCGTCCGATTCGAGACACCATTCGGCCACTTGTGAGGCTTTTTTGTGGAGCATCTGAGAGATGAATCTAGAATTTCAATTCTAAAGAGCCACCCACCATCTCTGTGTAATCCACTGCATTTCGAAAAGCCTGATGTCGATGATGAGACCAGAATCGTTTGCTCCACTTTATCATGTCGTGTTTGCGAATGCTGACACTCAGCGCTTCGACCAGTCGCATGATCTTCTCGTCTTCGGGACAGTCGGGTTCGAAGACCGGAAGGACGCTGGTCTCGACCGAGATTCCGACGGGGCGCACGCGACAACCCACTTGGTCGACGTTTCGGCGGTGTTGGCGGGCTTCGTAGTAGCGGGAGAGCGTCTTGCTTCGCTCTATCATGTAGCGGATGTCGCTGGAATTTTGGATATTCGTTTTTGCCGGAGCTGATTTTATTGAATTTTTCTCGAATTGCTTCTACAAGTTTTGCTTTTCAAATTCAGAATGAAAACAGCAAAGTACCAGCGTGAATTAGCGCTTTTGAGAATGAATGTTGAAGATCAGCAAAATTTCGAAAACTCACACTTCCGTGATCCTCAACGTCGAGAGAATATTGCTCGACTTTAGCTCCAAATCAATGTCGGCCCCTTTTCTGTGCTTTCTGAGAATGTCATCGACATGCTCTTTGATCTTATCAAAGTTTTCAAGATTTTTGATAGTTCGAAGACGCGCGGCGATCGGTCTCTCGACTTCGTTGATTCGATGGAAGAACTCCTCCGGCGTCTCGTTCACGTTTGGCATTTCTTGAGCGAGTTTTTGGTACGTCTAGAAGAAAAAATTGTTTAAATTTACAGAGCGAATTTTCAGGCGTACCTCAACCATCAACTCATTCGGAATTTTGGCCGACTCGATCTCGTCCTCCAGCTCCAGCTCCTCTTCGTCTGGGTCGCGACGTCCCGACTTCATCGCTTCGACGGCGTTGCAGAAACCGGCAACCAACTAGAGAAGCGAATTAATTGATTTTTCAAAAGGAATTCAAAACTCACTCTCAACTTGGCGGCGATGAGTTGAACATATCTGCGTCTCAACTGTCGCGGCGTCTTTTTCGGGAGCAACAATTGGCATTTCGCCCAATTTCCCTTTCCGAACACTTTCACAGCGTAGAGCAGCTGCTCGTCTTCAGCCAAAGTGAACCTCTCGGAGACATGGGCGGATCGGTTGAGTACGTTGCTCCAGCGTTCTCGGCATTGCGAATCGTTGCGGTTTTGTACAGCTTGAGCGACTTTCGCCCAGTCTTTGGCTCCGTGACGGGATACGGCGCACATGAGAAGCTGAAAAATGTGGTTTTCTCAAATTTCGATGAAAAGAAACCTACCATATCCTCCTGATCCGTCCATCTTCCGTGTTTGACGTTTGCGTCGAGGGTGTGCGAGAAGCGAGTTCTCACTTGTTGTCGGGTCCGTCCCGGCATGAATTGAGCCACTTTGTCCCATTGGATGTGTCCGTTGATCGCTGTCAATTTCGTCAGGGCGATCAGTTTCGTGTCCTCGTCTTGCGTCCATTCTCTGTGAAATTCATACATAACTCTGTTTTTGTTTAAAATTTCTATTTTTAAAAATACCTCGAGTACTGCGCCACATTGGTCTTGTACTTCTCCATACACTGATACGACGTTCGGTTCGTTCCCAAATTCAGCGCGAGCATTTGCCACGAGGTAAAGTGCGGCGACTCGCGGAGCCCTCGCAGTTTTTCGATTTCCTCTTCAGCCCACGGATCTTTGTTCCATTTCGGATTCAGCTCATTGATCCATTTCGATTTGACCGCCCACTCGGTACGTGTTCCTTTGAACTGGAAGAAGAAGTGAATTTAAATAACAAAGAATGGATTTTTCAAAAACTAACATTAACATTAGCTATCTCGTTCCACGGAATCACCGAATAATCGGCAGCGGCCGTTAGCACTTCATCTTCGCCTTTCGATTTGATATAGGCGATTTTTCGCATCAAATCCTCCAGCTCCATCGTCCATTGGCGTCGTTCCGGTCCGCTGGTGGTGATGTCAGAGTCGCGCAGCTTAGAGACAATGATATCTCTGGAAAATAGAGAAAATACGACAGTTTTCGAATTATACTTGAAAATAGTTATTTTTCAGCGATTTTTTAAAATGGCTTTGGAGTGAATTCCGTTTTTTCAAAGTTTTTACAACGAACCTTCTCGAACAAAGCGGTTGCATTTGATTAGCTATCATAGCGTCTTTAACAGCCTCTTTCAAAGTTTTAATTTCATGCGGCGTCCACTTCTTCTCCTCCTTCATCAGTGGATCGAACCATTTGAGTTCTTGCTTCTCGCGCGCCTCGGCACTCATCGGCGGACACATTCCATTCTCGTCTTTGAAATACGGCGGCATGTACAAATGCACCGGAACCTTTCTTTTCGTCACGTCCGCCCGCGAATACAATCGATACTCCTCGGTGAGCTGCTTCTGCTTTTCGCGGTTCTCGGCGAGTTGCTGATCGACGAACGCTATCGAATTGTCGAGAATTTCTGCGTACGTTTCATTGAACACCAGTAGCTCTTCGAGATCCGAGCATTCTAGCACTTGTTCGGCCTGTTCGGATTGTGCTGGCGGCTGAAGACGTAACTTATTGTTTTCATGGATTTTCAATTAAAATCAATAGTTTACCGGGTCGCTGTCTGCACTGCAACTCGCACCTTCGTCAAATTCACTCGTTTTCAACATTTTCCAGTGAAAAAATGTGAGAAAATCTGTGAGAAATATGGGAAAATTGCTAGCGTTGAATTCGAAAAATCGCAATGGCCTAGGAAACTCACGTGGGGAAACTTAGGCCATGGCAAAAATTGCTTTTTAAAACATTTTTTTTATTTTTAAAGACGAAGAAGCTTTTTTAAAGCAACAAAGCTTACAAACCAAAAGGCAAATATTCATTCACATAAATTATGATTTTTTAAAGGAATTTTAGGTAAAAATTCTGTGACATCGGTACAAAAAAAGTAAATAAGTATGATGAATGTGAGAAACCTGGTTAACTCTAGTAATTCAAATGGAAAATCAATTTATATTTGCTCCCTAGACGACATCATCGTCGAATGAGTCATTAGAGCTGCTTTCCTCCGACAAATTGAGCGTTTTTATTGGTTGTTTCGCCTTTTTCGGCGATTTTCCTTGCTTCTTATTTTTCAGATTTCTGGCGGCTCCCGGGCGCTTGGCTCCTCTAGCCCGTCCTCGGGTAGCACGCGGAGCCGGTTTTTCCGGAGACTTCTTGACCTCCTTGACGACTTTCACCTCCTCCTGCTCTTCTCCATTCGCTCGTTTCGATATCCGTTCGAGGGCTTCTCGAACCTTCTTCGACCATGTCAATTCGAGGGATCTGTCCGCTGGTTGGGCGAAGAATCGATCGAGACGCAGTTGGGAGACACCGCCCGTCGCCAAGAAGCCGTTCCACTTCTCGAACGCCTCCATCGAGTTGTGCTCTTCGGCGCGTTGTTGTGAGCTGACGGCGGGCCAGTTGAGACGTTGGTGGAGGATCTGACGGACGAGTTGCACGTTCATTCGACACCATCGGAAGCGCTCCGACGAAGCGTCGACGGTCGGGTGGAGGTAGGCGAGCACGGCGGCGCGGTTCGAGCACACCATTTCAATGAAGTTGCGCTCATTGGCCTCGGTGACGTGTCTCCGCAGCATCATTGCATTCCGACTTGCAACTCGAACATCGTCGGGTGACGTCAGAAACAGGCGCCGAACTTTCTCCAGAAGCCGCATGATCTACAAAAATCGATTTTATAAGACAAATAGCGCTATGGAAAACTCACCCGTTGCTCCTGATCTCCTAAATCAGTTGATGAGGAGGATTTTCGATTTTCGACAAATTCAGAGACCAGTTCGAGTGCCCCGATGGCGCCGACTTTCGTAAGTCCGGGGCAGTAGTCGCCGCCGGAGAGGAGAGCGATCGAGATGTAGTCTTCGCGTTGGAGGCCTGCAGGATTACTGTACTTTTGACTAAAACAGAAAACCCACAGAACAATTGGCAATTCTCCTTGTTCCTCGCCGTCCTCTCTCCGTATCTCTGCACCCTCTTATTCCTCGAGAACATGTGTCTGTAGACGTGTCGTACTCCGAACGCCCACACATCCGAATCGTCGCTGACCACACCGTCCACCAGTCCGAGCCGTTCCAGCTCGACACACTGCGCTTCCGCCTCACCGGGAGCCTCGATCCACGGAATGCCGCAGTTGGTGAGGAATTCCTGAAGATCGCGGTAGAGTTCGGGCGTTTTGTCGTCTTCCTCGTAGTCGAGACGAACGTATTCGGGGTTGTGTTGGGGAGCGGAAGACGTGGAGGGCGTGTCGTGGCGTTGGGGATCCCATTCAACCTCGTCGACGTCTTCTGAATCTTCTGAAGTCTGCGGGTATTTTGGAGTCTTGAAGTGGTTGGCGGCGGATGCGAGAAGCGCTTCTTGAAGCGCCAGCTCGTCTTCATCGTCTGAAATGAGGCATTTGGTTTCACAATTATTATGGATTTTTTTCGCCAATTTTTAAAAAATCTTTCTTCAAATTTTTTTAAAATTAAAATTTCCGATAAAAACTGGGAATAAACTATCTAAAAATTATCATTTAAATTGCATACTTAAATAACTAATAATTTTGTGATTTCAACTCAAAACACCTAAAATTCTAGATTAAAATAGAGCGAAAATTGAAAAATGGGCTAGGTCACCCGGCCGGTTGCGCGTAAAGAAATGTAGATCAAAAAAAGATTTTTCACTGAAAACCCGCGAAAATCGTGCTAAATCAGTCCCTCCTTGTCACGCTTAGTTCTCCTTTTTTTTTCTTCTAAAAATTTGATTTAAAATTTTTTTTCATTCAATTTAAATAAAATGTTATATTTTAAATTTTCAAGATATTTTTTATTTAAACCAATTTCCGCTTTGAACCGGAAATGTTGCAAGTTTTATTATGGACCTAAACTGGTCGGCAAAAAATAGTTTTTTTTTCTATTTTTTTTCTCATTTTTTTCCAAAGCTTTGACGGTAAAAAATAGAAAAAAAAAACGATTTTTCGTGCTTAGGTCCTTTAAATTTTATTTAATTTCTTCAAATTCAGAAAAAAAGGCACTTACCAATAATCTCCTCTTCCTCCTCCTCCTCCTCTCCGCCAATTCCTCCATAATGGTCTCGAACTCTCTTCCTCGCAAACATCTCCAACATGCCCGATTTGCTCTGCCATCCGGCCTCTTTTCTGTCAACGAGTCGTTCTTCGAGCCGTCCGACGACTTCTTCCCGAACGTCGTCCGGAGTGGGCTCTCGTGACCAAACCTTTCCGCCGTATTGCACATTGAACAGTTCCAGTGACATCTCCAGTGGTGGTGGTTGGTGGAGGCTCTCGATTTCACGAGAAGCCGTCGGTCGAGTGATCTCCTGGATCTCATCCGAATAGGCGTACTGTAGCACGTGGCGGGTGCCGTCTGGTCCGGTGACATTGATCTTATCACTAGAAGCCGCGGAAGTGGTGTTCGATGATTTCGCTAGTTTATCAATTTCAGCGTTCAGGCGGCCTCTTTGCAGGAGGCGTTGGAGTTGGAAGCTGCTGAAGTTCCTCGAATCCGTCGGGATCATCGTCGGATGGAGTCGCGAGTTTCTCATCGTCTCTCGCTTCTCCACCAGGTTCTGAATCTTTTCTCGCCTTTCAACAGTGGAATTCGTGACTCCATGAGTCATCTCCTCTTTTTTGACTTTGGGAACTTCTGGGAGCACAACGACGTCATCGTCGGTTTCAGAAGCTTCCGAATCCTCCTCATCGCTATCCGACATCATTCCATAGTTCATCTGATCCATTTGTGGCTCGGAATCTTTCAAATCAGTACTGGTGCTCGGAATATCCTTGTACACGTCGTTAAGGACCACTTTCTTCGACGGACTTATCACCTGAAACCTATGATCTTTATCAAAATTTCTTCAGAAACACCACCTCCTGAATAGTCTTCGCCAACGCGACGTCATCTAGTTGTCCTCCAGCAATCTCTTTCAACTGCTTCATCTTCTTCGGATTCTTGATCACATCGTCATCGTTCTGCCGTTTTTGCCGTCTCGCCTCGAGAACTTGCCTCTTCAACGGCGGCACTGCGGGCCCGTCGAACACGAAAACCGGACGGATTTTGTAGAAGAGCAGTTTAGAGAGCCGGTTGACGAGGAGACGCAGGTGGGGGTACGGTTGATCGGATGGGTAGGCGAGTTGCGCTTGGTAGATCCAAATGGACACGTCTGGAACAATGCATTTGAAAATAAAATGTGAAATTTAAATCGCAATTACTATATAGCCAAGTGCAGTTGTAGGTATGGAAACTATCTGCGCATTAGACCTACAAATTGGAAAAAAAACGAGCTGATCAAAATCCAAAGAGATGGAAAGGGCGCGCGGAACAGTACTTCGCGGGAAACGGTTTTCCAGCAGATATATTGATCTTCTCGTTTTATTATGAAAAATCAGCGTTTATTTCTATTTTTCGTCCATAAATTCTTTTTTTTATCCGTATTAATGGTCGGTGATTTGGTAGCTGCTTTTCAATAAAATATATTTATTATTTAAATAATTCAATTTTGGTATTATATATTTAGAAAAACTGAATTTGCACGGTTAGTTGTCGGAAAATTGACTGTTTTCAAGTGAATTTTGCAATTTTTCATTTTGTTTATCGAGAAATGACCAAATTTCCTACCGTTTTGTGGATTTTTGCCGGTGATTTGGATCTTTTAAATTATTTATGAATTCTTCAGTTAAATAATCAAAAATCGGTAAAACAACTGAATTTGGCCGATTTAATCGTCGACGATCAATTAATTTCCATTTTCCCAACCTCACCAATTGCCAACTTCTTTCCTTCCAGACATTCCAATGGGATCTCTGTGGCTGTCGGCTCTACGATTTTCCATAGTCCGGTTATTCCCATCTGGAAGAGTCTTGTTCCGGAAATCCGGGAAAACTGAAGAAGAAAAAAGAAAATCGGTTGCTCAACCTTTTCCTTGAAACTGTTATACTATAGTTCTCCCTGCGAAATGAATTTTCAGAAAATTCATTAACAGGCCTATGTTAGAAAAAACATGCAAAATATTACAAATCTTTGAGGAAACACCCGGAATTAGGGAAAAACAGGTATAGAAAATTGGAGATAAGGCAATATGGCGGTTCTAGAAAACATCTATGAAAAGTTTAGAAACTATGTACAACAGAGAAGATTTTAAACAAGAATATACAAAATTACAGCTAGAACGAGACTATTTGGAAGGGAGAATGAGTTGGTAGCGGATGAAGAGGGACTGGAGGCGAATTGGTCGCCGTACTTGTCCAGAAGGTCAAGAATGACACCGTTCGTCCAGCCGAAGCCCGTCTGCAAAATCAGCGGAATTTTTGAATTTAATTAAACTTCGAAAACTACCGCCACTCACCTGAACCTCATACTCTCCGCCGCCGCCTCCAGAAGTCTCCTCCGTGTGCGGAGTGACGTTGTACTTCTCGAACATGGCGTGAGTTCTGATGAACGACTGGTAAGTGCCGGTGAGCCACGAGGTGGCCATCGTCTCCGCAACCTTCATCAGTTTCACGTCACCAGTCGTTCGGAATCCCTCGATGACCATGTGGATCATCGGCGGCCACGCGTTCTCCTTATCCCATTGTTGACTGGAACTCATTGCGAGCGACGTTGGAAGACCTTTCTTGTATTTGAGGACTCCTTCGCGCTATAAGAATGAGCGGTATTTTGAAAAATGTTTTCGAGAAATCGGGAAAATACGAAGATCCCATTTTTTGAAAATACAGAAAATTTCCGGATTCGAAGCTTTTATTTTTTCCCTGACTATCTAATCCTCGTCATTCCGGATTCAGGTTTTCAATAACTTCTGCGACATTTCAAATTCGATTTCTAAAAACACCGCCCGTACCTCCATATACTGATGAACCTTATGCGGCGCCACATCGTCCTCATCGTAGCACTTGGCGTATAGGGGAACGGCGTTCGAGACGTAGAACTGATTCGAGTGCGTCTTCCTCTCCACATCGTAATCGTACCAAATGCCGTCCGTCTCGTTCCAGTGCAACTCCTTCATTTCCCGTTTCGCCCACACGTAACGTTGCTCGTAGATTTTGAGTTTTTCGAAATCGCCGGCAATCTCGTAGAGACTCGCCAAGATTCGCGAGTTGGCACACATAAAAGCGTTCAGGTCGACTGGAATGATGCTCCACGTTCTATAATTGTGATTTCGTTTTGTTTTTTGTCAATTAAAAGCGTTAATACCTAATAGAGTCCATGCGATGTTTCTCATCTCCAGTCTGCGAGAACCAGCGCGTCGAGAAATCCCATCCAGTTTCGGCGGCCGACGCGACTTCACTCCACATCCGAACCTTCTCCTCCTCGGTTTCCAAGTGTTCCGCCAGCTCGAAGTCTTCCCGATAGGACTCCGGTCGTGGAACTTTCAGTTTCGCCTTGTACTGATAATAGGGGAACTGGTCGACACCGTTCGCGTCTTTGAACCACGACTGCCGGTTTTTCATCCAGAATTCGTACTCTTTTTCGAGAGTTGGCAGGATTTCCATGACGAATTCGAGGTCGCCGGTGCTCATGTAGTACTCGTAGACCATTGGGATGAGTAGTGGCGGTTGCGAGCGGGTGAGGTAGTAGACGCGGCCGCCGTTGGGCACGAAACCGTGGCTGGAACACATTTTCCATTGTTTTTCCAGAATATTCGAATTTTTAAATTTCCTTTATTTCCGTCATCGAATTTCCTCCCACTTCCTTCTATTCATCTATTTTTGCACCGAGGACACGTAAACCGCGCCCGGAAAGAGAGACTAACGAAAAACACTCTAATCACATCAGAAAACGAACATTCCATCGGGGCAATCGGTCCACAGGGTCACATGATTCGCTCATGCCTAACACACGGGAAGGCCATAAATCAACCAATCTTCTCTTATCATCAATTGACAAGTGATAACGCTTATCAATTGGTCGAGAATGAAGAGGAAATCCCCTTGTTTTGGAAAATGAGCTCAAAAAACCAACTTGTCAACCATGTAGCCGAGATTTTTGATGACTCCTCGGGCGGTTTCGTACATTTCCGAGAATAGAAGGCCTTTGAGGATCCAGAATGTGTCCCTGGAAATGGAGAGAAGATGGATTTTCGAAAAAAATTGAATTCTCACCAATAATAAAACTCTCTGAAACGGCCGCCAGGGATTATGAACGGATGGGGCACATAGAGAAGTGAGTAGTGGTCCTGGTGGTGTTTCACATCGTCACGAACCTCAAACCATGTTATGAGAGCGCATTTCTATCATCACGGTTCTCACTTTCCGGCACAAATCCTTCCATATCCGATGCAGATGGAGAGCCCATCGCCGATGATGGTAGTCGTGGATGTTCAAGAAGTTCGACGGAAAATCGACCCAATCGTTCGGAAACCACTCGACGAGTTCTGTTCCGGGCGGGTTGAAGTGCGAGGTGACGAACTCGCGCAGGATTATCATGTCCGAGGTGCGGTCGCCGAGCTCGTCGAAGTGACGCAGTGTGGTGACTGAAACGGTTTTTTTCGGATCCAGAAGGCACTCTTCTTGTTCTTTTCAAATTTTTATTTTTCGCTATCTATTTCCATTTCCATTTCCAGTTCCAATTACGAAATTCTCAATACACTTCCCGTTCTCTTCAAATTTATGTTCCCCATCAATTACGTGATCTTCTTCAGTAGTCACGTGGCGTCTCGCAGTGTAATTCAATCATCTTTCTGTTTTAACAGCGAAATGGGCTGACCCAACTTGAAAAAAGAGACGATTTTGATGGTTATGGCCTGATTTTCTGTTGATTTTATTGAAAACGTCGGGTGATTTCGCTAGAAACAGCAAGATTTTTAACAATTTACAAGAAATTGGCTATTTTTGTTATTTACGGAAAAACTCCGAACAACGCCACTTTCTTCACATGATCTTTGTTTATTGTGATAAAATCGACCTCGGGTCGCAAGTTTTTAGCTTTTGGGTGCTCTTTGGCTTAGTGGCTCAGTGGCTCACATGTCAGCTGACACTTCACGAGGAAATCAAGGAAATTCCGGGAAAATCGACAAAAACCTTGAAAAACCACAACTTTTTCGCGTCGAAAACCGGTTTTTACACTTTCGGATGATGGAGGGCATGTCGTAAAATGTCTGATTGATGTGGTTCTTATGCAGAGATACGGAGATAAGGAGTGATTTTTGAAAATTTCTTGGCATACTCTGCCAAAATCTTACTCGGATCGTATTTCAGGGACATGTCGACAAAGTGTTTCGAGTCGGGGAACATGTGCGAGTCCTGAACCGTCTGCAGAATCGGTCCATTGCAGTAGATTTGGCTGGAAACGCCCGGGTTTCAGAGGAACTCTGAATTGGCCGCTGAAAGACTCACGCTAGGAGGTTGATTACAGTGTAGAGCATAATTTCCTATTCACAGGTACACAGAATGTCAGTAAATACGCATCGGCCGGCCGCTAATTCGACCAGAGAGGGCGTTTTTCGGGTGTCAGCCGACTGCAAGCGGCGGACGGAAAAATGGGGGAAAATGGGGAAAACGTGAAGGGCGTGCACGCGAGTTGCTGATTCGCGTGCCGCAGGGTTGCAAGACGAGGGGCGGGGCGTGTGTCTTGCGGCGACATTGCTGGCAAAATGCATGCGCCTTTAAACGGACGCCCGCTATTTTTCCACGGCTTCTCGGAGCCACGTGGCGAGTTTTTGAGCTTTTCTGTCAATTTTCGAGCAAAATTATGGACTTTTTTGAGTTTCTGACAGTTTTAAACGTAGAAAATGTTGTTAGTTGCCGAAAAAACCATTTAAAATGATACTAGAAATCAATTTTTCTCAATTTTTGAAGTTTTCAGCAGTTTCAGAGTATTTTCTCGATTTTCAATTAAATAATTAATATTTTCAATTATTTTGAGAATTTGAAAGTTAAAATTGAAAAGCAAGCATCAGAATAATCATATCGAATCGAATTTTTCCCCCGCTTTGGAGTTTTCTGCACCGCCAAGACTTGAACCTTTCAGTTTCCGAAATAATTTTTTTTAAAGTCTTTATTCTTTACATGAACGATCTAGAAATTGAAAGTTGAATATTTCAAACTTCCAGTTTCTCACACTGGTGTTCTCCTTCTTGTTCTTTATTTAGAGTCTGCTTTTTACAATTGAATAATTTATTTTGAAAATTGCTGGCTCCGCGTTAAACATCCTTTAATTTTTACCACGTTTGTTTGTTTACTAATCTCTTTTATTTCCAGAATGGCGGCTCAAGTGGTTCCAGTGCTCACCAAGCTCTTCGAAGACTACCAGAAGACCACGTCGTCGAAGCTGAAGATCATCGACGCGTACATGACGTACATTTTGTTCACCGGAATCTTCCAGGTGAGCTTATCATTTTCTCAAATGAAACCTCAAAACCAAATAAATTTTCCAGTTCGTTTACTGCCTGCTCGTCGGAACATTCCCGTTCAACTCGTTCCTCTCCGGATTCATCTCAACAGTTACGTCTTTCGTTCTAGCCTGTGAGTTTTCGTAATTTTGCTCAAAAAAATGAAAGCGGACTGGAAATGTTTCCAGCTTGCCTTCGGATGCAAGTGAACAAGGAGAATCGTTCCGAGTTCACCGCTGTCTCCACAGAGCGCGCGTTCGCCGATTTCATCTTCGCCAACCTCATTCTCCACCTTGTCGTCGTCAACTTCTTGGGATAAACTGTCAAAAAAGCTTTAATTATACCACAAATGTATTTATTTATCGTTTTCTAATTTATTATTCCAAATCAACTTGTTCTTTGGGGGTCCCTTACGCTTTCTGTGTTATTCCAAATAATAAAGCACTGATCTGGTCGATATCGTATTAAAGTGGTTGTGATGCGTATTTCTCGCTATTAATTATCTATATTCTTCAAAATAGAAGGGAAATTTCAATAATCGACTCAAAGCAACATTTTCCAGGTTTAATCATGCTGTACATGAAGCCAGCCCGTTTCCTCAAGAACGCCTTCACCAACCAGAACTAGTAAGTTTTATTCTCCACCAAATTCACTAAATTTCCTAATTTTCAGCTTCAAATCGTACGGAGCGTACGGAGGATCGGCCTTCCTTCTGGCCATCTACTTCTGCGAATGGAAGACCGTCGGACAGTACATCCCACTGTGGAACAAGCGCTACGTCGAATAATTGTCGTCGCTTCGAGTCGTGTTCGCTCCTACTGAATAGTTTTGATTAAAGTGAAAAAGTGAAGATTGTTCTTCTCTTAGCATCGCCCGTTTCTCTCTGGATAAACATTACATCAAAATTCCATTGAAATCACTGTATAATCGCAGAGTATTTCGAAATTCCCGTCGAAAATCTCTCGCTGGCCCCCAAAGTATGAGTCACATGCGATGAGAGAGTAATTGAAGGCAAGAGACGCAGACGCTCAAACTTGTTTTCGTTGTTGTTCGCAGGCAGCGCCCGTTTTTTTTTCGTTTTTCTCTCGTTGCAAATTCCGAACTTTTCTCATTTTCTGTCATTTTTTTCAATTTTTCCAGACAAAAACCAAAAATGTTCTCGATTTTCATGAAAATTCCGGACACTGCCCAAGTCGATGCGGTTTTTTCGGAGGCCTACGCGGCTATCGAACAGGGATTGTGTTACGATGAAGTTGATGATTGGGTGGGTTTCGAAATACTGTTTTAAACGATTTACAAATTTTTCAGTTATTTAGAAATGAAAAAAAAAACATTTGAAAAAAAACTTTTTCCACGTGAAAACAGCCAACTTTTCAGGAGAACACGTTGCTGATGTACGAGAAGGGATTGAATTTGATAGCGGAGGGGGAGAAAATGAAAAAGGCGAAGAAGAGCGAAATGTGGAGTATGTTGCAGGAGGCGAAGGGCAGTGTGGAGAAGAGGTGAGAGAAAACCTTCCGGCGGGCACTCTTATCAGTGATTTGTAATCAAACTTCCTTAGGAACGGCTTATTTGTTGGGAATTTATAACGTTTCCGCCGTAAAGAACATTTTTGGCTAGTTTTCGATGGAAAATTGATTGAATTCTAGAAAATTATTGCATTTTTCAGAGTTAAAGTGCTGAAAGCCGAAGGTCCGAAACCACCGACGCCGGAGAAAATCAAGGAAGCCGAGCAGAGTGTCGAGGACGAGGTGAGCATTTTAGAATTATAGAAATTAACATAAAACCTAGAAAAATTATATTTTTCCTATCGAACTTGCGAAAAATAATATTATCTTTTCAGAAAGAAGCCATTCGAATGCAACTGGACTCTTATGGATCACAAGAGGCCGAACTTGTCTATTTCCTGCCGGAAGGTGTTCAATTGTTCACAATTGATGTGAGTTTTGGTGAAAATCGATTGAAAAATGGCAACGAAACGGTTCAGGGCGAGAAAACCACTGCTCCAACCGCGCCCACGTCGCTTCAAATTCTCCGTTTCCCACATGCCGACGACTCGGAAACGCTTGCCTTCATGCAAGTCGGCCCGTGGGTGTACCCGTTGATGGGCGCCAAGACACCCGTTCTGCGAAACGAATTCGGCGCCTATGTGGTGGCGAATCCGACGCCGGAGAACCCGAGTGAGTGGAAGAAGTGGAGAAACCGGAAGAGATTTTCCAAATTACAGACCTAACAGTGGCGATTCTGCTCTCGTCGGATATTGAGCCGCGACTCGTCGAAGAGCTTCACATAATCCTCCGCGAGTACACCGACTTCAAGGAGCAAACCGAGCCGACGGCGGAGCTCACCAAAGACGAAAAGAAGCGGATCAGCACGAAGATCGCCGAATTTCTCATCCACAGCGGACAGAAGATCGCGTGGGGTGTGGAGACGACGACGGTGAAGGTGGTCTCGAGGGTTGATGAGAACGGAGAGCAGTACCGGAAGACGTTGTCGGCCACCGACAAACCATTGACTGTCTCACCGTTGGTTAGAGGAAGTGTGGTTTATATGCACAAGGGGACGAAGACGGTTGCAAAGTGCACTCGGTATTTGTGTGAGTTTTTGTGCAATGGAGAAGATATTATTCTTGATGTTGGAGTTTTCACAAGGGAAGTGTGTCACCTTGCCGTGGGATTTCAGAATGAGACCTAGTCCATCCGATAGAGTTTGACATGGCGCGTTCGACCCTGTTTTTCGATTTTGCGGAACGACCTCGAGAGCCGAGTTAGAAGCTCGCAAAGTTGCTCCGCGCGCGTAGGCGTAATATGTATGCACCTGTGACTGCTGGGAGAGTGTGGTCGCATGGCAGAGGGGGTAGTGGGGCAGAGTGGTAATCGAGCTATGCTGGTTCGAGTTCTTTTCTTTCAATCTCTTTTGTTTTTTCTATGTTTCATGCAGAAATTCATAAGTTCTCGAAACACATTTGGTAAAACAATTTTTCAGAAAACAGCATAGAAGATGGGAAAAACAAAAGAGATTGAAAGAAAAGAACTCGAACCAGCATAGCTCGATTACCATTCTGCCCCACTATCCACTCTGCTAACCAGCCACACTCTCCTAGCGGTCACAGGTGCATACATATTACGCCCACGAGCGCTGGCGAGCCCACGAGCCCACGAACTTTGCGAGCTTCTAACTCGGCTCTCGAGGTCGTTCCGCAAAATCGAAAAACAGGGTCGAACGCGCCATGTCAAACTCTATCGGATGGACTAGGTCTCATTCTGAAATCCCACGGCAAGGTGACACACTTTCCTTGTCAGTGGACAAAATCGGCGATGTGGGCGTTTCCATGGGTCGAAAATTGGCAGACAGTGCGCAGAAACGTTTTGGAGACGGAAAAACGGGCGGCTTGGTGTCGGGAACTATTGGTATGCCATTTTTTGTTCTATTTTGAAAACCTTTTCGTTCAGAAATTCTCGGCGGCGGAATCGCTGGCGTGTCAACGGTGTGGATGAGTATTGAAGACGGATCGCGAGTGTTGTGCCGATCGATCGCCAACCAAACCGTCCAAAACGTCAAAATCAAGTACGGTGACGAGGCGTCGGACGCGACACATCACGCGCTCTTCGCCGCCGGACACGGAACCCTCGCCGCCACTCAATTATGGGATTTGGGACCGAGAAGTGTGGCTGGAAGAATGGCGAGAAAGGCCGGAATTCAAATAGTTACCGATTTGCACCGAAATGGCAGCGGACGGACGGACGTCGAAGCGTTGGAAGTGAAAAAGGCGTTGTAGATTGATTTTTTGTTACATTTATGTTCAATTTTCTGTGAAATACCCCGAAAACCGCGAATTCCCGCTGAAAATAATGAAATTTCCCGGGAAATTTTTTTATTGTTCGATAGAGCGCACTTGCATCCTCTCTCAGTTTATCCCATTTTCAACGAATTCCCTCCATTTTTTTCACAAAAAGTTTACGGATTTATGGAACAAAAAATAAATAAATGTTCAAATACCCCATTCTATACGATTTTCATCGATTCACCCTGGTCTTGCCCGTAATGTTTTATATCTACGGTTTTTTTCGGTTTCCCCGAGAATTTCGCTTTTTTTTCAAACCGACGCCATTAAAAACTTGATTATTTTATTATATTGCAGAAAATGGCACCAATCGTGAAAAAGAAGAAGAAAATTGTGAAAAAATCGCCGAAAAAAGCTGAAAAAGAGGTGAAAGTGGAAGATGGTGAGTTTTTATTGATTTCTCTAAAGTTAAAAGCTAAATTTCGAGTTTTAGAGGTTCTAGAGCTGAAAGAAGAAGAAGGCGAAGAAATGGAAACGGAAGATGCTGGAAATGCTGGGAATTCGGCGGAAATTGAAGTGAAAAATGAAGCAGAGGACGATGACGGTGTTCCGGGAGGCTATGAGGATCCAGAAGCGAAACAGAAGAAGACGGGGGTGTTTTTAAAATTATCAATGATTTTTAAGGAAAACCTGATTTTCAGGTAATCTATTTCACAATGATTCCGCCAAAATACAACGTGGTTCGAATGAGAGAGTATTTCGAGAAGATTTGTCCCGGTCAAATTGGAC
Source organism: Caenorhabditis macrosperma (assembly GCA_963932285.1). Classification (NCBI taxonomy): domain Eukaryota; kingdom Metazoa; phylum Nematoda; class Chromadorea; order Rhabditida; family Rhabditidae; genus Caenorhabditis; species Caenorhabditis macrosperma. The sequence continues at coordinate 14,002,373 of OZ010622.1, forward strand.
GCATCTTTTTGGCGGTGAGTAAGAATATAATACATTTTTTAAAACCAGTTTGTTAATTTTCAGCGAAACAAGCACTCGAGAAACCCGGACACAAAGTATTCGGAGGGTTGGTTAGAACTGAAAAAGAAGAAGTTGGCGAAGGCGATCGCCGAACAAATCGATAACACGCCGATCGGTGGAAAGACCAAGGACCCCGTCTCGAGTATTCTCTGGAATATTCGATACTTGTCAGGGTGAGGAATTGTGGCCGAAATAAATAATCAATTATGAAGTTTTTGAAATTTACAGATTCAAATGGGTGCATCTGATGGAGCAATTGCAGTATGAGAAGCAGGTTGAGAAGCGGCGGATGAATGTGGAAGTGGCTCAGGCGCGCCGAATCGCCGCCCATTTCGAGGAGCAAATCGAGAAGGGCCGTCATCTGAAGAAGCTCGAGGCGAAGGTGAAGGCCTCCGGAGGAAAATGGGACGCCTTCCAGCGGGACGTCGAACAGAAGAAGTCACTGAAGCGAGTGAAGAAGGAGCGGTCGAAGCACGTGAACACCGACTCCGCGGAGCTCATGAATCTCATTTTTCAGTGATTTTTTGTTGATTTTTGATTTTGATATCGTTTCCTTGTTGCTTATTGTTATCCAAATTTTGTTATGAAAATCAGGAAAATTCAAAAAAAAACATTAAAAATTTATTGAAATTTGACACATTGCAAAAATATTTGAAATTAATAATCCAATAATTCGGTAAAATAATATAATTAAAAAAATTTTTAGACATCGCAACAATAATTATCAGTGGAGCACCGATGATTCAAGTCTCCTCCAGCGTGTCCAACCGATCCAACCTTCGTCTTCCATGATGATGTCCCGGAAACAGCTGCTCGCGCTCCTCAGAGATGCTCCGAATGCGCGACGTCCGGCGCTGCTTCGGAGTCCTCGTGGGCGTCGTCGAGCTGCTCCGCCGCGTCTTCTTCGCCACATCATTCCCATTGTTGCGTTTGGCGGCAGAAGACGTCGACGACGACGTCGTCTTCTTCTTCTCCTTCCTCTTCTCCTTCTTCTTCTGCTTCATATCGTGATGGTGATAGTGATGGCTCTTGTGATACGGCGATCCTTCATCATCGTCATCGGCTCGAGAGGACTTCATCAGGTCCATGTTGTGCTCGATGATGTCCATGTCTGGCGGCTTCGGGTTGATGTACCGATCATTGATTATGATTATTGATCTGGAAGATGGCTCTGAATGATTACTGTGAGTTACTGTACCTGTAGGTCTGTAGAAGGATGATGAGCATGTTCTTGAAGAAGAAGAAGATCATGGTGTAGGTGACCAGGTTGTGGACAGTCATCAGGTACAGACGGGTCAGCAGGAACGGCACGTCTTGCAGCGCGTTCGCCAGGAAGATTGCCCAAATGTCGACGTCGTAGAATGCCTACAGTAGGTGTTGTCAATGGAGCGCACTTGCTTGATCCCCCCGGATTACCTTGAAGCAGCTGCGCGGGCGCTGTCTCGCGAACAACTGCTCGTAGTCGTTGGTGATGGCGACGCGCATCTTCCTCGCGCGGCTCACAGTGAGCACGAACGGGAACTGGAGGAGGCTGAGCGTCCACGCGGTCAACACAATCGTCTGCACGCGACTGTTCGAGTAGACGACTCTCTCTTTGAAGACGTCGAAGAACTCGACAATGTCCGACGAGATGGCCTGCAATTATTATATATTTCAAAAATCTTGAAACCTGCGCAACCGTGCTCCGTTGGACTCGTGTTGGTCTCGCCACGACTCTTGTCTGCGTCTCTACAATTACACGAGACAGAGACGGTAGTCGTGGCGAGACCAACACGAGTCCAGCGAAGCGCTTTTGCGCAGGTTCCAAGATTTTTGAAATATATAATAGATGGATATGCAATCGCGCTCTACGGCGATCAGCGTGCAGAGACTTACAAGATAGGCGAGAAGGATTTGTGAGAGTTGCTCTCGGGAAATGTCCCCTTTCGGCAGCAACCACCGGCCGACGATCAAGTTCACGAGGAGCAGCTGTTCGAGGAGTTGTAGGCGCAGCTCACTGTTGTCGCTGATTCCTGAAACATCGGGAATTACGCAGTAATGCGGACCCGATTTTTTTTTTCGTGTTTTTGAATGATTTTCCATTTCCTCCAGTTTTGTCACCTTTTCATGAACGGATAAATACACCGAATATCACGGAAAAGCGCAGCCATTTTCCAATTTCCCATTTTCTTGAAAATAACGGGAAAGTGCACAAATGTTATTCAAGTGCTTGTTTCGATTTATTTACGGATTTCACGGAAGTTTTTAAAAGATTTTTCCGAGATACTCAAACATTGAAAGTTACGGAAAAATGTACAGATTTTGAAATGTTCGGGCATTCCGCTCTTCGAATTTTTGCGCAAGTTTGCTTATTTTAATGATTTTGTGCTATATCCGGTTTTCCGGACGTTTTCCAGCTTTTATCCAATTCCCTGAATTCTCAGTTCTTTTTTATCCAGTTCGTTAAAATTTTCCGGTTGTTCCGGTTCTAGCGAACTGGAATAGAAAATGAAAACGATACCGAATCATTGAATATCGATTGAAAGTGTTTACATGTGCAAACAAACACCGCCACGTCAAAATGCACAATATCGTAATACCCACAGCGCACTTACCAATGGGAGGAGGCTCGACGGCTCCCTTGCCAATGCTGTTCCTCCAATTGCAAATCCTCGTTTCGAGTATCCAAATGGGCGGCGCAGTGGCGACAATGTAGAGGAGCACACTCGTACAGAACCACTTTCTCTCGTCGCCGGCGCGCATTATGATCGCGTAGCCGCCCTCGAAGACGATGAGCATCGAGAGCAGTGCGAATCCCCAGACACTCTCCCTTCAAAACGAATTGATTCGGAGGAGACCTCGAACATTGTCACCTTTCACTTATGAGCACTGTTTGGCGGATTGTCACTATTGAGTGGACGATGAATATACCACGCGCTAGGATTGCTCTGAACGACTTTGGTTATCAGTGATTATCTCGAAAACTAGAAGAGATATCGAAACATTGTCAATTGCAAAAATGATCTACATTTGATTTTCTACAACTGTGTAGTTGAAGCCGAACTTCGGAAATTAGGGATTCCTAGAGAAAAATGTGTTTGAAAGCGAGACTCCTGCGAAACTCATGTTTTAAACACACTTGTCAGTTATCAGTGATTATCTCGAAAACTAGAAAAGATATCAAAAAGTAGTCAATTGCAAAAATGATCTACATTTGATTTTCTACAACTTTTTAGTAATGGCTAATTTTCGAAAACCAACGGATCATAGAGAAAAACGCGTTTGAAAACATTATCCGAACCTCAGGCAAGAGATCAACACGTGCGACGCGTCCATGCTGTTCGGTCGTTTCACTTTCGAGTGGTGTCGATTGTTTTTGGTGATTGAGACGATGGAATCCATATTTTCTGAAGGGCGGGATTACTGTAGGGTTACGGTAGAGAGGGAGGCTCTATTGAACCTCTATTTCAACTCGAAAACTAGCAGAGCTATGGAAAAGTTGTCAACTGCAGAAATAGAGCAAATTTGGTGTAGATCAATTTGCCAGTTGACACTTTTTCAGTAGCTCTGCTGGATTTCGAGATATAGTTCAAAGAGTGCGCGAGAGCCCCAAAAGCACTGAAACCGAAAAGCGCCAAAGAGCACAAGACCTCGGAGCCGGAGCCAGAGCCCAAGAGGCGCTCATGGTCAAGTCAGTCGAGAATGAAACAAACCGACGGCTCCCCCCGTCCCATTTCCCCCGGGGGAGCATCGATAAGAGGCGTGTGTGTGTGTAAACGCCTCCTCAAAAGAAATATGGACTGACACATTTGAAACTTTTTTTTCCGTTTTGACTTCTTTTTTTTTTGTTGGGGATTTTTTGAGTGGAAGATTCATGTGGGAAGAAATTGAGAAAGGCGACATGATGATGGGCGGTTTGATGGGACTCCAAACGGATGTAGTTTGAGCCCGATCCGGATGAGGGGGTGACACTCTTTGTGTTTTGGATGTTTCCTGTGTGGATTTTGTGTGTTTCTGAAAATGAACACGCTGGAAATCCCCGAGGGAGAGGAATGGAAATGGTCGAGATAAGAACACTTTATGAGCAATATTGAGACCCGTGGGACAGGATAAGGGGAATCGTATGACTTGGCTCTGGAATGCTCACCGAATTTGACATGGAATTTGGATTTTGCGAAAATTGAAAATTTTTTTTTGGAAAAATTAAATTTTTCTATTTATTTATTCATTTTTTTATTTTAACATTATTCAATAATTTATTTTCTCCCTAAAAGTCTCAAATTCAAACGGAATTCCAGAATTCGTTCGAAATTCGGAAATTTTTGGGAAAAAGGAATTTAGGAAACGCAGTACGGTATGCAAGTACGCAAACACCGTGCACAATTTTCACCTCTACAGTAGCCATGGAGAAAAATATAAAGCAGTGCAAAGTAGAAAAAAGTCCCGGCCGCACGGATAATCATGGTCTTCACTGGAATCAAAGGACATATTCGGAATCAACGATTTTTTTTCCGATCAGGTATGTATAGTTTTTCCGTATATTTTTTAAAAAATCGATAAGTCGAAAAATTGTCATTTTTGCCAAATTCCGAGAAAAAAGTGATATTTGGTGAAATTTGAAGAAACTGATACATATTCAAAATCTGCGTATTTTCTTCTATAGATCCGCCGGAAATTTGATCGAATATTGATTGAACGATGATTGTTTAAAAAATGAAAGTGAAATTTTTGTTTTTAAAAATTTGATTTTCATTATTTTTTGCACAAAACTCTTCATTCTTCTAGTAAAAAATTGCTAATTCCGAATCTGATATTCATTTTTGACAAATTTCATCTATTTGGAAGTTTCTTTTTTTTTGCTCATTTTTTGCGAAATTCCATGTAAAATTGAAGGTGCTTGATTACTTTTGTCTAAGTACTAATATTCAGCCAATTCGGAGCATTTAGAGCCAAATCATATTAGACAATTCAATTTTACACTTTTAATACGGTGAATTCATGCCGAGTTTGGTGTCGAACTCAAACTTTGTTCTTCTCTGTTCACGAGTGAACTGTTGGATACGTCGGATTTTGATCAATTCGTTGATAATCACAATCAGTGATAGCCAGGCGAAAAGGAGGAATAGTGGAAGGAGCGAGAAGAGATCGACGAGTTGGATGCCACGGAGGAGTGAGTAGCCGATCTGAGATCAGAAGATCAGAAGATCGGAGAAGATGAGGAAATCTTACTTGTGTAGCGATGCAAATGACGACTGAAACATCCCAGAGGACACATTTGAATGGCAATTCTGACCAGAGGGATGAGAGGCCGAACACGAAAGAGGAAGAGAGGACGCAGTTGATGAGGGTTAGCTGAAAATGGAGGGAAGAGGTAATCGATATTTGATTGATTGAAACTGACATCCACGAGAGTTCCCGAAGTAAGTTCTCGCGAATATGTCCGAAATTATTTTTAATTTTCATTTTTTCTATTATATATTTCCATCGAAGTGACGCGATAGCGGAGCGTGGGAGGAACCGGGTCTCTTTGAAGAAACTACGGTAGACAGTAACTCAAAGTTTAAAGACGCATATCGATTTTCGAAAAAGTTTATGTTCTCGTGGCGAGATCCAATTCCTCCCACGCTCTGCTATCGTGCCAGTTCCAAGGAAATACATAATATCATTAGCTACAGTGCGGCGCCCACTACACAAAAAGAGCATTTTGCTGTTGAAATCGATAACAAGTTTTTTTTGTAGAATTCGAATTTGGTGCCAAATTAAAATGATTCGGTCTCACCTGTAATCCCATGATATGCCGAATGGTGTCAGTTGACAGACTAACATATTCCCGCGTCTCGTTGAGTTCCGCAAGTGGAAGAGGCTGCGAACCAGCCGATCCATCAGTGTTGAAAAGGCACGAGATGTCGGAGAATGAGCACATCATATTCGAGTTGCTCATGAGCAGGAAGAGGAAAAGGAAGTTGATGTAGAATGCAGAGGGAACGAATTGGAGTAAGAATTGGCTGATCGCCTTCAACTTCTCCACTTTCGGTATCTCGTCCGAGTTCTTCGGCGCAATTCGGATCACTTTCGATTGTGGCTCGAACGAGGTGAATAGAGTGCCGAGGAAGAGGGTGGGGAGATGGATGAAACTGGTGAGGATGACTTGCGAATGGGTGAAGATGATGGGGAGGAAGAAGAATGTCGACATGAGGAGAACGATTGATATGAGGAGCGAGGTGTAGAGGAGGAACAGGAGCGAGTGCCGGAACGAGGACATTCGGTGACGGGAGCACACGATGAGAGAGGGCAGACGCAGCAGCTGAAAGGTTTTTTTTTAAATATTGATCGTTCACTGCGCGCGTAGACCTCCCTTTTGGCGCGAAAATATGAGAATACTCTAACTGTCTGCGTCTCTAATGTTCCCGCGCTGCCTCGCTCTGCAGAGTCCACGCTCGCGGCGAACGATAATGGACCTCTGCATGCATTGAATTTTTCTATTTTTTTCCTTTTTTCGAACCATTTTTTGCGAAAACTCGATCGTACCGAGACCTATTCGCTGTTTTCAAGAATGCGCCTTTAATTTCTTTGCGGATTTTCACTAAATTCGTGTTTTTCCTAGATTAATAGTTCAGAAAGGTGCTTTCTCAAGCGCTTCCACGGTTTTCCGTATTTTAGAGCTTGTCATCCCGGAAAAAAAATAGAAAATCTGAGTGAACTTTTAAAGATGCGGATATTTGAGTGACGGAAGGGTCTCGCAACGAGCCATTTTTATAGCAATTTTCTGCCATTTTTTGGAATTTTTTGCTGCGAAAAAATAGTTCGAAAAAAAGAAAAAAATGCATAGGTCCATAATATGGCGACATTTTTTTGCACTCTTGTTTTAATAACTCATTTTTAGAGAAATTTTCCGGTTTCCCGTGTTCTCCGGGTACGGTAAAACGAAGAATAGCGGGAAATTTTTTTATTTTTTAAATTGTTTTTTTTTTCAAAAAATCTGTGTAATTTCGCGATTATTTCAACTAGATTATCAAATCTAAAAAAAATTCGGGATTTCGATTTAATATCGATTGCTATTTTTGCGTTATTTTTCAGTTTATCGAGGTGTCAAAATGAAAAAAAAAACGAAGACTTCACCACTTTTGAACATTTTAATTGAGAGCAATAGAAAATGTCGCGTTTTTTCAAATTTCATTTCGATAAGCAACCAAAATCTCAATTATCACTAGAGCGCACTTGTAAAACCAACCTTATCATGATCCAATTGAAAATCAGTGGCCAATGCGATCAATCTGCTCGACATTTGGTTAACATTGCTTTCGATTGATCCGTCATTCAGTCGACATGCCGATTCTTCTATTTCATCCACAGAAATCGATACATTGGCTTTTGAGAAGAGAGCGGAGTTCGATGGGTTACGTGAGCTGCCGATCACCATTACCACTTCCCCGTTTTCCTGAAACGAATCGATTCTCTCGTGTACTTCTCGTGGATTTGCAAGTGTACTCTTTTGAACTTTTTCTAACTCGACAAATAAAAGAGGTATCGAGAAGTTGTCAACAGCAAAAATGTAGCAAATTTGGTGTAGATCACTTTATCAGTTGACACTTTTTCAATAGCCCTTCTGGTTTCGAGAAACTTAAAATTCCGAATCACCTGCATAATATCGACCATTTCCTCGACCGCCGGCGTCGTTGAATCGGTGAACAACCCGACGAGCAGTGGAACATTGTCCACTTCCTCCAGATGAGGCCGAACGTTTCGGACACCTGTCGGGAGGCGGGCTATATTCGGAATCGGACCCATTTTCGCTGATATCATGCTCATTTTTCGAAGAGACGGAGATCCTCGGATCAGCGAGTCACAGTCGAGGGCTTCCAGATTGGATTCGCTTCTGGAAAACGGTGATTCCGCTGAGCGACCATAGCGGGTGAGCCTCTCAGGTCATAGCCGCACGAATGCGAAAATTTTTTCTCATACTGTTCGTTCATTTTTCTGAAAAACGCGCTCCAATGAGAGGATCTGAATCCGCCTCGTCCCCCGTGTGCACGGGAGCTTCGGAGATGTGCGGTTTGAATTCCCGCGCTGCCGGACTGCAAACTTTTCGAATTTGGCTGCGAGCGTTGCCTGAGTATTCAACGCTTAAACATATGCGCTCTCGTAAATCGACACGAATCACACGCTTTAACGTTGAATACTCGGGCAACGGCGTCGCAGCCAAATTTTGAAAGTTTGCAGTCCGGCAGCGCGGGAATTCAAACCGCACATCTCCGAAGCTCCCGTGGTGTGTCGCTCGTCTGACGTCTCTGGTGGCAGCGCACTCTCTCGCTCGACACACGGGGGACGAGGCGGAGGTTTCTCGGCCAGCCAAACATGTTTCTCTTCCCAATCAGATCCTCTCACTGGAGCGCGTTTTTCAGCAAAATGAACGGACAATAGTCCCCCCTATAGACACTCACAAAGCAATCCTCCTCCAAAACCTCGACTTGGCCGGTTTCTGCGGTACAAACTGCTCGTGTGCCACATCGACCTTCTTCACACTCCGCCCAACACTTCCTCCCGCGCTCTCCTCGTCCGCCAGTGAAATATGACAGTTCCATCCTGCTTCGATGCCCAATTTCTCTGCGAACACCCGACTTCGAAGCTCGTTCTCTTTTGAGAAATAGACGGGGCGCACGCATATCATGTCGAATTTCTCAATTATTGTCACTGATTTCGGCAGCGGCTCGTAGTGGAGGACGACGAGACCGCAGAGGATGTTTCCGGTGAAATAGTGGTCGATGACTGATTCGGCTGTTCGGATAGTTGTTGTGAAGTCAGCAGACGATAGCGATTCTAAAATATTGCAAATGCGCTCTAGTGAGAATTACGTGATGATGTTTGCACAGAAATTTCCAAGCGATTTGAGAAAATCGAAAACTAGCTATTTGAAGTTATCTGCACGGCGTCCAGAACTTCCAATCTGCATTTGCGCGTAGTCTTTGATCATCGGCGCGAAATTCAAATTTCAAGTCCGAGGAAAAAGTCAAATTTTTCAGATTTTTCAATTTTTTCCCGATCGGAGCAAAATTTCGAGGAAAATGTGGTCAGATAGTCTTCGAATAATCCAAGTAAAGGAATTTGTGCGAAAATCTGGTCAATTAATGATGGTTAACAGCTGTTTTGCCTAATTTTACTGTTCGTACCTTCAAAACCTAACTCCTCCTTCAATTTTGCATGAATTTTTCGGTTTTTTGGCTCAATCGATAGCTTTTCGATTTCTCTAAAAAATTGGGCCGAAATTTTTCTGAAATTATTTTTTCTGTCAGGAATTAAAATTTTTCGGAAAGGGAAAAAATTTATTGTCATAAATTTCGGCCCAATTTTTTAGAGAAATCGAAAAGCTATCGATTGAGCCAAAAAACCGAAAAATTCATGCAAAATTGAAGGAGGAGTTAGGTTTTGAAGGTACGAACAGTAAAATTAGGCAAAACAGCTGTTAACCATCATTAATTGACCAGATTTTCGCACAAATTCCTTTACTTGGATTATTCGAAGACTATCTGACCACATTTTCCTCGAAATTTTGCTCCGATCGGGAAAAAAATTGAAAAATCTGAAAAATTTCACTTTTTCCTCGGACTTGAAATTTGAATTTCGCGCCGATGATCAAAGACTACGCGCAAATGCAGATTGGAAGTTCTGGACGCCGTGATCTGTGCATTATTCCGTAATCTTCGGTGTTTGCGTAATAATATTATCGTTTTCTCGCAAAGTGGCAGTGAGGACGAAGAAAAGCGCGAGTGGGCGAAACGCCGGTCTCGAAACGAACGACACAGCGCAAGGTTTTGTTACCGTAACCCTTGCTCTGAAAATAGGGTTTCTGATATTTCTTTCGTGCGGATTTTTGTACGAAAAATCAATAGAAGCAATAAAAAAATTTTAGCACAAAAAATTTCTGGAAAATCGGACGAAATCGATTTTTCCTGGCCAGTTGAAATTTTGAAATGTTTTCACAGTAACCCGCGGGGCCTAGAAACCTCCGCTGGCCTAGAAATTTCCTAGCTCGTCCACACTGCCATTGTTGGAGCACGCTATCCAGCACTTGAAACGCGCCAAGGCGGCACGCGAAATGCGCTGTACTCTCGCACCCTCCGCGGCCACCACACTCTCTCGGCGGCGGTCGACAGAACGCGCTTTTTGATGCGCGAAAATAGTGTCGCGCGCGGTTTTTGTGAGTAATGGATACTTTCCGGTGGCAGAATCAAGAAATCTTTGATATCCGGATAGAAGAAGTGATTATCAACAATTTAAGACATTAACGGCGGGTTTTCGTTATAGATTGCTTGAGAAATCTTCAGTTAAAGTGGAGCAACTTCCAAGGGAATCAACTTTCTTCAAAAAAATCGGAAAAAATCGTTCGAGGTCTCAAGATGTAGCTCTTGGTTAGGGCTACAATTCCTGTTGATCAGATTTTTGAAAAAAAAATTACTCGAGCCGAAAACCAAGAAAAACTGTAAATTTGACGTTTTTTTCGTTGAAAAATCACATAAATTGAATGAAATCGAGCCATAGACGGAACGTTTTCCAAATTCTGGTCAACAGGAATTGTAGCCCTTATCAAAAGCTTCAATTTGAGACGTCGAGCAACTTGATTCGTTCAGTTTGAAAAAAGTTGATTCCTTTTGAAGTTTTCGTTTTCACATGAATTTCGATTTTTTTCGTCTCTCGGGGGCAGACTGAAAGAGAATTGAGAGCAAATTGATCAGAAATGTTCCTTAGCACCCAAAGAACATTAGCTCTCAATGCCGCCTATTTTGTAATCAATCTGCCGATTTCTCCCCAAAAGTCACTGGGAATTTATGCACAATTTCATTCGATGCCTATTTCTCAACGAAAACTCAACCGATTTCTGTCTGCTATGTTGCAAATGAAAGAGAACTTTCTGCTCTTCAGTTTTATGGTCCTACTTGTCTTTTTTTCTTCCAAAATCGCTCTGAAATCAGCGAATGACTGTTTCAGCGCGCGCTCGCCACAGTGGGCGAGCGAGAGAGTGCGCGGCCACCAGAGACGCCAGACGAGCGTCGATTTTGCTTGCGCGTTTCAAGTGCTGGATAGCGTGTGGAGAAAAATATAATAGTTTTTTTAAACATTTTTTGTTTATTTTTTCGGCACGATCAAAATTCTGGAACCGTCAATTTTTTCTGAAAATGTATTTATTTTTTGAAAAAAATTGATTATCTTGACGAAAAATCGATAATTTTTTGGTTTCGTTCGAAAACTGGGAAAAAGATTTTTTGATTTAATTTTTCAATATACCTAATTCCCACAAAAAAAACGGAACGTCTCCGCTGTTTTAATTGAAAATGATTTTTGAAAAATCAATTCACCCACCATTACTATGACTCCTCGGCACCGTTGTGTCCATTTTCGAGTGTTCTTGATTCAACGGAACTTCGATGAATTTGCCGTTTAACGAATTGGCCATTTTGGAGAAAATCGGACGATAGGAGACGGCGAGACAGTGTCCAGTCATTGAGTGTCGTTGGTAGAAGTCTTTGACGGAGGATTTGAGTCTCTTTGACATTGGAATAACAGCCGTTCCGTTCCAGATGTGAGAGCAAGCCTGGGATTTTGGTTTTTGGACTTTATCTCGAAATCCATAAGAGCTAATGGAAAAGTGTCAACTGACAAAGTGAGCTACACAAAATTTGCTATGTTTTTATTGTTGACAACTTTTTTGTATCTGTTTCAGTTCCCGAGTTAGAAAAAGTTCAATAGAGCGCGCTTGCAAACGGTGATTTCCAACTCGAGAACTAGAAGAGGCAGCGAAAAGTTGTCAACTTCAAAAATGTAGCAAATTTTGTGTAGATCACTTTGTCAGTTGGCACTTTTTTCCATATCTCTGTTTGATTCCAAGATACTGATGGAAATTGCTGTGCTATTAGAGGAAGATTTCGAGAAATGTATAAATCCTAATCAATCGATAATCAATATCAAAAACCCACATCGACGACAAGGTTCGCCGTTCCCTGGCATGCCATGTGGCTGTGGAGGCTTTTCGAGTCGTCGTGAACAGTACAAAATGCCATTTCGATTGGTGTCCGATGCCTTGTGAGTCCCGGAAGTGGCGCCTCGCCCGGTTGTTTCTTGTAGAATCCGAGGATCTTCGGATCGCCTTGAAAGTTCACCATACTCTTCGGAGTGAATCCCATCAGATGCGGTAGTTGGCACATGCAACGACGGTTCGCGGTGGCGATTGTTCGGGGCACCTGTGGAAGGGTCTTGTTTTCAAATGCTCTCCACCGAACTGATCTTTTGTTAGTGCGCTGTTGGGCTGCTTATCTCGCACATTTCAATGATAAGGCTATTATTTTATTGAAAAAGCTCTACAGCCCGTTCGAAACGTCTCAAAAGTCTAACAAGTAAGCCTATTTTCAAAATGTTCTATTTTTCTCATTTTTCAAAATATTTTCAAAAATCAATAATCAATAATCAATTTGTTAACTGAAATATTTAAAACTTTTTTAAAAAGAAAAGAAATATTAGCTTGAGAAAAGTGTGATTTTTTTTTAAATTTTCATAAATTTTCCCAGCTTTCAAAAAATCATAGCTTTTTCAAAAATCAATATTTTAATTTGATTTGAAAACTAATCGATAGAAAATGTCTTCTTCTACAAAATCTTAGTAGATCATAAAATTGAATAATATTTCTGAATCCTAGAAAATTTAAGGTTAAGAAAGTGTAACTTTTGAATTTTCATAATTTTTCAGACTTTTCGAAAAACTATCAAAAATCGATATTTTCATTTTATTTGAAAAATAATCGATAGAAAATGTATTTTCTAAAAAACGTTCGTTGATCGAAAAATTCAATCACTCGTTTGAAGTTAAGAAAAATTCAATTGAAAAAAGTGTGATTTTTTTAAAATTATTCTTCCAGAATTCATTTTCACACTCACCAGGGTGGAAATCACTGCCAAATGATCGAGAAACTTGTGAAAATGTTCGGACTGTTGGCAAGAGTTCAGGAGTAAGTTGTAGGACAACGGGAGAAGGTTCGGAAGGAATCGATGCCAGTTCGGATCGTCCATCGACAAGTTCCATTTATTGATTGATTGCGGGTCCTGATCAGATGAGAGATTCATCACTTCCAAATGGACCCCAAGGGTGCCTGTTTCGTCTGAAAATCGGAGAACATCCCCTACAGTTTAGTGGAGCGCGTTTGCTAACCCGTTTGATTGGTGGCAAAGACGAGCTTCTCGATGGACGGATGAACGCATGACAATATTCCCTTCTTATCGATAAAACTGGTGCCAGTGATACTTGATAAGATACTGACGAGGTCTTTACAGTTCTCGAAATCCGTTGGCAGGTCTAGATATCTGGCCACTTCTCGGTTGTTGATGAATTTGACGAAATGGAGGAGAAGGGGCAGTTGAAGGATTAGGAGTGGGAGTACGGTTAGACTGGGCACCGCGAACACGAATCTGGAAGAAGAAGATGACCTCTGTGTATAGCACAGGTGGTAATAGTGCGGCCGAGTTCTTGTCGAGCTTACCAGGGAAGTGTTCTTACACAAAGTTCTGAAATTGTCCATAAATTTGCAACGGTACACTTTTTCATACTAGGAATCGATTCCACATAGTGGCTACCTGCGCAAACTTCTAGTTTTCGAGATATTTTGTCTCAAAGTGGGCAAAATTTCGTTTTTTCGCAAAATCGGGCGTTTTTGGCCACTCTGAGACAAAATATCCGGAAAACTAGAAGTTTGCGCAGGTGGGCACTATGTGGAATCGATTCCTAGTATGAAAAAGTGTACCGTTGCAAATTTATGGACAAATCCGAAATTTCGTGTAAAAACAGTGCCCTTGTTAGCTGGTCTCAGTACGTTTTCGGCGAATTTGCCGCCCAAATCGGCTAGCTCGCCGCGCGCTCGCGGCGAGCTAGCCGATTTGCAAGGCGAACTCGCCGTTAGTTCGCCGCTCGAATTGGCGAATTCGCCGTTCGTTCGCCGTTTTGATCGGCGAATTCGCCGTTAGTTCGCCGTTTTGTTTTTTTTTAATTGAAAGAATACAGCTTCAGGGAAGCATATGCGCTGACCGATTGAATAGGATAACAGCGTCCAAAAATGGCAGTTCGGTCTCGTAACCTTACTGAACAGCTCAGAACGAGCTGGCAATACAATTCGGACTTCGGGTGTCGGGGCATCGCACCTCTAGTAGTTGCGCAGCCGACATCTCGCGGGTTCCGCCAACCGTCGTACTTTGACTAGACGGCGAATTCGCCGATGGTTCGCCGCCTGCGAATCGGCGAACGATTGGCGAATGGCCGATTTCTCTCGGCAAATTCGCCGATGGTTCGCCGCCTGCGAATCGGCGAACGATTGGCGAATGGCCGATTTCTCTCGGCAAATTCGCCGATGGTTCGCCGCCTGCGAATCGGCGAACGATTGGCGAATGGCCGATTTCTCTCGGCAAATTCGCCGATGGTTCGCCAAAAAATCGGCGAATTGCCGTTAGTTCGCCAATCACGGCGAGTTCGCCGATGCTTCGCCGAACCTCGGCGAGCTCGCCGATCGTTCGCCGAGATTTTACTGAGGTTCGACCACTCAATCTCTCCACGGGGTGCTGAGGAAAACCTCATTTGAATTTTCATTTTTCGCGGGGCGAATTCAAAATATGCGTGTCTAACTGCATATTCTCCGAGACTGTTTGGTGTAGAAAACACGACGATTCATTTTCGCAAAGTAATCGTCGGAGGGCAATTTTGAGAACAGTCGGAATTTGAAAAATCGTCCGCTAAACCATGTTTTCAAAGCCGTTTAGGACCTCTCAAAACGAGGTACCGTATACCGTTAGTGGAGCGCACTTGCTGACCACGTCCCTTTTGTTCTCTCACTCACCTCGTTCCAAACAAATTCTCGTCATCCGAATAGATAAATCTGACGATAGTGCCCAGAATACTGCAGAGAAGAGCAGTGGGAATGACGTAGTGCTCGAATACTTTGTGGATCATGTACTGTAGTTGATAGTCGAATTGGAGGGGATTGTCGTCCGACGAGAGAGTCGTCTCCAGATGAGATTTTATCGGGTAACACGCGACTCGCGCCTAGGAGGACAAACATGGGGGAAATTGGGCACACAAGGGGCATTTTGCCTTTTGAAATTAGCACTTACATAAACCGGCTCCAATGGTTGCACGGCTCCGGATTTGCTGTCTGTTTTGATCTCCCAATTGAGTTTTTCCCCTTCCGCTAGCACGTGACCGTCGAAAGTCTCACAGTTACATGGGGCAACCTAGAAAATTTGTATACTTTTTGAGACGTCGTTTTTCGGTATTTCAAAGAAATTATTTATTTTTTTGGTCAACTGAAAGCTTGTAGAGGAAGACCTTTTCTATCGATTAGTTTATTAATCGAGAAAAAATATTGATTTTTGAAAAAGTTATGATTTTTTGAAAATTAAATAAGAATTATTGAAAAATCACACCCTTTTCAATTGACAATTTCTAAGCTTCAAGACAATTTTCCAATTTTTTGATCATTTGACGTTTTGTAGAAAAAGACATTGGCAATCGATTAGTTTTTGAAGAAAACAAAAATATTGATTTTTGAAAAAGTTATGATTTTTTTTTGAAAATCGGGGAAAAATTGAAATTTCCGAATTACCTGTCCGGGTCGAAAAATGATAACATCGCCAATGACAAGCATCAACCGTGGCACCTCGACGACTTGTCCATCCCGAATACACGATTGGCACATTGCCACGTCATCAGTGACGGCTTCCAATGACTTGTTATAGGTGAATGTGGGCGGTTTCGACGCCTCCAACTTCTCGATTTCTTCGAACGCCTTCCGATATTTCTGTTGGAACGCGGTGGATCTTATTCGGTTCTGCCATACTTCCAACAGCACTGTGTAGAGGAGGAGCAGCGAATAGACGGTCACCGAAGAGAAACGGATACGGTTTTCACTGGAAACATTCGACACGATTGATCAGGTAGTTCGAACCTTTTTTTCAGATTGAAAAATTCTACCTTCCTCTCTAATTCTTCTTCTAATTCTAATTCTAGAATACTCAGCCAACGAGGCTTGGTCGGAACCGGAAACGGAACTACCGAAATTTCCGACCATTTTCGGAAATAATTTCCGACGCAAATGTTTCCTATTTTTCATTTCGGAACTTTTTTCCGTTGGAAATTTTTCCGACTTTCCATTGTCGGAAATTGTTCCGAAAATTACGGAAAGCCTCATTTTCTAAACAGAAAAAATGTAGCTCCGAGAAGTGAAAAAAACGATTTCCGAATGATTATTTTCACAAAAATGTGTTGATTCTGTGGTTTTTTCGACACAAAGGACTGAAAAACCGAATAGTTTGTAATATTTTCAACAGTTTGGCCCAGTTTCGGCTCATTTTCGGAATTTCCGAAATTTCCGAAAAAAAAGTCGGAACTTTTTGAAACTGAAAATTTGATTTTTTTGAAAATTTTTTTCTGAAAATCATAATTATCGAAAATTAATTTTACATTCAGTCTCAGAACAATCAATGATAATTGTCGACAATTGAATGTCACGATAATCTTTAAAAAAAAGAAAAAATTCCACTTTTCATATTTCAGAAAAAAATTTTTTTAATTTTTTCTTTTTTTTCTTAACTTTTCAAAAAGTTAAAAACTCACATATCAACAGATCCAATGATAAGAAAAATCAGTGAAATGCGTATAAAAAGAAACGTCCGCGTGCAAAAATAATGGGAGAACGTGCGAACTTTATTGGGTCCATGAGCGTCCGGTTTCAGTTTACTGCAATAATTCTTTGATTTTTTAAAATCACTAATCCTCCCTTATCAATTAATCAATCACAATCACAATCACGCACTTGACAACGTTAATACTATACCATTCGGCGATGGACGACTTTGCTTCGTGGATCAGCCGATCGAAAGCCAGCTCACTCGAGAGCCCCAGTTCTTGGGCCATTTATGAAATTTTCGATGAATTCTCACAAAAAAATACACTTTTCCACCATTTCCGCTTTCTTGAAATTTAGATTTTCACTGAAATAAGTCGCATTTGTTGCTCAAAATGCTCATTTTCCGTTGTGGATGCTCCAAGTGCAATGGAGCGCACTTGCCACTGTCTCGCTGTCTGCGTGCCTCGAGAGGGGGAGAGAGAGTGGTGGGAGGAGTGCGTTTGACGAAAATTGATGAAAATTAGCGAAAAAAAGAGTAAAGGAGCAAAATACAGAAATTTATAAGTAGGAATATTTTTTTGAAAGCAAAAATATAGTTAATTCTTAAAAATTATCTGTTCTAAAAATTAAGTAGATTGTTATTTTTCAGTTTTTTGATCTACTTATCTACTGATGTAGAATAAGAGATTCGCTATCGACTGGTCTTTGTAGTTTTTGCATTAAGGGAAAACTTTTGGAAAAACTACACATTTTTTCAACTGAATTTTTTCACCCTACGGAAACGGTTTCAAATTTTTTTGTTAACGGGAAGGTTGTAGAAAAATCAATGTCCTATCAATTGGTTTTTGAATCTTGTAGGAATATTGATTTTTGAAAAAGTTAGGAATTTTGGAAAAATTTAAAATTTCCCAAAAATCACATATTCTTCAACTAACATTTTCAAAGTTTCAAAGATGGTTTCGAAAATTTGCATCAACACATGTTTTGTAGAAGAACACATTTTCTATCGAATGGTTTGTGAATCGATTTGAAATATTGATTTTTGAAAAACTTGTGATTTTTTGAAAATTGAAAATGAGGTTTTTATTATTTCGAAAAAAAGGCATTAATCATGATTATCTTCAGATCTGAATCTCCTTTCCCGATCCTTTGGAGCTCTTCGCAGCAGCAGCAGATGAAGCAGTTCCAGAAGGCGTTCCAGAACTCTTGGCTCCGAGGGGAATGTGCTCGACCTCTTTGCGTGCGGCCAGTGTTCGTGTCACTGGCGGTTGCGATTGCGTTTTGTAGTTCTTATCGATTTTCTTGAAGTCGCCCTCCAACTGGATCTCGTCTCCGCGGTCGTCGATCGGCTTTTTGAACATCTCGGCGATCTGCTTCTCCGACAATTGGCCCGGTTTTTGGGCGTTCGCTCCGCCGACTGTCTGACGGGTCCTGCAACGAAACGGAGGGATTACTGTAGTGGGTTACTGTCGCTCACATGGTGTCTTCACGGGCGGCATTTTGACCTCCGTAGTTGTAGTTGCTGCTCCAGTCACTGAAACACTCAAATGCGCTCTATTGAGAATCTACAAGAGCACGTTTGCAACACGATGTTCCATAGAGCGCACTTTCATCACTCACTTGTTATTGCCCCATCCGTTATTGTTCTGACCACCGCCTCCATTCGCATTGTTACCATTTCCCCATGATCCACCACTCGCGCCTCCTTGATTGATTTGTTGTGGACTGAAATTGCCAATGGAGCGCACTTACCCACTTAGGGCACTAACTTGTCTGAATACACTGGATTACCGCCCACATTGCATCGATCGTAGCTACAACAGCACAGACTGACGGGAATCGCTTGGAACGTGGTGAAGATGCACGTGTCTTTGGCTAGCTGGAAATGATTCGAGGTTATCAGTGATTATGTCGCGAATTAGAAGAGATAGAGAGAAGTTGTCAATTGGAAAAATGATCTACAGCGAATTCTCTACAATTTTGTAATTGATGTCAACATTTAAAAACCAAGGATTCCTAGAGAAACTTGAGTTTGAAAGCAAGCGCGCTCTAACGAAAAAACGAGTGATTTGATTTCATTGATTATCTCAACAACTAGAAAAGATATCAAAAAAATGTGAATTGCAATAATGATCTACATTCAATTTCCCACAACTTTCTAGTTATAGCCGAATTTCAGAAATTAGGGATTCCTAGCGGAAAATGCGTTTGAAAGCAAGCGCGCTCTAATGAAAAAAACGAGTGATTTGATTTCATTGATTATCTCAAAAACTAGAAGAGATATCAAAAAATATCAAGTGCAAAAATGATCTACATCGTATTCTCTAAAACTTTCTAGTTATAATCAAATTTCAGAAATCAAGGATTCCTAGAGAAAAATGCATTCAAACACACCATACACCGCCACGTGGAGCAGCCAGCTTTCACGACGTTCAGCATGACGTAGGCCGAAGTGGACATGTTGTAGCAGTAGGAGGACGAGGGGCACTCTTCCGTCGTCTCGCCCATACTTTGCATCGCCAACATTTTACTTCCCTGAGACAAAATATAAGGGGAAAACGAGAGAAAAAATGGGGAAGGGTAGGAAAATCTGACGAAAACGACCAAAATCTTCTTTTTTCAATGGAAATTACTGTATTTCCTGAAATTTCATACAAGTCTGAATATGAATAGTGCATACACCGTCACGCCAAAGTGCACAGAAGCACCCGATTTGACGACATATCAAAAAAAAATTCTCAATTTTCTCACTCTATGTCGTCAAATCGGGTGCATCTGTGCACTTTGACGTGACAGTGTATGCGCTGTTCATGTCCGGACGTGTATGAAATGCAAGGAAACATGAACTTCCATTGAGAAAACCAGATTTTTGGCACCATCACAATGAATAAGGGGAAAACGAGAAAAATGGAAAACTCACATTGTAACAAGTCAGCGAGTACGTCGAATAGACGAACAGTGTTCCGAGGAGGAGGATAAGCGTTGATTTCATTGATTATCACTCTTATCACTGGCTCTTATCAGTGGGCAACTGGGGGATTGGATTGGGGATCTTTTGGCACACATACACACACAGAACAACTGTTGTTTTCCAAATCGACGAGAGAGAGGGATGAGTGTGGAGACGCAGACGGTTGGAGAAAGTGTTTTTCATGGGGATTGAGAGAGAGAGAGAGAATGAGTCATTTTGGAACTTTGATCTCCATTCGGAAAAGTGGACAGCAAACGCGCTCCAATCACAATGTTCAATCAATCGATTTTTGGGTAATTGACAACAAAAACTAATTCATAGATCCCTTATCAGTATTTTATCAGTTGAGCACTTCCCCGTGCCACTTGAAATAACAGAGTTGTGGTCAATTGAAGAATTACTGTTTTTCGAAAAATAAGCACATTTTGACTGGATTTTCTGAAAATATCCGGGGTCTAGGTGGGTAGGTGATAACGAAAATCAATTCAAAGGTCCTTTATCAGTGTTTTATCAGTAGATCACTTCCCCGTGCCACTTGAAATGACAGAGGTAAACCAGACTGAAAATTGATCAATTTTTTCAAATTTTCCGAGAATATAAAACTTCTCTGTATTCTTATCAGTACTTCTCTGTATTCTTATCAGCCGGAACTATCTCTTTTATCACTTTATCTTATGAATTAGGCTCGCCAAATATTTTTGATCTACCAGCGCGCCGATTTTTCTCGTCTAGTTTCTCTCAGGAAATCGCATTTTTTATTGATTTTTCTACGCTTTTTCTATTAATTTCTCTGATTTTATGTGCTTTGTCTGGGATTTTTGTGGTTTTCAGTGCAAAAAATGCATAATTATTGCATAATAACAATTGAATTTCCTCAAATAGTTGCAACTTTGGAACGCTTCATCCCATTGATTGAAAGAGACACTCTCGTAGGCTAATATTTTATTTTTAATTTCTACTAACGATAATCTTAAAATCTGCGAAACCCTGTCTGAAAACGCCACGTTCCATGCCACATTCATTTCAGCTTCCAACTTTTCGGACCACGCGCGTCGGCTTCAACCGCTCTTATCAACGCACTCGCAACGAGCTGCCGGTGTGCTTCGCTAGCGCAGTTGGTAGGGCTCTTGATTGGTGAGTGGGGCAGGTTCGGAGACCAGGTGCGGTAAATCTCTTTTGTTCGAATGGTCTCGTTCGCTCAAATTAAAGTTAGCAGAGAAAAGATGGGGGAAACAAAGAAACGTTCGTTTACAGGCCGAACGAAAGGCATGATTCAAAAAAGGAAAAAACGGCAAGGAAAGGAGTGATGGATGCGAAGAACGGTTAGTGGTCAAAGAAGCAGGAAATTCGTTAACCTGCTATTAGACTCTAGTTAATGTCGCTTGAACAAAAATCTGGATTTTTTTCGGCATTTAGGGAGAATAAGTGGACAAAACCCAATTGTTTAAAAAGTCCCCAATGAGTGCAATCCGGGGTCTAAGTGATAACAAAACTTGATAATAGGTCCCAGTAGCTAACTTTTGTCAGTTGAGCACTGGTCTGTACCATTTAAAATGACAGAGTTGAGTCGTGTGGAAAATTGGCCAAATTTCAGAAATTTGGCTTATTTTCACTGAAAATTCTGAAAATATCCGGGGTCTAGGGGGATAGATGATAACAAAACTTGATAATAGGTCCCACTAGCTAACTTTTGTCAGTTGAGCACTGGTCTGTACCATTTAAAATGACAGAGTTGAGTCGTGTGGAAAATTGGCCAAATTTCAGAAATTTGGCTTATTTTCACTGAAAATTCTGAAAATATCCGGGGTCTAGGGGGATAGATGATAACAAAACTTGATAATAGGTCCCACTAGCTAACTTTTGTCAGTTGAGCACTGGTCTGTACCATTTAAAATGACAGAGTTGAGTCGTGTGGAAAATTGGCCAAATTTCAGAAATTTGGCTTATTTTCACTGAAAATTCTGAAAATATCCGGGGTCTAGGGGGATAGATGATAACAAAACTTGATAATAGGTCCCAGTAGCTAACTTTTGTCAGTTGAGCACTGGTCTGTACCATTTAAAATGACAGAGTTGAGTCGTGTGGAAAATTGGCCAAATTTCAGAAATTTGGCTTATTTTCACTGAAAATTCTGAAAATATCCGGGGTCTAGGGGGATAGATGATAACAAAACTTGATAATAGGTCCCACTAGCTAACTTTTGTCAGTTGAGCACTAGTCTGTACCATTTAAAATGACAGAGTTGAGTCGTGTGGAAAATTGGCCAAATTTCAGAAATTTGGCTTATTTTCACTGAAAATTCTGAAAATATCCGGGGTCTAGGGGGATAGATGATAACAAAACTTGATAATAGGTCCCAGTAGCTAACTTTTGTCAGTTGAGCACTGGTCTGTACCATTTAAAATGACAGAGTTGAGTCGTGTGGAAAATTGGCCAAATTTCAGAAATTTGGCTTATTTTCACTGAAAATTCTGAAAATATCCGGGGTCTAGGGGGATAGATGATAACAAAACTTGATAATAGGTCCCACTAGCTAACTTTTGTCAGTTGAGCACTAGTCTGTACCATTTAAAATGACAGAGTTGAGTCGTGTGGAAAATTGGCCAAATTTCAGAAATTTGGCTTATTTTCACTGAAAATTCTGAAAATATCCGGGGTCTAGGGGGATAGATGATAACAAAACTTGATAATAGGTCCCACTAGCTAACTTTTCTCAGTTGAGCACTGGTCTGTACCATTTAAAATGACAGAGTTGAGTCGTGTGGAAAATTGGCCAAATTTCAGAAATTTGGCTTATTTTCACTGAAAATTCTGAAAATATCCGGGGTCTAGGGGGATAGATGATAACAAAACTTGATAATAGGTCCCACTAGCTAACTTTTGTCAGTTGAGCACTAGTCTGTACCATTTAAAATGACAGAGTTGAGTCGTGTGGAAAATTGGCCAAATTTCAGAAATTTGGCTTATTTTCACTGAAAATTCTGAAAATATCCGGGGTCTAGGGGGATAGATGATAACAAAACTTGATAATAGGTCCCACTAGCTAACTTTTGTCAGTTGAGCACTAGTCTGTACCATTTAAAATGACAGAGTTGAGTCGTGTGGAAAATTGGCCAAATTTCAGAAATTTGGCTTATTTTCACTGAAAATTCTGAAAATATCCGGGGTCTAGGGGGATAGATGATAACAAAACTTGATAATAGGTCCCACTAGCTAACTTTTGTCAGTTGAGCACTGGTCTGTACCATTTAAAATGACAGAGTTGAGTCGTGTGGAAAATTGGCCAAATTTCAGAAATTTGGCTTATTTTCACAGAAAATTCTGAAAATATCCGGGGTCTAGGGGGATAGATGATAACAAAACTTGATAATAGGTCCCACTAGCTAACTTTTGTCAGTTGAGCACTGGTCTGTACCATTTAAAATGACAGAGTTGAGTCGTGTGGAAAATTGGCCAAATTTCAGAAATTTGGCTTATTTTCACTGAAAATTCTGAAAATATCCGGGGTCTAGGGGGATAGATGATAACAAAACTTGATAATAGGTCCCACTAGCTAACTTTTGTCAGTTGAGCACTGGTCTGTACCATTTAAAATGACAGAGTTGAGTCGTGTGGAAAATTGGCCAAATTTCAGAAATTTGGCTTATTTTCACTGAAAATTCTGAAAATATCCGGGGTCTAGGGGGATAGATGATAACAAAACTTGATAATAGGTCCCACTAGCTAACTTTTGTCAGTTGAGCACTGGTCTGTACCATTTAAAATGACAGAGTTGAGTCGTGTGGAAAATTGGCCAAATTTCAGAAATTTGGCTTATTTTCACTGAAAATTCTGAAAATATCCGGGGTCTAGGGGGATAGATGATAACAAAACTTGATAATAGGTCCCACTAGCTAACTTTTGTCAGTTGAGCACTGGTCTGTACCATTTAAAATGACAGAGTTGAGTCGTGTGGAAAATTGGCCAAATTTCAGAAATTTGGCTTATTTTCACTGAAAATTCTGAAAATATCCGGGGTCTAGGGGGAT